>CM074724.1:261693096-264093096 GCA_037306005.1 Rhinophrynus dorsalis | reverse complement strand
TGCCTGTTCTAAAGTATGAAAGACAACACCGCTTGGTGTAGGAAATGTGAGATACCAAATAAGAGAATTCATTCATTGTAAGACAGGCAGAATAATCTATATGATGGAATGTAAATGTAAGAACATTTACATTGGTAGGACTAAACATGAATTCAGAAAGAGGATTTTGGCACATGTTGGAGAAGTTCGGAGCAGATATATGCCAATAGCAAAACACATTGGCACATACAATGATTGTAATAAACTGACATGTATAGGGATTCAAAAAATCATCCCATCACCATGAAAATAGGGTGACCACATTTCCATTCTGCCATTCCGGGATATGTGGTCACCCTAGTCCCGCGGCTGAGGCTCCCTCCGGCGCTGACCATCTTTCTGAGGCTTCCAGTGGAAGCTCTTACTCTGTGTCAGCCTCATAAAGATGGTCCGCGCCGGAGGGAGCCTCAGCCACAGGACTCACTCGCAGAGCCAGCATACCTCCTCCATCCCAACTGTCTCACATGCACCAGTCCAGCCAGCCAACGAATTGTATTTTCTATATGGTCCTCATTGGCTGGCTCAGCCAGCCAATGAGGACCATATAGCAAATTCATTTCATTGGCTGGCTGGACTGACGCATGTTGCTCCATTCCGGGACTCTTTGTTGTCCTGGTGGGGTTGACATGGGGCACAGACCCCCAATAAGGTACAGTCCCGGGCATTCCGGGACATGTGGTCACCCTACATGAAAAGGAGATTTTGATGCAGTATTATTTAAAGGAAGCAGAATGGATATATTGCCATAATGCCACTAGAGTGCTAGGGCTAAATTAGGGATTTACATATAAACATTTTATTGAATAAAATTATATTTCTTATGAGCCCTATAATAATAACTATTGTTATAATCTATTCAATATCAAGGAGAACATATATATTGTTTTAATGCCACTGGAGAGTTAAATGAGAGATTAATTTATTACATACTTTATTGAATGACTATGTAGTTTTACTTCTATGATTTTCTTCATCTGAGATATAGATATGTGATCAAATAAACCTTGTCTTTTTACATGTGAGTTAATTTATTTCCTCTGTAAAAAAGAGAGCATCAAAATATTGAGTTAATTGGAGTAGTGGTGTTTGTCTTACTTCATGTTTAGCTCCATTCATTGTATATACAGTTTCATTTCTGTCATAATCTCTCCGCACTAAAAGGATAATAATTGCCAGCTACAACAAGTTTTCCATCTGTGATTCCGTATATCGTAGAGGTTCCAGGTCTTGCAATTTTTACTAATGTGGCTTCCATAAGATCCTTCAGCTCGTCCAACTTTTGAAAAACTGAGCTGGTAAAATTTGAATATAACGGCTGAGGTTATAAATAGAGCAGACTGGTAAACTTCTTTTAACTTGAAAAAGCTGTCTGTGCCCTGGGGAAACTCGTAGGACATTTAATGCGAAGTTAATATCTGCTATCAGCATATAGATTTATGTTTAATGGGCAATAAATAATGTGCCTATATTTATTGATTTACTGATTTGTTAGAATTTTGCAACTCAATGTGAGACCCTTATAGCTCAATTAATTCAGAGTTGATGATTACTCTGTTAATTGAATGTGAATTCAGGTAGACATAAATACTACAGTCTAATTAGGAACTAAGATACTACTGACCTTAAAATATATCTGTATTTGAAACCATTCTTTGTCTTTACAACTTCAAATTGATATGGGTCTTTTACAACACAATTAATTTGAGCACAGTCGTATTAGTCGTTAGCAGACTTTGATTACTAAAAATTTATAGCGTCAGTCAATAGACTGATACTTATGCTCACTACTATAAGGTGAATACAATAGAAAAATGGAAACATAAGTTATTAGCAGTCTGTTCCAGATTTTCACAAAAAGTTAATTACCATTGAGGTTTAGGGGTCAGTACTAGTAAATCTGTAGTAACCATGGTGTAGCAACCTCTTATATATGACTACTGGTAGAGTATGCAATATAAAAAAACAATTTTGTTTAAACAAATACGTTTTTGTATGGACACACATAAAACAGTGTACTGCAACTTTATCCTCTGCTACATTAATAAGGTACTAATACTTGCATCTATAGTGATAGCATATGTTACAATACCCGAAGATCTCTGTGACTAGTGAGGGTTTTAACAACCATCTGATGACACAGGTCAATGGTTGTAATTGATTTTAATAGTCTTTTATATATTAATGTGATTAATAAAGTTTATTTAGACCTACGATATGACCTTAATTTTCCTAATATTAATTTTTATTTGTATAAGAGACTGAAGAGACTGGATTCTCAATTCTGAGTACGCATGTCTTCTGGTTATGTCTCTACTATGTCTGGCAGCCACATTTCTCTGTGGTTTGGAGGCCTGATTTGTACTTATTAATGGGTTTGCTTAAGCAGCACATCTATGGAAGATTGAAAAATTCTATATTCCTATCCTTTGCACCAGTGGGTTTTTAACCCCTGCACTCCCTGGCTGTGAGCATTCCTTATCTGGTATGCAACTATTCATTTGGAAACAGTCCTTTCTTGGCAGTTTTTCTAAACTTTTCATTTTTTTGGGTTGAGGTGGCTTTTAAAACAGACACATGAGCCAGCCATATTGGGTGTAATGTAGAACACTATTCTGGGACTTCTCTTGCCTTCGGGTTTGTTTTGATCCTCTTCCTTTTTGTATTCTTCTTGCTACTTAGAGACTGGTCTCTCTATCGTGCTTGCAGTATTAACCCCTTGCAGTCAGATAAGTACTTTTTAAATCTATGAGTATTTTAGTCTATTTTTCTACTAATGCTATGTTATACTTTGGGTGTTCCCTTTACTATGTCAGAGCCTAACGGAGATATGGGCAAGTCTAGGGCTGGTAAGGCTTCAGTGCTCCTTTTAACCCCATTTAACCCATTGTTCCTCGTGCCAGATTGGGTTTCTTAGGGAATATATTGATACTCTATGTCCCTCTTGCTCTGGGGCACCTTCTCTACCTTTTGAGGTCCTCACCTGTCCAACAGGAGCTTGTGTGAGTTTAGGCCCAAATTTATTCAGTTAATTCTGTCCCGCCATCTGTTCAAGAGACCTTAGCGTTTTTGTCAATGGGACACCCTGCAACCTCCAAAAGGAACTTCAGTCATGTTATCGAGGTTGATAACTCCATTATTGGGAATTCCTCTGCTGAGGAAGGAGAAACTGATGATGACAACCTACATTCATCCTTCCTCTTGGGGACTTTTATGAGGAAGTACCCAGTTCCTTCTCTGACGGTGTTATTTGGGCAATCCTACAGATGCTTAAGGTATCAGAAGATTTCAATTCTAGTTTCTCTTCCCCTGTTATTTTCAAAAGACAAAAGAAGGCAGTTACCAGTTTTTATCCCTGTTCCTTTCACTAGTTACTCCTGGAGAAATAGAAAAAGCCTGATGGGATGTTGTACCTTAATCGGCAAATATATATTTTATACCCTTTTTCTGCTGTTTAGTGCAGCGGGCCACCTCCCCCATGGTAACTTTCCCCCAATCTCTCACCTTGCGAAGTTTCCTCTGCTCTTAAAGATCCAGCAGATAAGAAGCTGGATTGTTTTTGAATGCACATTTTGCAGCTTATAGTGACACTTTACTCCTCGCATTTTGAATTTAATTGGTAACTAGGGCTATGTGTGTCTAGGGGGATCAGCTTTTCGATGCATTCCAAGTTGACACACCCAAGGATTATCTGGGGGTTCTTAGATCCGTAAAGCTAATGCTTGCTTACTAGAGGGCCTTTGAAGTCTTTGATCTAAATGGAAAGGCCTAGGCTTTCTTTGTGGCTGGGCTTAACGCGGCCGACACTTAACGCCCGCCGAACTTTTTTTTTTTTTTTTTACTTTTAAAAAATGTTTAAACGATTTCCGGGATGTACATGTACGCCCTCTGTCCACCTGGGACATCCGCTCTGGACGTACATGTACATCCTCGGGCAGTAAGGGGTTAAGAAGTCTTAGAATGGTATTTTTCCCTTTTGTGGGCAAACAGCCGTTTGGCCCAGAATGGAAGGAAGTTATCAGTCACATTGTTGGCTCAGGCTACTCCTAAACTTTATTTTTTCCATGGAAGAAGCAGCGTTTTTGTTACACCCGCTAGTATGGGTATGCGCCAAGGGCACAGATTCCCTTGGCAACCTAGGCTTGTCCCACCCCAAAACTCAAGTATGCTTGGTCAGGCAAGAAACGTGTACAGAAGCCCAAAACTTACAACCCCAGACATGCATTTTTTAATACCAGTTCCTTCCCAGTATATGTTCTTGGGGTTCTATTTCAATCTTCTCATTGTCCCCAAAAAAGACTGCACATGCCATCCTGTTCTGGACTTAAAATTACTCAACTGTTTTGTGCTCAAGCCACGGTTCAGGAGAATTGTTGTCTTTCCTAGGCATAAAGAATCCTTATCTGCACATCGCTATCAAAACAGATCACCAGTATTTCCTATAGTTTGCATTTGAAGTTCAACGCTCTTGTCTTTTGAGCTGACATGCACTCTGTGGGTATTCACAAAACTCATGTCAGCCTTGGCAGCTCATATCCACTCTCAAAGGTTCTCTTTGACTCCCTATCTGGACAACCTTTTATAAAGACTCCTTCAGTGAAACCCTGTGCATTCAGATTCAGTCTTGTGTCCATTTTGGAGCAACATTGTTGGGTTCTCAATCTCAAGAAATTGTCTTGGGACCTACTTTCTTGGTTTGAGACATGACACTCTCTTCTGTGGAAGGTTTTTCTACTAGACAACAAGATTATTTTATTGTTCCTTCAGGAGAATCAGGTGGTATCTTGGCCATCTGAGATGGTGCAGGAGTACATGAAGGTGCGAGAACTACCTAGTCTGTGCTCTGGAGGCAACTTCATACATGGGAGCTGCAGCTGGAAATTCCCTGGAATTGGTTCAGACAAGTGTCATCTTTCCAATGTTTTCTCTGTCTGACACGATGAAGGTGGATCTTCACTGGTTGCTTCATCCCATCCTTGGACAGCCACTGGTTATCCCAAAATGGGTCATGACAGATGTCCGCCTGACAAGCTGTTGGAACACCATTCTGGGTCCTCCAGCTGCTCACGGTCTTTGGACCAGGGTAGAGAGCACTTTGTCCATCAGTGTTCTATAGCTTCAGGTGATTCATCTAGCTCTGTAGCATTGGTCTCAGTCCCCCAGGGATGCCGAGTGCACATCCAGTCAGATAATGTGATGGTGGTGGCTTACATTAAACTCCAGGGAGGGACCAGAAATGTGGATGCGTGGGCTGAGGTTCAGCTGTTTCTTATGTGGGTGGAGGCTTATATGCTGGCTCTCTTCTTGAATCATATTCCAGGGATAAACAATGTTGTGGTAGACTTTCTCAGTCACCAGCACCTGGAACTCAATCAGGCCTTTGTGCCTATGTAGGTGTCCTTCCTGATTTTATTTTGGCCAGTAACCTGTTGTTTCCTGTTCTTTGGTTTATAGTGTTGGTGTCTGTTTTTACACCCGAGGTCCAGGTTTTACCAGCTAATTTATTTTAGAACTGATCTGTGTTTGGAATGGTTTTAGTTTTACCCTCACTGAAATCTTGGTGAATGCTTTGGTATATCCCCATGGTTCCTGTTTTCCACATAGGACACAAGAGAAAAAGGGGATTTTTGTACTTAATGATGAATCCTTTTCTTTTAGTCCATATGGGACACAGGTCTTCTCTCCTGGGAAAAAACAACAACAATTGTTTGAGTTCCAGGTGGGGAGGGGGGGTCTTCTTGGGTTCTCTGGTTCAGATGATTCCCTTTCTTGTTGGATTTCTGTTGCTTTTCTTTCATCTTTTTTATACATTAAAACCGAGCTCATATAGAGGTAAATTGGATAAGGGATCGAGTCTCCACCTCAAATCTTTGTGCCCGATCCTACTGAAGGAGGAGACTTTACCCATGTGGAAAACAGGAGAGGATTCAATGATAAGTACACAAAAATCCCTTTATATGTATTTGTTTCTTTGACAAATGTCCTATAAAATGTTAGACGTGCCTTTGGAAATTGCAGACATCATATTAGGGGTGTTGTGAGCAATAAAGATTGAGAAAGACTGGTCTGTCATATGCATTTTGTTTTTTTGTTTGTTTTTTTTTAAACGATTGAGTGCCAGCTAGGTAGCCAGTGCATTGCTTTGCAATCCGTTGGCTATCCATCTGGCTCTCAAAAGGTTAATCCACGTTGGCCATATTTCATGACCATATTCTCCCATCTACTATTCACTTATATTGTCAAAGCTGTCGTGTGCCCATTCTTATAGTTCCTCACTGACCATTTGAAATGGGCATGTCACCTTTTTTCCCTTCCATATCTCCTGTAATGTCTACTTTGTACTTTGCCCTAAGCTGACCACCTAATTTTTATTCTACATTAACTATATTGCCTTGCTTTGTACTCCCCATTACCTCATAATAACCAGCTGTAATGGCCACTTTTTTTTACTGTTACGCAATACTGAAGACTTGTAAAGACTATTCTGCCCAATCAATGTTTGAACTTTAACCTTTTATGCATCAGAGGTGTGTGCAAAACATTGCTTCGTAATGCATTTCATTATTCCTCTGGTTACATTTTTGCAATACTCCAGGGCAGGGACAGCAAACCATGGTCCTCAAGAACTACCACCTATGCAAATTTTGAGCACAGGTCAATCAAACCGTGACTCAGTCACTTTAATGAATCCACCTGCATTGTTTCAGGGTTATCCTGAAAACATGTTCTGTTGGTAGCTCTTGAGGACCAGGGTTGGCTACCCCTGCTCTAGGGATTCCCATCTCCCCTGACACCGAATTCATGATATGACTATATTCTCCCCTCTTCTTTACACTGTTAGTCAGTACTGAACATATTCTATCATTTACCCTACGCTGTCCATAGGTAATGACAATGTTCTCCCCTCATTTGCTCACTGAGCACCTGTAATCCGCCTGTCCTGAACTTTTTGCACCTAACTAGGAATTTTCTCTTCCTCCATACCACACTGACCATCAGTATTGTTCTACCATTTTTTTCTCCACATTCAGCTTGTGCCATTGTTCTGTCACAAAGTGACCACCCGTAAGGGCATACATTAACCCATACTAACTTCCTATAAAGCCATAATTAATACCCTACCCTCCTCATACTGGGCTTCTTGTATTGCACATGCATTACTAATTTAGAACATTTAATACGTAGGGTTCTTTCAGTTCTTGGCAGTAAGAAATCGGTCTGTCAGTTGATAGGCTTGTCAGTATGAGGCATCTTTATACTAAAGGCTTAAATCAATATATTATATGTCATCATGCAGAAGCTGACAATTTGTCTCTAACTGAAGCAAGAGGGATGCTGACAATGAACTTTGATTTTCCCTTCCACACGTGTGAAAATTTGTCAGACCAAATGCTTGTCCTAACAGAGGTGTTAGAAACCAAGGCTCTGTTAGTGCATCCAAAATGTTTTTTTTTTATTACGGTATTCTTTTTGCCTATGTGTGTCTCTTGCTCATCTTGCATAATACCAATGCTTTAACTATCTAATTATCCCTGTTGCATTTCTTGAGAAAATTTTAACATTGAGATCAGTGGTGTCAAAGTTCTGTCTTCATGGCCTGCAAGCAAATGTGTAATATTGCATTTCCCTGACAGAGCACAGGTGGGTCAGTCAAAGTGAATGTAGCTGAATAACTTGCCTATGCTTAACCCTTTCGGTGTCAGAGAGGTAAGCAAAGCAATGTTTGTTTTTGCTTGTTTGCTTTTTTTATCAGAAGTGTTTTGGTTCCATTAGTCCAGGAAACTTATTTATAGTTAAAAAAATATGTACTGTGTTGTAATTACATTCCTCTCTTCACAATGAATGATGTAATTTTGCTGAAGCATGTGATGGCTATACATATATTTTTCTCTGTCGTCCAATACAGGTTACTGGTAACTCCGGGTAGGTCATCCTCCCCTTTAATTGTAGGCAGGAACAATTCTAGAAATGTATGCAGGGGGTGGAGCCTACCTTCCCTCCTTGGCTGCAGCTAGCCAACCAGCTCCCGAAAGATTTGTTCCTTGGTGAAGATAACACAAGCAAGAGAACAGTTCTGCTATAACTTTAGAAGTTTTTTATTTTTCTGTTAGAAATAGAATGCCACCATTAGGCGGATTACCATAACTGACAATGCCCTTAGATGTGGCTCGCTCAGAGACCAGGTGTTTTTGTGGACCTTAAGCCCTGGGGGGAAAATCTTGGCTACAAGTTCTTTCCTCAGGAGTTGCCCACCGAGGCTGCTTCTTTAAGCATGGTAATCTGAAGACATAAGATCTGCAGGAAAGGTGAGCAACCCTTTGAGTGCTGCAGGTCCACATGTCCCACAGTGCCCCTCCGCACAGGGGTTTTCATTTGGAGTTCCTATTGCACACTCCTGCACTCATTGGGTCTATCTGTATGTGTTTGGAGCAGGTTTATGTGTTACTTAACACTTTAGCTGCTGATTTTGCATTCATTTAGGGGGTTTTCTAACACTTTTCCTACTGGTTCAGTGTTTTTTTTTGGGGGTATTCTAACATGTTCGAGTGATGTTTCATGTCTTTTAGTTTTACACTTTCAATTTTGTAAAATTTGAGTGTGAGCTTTACCGCATAGGCGCCATTGCTCCATTCACTCCTATGGGACTGTACAGTTTGGGACATATCTCTGCAACCGTTTAACCTAGCGACTTCAGAGATGGCTCATTTTACTTGTCTACCCTTGCTCTATCATACGGTTCATGTTTCTAGTGTGTTGGGGGGCTCAGGGGCTTCGAGCACTGTTTGGGGTACTTTACTGGGAAAACTACATTTCCCATGAGCGCTTGCTTCACGGGCTCATTTCTGATTGGCTCCCGCCGTGGAAGCAATTTTGTGCTATTTCCAGAACGAGTATCCTACTCTTTGCTTGGACTCTCCTTCGTTCCTCTGCTGATTAACCCTTCGCCTGCCAGATAAGTTTTTTTAGCGATTTCTGGGGTGAAACTTTAATCCTACACACTGTAATTGGGTGATTTCTTATACAGTTAGGTTATTTGACACTGTAAGAATGTTTATACCATTGGAGCTTGGGGCCACACCCAAGACTAAGGATGCTGGGGTCTCTGTATCCCCTATTGCGCATTGCTCTTCCTGGCATTCAGGGTTACCTAGGGACTTCTCAGGTCCTTTATTTCCAGCATGTTCTGATGTCCCTGAGAGTCTCCCAGGGACCTCCAGCCATGCATTAGATCCAGTTTGGGTGCAAGAGTTCAAGGCTGCTACTAGGGACCTTAGGTCCACATTGCAACTCTTTCCATCCCAGTTACAGGGGGTCATTCATTCTTGGCAGACCCCCTTGTCCGTCAAGTCTTCCCTGCCAAAGCCTCAGGGTGTACCTGACGTGTCAGATTCCTCTGAGGAAGAACTGCTGGTGGATTCAGATGTTGAGGAATGTTCTGTGGTGGGCTCCTCTCGGTTTTTTGGGGACCCTTTTGAGGCTGATCCTGAGCCCTCGGCTGAGGGCTGTTTTAATTACCCTAAACATTCCCTAGTGCAGGAGGTTCCTTCTGACCCTTCTGATGTATTTCAGGACCCTAAAAAGCCCTTTATTTTCTTTCCACCTAACCCCACTCTTGACCGCCTTGTGTACAAAGAGTGGAAGTCTCCGGACAGGAAACCTTCTGTCTCCAAGAAATTTGCCAAGCTTTATCCCTTTTCTGAGGCTGCGCTTGCTCAGTGGGTTCATCCTCCCAAAGTGGATGCTCCTATCTCCAGGCTATCCAAGTATACTGCCTTGCCAGTGTCTGATGCGTCTGTTCTAAAGGACTGGACTAACAAGAGACTTGAGGTGTCACTCAAGTCCATCTTTGCCACTGCTGGTTCTGCCAATGCGTCCAGCATTTGCAGCAGGAAGGGTGAACCGGGCCATTGCGGCCTGGACTGAACAGCTCACTCTTGCTGTCCGTCAGGGTGCTCCTACTTCGGATATGTTGAGCCTCCTTGCCAACATTTGAGGCACAGCACTATGTTTCTGCTACCTTATTTGATGCCATCCGTTTGGTGACTACGGTTTCCACCATGTCTGTGGTTGCCAGTTGGGCTCTTTGGCTCAAGATCTGGTCTGCTGACACTGCTTCTAAGAAAGCATTGCTCTCCTTGCCTTTTCAAGGCACTTCTTTGTTTGGGCCAGATCTTAAGGATCTGATCAGTGAGGCCATAGTAAGAGTACGCTTCTACCCTTGGTTCCTAGAAAGAAAACGCTGCTTAAGCATAACCGGTATTTTCGTTCCTTTCAGAATGAGACCCTTCCGGCGAACCAAACAGTTCCCTCAGCTCTGCATACCTCCTCCAAGCCCAAAAAGCAATGGACGCCCAAGGTCTCCTCCAAGCCTTCTTCGGCATGACTCACTGAACCCGGGTCTCCACACTGCTGTGGGTGGTCATCTGCGTCACTATCACAGCATTTGGGAGGATTCAGTGACGGACCCATGGGTTTTACAGGGGGTGACGGAAGGATCACTTCATTCCTTCTCATGTGCCTCAGGGCGCAAAGAAACACTCTGTTTGGCGGCGCTGTTCAGGCTCTTCTGGACAAGGATGTTCTGGAGCCTGTTCCAGATCAGGACAGAGGTATGGGTTTTTACTCAAACCTCTTTGTGGTCTCCAAGAAGGGCAGCGGTTGTCATCCCAGTTTGGATTTAAAGGATCTCAGTTCTTTTGTGATCCAGACTCATTATCACCAGGTGTCTCTACGAAAGGTGATTGCTGCCATGTCCCTGGGGGAACTCCTTGCATATCTGGATCTTCAGGACGCGTACTTACACATTGCCATTCATCCAGAGAGCTGGCAGTACCTCCGATTTGCCTGCGACTGGGGACATTTTCAGTTTTCAGCTCTTCCATTTGGTCTGACGACAGCTCCTCAAGTCTTCAACCATGCCCTGGGAGCCTTGGTGTCCGTCCTCCACCGAGACGGCATCAGAGTTACTCCATACATGGACGACATGCTTCTGAAAGCCCCTTCTTCATCAGCAGGTTCAGCAATGCATTCATTCTCTCACCCGTCACGGGTGGATCATCAACTTGGACAAATCAGATCTTGTCCCATCCCAGCGTCTGGTCTTCCTGGGCCTCCTCTTCAATACCCAGAAGAACATGGTGTTTCTCACGGACAAGGTAGCTCACCAGATCGCCCACAGGGTTTCTGCGATACTGGCTCAAGATCCAGTTCCAGCCAAGAAGCCATCATTTTTATATGTTTTTTTACATATTAAGTGTTACTATCCCTGGACTAATACCTCATAATCATACCATCGTACCCCCCTCCCCATTTACCTTACTATGGCCAGAAAATCCTAATTGGCCATATTTTTGCCCTGGTGTGTTTCTCTAAGCTCTTCACTCAGCCCTGGATGTCATGTCTATGCTGGTGAGCAGTACATTTGCTAGCATGACCACAGGATTCAAGCTGTACTTACTGCACATGGTAATCTCAACCCTTTAAGCATGGACATGACACCAGGACTGACTGAGGATGGTATCTTTTGTGCCAAGAAGAAATGGAAACATTCAAAGGGACCATTTGAATATTCTTATCATAGTTAGGTAAGTGAAGAGTTCTTGTAAGGAGTTCTTAGTTATTCTATAATGGCTCTTGATTAGGGGCCACCTTTTACTCTTCCTTCTCACATTATTCTGCCACTTTCACCTGTGGAACAACTTCAATACACTGCTGGGAGATGCTTCTTTCAAAAACTGTTACAGCTCAAACCTCTCCTTTTCTTCTTCTTTTTTTTTTTTTTTTTAGTTATTAGCTGCAGAGCCAACTGCTCTCCAGAATGCACTTTCGCTATCAAGCAAAGTGACATTCTTTTTATATTTTCTTTCATTTGCTGATTATGGAGATCACTGGCCTGTTTAAAACATTGTGTCCTAGCGCCTTCAAGTAACTACATTTTACTGTACAATACCGCTGATGTAATTGTCCCATTATTTGAGATTACTGATGTTCTTGCTTGCATTATTGTATGTTGTACCTGTTTCTGAGCTTAATAAAGCATTTTATCAAAAAAAAAAAAAAAAAAAAAAAAGATAGAGACAGTGGTGTTTGATGGCCACAATAGGAAATGTTGCTTTAATTAAAAAAAAAAATTGTGCATCTCCCAGAAATGGTAGAATCTTTGACTTACACAGCAGTAAAAGCATTACCATATACTGTGTATTCTAATAAAGGGTAATGATATATACTGTAATATAATATATACTGTACTTTTTAATAGTATATATGGTACTTTTTTTTTTTACTTAATGAAAATATCTCTTTATCTGACTAAGTCATAGACAATGCTGCTGCTCCTTACATCTTTACTCCATTACTAAGTAAGTCACTGACTGGAATCCATTTCACTACGGAGTCACTGCGTTTCATCTCTGGGACTACCACATTCTTCAGTATTCCTCAGCTTTCAAATGCTTCCTCAAAATGTATCCTTTTAGAGAAGACTAGCAATGTGGGACGGCGCTGCCCATCAGGATATATTGGGAATTAATGTACACTCACAGATGCAAGGCAAACACACAGAGACACACACGCAAATGCACACGTATGCACTAAGATGCATAAAGTGCGACACAGTCATACACATACATGCAGTGCACAACATGCAGACATACAGAGTGTGATACAGACATGCAACACACACAGTGAGGAACACACAGGCACACACAGAGACACCCACACACAGAAGTGAGTCATAAGGGGTGACTTATGTGTCATTGTAATGAGTTTGTGTTTGAACCTATGCCTCCACTGTGGCATTCATTCATATAGTTGAAATGCATGTGGTAATTGCACATACTATGGTGGAAGGTGGATCGTGCTGGCTCCCGGGGTGTGAGCGAGTGTGTGTGTGTGTGTGAGTGAGTGAGTGGCATTCATTTGTGTAGTTGAAATGCATGTGGTATTTGCACATACTATGGTAGAAGGTGGATTGTGCTGGCTTCAGGGGTGTGAGTGAGTGTGAATGCGTTCAAGTGACTGAGTGTGAGTGATTGCGTGAGTGTTTTAGTGAGTGTGTGTGATTGAGTGTGTGTGATTGAGTGAGAGTGTGTGAGTGAGAGGGTGTATGAGAGAGAGTGAGAGAGTGCGTGAGTGAGAGTGTGCATGAGTGAGAGCGTGTGCGTGAGTGTGTGAATTACTGTGAGTGTGTATGATTGAGTGTGTGTGATTGAGTGTTTGTTTTTTGTCTGATGTGTTTGTGTCTGTGGTATAGGAGCGAGTGGCAGCCATTTTGTTTTTTCAGTTACTTGGATAGTGGTGGGTGGGCTGGATAGTGGGGGCAGGCCAACTCCCTGCATGATTTAAATCACTCCCCCATTGAATCACCCAATGGGAGCAGTAACTCCTCCTTACTTAACCCTTTGAGTGCCAGAGGGCTACGCAACACATTGCTTTACAATGCATTGTGTACCCCTCTGGCACTCAAAGGGTTACGTTGAGGTAACATAGCAATATAAAACACGGTGGCTCTTCAGTTGAGGCGGCATAGCGATATGCTGAGGGAACAAATAGAAAGTGGTGTTTGAGGCTTGCCCTCTGTAACATACAGTAAAGCATCTCTCTCCCTTTAAGGAGAAAGGGTGGGAATCAGGAAGTGGAGGAGTGACAGTTGAAAACAGACAGTTAGTGAGGCTGACTGGAGAGATGAAGTTAGTTAAATAAAAGAGTTGTATTAAGATTATCCCTGAGTGTTTGTATTTTATGGAAACATTACACCTTTGTACTGAAACAGAGTGTATGGAGGGTTACAATTATCTGTGGGAGGTGAAACAGTGTGTTTATGGGGTCATGATCCTGAGTGACTGTGTGTGTGGACCGGGAGAAGTTATAGATATCCCCTACTTCAGGAGCGAGTGGCAGCTATATTTTTGTCAGTTGGATAGTGGTGGGAGGGCTGGAGGGGGCGGGTCAACTCCCTGTATGATAAACATGCCCCCATTGAATCATCCAATGGGAGCAGTGTCTCCTGATGAGACATAAATTATGTAATGAGGCATTCTGTTCAATGTGTGTTTGTTTTCTGAGGAGACATAAATTATGTTCTGTGTATGAGGTACCATAAATTATGCAATGAGGCTTATTCTTATATATATATACTAGCAATGTGGGACGGCGTTGCCCGTCAGGATATGTAGGGAATTAATGCACACACACGGATGCGAGACAAACACAGAGAGATACACACGCAAATGCACACGCATGCACTGAGATGCTTAAAGAGCGACAGTCATACACACATACATGCAGACACAGAGTGTGATACAGACATGAAACACACAGGCACACACAGAGACACACACACACACACACACACACACACACACACACACACAGAAGTGAGTCATAAAGGGTTGACTTATGTGTCATTGTAATGAGTTTGTGTTTGTAATTATGCCTCCACTGTGGCATTCATTCATATAGTTGAAACGCATGTGGTAATTGCACAGACTATGGTGGAAGGTGGATCGTGCTGGCTCCCGGGGTGTGAGTGACAGTGAGACTATGGTGGAAGGTGGATCGTGCTGGCTCCCGGGGTGTGAGTGACAGTGAGACTATGGTGGAAGGTGGATCGTGCTGGCTCCCGGGGTGTGAGTGACAGTGAGGCTATGGTGGAAGGTGGATCGTGCTGGCTCCCGGGGTGTGAGTGACAGTGAGGCTATGGTGGAAGGTGGATCGTGCTGGCTTCCGGGGTGTGAGTGACAGTGAGGCTATGGTGGAAGGTGGATCGTGCTGGCTCCCGGGGTGTGAGTGACAGTGAGGCTATGGTGGAAGGTGGATCGTGCTGGCTCCCGGGGTGTGAGTGACAGTGAGGCTATGGTGGAAGGTGGATCGTGCTGGCTCCCGGGGTGTGAGTGACAGTGAGGCTATGGTGGAAGGTGGATCGTGCTGGCTCCCGGGGTGTGAGTGACAGTGAGGCTATGGTGGAAGGTGGATCGTGCTGGCTCCCGGGGTGTGAGTGACAGTGAGGCTATGGTGGAAGGTGGATCGTGCTGGCTCCCGGGGTGTGAGTGACAGTAAGGCTATGGTGGAAGGTGGATCGTGCTGGCTCCCGGGGTGTGAGTGACAGTGAGACTATGGTGGAAGGTGGATCGTGCTGGCTCCCGGGGTGTGAGTGACAGTGAGACTATGGTGGAAGGTGGATCGTGCTGGCTCCCGGGGTGTGAGTGACAGTGAGACTATGGTGGAAGGTGGATCGTGCTGGCTCCCGGGGTGTGAGTGACAGTGAGACTATGGTGGAAGGTGGATCGTGCTGGCTCCCGGGGTGTGAGTGACAGTGAGACTATGGTGGAAGGTGGATCGTGCTGGCTCCCGGGGTGTGAGTGACAGTGAGGCTATGGTGGAAGGTGGATCGTGCTGGCTCCCGGGGTGTGAGTGACAGTGAGACTATGGTGGAAGGTGGATCGTGCTGGCTCCCGGGGTGTGAGTGACAGTGAGGCTATGGTGGAAGGTGGATCGTGCTGGCTCCCGGGGTGTGAGTGACAGTGAGGCTATGGTGGAAGGTGGATCGTGCTGGCTCCCGGGGTGTGAGTGACAGTGAGGCTATGGTGGAAGGTGGATCGTGCTGGCTCCCGGGGTGTGAGTGACAGTGAGGCTATGGTGGAAGGTGGATCGTGCTGGCTCCCGGGGTGTGAGTGACAGTGAGGCTATGGTGGAAGGTGGATCGTGCTGGCTCCCGGGGTGTGAGTGACAGTGAGGCTATGGTGGAAGGTGGATCGTGCTGGCTCCCGGGGTGTGAGTGACAGTGAGGCTATGGTGGAAGGTGGATCGTGCTGGCTCCCGGGGTGTGAGTGACAGTGAGGCTATGGTGGAAGGTGGATCGTGTTGGCTCCCGGGGTGTGAGTGACAGTGAGGCTATGGTGGAAGGTGGATCGTGCTGGCTCCCGGGGTGTGAGTGACAGTGAGGCTATGGTGGAAGGTGGATCGTGCTGGCTCCCGGGGTGTGAGTGACAGTGAGGCTATGGTGGAAGGTGGATCGTGCTGGCTCCCGGGGTGTGAGTGCGTTTGAGCGCGCGAGACAGAGCGCGCGAGACAGAGCGCGCGAGACAGAGCGCGCGAGACAGCGTGAAAGTGTGAGACAGCGTGAAAGTGTGAGACAGCGTGAAAGTGTGAGACAGCGTGAAAGTGTGAGACAGCGTGAAAGTGTGAGACTGCGTGAAAGTGTGAGACTGCGTGAAAGTGTGAGACTGCGTGAAAGTGTGAGACTGCGTGAAAGTGTGAGACTGCGTGAAAGTGTGAGACAGCGTGAGAGTGTAAGAGACTGAGTGTAAGAGACTGAGAGTGTAAGACTGAGAGTGTGAGGGACTGTGTGAAACTGCGAGAGAGACTGTGTTAGACAGAGTGTGTGAGACTGTGTGAGACAGAGTGTGTGAGACTGTGTGAAAGTGTGAGACTGTGTGAGACTGCGAGAGAGACTGTGTGAGACTGCGAGAGAGACTGTGTGAGACTGCGAGAGAGAGACTGTGTGAGACTGAGAGTGTGAGACTGTGTGAGACTGAGAGTGTGAGACTGTGTGAGACTGAGAGTGTGAGACTGTGTGAGACTGAGAGTGTGAGAGTGTGTGAGACAGAGTGTGTGAGGGACTGTGTGAGACTGAGAGTGTGTGAGACTGAGAGTGTGTGAGACTGAGAGTGTGTGAGACTGAGAGTGTGTGAGACTGAGAGTGTGTGAGACTGTGTGAGACAGAGTGTGAGACTGTGTGAGACAGAGTGTGAGACTGTGTGAGACAGAGTGTGAGACTGTGTGAGACAGAGTGTGAGACTGTGTGAGACTGAGAGTGTGAGACTGTGTGAGACTGTGTGAGACTGTGTGAGACTGTGTGAGACTGTGTGAGACTGAGAGTGTGAGACTGAGAGTGTGAGACTGAGAGTGTGAGACTGAGAGTGTGAGACTGAGAGTGTGAGACTGAGAGTGTGAGACTGAGAGTGTGAGACTGAGAGTGTGAGACTGAGAGTGTGAGACTGTGAGACTGTGAGAGTGTGAGACTGAGAGTGTGTGACTGTGTGAGTGTGTGACTGTGTGAGTGTGTGACTGTGAGAGTGTGTGACTGTGAGAGTGTGTGACTGTGAGACTGAGAGTGTGTGTGAGACTGTGTGAGAGACTGAGACAGAATGTGTGCTTTGCAATGCGTTGCTTACCCCTCTGGCACTCAAAGGGTTAAGTTGAGCTAACATAGCAATATAACACACGGTGGCTCTTCAGTTGAGGCAATGTAGCAATATGCTGAGGGATCAAATAGAAAGTGGCGTTTGAGGCTTGCCCTCTGTAACATACAGCAAAGCATCTCTCTCCCTTTAAGGAGAAAGGGTGGGAATCAGGAAGCAGGAAGTGGAGGAGTGACAGTTGAGACAGTGAGGTGACTGAAGAGATGGTGAGTTAAATAAGAGTTGCTATTAAGTTTGTATTTTATGGGAACATTACACCCTCATACTGAAACAGAGTGTATGGAGGGTTACAGTTATCTGTGTTAGGTGAAACAGTGTGTTTGTGGGGTCATGATCCTGAGCGAGAGTGTGAGTGGACTGGGAGAAGTTACTGATATCCCTACCTCAGGAGCGAGTGGCAGTTGTATATTTTTTTTTTTTTGTCAGTTGGATAGTGGTGGGCGGGCTGGAGGGGGCGGGCCAACTCCCTGTATGATAAACACGCCCCCATTGAATCACCCAATGATAGCAGTTAAGTCCCCATTCAATCACCCAATAGGAGTTGTGTCTCCTAATGAGACATAAATTATGTAATTAGACATTCTGTTCAATGCGAGTTTCTTTTCTGAGGAGACATAAATTATGTTCTGTGTGTGGGGTACCATAAATTATGCAATGAGGCTTATTCTTTTATATATATAGATATATATATATATATATATATATATATATATAATATATATATTATAGATTATCTTCACTCATCCTAATGTTACCTAGTTTTATCTTGTATCAACTAAGCTGTTGATATATCCCTATCAGCTCCCCTCGCCTTCATTTGAATTGGACCAGTTCTGCTCCTTCTAATTCTCCCGAAGTTACATAATGTTGGAGGTGGGCAAGCTGAGGATTTCCAGGTGTTGCAGACTACAGTTCCCAGTCTTAACTGGCGGCAGATGATGGGAGTCCACAATAGCTGGAGGGCCTCCTGTTGTCCTCCCCAAACCTAAATAGTTGATCATATGCTGATTGGTCATTCACTGACCAATAACCAAAAGCATCCAAATTGCACCTTCCTGATGTTTTAGAAAGATGTTTGGCACATCCAGAAATCAGGCGTCTGAGTTGCCTTTTTAACTGGGAAGCCCTTCTAATGTTCAATGGAGAAAAAGTGAAAAGGCACTCTCCAAAGTTGGGAGTATGCTCAATTTCTTTACTGTGACCTGTGAGTGCGGCTATTCCAGTGCTGTATATATTTGTGCCCCTTCTAATGTTATAATTTTAGAGTGTGAACCTAAATATCCTTTTTCTGGCATTCCTCTCACAGGTGGACATTGCAAAGTGCCATTATTTGGTAGATTTGGACTTGATCACTGAAACAGCCCGGGAGCCCCGTTACTCTGCAAACAAAGAAGAGTGGATGGTGGTTGCTTACAAGCCGTTTCTGGATGCCTCCAGGTAAGAATAAACATGATGTTTATGTGTTGTTGGAATCCATCATCAAAGGCTAGCATTCCAAACTTGTGTAGGCTGTATCAGTTTCACTTAGAATGTTAGGTGTTTTGTTTTAGCCACCTGAATGTTGTTCATAGTATACCAGTCTTCTAAAATGTGGCTTCTGCCTTTTATGTTTTGGAGTATTTTGTATGCATCTATGTATGTAGATTTATTCTTCTGTTGGCTCCTAAAGCTCCTTACTCCAAAGGAGTTCATTTACGTCTTACCCACAAATAAACGCAACACAATAGGTGAATCGTTCACTGTGTCTAACTCCTTGAGTCTTGAACTTTATTGGCCTTCAATGTATCACAAGCAAAGGTGGCCTTAAAGGGATAGTAATGTTTCAAAATAAAAGCAGCTCCAATTAATCTACTGTCAGAGTTGTATTTCAAGAGTAATTGAATTATAAACTATACCCCTCCCGCCCCCTTTACCTAGTGTAAGCCACCTCCCCTCAGATGTGGAATCTGGTCTTAAAGGGATAGTAATGTCAGAAAAAAGTATTAACTATATGGTAGATACAATTAAAAGAGACTACTTGCACTTATTCATATCTCTCAAACCGTTATGGTTTGAGAGATATAGGAAAATAAAGTTCTCTGCTCACTCCCCTTTCTGCTTTATGAGCTGTAAAGCTGTCAGAAGCAGATTCTGGTTCCTGCATCAGACAGAGGCTCTTTGGCAGCGCCGATATAACGATACCTAAAAATAAATAGTTAATCGGAATGTATGTCTGGTTTGCAAGCACACATTGTAGACCATTCCAATGAAGTATTTATCTTTAGATATCGTTATATCGGCGCTGCTGAAGAGCCACATCTGGTCAAGCAACCGGAATCTGCTTCTGACAGCTTTACAGCTCATCAAGCAGAAAGAAGAGGGAGCAGAGAATTTTATTTTCCAATATCTCTCAAACCATAATGGTTTGAGAGATACAAATAAGTGCAAGTACTCTCTTAATTGTATCTACCATATAATTAATACTTTTTTTCTGACATTACTATCCCTTTATGATCAGACAGATCATAACAAGTCACAATCTTCTTATAGGTAGAACAATGAAACCCTGCTCCCCTTGACAGGTTTTTCCCTTATGCTAATTAAAGATTGTCCCTCTCTGCAAGCCATCTGGACACCGCCTTTCTGTTCTTCAGTGAGAAGTATTACATCAGTAAAAGGGGCGGGAAGGGGAACATTTTATCATTCGGTTACTCTTGAACTACATCTCTCACAATATTGAAATAACTCTCTCCATGGCCCAAATACTATGAAGATTAATTGGAGCTACTTCTATTGTAAAACATTACTATTCCTTCAAGAATTTAAGATGGAAATAAACACTTGAAAAACAATAAGTAATTACAATACTCTGTTCTGCATGAACTCTGGAACTCAAAGGGTTAAACAGATTCTGAAGATTTTCACTTCTGCTTTTGATCATTTTGGAAATCTCTGTATTATGTCTGGGTCAGTGTGGGAGGAGTAATATGACAGATAATGCACACGTCAGTTAAAAAAGAAATTGACGCATTGTACATATTAGTAAAAGACAAAAGCATTTTCAGGGGTTATCAATCTTGATCACAGGTTGGAAGACATACAGCATCAACCGGATGTTGAAAATGGCTTTTTAAACATAACGGGTGGATAACCTGAAGCCGTCCAGCTGTTAATGCACTAAAATTCCAATCATACACTGCCAGCCATTGGACAGCTAAGGATGATGGGAGTTGCAATCCAAATCCAGCTGGAGAGTAACTGGTTACCTACCCCTGCTATACACACACATATACATATCCAACAACTATTCTCATACTGTTCTGTAGCTTAATGGTCTACTAGTTCATTTTTAGTAGCCACTTTAAAAAAAAGTTTAGGAAAAAAAAAATCATATGGGCCGCATCCTGGAGTCAGGCAGGTCACATTTACATACTTTGGAACGCTCCGGATCTGCCCCGGAGGCTCAGTTTTTGAAATAAATTACTGGGTCTCCTGGGACAGAAGCTGATTCTCTGGTGGTGGTAAGTTTCTTATGAAACTTTGCCCACTTCTCCTCTTTTCCTCCCTGTTCTGCCCACTTCCCACACACTTTATGTCAAAGCCTTGTAATCCACTCCCCCACTTGAAGTTAAGCCCAACCCTTTTGTGACACAAATCACATGATTTATATCTCCCAGGTGAACCTCATGAGCCCTCTCTGGAGAAAAAGTTCCCAGGAATGCACACTTGGCCCACGGGCTGCACGTTGGACACCTATGCACTAAGATCTTTCAATTGAGAATCTTATTGCGTTGGCTCTATAGAATAACCTAGAGACTGGAGAGGTGATATCACTAAACAAGTCATCTCTTCTTTATCAGGCCTTAGTTCATCTCCCCCCAAGTTTTGTAATGTGATTTTGCAGTTGACCTTGTCTTGTGCTGTAACTTTAGTATTCATCTGTAATTGATTTAACATACACATTTTGTATTGTATGAAAGCAAGCACCTCCTGCATACGGTTTTTCTTATGATGCATTTATGGACAAATAATGACATTTCAAATAAAGATAATGGGAGACTACAGTTATTTACAGTAATTTAAGAGAATTAGACTGCCTGCTTCACAAGCAGGTAACATCTGAAGTACAGCCTAGAATCAAATGGCAATCAAGGTTTAAATGTTACTTTAACAGATAATAACAATAGGTTTGCTATAACTGCCTTGTATCTATTGCAATTACATTCTTAAATCGACTCACCAAGGCTCTGAAGCCTGTGCAGATCCGGAGCTACTCCCCACAGCCTTGGTCACTGGCTCCGGCAAACTAGATGACACAGGAAGGGTGTGCTGCAGTGGACCCACTAACTCCAAACAGCTGACTCAGTCACAGATTTTCCAGTTAAAAACCTTTATTCATACAAAGTTAAAAACAACGCCATGTTGTACACGTACTCCTGTTTGCAAAAGTAGATGGTATTCAACACACAGTCCACCTAAAGCGTTTCGTGATAATCTCACTCACAGGTGAGATTATCCCGAAACGTATTAGGAGGTTTGTGTGTTGAATACCATCTACTTTTGCAAGTGTGAATTCTTGTACAACATAGCATTGTTTTTAACTTTGTATGAATAAAAGTTTTTTTTACCGGAAAATCCGTGACTGAGTTGGTTGTTTGGGGTTAGTGGGTTTGTTGCAGCACTCCCTTCTTGTGTCATCTTAAAAGGTACTTTAAACTGTTCTTTAACCCTTTCAGTGAATGGAATTTTTTAATAGCATTCTATATAGAGGGTGGGCAACCAGAAGTCATGAAGCTGTTGCAGACTTCGAAACAGCTGGAAGACCTTAGGGTGCCCATTCCAGCTATAGAGCAACCTCCCTTGCTCATTCCTGCACTTCCCATTAGAAAATAAACCTTTTAGTCTAGTCGTGCTCTGCTGCCCCTTGTGTACCAGTGAACTGCTTCACAACATTGCACAACTCTCTGGTACTCATAGAGTTAATGGCTGCTTTGTGTCATAGTAAGATTCGTCAACCGTAAAAGGCAACTTTAAACATGACTCTGTTCACACAAACAGAGGCTGATGTACTAAGCAGAATTTGAGTAATTCTGAGGGAAAGCAACTGCACCATGGCAACAAACGAACATTCCCAGAATTCCCATTGATTTACCTTTGCATTCAATGGATCAAAAAAACAATTTATACTAATGGGATTGAGGGGAATTATTTGTTCCCTATGGTGCTGTTGATTTGCTCCACTTTAACCCCTTAAAGACCAGACCCTCTGGTCCTGAAGGAGTTAAAAAAACCTCCACATAAACCTATTCTTAAAAGAATAGACTTTGAATTTACCATCCCTCTGATGTCCTGCACTTTAGCTTCCCGAATATGATCCCATGTTTCTTAACCCTTTCAGTGCCAAAGGGGTTGCCAATGCATAAAAGGTTAAATTGAGTGGAAGTTAAATGTTTTCTCAAGCAAACAAAAAATTGTTTGAAATGGGACTCGTAACCCCTGTAGCAATACGTTGGAGATCACTTTAGCATTTAAGGGGTTACATGCACCATTTAAAGAATTGGAGATGTGGGAATGTTTTTTTGTCGTATATGTTTCAGTTAATTTGCCCTAGAATCGTTCCATTTATTCTCAGACGTCAGCCTTACTGTGTGGATAGGTTGTTCAAGTTCAGTCGCTGGATCAGACACTAGGGCCCCTTAGGAGACCATTAATACTAAACCTGTCACTTCCACCCTCCCCTCTATTTGTCTTTCTTTTTCTTTCCCCTGGAATATTTGGCTCATGCGTCATTGAGAGCCCTTCAGGTGGAGAGGACAGTCTTCCTGATCCCAAGGTTAGGGCATTTCCATTCATTACAAATGAACATCTCAATATTCAAACAGCTTCTCTCTTTCCCCTGGAGATCGGCAACACACACTATTGCTTTCCAATCCCAATGGAAGCAACTAGGGAAAAAAACTCCTGTCTCAGCAGGGCCCCTCATTGTTCTCTTGCCATTTGTCAGGTTAAGGTACATAGCATTGACGTAAAAAGCAGCTTCTGTAATCGCGTTGGCATGCGACGTGGGCTGCTCTTCAGATCTACTCTTTAGATTTCTTTCGTTCCACCACGTTATTGCAGAAGCGTCAGCAGTTAAGCAGATTTTATAAAGTGGATTAACACCTTAAAGGGATAGTAATGTTTCGCAATAAAAACCGCTCCAATTAATCTTCATAGTATTTGGGCCATGGAGAGTGTTATTTCAATAATAAGTTCAAGAGTAATTGAATGATAAAGCATCCACCTCCCGCCACCTTTTACTGATGTAACACTGCTCACCTCAGAGCAGCAAAACTGTCCGGATGGATCACAGAGAGGAACAATCTTCAGTGACATAAGGAAAAACCTGTCATGGAGGCAGGGTTTTCATTGTTCTCACAGTAAGATCGTCCCTTGATGTGGTCTGTCTGGTCCCAGGACCAGATTCCATATCTGAGGGGAGGTGGCTTACACTAAGTAAAAGGGGAGGGAGGGGGATACTTTATCATTCAATTACTCTTGAACTACAACTCTGACAGTATTGAAATAACACTCTCCATGGCTCAAATACTATGAAGAGTAATTGGAGATGCTGTTTTTATGAAACATTACTATCCCTTTAAGTACCAGAGGTGTTGCACACCCCTCTGTACATTAAGGGGTTAAATAATTTGCCTTTATGTCCTGAGTTGCCATGGTTTACAGCAAGCGGACAAAGCCGTTTCTATATTTAATTCTTTTATTAACCATTTTCTCTCCAGAAGTTGGCAGATCTGCTTTGCCATTATTTAGCATTATTGGCAGGTTTATGAATATTGCTGACCTCTTTGGTAGCAATAAGGATTTATGTTAACCCTTTCAGTGCAAGAGTGGTATGCAACACATTGCTTTGGCACTCAGAGGGTTAAAACTGTTAGTGCTATGACAGTAGATATACTATGAGAAACTGGTGCAGTTCTGGAGCAAACCAATTTCACCATAAGGAGCAAATAACAGTTCCCCAAATCTTCTTTGAATGGGGACTTTACTTTCTTGGATGGCTTGCAAAGTATTGGAGACCTCGCTAGCATTCAAGGGGTTAAAAGTTCCCAGTTATATCAACTGAAATTTTTATTTCACCACAAAGGTGCAGTTGGTTTACCCAAACACTCCACTTTTCCTTAGTACATCAGCCTCTGCCTCTCTTAACCCTTTGGATAATAGACATCCCCAAATGCTTTGCTTTACAATGCATTAGATGTTTTTAGCATCCAAAGGGTTAAAGTCACAGAGCTTTTAAATCAACGTATTGATTCCTGGGGTTATATACAATGGGTCGTATTAAGGAAACAAAAGAAAAACAATTCTGGAGCAAACCACCCCCTTTGTTTTAACCCTTTGAATGCCAGAGGTGAATGCAATGCATTGCAAAGCAATGTGTTGCGTACCCCTCTGGCACTCAGTGGGTTAAATGGGACTTTTAACTCCTTCAGTGCATTGAAAAGAAATGTGTTGGAGACATCTGTAGCATTCACAGGATTAACCCTCTGAGTGTTAGAGGGGGTTAAAACCCCATTTTGGCGTGCCTTTGGAGATTTTCCTATCTCCCCTGGGGTGCACTTGTGTTGCTCTAGCATTGCACTTTCGTTTTATTTAAAGGGATTGTAATGTTTCATAAAAAAGCAGCTCCAATGAACCCTTGAGTGCCAGAGGGGTAGGCAGCGCATTGCAAAGCAATACGTTGCCTACCCCTCTGGAACTTAAAGGGTTAATCTTCATATTATTTGAGCCATGGAGAGCGTTATTTCAATACTGTCAGAGTTGTAGTTCAAGAGTAATTGAATGATAAAGTATCCCCCTCCTGCTCCTTTTACTGATGTAACACTGCTAACCTAAGAGCAGCAAGACTGTCCGGATGGATCACAGAGAGGGGCAATCTTCAATTAAGATAAGGGAAAAAGCTGAAAAACATGTCAAGGGTGGCAAGGTTTTCATTGTTCTCACTGTAAGAAGATTGTCCCTTGCTGTGATCTGTCTGGTCAAGGGACCAGATTCCACATCTGAGGGGAGGTGGCTTACACTAGGTAAAAGGGATGGGAGGGGGATACATTATCATTCAGTTACTCTTGAACTACAACTCTGACAGCATTGAAATAACACTCTCCATGGCCCAAATACTATGAAAATTAATCAGAGCTGCTTTTTTGTGAAACATTACTATCACTTTAAATGGGCTGAAAGGCTTCTATGGCTGCTTAGTATATAGTATTGATCTTGCACACTGCTAGAAAGGTGGCAATCATTTTCACTGTTGTCTGTTCATTAAATTGGTGGATCCATTTTGTCACCTCTGGCAATTCAACATTGTGGTCATAATCAACTACACCTTGTCATCTACAGCGTTAACACAGGGTTGCTTTAAGATACTGGTTGGGCTGGGCAAAGCTTATGCTACTGCTCCCCCTTTACAACCCTCCCCCAGAACAAAATGCACAAAATTCAATGTAACTTTGAAACAGTGATTGAAAGCTACCTTACTATTAAAAGACAGATTTGTCACACTCACTTTAAATGCCCCTTCCCGTGCCATGGTTCAGTCGGTGCCTACCTGCTTGTGAATGGAATTATGACCATTCTGCTGGCACTGTCTGATACTGCATGCTGTAGAACATGAGACTTTGTCAGGTCATGTGATAGAAGAGAGTCCAGTCATCTGGCCTGCCCTGAGCAGGACAGGAAAATCACCCTGTACTGTGTTCCTCTCTTTGCCAGACTGCCACGAAAAATGTGAGGGTGACTTTTAGTGGCAGCGAAAGAGCAGGGAATGAAAAACACTATGGGGACTGTGCGATTTCTCAGCTGTGCATGGGCCCACTGGCACTGCTAGCCCAGACCAGCCTGCCCCTGCCTGTTTGCTCTGCCTCCATCAGTGGGCCCCCTTTTGAGAATAGGCCCTGGGCAAATGCCCTCCATGCTCACTGGTTAAAGAGGCAACCTGTATTAACATATTTACTCTTTCAGTGTTTGAGGGAATGAGCGACGTGTTAGTATGGAGTCAGGGCACCCAGTGCTGGTGCTGCCAGTTCATTGGCCCCCTTTAGAGTGTGGATGAGTGTTTACCTATCATGAATTGCGCATTCAGGCTTACCCTTTGAGTGCCAGAGGGGTACGCAATGCATTGAAGAGCAATGCGTTGCGTACCACAATGGCACTCAAAGGGTTAAAACCTCAGATATTCACATTGGTCACAAGCATTGTAAATCTGCAATGAACATTGGGCCTTATATCTAACAGCAAAGGGGAGCAACTCTGGGGAAACCATCTATACCACTGGAGACAAATTCAAATTCCCATTGATTTAAATGGGGCTTTTTTTACCCCACTGAATGCTAGTGAGTTCTTCAATGCATTGCTTTGCAATGCGTTGGAGACCTCTCTGCCATTCAGTGGGGTATACATCCCCCTTTTAAATCCTTTATATTTGTCTCATAGTGCATTTTGGTTGTGCCACTTTGCCTTTATAATGAGGACATCTTGCCGGTCTGTAACCAGCTGTGTACTTGGTTGTGACATACACAGTGTTTGAAGTGCTGCAGCACAGCAGCTGAGAGTGTTGATTCAATTATATCTGCACGACATAAAAGGGCCATTACGTAAGCTGCAAATGGAACTACAGGACTGTCTTCAAAAACTCATTTGCCTTCTGCTCTGCAAAACTACTCATCCGAATACAAAGGGATCCCACAGGTCAGGTAAGGTCAAAGGCATGGACAGCAACACGTGGCTCTCCAATTAGTACCGGACTATAATTTCTAGTATCCTGAGCCAGCCAATGCCTGGGTGAGGGTTGATGGGGATTGTTGTCCAATAACAACAGGAGAACCACCGGTTGTGCACCCTGTTCAAAGGATTAACCCTTTGATTGCCATAGGTGTACCCAACGCATTGCTACACAATGCTTTGCGTACCCCTCTGACATTAATCAGGGTAGTTGGACAGATTGGACGATGTACACAAAGTAGAAGTGGAGCAGTTCTGGTTCATACCAATTGCAGTATAGTGAATATGTGTGTTAACCTCTTGAATACTACAGATATCTCCAGTGCATTTTGTTGGGTAAGCAACAGCTCAGTTAAGTATACAATTAGCCATTGGGCTTTGGCTTCATTAGAGTTATAAGTCTAGATGTGGACCTTTTGCATCTCACTGATGAAGTCCAAGCAGGCTGAAATGCGTGTGTGGAGTTACATGCTTCTTTCATTCGAAAAGGGACTTGCCTAGCAGTTTGAGGCTAGACTGCAATTTCTGGGCAGGATCAACATGTTACAGGATGTTTCTTATCTGTGAATGGCACCTGTGAGCTGAAAGAGATTGCACTGTGTGCAGAATGAGGGTCCTATAAAGCAAACTACAGTATTAGGCATGCTTAAATAATTACCTTAAATAATTAAAGTGATAGTAATACTTCAAAAAAATGTTATTTTATATTGTAGCCATTAAAAAATCATTAAGAACGATATCAGTCTTATCTCTTATGGTTTGAGAGATATTCACAACAACGTTTTCCCCTCACTGACGTCACCGCTCTAGCTGTGAGATTTGGAATCTGGTCCACAGACTGGCCGCGGTTCTACAGCAGAGCCGAGATCGCAAAATATAAGAAGAACTACTTCACTAAAATGGTATATAAAGTGTGCCTGGTTTGCAAGCACACTTTGTAGACGGTTCCAATGAACTAGTTGTTTTTATATCTTGCGATCTTGGCTCTGCTGTAGAGCCGCCGGCTGATCTGTGTACCGGATTCCAAATATGACCGCTAGATGGCAGACTTGACTGTTTTGGTCAGTGAGGGGAAACTTTGCTGGTGAATATCTCTCAAACCGTAAAGGTTTGAGAGGGATAAGATATTGTTCTTAATAATTTTTTAATGGTACAATTTAAAATAACAATTTTTGAAGTATTACTGTCACTTTAATAAGCTCACATTTTTTAACCACTATATTCACAGATGGGTATTTGGGGTTTATTGCATAATTTAATGCAAGATCCTAGACCAGTGGTTCTCAACCTTCATTTGCTCAAGGCACCCCTAACATGCAGTCTGAAACTTTCGGGGCACCCCTAGCATGTTTAATGTAATTTATCACAAAGATAGTAAAGGGTACAATTCATACATATACAGATATTATTAGGTCTCACAATCATAGTAATAAAAATAAACATATTGTGCTTAAAAATTTCCATATTTCTACATTTAAAAGACAGTTTTCATGGAAAACATGGGATGCCCTAATTTGAAGTCTGTGGCACACCAAAATGCCACGGAACCTGATTTATAATTACTGTCCTAGACTCTGCATCTCCTACTATTAATCCCTTGCGATAGAGAGGGCAGTGTTACACAAGCTAAAAAGATGGCTTTCGGGGTATACCAGCTGCACTATAGGAGGACAAATGAAAACTCCCCCAAAACCACTTCTTTTATGTGTGTTTTTATTATATAATATATAATATATATCCAAACAAACAATAAGTATAGGTAATGGCGCCTATCCAGATACGTTGAAACCCTTATGAAAAAATAAAAAATGAATAAAACACTGTCGCTGCAATCCTCGTTCTGGAGGTGGACAGAATAAATAACTACAAAAAAATGGTAATGAGAGGAGACATTAATGCATAAAGCCTAGGATACAAAATATCTAAATGACATTCACTTTAATAAAATAAACAAACAATCCTAGTAAAACTAGCTTAAATTAGTGAATTCACTAATAACAATAAAAAATAATAAAAGAAACAAAAAAAAAAATTAAAAAAGCATTAACCCCTTGATGTGCAATGTTCAAAAATTGGTCTCATGTATAAAAAAACGGTACCGTAAATAAACTAATATCCAGCGGGCAGGTGCCTTATAGATGCTATTCACACTTGATATACTGAATCTCTCCCGTCTTCACGGCTGTATCATTAGGGATCCATTTCCCAAGTATAAGGATCTTACTTATTCAGCAGCGGGCAGAGGTATACGTTTTTCAAGCACATATGTCAGTGCTCCCTGGCTGTGAGTCCAAATGTCTGAATCCCAGCAGGAATCTGTCTCAGAGGCAGTGGACAGCAGCTGATACTGCCAGGTGAGCACATTCAGGCTGGTCTGTAAACCACAATCCACAGCACCTCCGGGCTATAGGAGTATAAAATTCCAAATATTCATGAGACTGTATAAAAGTTATATCAGGGATATCCCTGAAGAAGTATCTACGGATACGAAACGCATTGGACCTTGCTGACCCCATTGTGCTTCTATACAGTTTTTATTTTATTACAACTTTTATACAGTCTCATATCAGATCCCTGAGGAAGTGTTACACAACACGAAACGCTTTGGAAGAAGAGGTGGCCCCCATATTATATTTTATCTTTATTGAGACACAGTGACAGCGCTTACTACGGGAGAAGTGCTTCAGCTTATCCTACTTTAGTGTCTTTACATTGATTACGGCTTATAACGCCAGACGGGAGCCAGCACAGTGATTGTATTGTTAACAGTTGGGAAGCCTACGGTTGACCGCATTACACTGCCCGCAGCAGAGGTTGAGAACGCAGCTTTATCTACGGCCCAGTCGGAAGTGATATATTGGGGGGATATTTTATTGTCTGAAGAATTACAGCTGACCCTTCACACTGTCCGCTAGAGTCCCACGGGCTGCAGAGTTGCCCTTCCGGCGGTCGGGAGTGAGTATGTATGCGGGGTTGTGATCGCAACCACTGAGGTAACCACAGTATTTTCTCCGTTGCTGGCGGTAGGCTGTAGACCATTTCTTTGTCTCACTTATTTGCACACAGTGGAAACTTTGTACCTTGCTGGATTTATATATATATATAAATCAAACTTAATTTTAACCCCTTAAAATCATGAGACCTCTCTGGCATGTTGATTACCATTTAAATCAGTGAGAGTATTGATTCACACAGGTATTTACTCAATATTAACAGTTTATACTGCAGCATATTGATTCATATAATGACTGTATTAAAGTTGAGGGTTTAATCACATAATATGGCCGAGGAACCCCAATATAGGCAATTCATATAATTAATCTGCTTCCTCTTGTTAGCTGAGTCTCTCCTGCTTTACTCTTTATAATAAAGATTATATGCAGGTAATATGCTATAGGATAAAGAGTTAAAATGAGTATGGTACATACAGATGTGTATAATTCTGTGTTTTTGGTTGTTGTTGTCAATATCAGTTTCACTCTGTCTAATTAAATGCATTTTGTTTTTGTTTTGTTTTTATTTCTGTCTCTTTGATTGTATTTACCAAAACATGCACTGGGGTTTTTATCGTCTCCATGGTGCGGTTGGTTTGAACCATAAATGCACCTTTTTAGTTTACTGAATATAACATGAAGTCTCAACATTGCAGGGATTCATTGGGTGGCACATTGGCAGACAGTGGAGAATGTTTTATTCTGAATGCTTACCTTTTGTTATTTTAAGTAGAGGGGCTATAAAAATGATCCGGTTTAGGAAACCACTACTTAGCCTGCTTACAATTAATAGCACTATACAACACTTCTTCTGTCGTAATAACATAAATTGTGCTCACATGTACAATACATCAATATGCAATACAGTACTTGTTGAAGGGGAACTGTTCACTAAGAATTGGCTCTTAATTTATCAGATTGACTTACCTAGGTAGGTGCCTTTCTCTGTCGTCCAATACAGGTTACTGGTAACTTTGGGTAGGCGATCAGCCCCTTTAATAGGCAGGAACAATTCTGAGAAGTGACTGCTGGGTGGAGCCTACCTCCTCTCCTTAGCTTGCAGCTATCCAATCCCCAACCAGTAAGATTTGTTCCTTGGTCAAGACACAAGGCAAGCGAACAGTTCTGCTATAGTTTTAGCTTTTTTTTATTATTTTCTGTTAGATATGGGATACCACCATAGGTGGATTACCATCACTGACAATTCCCATCACCCAAATGTGGATAGCTCAGTTTACCAGGTGCTTTTGTGGACCTAAGCCTTGGGGGGGAAATCTTGGCTGCAAGTTCTTTCCCCAGGAGTTGCCCACTGAGGCTTCTTCTTGCTATATGGTAATCTGAAGACAGAAGACCTGCTGAAAAAGGTGAGCACCCTTTGAGTGCTGAGGTCCACATGTCCCACGCTTCCCCTCCACACAGGGGTCTCTATTGGAGTTCCTGTTACATACTCATGCACTCATTGGGTTTATTCTGTATGCCTGTGAGGTGTTTGGAGCAAGTTTCTGTGGTAACTTAACTCTTTTGTTGCTGGTTAGCACATTTTGAGGGGGCTTTGGACACTTTCCCTACTGCAGCCAGTGTTTATTGGGTCTACTGTTTAATTCTAGTGGGCTTTTGAGGTGGTTTTACGTTTTGGTATTCACCTCGTTAACTTTATGTTCCGCTCCTTTAAAGGGATAGTAATACTTGAAAATAATTGTATTTTATATTGTAGCCCTTAAAAAAACATGAAAAATGATATAAGTCTTATCTCCCAAACCTTTATGGTTTGGGAGATATTCACATGTAAAATATAGTAAAATGCTCTTTTCCTGGCTGTTTCAGCCAAGTCTGACGTCTAGTGGACAGATTTGGAATTCAGTCCACAGAGCAACCGGCAGCTCTTTAGCAGTGCCGAGATCACGATCTTTGAAAAGAACTACTTAATTGGAACTATCTACAAAGTGTGCCTAGCTTGAAAACACACTTTGTAGACCATTCCAATTAAGAAATTCTCTTTAAAGATGGTGATCTCAGCACTTCTGGAGAGGCACAGCCGGTCCTGGGACCGGAGTCCAAATCTGAAGGGTGGAGCAATGACGTCACTCCAGGGGAAACTTTACTTCTGAATATCTCCCAAACCATAAAGGTAAGACTTATATCATTTTTCATGTTTTTTTAAGGGCTACAATATAAAATAAACTTATTTTCAAGTATTACTATCCCTTTAAGACGCGCGTTTACCACATAGACGCCACTGCTCCATTCACTTCTATGGGACTTTACAGTTTGGGACATTTCTCTGCAACCGCTACATCTAGCGAGGTGGGTTTGCCCTTGCTCTGTCATCCGGTCAACGTTCTGGGGATGTTGGAGGCTTTAGGGGGGTTCAGGTACTCTGTCAAAAAAACTTCATTTCCCATGAGCGCCCACTTCGTGAGTTCATTTCCGATTGGCTTCCATTGTGGCATCCATTTTGTGTATTCGCAGATCAATTATCGTACGCAGGGCTTGGACTCTCCTTCTCAGTTTAACCCTTTGCCTACCAGATAAGTCTTATTTAGCATTTATGGGGTGCATTTATTTATCATACACACTGTTTTGTAGGTGTTTTAATACTTTGACCGCTTGACTCCGTGAGAATGTCTATTCCGTTAGACTCTGGGGCTAAACCTAATACTAAGGATACTGGGGTGTCTGTGTCCCCCATTTCTCATTGCTCCTCATGTCACTCAGGGTTACCTAGAGAATACTCAGGTCATGTTTGCCCAGAATGCGCTGCTGCCCCTGAAACCCCTACAGGGGCCTCCAGCCATGCACTAGAGCCAGTATGGATGCAAGAGTTTAAGGCTACTACCAGGGACCTCCGGTCCGCCTTACAGCTCCTTCCATCCACTTTACAGGGGTTCTTCCACTCATGGCAGGCCCCCACCCCTGTCAGATCTTCCCTGCCTAAACCGCTGGGTGTACCTGATGTGTCTGACTCCTCTGAGGAGGAATTGTTGGTGGACGATGACGATGACTGTTCAGCTGTTCCTTCATCTCAGTTTTTTGGAGACCCCTTTAAGGCGGACCCCATTCCCTCGGCTGAGTGCCTGATCAGGGCTGTGTTGTTCACTCTGAACATTCCCTTGCTGCAGGAGTTCATCTTCTGACCCCTCTGATGTGTTTCAGGAGCCTGTTAGGCCCCATGCTTGTTTTCCACCTAACCCCACTCTTGACCGCTTGGTGTCAAAAGAGTGGAAGTTTCCAGACAAGAAACCATCTGTGTCTAGGAAGTTTGCTAAACTTTACCCGTTCTCTGAAATGGCCCTCACGCAGTGGGTCCATCCTCCCTAAAGTGGATACCCCAGTTTCCAGTCTTTCTAAGTCCACTGCTTTGCCGGTGGCTGACTCCTCTGCTCTCAAAGACTGGACTGATAAGGAGCTTGAGACTTCTCTCAAAGCTATTTTTGCGACAGCGGACTCTGCCCTCAGCCCTGCCTTTGCTACTGCATGGGTAAATAGGGCTGTGGCTGTTTGGACTGAACAGCTCACTTCTGCTGTCCGTCAGGGGTCCCCTACTTCTGACAAGTTGCGTCTTTTCTCTAACATTGCTGAGGCTCAGCATTAGGTCTCTGCTGCCCTGTTTGTCGTTGTACATGTGGTAGCCAGGGCATCTACCATGTCGGTAGTAGCAAGACGTGCTCTTTGGCTCAAGATTTGGCAGCTGACACGGCCTCCAAGAAGGCTCTCCTATCTTTGCCTTTTCAGGGCTCTTCCCTGTTTGGGCATGAGCTCAATGATCTCATCAACGAGGCCACTGGAGGGAAGAATACTCACCTGCCAGTGGTCCTGAGGAAGAAGGCATCTGTCAAAAGGAATCTGCTTTTTCGTTCCTTTCATGCAGACTCGCGCCAAGCGACCCAGACGGTCCCTCAGTCTCCGCGCTCTTCATCCACGCCTAAGCAGCAATGGAGATCCAAGTCCTCTGCGAAGCCAAAGGCTTCCAAACCTACTTCTGCATGACTCGCTGAACCCGGGTCCCCACCTGCAGGTAGGTGGCCGCTTACGCCACTACCTCTGGGCTTGGCAGGCCTCTGTGGTGGACCCGTGGGTTTTACAGGTGGTGGCAATGGAGTACAGAATTCCCTTCACCTCTCTTCCTCCCCCCAGGACCTTTGCTTTGTGTTCTCCCTTGGGAGCAGAAAAGCACCACCTTTTTGAGGAAACTATACAGGCCCTTCTGGACAAGGTGGTCCTGGAGCCAGTTCCCCCTCAGGAGAGGGGCTTGGGATTCTACTCCAACCTCTTTGTGGTTTCCAAGAAGGACAGGGGCTGTCGTCCCATTTTGGATCTGCAGGATCTCAACTACTTTGTGGTCAGGTCCCAATACCACCAGAAGTCTCTGCACACAGTGGTAGTGGCCATGTCTCCTGGGGAATTTCTGGCCTCTCTGGATCTTCAAGATGCCTATCTGCACATCACCATTCATCCAGAGAGTCGGCAGTATCTCCGATTTGCCTGCGACCAAGGGCATTTCCAGTTTTCTGCCATTCTCCTTTGGCCTGACCACGGCTCTTCAAGTCTTCAGCAGAGTCCTGGGAGCGTTGATCTCCGTCCTACATTGGAATGGCATCAGGGTGACTTCCTTCTGAAGGCATCTTCTCTGGAACTCCTTCACCAGCAGGTGCAGGACTCCATTCATGCTCTCTCCCATCATGGGTGGATCATCAATTTGGACAAGTCAGACCTGGTTCCTTCCCAGAGGATGGTATTTCTGGGCTCATCAGATAGCACTGGAGGTCCGGGCTATCATGTCTCAGGATCCGGTTCCAGCCAAGAAGTTGTCATCCTTGGTGGGAAAGTTCATTTCCACCATAGAAGCAGTTCCGTTTGCCATGGCTCACACCAGGGAACTTCAGAGATTTCTAATCCTGGCATGCAGGGGCCGTCCAGATCTACTGGAGAGATCCCTATCTTTCCCTCTTCAAGTGGAACAGAGCCTCTCGTGGTGGCTCAACATGAACAATCTCCTGAAAGGCAGACCCTTCCTGGTGCCCTTCTGGACCACAGTGATGACTGATGCCAGCCTCTCCAGATGGGGAGCGGTGCTGGGGCACTTGAGTGTTCAGGACCGGTGGTCTCAGAAGGAATCTCTCCTTCCCATCAGTGTCTTAGAGCTTCGGGCGATATTTCATGCACTACAACACTGGAAGGCAACTGGAGGATTGCCCGGTCAGGGTACAGTCGGACAACGCCACAGCGGTTGCCTACATCAGCAAGCAAGGCGGCACAAGAAGTCTCGCAGCTTGGCTAGAGGTCAAGGCCATTTTATCATGGGCAGAGGAGCATGTCCCTGCCATTTCTGCAATTCATATTCCTGGCGTAGACAACGTTCTGGCAGACTTCCTCAGTCGGCGCACGGTGGACAGAGGAGAGTGGGAGCTGCATCCAGAGGTGCTCAGCCTCATCATCCAGCAGTGGGGTCTTCCTTGCATAGACCTGATGGCAACAAGACAGAACAGGAAGGTGCCAACGTTCTGCTCTCACTGGGCGGATCCCCTGGCTCTGGCAGTGGATGCCTTGTCTATCCCGTGGACGTTTCCTCTGGCATACATCTTTCCTCCTGTTCCCCTGTTGAACAGAGTACTTCGGAAGCTGAGACTGGAGCGCTGCCCAGTCATTCTGATTGCTCTGTACTGGCCCAGACAGGCTTGGTTTCCGGGGCTTCTGGACCTCTCAGTGGTGGAACCTCTTCGACTTCCCCCTTGTCCGGACCTTCTTCTACAGGATTACCTCTGGAAGGAAGACGTTCCTCATCTGGCTTTGACGGCATGGAGACTGAATCCTCAGTTTTGAAGAAGAAGAAAGGATTTTCTTCTGGTGTGGTGGCTACTATGCTTTGTGCCCGTAAGCCTGTTTCCTCTAAGGCCTACCATGATTTTGGTCTACTTTTCTGTCTTGGTGTGCTGACAAAGACCTGTCTCAGGATTTTGACCTTCCTGCAGTTCTTTCCTTCCTCCAGGATGGTGTGGATAAGGGTCTCAGTCTGAGTTCTCTTAAGGTTCAGACTTCTGTGCTCTCTGTCTTCTTTCAGAGGCTTCTTGCTATCATTCCTGATGTCAAGGTTTTCTTCCAGGGTGTTGCTCATACCCATCCTGTGTTTGTCACCTTCTCCTCAGTGGGATCTTAACCTGGTCTTGGGAGTACTTCAGCGTCCTTCTTTTGAGTCTTTGGCTAACATTCCTGTACATATGCGGGCGTGGAAGATGTCCTTTCTCCTGGAGATTGTTTCTGTTCACCGAGTTGCGGAGCTGCATACCCAGTCTTGTAGACCACCCTTTTTGGTCTTTCACAAGGACAAGGCAGTGCTTCGCTCCTCACAAGAGTTTCTCCTGAAGGTGGTGTCTGAGTTGCACATTAATCAGGAGATTGTGGTCCCTTCCTTCTGTTCTATCCCTGCTTCTGACAAAGAGAGATCTTCATCTGTTGGATGTTGTGTGTTGTCTCAAGTTCTATGTGCATCGCACTGAGTCCTTGAGGCAGTCTGACACTCTTTTTGTCATTCCTGAGGGTCCTAGGGCAGGGAAGCCTGCTTCCAAGGTTACCATCGCTTCTTGGATCAAGTCCATAATTCGTAAGGTTTACGAACTTTGGAAGAAGCCTGTTCCCTTCAGGGTCATGGCTCATTCTGCGAAGTCTATTGGGGCTTCTTGGGCCTACAAGAACCAGGCCTCAGCTGATCAGTTGTGCAAGGTGGCCACTTTGTCGTCTGTGCACACTTTTTCTAAACACTATTGTGTGGATTTGCTGGCATTGGCTGATGCCAGTTTTGGGAGGAAGATCCTGGAGGCAGCTATGCCTGTCTAGGATCTCTTTAGTCTGTCAGTACTCTTTCACTTTTGAGCCCTGTTGGCTCTAGTTCAGTGTGCTTTGCAACAGTTTGTGGGGTTTCTTTTACCCCTGTGCATTGTCTGTTGACACTTTGAGGTTAGTGTTGAGCTATTTATGATCTGTAGGTTCATTGGTGCTCTGGTGACTTTGGGGCCCTGCGCCTGGTCCTTGCCTTTCTTCCCACCCTGGGGAACTTAATGGTTGGACATCCCAAAGTTACCAGTAACCTGTATTGGATGACAGAGAAAATAGAATTTTAGTCTTACCTGTTAAATCCTTTTCTCTTAGTCCATACTGGTCTCCCACCCTGTCAAGGGACCATGCTTGGCTCTCCTGCGGCAGAACGTGGGGTCCTTTTGGGCTCATGCTCACAGGAGTCTTCCTTTACCTTCTTACTACCTAGTCAATAGTTAGTCTGCAAATTTTACTGGTTGGGGATTGGCTAGCTGCAAGCTAAGGAGAGGAGGTAGGCTCCACCCAGCAGTCACTTGAATTGTTCTTGCCTATTAAAGGGGCTGATCACCTACCCAAAGTTACCAGTAACCTGCATGGACTAAGAGAGAAGGATTTAACAGGTATAAGAGATGCCTATTCCTAAGGTTTTAATGTTGTCCTGGAGCATGTGATTATAGTAACATAGTAAGTTAGGTTGAAAAAAGACTTGCATCCATCTAGTTCAACGCTTTTCCTATTCCTATTATGGGTGTTTGTATGTTAATCCTTTACTATATGTAACTCTGCCTGTGTTTTTCGAGTGCTCACATCAGCATGGAGAGAGATTTATATTGTGATGTGAAGCCACTTTTTGTGATCAGCAGATGCAACCAGGAAGAAAAAGGCAGTGAGGTTGCCGTGGTAACTGGATGATTGGGATGCTTGGCATGCTCCTTCCCAGCTGGAGCTGTCAGGACACACTCTCACCCTATCAGGATTGTGACAAAAAAGGTGCTGGGTCCAGTCAAAACAGGAATGTGCAGAATTGTGAGCCTGTTAATGAGATTAATAGTCTCTGCTGCACTAGCCATTGGTTGCAGTTCAGAAACATATACCCTATTTTATTGCAGTTCATTGTAAAAAATATTTGTATTCCATACTCAATTTGTACTTAATTAGTGGAAATCTCACCTGTGATCTTAGAATCCATCTTAGAATCCACAAACAAATAAGGACCTAAGGGCAGTATTCAGTGAGCTAAGAAGATGCAATTCTGGAGAAAAACTGCATAATTGAGGAGAAATTAACATTCCCAATTATTTAAATTGGGCTTTTAACCCTTTGAATGCTAGAGAGGTCTCCATCCCATTACCTCGGCTGCAAAGGGATTAAAAACCCTATTTAAATTATTGAGAATTTGGGGAATTTTATTTTGTCCCCTATGGTTTGGTAGTTTTGCACCAGAAATACACCTTTCACTTATTGAATATGGGCTTAAAGGGATAGTAATACTTCATTTTAACTTTATTTTATTTTGTAGGCATTAAAAAAACATGAAGAATGATATAAGTCTTATCTCTCAAACCTTTATGGTTTAAGAGATATTCACAAGCAAAGTATCCCCCCCCTGTTCAACCAAATCAGAAGGGAGATGCCCAGGTAGACTGCAGAGAGGGACAATCTTCAATTAAGATAATGGAAAAAGCTGAAAAACTTATCAAGGGGGGAAGGGCTTTCATTGTTTTCATACAAAGAAAATTGTCCCCTTCTGTTATCTGTACTGTCATACAACCAGACTCACATCTGAGAAGAGATTGTTTACACTAGGTAAAAGGGGCGGGGAGGGGAACTTTGCTTGTGAATATCTCATAAACCATAAAGGTTTGAGCGATAAGACTTATATCATTCTTCATGGTTTTTTTTAATGCCTACAAAATAAAATAAAGTTAAAACGAAGTGTTACTATCCCTTTAAGGTCCCAGTTTGCATTGAGTTGCTGTGTGAAGGTCTGTGACTGGAAGTCATGTTCATAGGAATTCATATCTTCTCACTGGTGACATCACAGCTTAGTATTGGTTGCCAGGGACAGGCAATACTAATAAATTCATTATCCAGCTGTCTATCATGCTGCTTCACATAGGAGACCTATAGCACCCATGACAATATCAATATGTAATGCATTTGAATGTACTGTCATGGGTTTTTTTTAGTGCTGTGAATGCACTCCATTCCAACCCACCATAATTATTACACAGTTCACAATTATCTACCTGAGAACTACAATTATAGACTAAATGGGCCTTATACATAAAGAAAAAGTGGAGCAATTCTGGGGAAAGTAATTGCACAGTAGGAAACCAATGAAAATTTTAAATTTGTTGTACACCTTTCTAACATACAAGAGCTTGAAAGATCCAAGATCAATGAGAATTTTTATTTCTACTCTGTGGTGAGATGATTTGCTCAGAATTGCTCTTCATTTCTTTGTCCATATGGCTCAGTGTCTATTAATCCTATATAATAATTTGCTAAATTGTCAGAAGCCATCATACACACTAGAGACGGCTGCGTTCTGCAGTCATGTGTACTACAGACTGCCCGCTTCCCAGTTGATAACGGAGCAAGGCTCCAAATTCATACAATAGTCCTCGACTGTCTCTGCTGTGCATGACTGCACCGCGGCCGTTGCTGAGTGGCACTGTGGCCCGTGTACACGGGCTCTTCAACTAGTTTAACATAAAGCACTTATTTAAATAGGAGCCATTCAAACAGCAGTCCTACGTATCCATTTGTGTGTGTGTGTAGCTATATATATATATATATATATATATATATATATATATATATATATATATATATAGTCAAAAAATGTACTCAGCCCAGGAGATTCCAAGCGTCGTAGCGGAACAGCACTCAAGGAGAAAAAGTGAATTTATCAATTTATTGCATCCATTTAGCCAAACGTTTTCGGTCCACACAGGACCTGTGTGGACCGAAAACGTTTGGCTAAATGGATGCAATAAATTGATAAATTCACTTTTTCTCCTTGAGTGCTGTTCCGCTACGACGCTTGGAATCTCCTGGGCTGAGTACATTTTTTGACTATTTCATTTTTTAGGGGACGTGCACCAAAATTTACTTGGTTATAAGCTTTTGTGAGTGCAGCTGCTCTATTTACATTTACTCATTTATATATATATATATATATATATATATATATATATATATATATATATATAGAGATATATATGTATAGTACCGTTTTAAGTATGTACTTAGTTCACACACCCTCACAATAAATGTTAGGCTTTATCAGGCTGAATGAGATCACCCGTTGCACTTTAGAATCATATAAACAGTCTCAAGATTGTAAAATGATATTGTCCAGCTACAGACTACAGCAATGTTCTAACAGAAAACAGTCTGTAAACATTCATAATTTGTGTGATGATGACACATAGCTTAGTAAATCTTACAGTTTAAATGTCTACTATGAACCCCCTTGTACGTATTCTGTGAACCCTAGGGTTAGCCTGAAAGCAGCATAAGAACCAGTGGTGTGGCTAAGTCCCTGCTTACACAAAGATTCCCTACACAAAGATGCTCCTGTTTTCTATTTTAAATTATTGGAGATTTGGAGTATTGTATTTGTCCCCTGTGATGTGTTTGGTTTGCTCCAGAATTTCTCCTCTTCAGTTCCTTGGTTATGGCCCCTAGAGTTTAATTTGTGCAATCCTACATCCAAAAACCATTGCACTTCCCAGTGCACAGACCCAGAGGTGAGAAATCTGTGAACTGCCAGCTGTAATTGAACTGCAATTCCCATCATCCTTAGCTGACCATTGCAGGCCAGCAGCTGGAAGGTCACAGGTTTCCTGTGCCTGGTACTGTCAAATGTATAAACATTGCTCATTGGGATGCTAAAGCTTTGTCTCTATCTGATCTGATAGGGGCAAAACCAGAGGGTTGGCTGTTTCTGGGAAACTGGAAACCCACTATGTAATGATATATACTTTGCTTTTTCATTCAAAACCCATTAAGTCAAACAAATGTAAGCTGCAGTTTTCTGTTGTGGTTACCTGGTGATAATGTTACTTTGGAGAGCGTAGTCTGTGACTCAAGCTCCTCTCACATTGCATTATAAAACCAGTTGTCTTTTGGCCATAAATTGGTGCTGCTGCTATGTTTGATTAAAAAAAAAGAAAAAAAAAAAAAAAAGCAAGTCTAAATTGTTATAACTCTTGAATGAAAACCCTTCCAGTAGTTTGACTCCTCAGGTAAAGCACTGTAACTTACATCTGTTTCTTTTAAAAAAGTGTATTGTTCCTGTTTCTTTAAACTGTCTCTCTCTGATGCTATAGGGGCAAAAAAAAAAAGAAATTAAGTGTTTCTGGGTAATAGAGACCCACACTCCGGTTTGGATTTGTTATTATTAGGATAATTTGTAGTGCAGTCCAGAAAAACTGGAGTGTAATACCTACTTGCTGCCCAATCTTCAAGAATACCAGTACTTCATCTGTCAGCGGCTGTGTACTGAAGCTAGTCCCATGCAGTGTAACTAAGGTCGTGGCAGGAATGTCGTCCAAACAAAACTAAACTCTAACCCTCAGAAAGTCATTGCTGTTTGTAGCATTGCCAGATGGATCAGGCACTCCCATCAACACACACTTAACTGGAGAGAGTAAATGACATGAGGACTTGAGCCAGGGCCAATGTTGAGGTGGAACATGAGGGAGTAATGTGCACCCTTCACACTGAACCATGGTGGCTCCTCCACTGCACATAGTGGGAAATCTGACCATTCCTAGGAAGTGTAAGAGCTTTGTTTTCGCTCTGCTCAATGATCGCTAATGTTTAACCCTTTCAGAGAAGTATTCAGCGCAATGCATTGGATACATCTCTGGAACTTAAAGGGTTAAAGTAACACTTCCTAAAAAAATAAACACCCACTTACTTTAAAGTGACAGTCATATTTTACAAGTGCATACTATGTGAAGTCACATTGCCTATATATTTTTTTCATCTAAACCTATGGGTTGTTTTTTTTTTTGTTTTTTTTTTACATTTATGTCCCTTACGTTTAGTTCCCTGAATATCTGTTTTTGGACACAGCAGAAAATCCCGCCTCCAGTCTATCAAAGAAATAGTAGCCTTTTATATTGACTTTCAAGGGGTAGTAATACTTTAATTTTACTAATCTCCATCTTGTAGAACTGAAAAAAAGATTTTTAATGCCCCCAATCACATCTCTCAAACATTAATGGTTTGAGAGAAAATAGATTTCAAAGTCCCCCCTCCCTCTCCTTTCCCTGACATCAGCTTCTAGCTCTTTGTAGGGGAATCGAATCCTGGGGCCATCCGACGGCTCTGAAGCAGAGCCGAGATCGCATTAATGAAGAAAAAATCCTTCACTGAAATGGTCTTCTACGTGTGCTTGAAAGCAGAGCTGAGATTGCGTTAATGAAAAAAAAATCCTTCACTGAAACGGTCTTCTACCTGTGCTTGGAAACCAAGCACAAATAGAAGACCGTTTCAGTGAAGGATTTTTTTTCGTCATTAACGTGATCTCGGCTCTGCTGCAGACGCTGGTTGGTCGTTCGACAGAATACTCCTGAAGTCAGCTAGAACGCTGATCTCAGAGAAAGGGGAGGGAGGGGGGTACTTTGAAATCGATTTTCTCTCAAACCATAAAGGTTTGAAAGACGTGATTTGGGCATTAAAAATATTTTTTTAAGTTCTACAAGATGGGGATTAGTAAAATTAAAGTAGTACTATCCCTTTAAATATTTTGCAACTACATAATGCGTACAGTCCGATTTTCATCTTTAACTAGATCTAGCCCTTCCTAGTTATGTATGATGGTATAACCTCATTCCCATAATGCAGGTGGTATGCTGGATGAGGATGATGGGAATTGTAGTCCAACAACAGCTGTGTATTGCTAGAGTGTGTTTATTTTTTTGGCATCATGACTATACCCTTGGCTTAATTTCCTACCTAGAACCCTCTCAGAGATTCTGTCCCAGAGTATGAATGAAACATCCTTACAGTCAATTATATATACAGGGCAGATCATAAAAGATAGCACCCAATGGTGTAATGACCATGCATGCAGTGATTGTTTTGCTAACTGTAAAAGAAAGCACATTAAAAGATGTGTGTTAACGCTTTCAGGGTTGCAGTCTCTAAGCTTAACTCTTTGATTGTCAGGGATATCTACACACCTCTTGATAGGAAGACCAGAAGAAGATGCTCTAAGTGGTGATAAGGGGCCAGGCTGGCAATATGGTGCTAAAGTGGTGTCAATAGCATATCTACAACATACACTAAGGTGTCTTCACCATCCTCTGCCAATCCGACACAATCCACTGACTTAGTCCTGTATCCGCCATGCCTTCGACAGGCTTACGATTTTGTTCAACGATGACTGGTTTGCATATGGAAATGCAGGTTAATGAGCCATTGTAGTATTTAGGTGGGTTTGCGCCATATGCACTAAGCTTCGATAGCTTCCTTGCTGTTGGAGATCGCAGCCCTAACATTGCCAACCTGAAGTTGACGATATTGTGATCTCCCTGTTACACTCTATGGAGCCAGAAGACCGTTTGCTGTCCCTTCTCCATAGGGATATGCATTGCATACCCCTGAGGCACTGAAATGGGTAAATAGTTGTGTAAAATATGTTTAGGGCACAGGGTTACTTAAAGGGATAGTAATACTTCGTTTTAACTTTATTTTATTTTGTAGGCATTAAAAAAACATGAAGAATGATATAAGTCTTATCTCTCAAACCTTTATGGTTTAAGAGATATTCACAAGCAAAGTTTCCCCTCCCCGCCCCTTTTTCCTAGTGTAAGCCATCTCTTCTCAGATGTGAATCTTGTTGTAAGACCAGACAGATAACAGAAGGGGACAATCTTCTTTGTATGAAAACAATGAAAGCCCTTCCCCCATTGACACGTTTTTCAGCTTTTTCCCTTATCTTAATTGAAGATTGTCCCTCTCTGCAGTCTACCTGGGCACCTCCCTCCTGATATGGTTGAACGGGGGGGGGGGGGGATACTTTGCTTGTGAATATCTCTTAAACCATAAAGGTTTGAGAGATAAGACTTATATCGTTCTTCATGTTTTTTTAATGCCTACAAAATAAAATAAAGATAAAACGAAGTATTACTATCCCTTTAATATTCAAAATGTACCACACTTTTGGGCATCTTAAGAGTTCCTTACTGGGCTCCATTAAAAGGAACGGTTATACAGGATACAAACAAAAGCTCTTTAAAATCACCTCTAATGAAGCTTGCAAAGCATAGCTTCAATAGCATGTGAAACTGGCTGAGACTCTCCCCCATGGACCAAAGGTGTTAAGACTGATGGCATCTGCTTGCAGTTAGTATAGATGAAGAACAAATATTTGAGCATGTAAAATGCATGCCAAACCATAGAATGTCTTCTTATGTGACAGAGTGCAGAACAACAAATGATTCTGAGTAATGTCATGTAAATTAAAATGGCATATAAATGTCACTTACTTAGTAAGTGATGCATTTCCCCTTTAAAAATTGTTCATTTCTTAATTAACATTAATTACTAACTCAATTATGAGCCTGGAGAAAGACAGTTTTGTTTTCATCGGTTAGGAAAGTAATCCCTATATAGCCTATGAAAAATCTCTTTAAAAAAGATTAAAAAAAAAAAAAATCTATCCTACAGTATGAACCTACATACTCGAGATATTATTACCTTCTGTGGGTGATCATCCAACCATGGGCTCAGTAGATACTAATAATCTAATTCTCTATTCTGTCCATCACACTGCTTCACAATTAATTGATGACCTATTGCAGCCAAAACAGTATCAAATGCAGTCTATTTGAATACACAGACAGGTACTGGGAGCTGTAGTCTAACAGTAGCAGCAGAATAGCCATAGCTATATTTGGTAGATATCTTGTACTGTACACACCTGGTCAATGTAGGGGTAACTTCACATTGCTTACTTCCCCAGAACAACAACACCTTTACGCCAGGATAATATGCGATGGTCACAGTCTCTTCCCCTCCCCTTTCATCTCTAATTCTTAGTGCATATGGCGATGTGTGTCTACATCATCAGGGAGATATCCTCAGACGCATCTGCACTGTCCTTTAGTGCATCTCCCACCATGTGTTTCAGATTGACCAGGACAGTCCTGTATATTAAATTTGAGTCCCATATCTTGGGCATCACCTGTCTGGGACAACACAGGCCTTGGGGGGGTGCACTAAGGACTGATAAAGAGGTGATAAAATGGAGATGATTTCTCTAGTGCTATCACTTCTCCAATTCCTATGTGGACAATGCACTAAGAATTCTTAGGTGGGAGAGATCTTCATTCATAGACTCCATAGAAAAACATAGGCATTGGAAAAGTGATGTCACTGGAGAAGTCATCTCCACATTATCACCTCTTTATCACACCTTAGTGCATAAACTCCCCCTGGAATAAAGACTCTGGAACATGGCGTTCTAAGCACTAGAGGGAGAACTGCCCTTGAATGCTTTGACACCTGTGCTGGTTAAAAGAAAATGACCACCAAATGTTTGCATATCCTTACACTATAAGAAAAAGTTGCTCCAGCTCCTGTTTAGCATCAGGAAGCAGGGCTCAGTTCTTCCTTTAATACTTTGAAGTCTGTGTGGTGGCAGTATTCTTATAGCACATCACAGGTATCACAATTGTCATCCTGTCACTGCCATGCAAAAGGTTAAGGTGAAGCGGTTATGCTTGTATAAGCCCCTTACCCTAGGCACTAGAGTAGGAGTAGATCGTAAGCAGTTTGTGGAAGGGATGCACTGTGCTCTTCCAGCTGACAGCCATGTATTATAATTTATGTGTCACTAAGTTACACTGCTGTTAGTATTTATCTCAGCCCCTCCAGCACTGAAGAATAAGAGAGGAGTCTGTTGTAGACCCATGCCTCATTAATCACTTGTCACACTCAGGCTCCCTTGTAGCCTAATGCTGCAGACCCACTACAAGCTGCCCCAGTGTTCCCAGGTCTCTGCAGGCAGCAGCACTCTGTAATCTCTTCTGACGCACATGCTTACGTACACCATCCGGCTGGCTTTCTATGGGGGACACAGACTCATCCTTAAGGCTACTCACTGCAAGAATGTAAGGCTACACCAAGACAAATTTAACCTCTCATTCTATTATTTGAGATTATATTGTTTTACTAATAAACCTGAAAATTACAAAGCCAAATCTTGCAGGTCCTCTAATGTATAATGCTGCACTTTTTTACATACGTACAAAAGAAAAGAGAATCAAATCCTACTGTATCACAGGGAAAAAATACAACTCCCCATTCAATAAATTGGGGCTTTAACATTAAAGGGGTTAACCCCTTAAGGACCGGTGATGTGCCAGGACCCTTAAGGAGCAGTGGCGGTCCTGTCACGTCACATACTTTGTGCTTACAGTGCTCCTGCAGGGGATCTGAAATTGAGCACTCTAAGACAGGAACGGGGTGTCTCAGACCCACACTCGGCGCACTGGTGCACATTACATGTGCCATCGTTCCGGCAACGATCAAAGCGGGGCTTAAGGGAAGGTAACTTCTGAGACTGCTAGTTCTCAAGGGGTTAAAAGCTCCATTTAAATAATTGAGAATTTGGTGAATTACTTTTTATCCCGTATGGTGCTTTTGGTTTGCTCTAGAATTCCTGCTCCCTTCTTTTATGGATAAGCGCCTACGGGCGTATTGCAGAAAGTAGGAGAGGTGCTGTACTGGAGCAAACTACCTGCACCATGTAGATTGGATGAAAATTCCCATAGATTTTAAATTTTGGATTTGAACCCCTTAAATGCTAGAGAGGTCTCCAATTCATTGCTTTGCGCTCTAACATTCAAGCGGTTACCAGCCCCATTTAAATTTAGTTGGTTTGCAACTCCTGTATTCTATAGATGACCCTTCGGCCATATGCATTAAGAGAAAATGGAACAATTCTGGAATAAGCCAGCTGCATCATCTGGGACAAGCAGAAATTCTAGAAATCCCCATTGATTTACACTGGGGTTTTTAATCCAGAAAATGCTAACGAAAGTCCCCAACCTGGTCAAAAGGTTAGAGACCTCATTTAAAATTAGTGGAATTGTTCATTTGTCTCTGAGATGTGGTTTATTTGTCCCAAAATCACTCTGGATTTTCTTTGAATTGTGCATCTGGCTCTTAGAATCATTACAAGTGGAGCAATATTAAAGCACAGAAGGGGTTAAACACCCCTATAAATCAGTGGCAATGTTTATTGTCCCATGTAATCAACTTGATTTGCACTTTGCAATCTGTTATTGGCCATATACACAAAGAGTTAAAGGGACAGTAACGTCCCATAAAAATGTTTATAGTTTTGTAGAGATTAAAAAAAAAAATAAGCTAAATGCCACAAATCCTGTCCCTCAAACTGCTATGGTTTGAGAGATATCCTCCGTTAAAGTTCCCCCCTCCCTCCTCTTCTCCTGACGTCAGCTGTAAGCTGACACCAGGAGTTCCTGGTCCGGGGACCGACAAGCGGCTCTTCAACAGAGCCGCAATAGCACATTTTAAAAAGAAATACTTTTTTTGGAATGGTCTACAAAGTGTGCCTGGTTTGCAAGCACACATTTTAGACCGTTCCAAAGAAGTAATTCTTTTCAAATTGCGCTATTGCGGCTCTGCTGAAGAGCCTCCTCGTGTCGGCCAACACAGATCTCCTTCTGTCAGCTTTACAGCTGACATCAGGAGAAGTGAAACTTTAGCAGAGGATATCTCTCAAACCATAGCAGTTTGAAAGATGGGATTTAATTTCTGCAAAACTCTATACTTTTTTTTTATGGGACATTACTGTACCTTTAAGGGATTCTATCAACTAAATACAACTTTGCAAACTGTGAAAGAACTTTTAAAATCACCTATGTTTTCTAAATAAAACAATAGTTATTACTTGAGTTATTTAGGATAATATATTATGCTAATTATGGCATGCCATGCAGGCACTTCATGTTTTAACCCTACATTACTTCCCTCCTCTCAGATATTTAAGCCTTTTAATTACTAAGGGAAGTTGATTATGTGTTGTGCTGCTCAACATTTTAACGTGTCTGATATTTTTGGTGGAGTTTTTGAGCTTAACCCCTTGGATGCTTGAGACATCTCCAATGCACCGCAAAGCAATTTATTAGAGATATGTCTAGGATCCAAACAGTTAAAAAAAAAAAAAAAATAGGCATTGACAAGTTTTACTAGTGGGAAATATACACATCCGTGTAAGTGAAAACAATTTTGTTTACATTTTTTTTCCACCATTTGTACGTATGAAGAAGGAGCAAATAGCATTTAACCTTGTAACCCTTTAAGTGCCAGACGGGTGCGGAACGCAATGCAAAGGGTTAAAGGACAGAGAGCAGAGCCCACATTCTATTAGCACAGAAAGCAATAACTCCCCTCAAAAACAAAAATACATTAGCATAAAGTGACACAAAAATAAAATTACACGTTAATTTCCCAAAAATTATTTATTTTACCAAAAAATAGCTAGTACAACCTACAGGCAAATTGAAATTTTCTATAAAACAAACTAAACTTGTTTTAGGGCGACAGGTCCACTTTAACCCCCTTGGATGATAGAGAAGAGATCTGTAGCATCCAAGGATTCAATTATTGACACTACATTTTTTTTTACATTAGCATCCCCCTTATGAAGCACTATTCATCACGTCAGTGTGCATGTGCAGGACCTTTGGCCTCTCTCACACAGTGCTTACTCCTGAAGTCTGACTGCAGACATATTTATCACATGTGTAAAGCTCACCACTGTGATCGAAGGAAAGGGTTAGACCAGTGAATTTCAACACTGGTCATTGAGGTACACCAACAGGTAATGCTTTCAGGATATGCCTGATTGGTCACAGGTGGCTGTCATTTTAGTTGATCCATTTATGTTTCAAGGGATAGTAATACTTGTATTAAACTTGAGGTCTGAGTCTTCTTTGTTTCTTTTTTAACCTATAGCATTATATTTGAATACTTACATTTTGTAGTTCAAGCACTATTCAATCAGGATCCCACTCCCGCCACATCTAGCTGCCTTCCATCAGATCTGAAATTCAGTCATGGGACCAGACGGATGCAGCGAGGTACAATCTTCAGTCAGTAAGTATAAGGAAAACTCTGTCCCTCTTAAAGGAGGAAGGCATGATTTTCCTTTTGCTTACTGAAGACTGTCCCTCTTATCTCTCCATCCAGACCAGCATGATAGGCAGAGTGACACAGGGGAAAGGGTCGGGAGGGGGATCCTTTCGGATTGAATAGCTCTTGAACTACAAAACTGTATGTATTCAAATATAGCGCTATGTGTTAAAAAAATATAAAAAAGACTCAGACTTCAAGTTTAATGCAAGTGTTACTATCCCTTTAATTGGGGATAGCCATATAATCTGAATTGTTGGTATGTTCCAAGGACTGGAGCTGAGAATTGCGTTCGATCAGCACATCAAAGGTGACTGTATCCCCTCACGTTTCCCCTGTAGAGGCTACAACTATTTCCCAAGCAGAAAGTGTGATTTGTTAAGAAGTTATAGAAGGAATAGCTTTCTTGTGATCCTTTTGCAATGCTTGCGCACCTCACTGACACTAAAAGGGTTAAGGTAGGGTGACCAGACCTCACCTTTAATTGGGGACACACATGAAAAATGCATTCTGGGGTTTGTTTTCACTTTTCCTCCACTTGCTCTTTAGTTTTTTGTTCCCGCCCCCACACTTCCCCCAGATGTTCCCTGGGTTATTTGGGTCTCTGTGTGACTTTTTTTTTTTAAATTAGTCAGATTTTAGTGCATCGGCCCTTTTAAGAATGGGAGCACACCCCCTCCATCTTTGCTCAACTGACTTCTATGGGTAACGCTTCTTTGGGACATATCTCTGCAACAGTTTCAGATGCAACGGCTAGAGAAGGCTCTATCTTCTTGTCTCTTCATGCCCTATCCGGTCCACTTCCTGAATTTCCAGGGACTCTTGGAAATTCCACAGATGGAGTTGTAGGTATTGCTAGGCAACAGCAACAGAGAAGACTACATTTCCCAGAATGCCCATTTTGCAGGCTTTCTTCAGATTGGTTGTCTGGCAGTGGCTATTTTAATTCTCTCTTGCGTATCCTATGCAGAGACAGAGTCTCCTTGCTCTCCTTCTCCAGATTAACCCTTCACTTGTCAGATAATTATTTCCTGGGCTTTTCAGGGTGTTATATTGTCTGGAGACATATTCTAGTATGTTTCCTAGTGTGTGACAGTTTATTGGAAAGTATGTCAGACTCTAAGGGGCCAGGGGATAAATCCCAGGCTAAGGACTCAGGGGCTTCTCTTACCCCACTCACATATTGTTCCTCATGTCAAACAGGGCTTTCTAGAGAGTATTCAGGCCCCTCTTGCACTGTGTACACCACTAATCCACTGGGGCCCTCCAGCACTGATCAAGAGCCAGCTTCAGTCAAGACACTGCTGTCTTCAGTAGCCCAAATCATACGGGGGTACTTTAGTTTAGGAAACCCCCCCCCACACACACACACACCTTTAAATATGTGGCCTCCATTTCTAAGAGTGTGCTTCAGATTCTTTGGGATTCCTCTCAGGAGGAACTGTCAGAGAGGAATGAGGATGATATGAATATGAAGATATGGATCCTTCCTACTCCTGTGGAGATTCTTCCAAGGCTGATCCCCTCCCCTCAGCTGAGGGGCCCATTAGGGTAGTTTTGGAGACCTTACAGGTCTCTGACAACTCTGATGAGGGTACTACCGCTACGTATGTCAGATTCTTCTGGACTAGTGGAAGACCCCTGGCAGATGGCGCTTTCTCAATACAAGGTTTCTAAGCAGTACCCTTTTCCTGATATGGCCTTAACGCAGTAAGCCATACCACCAACCATGGACCTTCCTATTTCACAGTTGGCTAAGTCCATCGCTCTTCCTCTTTCGGATGCAGTAGGTCTGAGAGAACCAGCAGACAAGAAGCTGGATTCTGTCCTCAAGGGCTCCTTTGTGCCCACTGGTGCAGCACGCAGACCTGTCTATGCCACTGCCTGGGTTAACAGAGCTTTTGCTGTTTGGGGTGAACAGCTGGGTGAGGCTGTCTGTGCTGATGGCCCAAAGGAGATGTGTTTGTTTTTCTGGCCAACATTAAAGAGGCCAACAAATATGTTTCTGAGGCACTTTTTGACGCGGTCAGGTTATCCAACAAGACCTCTGTCTTTTCTGTTCTGTCACACACTGTGGCTCAAGATTTGGTCTGCGGATCAATCTTCCAAGAAGATTCCTTGCCTAGTTTCCTTGCCTTTTCAGGGCAAATACCTGTTTAGACCTGAACTGAAACCGATTATCTGTGATGCAACTGGTGGTAATAACACTTTGTTTACCAAGATTCCCACCAAGCATCCGTCCATGGCGAGGAAGGTACTTTTTCATTCCCCCAAACCGGGGGAGCAGAAGCTGCAGATTTTGCAAGCCATTCAAGTGCACCCAAGCGCAAATCCCTGACAGGCCTAGTAGCCCAAGCTAGCAGCTGAAAGGGCTAAGTCTGGCAACCACTCTTCCGCACGATTCACGGAATCCTGGTCCGTTTCTCCCTGTAGGGGCTCATCTCCACCTTTTCCGAGATACCTGGGAGTCCTTAGTCACGGACCAGAGGGTTTTGCGGGTAATCTCAGAAGTGTATCTCATAGACTTCAAGTCCCTTCCTCCATATCTCTTTTTGACAAGTATGCCAAAAGAGCCAGACAAGGAATGGCTGTTCTAGGAGGCAGTGGCCTCATTACTGGAAAAACAGATTCTGGTTCCAGTACCTCCCCCAGAGCGTTTCAGGTTTTTATTTCAACCTGTTTATGGTTCCGAAGAAAGACTGAGGCTATCTCCCTATTCTGGACCTAAAATGTCACAACAAATATGTGGTGACTACCCCCTTCAAAATGGAATCCTTGCTCTCTATCATCGTAGCAATGTGCCCAGGGGTGTATTTAGCATCTTTGGACTTTCGGGGTATGCATCTGTACATCTCAAATCATCCAGACCGCCAAAAATACCTGCCCTTTGCTTTAGGCTGAGAGCATTACCAGTTCACGGCTCTGCTGTTTGGCCTTGCTTTGGCACCTCATGTTTTCACCAAGGTCACAGAGGCCTTCATACATGCTCAGGGCATCTCAATGATTCCTTACCTAGATTATCTGTTGATCAAAACTCCCTCAGAGGATCTCTTGGCTCGTCACATTCAGGACTGCGCCCAACTTCTGGTCCACCATGGGTGGATCCAGAATATGATCAAGTAATTTCCAGTGCCCTCCCATGCTCTGGTATTCCAGGGGGTGCTATTCGACATCTATCAGGGGAAAATCTTCCTCCCGGAGGACACGATTCTTCTTGTGATGCAGGAAGTGTCCCAGGCCTTTGAGTGGTCCTCGGTCAGGGACTTCATGAGAGGTCTGGGTAGACTGGCGTCTACACTGGATGCTGTACCTTACTGTCTTGTCCACAAGAGGGAGCTAAAATGGGATGTTATCCAGAACTAATCTGGGAATCTGAAGCATCTGGATCACCTGATGTCTCTATCTCTGGAGGCCAAGAGGGACTTCCAGTGGTGGTTGTGTCAGCCAAACCTGGAACAGGGGAGGCCTTTCGTGATCCCAGAGTGGACCTTGGTCACGATGGATGCCAGCCTAAGTGGCGGGGGTGAGGTTCTGGATCCACCTTTGTGTCCAGGGCAGGTGGACTCAGAAAGAAAGCCTTTTGTCAATCAATGTCCTGGAACTCCAGGTAATCCAACTGGCTGTTGTTCATTGGACCTCCCTTATGTCTGGGAAGCAAGTGAGAGTGCAGTTGGACAATCCAAAGGCTGTGGCATACATTAATCACCAAGGGGGCATTTGCAGCTCAGCTGCCTGTTTCGAGGTGAGGCACATTCTTGGTTGGGCAGAGGCCCATGTTTTTTAGCCATCTCTGCCATTTACAACTCCAGTGGCAGAAAATGTTCTGCTGGACTTTCTAAGTCGCCAAGACGTAGATCCAAGAGAGCAGGAGTTCAGTCCAGAAGTGTTCTACCTGATTGTGCAACAGTGGCATGTGCTGTCAATAGATCTCATGGCCACCAGGGTCAGCAGGAAGGTCCCAGCTTCTTCTCCCAGACAGGAGACCCTCTGGCCTTTGCCATGGATGTGATGTAAATTCTGTGGAACTTTCACCTCACTTATGTATTTCCTCTGATTCCTTTCATACCCAGGGTGCTCAGGAAGGTCACAATGGATAGAATTACCATCATTCTGGTCTTTCCTTACTGGCCCAAGAGAGCACGGTTTGCGGACTTGGTCAGTCTCTCGATTCAGGATCCACTCCACCTTCCTTCCAGGCCAGATCTCTTACTCCAGGGTTACCTGTTGCATGAGTATGTGGAGAAAATGGCTTTGATGGCTTGACTTTTGAAGCAGGCATCTTGAGGCAGAAAGGTTTTTCTGCGAAGGTTACCACCATGATTCAGGCCAGAAAACCCATCTTCTCCAAGGCATGCCATAGGTTTGTGGTCTATCTTTCATTAGTGGTGCACGGACAAAGTGTTGTCTTTGCTCCAAGATGGCGTAAACAAAGGACTCGGCTTGAGCAGTCTTAAGGTTCCAATCTTGGCACTATTCGTTTTTTTCCTGAGACATATTGCCACTATTCCAGGTGTTGAGATTTTTCTTCAGGGGGTGGCTCATGCCTTCCCTTCCTTTAAAGCTCCCACTCTTAACCTGGTTCTTGGTATTTTGTAGAGGCCTTCTTCCTAGCCTCTTGCTTCCGTCTCTCTGTGTCAGCTGACGCTCAAGATGATTTTTCTCTTGGCAGTGGTCTCAGTGCATGGAGTCACTGAGTTACCAGCTTTGTCTTGTAAACCACCTTTCCTGGTGTTTCATAAGGATAAGGTGGTGATTTTAACCTCTCAGGAGTTTCTTCCCAAGGTGGTTTCTGAGTTTCACATCAATCACTAGATCGTTGCACCTTTTTTTGCCATGATAGAAGGTTCTCCATTTGTTGGATGTGATCTGTTGCCTTACATTTTATGTGCATTGTACTGAGCCTTTTCTGCACACTTTGTTCTGTCATATTGTTGTTCAGTAGTTTGAGCCCTGTTGGCTTTTGTTCTTGTGTGCTGTGTAAGTTTAGCATCCGTTGATACTTACTGCTTGGGTCATTCACATACTGCATAGTCCTAGGGAACTCACCGGTATCATGGGGACGTGCTGAGGTCCTTTCTCCAGTTTTCCAACCTCTGAGAGCTTAGCGTTGGTATATCCCCATTGTACCTGTGTTCCATATTGGAAGTAATTTCTTCTATCTCATGTACGGGCATTTTATGGACTTTTATTACATACTATTTTACAGTGATTGAGCATTCAATAGCACCTTTCTTTTGTATTAAATATCATTGTCCTCCACAATTTTAGCTGACATAAAGTGGGATCACGAGGGCTAGGGTATCATTTATGCTAGGAAAGATAGTATGTTCACAATTTTCACATGATGATGCCTTTTATTTCTGTGAATTCTATAGCAAGTTGTTCATAATGTTCAGTGGTTACAATACAAAGCAAATTACTGATTAAAGGGGTAGTAATGTTTCACAAAAACAGCAGCTCCAATTAATCTTCATAGTATCTGAGCCATATAGAGTGTTATTTCAATACTGTCAGAGTTGTAGTTCAAGAGTAATTGAATGATAAAATATCCCCTTCCCACTCCTTTTACCCAGTGCAAGCCACCTCCCCTCAGATGTGGAATCTGGTGCACAGACCCAGACAGCTCACAGCAAGGGACAGTCTTCTTACCGTGAGAACAATGAAAGTCCTACCCACCTTGACAGGTTTTTCCCTTCTGTTAATTGAAGATTGTCCCTCTCTGCAATCCACCTGGACACCACCCTGCTGCTCTGAGCTGAGCAGTGTTACATCAGTAAAAGGGGCGGAAGGGGATACTTTGTCATTCAATTACTCTTGAACTACAACTCTGACAGTATTGAAATAACACTCTCCATGGCCCAAATACTATGAAGATTATTTTGAGCTGCTGTTTTTGTGAAACATTACTATTCCTTTAATTAGGAGCATCTCTAAGTCAAGCTATATTCTTGGTCATGATTAAGCAACCATTGGCTCATCGCCTGTTGGGGACTACAACTCCCATCAACACTTTAAAGGGGAACTTTCACCCCGCAATAACTTAATGTTCACTTACTGCTCACCTGGCGACTAGCTGCTTAGTAGCGCTAGTCGCCAGAAATCTTACCCGGTTCTTCAGATATCGGCGTTTTACAGGAGCAGGAAGCACGGACGTCTCTTCACAGTGACGTCCGTGCGCCTGCGCTGTCAGTCCCTTGTGCACCGCACGGTGCACAAGGGACTGACAGCGCAGGCGCACGGACGTCACTGTGAAGAGACGTCCGTGCTTCCTGCTCCTGTAAAACGCCGATATCTGAAGAACCGGGTAAGATTTCTGGCGACTAGCGCTACTAAGCAGCTAGTCGCCAGGTGAGCAGTAAGTGAACATTAAGTTATTGCGGGGTGATTGTTCCCCTTTAAAAAAAATAAATAAAATACAAAGCAGTGGGTTTTTTTTTTGTTTGTTTTTTGCTGTATTGGTCTTTCTAATTTATTTTGCATATTATCTAGGGTTGCCACCCGGCCTGTATTTTACCGGCACAGCCGGTATTTAGCGCACTGGAGCCGGTGCCGGTATAACTACTATATCGGCAATTGAAAAGCCAGTATTTGAGTGCGTCCAGGGAGGGGAATTAGGTGACTGAGCGGGGAGTGGCAGGGAATATAAATTATGCAGTCAGCTGTCCCCCGGTTGTGTGTGCAGGACACACAAATAACAAAAGGAACTTCTGTGGGCACTGTACATAGGAAATCAGACAGTGCTCATTTTAATGTTTCTAAACTAATGCCCTATTTCAACATGATAATGAACAGCCAATGGGATTCTGCCAGTAATCAATCCCTGTGGTTGTTATGCACAGTACGTGAAGAGACTGACTAGCAGACCAATAAGGGAGAAGGTTTTATTCAGACACATCCAGGAAGTTCTGTACGTACTGCTCGGGTGCTGGATGGCAGATACTTATTCAGAGTTACTTGTGTAAAGTCTGTTCCCCGTGACTATAGGAAAATCTGCTCTGCCATCAGATGGGGAGCAGCAACAGCCACTGGATGTTACAGCTGTTTGAAGTATCACTGCGGGTGCCACTGCCACATTTAATGGTCAGGGTCCAACTTCATCTGCCAACTCCCTCCATTGTCACCTCCACAACACCTAACAGGTAACTATTACTGATGGCACCAATCTTCTCATATTTACTACTCTGAAGTGCCACTAATTTGTTTCCTTTTTACATAGTACATTTCCATTTTACCACTCATCCTGCTTGGGGATAGTCTCAGAATTAACCCTTTGAGTGCTAAAGGAGTGCACAATCCCCGTAGCACTCAGTGGGTATTAAAAGGTTAATGACTTCCTCTATCAATTTAGACTGCAGGTATTTCCCAGCACATAAAATTATTTCATCCAGGGAGGCATCCAACGCATTTCGTTACAAATCGTTGGATTCCAAATAATGAAAGGGAAACTAACCAAGTGTTTCTATGTTATGGTATAGTGCCCCTTTATGGAGAAGAAATATGTTTTAAAGGGACAGTAATACTTCGTTTTAACTTTATTTTATTTTGTAGGCATTAAAAAAACATGAAGAATGATATAAGTCTTATCTCTCAAACCTTTATGGTTTATGAGATATTCACAAGCAAAGTTCCCCTCCCCGCCCCTTTTACCTAGTGTAAGCCATCTCTTCTCAGATGTGGATCAGGTTGTATGACCAGACAGATAACAGAAGGGGACAATTTTCTTTGTATGAAAACAATGAAAGCCCTTCCCCCCTTGACAAGCTTTTCAGCTTTTTCCTTTATCTTAATTGAAGATTGTCCCTCTCTGCAGTCTACCTGGGCATCTCCCTTCTGATCTGGTTGAACAGGGGGGGGATACTTTGTTTGTGAATATCTCTTAAACCATAAAGGTTTCAGAGATAAGACTTATATCATTCTTCATGTTTTTTTAATGCCTACAAAATAAAATAAAGTTAAAATGAAGTATTACTATCCCTTTAAGACTTTCCCTGTAGCAGAGATTTTCAACCACAGTATACCGGCATTTGGGTGTCCCATGGGCACCAGCACAGGGTGCCTCACTTTTTCCATGAAGTCGTTGACAAAATGTTAAAGTTGAGTTTCTAATTTATTTTAATAGATATTATTCATAATCATGCAGGGGAACTCTCAGGGTTTTGACCCAAATCTCAGGGTGACACAGTCAATTGTTTCCTACTATATGATACAGACAATAAATTACTTTAGTTTCTAAATTGGTACCATTTGTACCGGAATGACAGAGGGAGATGTCCTGTATGTCTTGTGTGTGTCCAGACAGTGATATCCCTGTTGTTTCAAGTTCTGTGTTTCCTTGTGGATGACCGGAACACATTTGGGTTAGAGCAACAGGGGCATATCTCCTGGAATCCAGGTTCTGGATAACCTTAACGGATAGAATTTCAACAATCTTGGGGTCAGCTCATTTTGCAAGTTTCTAGGTATGTGCATAATTTGCTCTCTTTTGTCATTCTGACTGTCAGACCTAAGAATAGCTATACATTTATGTATTGTTCCCTTCATTAAATCCTAATAAAAAGTAAGGGGTGCCCTGAAAATGTCAGAATGCATGTCACAGGTGCCTTGAGTGAGTTTGAGGACCACTTTCAGCAAGGGTACTAACAATGCTTGAACTTGGAATTGTCCTTATAGCTTGAGATCAAGATGCTTGGCTGTAATGAGGAGCCTGAAGCTCAGTTTTGTAGGGTCCTGCAACATTGAGTGGTTCTGCCCCTTTTGTGGCTCCTCCCATTTGTGGCTCCGCCCTCACCAACCCACAACTATGGCCGGTATTTTTTTTTAGGAAAAGGTGGCAACTCTAATATCATCATATGCATTGTACCCTATCATCACCAGAACTCTATCACTGTATTCAGCACTTGACCCTTATGAACTCTGTATGTCTCCCATTACCACTCTAGATTGTAAGCTTTTGGGCAGAGACCTCACACAGCACTTGTAACCCTGTATTGTCTAAGGCCTTAAATTGTAAAGCTCTGCGTAGACTTGTGGCGCTGTATAAATAAACATATTAGTTCATTATTTATGAATTATCTAAGTGAATTATCTAAGCTTAAACATTGATGTGGTTTCATTTGCTTAGTGTGCACAACATAAATCAACATAAAGGTTGACAACTTGAGGCCATCTAGATGTTGGACAACAGCTGTACTTCAGGCAGCTGGGGGGACCTCTGTTTGTCACTAACAGTATCTATATATGGTCAGGGCCGGATTTCCCGTAAGGCAGAGTAGGCATCTGCCTACAGGCGCACCCTACAGAGGGGCGCCTGTCACTACAATTATTATTATTATTTTTTTTTTTTACTTGGCGCGGCTTGCCATGCCGCGCCGAGCCGCCAGCCGCCGCCTTGTAGGCTGTGAGCTCTCGCGGCTCTTTAGCAATGCAGAGTGCTGGGAGATAAAATCTCCCAGCGCTCTGCATTACTAAAGGGAAGGTCGCGCGGGAGCTCCAGCAGCTCCATGTGTGTGCACAAGCACAGATCTCTCCAGCCGCTGGACCACCAGGGAGTTAAGAAACGGATGAATGAGGCTTAACCCTGTAAGTGCCAGAGTGGTACGCAACGCATTGCAAAGCAATGCGTTGCGTACCACTCTGACACTCAAAGGGTTAATCTGGGGATAATGGGAGCAATGTGAGGTCAATATGGGGATGATGGGGGGCAAGCAATGTGGAGCTGATGGGGTCAATGTGTAGCTGAAGGGGGTCAATGTGGACTGATGGTGATGGGGTCAATGTGGAGGTGATGGGGGTCAATGTGGAGCTGATGGGGTCAATGTGGAGCTGATGGTGATGGGGTCAATGTGGAGGTGATGGGGGTCAATGTGGAGCTGATGGGGTCAATGTGGAGCTGATGGTGATGGGGTCAATGTGGAGCTGATGGGGATCAATGTGGACTGATGCTGATGGGGTCAATATGGAGCTGATGGGGGTCAATGTGGAGCTGATGGTGATGGGGGTCAATGTGAGGGCGATGTTGAGATGATGGGGGCAATGTGAGTGTGATGGGGGGCAATGTGAGGGCAATATGGAGATTTGGAGCATTGTGGAGATGGCGGGGGGGGGGCGCTTCAGGTATCTGTGCCTACAGGCTCCTGAGATGTAAATCCAGCCCTGTATATGGTAAGCAATACATGGCAAGAAGAGGGGCAGTTCTGTCACAAAGCAAGTGAGTCATTGAGGACAAATAAAGATTTACAAATTCACCACCCATTTTAAATTGGGTTTTTCCCCCTTGAATGTTAGAGAGGTCTCTGCTTTGGAGACCTATTTAGACTCCAAAGGGTTAAATGTTTCCTACATTATATTTAATTTGTCTCTTGTTGAGCAGTTGGTTTGCCCCAGAATTGTATTTTTTATAACTTAAAAAAAAAATTGTGCATATGACCCAATGTGTCACAGGAGTTACAGAGAAATAAATGAGTACAATTATGAAAATGCTCAGCTCGAGATGTTCATAGTAGCCGATTCAGAGAAAAAGGTTAATAGCTGAGATCTGACTGCACGCTTCCAGCCGCGGCCTGCTTTATACTCCGGAGGGTTACATAGGCCTGCATTGACGTCAGTCCCTGCACAGGCAGACATAAGCTGCACACCACTCCTGATACATGGGGACAGTAATTGAATTAGAGAGCAGCTACCTAATTACACCAAGCAGACACTTCATTGTCAGGAACCATTTCATTACAGATAAGGCGAGTGCTAAGATTTCGGCATACCTGGGTAACAGACGCTCCAGCTCCGGGCTATAAAACGCTCATCCCTTACTTTCTGTGTAATTGGTCTCCTGAGATCAGATCACTTCCTTCCATTTATGTTGTGTAGGGGTAAGCAACATATGGCTCTCCAGCTGCCTTGGGTCTACAATTCCCATCATTTTCGGTTGGCCAGTTAGCTGTAGTCAAAAAACGGCTTCAAAGCAATACATTACTTACTGTGTGTAAAGCAAGAGTGTGTCAATGTCCATTTATATATTTAACTCCTTGGATACTAGAGACCTTTCCAATACATTGTTTTTTTGGTGTTTTTTGATCAATAGAACCTAAAAATTAACCTTTTAAAAACCAGTGAGGAGTGCAAAGCATTGCTTCACAACTTATTGTGCATCTAGGTACAAATATCAGGTGCCTCGTTAGCATTTTGAAGAACTATTCATTTGTAAATAAGTCTGCAATGTACTCTTAACCCTTTGAGGGTTGCGTACACCTGTGGTCCTCCGGATGTTAACCCTTTGAGTGCCTGAGTGGTACGGAACGCATTGCTTTGCAACGCGTTCCATACCACTCTGGCACTCAAAGGTTTAAAGGTATAGTAATACTTTGTTTTATCTTTATTTTATTTTGTAGGCATTAAAAAAAAAAACCATGAAGAACAATATAAGTCTTATCTCTCAAACCTTTATGGTTTGAGAGATATTCACAAGCAGAGTTTCCCCTCCTGCCCCTTTGACCTAGTGTAAGCCATCTCTTCTCAGATGTGGAATCTGGTTGTAAGACCAGACAGATAACAGCAGGGGACAGTCTTCTTCCTATGAGAACAATGAAAGCCCTGCCCCCCTTGACATGTTTTTCAGGTTTTTCCCTTATCTTAATTGAAGATTGTCCCTCTCTGCAGTCTACCTGAGCACCTCCCTTATGATCTGGCTGAACAGTGTTACATCAGTAAAAGGGGTGGGAGGGGGATACTTTGTCATTGAATTACTCTTGTACTACAACTCTGACAGAATTGAAATAAGACTCCCCAAAGTCCAAATACTATGATGATTAATTAGAGCTGCATTTATTATGAAACATTACTATTCCTTTAAATAAGTAATGTAAACATGTACTGCAGGACTTTCCCTGCTGTATAAAACAGTTCTGCTTCAACTGAGGGGAAATGTTTTATTCAAAAGTTGTAGAGAGCAAATGTATTGTTGTTTTTCTTTCGCCCAATCATACTGTTGGCCAGGGACCAAACTGGAGGTTTTTTCCCCCCGATTGTCTTAACCCGTTGAGTGCCAGATAGATATCCAACACATTGCAATTGTTGGATGCCTCTCTGGTACTCAAAGGGTTAATGAAGTTGTTCGTGGGAGGTAAAATCACCTTATGACAACAACGGAACATAGGAGATTAAAAACAAAAAAAATTGAGCTTTAGAGGTATTGTAACCTTTCAGTAGGACTTTATATATTCTACAACTATGTATTATGTTGTCAGCTTGCTTCTACTTTTTATTTTAATTTATTTTTTTCAGCTTCACCTTTTATTTTACACGTTTATGTTAGCCTCCCTGGATCTGTTTCTAGAGAGACGTCTGGTTATTAGACCATTAAAGCAAGATGTGATGCAATGTTACAGTCTCTGCAGTATGGAGTGATCTGTGTGCTTTCTTTCTTTATATATTATCACTAAACCTGCTTTTTGGGACAAGCTATGTGCACTACAAGGGACAACTAAATCATATTTTACTTCCTTATAGTGCAAATGGTTTGCCTCAGAACACCGCCAATTTTCTTTATTACTTTAAAAACAGTTGTGCTTATTAATTTTAAAGAAAATTATCTCACTTCATCTTCTTAGGCTGCTAAAACCTGTCAGTTTCCACCAGAGGGGTACCCTGCTGGCACTCAAATGGTTAAAATATCATTGTGCTTTTTGTTTTGCAAATAGGTCAATGCTTTGAATTTTCTGATTTAGGTGTTGGAGAATCTAATCTCTCTAATTTGATAAGATAATTACTCAAATGTCCAGAAAATTACCTCACTTCACCTCCTTAGGCTTCTAAAACCTACCGATTTCCACCAGAGGGGTGGAATAAACAGATAAGGATGAAAAATGATACAAATCCATTCTATATGAAAGCTCCCACTGAGGGGTGGACTTGAAAAGGTGATAAGTCCTATTTAAAGCCCAAAAAACAAGTGCACTGAAGATCCACTGCCGTCCCCTTTCTGGCCTCCTCCCATGGAATCTGAGATCGGGTTGTGCGACTCGATGACTGCAGCGAGCGACAAACTTCAGTATGTAAGTATAAGGGAAATCCTGCCCCCCTTGATAAAGGATAGTAGGATTTCCCATTGCTTACTGAAGTTTGTCCCTTGCTGCAGCCATCCTGACCACACTGCATCTTCTCTGTGACTTGGAGAGAAGGGGCGGGAGGTGGATCTTCAGTGCTGCATAACCGTTGATCTACAAAGAAGTAAGCGCTTAGACCTAGCGCAATATGTTCTTTTTAATATACAGAAGACTCGGGCAACTAATTTTACATAGACATTGCTATCACTTTAAAATGAAAAGCTTAGCTTACATTATTGCTGTTTCTTAGATGTACTTTTTTGTTTTTGGGGGTTTTATATAGGTCTTATCACCTTTCCAAGTCCACCCCTCAGTGGGAGCTTTTGTGTAGAATGGATTTGTATCATTTTTCATCCTTATCTGTTTATTCCACCCCTCTGGTGGAAACTGATAAGTTTTAGCAGCCTAAGGAGGTGAAGTAAGGTAATTTTCTGGACATGTGAGTAATTTTCTTGCCAAATTAGAGATATTAGATTCCCCAACACCTAAATCAGAAAATTCAAAGTTTTAACCTATTTGCAAAACAAAAAGCTCAAGGATATTTTAACCCTTTGAGTGCCAGAGGGGTACGCAACACATTGCAAAGCAATGCATTGCGTACCCCTATGGCGCTCACTGAGTTAGAGAATAAGAGCCATGTAGGTAACAGGTCCCCTTTAAGGATCAGAAGGGATGTGTGTGATACATTGTAAAGCAATGCTCTGCACACCCCTCTGACCTTAAAGGGTTAAAGTGGACCTGTTAGCTACGGAGCTTTTACTCTTATTTAATGTATCTAATAAACTGCCTATAATATGCATTTTTTTTTGTTTGTTTTCCAAACAGGTTAATAGTTTATTTTTTTATTTGGAGAATTTAAGCTTAGCAGACCTTTTTTCTCTCTTTAAATGAAAGACCTGGAAAAAAAGATGAAAAAAATCCTTAATTATTTTTTTGCTTTTCAGATCATCAAAGCTGTTCCGTGCATTTTACATCCCTTTCATTTCCAGCTGGCACACATCCTATTCCAACTATACTATCCTGAAGGCCCGCAGATTGAAGCAAGTGAAGAGGAGGAGTGGAGTTTAAAGGGGAAGCCTTGGCCAGCACTGGGATAGTACATGCAAGCCCAGCTCAGAACCATACTTATACTTCGGACAGCTGATGGTGTCGCAAACTGAACTCTATTGACTACCACAGCAACCTCTTATGGATTGTGGGCCAGTCTGGCGGCAGTTGGGTGACTGTGTATGCTGTGCCCTTGTTGTATTCCTTTGATAACCCTTTGAGAGCCAGAGGGGTGAGCAGTGCATTGCACAGCAATGAGTTGCTCACTCCTCTGGCAGAGGGTTAATGCTGCTGCTATGGCTCAGTTCAACTTGGCTAATTGCTAAGATCTTCTGAAGGCTGCACACCCTAAGGCTGATGTACTAAGTAAAAATGGAGCAATTCTGGGAACAAATAATGTCCCATTGAGTTAAATCACACTTTTAACCCCTTGAATGCTAGATAAGTCTCCAATGCATTGCTTTGTAATGTGTTGGAGACCTCTCTAACTTTCAGTGAGTTAAGAGGCCATTTAAATGAATGTGAATGTTTGGAATTTGTATTTCTTCCCTGTGATGAACCTGAGTTGCACCAAGCTTGCACCACTATTTCTTAATAAATCAGCCTCAATTACCAGGTGTTAACCATTCTGTACACAGGGGGCCATATGTGCAAAGAAAAGATCGGCAATCCAACTGTACTATAAGGGACCCATAAGAATTCCCCAGTTTGCTATTGATCTAAATTGTGCTTTTATCCCATTGAATGCTACAAATTCAAATGGTTAATTAACCCTTTGAGTGCCAGAGGGGTATGCATTGCTTACCCCTCTGGCATTTAAAGGGTTGAAAAGCCCCATTTACAGGAACACAAATATCTACAATGGACAGCTTATATACACTTTAATATCCTATTCTTTATGCTAGTCAAGGCCTAATAGCGAATTGTACATTTATTCTGAGAGAGCAGCCATTCCTGTCTTTTTTCCAGTGCCACGCGTACCATAACAATCTTGAGGTGATTGTCCGGGATTGTCTGTAAATGGGTTGAGTTAAGATAACAGCATTTGCTCAAATAAGAACAGTGTCACTGATCACAATAAACAAACTGCATTTGGCACCCCTCTAGCTGCAAAAGATTAACCCCTTAACGACCCTTGACGGTCATAGCACGTCATGGGTCATTTTGACTTAACGACCCATGGCGTGCTATGACCGTCATGGAATTCCGGGCTCCCCCGCTGCTGCATGCCATTCGGGGAGTCTGGAATCCGAATCACCAAAAAAAATGCTCTGTGGTCCTTTAGTGACCGCAACGTGCCTGCGTGGCGGGTCGTTAAGGGGTTAACTCTGTCTCATTACAAACAAACACAAACCAAACCAAACAAATGCCCCCTGAATGGTACAGTTTACATATGTGGTAAAACGTAAGTTTAGGATTATAGTTTTGGGGAAGTAACATATGACCCTAGTTAATCATTTGAGTGCCAAAGAGGTATTCAATGCATTACACTGCAATGTGTTGGATACCTCTTTGGAACGCAAAGGGTTAAATCAGTGGAAATGTGGGGAATTTTCTTATATGTTCTCTCTGGTGAGTTTGGTATTATTCAGAAATGCTCATGTTTTGCTTTCTGCATAAGGCCCAAGGTGCAGTCTTTTTATACAATCCTATGAAGCCTGCTGCACCGTAGACATTTCAGAACAAAAGTCCTGTAGAAGATCATAATTCAGCTGTTTGTGAAGGTGCTTTAACCCATGTATTAACTTATTGGATGATAGAGATATCGCCAACACATAGCTACATAATGAGGTGGGAGAAGTCTCGAGCACCCAAGAGGTTAAAGGGGAAGCGTAACCATAGTATAAGTGTCTGCTCTTAATATATCAGAAGAATTTACTTTGGTAGGTGTCCGTTATACTGCAGTATGCTCTCTGTCTCTCTCTGTGTATATATACACATGTATAATTGGTATTTTCACTCAGCTGTAGCCAGAGGTATTTTAATATCATGACCAGTGTTCACCTGGAGTCTCCTGTTTCAGGGCCCTCAACTTGGGTTCCCAACAGTCCCAGTTTTACATAAAGTAGGCTGACCAGATCTCACCTTTAACCAGGGACGCATAGGAAAAATGCATACTGCAGGACTTTTTTGATTTCAGTGAAGTACTGAAATATGCCTTTTTCCTATGTGTCTCCGGTTAAAGGTGAGATCTGGTCAGCCTAACATAAAGGAACCAGTTTAATCCTCTGGTCTGGTGGTCAGAAAAGAGAGAGTGGCTGCTTTGGGTGTACAAAAAAGGGAAAAAAATGTAAGTTCAATTAAACCTAAGAGGATTATAAATGTTTACCTGTATTTGGGGGGGCGGTCTATTCACAATTCTGCTAGTGGCCAGATTGGTTCATAACACTGCCCTGGCAGTAGTCTATTGCTAGTCACTTTCAGTTTACAGTCTGATAAAGACCATAGACCAGGGTGGGCAATTATTTTTGTCCAAGGGCTAAAAAGGTGTACAATGTTTTCGGAGGGCCATTTAATGTGCCATCTCCAAAGAGAATTGTGTTTGTGTGTGTGTGTTTGTGTGTGTGTGTATGTATATGTATGTGTGTGTATATATATATATATATATATATCATTTCAAAGTAATCAAATGTTATCTTTGGTGATGGTAAAGGTGCACCACCACTAAAATAGTATAGAGGATACCCAGATAGGTAAAGGGCCGTGCTGTGATTTAGTAGTAATACTACAAACAAAAAGAGAAAAGGAGGAGAAATAATCCCTATATAGCACCAAACCCAACCTATTGAGATACTTAATAAGACCACCTGCCCAAATGTGTGTAACGATGCATAGAAGTGCCAATATGCACACAGATTAAAATATAACTTTTATTTACAACATGCTAAAACCAGATGAATTTAAAAATGACTGTTCTTTCAGCATGCTGATAGTATCCTCAAAGATCAGTAAGCCGCCATTAAGCTCGTGGAACGCTCCAACTGTAATTAATGATTATTCTGTAATATTGATTCAAAGTCATATCTAATCATATGCAATCATTTAGAAAAAGTTTTCACAGAGGAAATAGTTACACTATCTCAGTTGCTAAGCTGGTTAAGATTGGGTAACGATCCCAGCTAGTGAGTGCCCCCAAAAAAAGGAATGATATACTTCAGCCATAATCATGGCGAAACGTGCATCAGGGCTGAGATCCACACACTGATGTGAATCCTTATGTTTAAGCTGTTCTGTTTGTTTGCTGAAGTATAAACATACTTTCATGAATTAGCTCTGGAGTTCTCCACGAGCTTAATGGCGGCTTACTGTTCTTTGAGGATACTATCAGCACGCTGAGAGAACAGTTATATTTTTAAATTCATCTGGTTTTATCGTGTTGTAAATAAGTTATATTTTAATAATCTGTGTGCATATTGACACATCTTTGTATCGTTACACACATTTGGGCAGGTGGTCTTATTAAAGGGATAGTAATAATTGTTTTCTCTAAGCTTTAATATTGTAGTTATGAAATAAATAAAGCAAAGCTTTGAAGTCTTTTAGCTATAACTTTCATAGTTTTAGTGTAATATCAATCTAAAGTTTCCTCCTCCCGCCCTTTTTAGCTACGTCAGAGCTCTAGCTGACAAACTTGGATTCTGGTCCGCAGACCAGACGTCTTGTCTGGAGAGATGAAGTGGCATTGCATACACAGCAAATCCTCATGACAACGGTCTACTGCCTCAAACCAGGCACATTTGTAGACCGTTGTCATGAAAATTTGCTTTGTACACACTGCTGTTTCATCTCTCCAGATGAGCTGTCCAGTCTGCGGACCAGAATCCAAGTTTGTCAGCTAGATCGCTGACATAGCTAGAACGGGTGGTGAGGGATACTTTAGATCAATATTACACTAAAACTATGAAAGTTATAGCTGAAAGACTTTGATGTGTTGCTTTATTTATTTCATAACTACAATATTAAAGCTTAGTGGAAACAAGTATTGCTATCCCGTTACGCATTGCAGTAGGTTGGGTTTGGTGCTATATAGGCATTATTTCCCCTTCATTTCTCTTTTTGTTTGCTCTAGAAACATAGACCCGCATTTATAAAAACTGAAGTGATTCTGGAGTAAACCAACTGCACCACAGGGGACAAATACACATTCCTGTTAAATTAAAATGGGCTTTTAACCCCTTGAATGCTAGAGATGTATCACAATGTAATGCAGGCCTCTCTGTCATTCAAGGGGTTAAAGCTCTATTCAAGTGCATGGGTATTTAGGAATTTTTATTTGTCCCCCTGGCGAAGTTAGTTTACTCCAGAATAACTCCAGTTTGCTTTTATAAATATGGGCATTAGGGTATTATTCATCAAGATAAAGAGGTGCGATTGTGGTGCAAACCAACTGCACCATGCTGGGAGGGGATGAAAATTCCATAAATTGTCATTGATTAAAGCCATTTTAAGCCCTTGAATTCAACTCTCCAACCCATTGCTTTTGCTCATGAATTACGCATCTTTAGTTTGATGGGTATGGCCCTTAGTGACATCCATAAAGCTAAAGAGGTACAATTCTGTGGAGGACTATCTGTACCATAGAGGGAAATAAAAATCCCCATTGTTTTAAATAGGACTTTAAAAAGGCCACAAGGGGTTGAGGAGAGACGAGGTGAAGGGGTGCGGTTGTCATGATGTGATTGGCTCTTTCCCAGTATTATGGCGTTTGCTGTCCGTATCATTATGACATTAGAATTGGAAGTTTTACAGTCAGTCATCCACTTCTTTCCTCAACACAATCAAGAGATTTGATAACAAATCATCCAGTTGCCTCTTAGGATGTAATTATTATCCAGGCCCTGGGCAGTATGTAATTGGAGAAGTTGCTGAACCAAAAAGCAAGAATCAGCGGTACGTTCCTGTGCAGCTCAAGACAGTTTGAAAAGAAATCATGCAAGCTGTTTTTTTTTCATATTAATCTAGTAGGCCCAGGAGCTACTATTTGAGGAGCCTCTGCCACCTCTACCTTATAAAGTGGGTGGTAGCTGCAGAAACAGGTTCAGATTCTACAGTGAATCACAAAAAGACATGGAAGAAAATCCTGATTGTTTCACCTTGGCGTTCTGAGCTATTTTATATGCTGGCACTCAATAAGAATAAAAATAAGATCTGCTGTATGAAAATCATTTTAATTTAATCAAAGGGGATATACAAAATGTTTTATTAGTCTCCTATGGTTTAGATGGTTTGCTTTAGCTTTAACTTGATGCATAATGCCCATTCTTCACAGCTAGGACTTCTCCTTCAACTCTGTTGAGGAATGTACCCCATTCAGTGTTGTCTGTCAAGAGAATCAGCCTGAACAGGGATTTGTAAAAAAAAATTATAGCAGTAAGGATGTGGAATTATTTGCCTTGGGAGGCTGTGTTAATTTCTAGTGTAGATATTTAAAAAAACTGTTTGGTACCTTATTAGCTCGATACAATAAAGAAAATAACGGTTACAATGCAGATAGGATGTTGATTCAGGGAGATACCAGACTTTCTTTTGGAGTCAGGAAGGAATCCCTGTGGCCACTTGGGACTTAATGAAAAAGGCATCATTGTTTTGTTTTCCTCCCACTGGATCAACAAAAACAAGTATGATACGGTTAAGGTTGAATTTGATGTGAGTTGAACAGGAGGGCGAATGTAATTTGAACAGAGGGGGAGATGAGTGTGGAAGGGGAAGGTGAGGAAGTGTGTATTGGAGGGTGAATTTGTGTAGGTGGCAAGTGGGATGGTGGGTGTACTGGGCTGGATGGTGGTCCTTGCAGAGATTTTCACAGGAGTGGACTGGGGGAGGCTACACCTCTCTTCTCACTGTTGTGCAAATCACTCCCCATGATGTACCAATGTGACACGCAGCCACGCCTGGGTGTGTTTGGCTGGGTCACATGATGCTTCCTCTATAGATAGATAGATATAGATGTATCATTCTTTTTGTATCAGTGATATATTCTGTACAGAAGTTCTGCTGTATGCACTCAGCCAGTCAGACCCAAGGGTGGTATTTTGCCCATCTCTCCGACTCAAGTAGATTCTAGAGAACTGTTCAGACTGTTGAAGCGTATAGTCTTATTTGGAAGAGGGGAATATGCTAGATGGTATACTTGACTGCTGCATGAAAGGTTTAGGCAAGTGTTTCTGTTAGACACGTTAATGAGGAATTAATAATTTAGAATAAGTGGCTCTTGATTTGATTCACAAAATGACTTACACTGGAATCTTTCGTGAAGCAAACAGATGCATGTTTATATATTTGCATAGTATCTGTAGTTACCTGTATTGACATTAGCCACAGAGAGAACCTCACCAATGGTCCTTGTAAACGGTTCTAGGTACTGGAGTAAAATGTTATTGTCCAGCTACAGTCTACAACCCAGTTCAAATGCAAAAGAATCTGTAAGAGAACCCTGCCCCCCCCCCAAAAAAAAATATATATACCAGTGTTTGGACACCTCTCTAGCATTCAAGAGGTTAAAAGATATATTTAAATAATGGAAATTTGGGGTTTCATTTATCCCTACAGTGCATTTAGTTCTTTGTACTTCTGCCTTACTGTGTTGATCCACATATTGCACTCATTAAATGAGCTAAAGCATCCTTAACTCTGAGTGACAGAGGAGGGGTGCTCAATGCGTTGTGGACCACTCTGGCACTCAAAGGGTTAACAAACAACTGAGATTGTTTCACACAGACAACCGATCTGTCGCTGCCCCCTGCTACAGTGCTATTGCCCATGTTTCACTCCCCTTCCCCTACATTGCATTGCTGATACGGAAGCAGGAGAGGTGATTTTAATGCCCTGCATGTGGTGAATGCCAGCTGCATATGGTGTTTGTTTTGTTATATACAGATTTATGGGCCAGTGAGACTTCTTTATATACAGCCCCATTACTTCTGCAGACAGTATTTGTCCCACCCAGAGCTGATCGGTACCACCCAGGCAATATAAATATCCGTGCAACATCAAGTAAAGATGTTGCCTTTGTTTACGGACTCTTCAGTGGGATTCAATACAAATGGCTGCATTCTGTTTACTGGGGATGTCATCGCTGGGCTTAAAGGGATAGTAATACCTGGATTTAAGAAGGTTTAATATTATTCATATGAAAAAATAAATTAAATGCAGTAAATCCCTTTCTTAAAGATGTATATTTTAAGATATATATGTTTTTAAAGTCCCCCCTTCCTCCCCTTTTACTCAAATCAGCGCTCTAGCTGACAGATAGAGATTCTAGTCATGCAACCGGGAGGCTCTTCAGCAGAGCCGAAATAGCATTATCTACAACAAAATACTTCATTAAAATGGTCTACAAAGTGTGCCTGGGAGTAGAAAAAAGGGGCGGGAGGTGGGACTTTAAAAGCTTATAAATCTTAAAATATACATCTTTAACCCCTTAAGGACCGGACGTTATGGGACATTTCCGTCCCATAACGACCGCATAGGGGCAGTTTGAGGCGCCGGTACACGTGACCTGTAACGTGTATCGGCGCGTCACTATGGGGCTTGAAACAGATCGCTCCGATCTTGGAGCGGTCTATTTCATGCCCTATTTTTACTTACAGCGCTCCCGGTAGAGCGCTGTAAGTAAAAAGTACGTGACGTACCAGGACCGTCAAGGGTCTTTCAAGCAAATTTACCCTTGACGGTCCTGGTACGTCAAGGGTCCCTAAGGGGTTAAGCAAGGGATTTACTGCATTTCATTTATATTTTTCATATGATTAATATTAAACTTTCTTAAATTGAGGTATTACTATCCCTTTAATCCTTTGGGTTCCAGAAAGGTCTCCAACTCATTGCAATGCATTGGATACCTCTCTGGCACTCAAATGGTACTGAATTCTATAATAACAAAATACTCACATTAATTGGAATCTAGGTTAAAGGGATAGTAATATTTAATTTTTCAAGTAAAATCGAATATTCTCTATTCTTTTTTATAACGACGTGTAGCAAGAAAACGTTATTAAACGCTGCCGTTTTTCATTTACAGTCTAATAAAGTTTCCCCCTCCCGTCCCTTCCACTTACCTCAGCAGCCTCAGCAAGCCAGCGTGGACAGAATGCGACGAGTGACAATCTTCTTCCAGCATAAGGAAAAACCTGCCCTCCTTCATCAATGGGGCAAGCTTTCCCTTATACTGAAAGTGGAAAGATTGTCCCTCGATGCAGCACGTCTGGTCCACAGACCGGATTCCAAATCTGAGGGGAGGCTGCGGAAGTAAGTAGAAGGGCGGGAGGGGGAAACTTTATTAGACTGTAAATGAAAAACGGCAGCGTTTAATAACGTTTTCTTGCTACACATCGTTATAAAAAAAGAATAGAGAATACTCTATTTTACTTGAAAAATTAAACATTACTATCGCTTTAAATTATCTTCCTTGGGGAAGATGAACATTTAGCGTCTTACACATCAAGCTAAAGATGCGCTATTCTGGATCAAACCAACTGTGCTATGGGGGAAATGCAAATTCTGCTAATTTTCATTGACCCAGTTGGGCTATTAACCCCTTAAATTGTAGAGAGGTCTCAAATGCATTTGGTTTGCAACAGAATTGTTAACGAGATGAATAAGGCTCTTATCCACAAAAGAAAAGAGGAACAATTCTTGATTGAACAAGCTGCATTATAGGGGAGAACGAATCCGGAAATTCTCATTAATTGAAATCAAAATGACAAAACAAAGGTTTGGTTAAATGCCCCATCTAAATCAAGGGAAGATGTACTACTTACATACAGTGTGACTGGTTTGCCCCAGACTGCTCCACTTTTAGTTTTGTGCATAAGTTCCTTAACTCCTTAAGGACCCTTGACGTACCAGGACCGTCACGGTCCTTGAACTACTCAAGGACCGATGACGGTCATAGTACGTCATGTACTTTTTACTTACAGCGCTCTACCGGGAGCGCTCTAAGTAAAAATAGGGCATGAAATAGACCGCTCCAAGATCGGAGCGATCTCTATCAGGCCCCATAATGACGCGCCGATACACGTGACGGACGCGCCGGTACACGTGACCTAAGTGCCCCTATGCGGTCATTATGGGACGGAAATGTCCCATGACCGTCGGTCCTTAAGGGGTTAAAGGAGCAATAACGTTTTATTATGAAAAGAACATGTAGTTTTTCCCCACAGAGTAAAACAAGGGTACTCTTAGGAGCTGGATCATTCAAAAGTGATTACAGTAGAAATTGTTTGTCTTTAGTTTTTTCTCTATATTAACCCTTTGAGTGCCAGAGGGGTATCCAGTGCATTGCAAAACAATGCGTTGGACACCCTTCTGGCACTCAAAGGGTTGAAGTGTTAACAACAACACAGCTTGGTGTCCATACAGTTGTTCTTTGGGGGAGCTGACCAACTGGGTACAGTTCTGTATCTAATGTGATAGTAACCGCTCCACCACTTTGTGACAACTTGAACTCAAGGACACAACTACAGGGGGTGCAAAGAGTGCAGTTGCACTGGGGCCCAGCATCCAGAGGGGGATCCCATCTGCCTAGAGTCCAATAGGATATATACTCTTGTTAGGGGGGCATCCAATGACAAGCTACGCCACTGCTTGAACTATATCTTTAAATAAGCATCTGCCAGCAGTGAAAATACCCTTGTTTTACTCAGCAGGGGAAGCTCTACAATATTTATTTTTTTCTTATTAACACCTTAACCCCTTCGCGACCAATGATGTACCCGGACTGTTACGCTGGTCCTGCACTTAAGGACCAGTGACGGTCCTGGTACGTCACGTACTTTTACTCACCGCTCTCCTGCAGGAGCGTGGTGAGTAATATCAGGGACTGAAGTTGATCGCTCCAAGACTGGAGCGATCTCTTTCAGTCCCTCGTTCGGCATGCTGGCACACATGATCAGTCATGTGGGGTGGCACGTCGAACTTCCCTATCTGGTCCTTAAAGGACCACACACCCCGGGACCACTGGTCCTTAAGGGGTTAAGGAAAGGTGATGTACCAGGTTCTTAACACAAATCCACCAGTGGCGGTTCTGACACATCAGTGGAATTCTGGGATGGCAGCGCACCTGCATGCCACTGTAACATCCCAGAATTCATAGCAGGGAAAAAAAACCGCAGTGGTCCTTAACGGCTGCTCCGCCATATCGGGGGATCATTAAGGGGGTTAAAAACTGATCCTTTCAGTGAAGAAGATTGGTTATAAAAGAAAAGGATTACTTGCTGTTTCTTCATTAACCCTTGGATTGCTAGAGGGGAGCAAACCATACTGCAAAGCAATTAACTGAACACTTCTTTTGTTCTCAATGAGTTAACAAGGTATTCTAGCACCAAAACTAGGATCAGAACAGTCAAAATAAAGTACCAACATTCATCAAAGAAAGCATTTGCTTTATATATGTTCTTTGTAATTTAGAATTGTATAATAATATAAAAAGTATTGCCACAGCTTAATCAGGTGGGATATTGACAGGGAGTTAACAGACCTATAGTAATGGAAGAAGGGACCACTTGCATTAATATGTTAAATATCAGATTTTGATGGATTATGTTGTATGTCTTCAAGACCAAATCATGCATCTTATCTGTATAATTGTCTCTCTTTCTTACTTTTGTTTTCTTTTTAATAAATTAAAAGTAAGAGACAGATGCCTGTGTCTTTCTTATCTCCAAATTGTGTAAGTATATTAGTGTAGTGGAAAGAGGTGTTTAACCACTCGAATGCTGGAGTCATAGCCAACACATTGCTTTGCAATGCTTTGAAGACATCTCTTGCATTTAAACCTTTGAGTGCCAGAGGGGAACGCAATGCAATGCATTGCTTTGCATACTCCTCTGGCACTCAAAGGGTTAAGAGGTTGATCCTTTGAATTCTAGGCTGTCTTACATTATCAGGAGCTACCTCTTAGGAGGATGGTTGCTTGGCAGAAGGTGAGGGATTATGATTTGTTGTTACATTTTTTCAGGCTAGTCTGATTTCCCACATATATTGTCAGGTTGACTTTTGTATTTAACACCCTGTCTGTGACAGGCATTGGATATAAGCCCAGATACAGATCTTCATTTGAAATCTATTCCTTCTCCTTTGTCCCACTAGCATCTACAGACTTTAAAAGTTGTATGCATTAAAAAGGAATTATAGTGACATTTTCATCAGGGTCTGAGTAATTCTGCTATTGGAAGTCTTTATTTAATGGATACACTCAACAATGTTCCAGGTAACCATAGTCTAGCTTGCATTAGAGCAGTGTTTCTCAGCTCCTGCCCTCAGAACCCACTAACAGGCCAGGACATAGGGATTTCTCTGCTAGAGCACAGGTGTGGTGATCAGAGGCTCATTCACACTGATTAACTCACCTGTGCTCTAACAAGGAAATCATCAAATCCTGTCCTGTTAGTGGGTCCTGAGGACAGGACGTGAGAACCACTGCATTAGAGCATAGATTGGCTCTCAGAGGGTTTTTTGTATTTGGTGAATTATCTAAATGCAACATATAGAATTGCCATGCACATCAGATGCTGGACTCCTGAATAAGCCTTATTTCTGCACTGAATTGCTACCATCAGAATGTCTGGTTGAGTGTTGACAGAGCAGAACAATGCACCCAAATGTACCCAAGACTGAATCCTCAAATGGCCTGAACTTGCAAAGTTTGCCAGTTGTTATGGAAACTTCTCAATGACCAAAGTGCATCAGTAATGTGCTGTGTAATGTAACCCTCAATATAAACAAGAACAGGCCCGCACTAGCCAAATAACAACATGATTTCAAGAGTAATAGGACTCAATAGTCTGGTGCACTCAAGGGACGATAAACATATGTACTACATTAGGGAATAAAGAAATCCCTAAACCAGAAGCCCTTAAAAATGAGGCACACAACTCGAAATATAGCAAAGTAACAAAAGATCTATTACATTTATTATACAAAAAGTATACCAGAGACTTACATTTAAAACATCATTAAAAACATCTCATACTGACAAATCATATGGGAAACTGCAGCATTTAGTATATTAAGTTCACAAGAGATTATTGTTTATTTACATGTTCCCCTTTTTGTATAATAAATGTAATACATTTTTTGTTACTTTGCTATATTTCGAGTTGTGTGTCTCATTTTTAAGGGCTACTGGTTTAGAGATTTCTTAATATAACCCTCAGACATGTCTCTGAAGAAGAGACCTAGTTGTATTGAATGCTTGAATACTAGACACTCAACCAGTAATGGTACCACTTTTACTCTACTGGTCTCCTGCTTGTTCTGTGGCTAACACAGTACCACACTTTACCAGAGTTCTTCAGTGAGATATCGGATTACTATGTATTTTGTGGAGCCTGCGCACTAAGGTATTAGGAGTCATTTGGGAATCACCACACTCAATCCTAACCAACCATTGGCTAAACCAGCACAAATGATGCCACGAATCTGACTGATAGCTTTTTAAATAGAGGAAGGGATATCTATATAAAACTAATTTCCTTTTCTAGTTAACTTCTTTCTAATTTATCATATATATCTACACTAATTTCATTTTTGTTTACATCTTCATTTATCAGTGGATATATCTGTATATAATGTATGTTCAGATTTCTTTAAATCCCCCTATTTTTACATCTTTTTAATATCTCAGTGGGTATATACAAATCTAAACTAACCATTTGAATGCCAAAAGTGTATGCAGAACAATGAGGTGAACATCCCTCTGGTGCTCAGAGTTTTGATGTAGAAACATAGCTAAGGTCCGCACCTTCATTTGAATTTGGGATTGTGTGCGTGTTCGACTGCAGTTCTGCTAATGGTGACATACAACTGTCACTGTTATGCACTACAGCTTTGTGTCTCTACACTGAGATCAGCAGCAGAGGAAAGACGAGAACCCAGCACACTGCCAGGCAAGGTTGTAGATGGATGTCTGTATGGCATGGAATATGGACAGACTCTCAAAATGTTCCATATGCACAAAAGAAAAATTGAGAAATGCCAGAACAAGCCTAAGGCACTATATGGGGCATCTGCACCTTCCAATTGAGTTAAAGGGGATGTATCACCTCTATATAACTTAGGCTAAATAGTTTGGTTATATAACGAATCTGACTAAAAGTGTTAAATTTTTTTAAGCTTTATTGTGTCTAAATTTAAGTTATAAAGTCTTCCCTGCAACTACTTCCGCATGGACTGCAGTTACCTGCTCTGTAACCGCAGTCTGTCACTCTGCCTCTGCTCCGCTCCCTCTATCCAGCCTCCTCAGATGATGGAGGCTTTCTGTCTGTAAGCTGGAGCAGTCTCATTGGCAGAAATCAACATCTAGCCAATGAGACCGCTCCAGCTTACACACACAAAGCCTCTGTCATCGGAGGAGGCTGGATAGAGAGAGGGGAGCAGAGGCATAGTGACGGACTGCGGTACAGAGCAGGTAACCAGCGTGTCTGGAAGTAGCTGCGGGGAAGACTTTATAACTTCAATTTAGACAAAATAAAGCTTAAAAAAAAAAAAAAAAAAAACCTAACACACTTTTAGTCAGATTCACTATATGACCTAACTATTTAGCCTACGTTTTATAGAGGTGATACATCCCCTTTAAATGGAGATTTGAACTTCTTCAGTGTAAGAGGGGTTTCCAATATATTGCAAAGCTGCATATGTAAATATTGATATTTGCTGTCCATCTATATATATATAGAAATGGAAGGTCACATGACCTGTTCCTGGTTCTGTGCCCTCACACACTCCAGGGTTAGGCACTGGGAGAGTAAGGCATGCATTAATCCTCCCCCAGGGACCTGCTTCTGCTAGAGATATTCTCTAAATATTTTAAGTGATTTAGGATGGACAGGAACTGAGTGGGAAAAGACTCCTCTACCTGTCCTACTCCAATCAATTGCAAGAGAGTGAGAAACATCTCTCCCCCATTTCCCTCCTATACTAGTGATGGCCATCCTGTGGACCTGCAACTGCTGTTGTAGTACAGCTCCTATTCTCAACTGGCCAACATCAGGCTGAGAATGTTGGAAGATGTAGCGCAACACCAGTTTAAGGGTTAGAGGTTTCCCTCCATCAACCCTTTGCGTGCAGGGGTTAGTGTAATGTATTGCTTTGCAAAGCATTGTGCAATGCTTGGTATTCGGAGAGTTAACACCTCTATCTGTCCCTCTCCCAGACAATTGCTGTGTGTGTATTTGGTATGTGTGTTCTCCAGTGAACCCTTCAATTGCCACAAGGGTGTGCTATTCATTGCACAACCCTGTAGCCATAATAACGCACACAGAAAATATCTGTGTGATTCTCAACAACTGGATTTCTTGGTGATTTTCTGCTAATAAATTGTACCTACTCTCTTCAGCCTCTCTATTTTGGTGCTGAACAAATATTCCCAAAATCGAACACCAGGGGGAGATGCACTAAGGGTAATATGAAGTGATAAAGTAGAAATGACTTCTCCAGAGATATCATGTCTCCAACTCCTATGTTTTTCTTTGGAACCTATGCTTTATGATATCTCAATTGGGTGAGATCTGAGTGCTTTGGCTCCATAGAATAACGCAGAAATTGTAGAAGTGATATCACTGGAGAGGTCATATCCACATTATAGTTTCTCTATCACACTTTTGTGCATAATGCCCAAGATTGCACAGGAGGCTTGAGACACAAGGGAAAACATGCTAAAGTCTCTCAGTCCTCAGCCTTAACACACAAAATACAATTGCTGTGAACCCACTGAATGCTAGATAGGTGTGTAATGTTTTGCTCAAGCCTGTCACTCAAAGGGTTGAACACCCCCATTCACTCTAAGGTCACCTGCAGAAATGATTGTTCAGCATCAAAATACAGAGGCTTTAAGCTGCAGCTGAAAAGAGTAGGTGCAAATCATTGGTAGAAATCACCAAGAACTCCACACGGAAGTGTGTAACAAACACCCACAGTTCAGAGTACTGGGCACTAAGAAGCTATCCATTTTCCAGTGCTAGATACCAGGGAAGGAAGGAGACTTTACTGACAATCTGACCTATATAAAGGACAATAAGCCAGACCAGTGAGGTCATGAGTTGTTATATCCCTCACAGATTTATCAGTACATCAATGTCCAACACTACTAAAGACAGACCAGTATATGATGCAATGTTCTCTCTGTGGTGATGGATATGTGTTAATAAAGACATTTGTAAATTCACTGGTCTTGTACATAACCTTTCTTTCTCCCAATTTAATTAGGAGGTACTCACTGGGGAATCTGTGGTCAAATCCAGAATTACAGGAAGTTCAGTTTCCTTCCCATGGAAATTTCCTTCTTCCTTTCCACAGAACTCCTGTGGGTAGTAAAACCAGGCAAAACTTGTCTGTGGAAGAAAATGGCCATTGATTACATGAGAGAAACCTCCCAAGTACATGCTGCTATACTGTATTTCACCATCCCTGTTCCGTGTTTCTGATAATACCATGCACACACTGCCACAAGCATAGGTCATCATGCACCACCACATGCATGGGCAGGAGCACATGAACTTAGTGAATTCTTGTGTTATGCACATGACTTCACATATTTCTTATATTGCAGGCACTTACTTGTATCAGACCTTGTGATCAGAGTGTCAGAAATCCATTTCAGGTATTATCTGCAGTAGCTTGCCTCCATGGGAGGACATGGTACCATGCTATATATTGGATTAGTCCTTTTCTCTCCTATACTCTCATCTCACAAGAACTCAGAAGTCTAATAAGATGACACTTTCTCCAAGGCACCTTGTGACAAATGATTCTTGGAATCTCACAAAAGTCACCATATAGGCTCTGTTCCATGGGTCCGGGGAGTCTTGTGAGATGAGACATGATGATATGTATTGTGACAAAACAAAAGAAGCTATCATTAATGACTACAACAGTATTGTTCAATATAGCCAGTGGTATCCCCACTAATTAGTCAACGGCCCCCTTGACTTGTATGGAGTATTATGCATGTGAACAAATCCTTCACTGGTACAGGTGTGTCCTTACTTGAAACGTGTCTTGGTAAAGGCACGTAAGAGATCATGCTTCTGTGTAGTTGAATATGCACTTTCTTCGTCTTCCTGCCGTTTGCTCCAGTCTTCCACCAAACACTACTCGGTCTTCCAATTTTGGCATCCTAGAAGGATGCGATCCTCCACGTGGCACCCCAAAAGTTTGATCCATTATCTGCCTGGTATTTGCCTCAGCGTGGGCTTGGAGGCATGGCAGGACTAGCTCCTTGAAGACATACAAACAGATACCCCTAAAGAAAATATTTTCTCCTTATTGGACCATTTTCAAGATGACAACCTATAATGGGGAAGCTGCTCTGGAATTTGCTCGGATGGCAACCAAATGTTCTGCTGCATCCACAGTGGACCAAAGCACACTATGGCTGAATATATGGACTGCAGATACTACGTCTAATAAATCCTTAGTATTATTAGCATAGTAAGGTAAATTCCTTTTTGGACCAGAAGTGGACAAAATTGTCAGTTGGGCTACTGGAGAGAAGATTGTCTTGCTTCTGCAAAACAAGCAAAGGTGTCCAGATTTCTCCAGAAGATACAACATATTCCGTGTCTCTAGAGATTATTAAGGCACCCCTGTAAGACACACCAGTTTGCCTTTCATGTTCTTTAGTTACTTTGCAGATATAGACCAATTAGCACTCACGGAAGTCTTCCATGTTAGGGGCTTCTAAGACCCCTTCTGCCTGAAGGTGGGCACATGGATCTTCCCCTTTATCCTCCACTGGAAGGGACTCCAGTATCTCATGTCACAATGGAGAAATTTCATCTCAGATTAATGGGTACTAGTGATTGTTCAAGGGTTTTGAGTGTTTTTCATCAGATAAGCCCTTCCCCTTTTTCTGTCCAGGATTCCAAACGATTCTTCATTTACAACTGCCTTTTTCAAAGATATTCTACTTCACTCAGAAGGGGTAGTTCCTAATTTTCTCTGCCTCCTGTATTTTTGGGACCACTTTAGAACAACCCCATTGGTCACTGCATCCCTCAATTGAAGCAAGTATTTTTTTTTTACTTACCTATAAATCATTTTCAAGTAATTTTGGCTTTTCAAGCTTCAGTGTATACTGAAGGAGGTGACAGACCACCAGGACACTTGTCAGAGAGAAAAGTGGAACCTAGCTGACATCAGTGTGTGCTAACACAGGAGAATATACAGAGGTGAAGGCAAAGTCACCTATTTGGTCCTTAGTATCTTGACCTTTTGTGGGAAAACCTGTGGAGCTCCAGGTGGGGGTTCATGAGCTGCGACCAAACTTATGTTAATTATGCTATTTTTTGTCAAAGTTGGTAGGACTTAATTGGGTGGGTGGGACTTTGTTGAATTGGGCAGGGAGAGGGTGGGAAGGAGAAGAAGTGGGCAGAATTACTAAGAAACTCAACAGCTGGAGAATTGGCCTCTGTCCCCAGAGACCTGGTAATTAACACTAAAAAACTGATTCTCGTGGGCAGATCAGGAGAGTTCCCATATATGCTTGTGGGAAATAAGGTAATGCCCATGTATGAGTATTTTTCATACATCTTGTTCAGAGTATGTGCAATAGAATATTTAATCCTTCAGTTGTATTAGAATTATTATTGTTACCGTTAATTTATTTACAAGGTTATACACATTGAATGACTGAATAATGTGAAGAAATGGATGCACCAGACTTGTACCAATGCTCTATTATACATACTGATTCAAAGGAAGATGAGGATCCTGTTCATGAGAGTTCATAGTCTAAGAACAAGTTGTTTAGTTTAAAAAACAGCATAAGGTAAAAAGCACATTTTGTGCACATAATATATTGCAGCTAAGTGTACTATTATGTATTGTCAGTGTATCACTTTGGATCTCTATTCTGTCACAGAATCCTTGGCAAATCCTAACAATGGAGGAATGCCAAAAGAAAAAGAATTCCTATAATTGTGCTATCAAGTCCCCTTGAGTGCATATGTGTATCCAGACTTTGAAATATGAGTCAAGTATATTTAACCATTATGGCGGAGATGTCTTTAGCATCTAAGCGGCTAATCATCATTTCCTTTTAGGCTTGTGCTTTATATGTTATACAAAAAATGGTATATTTCACTACTCCAATAGACAATACACATACATGCACACAAAGCATTACTTACTTCTGTAAAAGTGGCTCATATTTTCTTTAACAGATTGATAAGTGTCATTTGCAAACAGTTAATTACACATACAGTATATAGTTTCTTTTCAAAAATCTGATCTCTCTTGTTGTGCAGATAGTTATTTACAATGTAACAAAATTATGTTCCTTACAATCCATTTAGGTCTGTGGAAGTCTATGGTTTGCTGCGAGGAGGTGTGACCTAAATCAGTAGTGCCCAACCCTGTTCTTAAAGACTCCAAACAGACCATGTCATTAAGATTTCCCTGTGAGTTTATTAACCTGTTAAGGACCATGAACGTGCCAGGACCATCTCAACTTTCGGTCCTTTAAGGACCAGTGATGGTCCTGGCACGTCATGAGTTAAAATGATCACAGTGCACTTCAGGAGCATGCTGTTATCATGCCGGAAGCCTGAAACTGACTACTCCAAAGTTTCAGCCTTACCCTCAGCGAACCGGCGCACTTGATCAGGGGAGGGCTGTCAACTTGTGGCCCAGGGGGCAATCACAATCAAGTGTCCCATTTCTACGATTGTTCAGGGCCACTGTTCCTGCCCAGCCCTTTTTGATAACTTTAAAATTGGCATTAATGTTGTGAATTAAAGCAAGTGATATCATGTAGCTTGCAGTTGAAATGGGACTACACCACTGATAATACAGAGCTTACAATGTAAGTAAAGATACACTAGAGATATCATTGACCATATAAGGATACTGATAGTGGAGCTCCATTTGTATTGTAGATCTGTGGTATCATTTGTGTTGCTCCATTTCAATTGTAAGCTCTGTGGTATCACTAATGTATCTCCATTTACAGCAGCAAGAGGGAGATTGAGTGATGCAGTGGCACACCTGCCCAGACATATGACCAGCCCAGGGAGCAATTGCCCCCTGCCCACCAGGCCAGCCCTCCCCTGCACATGATCATGTCGTCTATCTGGTCCTCCGGTGTACAAAACCACCGGTCCTTAAGGTTTTACAATGACTACACCTCTTAATATCTTGCCTGTACTCAAGCAGGGATTCCTAAATACATGGCCTGTTAAGAGTACCTCAGGACAGCGTTGGGTACCATACTCATAGAAGCAATGTGTATTTTTATGAACTGTGTAACCAAATAAAAAGCTGTACAAATCCCAAGATAAAACCAGAATATTTTTTTCAGCATTCAAAAATATTTGAGAGTGCATTGGAGCAGCCTATTCTCTAATCTTCATTCACTGACCTAAGGGCAGGAAGGAATAGGAGATGCATATACAGATCTGCAGCTAAAATGCAAAACCTGACTGCTAAATAAAGGCCACCTTCCACGGTAAGTTAATGTGTTACACAAATGAAGAGCCAGTTTTCCTACAACATAGTTCCTCAGTAGCTGGGAAGCATTAAACTGTAAATGTTGTCATTCGGCTATACACAATGAAACAGCCACGCAAAAAACTTAAAAGTACCAAGAAAAAAGTGTGGATTTCTATGCATATATTCTTATATAATTAAATTGCACAATATACATGCATTGCCACCAAAGGCTTTTTTCACACTTGAGGACAAGAGCACTTTTGACCTTTTTAGTATGCTTTTGTTAACCATATTTTTCCTCTAATTCATTTAGTCCACCCACACAAATTATATACCGTTTTTATGGATAAGTAGAGCTTTCTTTTGATGTCATATTTATTTGTATAGACAAAAACTGAAAGAAAAAAAAATACATTTTTATAGGTTTTCCTGTGATGATTTGTGTTCAGTTAGAGCATTTTTTTGAACAGGAACTGGATGAATGTTCATACTTCCCACGTATCCCTCTTTTTAGGAGATCAGACTGTGTGGGGTGTGTGTATAATTGTATCGCATTGCTCCACAGAACTAAAACTCAGTATATATTTATAAATTAGTCTGTGCAATTAAAGAACTTAGATCTTGCTCTGTATCATTTATTCGGCTACACAAAGAGGTATCAATAAGTAAGTAAAAGTCTAATGTTGTACCCACCAGTCCTGCCCCCCAACACCACCATCTAAAACAAAACTGCCCTTTCATTGGCCATTGGAAGTGTTACGATGTATGTTCTCTGCCTTATGATCAAATTGAGGAGTAGAGAGGCAGAGAACAGAGACAAAGGCAATTTTCACTTAAATTGCCTTTGTCATCTAACTCCAACTGCACATGTGATTGCTGTAGCAGCAATTACAGGTGTGGAACCACCAGGGAACAACTGGAACTGAATGTTCTTCGCCATTATCACAGCACGCCCTGAGACTTACTGATCATTATCCCATGACATGCCAGGACTGTCACCTGTCCTTAAAGGACAGAAAGGTGTGATAGTCCTGGCATTTCATGTGGTGTTAAACCTGCATAATCCCTTGGCTGCTAAAGATGTTTCCAACTCATTGCTGTACAATGCATTCATAACTTCTATAGCTACCATGGGATTAACTAATTCTATCATAGCCTAATATGGGATCACACACCAAGCCAAGACAGGAGAGAAAGTGTTTGAAAGTGTCACCGCCTCCATGCATGAACCCCTTAAAAAATATCGCAAAGTATGAAATCAACAAAAATGTTCTTCTACATGCTGTTTTGTGTACAGGGAAGTAAATACAGGGCTGTATTTGTGATGGGGCCTAATAGGTTTTAGTAATGTCTCAAGGAGAATATTTCTGTGTTAGGGGGCCCAAAAAATTCCACAATGACCATTTCCCAGCATTTCAAATGGCCAAAGAGGGACACTTTTGTTTTAGGTGGTGGTGCTAGGGGAGTGACTGTGGGCTGGTTATTACTGAGAATGTTTAGGTTATTTCATGACCTATTTACACCTCTTTCACTGTCGTCCAATACAGGTCACTGGTACAATGGGATGTCAGTCCCCTTTAAGTAGGCAGGAACTTTTCAGAAACTTGTACAGGGGGGGTGGAGCCTCCTCTCCCTCCTAGTCCACTCCCTCTGGCACAAGACTCCATATTGATTAGTTCCTCGTGCTATGCACATCAGGCAGTGAACGTCTCTCAAGAAACTTTAGTTGTTTTATTATTTTCTTCAAATATGGAATACCACCATTAGGCGGGTAACCGTGGCTGACCGTGCTCTCACCCGAAGTGGCCAGTGCAGCATCCAGGGATTTTCTAGTGGACCTTATGCCCTGAAGAGGGAACAACTTGATTTCAAGTAGCTTCCCTGTGAGGAATTGGCACTTGTGTTAATTCCTTTATTTTACATGGTTACCTGAAGAACGAAGATACAGGAAGGTGAGCCACCCTTTGAGTGCTGAAGGTCCACTTGTCCCACAGTGTCCCTTTATTGGGCTGTATTTGGGGAGTTCTCACTATGTACTCCAGCACTCATAGGGTGTTTATTTACTATGTAAATGTCTGTGTGTTGTCCTGGGGCTATTGGTGCATTTGTGTTAACATTTATTATATTCAATGTATACTTTTAGGGTATTTACTATTTTATGTGTGCATCACTTTAAAAAAATAAAAATAAATAAAAGCACCGCAACTTTAAGCGCTCCTTTATAGCATAGGCGCCATTGCTCCATTATTCTCTATGGGACAGCACAGTCTGGGACGTATCTCTGGAACCGCTTGTCACAGCAACTCCAGAGTGGGCTTAAACTGTTGGTCTTCACTTGCTCTTCTATCCGGTTAGCGAATTCAGAGTTTTGGGGGTCTCTGAGGGGCGTCGGACCCCGTTTAGTGTATTTAAAGGGAAAACTACATTTCCCACGAGCGCTTGATTCGCGCCGTTTTTATCATAGGCTACTAGGTTAGCAGCCATTTTGGATCTCTCTTTCTTCAGATACACTAAGCAGGGAACGAGCCTTCTCTTTCTCCTCCGCAGTTTAACCCTTTGGGTGCCAGATAAGTTTAACTTTGGGCATTTTTGGGTTCAAACTTTATTATTTAACACATTCTGACCGGGTATTTTGTATTGGTGTGCATATTAAGTATGTCTACTCCATCTGAGCAAGGGGCTAGACCCAAGACCAAGGAGGTTGGGGGGGTCAGTATCTCCTTTTGCATTATGCTCCTCCTGTCAATCCAAATTGCCCAGGGATTTCTCTGGTCATTTGTGCCCAACATGCTTGGAGGGTCAGGACAACCAGGGGCCCTCCAGCCACGTTATTGAGCCAGTTTGGGTTCAGGAGTTTAAGGCGGCTACCAGGGATCTTAGATCCATGCTGCAACTCTTTCCCTCTCAGGTTCAAGGGGCTCTCCAAGTCTGGCAGAACCCCTCTCCCATCAGGACCCCCCTTCCCAAACAGCAGGGGGACCCTGAGCGGTACGAGTCTTCTGAGGAAGAATTGTTTCACGAATCAGATGTTGAGGATGGGACGATTTCTGAGTCCAATAGGTCAATTGGGGACCCCTATGAGTGCGACCCTGAAGTCTCTGCAGAAGGGCTGATCAGGGCCGTGCTAAATACCCTCAACCTTCCCTTGTGTCAGGAGTTTACTCATGACCCAACAGACGTATTTCAAAAGCCTTCCAAGGCTGTTACATGTTTTCCCACTAATCCTACTCTGGAACGTTTAATTTCTTCCGAATGGAAGACTCCTGACAGGTCATCTTCAGTATCAAAGAAGTTTGCTAAACTTTATCCTTTTCCTGAGGCTCAGCTGGCCAAATGGGTACATCCACCCAAGGTGGATGCCCCAGTTTCTAGACTATCTAAGTCTACTGCTTTGGCAGTGTCTGACGCTGCTGCCCTTCAGGATTGGACAGACAAGAAGTTGGAAACTTGCCTTAAAACTAATTTTGCTTCCATTGGCACCGCCATGCGTCCTACCATTGCGGTAGCATGGGTTAACAGGGCCATAGCGGCATGGACTGAACAGCTCACTACAGCGGTTCGCCATGATGCTCCAGTATCTGATCAGTTGCAATTCCTTGCTAACATCTCTGAAGCTCACAATTATATTGCTGATGCTGCCTTTGATGCTGTGCGCATGATGGCGAGAGCTTCTACTGCATCTGTGGTGGCCAGACGTGCGCTCTGGCTTAAAGTTTGGTCCGCTGACACAGCCTCTAAGAAGGCTTTACTTTCTATTCCCTTCAAGGGGCGTCCCTCTTTGGAGCTGAACTTAAGGACATGATCAGTGAGGCAACTGGGGGTAAGAGTACTTCGTTGCCTTCAGTTCACAGGAAAAAGAATTTTCCAGTTAAACACAATCGGTCCTTTCGTACGTTCCAAACGGAGACTCGCGCTACGCCCCAGGCAGGTGCGTCCACTCATCGCCCCTCCTTCAAGCCCAGACAGCCTTGGAAACCTAGAGCCGCTCCCAAGGCCAAGACCTCCATGACTGCTTCGGCATGACTCGCCAAACCTGGGTCCGCATCCGACTGTAGGAGGGCGGCTCCGCCTCTTTCGCCGGTTATGGGAGGAGTCAGTAGCGGACCCTTGGGTTCTTCAGGTGATTTCGGAGGGTTACAGGATTCCTTTTTCTTCTCTTCCTCCATTTCGGTTCCATTTTTCACGTCCATCCCAAGATTCCACCAAAAAGCGTCTATTCAACGACGCTATTCGGGATCTTTTGGACAAGGATGTTTTAGAACCAATCCCTACAGGGGAACTAGGTTCAGGATTTTATTCCAACCTGTTCGTAGTTCCCAAAAAGGACGGGGGTGCCCGTCCTATTTTGGACTTCAATGCTCTGAATACCTTCATCGTAACTTCTCACTTCCATCAGGAGTCACTTCGTATCGGTATCTCAGGTTTGCTTGTCACAGAGGTCATTTTCAATTTTCCGCCCTTCCATTTGGACTCACGACGGCTCCTCAGGTCTTTCAAAGAGTCCTGGGAGCTCTGATTGCAGTACTTCATCGAGATGGGGTGAGAGTGACCCCTTACAGAGGCTTCCTCTGCTCAGATCCTTCACCAACAGATTCAGACATGTTCTCAGACTCTTTCTCGCCACGAATGGGTGGTGAATCTGGACAAGTCAGATTTGATTCCTTCCCAAAGGATTCTCTTCCTGGGGATAATTTTCGACACAGTGCGGAGCAAGGTTTTTCTACCGGAAGACGTGGCTCATCAGATTGCCAATCGAGTCTCCGAGATTCTCCATCTAGACAGAGTCTCAATATTGAAGTTGACTTCCTTGGTAGGGACATTAATCTCCACAATAGAGGTGGTTCCCTTTGCCATGGCACACACCAGGGAGCTTCAGAGGTTTGTTCTTCGCATGTGCAGCCGTCATCCGGATCATCCCCGCTTATCAGTATCTCTTCCCTGTCATGTCGTGAGGAGCCTGGACTGGTGGTTGTACCCGTCTCATCTTCTCACGGGCAAGTCATTTCTCCCTGTCTATTGGACGACTGTCACGACGGATGCCAGTCTCCGGGGATGGGGAGCGGTTCTGGGACACTTCAGTGTCCATGGGACATGGGGATTGGAGAAATCCCTTCTGTCCATCAATGTTCTGGAACTGAGAGCAGCCCGCCTTGCCCTGATTGACATGGCGGCACAAGAAGTCTCAACGCTTGGCTGGAGGTCAAGGCTATTTTGTCTTGGGCAGAAGATCACATGCCGGCTATCTCTGCTGTTCACATTCCAGGCGTAGACAACATCATGGCAGACTTTCTCAGTCGTCACACCGTCGACAGCGGAGAATGGGCTCTGCATCCAGAAGTATTTCTCCTTCTTACCCAGAGGTGGGGAACACCGGTGGTGGACTTGATGGTGACCAGACACAACAGGAAGGTTCCAGTGTTCTGCTCTCGAGGAAAGGACCCACTGGCCCTAGCGGCGGATGCCTTCTCAATTCCGTGGGACTTCTCCCTAGTTTACATCTTTCCTCCTTTTCCTCTGTTGCTCAGAGTCATTCAGAAGCTGAAGGCGGAGCGGTGTCCCGCTGTCCTGATCACGCCGGACTGGCCTCGTCAGTCTTGGCATCCCGAGCTGATGGTTATGTCTGTGGCGGATCCATTACCACTACCTTCCCGTCCTGATCTGCTAGTGCAAGGTTATCTGTGGAAGGAAGACGTTCAACGTTTCCGTTTGATGGCCTGGAGGTTGAATCCTCGATTCTGAAGAGGAAAGGTTATTCATCAGCAGTAGTCTCTACTATGATGAGTGCTCGCAAGCCCGTGTCTTCCAAGATCTACCATAGGGTGTGGTCAACCTTTGTCTCCTGGTGCGATACTAGGCAGCTATCTCACGATTTCCACCTTCCTACTGTATTAGCATTTTTACAGGATGGTGTGGATAAAGGACTTAGTTTGAGTTCTCTCAAACTTCAGACATCTGCTCTTTCTGTATTCTTTCAGGAGCGGATTGCTGTGCTACCTGACGTTAAGGTTTTCCTTCAGGGGTTAGCTCATGTTTGTCCCACTTTCCGGAGTCCGGCTCCTCAGTGGGATCTCAATTGGTTTTGGGGGTCCTTCAATGACCCCCCTTTCAGTCGCTGGCTACTATTCCTTTGCGTCTCTTGACTTGGAAGATGGCTTTCCTTTTAGCTATCGTTTCAGTTCGCTGGGTGGTGGAGTTACAGGCTCTGTCCTGTAAACCGCCTTACCTGGTGTTTCATAAAGATAAGGCAGTCCTTCGTACTTCTAAGGAGTTTTTTTGCCTAAGGTTGTCTCTGATTTTCACATCAATCAGGAGATTGTGGTGCCTTCTCTTTGCCCTAATCCTTCCTCAGATAAAGAAAGGGATCTTCATCTGTTGGTTGTGGTGCGTTGTCTTAAGTTCTATGTACATCGCACTGAGCCTATCAGGAAGTCTGACGCTCTGTTTGTCATTCCTGAGGGTCCTAGGGCAGGGAGACCGGCATCCAAAGTGACTATCGCCTCTTGGATTAAGTCTACAATTCACAAGTGTTATGAATTAAGGAATCAGCATGTGCCCTTCAGGGTTACTGCTCATTCTACGAGGTCTATCGGGGCCTCGTGGGCCTACAAGAATCACGCATCTGCAGAACAGTTATGCAAGGCGGCCACTTGGTCCTCTGTGCATACCTTTTCAAAGCACTACCGTGTAGATGTGCTGGGTTCGGCTGATGCCAGCTTTGGGAGGAAGGTTCTGGAGGCAGCTTTGTCTGTCTAGAATCTTCTTCTTCTGAGATTCCTAGTGCTTCCTTGCTGTTGAGCCCTGTTGGCTCTAGTTTGTGTGCAGTGGGTGTTCATGGGGGTTCGTTTCACCCATGGTTGGTGTCCGTGATACCTCAGTTTTTTTTTGGGCTCTATGATTATTATTTCCTAGAGGCCTGGATGTTATGGGGACTTATGCCTTGCCCCTCTTTTCTTCCCGCCTCTGGTCAGCTCAATGTTTGTACATCCCATTGTACCAGTGACCTGTATTGGACGACAGTGAAAATAGGATTTTAATCTTACCTGTTAAATCCTTTTCACTTAGTCCATACAGGTCACTGGTCTCCCACCCTGTCAAGGGGCCACGCTTGGTTCTCCTGTGGCATTTTGTGGGAGACCTCTGGGGCATGCTCACAGGAGTTTTCACTCTCTTCTACCTTTGGTCAGTTTTGTGTCTCTAATCAATATGGAGTCTTGTGCCAGAGGGAGTGGACTAGGAGGGAGAGGAGGCTCCACCCCCCCTGTACAAGTTTCTGAAAAGTTCCTGCCTACTTAAAGGGGACTGACATCCCATTGTACCAGTGACCTGTATGGACTAAGTGAAAAGGATTTAACAGGTAAGACTAAAATCCTATTTTATGTAACTGAATAAAAGATTTAGAGCAACACCAAAGTATTTTATTAACACATTTACTGAAATTTAAATAAACAATAGTTTGAGTTTTATTGCTGTGGAGTTGGTTAATGCACCAGCTGTAGAATCTGTTCAAGTTGCAAGGTCACAGGTTCTTGTCCAGGCAAGGTCAGCTCATCCTTTCACCCTTCTGAGTAGATAAAATGAGTCCAGTACATACTTGAAAATGAGAGACATTCTCAATGTATTCTTCCTGGTAAAATACTTTCACAAAAGAAAAAAAAAAAAAAAAAAAAGAGGGACACCAGCATGGGAAATAGGGACTGTCCCTCCTAAAGAGGGGAACTTGGGAGGTGTGCAATCACTAGTGTAAATGTGCTTTTTTCTCCCCTTAGTAAATACTGGACAGTGGGACTGATGTACTAAAAAGAACTGAGGACATTCTGGAGCAGAACAGCTGCACCAAAAAAGAAGAATAGAAATTGCCAAAATCCCCATTGATTTAAATGGGACATTTAAGCTTTTTGAAGGCAAAGAAGTGCAGTGATCTCTCTTGCATACATGTCTAATTTAAATAAATGGGATATTTTTATGCCTCGTATATTGCAGTTTCTTTGACTCGGTTCTCAGTATAACAGCCACAGTGAGATGGAATTAGAGCTGGAATAATTATGAAGCAAACCAATTGAGCACCACTGGGGAAAAATGCAAATTTACATTGATTTAAATTGGGCTTTTACCCCTTGAATGCTAGAGAGGTCTCCAAAGCTTTTCTTCACAGTGCATTGGATACTTCTCTATCTCTAGGGATAGTAATGTTTTAAAAAAAAAAAAAAAAAAAAAAAAAAAAACAGTTCTACTTCTCTTCATAGTATTTGGTTCATGGAGAGTGTTACTTCAATACTGTCAGAGTTGTAGTTCAAGAGTAATTGAATGATAAAATATCTCCCTCCCGCCCCTTTTACTGATGTAACACTGCTCACCTCAGAGCAGTAAGACCAGATGGATCACAGAAAGGGACAATCTTCAATTAGCATAAAGAAAAACCTGAAAAACCTGTCAAGGGGGGCAGGTTTTTCCTTATGCTCTCAGTAAACAGATTGTCTCTTGCTGTGAGCTGTCCGATCAAGAGACCAGATCTGGAGGCGGCTTACAATAGATAAAACGGGCGGGAGGGGGATACTTTATCATTCAATTACTCTTGAACTACAACTCTGTCAGTATTGAAATAACACTCTCTATGGCCCAAATACAATGAAGATTAATCAGAGCTGCTTTTTTTTTTTTTGGTGAAATATTACTATCACTTTAAATGCCCCATTTAAATTAACTGGGATATTTGTATCCCTATGATGCAGTTGGTTTGTCCCATAATTGCTCCAGTTTTATCTAGTACGTCAGCCTTGTTACCCTCTACAATACCAAACTGGTATCATTAAACAGGAAAACAAAAAGAAATTTAATCTGCCATGTTATCACAAAACGCAGATACTATTTTCAGCACATACACACACACATATTTACGCAAATATATTTTCATTCTGAAGAATGTATTCTTCAAAGCATCCAGTGTGACGTAAATGTAGTGATTTTAGTCCATAGGACTTCTTGTATTAAGGAACGTATGCTGCCTTGCAGACACATCTGTGTGTGTAGGGCTGAGCAGGGATGAATGCACATTCATTCTAGTCTGTAGCTGATAAGCTCTGTTCGGTTCATTAGTAAGGATGATGACAATGTTGGGGGAGTTTTGGAAGCGGGATGACTCAGGCCCCTGACCAATTCTTCCCATATCGCATCTTTACGTGACACAGGCATATTTCTTTGTATTTCTGTGATCATAAGATGTCTCTGTAATGAGTATCTAGCCACTGTGCATCTATGTAGCAACCTTCGTAACTAGGCTGAGGGCAAAATCACTGCCAATAAAACAAGTGACCAGGGCATGCATTTTTATTAGAGAACAAATAGACCTAAAAAACAAAGGCCTCTGCTGATGAAAAGAAAATTAGAAAGGATTGATTTTTGGTGAAGCAGATATTGCCAAGAGATGTGCTTTATCTGTGAATGAGTTGCCCTTGTTGATCTGTGACATCCATTTTATAAGAGCGTAGGATGCAGTCAGGATAACTATGTACAGGGACGAACCTGGGCTACTTTACAGTGATTGTTTGAAAATAAACCTGTGCATAGCATATATTACCGCTTATAGGTCCTGCATTGCATGCCCCTCTGGTCTTTAAAGGGTTACAGTGGACCTGATCACAAATTTAGTTATTTTTAGAGAGATGTGAAAAGGTCCTGTATTTTTTGCTAGCAATTTGTTTGTAGTTTGTGAGAAATTATCTGTTGGTGTCACAATGTGGCATTTTATGCTAATTAGCTTCAGTGCCAGGCAATAATTACTCCACACTGTGCTATGGATGAATCAAGGCAGAGCCCACACTATTAGAACAGCGAGTGATCTTTGACCTTGACCAGAACTAATTAGCATACTGTGCACAGAATATGACAGATATTGTGCACACTGTGACTTCAAAATATAAAAGTTACTTACTTTACAGAAAACTGGATAGTAAAACATAAAGAAAGGTAGAGAAAGAAAAGGGTAAAAGAGGAGGGCACCGTTAGTACCTTAATGGACCTCCCCCTCCACTTCGCCAGATCAGTTCATCATAAAATTACCCTGGCCTTGTGTGACTGTGGGAACTTAACTTTTATTATTCCATTGTATAGACATATTATAATTTACTGTCATAGGTTGACAGGTCCATTTTAACTTAGTTTAAGCCTTCAAATGAAATTTGTTTCATAGTTTGCTCAAAATAGGTTCAAGCTTGCCTGCCAATTCAAGTCTTGACTAATATGGCAAAATGATATCCTATAATTTCCACATTGCTCTTTACACTGAGACTTCAGCTTACAACCTTTATAGGCTTCCAGGGTTAACCTGCTGTGACTGGGCAAAGGTCTTCTATACATGGGATGTATCCATCTCCTTAGTACATAGTCCATACATGTTGAGGGCTGCCTCTCTCACTCGTATTTACTGCATAAAGCCTAGATCATATCATGTGACCAGGTTATTCCTTTAAAGAGCAACCATACTCATACCTGGGAACTCTCAGGGTTTGACCCTAAGACTCAAGGTTTTGCCCCAAATATCATGGTGATGGGCCATATTCTCAGGGGTAGAAAATCCAGTAGTACCAACTGTATAATCTGCACCAATTGTTTCTTTGGTCTTTGAATTGGTGCAATTTATACCAGTGATGCAGGGGGAGAACTCATGCTTGTCTTGTGGTGTTCAAGTAGTGACATCTATAATCATTTAATAATTCCATGAGGATAGATTAGAGCATTTCTGGATTGGAGTAAAAAGCAGCCTACCCGAAAGAAGCTATATTATGGGGAACTTTAGTGTTAATATTTTCAAAATCTCAGGATCAGCTAATTTTGAAAATTCCAAGGTATCATCATATCCTAAAAATAAATGTCTCTTAATTTGTTTAATTGATTAGTTTACTAAGATAGATGTCCTTTATGAAGCAACAAGGTTTGTCTATTATTTTTTAAATTATGTCATAAGTAGGTTTCCTGTTTATAGTGATCCCTTTTCAAGCCTTCCTCTAGGTCACTCCTCATGACAATGAAGAATAACTTTCAGTAGTCTTGAATGGACTGTAAGGGACAATCTCTATCAGACTGTAAACAGTAACTACTAGCAGTGCACTATAAAAATGGAATACTGTTTGAAGGACATGTATACAGATCAGTTATTCTGTTAAAATAGAACCCCTATTTGTAGCATAAAGTTCCTCTTTAATGTAGGACAGTAAAATAATCACGGCATTGCCTCATATAATTTCAAGCACCGTGCTTTAAACGGGAGGTCTGGTCACCTCAGATAGATAGACAGATAGATAGATGAGATCTATCTATCTATCTATCTATCTATCTATCTATCTATCTATCTATCTCAGTTGGTTAATGCACCAGCAATAGGGAATCTGCTGTAACCACAATATCACAGGTTCTACTCCCTGGGAGGGTCACATATCTGCCAGGCCTCACTGGACCAGTGTGGCTGTCCATATATATATATATATATATATATATATATACATATATAATATTTAGCCCTCTCCTATAGAGGTCAACATATTTCCTGCATTGTATACTTAAAGGAGCAGTAAACTTTTTTTTATGAAAACACATATGTTATAGAGCATTTCCTGCGGAATAAAACAAGGGTACTCCCATCGATGTCAGATGTTTTATTCAAAATTTATAGCAGTTTAAATAATCAGGAAGTGAATTTACTGTGTTTACTTCCTGATAGTTCTAACTGACAGGAAGTGACAGGCAGTTTGTATAACATTCTATGGAGAAATGTATGCCTCTGACTTTTCTCTCCATTTGAATCTAACAGGAAATCTAATTAGAATTTGACCACTAGAGGGCACTGCTAATGTAAAAAAAAACATGGGTTTAAACTGTAATAACTCTGGAAATATAAATCTCTTGGCAGTGGGAGTACCCTTATTTTACTCAATAGGAAAATCCATACAATATATATTTTTCATAAAAAAAAGTTTACTGCTCCTTTAACAATAAACCATTTTCTGTTAATCCATGTGGAACACACAAACCATGGGTTATGGAACACAGTAACCATGGGTTATAGTATTTTCCTGCTGTAGGGAAATACACTTGCCATAAAAGGCTTTCAGAGGCAGAGTCTTCTTCCCTGCACATTTTACCCCACCAGTCTAATCGAATATTAAAATATAGCAAAGATCTAAGAAAACTGAGGAGAAGCAGGAAAGGAAATCTCCTAAACTAGAGAACCTCCTGCTGGGGACTCAAGCCGCTAGTTTTTCTCCTGGTGGGAAGTCCTACGTTCCACATAGACTAAGAGAAAAGGATTTATCGGTAAGTACAAAGAAAAATCCCCTTTTCTCTTGCATCCTTTGTGGAGCACAGGAACCATGTGGCTATACCAAATCACCCAGCAAGATTCCAGGGAGAAAAAGAGAAAAACACCTAAAAACACAGACCAATTCTAACAAAGATGAACTGGAACAAAATGAATCTCTGGTGTCAACGGACACCAACACAGCAAATCGCGGAACAGGAACCAACACATTATTGTGAAAGAAAAAGGACAGCTATACAGGCACAATGGCCTGCATGACCTTCCAACCAAAACTGGCTTCATCCAAAGCCATCACATTAACACAATAGTGTTTGACAAATATGTTGTCACAATGTGGGGAGTAGGAACCCGCATTGTCCTAGCACTGGTTCAGTAGCTTGGGTGCTTTGCTTGAGAGCGAGGCTAGAGTTCAGTGACTGCATGCCAGGTACTGCCCTGCTGCAGCCATAGCTGGGTAAAAGTGCTGGTCGCAAAACCAGATTGTTCCACCTCAGTTGAGCCAAGGTGAAACCAGGATGGGAGTACTCTGGGAACTTTGGAAAAACAGACGAGAAGGGCAAGCTGGAACAGAAATGGAAATAGAGGATAACCAGGTCAAAAGTCAACGAGAACTAGAGGGGCCAAATCAGCAGACTGAGCCGAGGTCTGTTGGAAGCCGAAGTCAGGTACGCAGAGAGGAGATTATGCAGTGGTCAGTAGGAAGCTGAGCTCAGTAGCCAGGTATGCCGAGAGGAGAAGGTGCTGTGGTCAGTAGGAAGCTGAGGTCAGTAGCCAGGTATGCACAGAGGAGACAATGCCATGGTCAGAAGGAAGCCATGGTCAAACCAAGAATCACACAGAATACTAAAATGAAGAACACTAACAAACATAGAACAGGCACCCGCTGTTACAGCTTACCTTGGTTTCAGCCTCATCTGCAGGCGTGAGGCTTCAAGCATGCAGCAGGCCTCTGTTTTATGTGTTTGCTTCCTGTAGTCTCCTCCTACCTACTACCTTCCTCTGAGCTGCTCCTCCTACCTAGTTCCTGAGGAGGGGTTTAAAGGGCTGACTGAGGCCTGACTCAGTTGCCCTTGCGTTGTTGTACAATACAGTTCTGTTTCCCTTGGGATCTGTGTATTGCCTGGCTTGTCTGACCATCCATTCTGGTGCTGACCTGTGGCTCTGTCTGACTACTCTTTTGCCTGCTCCCATTGTGTAGTGGACACCCAATCTGGTGTGGACCTGTGGGTCGGGCTGACTAGCTGAACTGTGTATGACCCAGCCTGTCTCCATCCATTCTGGGGTTGACCTGTGGCTCTGTCTGACCATTCTCCTTGTACGTTCCGATTTCACATCCTTTCTGGTGCAAACCTGTGGCTCTGGCTGACTACCCGCTCCGTGTATGACCTGGCTTGTCTGACTACCCACTCTGGTGTTGACTTGGGGCTCTGTCCACTGCACTTCCAGCATACCAACGCTTCAGTGGATATCCTATCTGGTGCAAACCTGTGGCTCTGGCTGACTACCCACTCCGTGTATGACCCAGCTTGTCTGACTATCCTTTCTGGTTCTGACTAGGGGGCTCTGTCTGTTTCCTCTGTGTTTTGGTCCCCACTCCACAGACACCCATCCTAGTGTGGACCTGGGGCTCTATCAGACTCCTAGACTGACTGCAGGCTGAGTCAGTGCTAGTCCTTTGGGCATTCCGAATTACCTCCAGGCTCCAGTGGGCTGAGGCCTAATCTCGGACAGTGTGGTGGATCTATTGGCGGACTGCTATTTCTGATACAGTGCTTGCCTCTTTGATCACCCTCTGTGTTATCTGTTTACGTGCATTACTGGTATTATTCTAATAAAAGATTGTTTTACTTTACCATACTGACTCCTGATTTATTCCTGGGAACCGTGACACCCTCTTCTTATTAAAAATAAGAAGCCAATGGCAAGGCTCATAGAGGAGACAGGTCATAACCCTCCAAACAGTATGAACAAAATCTGGCCAATAGGAGGAGAAGGCTTGCCCTCTCGCATTGTGCCACTTTAGGAGAAGATGCAGTAACAACACATGCTCTGGGAGAAGAAGAGGAAACCAGAAGACAATGCCTCTTGGGGAAAGGCAGAACCACCGCCGATTGGAATGGTAACATATGTGAAGAGATGAAGACATCAACACCTTACACAGCTGTTCTGTGGAGGCCTGGTTCTTGTACACCCAAGAGGCACCCACCGACCTGGTGGAATGAACTGTGACTTGAAAGGATACGACTTCTTCCTGAGAATACAAGCCTGGCAGATGGCAGCCATAATCCAAAAAGATATTCTCACCTTAGGCTCAGCCTGGCCCAAGCAAAAGTCCTCAGGAAAGACAGATAGCGAATCAGATTTTCAAAAAAGCTGCATGTGATGAACATAGCAGTTCAAGCCCTGAACCACATCCAAAAGATGAAGCTCCTTTTCTTGCCTGTTAGATGGCACAGGTCAGAGAGAAGGAAGAACAATTTCCTTGTTAACCCCTTAGTGACTGGCCACATACACACATGCGCCGGCGCTTAAGGTCCACGGTGCATTTTTTTTTTCACAAAAGATTCCGGGACCCGGGATCCGAGGACGTACATGTATGCCCTCTGTCCTTAACAGACATCCGCTCGGGATGTACATGTATGTCCTCGGGCGTTAAGTGGTTAATCAGACTCACTGAGACAACCTTAGGGAGAAACCCTATAGAAGACAAGAATGGGAGACAAACACAGGGAAGAGCCCTAGTGCAGATCAATAAGGTCTCACAACCACCACCTTATATATCACCCCACTTGTGGGTACTCACTAGTCAGCCTGACTGCCAGACACATATGTGAAAGACAGCAATGCGAGCATCTCTGGGATATACCTGACGCAGTCACAGGATCTCTAAAACAAGTGATGTTAGACAAGGGCTGCACCTCCTTCTCACTTGTGCTCCCCAAACGGCTTAATGTACCTCCATAGATCAAAAAACAGAAGGACACCCAATAGCGTAATACTGTATATATTAACCAAAAGAATTGAAGAGATCAAACGTTCTAACATGGGATAATGGTCAACAAAGGGTTATCCCCAGGCTGACAAGCGGACTTATGTAGAAATCTAACCATCTCTACTCGGTTTCTCCTCCGTGTTGGAAGTGCGGATTATCATTATATATCAAAGCAGTTTCATTAGAGGAGAAACCGACTGGAGAGGGTTAGGTTTCTCCATAAGTCCATTTGTCAGCCTGGGGATAACCCTTCGTTGACCATTATCCCATGTGAGTATGTTTGATTCTTCAATTCTTTTGGTTAATATATAGTAGTATTATGCTATTGGGAGCCCCCCTGTTTTTTGATCTATGGATAAACCCTATAGAAGTCCACAAAACCACCCAATCAGAGTTAAAAAACAAAAAGGGGGATTACAAATCAAAGCCTGAATTTCAGCCACCCACAAAAAAGACACACTAGTCAGCAGAAAGGCTGTCTTGAGCATCATGAAACACAGAAAAACTGAAGACAGAGGCTTAAAATGAGCCTTCTAAAGCACTCCTAGAACAAAGTTCAAATCCCATGAAGGAGTGCCATCCCAAAAGACTGGGTACTCATGAGCCACCCCTTGTACAAAACTCGGCCTGCACATTTCACAATAAGGAGATACACCTCTGAAAAAGATTGAAAGATCTGAAATCTGGACTTTAATAGCATTAAAACCAAGCCCATTTTGAAGAGCATCCTGAAGAAAGGCCAAACTGACCGGAACACAAAAAGGTTGAGATTGCTACCCCCGGTCTTCACAAGAATTACATAACAAGGACCATTTCCTATAGTATGCTTTGGATGACATTAACTTACAAGCCTTCAACATAGTGGCAATGACAGAAAAACCCTTAGTCTTCAGGATACTGGCTTCAAAGACAGCTTCTCCACCTCTGGATGACACCTGGATACAGATGGAGCTAAAACAGTACTGACACAGAGTGAGAAGATCTGAGAACCAGGCCTGCACAGAACCAGGACAGGGTGAACAGAATGATATGCGCCCGCTCCATCCTGATTTTCCTCAGCATTCTGGGAATCAGAGGAAACACAAACACCAGGGAAAAGAATCATGGAATGACTATGGAGTCAACACCACAAGAGCTAGAGGGTCCCAGTATCTGGAACAGAACTGAGGAACCTAGCGGATCAAGCAAGAGACCATTAGGTTCATAGTCAGAGGACCCCAGAGACTTACTATGGAATTGAAAACCATCTGGTTGTGATCCTAATTCAAGGGATCAGGCACTGGCAATTGAGAAAGTCTGCCACAAGGTGGCCTAACCCTGGGATATGAATAGCTGAGAGAGCTGGTACATGAGCGTCTGTACACATGAGGATCAGCCGAATCTTGGACCATGCGGCTGCTCTTCTGGTTCCTCGCTGGTGATTGATGTAGTTCATCATAGTCGCATTGTCGGGCTGGATTTGTACAGGGGATCCCTGGAATGACTGAGACCAATGCTGCCAAGCTAGGCAAACCGCCCAAGGCTCCAGAACATCGATGGACCGAAGACTCTCCTTCCTGTCCAAAGACTCTGAGATGTCTAAGGCCAAAGGTGGCACACCAGCCTATCAGGCTGGCATCCATCATAACTCACCCAATTTGGAATGACCAATGCATATCCCAGGAACAGATGGGACCTATGCGACCACCAATGAATGTCCGACTTTGCCCGGTTGGACAGGTACACGACACAGCAGAGATAACACTGATGCCTGGACTAGTTCCTGAGAATCTGTAGTTGCAGCTCCTGGATATGGAATCATGCAAATGGAACTGCCTCCAGGCCAGACACCAAATAACCCAGTACCTTCATATACTATAGCACCATCGCGGAAGGATGAGCATAATAACCTGAGACACTTGCAAGGCAAAACAGAACCTTGTATTCTGGCAGAAAGACCCCCCTAGAAAAGTGCTGAATTTCATACCAAGAAAGAGAAGTATCTGGGATAGAAACAGACAAGAGTTCTTCAAACTGACTAAAACCCCAACTGTGCTGTTCCATGGATATGAGCTGCCAGTGCTGTCATGACCTTTGTAAAGACCCTCAGAGTGGATTCCAATCCAAAGGGAAGGGCAATGAACTGTAAGGGATGGTTTAGAAAAGCAAACCACAGCAAACCCAGCTCTGGGTCAAACAACTACTTGTCCACAAACATAAGTGCCATGGCTCTATATGTGTGTACACACTTTAAGTAGCACTGCAGAAGTGAGAAATTACAATAAACCAAGGAGTCTGTGGTTTACCTTTGTGTAAACTGTTGTAGTTCTACTAATTGTGTTTAGGGGCAGAACTGGTGGGCAGTTAAGTGCATAACAGGCAGATAACCAAGGGCTTGCTTTGCACTGGCAGAGAAGAAAGACATCAGACCACCTCCTTTCTCTGTCTTTCCAGCCCTCTTTCCTATATACCGCATCCAACCCCAGTGAACCTTTGACCCACCAAAAGAGGAGCTTTTCAAGTAATTATATGAACCTGACTGCTGTTTGATGGACTGCTTCCTACTAGGTAAGTCATTCTGTCACACACAGTAATTCAACAGATATACCTGAATGGTATACAAAGGATACCTAGCTAGGTAAGTTCTTCTGTTACACTTAGTAATTACATAGATACACATGGCAGATGTATGATGGACACCTACCTGAGTCATTCTGTTACAATAAATGATTATATAAAATATCCCTGACTGGTGTATGAATGACCCCTACCTAAGTAAACGTAAGCTCTTCTTTGTTCTTCTTTTACAAACATAATTATAAAGAATACACCTGACTGCTGTATAAAGGACTCCTACCTAGGTAATAAGTACTTTTATAGGGGATCCTGTCACTGAAAAATTGTCATTGGCCTCATATGTTCTGATGGAAGCCCTGTGTACAAGGCCAGACAAATATTTCAACTAACTAGACAATTTTAGAGTTTGCTAGAATTCAATGGGTTAGGACCAGGTGCAAACAATTACTGCTGTGTTTCTATATCATTCTAGGGCTTTATTAATGTTTATTTGCTTCTATGCTTATGGATTGCACCTGATTCTAAATAGGGCAATAGTTGCAAAAAAAGCACAAACATAATTTTATTATTGGGGCTGACAAAGGTAAATTGGGTTTTCTACACAAAAGAAAAGAGAAGCATTTAAAGGGATAGTCATACTTAAGTATTACTAATCCCTATAGTAAAGCCCTACTAAAAAAAATGTATTGCCCCTAGTGTTATCTCTCAAACTTTTATGGTTTGAGAGATGATCACTCCTAAAGTTGCCCTCTCCCTCCCCCTTCCCCAAAGTCAGCTTTGTAGCTGACTGAAGGGAAATCCGGTCATAGATCATCAGGCGACTCTGCAGCAGAGCCCCGATCGCGTTAATTAAAAAAAAAAACTTTTACTAAAACGGTCTTCTACGTGTGCTTGCAAACCAAGCACACGTAGAAGACCATTTCAGTGAAAGTTTTCTTTTTTAGTAACGCAATCAGGCTGTGCTGGAGAGCCGCCTGAAAGTCGTACGACTTTCTTCCCTGCAGTCAGCTAAAATGCGGACTTCGGGGAAGGGGGAGGGAGATGGCAACTTTAGGAGTGATCATCTCTCAAACCATAAAGGTTTGAGAGATGACACTGGGAGTAATACGTTTTTTTTTTTTTGGAGGGCTTTACTATAGGGATTAGTAATACTTAAGTATTACTATCCCTTTAAGAGCAAACCAAGTGCACCATAGAGGAGACATAAAACTTCCCAGTGATTTAAAGCAGAACTTTCAGTTATTAGTCGCCCTTCAATTATTAAACATATATGGCGACCTATAGCATCCTAATACATGTATTACCTCTGTAAAGTGCCACATTCTAAATAGATCTTTCATCTTATGAGACCGGAAGCCAGGCATCAGTGCAGACATCTTGTCTGCATGCCTGCACTGTCAGTCCCGGTCTCCTGTAAGCATGCCACATGGTAACCGGAAGGACTGACGGCGCAGGCGCACAGCCTGCACTAAACTGCCCGTCAGTCTCCTAAGATGAAAAATTTCTTTAGAATGTGGCACTATATACAGGTAATATGCCACATGTTTAATAATTGAATGGTGACTTATTAGTAACTGAAAGTTCCTCTTTAAGTGGTAGTTTTAACCTCCTGCATCCTTGAGAGATCGCCAATGCATTGCTTTTCAATGTGATGGAGACATGTCTCTCACTGAAGGGGTTAAAAGCCCCAGTTGAGATTATGGAAGTCTGAGAAATCATTTAACCCCTTCTATGTACTTGGATTATGCCAGAATCTTTTCTTTTGTGGACAAAGCCCATTGTAGATAAATAAAAAAAATCATCATATAGTAAGTGGCCCTAAAAGCACTTTGCAACTGTGTTATAAGCCAAAGCGTGCAGGATTTCACATTTGAACCCTAATGCATTAACGAAGAAATGTATTGGACACCGCTCTGGCACCCTAGGGTTAAACCGTTTGAGTAGGGTATAGGTAAACAGTGCTGTCTACCCCTACCCTATTTTTCTTTTACATGAGCTTTGCTATTCAAGCACAAGTGATACTGTTTAAAGTAATAATAATGTTTCACAAAAAAGCAGCTCCAATTTATCTTCATAGTATTTGGGCCGTGCTGAGTGTTATTTCAATACTTTCAGGGTTGTAGTTCAAGAGTAATTGAATGATAAAGTATCCACCTCCTGTCCCTTTTACCTAGAGTAAGTCACGTCCCATCAGATGTGGAATCTGGTCCTGGGACCAGTCAGCTCACAACAAGGGACAATCTCCTTACTGTGAGAAAAATGAAAACCCTGCATTCAGGTTTTCCCTTATGTTCACTGAAGATTGTCCCTCTCTGCAATCCATCTGGACAGTCTTGCTACTCGGTGGTGAGCAGTGTTACATCAGTAATAGGGGCAGGAGAGGGATATTTATCATTCAGTTACTTGGACAGTACTGAAATAATGCTCTCCATGGCCAAAATACTATGAAGAATAATCTGAGCTGCTTTTTTGTGAAACATTACTATCCCTTTAATTGAGATCAGCAGCACAATAGAAGTGGTATAAGCCCAAAGGACACTGCAGGAACAGAAATATTATATATTTATTCTTGGCTGTATTATTATGTAAGTATATACAAGAAGCCTGACAGCATATAGCATATAGAATCACTATATGGGGACTATTAATTATTCTTTATGTCTAATCGTCTGCCCTATATCGATGTATGGCTTTAACTAGATTATTATTACCAATAATTGGCACCACTACTCTCTTACATCAGATATATAGTTTTTGTCATGAGAGAAAGAGCTGTGTTACAAATCTTTAAATTTTTTAACCGTTTGAGTGCCATAGAGCAAATGCGTTGGATACCTCTCTGGCATTCAAACGGTTAAGCTACCCTCATTGCCATCACATCCTGTTAGCAAAAAAGAACACATTTATCTTGCTGTCAGCAGGAGAACTGATCCAAGCTGCCACGTGTGGATCCAATTCAGAAGCGGCTTGGAAAAGAGGAGCGTGGAATCCAGCAGGCATTGTCATCCATTAGCAGCTGCACATTGTGCTCATTTTGCACTTTCGTTAAAAACCGGTTGCATTGTGAGCTCTGAATTGGGTTCAATTTTACACAGAAGAAAAGCTTTAATTGTCTTAGCCGCCTGACCAGGAACAATTTCACACATCTGAGGTCTGTTTGCAAACAGGCTCCATGGCTTGTGGTTTGGAGAGCGGGAGGTTACGGTCCGCAGTTAGCTGGATTTTCTTCTTCAATCAACTCACTGCACACAATAACAAGCCAGGGAAATCAGGGATGTCAGTATATGAAAGAACAAAAATGACTGGGGTTTAGGGGGCGAATCTAAATATATTGTAAAATGCTTTGCTTTCCAATAATTAAATCTATGGGCCATGTGCAGAAAGTGAAAGGGGAGCAATTCTGAGGCAAATACACTGTACCACAGCAGAGAAATGAAAAGTCGTATTTAAAAATGTGAACTGTTCCCAACAAATTACTCCACAGTGCGCTGGAGACATCTAGCTTTCAAGGGGTTAAAATGCCCATTTAAAATGCCATCTAGCTTTCAAGGGGTTAAAATGCCCATTTAAAATGCCATTTCAGTCCCAGAGGGGTGTGCAATGCACTCAGAGGGTTAAATCACTGGGATTTGTTTTTTAAATTTGTCCCTTATAGTGCAATTGATTTGCCCCAGTTCTGCTTTTTCAGGGACAACAAACTATTTTAAGGGTCAAAGAAACATTTCCATTGAGTTACATGGGGCTTTTCCCTTTTTTAAATGCGTTGTAATACATTGGAGATCTCTTTAGCATTCAAAGGGTTAAATGGTCCACTTACAGCAAAGAGTACTTGTCTTCTTATGGTGCAGCCCTATGAAAAGATGGTGACAGAAATCTGTAAAGCCAAGAGCAATCAACAATAGGAAGCAAACAGCGGCGATATATAACATCTCATTTACATGGTATTACCTTCAGGGGCAGGCAAGGGCATAACTAGAACCGGCTGGGAACTGGTGCATAATCTGGGGCTGGACCCCGTCCTGTTTGTATGACACCAACACACATACACACAAAGAGCAGCAGGTTACAAAGAACAGGGGCTCGATTCTATTACCCAAGCTAAAACCGGCGTTACAAGAAAAACAAACAATGTGAATTTTGCAAACATGTGTTACGTCGGTATTCTATTGCAGAACCGCATTAAAACAAAACTGGAGTAGACAGCACATTTCAGAGAACTAACAAAACTGGCGCTGTCTGTTTTTATCCGACTACCGCCTACAAAAAGGGTGAAAAATGTCAAAATCCAAGGAAACAGGCGTACATTTGATGACAGAAAGATCAAGTTCAGTGTTAGATGTGTTCACCTCATTATCAAAATCCGACATAGAGTGCCCCCCTTCGACATATTAACCCCCCTTTTAAAAGACGACTTGCAATGCTTTCTTTCACCACTTTAATTTGACTAATATTTTTCACATTCCACATTTTAAACCTTCCCCTTCAAAATTCGACATCCAGTCCTTTCTTTCACCACATTAATTCAACAAATATTATACATTCGACAGTTTAACCCTTCCCCTTGAAAATTCGACTACAGTGCTCCCATGACTTTCTTTCACCATTTAAATTCAACAAATATTGTTCACATTCAACATTTTAACCCTTCCCCTTTAAAATTCGACTACAGTGCTCCCAATGGCTTTCTTTCTCCATTTTAATTTGAATAATATTGCTCCCATGCAACATTGTTGAGTCTCCTTTTTAGAATAGTTTCACTTATTGTTATGTAAATTGGGTCACACTTATTCAGTAACCTTCCTTACAAAAGTAAAGGAGGGGTTAGTATCACTTCTTACTGTAGCATTAACACATCAAATGGGTTTAGCCATCAAATAGTAGGATTGAGAGGTCTTTCACACAGCAAGTTATACATTCTTGTACAGGAATCACTGTGACACATAAAGAGTCTGTATTTTGCAGTAAAATTGGAGAGTAAACAGTGTTGAATGGGAGCAATATTATTCAAATTAAAATGGAGAAAGAAAGCCATTGGGAGCACTGTAGTCAAATTTTAAAGGGGAAGGGTTAAAATGTTGAATGTAAACAATATTTGTCGAATTTAAATGGTGAAAGCAAGTCATGGGAGCACTGTAGTTAAATTTTAAAGGGGAAGGGTTAAAATGTGGAATGTGAAAAACATTTGTCGAATTTAAATGGTGAAAGAATGTCATGGGAGCACTGTAGTCAAGTTTTCAAGGGGAAGGGTTAAAATGTTGAATGTGAACAATATTAGTCAAATTAAAGTGCTGAAAGAAAGCACTGAAAGATTACTTTTAAAAGGGGGGGGGTTAATTTGTCGAAGGGGGGCACTTTATGTAGGATTTCTATATTGTATACTGTTTTCTGCACTGCTTTTGTTTGAACAACAATGGCTTCTACACCTCAACCTCTAAGTGCAGAATTTCCAACTTACATGTAACCACAAAACAGGCGCTAATACTGAGCATGAGTAATAGAATACTAATTGCACATTGTTTTTAGTTGTTGCCTATGGGTTTTTTTTTGACTGGCGGTAAGTGTAATTACTGCTGGTTTTGTTTTCACAAGTCGGGTAATAGGAGACTAAAACCTGACTGAAAAAAAAACAACGCCTGTTTTACTTTTAACGCTGGTAATAGTATTGAGGCCTAAGTGTCTCCATAGTGGTAAACAGGATGTGAATTTCTGAACTCATCCGTATCATCTGCTTCAGCACCAAACAGAAATACAAAGCTTCAGCACCTATTTACCACCTGAACACACTTGTGTTTTGTAACAAGATGCTCTCTTTCATCAGAGTTTGTGATCTGTCTAAATACCTGTGAACTTTCATTTGTGGAGCCCCTGTTGGGGACTCCTTTGATGTCTCTTGGTACTATAATTGCCTCAAATAGCGGCAAAAAGGGGGCTGGGTTTACCCATAGTTGGGGGTATGGCTTTCTGGGGCATCACACAAGTGAGTGAGAAGTGGGAAGAACTGAGTGGGGAAGGTGGAACTGTGTGGGAAGGAGCAGAAGTGGACAGAGTTTTAAAGAAAACTTCCCACATCCAGAGAATCAGGCTCTGCCCCTGTGACCCAGTAATGCACTCTCAAAACCGGAGTCTCCAGGGCAAATCCAGAGCGTTCCCAGGTATGTCTATCTATCTAATACACAAGTCCTTGATAAAGGCCAAGGTAGGGCCAAAATGTTGATGAAATAAATCTGCACTTTTTCACTTTTGAAAAGACCTGTGAGTGCGATCTTTCTACATGGACTTGTATGTATACTTTCATTTATTGAATGGCACCTAGACTAGTATCTTTCCGTCTTTTTCCCCCCTCACCCCATTTCCCCCTTCTCTCTCCTTCAGCCTTTTCCCCTCTCTTCCATTCCCCCCTCTCTCCACCTTTCATCCTTCCCCTCTCACCCCCTTACCCTATTATCTCCTCTCCTGTAATCTTTTTGATTCCCCTTTCTCAACAAGTCCCGGCTTTTTCTCTCCCAGTGTTCCTCTCTCCTACCTCTAATCATTTTGATCCGCTCTCTAACCAAGCCCTCCTGTTTTCTTCATCAGTCCCCTGCACTCTTCCCAGTCCACTCCGCCCCCCCCCCCCCAATATTCTCCTTCCACACTCTCTCCAATTTTTTATCCCTCAGGCTTTCCCACTCTGTCAGTCTGACCCCATCATTCAATTACCCCCTCTCCTTTAGTCATTTTGACCCCCTCTCCCCAAGTGTCCACTTTTTCCATCCATCAGCACCCCTCCTTCTCTGTCTCCCTCATTATCTACCCTAAGCAGGAGAGGTAAGATACTGAGTGGTAAAGCGAGGATCCCGGCACATGCCCCAAGCAGGTACTCCCTCCTTCTGTTACAGACAGCTATTCATGCCCCCCATAATCCACTAAGTATCCAAGCCTTCCTCCGATTGCTCCCGTATCTGGTGATTTAACTGCATGGTGTTATTAAGGTTATGTGTAGACTAGATTCTTGTTCACATTATCTACTACTGTCAACCAGGATGTTTCAGCTGGGGATCTCCAGGATCTAGCAACACAGAACCTAGCAATTGTTAATACAAAACCGATGAGCCTCTGTATATGTGCTGCATGATAGCCTAGGTTCATGTGAAGGATCGCCACCTCGGGGCTGGTTGGCAGGGTGAATCACCCTTTTTGTCCTGTCTCAGTCCTAGTGTGAAAAAACATTCCTAAGGTCCTCTTTCATTTGCCTATCTTCTCTGGCATGGGAGAGGGGCCTCATGCCTGGTGATCCAGTGTTTGGATATGAAGTATGTGCCTCCACCAGCACAAATCTCTAGATCAGTGCTCCCTCAATGCCCTTGCATGGTTTAATGATACAGAGCACTGGAAGTTTAAGTCATAATCCTGGAACTCTGCATTGGGACCTGCAGGGAGGAGTTATAAAGAGACATGTACCTGAGAAGGCCCATAAATCTGCAGACACATTAGGAGAGATCTTCTGATCTGCCCAGTGCCCCCACATCCCATTGCATAAGTGTCCATGGCAGGAATTTATTTGATATTGAAAGCTGTTAGACATATTGAAGATTCTGGTAATATCTGTGGTATTTGCTGACTGTGGACAGGTTCAGGGATTGCAACGAGGAGCCCAGTGGTGAGGAGGAGCAGGAGGTCCTGGACCCCAGCAGGAAGGGCAATGGTGCCTATGAATATAAGGCAGATTCAGACTCAAGGGGTTAAGTCAGCTTACAGCTTCCCGGTTCCAGCAGGACTGGATTTCACCCCCTGGCTCCAGGGACAGGTCGGGGAAGAGCAGTGAGGAGCACAGCGGTGAGGAGAATGAGAGCCTGGACCCTAGCAGGGACGGCACCGGTGCCTACGAAAGTAAGGGCAGACTGACTGGGAAGGTGAGGGTTTGCAGGGGAGGTGCTAGAGGGGCGGTTCATAGGCTGTACGGAAGAGGGCACTCAAGGGGTTAAGTCAGTATTATACATTGAAATGTTGCCACGTATGTTGAGACCTTTAAGTGTGCAACATCAGAATGTCGCTCTATTGATTGGGGTGACATTCTCATCTTGTCTTTTTGGTTTGGGCAACATTTTTAACACGCCCTTTTGTTGGTCATCCAATAGATGGCGACATTTAAATAGTGAACCGGGTGAGGGTATTTCTCTCTACTTTGGTGGGGGGTGTATTTCTATCTCCCTAGGAGGTGGAGGTATTGCTCTATTTCTATGAGATGAGGCTATTGCTCTTCTCCTAGGAGGTACGATTATTAGTCTTTCCCTAGGAGGTGAGTGTATTTCCCTCTGCCTAAGAGCTGAAGGTATTTCTTCACCTCAAGAGATGATGGTATTGCTCTATCTCCCTAGAGGATGGTGACATTACAGCCACTCCACCAATCTCCCTACCATTTGCTCCACGTGCCTTGATGTTGTTCTTGTTACCAGGATAGAGTACTGGTGATGTTGTTTTACAGGGAGGGAGTACTAGTTGTGTTAACAGGTGAACTTTATTATGACATGCTCAACACAACTACTGCAGCAGGAACATGCCAGTCCTGTGATCATATGGGTATGACTTGCCAGACACCTTCGCACATCCATTTCCAGGAGAAATTCTGGAGCAAACCAGATGCACCACTTGGCTGAAATTAGAATCCCACAAGTTCCTATTTATTTAAATGGGGCTTTTAACCCCTTGAATTCTAAAGCTATCTCAAACGCATTGCTTTTAAATCAGCTGGAATTACCTTTTCCCCTTTGCAGTGCAGATGGTTGGCTAGAATTGCATCTCTTTAACATAATGAATAAGGCCCGGAAAGCACTTTAGATCAGAGAGCTGCAGGCCTGGAGTTAGCGGCAGTCCTGCTTTGTGCCCTGTTGCATTGCTGTTCCCAATGCCTCTACTGGACAGATACTGTTAAAGGGATAGTAAACCTTGAAAATAAGTTTATTTTATATTGTAGCCCTTAAAAAAAACATGAAAAATGATGTCTTATCTCCCAAACCTTTATGGTTTGGGAGATATTCAGAAGCAAAGTTTCCCCCTGAGTGACGTCACCGTTCTAGCTCTCAGATTTGGAATCCGGTCCCTGGACCGGCTGTGCCTCTCCAGAAGTGCCAAGATCACAATCTTTAAAAAGAATTTCTTAATTGGAATGGTTTACAAAGTGTGCTTGCAAGCCAGGAACACTTTGTAGACAGTTCCTATGAAGTAGTTCTTTTTAAAGATCGTGAACTCGGCACTGCTAAAGAACTGCCGGTTGAGCTGTGGACCGAATTCCAAATCTGTCCACTAGATGGCAGACTTGGCTGAAACAGCCAGGAAAAGGGAACTTTACTTTATTTTACTTCTGAATATCTTCCAAACCATAAATGTTTGGGAGATAAGGCTTATATCATTTTTCATGTTTTTTTAAGGGCTACAATATAAAATAAACTTATTTTCAAGGTTTACTATCCCTTTAAATCACTCGCTACTAGAAATGCCAAGACATGCCCTACTGCTGCTGACCTCCAATCCATCAGAAATGTTTTGTAAGGTCCATACAGGAATAAACATGCAGAAAAGCCCAGTGTCTTAAACTAACATTTTTTTTGCAATGCGTTGCTCACCCCCCAGCATTCAATGGGTTAAATCTGGTTAATGTATTATATTGTCCTGTTTTGAAAGTTCAAATATGGTAACCCTACCTAATGAGCAGTCTGGAATTTTCAGGGCACCCCTAATGTTATATAGGTCATTTGTCACAGATGTAATGAATGGGGAGAAATAAATAACTTAGAGTTATTCTTACATGTCACAATAAATATTATAAAAATTGCATATTATATATAATACTTTTTTTAAATATATATTTGAAAACTCAACGTTTATATTTTAGCCAAAGACTTCACATAAAAAGTTACACCTAAGATGGTGTCCTGAGCACAGCATTGCAATGGCAGCCTAGTTTAGTAAGCTTTCGGGCAGGGACCTCACTTCCAGTGTTTCATTTAGCAAAGCACTTGTAACCTGTATTGTCTAAACCCTTCATTTGTAAAGTGCTGTGTTCGTTTGTGGTGCTATATAAATAAATGTTTTCATTCACTCAATTGCTCTAATTACAGGTACAATGATATTCTAAGCATCTACATCTGCAGTTCATAGGCAGACCACTAGGGGTCTTACTAAACCATTGAGAGAAATGAAAATAACACAGTGGCTGTTTTTCTAAGAACTGAGGTGGGGGTTATGCACTAAGGTGTGATAAACAGAAGATAGTTTTCCAGTGTGATAGAACTTATACACTAAGATCACTCCAGATTGAGAAAGCTTAATGCATTGGCTCCACAGAATAACAATGGAACTGCAGAATTGCTTCAATACTTCTTTCCACAGATACCCTGAATACAGAAATGTGTTCCATGACACTTGGGCATGAAAGTTGAGCATTCATTAACCCTTTGAGCGTCAGAAGGGTATTCAACACATTGTTTTGTAATGTGTTGCATACCCTTCTGTCAAGGTTTGGCTGAGCTGCTCTAACTCTGCTGCTTGATTCTACTGTCTGAGCTTATCCAGTGCTCTGCTGTCCATTACTACTCCCTTCCCTTTGCTGAATCAGGCTGAATCAGCAGACCTCTCTGTGTTTGCTCACCTGACTGCTATCAGCCCACCCTCCCAGGGTATTTATAGCAGTTTGACTCACTACCTGATTCCCCTTGTGTGTTCTTCTGGCTGCAAGAGTGTTATACTGCATTCCTGATTTCCTGTGTATGACCTGGCTTCCTCTGAGGTCCCTTCTGGTTCCTGACTCTTGGCTTGTTCCTGGCGTCGCTGATCTCAATATTCCTGACCCCGGCTTGTCTTTTGGTTTACTCTTCTGGATCACGAGTTTGCTTTGTTTGCTTTTGTTGTTTTAATAAAGGTGTTTTGCACTTTACATTTTTGTGTCTGTCTGGTTCCTGGTCCCTAACAGTATACAAGGGCCATGAATTCAGAAGACGCAGGCAATCCCCCAAATGTTTTTTTCAGTCTGAACTTGGTAGACAAGTGCATGAACCAGTTTGCGTTAGCCCTCCAGACTTTGTTGCTCCGTACTGCACATTTGGGTCCACCACCTCAGCAACCCCCGGTGCAGGCTGCCCCTTACTCGCTAACAGGGCCTTGGCATGGGCTAATTCAGACAGAACTTTGTATTGTCCTTGAATATATTTGTAAATAGTAATCATACCGCACCCCCATGTTGTCTCTAATGTGAACAAACCCAGTTTGGCTAGTTTCTCTGACTAAAATATTCCTGTCCCTGTATATGTTTTGTTGCACGTCTCTGTACTTTTTACAGTTCAACATTGTCTCTTTCAAGAGCTGGTGCCTAAAACCATACCTCATACTCTAGCCGAGGCCTTAACAAAGGTTTATAAGGAGGTAGAAATATATTCCCATTCTGTGCATTTATACCCTATACCTTTTAATCTATGAGGTAACCCATAACATGGCACAGTATCAATGATGTCCACAAAATCTGAATATACTACATCATCAGTAATGCAATTCTTCGGGTTACCAATTACCCTTTCATTGAATGCAAATATGTTACTCTGACATCATCTATTCTTCATAACACTATGCTGACTCTTAATAATAACGTAATTGGTTATCACAAAGCCATGAATAGTACTGGTTCGTAATCCTTCTAACATTTTACCCACTATGGAAGCAAATTCACAGGTCTTCGATTTCCAAGTTTAGATCTAGCCCTCTTTTTTGGTACTGCATCTAATTTCTTCCAATAACAGGGCACTATGACCGATGAGTGTGAGTCGATATTAAGCAGTTTCTTGTGGTTTTTAACCTCAGTAAGCCATGAACATGATGGGTGAAATGTTGTGAGTCTCCCTGTTTGCCCAAAACCTGTCATTGTTGCTTTATTTGTTTTTATATAAGAAAATAATTTAAGGTGTCAGCCATTATCTTATAGTAACTGATTTATATGCTTGTCTCAGATTTAAAAGGCCCGATATCAACCTTCATCTTTTTGCCACGTGTATAGTTGTAGACATTTTTAGGATTGCTGTTGCTTTCTGTTGCAATTATTTTCTCATTTCACACTTATCTAATCTAATTGCTGTTTTTTGGACTGTCACTCAGATATACACCATACTTGCCAACATTTCAAAAACATTTCCAGGGACACTTCTCCCGTTGGCAGTCACATTAGAGTCACTAGTGGTCCATAGTACTGTGTAGCACAATACAAGGAGAGAAACACATACAACAAATCTAAAATCACACTTATATAGCAGAATAGATATAACCCACACATAAATACTACAGGAAATCATCATATAAATAAGTAAGATTATACTGTGGAAAAGCTTATAAACTATTAACTGTTTAATGACAGAAAAACAAGGATAGTAAGATCTAGTGACTAAGGGCCAAACCCAGCTGTTGTCCCTGAAAATCAAGGACAGTTTGCAAGTACACACACATCTTTCTATAGCTAACTGAAAAATATAGCAGAGGTGGGTGAATATACCAGACCAGTGACAGGTTGAGCATGGGTGAATCCCCTTAGTAGTAGGATACAGCAGAATGAGGTTAATTTACACACACAAATCCATATATATACAAAGAAAAAGAGGGACAGTTCTGGGGTAAACCACTTATACCACAGCAAATAAACATTAAAAATACAAATAAAGAATGGCAATACAAAAAGGTTTAAAATACATACAAAGGACATCAAAAAGGCTTAAAAGACATACAAAGGACACTGATAAACAGGCATATAACGGTGGCAAAATAACAACTTACATGGTTTTAATGTAATGAACTGAGTGGATATGAGTTTACAGAGTTCTTCTAGCAAGTTGCATAACTATAAAGCCAAGTCCCCTATCAAGTCGCCTTGAAGATAACTTGTGTTGCCTAATACAATGTGCTAATTTTATAGTTGTTGTCATCAGAACCCTAGTAAACAAGAGCTTTATAATATTTCTTCAATACATCAAACTAAGCATGTACATACCACTGTTGCTTCTCCCCCTTTCTGCATGTTGGGCTGGACTTCCTCCCTCTCCACTCCTGTCACTACACCCAGTGATTTTTTTCCCCTTTCACTAGGTTACGTTTGGGCAGCTCCAATTACATTACATTCTGCAGCTTCATTGCCAGAGGAGTAGGGTCACTATTGTCCTGGAGTTAACTGAGTAATGCATAGAATGAAAGCATTAAAATACATGAAGCATGATGTACTACAAAAGTCTGAGCAGTTCTGGAGTAAACAAGCTCCACCACAGGGGACCAATGCCATGAAAAAAATAATTGCTTTACATGTCCTTTAATATATTATGTGATGGAAAACACTGGTTAACCCTATGGGTACCCTCTGAGTGCAATGCATTCTGGCACTCAAAGGAATAAATATAGTTAGGGAGAAAATTGTTTGATCCCCTGCTGATTTTGTATGTTTGCCCACTGACAAAGAAATGATAACTCTATAATTTTAATGGTAGGTTTATTTGAACAGTGAGAGGCAGAATAACAACAAAAAAATTCAGAAAACGCATTTTAAAAAAGTTATAAATTGATTTGCATTTTACTGAGTGAAATAAGTATTTGACCCCCTATCAATCATCAAGATTTCTGGCTCCCAGGTGTCTTTTATACAAGTAACAAGCTGAGATTAGGAGCACTCTGTTAAAGGGATAGTAACACTTCGTTTTAACTTTATTTTATTTTGTAGGCATTAAAAAAACATGAAGAATGATATAAGTCTTATCTCTCAAACCTTTATGGTTTATGAGATATTCACAAGCAAAGTTCCCCTCCCCGCCCCTTTTTCCTAGTGTAAGCCATCTCTTCTCAGATGTGGATCAGGTTGTATGACAGTACAGATAACAGAAGGGGACAATTTTCTTTGTATGAAAACAATGAAAGCCCTTCCCCCCTTGAAAAGTTTTTCAGCTTTTTCCATTATCTTAATTGAAGATTGTCCCTCTCTGCAGTCTACCTGGGCATCTCCCTTCTTATCTGGTTGAACAGGGGGGGGATACTTTGTTTGTGAATATCTCTTAAACCATAAAGGTTTCAGAGATAAGACTTATATCATTCTTCATGTTTTTTTAATGCCTACAAAATAAAATAAAGTTAAAATGAAGTATTACTATCCCTTTAAAGGGAGTGCTTCTAATCTCAGCTTGTTACTTGTATAAAAGACACCTGTCCACAGAAGCAATCAATCAGATTCCAAACTCTCCACCATGGCCAAGACCAAAGACCTATCCAAGGATGTCAGGGACAAGATTGTAGACCTACACAAGGCTGGAATGGGCTACAAGACCATCGCCAAGCAGCTTGGTGAGAAGGTGACAACAGTTGGTGCGATTATTCACAAATGGAAGAAACACAAAATAACTGTCAATCTCTGTCGGTCTGGGGCTCCATGCAAGATCTCACCTTGTGGAGTTTCAATAATCATGAGAATGGTGAGGAATCAGCCCAGAACTACACGGGAAGATATTGTCAATGATCTCAAGGCAGCTGGGACCATAGTCATCAAGAAAACAATTGGTAAAACACTACGTTGGGAAGGATTGAAATCCTGCAGTGTCCGCAAGGTCCCCCTGCTCAAAAAAGCACAGGTACAGGCCCGCCTGCAGATTGTCAATGAACATCTGAATGATTCAGAGGAGAACTGGGTGAAAGTGTTGTGGTCAGATGAGACCAAAATCAAGCTCTTTGGCATCAACTCAACTCGTCGTGCTTGGAAGAGGAGGAATGCTGCCTATGACCCCAAGAAGACCACCCCCACCGTCAAACATGGAGGTGGAAACATTATGCCTTGGGGGTGTTTTTCTGCTAAGGGGACAGGACAACTTCACTGCATCAAAGGGACGATGGATGGGGCCATGTACCGTCAAATCTTGGGTGAGAACCTCCTTCCCTCAGCCAGGGCATTGAAAATAGTTTGTGGATGGGTATTCCAGCATGACAATGACCCAAAACACATGGCCAAGGCAACAAAGGAGTGGCTCAAGAAGAAGCACATTAAGGTCATGGAGTGGCCTAGCCAGTCTCCAGACCTTAATCCCATAGAAAATTATAGACTGATCATTTCTTTGTCAGTGGGCAAACATACAAAATCAGCAGCGGATCAAATAATTTTTTCCCTAACTGCAGGCTGATTTAGCCCTAGATTACATTTCTATTGATAAGTGATATCTCTGGTTTTATCTAACAGATTCCCTTTGAAGTCTATGGAAAAAAAAATTGTAGATGAAAGCCTTGATAACATTATCAAATGCAACGGCATGCAAGTCTTTATAAGAGGTACTGAAGCAAACCAACTGCACCATGGGGCAAATATAAAGTCCCACCGGTTTACCTAGGGATTGCTAGAGAGGTGTTCAATGCATTGCAGAGCTATTCAGGGGAGACACCTCTAGTTTATGTAGGAGATGAGAGCCCTCTTTAAAATTTACAGGAATTTGGGAAATCTTTACTTCTCCACTATGGTATAGTTGGTTTGTTGCAGAATTGCTTTCGTTCCTATTAAATCAACCTCAAAGAGCGCCTATGATGTTATCCTTGGTTCAGACGCCAATCCTACTGCAGTGCCTAGCAAGCCCTGCACCTGGAATCCTAATTATCTTTCTTTGTCTTTCCAACAAAAGATACATACATACAAAATAATAAGAGTAAAAATAATCATTGGAATTGTTGGTCCTGGATACAAGAGACAAAGGAGATGAAAAGGAAGAATTAACTATCTCCTTGAATGCTAATAATGTCTCATAATACACTGAACATGTTTTTATCATTAAAGGGTTACTGAGGTGTATTACGTGTAATACTCCCCTCCCCTTCTTCCAGGTCTGTAGGGGACTCCTGGGGACATGCCATCAATCTGCTGCGTCTAACAGAATATGGGTTATTTGTATCCATAGAAACATCTCCCTGCAGAGGCATGTTCCCTGTGACTGACAGCTGTGGCTCCATTCTCTATTTATTGGTACCCTGAGATCCTCTGTGGAATGGGACTGCTTTGGACCTATTTAAAAGTGAAAATTTCACTTTGTAACAAATAGGTGATTTTAGAAACATGTTCAAAATATCCAGGATTTATGTTAGACTTTAAAATAAAAAAATACAAAAAAGTATGAGCTATTTAGCTTTATTTATTTGTCAGTTAACGCAAATCTGTCAGGCATGTCTGCCAGTTCCAAACATTAAGTACTGTTCTGCATTACTAAATGCCACTTTCTTCTACCATGTACTAGTTGGTTTGGTTAAACAGACAATTAAATAAAGTTAATTATCTAAGAAACTATTGTTTGACATAAAAATAGCTAACACATATAAATTACTTTGAAAGCTCTTTAAAGTTACATATTTTTTATAAAGTGTCAGCCCCACTTTAACCCTTTGAGTTCCAGCATTGCAATGCATTGGATACCTCTCTGGCACTCAAAGAGTTAATCTTATGAAACCATACACTCAGCATGTGCACTGGATCTCCAAAGCAAGGATGTTGCAAGGTTACTTAGCACCCTAGATTAACTTTAAGGCTGGCTCCACACCAAAATGAGCCCTAATATGAATACATTTCTATTATAATTATGACACTGATTTTATTTGAAGAATGAAAATATAAGGAAAAGGGTGGAAAAGGCAGATGTCAGTCTGTCTATTTAAATGGCTGTGTGGTTCCTGCAAAATTCTGCCCCCTTATGTGGCTACTTAGGCCTAATTCAGGAAAGTAAAATAGTGCAATTCCAGGTTAAACCAACTGCAACACAGGTAACAAATGAAAATGCTCCTGTGATTGAAATGGGGCTTTTAACTCCAATGCATTTAATGATACTTCTATGGTGTAGTTGGTATGCTCCAAAATTGCACTTTAGTCTGCTGAATTAGGCCCTTTGAGCGAAACGCAGGAAACTTGTGAAATCGCTATTTACACTAATTTTGATGCTAAAATGATTAGCACCAAAATGTCACTGAATTGTGCATGTTTTTCTCAATTCACAAACGTTTGCTAATTTTTTTGCAAATGTGTTTCAAAAAGTGGGCGTGGCTAAAATGTCTGCCGTTTTGTGAGAGGATTAGCAATTGCGCCTAATTCAGCAAATCAATTAGCACACATTTTCATACATCTGGCTAACTTTGCCATTAATTTAGGAGCATTCTCTAACTTTGCTGTTAATTTAGAAACGTGTGCTATTCAGTATCAAGATGTTAATAGATTTCTTGCATCAAAACAAAAGCAATCACAAATAGCACATGCATTTATAGCTTTTATAAAATAGCGACTGCACAAGTTTCTTGCATTCCGCCCTTAGTTCTTTCACAGGCCCTACAGCTAAGTCTGGGTGAATACCTTGCTGTCCTCCAGCTGTTGAAAACCACAATTACCATAATCCCCAGCCAACCAACGCCTGGCTGGAGATGACAGGAATTGTAATCCTCCACAGATGGAGGTCCTCAGATTCAGGTTACCCACCTATGATCTAAGGATTCGTCTGCAGTGCCATTATTGAACATATCAGTGACACATTATATAATAACTAGTGTAAAAGCCCATGTACACGGTCCAAGGTCTGGGTAATATTAACCCTTTGAGTGGCAGAGGGGTACACAACACTTGCTTTGCAGTGCATTGTGTACCCCTCTGGCACTCAAAGGGTTAAGATGCCGGTCCTTCTCTGCATCCTGCCTCCAACACAGTCCTGCAGTGTAGAGACTGGCCGAAAGCACAGAATGCTCCCAGCACAGAACTCCCAGCATTCTGTGCATTCAGGCAGTCTGTACTGCGCATGACGGCTTCTGACAAACATACTAGCGAATTATTATATAGGATTATAGTACATAGACAGTACATGTATATTTGGGAATGTATTTATTTATAAAATGTTTTACCAGGAAGAATACATTGAGATTTCTCTCATTTTCAAGTATGTCCTGGATAGTTTTCAGTAAAGGGTTTTATATTTACACAAATTAAGAAACATTATATTTGACATCTTATTATATATATATATATATATATATATATATATATATATATATATATACACACATACACATTAAATATTAAAATTATATACAGTTACACCCTGTTTTTAGATATAAAGAAGCATTTACTTTTAACCCCTTCAGTGCCAGAGGCTCGGGCCATTTTCTGAACCCTGCAGGCCAGACACTTTTTCAACATTTTTGCTATCCTTCCGTTTAGGCTTGATTTCCTCTGGGGATTTTTAGTTACATATGGAAAACTATATATTGTTTTTTTCAGAACGAATTGAGCTTTCTTGTGATACCTTACATGAAGAGAATTTTACATCGTGCAAAAAGCTATGATGTCATAATGACAAAAAAAAGTGAAAATTTACTCATTTTGCTAAAATCACATACTATGTATCAAAAACATTTACCTTGATTGAAAAAGTTTCAATTATTTGAAAAAGCCTCGAGTCCCCCGAGTAAAAAAATACCAAATTTGTATAGTTTTACCTACGTCCATGGCTAGCGTAGAGCCCTAATCACCAGCAGCGCAAAATGACATTTTCAACTTTATAAACTAATATGCACATTCTAGGGTTTTTGTGGTAAAACTACCCTAAAACAGTGGAATAACTATATAAAACTATATATTTCTGGAAAGTAGACAACCTGCTGCATCTAATGAGGGGTGATTTTCCTTGTTACCCCAAGCCTGGTGTGCACAAATGCCTCCAGAAGATGGCGCTAATGAAAAAAAAGGCATTTTCTTACATTTCTGCCCCTTCAAATGAACTAAAATGTGTGAAAACCATGGCATTTCCAACTGTATTCATTAGCTAGTGCTCTTAGGAGAAAAATAACACCCCATTGGTATGAGTTCACCTACCTCAGGGGGCGCTACAAGTACAAAACTACACCTATTGCAACCTCTAATTTTTCTAACATTTTCTCAAACATTACCTGTCTGTACAAAAATGGTTATAACAAATACAGAAGTGAAGAAAGGGTACACAAACCATACCATTTTGAAAAGAAGACACCCTGCCGCATGTAATGATGGGTGACTTGCCTTGTTACCCCAAGCCTGGAGTGCACAAATGTCTCCAGAAGGTGGCGCTAATGAAAAAAAAAGGCATTTTCTTACTTTTCTGCCCCTTCAAATGTACTGAAATGTGTGCAAACCATGGTATTTCCAACTGTATTCATTAGCTAGTGCTCTTAGGAGAAAAATGACACCCCATTGGTATGAGTTTAACTACCTCAGGGGGCGCTAGAAGTGCAAAACGACACCCACTACAACTTCAAATTTTTCTAACATTTTCTCAAACATTACTTGTCTGTACACAAATGGTTACAACAACTACAGAAGTGAAGAAAGGGTACACAAACCATACCATTTTGAAAAGAAGACACCCTGCCGCATCTAATGATGGGTGACTTGCCTTGTTACCCCAAGCCTGGAGTGCACAAATGCCTCCAGAAGGTGGCGCTAATGAAAAAAAAGGCATTTTCTTACATTTCTGCCCCTTCAAATGTACTGAAATATGTGCAAACCATGGTATTTCCAACTGTATTCATTAGCTAGTGCTCTTAGGAGAAAAATGACACCCCATTGGTACGAGTTTAACTACCTCAGGGGGCGCTAGAAGTGCAAAACGACACCCACTACAACTTCACATTTTTCTAACATTTTCTCAAACATTACTTGTCTGTACACAAATGGTTATAACAACTACAGAAGTGAAGAAAGGGTACACAAACCATACCATTTTGAAACGAAGACACCCTGCCGCATCTAATGATGGGTGACTTGCCTTGTTACCCCAAGCCTGGAGTGCACAAATGCCTCCAGAAGGTGGCGCTAATGAAAAAAAAAAGGCATTTTCTTACATTTCTGCCCCTTCAAATGTACTGAAATGTGTGCAAACCATGGTATTTCCAACTGTATTCATTAGCTAGTGCTCTTAGTAGAAAAATGACACCCCACTGGAATGAGTCGACCTACCTTAGGGGTGCCAGAGGCACATAACTACACCTACCTGTTTGCTTCTTTGAAAATGGCTGCTTGTACTAAAATGTCCATAACTGTTAGAGATATGAAGGAAAGGTATAAAAGGTATACCATTTTGGAAAGTAGACATTCTCCCGCATCAAATGAGGGGTCACTTGCCTTTCTACCCCCTGGGCTGAAGTGCACAAATATTTCCAAAAGGTGGCGCTATGGGAATAAATACAGGTTTTTTTATATTTCCACCACTTCAAAGATACTAAAATCTTTGAAAACCATAACATTTCCTGCTGTATTCAGTACTTGCTACCATCATGAGAAAAATGGTAGCCCATTTGTGTGGGTTAACATACAATATGTGGGTGCTAGGAACACGAACGTAAACCTGACACTTTTGTTTTTTAAATTATCTGCTTGCACTAAAATGGTTATAACCATAATAGATATGCAGGAAAGGTAGAGAAACAATGCCATTTTGAAAAGAAAACAACCTGCCGCATCTAATGAGGGGTCACTTGCCTTCTTACCCAAAGGCTGGTATGCACAAATGCTTCCAGGAGGTGGCGCTAATGAAAAAAAAATGCTTTTTTTTACATTTCTGCCCCTTTAAATGTATGGAGCTCTGTGAAAACCATGGAATTTTCAACTGCATTTGTTTGCTAGTGCTCTTAGGAGTCAAACGACACCCCATTGATATGAGTTGAACTACCTTAGGGCGTGCTAGAAGTAGAAAACTACACCTACTACAACCTCTGATGTTTCTAACATTTTCTCAAACCTGACTTGCCTGTATAAAAATGGCTATAACACCTTCAGAATTGAAGAAAAGGTAGATAAACCATACCATTTTGGAAAGAAGACAACCTGCCGCATCTAATGAGGGGTCACTTGCCTTTGTATCCCTAAGTTATTTGGAACAACTATTTCCAGAATGTGGTGCTACAGGAAAGAAAAACAAACATTTGTTTTACACATCAGTCACTTCAAAGATACTGAAATGGTTCAATGGCGTGGGATTTCCTAGGAGGACTTCTTGCCAGCCAAAAAAAAATGGTACCCCACTGCTCTGGATTCACATACCAATTTACGGTACAAGAGCGTAGCTACCAGTGAAACAGAAATGGGAAGCAAACAGTGTATGTGTGATTTTATGGCTAACAGATGAAAGAAGCTAGGACGTCAGCCGGTGTATGTGCGGACCTGTGACTGCAAGTCTAACAAAATGTGTGAGAGGGTGAGGGATTAGGCAGTGTGTGTGGGTATGAGCAGAGGAGCAAGGATGGTGGTGATGGTGGGGCAGTGTCTGATAGTGTGTATGGGAGATCTCTGACTACCATTGTGCACTGTATGTCCCCTCATACAAAGCACTGCGTTGGACCCCCTTCCTGTTGCACGTGCATTTTTTGGGGCTTTTTCCCCCAATATTTTTGTGTAGACCTCGTTGGGGGCATCAGAACCCATACAATGAGGTCTAAATAAAAAATAAAGGGGGAAAAAATCCTTTATGTGCCACAGGGGTGTCCAGCACACAAAGGGTTAATTTTTTTTTATCGTTACTTTGTATTCAGATGGCCACCAAACAAGCTCTGATCACAAAGTAATGATAAAAAGTCCTGTGTGTACCACAGGAAGGGGGTCTGCATTGAACCCCCCCTCCCGGTGGCACACACATGGTTAATTTTTGATTTAATTTTTTTTTATTATATACCTCATTGAGGGGCATCAGGACCCCCTGATCCCTCCCCAATGAGGTCTTAGTAAAAAAAATATATATGTCCACAAACAGAGTACCCTGTGAGTGCCACAGGGGTCTGCAGCGCATTGCAAAGCAATGCACTGGATCCTTGTGGCACTCAGGGGGTTAATTTTTTTTATATCATTACTTGGTAATCAGAGCTTGTTGGGGGGCCATCAGGACCAATCATGATGGCCCCCCAACAATCTCTGATAACGAAGTAATGATAAATGCCCTGTGTGTGCCGCAGAAGGGGGGCTGCATTGGCCCCCCTTGTGGCACACACAGGGTTAATTTTTTTTTCTTTACATTTTTTTTTATTATGGACCTCATTGGTGGGTATCAGGACCCCTCTGATTCCCCCCAATGAGGTCTTAAAAAAAAAAAATAAAAGGAATCAAAATAAATGTCCCTGTGAGTGCCACATGGGTCTCCAGGGCATTGCAAAGGAATGCATTGAACCCTTCTGGCACTCAGAGGGTTAATTTTTTTTTTAATTATTACTTTGTAATCAGAGCTTGTTGGGGGGCCATCAGGACCAATCATGATGGCCCCCCAACAATCTCTGATAACGAAGTAATGATAAATGCCCTGTGTGTGCCGCAGAAGGGGGGCTGCATTGGCCCCCCTTGTGGCACACACAGGGTTAATTTTTTTTTCTTTACATTTTTTTTTTTATTATGGACCTCATTGGTGGGTATCAGGACCCCTCTGATTCCCCCAATGAGGTCTTAAAAAAAAAAATAAAAGGAATCAAAATAAATGTCCCTGTGAGTGCCACATGGGTCTCCAGGGCATTGCAAAGCAATGCATTGGACCCTTCTGGCACTCAGAGGGTTAATTTTTTTTTTATTATTATTACTTTGTAATCAGAGCTTGTTGGGGGGCCATCAGGACCAATCCTGATGGCCCCCCAACAATCTCTAGTAACAAAGTAATGATAGAAGCCCTGTGTGTGCCACAGGAGGGGGGGGTGCATTGGACCCCCCCTGTGGCACACACAGGGTTAAAAAATTTTTTTTTTTTTTTTTTTTTTAATAATAGACCTCATTGAGGGGCATCAGGATCCCCCCTGATCCCCTCAATGAGGTCTTTCAAAAAAAAAAAAAAAAAACCCCAAAAAATGACCCTGTGAGTGCTACAAGGGTCTCCAGCACATTGCAAAGCAATGTGCTGGGGACCCCTGCGGCACTCACAGGGCTACTTAGCGTTTTTTATTTTTTTTTTTTTTATTTTTTTAATTTCTCAGACCTCGTGGGGGACATCAGGACCCCTTCTGGTGTCCCCCCAGTTATTGATCTCCCAGCCATCGGCTGGGAGATCAATATGGCGACTTGCAGGAGAGCAAAAGCTCTCCTGCCTTTCACTCCTACCACCGGTAGGAGTGAATGGGACCGGGGAAACTTCCCCAACGTCATCAGTGACATGTCACTGATGACGTTGGGAGGCTTCCCCCGGTCCCGCCCACTCCTACCCAGAAGTTCGGGTAGGAGAGAAGGAAGAGGAGAAGCTGCGCTTCTGCTGCGCTTCTCCTCTTCTTTTATTGATCTCCCAGCGCGATCGGCTGGGAGATCAATAACAGGGGGGACATGAGGAGTGATCCTCATGCCCCCCCACGATTGCCCAGCTTTTTTTTTTTTTAAATGCGGCCACTGCATGCCGGTTATACCGGCTCATGCAGTGACCGCATTTTAGTGGGTACATCGTACGAGCTTGGCACAGCGGGTACAGCTGTCCAAACTCGTACAATGTACCCACTTGGCACTCAAAGGGTTAAGGATTTTAGACTGGGAGCAGATCTGATTATTTCAGGCAGATTATTGCAGACTTTTGGAGCTCTGAAGGAGAAGGCAGATCTTCCTGTTTCTTTCTTGCATTGGGGTATATGCAGTGAGTTGTTAGCAGTGGAACGGAGGGTATAGTTAGTATGGAGAGCTGAAGTGAGCATACTGCTCAGGTAGTCTGGTAGTCTTCCAGAGAAGTGGTTGTGTACTAAGCAATAAAGGTGAAGGGCACATCTAGATTCAAGTGTTCACCAATTTAGTTCTTTAATCATATCACAGTGATGGGTAGTCTAATTACATTGGAGGATAAAGCGGCATAATGAATTATACAGAGTATCAGGTTTTCCAAGATGAATTTGTGGTGCTGGAGCATATACTACGTCACCATAGTCTATGACTGGCAGCAACATCTGTTGTACAATACGTTTTCTCACCAGGGTACTTAAAGGGGATGTGTAAGCTATATACAACATAGCCTAAATAGTTAGGTTACATATCGAATAGTACTAAAACATTATTCTTTTTTTATTTTAAGTTTTAATTCCTGTAAATTTAACTTACAAAGTCTGTCCCCCAGCTACTTCCGCATGCACTGCGGTTCTCTGCGGTTACCTGCTCTGTAACCTCAGCCTGATGCTCTGCATCTTCTCTCCTCTCTCCTCCGATGAGGGAGGCTTCTGTCTGGAAAGTTGGAGTGATCTCATTGGCTAGATATCGATCTCTGCCAATGAGAGCGCTCCAGCTTACAGACAGAATCCTTCATCATCGGAGGAGGGAGGAGAGCAGAGGCAGGACGTCAGGCTGCAGTCTATGCGGAAGTAGTTACTTCCGCATTGACTGCAGCCCGGACTTTCTAAGTTAAATTTACAGGAATTAAAACTTAAAAATAAATAAATAAATAAATAACATTTTAGTACTATTCGATATATAGCCTAACTATTTAGGCTATGTTATATATAGGTGACACATCCATTTTAAACATGATTTGTTTCTAAAGAGAGTACTTACTGTATTTTGGAATAAAGTTTGGAGGTTAATTTATCAAAATGAAGACCAAAAGTGAGGTTGGGGTCAAGCCACATACCAAGATATTTGTAGGAGTCCACTAGGGCCAATTTACGATTAGATTATGTTACAATGGATAGGTAGGTATTGTTGAGATTACACAGTTTATGCCAAATATCATTGTGACCGTTTTTTCTGTGTTTAAGAACAGTCTGCTCTTTGCTATCCATCTTTAAACTTCACATAAATCATGTTGTAATATGGCTTCAAGTTGTGATATGTTTGAGTTTTTAGCATAGATTATGGTGTCATCTTCATACATGTGTACCAAAGATGATCTGCAAACCATGGGCAGATCATTTATAAAAAGAGGAAATAGAAGAGGGCCAAAAATGGAGCCTTGGGGAACTCCACTTGTTACTTTGAGAGGAAGGGAGTCATTGTCAGCAACTGACACATACTGCATTCTGTCTGATAAATAGGATTGGAACAAAATTAGAGAATTATTACCCAATCCTGAGCTTTGAAGTTTGCTTATAAGAATATTATGGTCTACTGTGTCAAAGGCCTTGGCAAAATCTAGGAAAATAGCTCCAATGCGTTCACCATTTTCCATGCCAGTCTGGATATCATTGGTTACTTTTGGGAGGGCCGTGACATTTGAGTGATTTGGTCGAAAGCCTGACTGAAGGGTATCCTTTTAAAAAGCCGCGTCAAAAATATAGCGGGGCTAGAACACGCACCACCTGAAAGAGCACCTCCTGCCCCATTTTCTCTGTATTTGCAGCCAGTAAATAGCGACATTTAAAGAGGCGACATGAGAACCTTGCGCTGTTTTGCAGCACAAGATTCTCATGTCGCCATTTTAAACATGGCGACATAGTTAATGTGTGTTCTAGCTGTGCAATATTTTTGACGCAGGTTTTTAAAAGTGAACCGACTGAAGGGGGTGTGTGAAAAAAATGGTCTGTTTGTAATACTTAGATAGCTACACATTTCTCTAGGATTTTACATAAAATGGGGAGTAAGGATATTGGTCTGTAATTTGATACTTCATTTTTATCCCCACTTTTGTGGATAGGCACAACTCTAGCCACCTTCCAGGCCTTATCTTGCCTCTCATCTGTTATTATTGAATTGAAGACAAAAAAATAAAATACAAATTATCCCTTAATGGCCAGGGTTTTCAGTTACAGATAAACAGGTGGTTTTGGAACCAATTTAGTTCATCATTATTATGTCATTTTTTTAAGGATTCCGGTAAGCAAAGTGATCTAATGTCAGTGGCCTGTTTAAAAAGTCATTTATAGATAAATTACATTTTAAAACAATTTAGATATCTATATATTTTGGAATAATGATGAAACATGAGGAGTCTGTGGTGTTTATTTTCAATAAAGCAGAGTACGTAGCTTATAAGATCTACTGTACAGCTCAACAGCTCACTCATTGACACAAGCCCTCAAGTACTGATTAATGGAAGAGTTTGCTTCTTGGTGTACAGTATGTTAGCAACATTAAAGTAGGAAACAAAAAATCAATGAGCGTGAATAAAATATTATGCTTAGAAATTCCTACACAAAAGGAGAACTTAACCCTAACCCTTATATAATGGTACACTATTGAAATGTCGCCCATTATTAGGCGACCAACACAATAGTGCCTTAAAGGGGATGTTTACCCCCTTCACAACTTTGGCTAAATTGTTTCAGTACCAATAATAACTAATGGAAAGTGTTTTCTTTTTTTTAAAAAACCTGCCCGTTTTAAGAAATTCTAAGTTTAAATGTACCTCTGTTCCTACTTCCGGCAGACAGTGCTGACCGGATCTGTACCGTAGTCTCAGCTTCTATCCAGCCTCCTCCGATGACAAAGGTTGTCTGTGTCTAAGCTGAGGACTTTCATTGGCCCGATTCTGGCCAATGAAAGTCCTCCAGCTTAGAGACAGACAGCCTCCATCATCGGAGGAGGCTGAATAGAAGCTGAGACTACGGTACAGATCCGGTCAGCACTGTCTGCCAGAAGAAGTAGGAAGCGAGGCTCTTGTTGTTGGAAAGACAGATATTTCCTTACTACTGATCCCTCTGGCACTCAAAGAGTTAAATGAGCATTGCAAGTTATTTTTAATGAAAGAAGGGGTGGCAAGATCAGGCTGCTTCCTGTGTGTGTATCCCGCTGGTACTTTTGAAACAGTTCTGTCAACAGGCTATGACTGTGGATGGGAGGGTCAGGGAATGAGGATACGGCATTCGCATGGCTGTGATATCAGAATGTCGCTCTTTTCATGTGGGCGGCATTCTGATATCGCTGTTTTCAAGCAACATCATTTTTAATGTGCCCTTGTGTTGGTCACCCAATAGAGGGTAACATTTTCATAGTGAACCTTTATAATTAGGGTGGTGTTGGCTCAAGCATTGGTTTTGATGATGTCTTTACCATATTCTGATTTCATTCATTCATCTGTATATGATTCATCCAATTAACCAATATTTGAGAGTATACATATAAACATAATTCATTAATCATTCAGTGTCATATTGGATTCACAAAAAGATAGGAATTATTTCACTTTTCCATGTGTCATTCATGTCTTTTTAGTTTTGTTGACCATTCACCATTTTTGCACAACATATGGACTGGTTTATTGAAAAATGGCCTTTTGTTATTTGTTTGCTATTTTTATGGACTCGTCATCACATTCATCATCATCATCATCACATGATTATTTTGTTGTCATGTGTCATCTATTTCATAGATGACTGATCTGGTTGTTTATCAGATTCTTTTGGATCTTTTATCAATACCCGGGTCAGTGGGTTCTCGAATTCCTTTGATGAATTTTTTTACAATTTATGGTTTATTTTTAGAGATTGTGAGTATTAGTGCTGGATCTGGCTGATGTTCACTGGGTGCACAGATCTTAGTTTCTGTGCATACACTGGAGCCCTTTAGGGTATATACTTTTGTAGGTATAGTATTGCATTTTATTACACGGTTCCCTCTGGATATTATTTGATGAATCACTTTGATCTTATGATTTTTTAATAAAGAGCTTTTGTCTGTGCAGACACATTGGTTGATTGTACTATTCAGAATAACAAGTTGATATATGGTGTTAATTTAGAGCTTCATACTACTTTTGCATTTTTTGATTAAAGGGATAGTAATACTTAGTTTTAACTTTATTTTATTTTGTAGGCATTAAAAACATGAAGAATGATATAAGTCTTATCTCTCAAACCTTTATGGTTTAAGAGATATTCACAAGCAAAGTTTCCCCCTCCCGCCCCTTTTTCCTAGTGTAAGCCATCTCTTCTCAGATGTGAATCAGACAGATAACAGCAGGGGACAATCTTCTTTGTATGAAAAGAATGAAAGCCCTTCCCCCTTGACAAGTTCTTCGTCTTTTTCCCTTATCTTAATTGAAGATTGTCCCTCTTTGCAGTCTACCTGGGCACCTCCCTTCTGCTTTGGCTGAACAGGGGGGGGGATACTTTGCTTGTGAATATCTCTTAAACCATAAAGGTTTGAGAGATAAGACATATCATTCTTCATGTTTTTTTAATGCCTACAAAATAAAATAAAGATAAAACGAAGTATTACTATCCCTTTAATGTAATAGTTTGGTTCTTGGTGTACAGTATGCTAGCAAACAATAAAGAAGGACACATACCGTAAAATAAATGAGAGTGAATAGAATTTTGTGCTTGGAAAGTCCTACATAAAAGGGAACCTAACCCTTATATAATTAGGGCCATATAGGCTCTGAATAGATCATTATAATAGGATATATAGTTCAAGTAATTTCAATGATAACAAGTAAATATATATATAAATGATCCTGAAATCTCCACAGCAAGAGGCATAATGATCTTCACCTTGTCTTTTAAAATTTACTGTTGTTCCGTGCTGAAACAAAAGCATGCACTAGCACTTTTCTTGGAAAGCTCACTAAAATAATGCCATGTTCATACCTCCCAAGTGTCCCTCTTTAGGAGGGACAATCCCACTTTTAGACCCAAATCCATCTGTCCCTCTTTCCCATCCTGATGTCCCTCTGTTTAGAAGATCAGATTTTTGGGTGTATATGTAACTGTATCACATTGCTCTACAGCAATAAAACTCTCATTATTGTTTGTTTAAATGTCAGTATATGTGTTTATAAATTAGTCTGTGTAAATAAAATACTTTGGTCGTTATAAGTTATTTATTAGGTTACACAAGGAGGTATCAAGAGGTCATGAAATAGCCTAAAAATTCCCGGTAATGCCCCACCCACCAGCCACACCCCCAGCAACACACCCTAAAACACAAGTGTCCCTCTTTGGCAAATTGAAATGTTGGGAGGTATGCATGTTTCAGGTTTCTTAGGACCACGTGCTCAAAAAATGGAGGAATTCTGAGGCAAAACACTCTGCTCTATAGGGGAGAACTATAAATGTCACGTTAATTTAAATGTTGCATTTAACCCATTGAACGCTAGAAAGGTCTCAAACTGATTGTGGGTGTAATATGCCATACACAAGGTCACATTTTTTTTTTTTTTTAATGAAAGTATTTTATGGATTTAAGGATAAATTGAGATTGTCATTCATTTTCACGCACATCCTGGATACTCATTGTATCTACCTCAGAAGTATGAATGGCTGAGTTGACCTTGCTGAAGTCTGCATAGATTCTACAGTTGATGCAATAACCAACTGACCTATCTCATCAGCTAATTTAATTTAAGCGGTCTATATGACATAGAACAATTTTGTCTTCTCTTTACTTTGTTTAAAATTAGGGGATTTGTGGAGAGTTCCTTCATTCCTTGCCACACCACATACACTGTGCAAACGGTCACTTGTTTATGGTAACTTAGCTCTGTGAGTTTTCTCTTTCACCATGGTGATACATCTGGTATATAGGCAATGAAAGGAACTACCAGGGCCAGATTTTTCATTAGGCAGAGAAGGCAAATGACTAGACTGCCAATTTTTGAGAGACACTTCAGTTGTGGGTGTGTACAGAGCAATATTAGTGCTCCTGGTTTATAGTAGCCAATGTATTTACTAGTGTACGTATCCCTCTTTTGGCTGTTATTTAACCCATTGTATGCTAGAAAGCAATGCATTGGAAACATGTCTAGCGTCCAATGGTTTAAGAGTATTTTCTGTGGCAGGCAACAGTAAGTAGTGATTGGGGTGGGGTCATGGATGGGGCTAAATTCCTCCCTGGGAATACCACGGCAAGATGATATTAGAGTAGAGTATAGAGATTGTGGCCTGAAACAAATGCTTACATTATAAACAAACCCCTAGGACACATCTCCTGTCTGGCAACATGAAGGGAAACTATGTAATCCTGACCTATAAGAACCCAAAATGACCTGTCTTTTAACCCAATATCTTACCTAATTAGCCTGTTTCAGTTGCAGTGTATTGGAGACATATGTAGCCTCCAAGGGATTAAAGGGATAGTAATGTTTCACAAAATTAGCAGCTCCAATTAATCGTCAACGTATTTGAGCCATAGAAAATGCTATTTCATTGCTGTCAGATTTGTAGTTCATGGGTAATTGAATTATAAAGTTTCCCCCTCCCACCCCTTTTACCTAGTGTAACACTGCTCACCTCAGATGTGGAATCTGGTTACTCGACCAGAAAGATCACAGCAACGGACAATATTCTTACTGTGAGAACAATGAAAGCCCTGCCCCCATTGACAGGTTTTTCAGGTTTTTCCCTTATCTTAATTGAAGATTGTCCCTCTCTGCAATCCACCTGGACACCTCCCTGCTGCTCTGAGCTGAGCAGTGTTATATCAGTAAAAGGGGTGGGAGGGGGATACTTTATCATTCAATTGCTCTTGAACTACAAGTCTGACAGCACTGAAATAACACTCTCCATGGCCCAAATACTATGAAGATGAATTGAAGCTGCTTTTATTATGAAACATTACTATCCCTTTAAAGGTAAATTAGACTAATACTCCACTATATCTACTGTTAATGTTTGAAAACTGAATACAAATAAATACATTTTTAAATAGTATTTGTTGAGTTACTGCAATGTTCAATAAAAGGTTAGTGACAAGTTGGTCTGTTGTTTTTATTTTGTACAGTCCATGACATCATGATGTTCTATTAGAGGGACATGGCCCCCCCGGAATGCGGCAGCCAACAAACTACAAGACGCAATGATGTCACCTCCAAGACTTTCTTGTTCACATTAAAATGGCCAATCTAGTGGCCATTTTGTTCCTATCAGGTCAAAGAGAAATGCTGGCAAATCCTGTGATGGTAGGTATCTAGTACATTGATGAAACACAATGACAGACAGTGGGCCATTTGCTCTGTGGAAAGGAAGAATTCCAGAGCAAACCAAATGTGCTTAGGGAACAATTAAAAAAAAAATACCAGAATTCCAACTGATTAAGAAAAATAAATCTGCATATCAAATCCTGAATGTTACCAATAAATACCCTGACTTACTATAGATAGCAAACAATGAGGTTTAGTTACATGTTTCTTGCCACAACAATGATAAGCTTGCCTGCCATAATCCACCCCAGATGTAGGCAAGTCCCTATCTGCCTCCAATCCAAGGGAACATGTATTAGTATAAAGCAATTAAAAGCAGTGATACCACCTTATCTCTACTGTGCAAATACCTCCCTGGCATTGAAGATGTTAGGCATCCCTTTTAGATCAGTGGAAATGTGTACTGGTCCTCCTTGGAGCAGTTGGTCTGCTCTATATTTGCTCCAATTTTATCTTTGAATGTATGGCTCACTAACGTGCTTGCTTTCAATGTATGGTTATCAAGCCTGTATGTTTTTTAAATAAAGTATTTGCATATATTTAGATATTTTATAGAACCCTTTCATATTAACCACTTTCCTTATATTACTTCCCATTTTATTGTGTTGGAAATGGTAGGTCCTCTAGACCTACCAACAGTGCATGCTGTCAGGATATCCCAGCTGGAACACAGGTGGACTAATTAGTGACTTGGTCACTTTAATTACTCCATATGTGCTCAGTCAGTGATATCTTGAAAACATGCACTGTTGTTAGCTTTTGAGGGCCAGGGTTGGTGACATTTACTTCTGAGGTATGTTGGAGATATACAGAGAAGTATTACAGGAGGTAAGAGGCAGAAAGGAAGAAACATCGGAGGGTGACCTAGACTGGAGGTCAGATCCAGTCAAGACCTAAATCCAGGAGGCACAAGAAGTCTCCACAGAGTGTGAGTACCCAATATCTTGGGAGATGGATACAGTGCTGCATTTTATTAGAAGTAACATCAGTACTTAAAGGGATAGTAATACTTAATTTGTGAAAAAAGCTATACTGTAGTGTTTATCCCCCTGAGTAAAAAAAGGGTACTCCCACTGCTGAAAGGTGTTTTGTTCAAAAGTTACTACAGCTCAAAGTTGCATTTTTTAAGTGCCATATCACAGTGGCCTGAAACTGTACAGTGGCATAGGATGCTACACCATCCTATAGACAGCTCTGGTCCGCAGACCATAAATCTCCATAGGATGGTGTGGCAACGGCACCACTGTACAATTTCAGGCCACTGTGATACTGCACCTAAAAAATTTAACTTTGAGCCGTAATAACTATTGAATAAAACACCATTGAGCAGTGGGAGTTCCCTTGTTTTACTCCAGGGGATACACCCTACAACATACATTTTTTTTACATTTTAAGTATTACCATTCCTTTAAGGAAGGTTACACTGTTCTGTTTTTATGTTTTTTCTGTTTGGTGGAACGGGAGAGTGCGTCCGACTATTCAAAGGAACAAGCTGCAGAACCTGACTGAAGTGTTTGATGTACTAAACTGTGAAGTGATTGTATGAATACTCCACCAATCTAGGACTCATTACTATTGAATATTACTGTACAAAGAGGATGTAACCTTATTATATGTTCTAATAGAATCTGTATCTGTATTGTACCTTTTTGAATTCATAGAGGATGAAAACTTTAGAAATATATGTGTGTGTTAAATTTGAAAGTTTCATAATTTACCGGATTAATCATATGGTATATACTAGAGAAGTCAAGCACCAAAATGGCCTAACAACCCTTGCAAAATATTTAGATTTTTAATAGAAACCAGCTTTTTTTTGTTAGTAAGACTCCACTGATTTCTAGAAGTCTAACAAAATCAATTGGACTGCCACCAAATCAGTGTGAGTTGACTTTTCAGAGTTCCATTGCTCCCAAGAGTCCTTGAGATACACCTGGCATTGATTTATCCAGAGATAGACTATTTTACGTCAATGGGTAGCAGCCTTGCATACATACATTTTTTATAGGCATTTGAGATTGGAAATCAGTTGTAATTATTTGCTGCTGGCGTCAGCAAAGCTCAGTTCGAGCAGAAAAACGCATTATCTTCTGTTCAATTTAACACTGTGCAGTGAAAATCCAGAGTGATGTGATTTTAGCTACTAGTAATTATAATGAATGCAAATATGTGTTTGAAGCTCTTCTGTCTGCAAAAGAGTGGTTTTCTCTTGGAACGTATATAAGAATCCAAATGCTGTTTGGGCCACTTGGGGACATATGCGTGAAATAAATGAGGAACAATTTTTGTAGAAACCATTTGCATGATAGGGTAGAAATAAAAATTCCCATTAATGTAAATGGTGTTTTTAAGGAGACCATATTACCTATAAACAACTTTGGTGATTTTGAAAGAGCTTTCAAATATCACCTGTGCGGTTCAGTAACACATTGAGTGCTAAAGGGATATGCAATACATTGCATACCCCTCTGGCATGCAAAGAGTTAAATTGCAATTGTCACTTTGTAACAAATAGATGATCTTGAAAGAGGTTTCAAAAGCACCTATATTGATGATGATTAATTTGTATTTAAAACAATATTTTAGTTTTATTTATTTCCAGTTAGTTAAAATCTGGCACGCACTGTAGCACTGCACTCTATTCCAACTGGCACTTCATAACAAGATATTCTAGCTCATTTGCATACATTGACACAAATAAAGCTAAATATCTCAAAAACTACTGTTTGAAATAAAAAATGGCTAAGTAAAAATATGTTTTTGAAACTTATTTCAAAATCACATATTTGTTACAAAGTGACATTTATAATTCACACATTTTTTATTTAGAAAACTACTTTCTGTGTTATTTAGTTTTATGGATCAGTAACATAGTAACATAGTAATTTAGGTTGAAAAAAGACTGGCGTCCATCTAGTTCAACCCTTTTCCTATTCCTGTTTATCATCGTTGATCCAAAAGAAGGCAAAAAAAACCCCTCAATATAGCAATTTCAAATTCTGCCTTGAATGGGGGGGGATTCCTTCTTGATTCCAAATGGCAATCAGATTTTTCCCTGGATCAACAATCCCTAACTAAATATTAATATCAATACTAACGTACATAGCCCTCTATGTTATGCTCTGTTAAATAAGTATCCAGGCCCTTTTTAAAGGCATCTAATGTATAGGCAGTGAATTCCATACCTTTATTGTCCTTACTGTAAAGAAACCCTTCCGCTGTTGTAGATTAAATCTCCTTTCATCAAGTCTAAGCGGGTGGCCCCTTGTCCTATGTACTGTTCTGTTAATGAACATGTCTTTGGAGAGCCCTTTGTATGGGCCCTGAACATATTTATATATTGTTATCATATCCCGTCTAAGCTGCCGTTACTCTAGTGTGTACAAGTTTAACTTTTCTAGCCTTTCTTCATAACTAAAACTTTCCATTCCCCTTACTAGTTTTGTAGCCCTCCTTTGCACTCTCTCTAGTTCCATAATGTCCTTTTTCAGAAAGGGCACCCAGAATTGAACAGCATATTCTAGGTGGGGTCTTACCATGGACCTGTAAAGAGGCATAATTATACCTTCCTCCCTTGAGTCAATACCCCTTTTAATACATGCCAATATCTTTTTGGCCTTTGCAGCTGCCAGCTGGCACTGCATGATACTGCTAAGTCTATTGTCTACCATCACTCCCAAATCCTTTTCATTAGTAGATTTCCCCAGAGAAACACCATTTAAACTATATGATGCATTTTTATTATTAAACCCAAAATGGTTCTCAACCTGTGCCCTCAGTGGCTACTAACAGGCCAGGATTTGCGAATTTCCTTTTAAGAGCACAGGTGAGTTAATCAATATGACTGAGCCTTTGATCAACACAATTGTGTTCTAGCAGGGAAATCCCTAAGTCCTGGCCTGTTAGTGGCCACTGAGGGCACGGGTTGAGAACCTCTGTTATAGATTATGTGACTTAAGGCAGGTCATGCAGGCATTTATGTTTAACACAACATTACCGTAATCACTCACTGACACTGCTCAGCAATGCATTGCCTACCTCCCCTAACACTGAAAGGGCTAGTTATCAGTGAGTGGGTGAGGTTATGTAGGGCTTTGCAATGCATTGGAGACCTTTGCAAAGAAGGAGTTAAAAGCCACATTTAAATCAAAGAGAATGTTATGTGCTCTCTATTGTGCACCTAGTTAGCCCCCAAAATGTTTCTCTTTATCTTTTTGTGTATGGCTCATTGTGTTACATTGTGTTATATTACGAATGGCAAGTGCACAAGCCATCTGGTTTTAACCCTTTAAGAACCAGAGGACTGTGCAACTGTCGCCGTCCATCTCGGTAGCTTGCTCATTAGCAGCCACCTCTCTATCTTGCCCTCATGACGGGTTCTGTTCCGGGTGAAGGCTCATATGTGTTTGTCTGCGCATGTGCAGGGTGCCGCTGCTTCCTCCTCAGCATCTGCCCTGCATCTGGCACAACTCCCTATTGGGCGGTAACTACTCCTACCAGACCCTGCTCCCAGGTGAGCCCCCCTCCTGGCCTCTTCCCATTGGCCCCTCCTTGTATTTAAATGGGTTACCCCAGGCTATGGGTGCCCAGTCCATAAGCTTATTAGCGTTTGTTCCTTGATATCTGTCTCCTGTATCTGGCTCCTGACCATTGGCTATCCTCCTGACCATGGCTTTGTCAACTGTATCTTGCTTTTGACTACTGGTTATCCTCCTGACCACGGCTTTGTCTCTTGTATCTGTCTCCTGACCATAGGCTAGCCTCCTGACCACGGCTTTGTCTCCTGTACCTGGCTCCTGACCTTTTGGCTTTACTCCTGACCATGGCTCTGCCTCCTGTACCTGGCTCCTGACCATTGTCTATTCTCCTGACCACGGCTCTTGTCTCCTGTCCCTGGCTCCTGACCTTTGCCTACTCATCTGACCTCGGCATCTCTGGAGGTCTCGGCTCTGACCCCCGGCTGGTCTGACCACATCTTGTTTGAGCCCGTACCTCCTCCTGTGGAACCGCTTTATACCTGCTTCCAGCTTGCTTTATCAGTCTGGTTTTCAACGGTTCCCAGTGTACTCCTGTCCTGGTTGCACCCTGGCCCAACTGGGATGGAACAATCTGGTTTCACGACCAGCACCTTTACACAGCCTTGGGTGCAGCAAGGGAGTACCTGGCATGCCATCATCAATCCCAAGCCTCATTCCCTAGCTACGCTCCCAAGCTACTGAACCAGTGCCGGCACCACATGGGTCCCTGCCCTCCGTGTGGTGACAGAAACACATTACAAAGCAATGCATAGCATATCCCTCTAGTCCTTAAAGGGTTAGTACTAAACCGGATAAAGGTTAATAAGCATGTCTGGGAACTCTCAGTATTTGACCATAAGACTCAGGATTTTGACCCAAATCTCGGTGTTCAGGGTGAAGGGCCCGATTCTCAGGGTGAGACAGTCCAGTGTTTACATACTACATAATCTGCCCCAATTAAATATTTCTTTAGTCTCTAAATTGGTACCATTTGCTCCAGAAAGTGTTGTGTTTAGGCAGTGAGATCTCTAAATTTTAGCACGGTAAAGGTTCCTTGCGGACTGACTGGAGCACCTCTGGGTTAGAACAAACAGGTACTTTATGGGAAGCTTTAAGGGTTAATATTTCAAAGTTTTCAGGGTCAGATCATCTTGCAAGTTCACAAGTATAATTAGTGCACTGTGGGTAGTGTGGTACCACCTGCTGGAAAAAATAACACCTTTCACTAAATCTGAGACTAAAGTGGGACATGCAGTCCAATTGGACCATTACCTTTGTCTGAATTAAAATAAAAATAAATAAGTACACAGAAATGTTTAATACTAATGGAGCTTAAATATCAAAAAAGTATGCAAATGTGTACATTGCTGTATTATCTAGTAATGGATGTAAATGTTAATCACATAACTAAGGTGACAAGATCTTCTTTCTAATGCTGGGTACTAATGAAAACCACAGAGTAGGGATTCATAAGCATCAGCAATGAGTGGATATCTGGTCACCTTAATCATAATCAATATGATTCAAACATGATTAACCCAGAAAGGTATCCAATGCATTGCGTTGGAATGCATTAGATACCTCTTTGGCACTCAAAGAGTTAAAAGCTGGAAGTAAACATCAGGGTATGTTCACACGGGTGACTGGGCTGCACTCCGCTTCCTAAAAAAGCTAGCTAAGCTATCACATTGCTTGCCTAATGCTGGTGGGTTCACTTTTAAAATTGTGCATTCTAAACAGCACGCACCTAAAAGCCGCATTAAGCATGTCACCTTGCTTTAAAGGGTGACATGAAAATCACACTTTGCATATAAGCTCGAGAGTCTTATGTCGAGTCCTTAAACGGCACTTCAATGCAACCCCGCAGCATTAACCCTTTGAGTGCATCTAACCTCCTACCATCTGTAAGTAGAACACAGTCAGCAATCGTGGATTGCTGACTGTGTTCTACTTGCAGATGGCAGGAGGTTGGAGGCACTCAAAGGGTTAATGCAGGCAATAACATGGATACTGTGGCATACCTCCCAACATTTCAAATTGCCATAGAGGGACACTTGTGTTTTAGGGGGTGTTGCTGGGGGCGTGTCTGGTAGGTGTGGCATTACCAAGAATATTTAGACTATTTCATGACCTATTGACACCTACTTGTGAAACCTAATTAATGATTTAGAACAAGACCAAAGTATTTTATTTACACAGACTAATTTAGAAACGCATATACTGACATTTATACAAACATTAATGTGAGTTTTATTGCTGTAGAACAATGTGATACACTTATATACACACCACACAGTCTGATCTCCTAAAAACTAAAAAAGACAAATAGGTGCTAGATAGTGCCGGGTGTGGAAAAAAAAAATATAGATATTAAATATCTAGATATATAGATCTACTACCAATATATCCTCAAACACCTATACACAAGATCACAAATATATAGCACGGGCAGGACACAAAAATAGTATCAATACAATAGTAGTACGGTAAATATAAATACAAATATAAATATAAATACACACAGTCCCAAGATATACACAACACCCCAGTACTGCTGGTCTTCAATACGTATATTTGTATTGTCCAAATACTCCCAATCTTCTCAACTCAATCGATAATAATTATCTTCACTCTTACGACTCTCCTCCTGCTGCTCCCCGTGTGGCCTTTGTCCACACTATCAAATTGGAACGAATAAAATACTTTACTTTTAGATGGTTCTCTTTGCGTTTCTTTTTCTGCACAGAGTTTTGATCTCCTAAAAAGAGGGACATCAGGGTGTGAAAGAGGGACAGAGGGATTTGGGTCTAAAAGAGGGGCTGTCCCTCCTAAAGAGGGACAGTTGGGAGGTATGCCATACCTCCCAACATTTCAAGTGGCCAAAGAGGGACACTTGTGTTTTAGTGTTTATTGCTGGGGGCGTGGCTGGTGGGTGGGGCATTACTGAGAATTTTTAGATTATATCACAACAGATTGACCCCTTTTTGTGTAACTGAGTAAATGATTTAGAGCAAGACCAGTGTATTTAATTTACGAAGACTAATTCATATACACATATACTGACATTTACACAAACATTACTGTGAGTGTTATTGCTGTGGAGCAATGTGATACATTTATATATACACCACACAGCCTGATCTCCTAAATACAGGGGCACCAGGTTGGGGCAGAGTGTCCGTCCCTCCTGAAGAGGGATACGTGGGATGTATGCCTTAAATGCTACAGTGGTCTCAAGTGCACTCCAGATAAATGCATTGAAGACGTCTCTAGCATTCAAGGGGTTAAAAGTCCCATTTAAAAATGTTTATAATATGGGGGATTTTTATTTGTCCCCTTTCTTAAGTAACAGTATTTTTTTCTGTATCCCCTCTCACATAATAGATGCCAGGGCTGTTTTTCAGGTGAAGGTATTATATTACTGTTCTTTTTTATTGCGGGGATGAGTACCATATATTGTATTGTACTTTTTTATTTTTGCAAAAATAGGAACCAACACTGAGTAGTCTTAACCCCTTGAGGACCAGCGGTCCCGGGGCGTGCCGTCCCTTAAGGACCACATAGGAATCTTTGACGTGCCGTCCCACGTGACTGATCACGTGGGGCGGCACGTCAAACGGGGCACTGGAAGAGATCGCTCCGGTCTTGGAGCGATCAACTTCAGTGCCCGGTATTACTCACCGCGCTCCTACAGGAGCGCGGTGAGTAAAAGTACGTGACGTGGCAGGACCGTCACTGATCTTTAAGTGCCTGACCAGCGTGACGGTCCTGCCACGTCAATGGTACTTAAGGGGTTAAGCACTCCCATGAAAATGTCCTGACAAATCGGGTTAATATAATTCCCTATGAGCCACTGGGTGAAATTGGCAAACATGTTTTCTATATAGAGCTAAAGAAGTACCCGAAATGTACCTAAATTGTTAAGTGGATTAACCCTTTGAATGCAAGAGGAGTGTCAAAGGCATTTTGTGTTGGATACCTCTCTGCCTTTCAACAGGTTATTCAGTTTAATCATACTGAGTGCCAGAGGTCTCTAGACGTCCCCTTGGCACTCAGAGTTATTGCTGTACACTACAGATGTTAAACCAGCTTCTGGTTCAGAAGCTGGTGGACTGCAACTCTATTCATCCAGGCACAGCAGAGGCACAGGTCAAACAGTCCTTTTGCAGAGTAATAATCAGCCACATAAGTAACTTTTAGTACAAGAACTAATCCTTTATGCTCACTTGTCCATTGCTGTGACTGACATTTTCTCTCAACCACCACAAGTAATAAAAATGTGTTTTGGGGCTGCCAGATCATGTGAAAGAGAATGAACGTATTGCACCCAAGACCAAGCTGCACAAAATGCTGTCTGTTCCTACACAATGTACAAGCTTTGCCACTGTCTCAGGAGCACATCTACTGTGCTTTACTAGCGATCCCTTCTTTCTGCATCCATCATATATGGTGCAGGGAGTCTCTCTCTGACCCACGAGCAATCCTCTATGTGACTAGATATAAGCGCGCATGCGCGCCTTCCGCTCTCTCGTCAACTCCAATTGAAGTTAAATTAAGTGTGCGCCTCTCTGGCATGACTCCCGTTATCGCTTCCTGCTCCATTCGTCTGACTTAGTCACTTGACTCAGGCTCAGCACGCAAGTATCCACATGCTCACTCTCGCTCTGCATGCAATACTGCTACTGTGGACTACTCAAGAGGTGGCCAAGGGTGTGCATTACGGTGTATGCTGTGTGCGCATATTATGAAGTGCATGCGCAGTCCAATTTTCAGTGTCTCGCCACTACAAGGATGCAGAAGTGGCTGGGCAGTGCCTGGGAAGCAGGGCAGAAGCATGGGAAGTGGGACACTGTGTTACTGAGGCGGGACAGTGGGATTGGGCCCCAAAATCGGGACTGTCCCGTGTAAATCGGGACAGTTGGCAGCTATGCCATCCAATGAATTATTTATGCAAAGAGCTGAGCTAAGAACAAGAGGTCATCCATTAAGACTAGAGGAAAGGCGCTTTCGACTAAAACAAAGGCATGGATTCTTTACAGTAAGGGTGGTAAGGCTATGGAATTCTTTGCCCCGGGATGTTGTGCTTGCAGATAATGCAACTGCATTCAAAAAAGCAATGGATGCCTATCTAGCACAGAACAATATTGACAATTATGACAGATGGCTTCAAAGCAGATAGGATATTGATCCGGGGAACTATTTGACTACCAGTTGGAGTCAGGAAGGAATAAATCCCCCCACATACACACTTGGGACTAGATTGGAAATGGCTCCAGAGGGCTTTTTTTTGGCTTCCTCTGGATCATCAGGTGTGTTTTTGGCATGGGCTGGAGTTGATGGACGCATGTCTTTTTTCAGCATTATCTACTATGTATGTTACTGATATTTGTGGTGTTAAGAGGATCCTCTCTGCCCCCCTTTCCTTCCCACTGAGCAAGTGGGGAAGCAGAGAGGATGTTCTCAGACTTCGATCATCTACTGGAGGTGATGTGTAAGGCAGGGCATCCCTTCCCCATTGCCAGCAGTTTGACAACCCTGTATGCCAATGGGGAACTTCTCTTCCCCTCCCCTTGCATCCCTAAATCTTATTGCATATGGTGATGTGTGTCTATATCACCAAGGCAATGTGCTCCCCACATAGAACTTTAGTACATCTCCCCCACTGTTTCTATTGACTTCAGTATGAAAAAACCTGGCAGCGACTGTTTTTTTATATTACTTGTTTTAACCCTTTGAGTGCCAGAGTGGTATGCAAACCATTGCTCTGCAATGAGTTGCGTACCCCTTTGGCACTCAAAGGGTTAAGGAACATTAATATTTGTTCCTAACTCCTGTTACATGTGCTCCCTGGAGGCTCCCAATTCTGCCTCTTACAGGGCTCCAATTACCATACCTATCTTTATAGGTATCTTATAAGTGATAAGTGCTGTATTGTCTTTAAATGAGCTGAGATAATGTATCAGCATTTACGAAGAAAGAAGTGGGTACTAATCTCAGTAAAATAACAATATGGCTGCACAAATACAATTAACCAAACTGTGTCTATACAGGGCAGCCTAAACATGCATTAAAAATGCAAGTTTAGATTTTAGGGCTCTAAAATTATATTAGTAAATTGTTCAGTTGCTAAGCGGAAGTGCATGATATTTAAAATTAAATAATCCAATACAATTTTAGGTGTTAGTGTTCCTTTAAGTAAACTGATAGCAGTGGTGCCACCTGGAGTCCAGACAGCATTATTTTCCTCATGTGTCTCTATATGAAAGCTAAGACTTAGAATGTGATAGTAACAACTACACCTCATCATATATACACACACATTAAAGGGACAGTAATGTCCCATAAAAATGCTTACAGTTTTGTAGAGGTTAAAAAATAAACTATATGCCACAAATCCTATCTCTCATACCTTTATGGTGGTTTGAGAGATATTCACATTGAAAGTTCCCCCTCCCTCCCCTTCTCCTGATGTCAGCTGCAAAGCTGACAGCAGGAGTTGCAAGTCGGCTGACTCGAGGAGGCTCTTCAGCAGAGCCGAAATCACATTATTTAACCCTTTGAGTGCCAGAGGGGTACGCAACGCATTGCAAAGCAATGCGTTGCATACCCCTTTGGCACTCAAAGGGTTAAAAATAATTACTTAATTGCAAACCAAGCACACTTTGTAGACCTTTCCAATGAAGTAATTCTTTTCCAGTAATGTGATTTTGGCTCTGCTGCAGAGCCGCCAGTGGGTCCCCGGACCAGGAACTCCTGCTGTCAGCGGAGCGCTGCCTTCAGGAGAAGGGGAGGAAGGGGGAACTTTGAATGCGAATAGGATTTGTAGCATATAGTTTAATTTTTTTCTAACCTCTACAAAACTATAACCATTTTTTATGGGACATTACTGACCCTTTAACCCTTTGTGAGTGCCAAAGGAGTATGCATTGTTGTGTTGCCCCTCTATGGCAATCAAAGGGTTAACTCATGATTTCTTTGATCTAAGAACATCCTATATAATAATTTGCTAAAACGTGTGTAATGACGCAGTCATGCTCAGTAGAAACTGCCTGTGATGAGGCTGATACAGAGCGGGGTACTCCGAAGGAGCGTCCCGCTCTGTATCATCCGTAGTGCAGACAGTCTCTACTGAGCATGACTGCACCATGTCCAGCTGCCACTGTATCAGCTGCGGAGTGGGCAGTCTCTACTGTGCATGACTGCACCGTGACTGGCTGCCACTGTATCAGCTGCGGAGTGGGCAGTCTCTACTGTGCATGACTGCACCGCGACTGGCTGCCACTGTATCAGCTGCGGAGTGGGCAGTCTCTACTGTGCATGACTGCACCGCGCCCGGCTGCCACTGTATCAGCTGCGGAGTGGGCAGTCTCTACTGTGCATGACTGCACCGTGACTGGCTGCCACTGTATCAGCTGCGGAGTGGGCAGTCTCTACTGTGCATGACTGCACCGCGTCCGGCTGCCACTGTATCAGCTGCGGAGTGGGCAGTCTCTACTGAGCATGACTGCACCGCGCCCGGCTGCCACTGTATCAGCTGCTGAGTGGGCAGTCTCTTCTGCGCATGACTGCCCCGCGACTGGCTGGCAGTGCCACTGTAGCCCGTGTAACACGCTCTTCAACTAGTAAAAGAGTAATTTATCTGAAAATTACAATTCCACATAGACATACATATATAAACACATTAAAGAGTTCATGAAATATATCAATATAAAGCAAATGAAGCTTTTTTACTCAGAAGGAAAAGCCCTCTGTTATATGTTAAAATGTTATCATAAATTTAACGAAACATTAACTATTTTCATGCCAAATGGGTGTACAATACATTGCTCCTCAATTCATTGCACACCTCTCTGGCAAGTAGAAGGTGAACCCTTTGTTTTTTTTATGACACTGAAAAGGTTAAGAATAAACTTAAAGAGATAACTGAGATGAAAATTATCATCCTGGATAGAAGGGTGGGCAGTATTTTATTGTTATTTTGCTAAATGTGTTGGATACCTCTCAGGCACTCAGATGGTTAAAAAGGTAACTAATTTGTTTGTTATTTCAAATGAAAACTATTAAAATGTTAATAGAAAATATAATTCAAATAATGAACCAGTCACGTACATATTGTAGCTTGGGTACAGTGTGTAAGCTGTAAATGGGTATTTTTATATTGCTAGGCTTCATCTTCAAGTAGCAAGATTGTTACTTGTAACCACTGTGTTACAGAGTTCCTCACATGAAGGGGCTAAAATAATTGCTTGGCTTTTAATGATTTATGGACACGACACTGAATGTACGTCATAGCCTTTATTGTGGTTAGGCAGCTATTGTAATAGATATGTGACTTCCTCCTCTACAGATATCCACACAACTCTCCAAGGAGCTAGGGATGGGAATATTCTGTGTGGGAGATGATTATCCACATCTGCTGGTCTCATCCATGAGATAAGGGCAGCCTGTGAAGTTTGGTTCTGCTGTGAAGCTCATAATATTGATTTATTTTTGTTCACCAAGACAAGGCACCTCAAATGTTTCATAGGACCAGAGATATGGCCATTTTAACAATAGGGTAAAGTGGGCTGCGGTACTCGTGGAAGAAATACACTGTGACAGAACAATCTGAAATCCTCTAGATCTCTCTTACCCTAAGTGTGATGGTTTTGCTGGGGCTCTGACTGTGATTGTCAGCTTACTGCATTCAGGAAGACTTTGTATGCTTTATTAAACAGAAGTCTGTGGAATAGATGCAGATTTTCAGGCAAAAGGTGGTAACCCCAAGGAAGAGGCAAGTTTTACTTTAAGGGCCATATGTTCAAATGTAAAGTGTAGGAGTTCTGGGGCAAACCATTTGCACTGTAGGGGAAAAGGATCAAAAATGTCCATTGATTTAAATGGAGATTTTAACCCCTTGAATGCTAGACATGTCTCCAAACCATTCCACTATAGCATTCAATGGGTTAAAATCCCAATTTAAATAGTTGTTTGTTTGTTTTTTTCATTTTCCTCTGTAGTGCATATGGTTTGCCCCAGAACTCAGCTGTGCTGGCCACACCCACATTGTGACTTGTGGGCGTGGCCATAGCAATCTCAATGTCTCTGCACCAGTTTTATACCCATATACTGGCTATTGTTTAACCTGTGGACAATAGAAAGATCTTTAATCCTGGGCCGGATTTACAATAAGAGAATAGACATCTGCCTACAGGCGCACCCCACAGAGGGGCGCCTGTCATTCGGATCGCTTTTTAATTTTTTTTTTTTTATATTAGCCTCGCTGGCTGCGCAGTGGCATAACAATAATCCCCCCACCCGGCGCCCGCTCCATGTTGCCCTCACATTGCCCCCCCCCTCCGTTGTCTGTTTTCTACCTCCCTGGTAGGATAGGTCTGTGCCTCTTTTGGCTCAGTCCTGTAGCTGCGGAGCTCCCTTGTCGGGTCTTAAGGAATGCAGTGCGCTGGAGATGACATCATCTCCCAGTGCTCTGCATTCCTGAATAGAAGAACGCGCGGGAGCTCCAGTAGCTACAGGACTGTGCAGAAGGAGGCACAGATGACAGATCTCTCTTGCCAGGGAGGTAGGAAACAGACAACGGGGGAGGTAGGAAACGGACAATGGGGGGAGGCAATGTGAGGGCAACATGGAGATGGTGGGGGCAATGTGGAGCTAATGGGGGGCAAGTTGGAGCCGATGGAGGGCAATATGAGGGCAATATGGAGATGATGGGGCAATGTGGAGCTGATAGGGGGCAATTTTGAGATGATGGGGCAATGTTGAGATGATGGGGGGCAATGTGAGGGCAATATGGAGATGGTGGGGGCAATGTGGAGCTGATGGGGGGCAAGTTGGAGCTGATGGGGTGGGGGGCAATGTGAGGGCAATATGGAGATGGTGGGGCCAATGTGAAGCTGATGGAGGGCAAATTGGAGATGGTGGGGGCAATGTGGAGCTGATGGGGGCAAGCTGGAGCTGATGGGGGCAATGTGAGGGCAATATGGAGATGGTGGGGCAATGTGGAGCTGATTGGGGCAAGTTGGAGCCTATGGGAACAATGTGAGAGCAATATGGAGATGGTGGGGGCAATGTGGAAATCATGGGGGCAAGTTGGATCTGATGGGGGCAATGTGAGGGTAACATGGAGCTGATGGGGGCAATGTGGAGCTGATGGGGGGCAAGTTGGAGCTGATGGGGGGCAATGTGAGGGTAACATGGAGCTGATGGAGGGCAAGTTGGAGCTGATGAGGCCAAGTTGGAGCTGATGGGGGGCAATGTGAGGGTAACATGGAGCTGATGGGGGGCAAGTTGGAGCTGATGGGGGCAAGTTGGAGCTGATGGGGGCAATGTGAGGGCAATATGGAGATGGTGGGGGCAATGTAGAGCAGATGGGGGGCAATGTGAGGCCAATATGGAGATGGTGGGGGAAATGTGGAGCTGATGGAGGGCAAGCTGGAGATGATGGAGGCAATGTGGAGCTGATGGGGGGCAAATTGGAGCTGATTGGGGGCAATGTGAGGGCAACATGGAGATGATGGGGGGCAATGTGGAGATTAGGAGCATTGTGGAGGTGTCCAGTGGAGATGGCCAAGGGTGTGTGTGGGGGGGGGCGCTTCAGATTTCTGTGCCTACAGGCTCCTGAGATGTAAATCTGGCCCTGTTTAACTCATTACTGTGTTAGAGGAAACTTTAGTACAATTTCATATGCACGTGTTGTCAGGTACTGAATGGTACTGACTGTGCTGTCATCTACCACTTGAAGGCATAATACTTAACCCTTCAAATGCCAGAGGAGGATCCAATTCATTGTGTTACAATGTTTTGGACAACCATCTGACCCTCCACAGGTTTATCAAGGGAAGGCTAAGGAGACAGATGAATAGTTCTGTGAGTACAAAATTGTAATCCATTTGTACTGCATGGCTCCAGGTGTTGCGGTAAGTCCCCTAAAGATACAACCCAGTGCAAGCCTGGGTGGGGAGTGTTACTGGAAGTGGGGTGGGTATACGTTAAAGGGACAGAAACACTTAGGCCTCAATTAATTTTTCAAGCATGGTAAGCCATACAATTACCAGTGTTATGAAAAAATACCGGCAGAAAACAAAAAACACGCAGGGTGTCAATGTTAGTTCCCCTTTGGATCCATTAAAACACACTGAAACAATGGCCATATTCCCATTCAATTCTATCTGTAAGGCCTTAACATGCATTAAGGGACCCACTCTGACGAGTGAAAATCTGCACCCACTTTTTTGGGCGTAGAGTCCCTTACGCATGTTTGGTCCTGCCAACGCAGCAATTGAAGTTAAAAAAAAGGACCCAAAAACAGTGGATGTTTTGATATGGGGCTCTAAACTGCTTGGCCATGTCAGATTCTTTGGCCTAATGTCCGTTGTGGTTTCAGTTGCTAGGGCAATTGAAACTTTTGAATGAAACACCTTTCAGCAGTGGAAGTACCCTAGTTTTACTCAGGGGGATAAACCCTACAACATTTTTTTTTTATATTTAAGTATTACTATACCTTTAAAGATGTATAGTGTTGAAACCAAAAAGGTATGTGTGTGTTTGTGATTGTTTATGGATGTTGGTTGTGCAAACATGTGGTATGTGTTTTTATAGTGCAAATCTCTCTGCTTCTCTCCTATAGTCACTACAAATATCTCTCTCTCCAGTGTATGCTTTTCTCTGTTGCTTTCTTCCAGTCCTGCAGCTCAGTGAATGTCTAACAACAAGAAATTTGTGTTGGTTGTTTTGCAGTTTACATACTGTTTTTTGAATTTTGGTTTTAACTGGCTGGATTTGTGTTTTGTTATGGCCATGAAACGTCATGCATTGAGTGTTTTCCTTTGAATTTCTCTTGTCCTCGTGGGGTTTAGTTCTTGAGGTCAACATATGATAGTTGTCAAAACCTGCAATGTTAGTCTCTGCAACCCTCCCTCTTTATGGAGAATGCTGGCCAGGTAATAGAATTCCTACGGTACAAGGATGTGTGTACCGCCGGCATTCATTTAAAGGGATAGTAATAATTATGACTAATCCCTATATTAAAGTAATATTACAAATAAATGTATTGCCCCCAGTGTCATCTCTCAAACCTTTATAGTTTGAGAGATGATTGCTCCTAAAGTTGCCCTCTCCCTCCCCCTTCCCTGAAGTCAGTGTTGTAGCTGACTGAAGAGAAATCCGGTCTTACGATCATCAGGCAGCTCTGCAGCAGAGCCGTGATCTCGTTAATAATAATAAAAAAATCACTAAAATGGTCTACTACGTGTGCTTGCAAACCAAGCGCACGTAGAAGACTGTTTTAGTGAAAGATTTATTTTTTATTAATGCGATCTTGGCTGTGCTACAGAGCTGCCTGAAAGTCGTATGACAGGCTTCCCTGCAGTCAGCTAGAACGCTGACTTCGGGGAAGGTGGAGGGAGAGGGCAACTTTAGGAGCAATCATCTCTCAAACCATAAAGGTTTGAGAGACGACACTAGGGGCAATACATTTATTTTTAAAATTACTTTACTATAGATATTAATAATAATTAAGTATTACTATCCCTTTAAGTACTAAGGCTTGTTTTACTGGGCACAATAGAATCTAGCTCCTTGTCTTTTTTTGATTGGGAATTGGCTGCTGGTGGAGAAAAGGGACAAATGGACCATCCTGACCTTATGTGATCAACTAGGTCAGCGGTAGTAAACACCAGCCCACAAGTGTTAATGACTGCAACTTAAAAAACCTGTTTAGCTAGTAGCCTTCAAGGATTAGAGTTTGCAAACATTGGTATGTGAAGTGGATATGCTGTCCATATCTGCTTTTCCAGTGAATTTATTATTTCAGTATATATGGGAACTGTTCTTACAAAGTGTTTCACTTAGCCTTCTCGTGAATTAATGTAAAAAAATATGGATTACAGATATTACTAGTAAAATTTGGAATCTATATAGGTCTCATATAAAGAAAAAAATAGTGTTTATAAATATGTGTGCGGATCCTTTTTATTAAAAAAAAGTACAACAAAATTAATAATTCTCATCAGTTGTGATGGGGTCCAGCAAACAATGGGGCCCTGAGGATCTGCAATATTCTGAGACCCTTTACAATAGACTAGTGTTCTATCTTAGCTGTGGCAGCTGATAACAGGGTTGATGCCATCTTGTAAGGTTAGTATTGCATTGGTAAGTCCCTTCCGTGTTCTTCATTAACTTTTTGAGCACCAGACAGGTGTCCAATGCATTGCAAAAGCAAAGGAGCTGCAAAAGCCACCATCTAAATGAATATGCACTACAAGCCATCAAATTAGGATGTCTGCTTCATCACCAAACCAGCACAGAACACTATACTATATAATGAATGCTATACCACAATCATTGGGTGTTGGGTCTGGGCACAATGATTCCATGTGGTCTTTTTTTGCTTTCAACAGAGACCAGTGTTTCGCCCCCAACGCTCCACAAATCATGTCAAGCTGATGGACTAATGATTTGTATACTAAACTATTCAATCTTGTTATGCGCATACAGTATAGAAATGAGTCTTAGGCCAGGATTCATCAAGGTGTGAATAGCTTAGTGCCCAAGAAAATCAGAGGATTTCTTTGTGCATGAACCATTTGACCATTCAGCAACTGCCATCGCTTATTCATGGATAGATTTGATTGGCGGGTCTCATTACACTTTATGTGGCAAACACACGCATACACATTTGTGCTTATTCATATGTGTCTGTTTCTTCGTCTGACTGGCCTATTTACGCAATTTTCCCTGCTTCACATACATAAAGCAGGGAAACACTACAAAATATTGATGAATACCCAAAGGTATCCATCAATGATCTCTGTGAAGTGCAGGCAAAGAGCAACATACTTGATACACAGCTTTTCCTGCAGTTTGATGAATCCCGGACTCAGTCCTCGGGACACACCAACAGTTAATGTTTTCTGAATATCCTACTTTGAACACAAGTAGGTAATCAGAGGCTCAGTCATTTTGATTGATTTACCTGTGCTTAATTTGGGATATTGTTCAAATGTGACCTGTTGTTTTTTTTAAGGCGATCTGCAGCTGTGGGACATGTTTATGAGTTAAAATACAATTTTTTTTTTTTACCAATGCAGTTGAATTGTCCCAGAAAGTAGCTATAAATTGTACAATGACTTCCATTCCAGCAGTTACTCAAAACAGAAGACCTAACCTAGACTCCATGTCTTTACTTACTCTTCTTAAATTTAATTTGTTTATTGAGCACCGAAGTAAAAGGAGGGATAATTCTATAGAAGGGATGATGCTTCAAACTTCATCTGTCCCTGTCCCAAAATGTAATTAGTCCCAACTGACCCTTACCTAATATCAAATTAAATACATTTTCAGTTAGGCATTTACACATCTGAGGTAAGCACAATTAAGTTCTGAGTGTAGGAGTGTCATACCTGCCCTCCATGTTTTTAGTCCTTCGTGGTGTTCTGCTCATCTTCTACTAAGACACAATTTGTCTCTAAAGGCACTTTTCTGAATACACAGTGGAAATGAGTAAAACTACTACTAATAATAATAAAAGTAGTATTCATAACAATATTACCATCTATAGCATAGCTGGTATTTTTTTTTTCAGCCACCACCCTCTGAACCCTTCACTGTACAATGAGCCTTATGACACACAAAACTGGCTTAATTCTGGGGCAAAGCAAATTCACCATATGGGAGAAATAAAAAGTTCCAAAATTCACATACATTGGGACCCCTTTACCATTCAATGGGTTAAAATCCCCATTTAAATCAAACAGAATTTGCCTCAGGGGGCATGACCATATGCCGGACAGAGTGGACGCTTCTACACATCGCTCCTCAGCAATTTCTCCAATCCAGGGCCATCCATCCTTAAATTGGGATATTGTCCCTCAGATTTCGCCTGCTGACTACTCCCCCCAGGCAGAGCTGCCTGTACCTCCCGATATCGGCTGTCATCTCCCTCTCTGGCAGCGCTGCCGAGGTGCAGGCCTGGAAAGCCACGCAACCTAGGAATACAAAGAGACCCAGTGACTCTCGGCCCCCCTGGGTCTGGTGGTAAACCCTGCCTCCCTTCGACATACCGTTGCGGGGAACTGCACCTCCAGACTTCATATACTGGACAGTTCACCATCAGATGTGCTACCCACACCTGCCACTGACCTGAAGGCCATTCTGTCCACATCTTGCTCCCATACTGGGCCTTGCTTCCTGCCCCCAGACTGTGACTCAACCCCAGCATTACCGGTGGATCTCCCTTCCAGCCAGAACTCCACTGCCTAGATACTCCGGCTATTGCTAGCAGCCACAAGTCACATCCATGCTCCACTCCCAGTCTCTGGACAAGCTGTGAGGAGGTGGGTACAATGGGACCTCCTCTCAGTGAACCTGAGTAACCCTACCAAGTGTCTTAATTGGATACTTCCCTGACATTCTTGCCCTGCTCCTGTTGCCTGGCACGCCCCTTCCCCCCATAGCTCACCCTCCGTTTGTTATTTTCCCCCCCAAGTGCGGCTTCCTCTCCTTCCCCCCCATTAGGCTCATTTGGCTACTCAGGCCATGCACCTTAGTCAACCACTGGCCCACCTCTCCCACGGCCACTTTGACACCATCTTCTGGGCTGCAGGAAAGCCCTCTGTAGGCCTGAAGTGACCTCTGGTTGGACTCACCTTACACCTGCCTCTGAGTCTGCTTTGCCCTCAACCACATGTTGCTACATCACACTATAGTGTGCAACCTTGACTCTGTTATGCAACTGGCCTAGCCTCCATGCAGCTGAGTCACCACAGCACCCATGGTGCACCCTCCCCTGGGCTTGCCAACTCACCAGCTACCTGACCACCCCACATAGTTTGCTGTCTCCCAGCACCAACCTTGATTTCTGTGAACACGCTATATGCAGATTATTCCTTATGATGTTCTAAGTACAACAAGTGCCTCCTTCCTTCGCTAAGCTACACTGGTGCACGTCTTACTGTTCCTGTCCCTTTGGCCCTTCATAGCCACCATCAACCCACTCACTGCTATCCTAACCCCACATAGGTCCTGTCCCATGAAAGGGTGTACAGTTGTTGTATTTTCATAAGTCATACAGGGTGCCATGGGCCTGCACCATAGCATCCTGCTGGGCTATGATAGATTTTATGCGGAATCCATTGCTACTTCATTGTACTCACTTTGTACCCCATTCCCCCTTTTCTTTTCTGTACTCCCCGGTTGTTCTACAAAAATACCAATAAAAATTGTATGTTTTAAAAAAAAATTAAACAGAATTTGCCTTTGTCCCATATGACACATTTGGTTTTCTCCTGTTTTCTTGTGTATTTCAAGTGTAGATTTTGTGGGTCAGTTTTCCTATAGTTTGCATGCTCTGTGGCCGCACGCTCAATGCTGTTTACGTTCTCTGATTCAGTCCGTATCTATTGTGTTCATGATGTTGGTCAGTTATCTTACAGATTTCAAGCCCTGAGAGTTTACTTCAACAAACATTGTAACTGGAAACACATAATTTGCAATCTATAGGACAGTGGTTCTCAGACAGGATGCCGTATTACTTTAGTATGCCCTGGGCATTGGATTAGGGCACCACCTTTTCTATGAAGGCATTCACAATAATCTAAATGTTGAGTTTCAAATGGTAGGCACACAGTGCTAATGTTTCGATTCTGAATGTAAGACCTATGAATTACTATATATGTATGTACTTTAGATTGTAAGCTATCGGCCAGAGACCTCACTTCCCAAAAGCACTTGTAACCCTGTATGGTCTAAACACGTAAATTGCACACCCTTAAAAATGACATATAAAATGTTAGGAGTTCCCTGGAATTTCCAGACTGCATGTTAGGGGTGCCTCGAGCAAAAAAAGATTGATAAACACCGCTATATGATAATATATCCACAGAGTATACAATAAAGATACATATTGACTCTCAGAGCATGCCATCAACAGGGAAACTGAAACCCCAGATTTTGCAATCTGAAATACAGACCCACAGAGCATACAAAAAGACACAGACTGAATTACAGAGGTTGCAGTCAGCAGGGAAACGTACTCCCAGAGAATGAAAAATATAGAACTGATGAAAATGTTTAAATAACTGCACTGCAAGATCATTGATCCAGTTCAATAGATTGGAATGCCTGAGGGTAGTCTGTGTATCGATTAGAAGTTCTGAAATACCTTTGTATCTTTACTGTTCTCCTATAGATTACAAGCACTGAGGGTTGTTTCCCTGCTGATTGCAAGCTCTGTGGTTCAGTTTGTATGTTGAGTGCACACTTTATGGGTCTCTTCTCCTGCATATTGTAAGCTTGTTAATAAAATGCAGTATACCAAGAAAATAACAATCATCCATACTTAGGTTGATGTAACAAAACGAACTAAAGCAAATTCTGGGGCAAACCACTTGCATCATAGGGGACAAATAAAAAATGCCCACATTCCCATTGATTTAACTGCGGCTTTTAACTAGTTGAACTCTAGAGGTCTCTAATGCATTACTTCACAATGTGTTGAAGACCTCTCTATCACTTGGGGGGTTAAAGGTCATCTATAGTGCAGTTTTGTCTCTGCACAGCTGCACTGGCTCTATGGAATGGGGGATTGAAACATCAGTCTTAGTTCCCATAGTCCTGGTAGACGATCAGCGACAGGAAGTAGATCCTCCTTTTCCCTAGTTTTAGAGAAACAGCACTGGATCAAACATGTGACTTGGTAAGTACTAACCCTTGATCTACTGGAAAATGATGATAGTGAAGTCAGGAACACATAACTACCAGACTACCTGAGCAGTATGCTCATTTCAACTCTTCATACTAACTATAACCTCCGTTCCACTGCTAACAACTCAATGAGTACCCCAAACGATAAGAAAGAAGCCAGTCCACCTGCTTCTCCTTCAGAGCTCTGAAAGCCTGTAATAACCTACCCAAAAACAATCAGATCTTCTCCCAATCTAAAATCCCTAAAAATAACTGCTTCTTTGTATCTAAAAACAATATGTAACTATATCATTTTTGTATGTGTGTTTATAGTTATTGTTTCTCTATTTTGTGCAAATATGTAACTTCTTACTGTAAAGGTTCTTCAGGACAAACTTGAAAACTACAGAAATCTCAGTTGTATTCTTCATGGTAAAACATTTTCTAACTAAATAAATTAGTCCTTTGAGCACAGTAGCAGGTCACATTTTCAAACAATCCTTTCTTGTTCACATTTGGGTAATCTCTGGCTCAGTCATTTTTTATTGCACTACCTAGGGATATCCTTAAGATATGACTTCTTTGTGTGTCCTGAGGCCTGGAGCTGGGAATGAGTGGTTTATTATATTAGGGATTACTTTTGCTTTAACCCTTTGAGTGTCAGAGGGGTAGACAAGGCATTGCATACCCTCTGACACTCAAAGGGTTAAGTAGTATGATAAAACAAAATAATTACTAACATAATTTTCTCAAATCCACATTGATTTAAATTGGGCTTTTAATAACTCTTGAACGCTAGCTATGTTTGCAAAGCATTTAGATAAAAAGGATTTTTTTTCGTAAACTATAAATCACTGCGTACACTGGTGGCACTATATAAATAAACATATTCATTCCTATGGTGCTCTTGCTTGCCCCAGAACTGCTCTACTTACTTCTAACTCATTGCATCCAAAGTGGAACAAATATGTGATTTTGAAATAAATTTCAGAAGCAAAAATACGTTAGCCATTTGATTGAACACTTAAAGAGGAACTACCACCGCTAAACAACTTGATGTCTAATAATTCCCTATCTGGCTACTAGCTGCTCAGTAGCGCTAGTCACAGAATTATTACCTTATTCAATAGAATTCTCCATTCTTCCAGGGCTGACAGGCAGGACGGAGCGCAGACATCTTTCAATAGTGACGTCTGCTCTGTTGGTCCCTTTTGGAGCCAGACGGCTCCTAGCAACACTCCTAGAGCCGGCTGAGACCGACAGCGCAGGCGTGCAGACATCACTGTAGAAAGATGTCTGCGCTCCGTCCTGCCTGTCAGCTCAGGAAGAATGGAGAATTCTATTGAATAAGGTAATAATTCTGTGACTAGCGCTACTAAGCAGCTAGTCGCCAGATGCGGATTTATTAGACATCAAGTTGTTTAGCGGTGGAAATTCCGCTTTAACAACTAGACGCATTTGCAATGTATTGCTTAGCAATACATTGAACAACCCTCTGTTCCTTAAGTGGTTAAAACAGTCATAGATTGAGTTTCATTTTTTGTGAGATAACCCTTTAAGTGCCAGAGGAGTACGCAACGCTTTGCAAAGCAATGCGTTGCATACCTTCTGGAACGCAAAGGGTTAAACAAAACCTGGTAGATTATAACATTCCCCTCTGGTCTACACTGCCAATTTCAGCCAGGACCTATTATATCATTTCCATAAAATGACAAATAAATAAATCTAAATATCTTATAAATATTGTTTTAATTAAAAAAATGCCCAAGATACATGTGACCTTGAACGCTGTCAACATATTTGTTAGGAAGTTACAGCTCCACTTTAATTCCATCAATGCTACATGAGTTACTATAACTAGCTAGATGTTGTTGGACTACAAAGCTCAGGTCTCTAAACCTTTCTGTACCCTGGCATACTGCAAACTTCATACAACCAGTCTATAAGTGAAACACGAGGGGGGGAGAGAAGAAGGCGGCGTCATAGACAGTTGTACTTTCGTCACTTCCGTTTTAGAGCCCGTGGTTTCTCCCTTTCATTCTGTTCTGTACCGGAAGTGGGTCTGTGAGTGTGGGCGAGTAGGACGAAGCTGTGGACGGTGTTAAGATGGCAGGAGCAGATGGGGACGATTCGCTGTATCCGATTGCGGTGCTTATAGACGAGCTGAGGAATGAGGACGTGCAGGTGAGCGGGCTGTAATGGTTTGTGCGCTGTCCTCATTAGGGACATGGTACTGTTTCCTTCCTTACGGTATTCTAATGCAGTAGGGCACACCCAGCAAGCGAATACATATAAATGGCTGTTACTGCTGAACATACTCTTCTTCCTTTCATAAACAGGCCCTGGCATTGAGTCGTGTGCTTCTGTATTAAAAGTATTAGTTTCATCTGACACTACCATGGTTGTATAAGTTATGTTATCGGACTACAGCTCCCATCTTCCTCCTCAAATCAACGTTTAGAGAGCGCCATAGTGTCTCTCTTAAATGATACCCAGATAATGGAAAAAAATATATAATTTTTTTAATCAAAATGATCATTTATAGGTAGATGTGTGTGCTGACTAATAAACCTTAGCATTTTTATTTCTTTCCAAAGTTCTCTGGTGGTCTTCCCCTGATATTTGCATACCCTATCTGATTGGCACCTGATTACCTCTACCTTAGAGTGCACAGACACTTTTTGTGTGTGTGTGTGTGTGTGTGTGTGTGTGTATATGTGTATCTAGGTGTTGTAACAGACACAAAAGGGCTACCTGAAAGGAATACAGGTGTAGAATTATAGCTTCACAGTGAGGGAAAATAACCCACCTGAAAGACAAGGCACACAAACCCTCCCCAAAGCAATTATGCTAAATGCAAAATAACTTTGACTTTTAAAATAACAGAAAACACAAGAAAGGTGGTTAAAGGGATTGTAATACTTAGATTAAAGTTTAGCTCCAAGTGTTCTGTATAATTTTTTTAAACATGTAGTGTTATACTTAATTACTTACGGTGTTGTATTCCAAACACTATGCAAGCCTAAAGAATCCCTCTCCCACCCCTTTCCTTGTGTCAACCAGCCTTGCATTCTGGTCTGGATGAAGCGTAGCAAGGGACAATCTTCAGCAAGCAAAAGGAAAATCCTGCCTTCCTTAGTCAAGGGGGACAGAGTTTTCCTTATACTTATTGAATGAAGATTGTCCCACTACTGGATTCCAGCTTTTATGGGAGGCGGCCAGAAGGGGCGGGGGGATCCTTTCAGCTCGAATAGAGTTTGAAATACAATACTGTAAGTAAATATATAAATATATTGCTTTTACGAATGTGTACGCACACATCTGCATGCTTATGCATGGTGCATAATAGTACATGAACGCACAGACACGCTCATGCACATTCACAAATTTACACGTACAACACATTTGAGAGCAAAGCGCATGGACATTGCTCGGACATCTATTCACATCAGACTGTAAATATAAACAAGGAAATGTATCAAGGAGGGAGAGGTCACTGCACCAATGCAAGAAAAGCCATAAAATTATCTACTTTATATACATCTTCAGTTCATTTAGTCATTTTGCAGTGGCAGTTTTAGTCTGATATGTGGAAGAAACACTATATGTAAGTTTTAAACCAAGATACTTGATTAATTGATTATTCCGATACTAATAATTATTTTTACTGGACAAATCAAACCTCTTCACAGCAAACGGAACACTTCAGTACAAAAGATACAGACAAGTGGTGCTCAAGTGGCATGGGTAGAGGTCAGGAATGGATGTCACAGAACACTTACCAATAAATAAACAATATTAACAACCAATATATATGTCAATATTGTAACATTCCAATGATCATATAACCAACAATAATATATAATATGAACACTGTTCAAAATGATATATGGTATGTGTAAACCACCACTTAGCTCAGTCCCACAACAAAGGTGGTAATGTCCCAAAGTCAGTTCCCCAACAATTAAAGATGAAAATGGGAAAAAAACAGATGGAAAATAAATCAGATGGAAAATGATAAATGATGTACCCCATTTGAAAGTCTCCTAAATGAATATGGTTAACAGGTGAAATGTGGATGAAACAAATAGATTGTAAGTCTGTCAGTCCTGAATACAAATCTTCTCCCACTACTATTAGACTTTCCATATGTCGCTCCTCATATGGCCTTCTTCCACATACAACACAAGCACAATCTGTATACAAAATAGAAGAGCAAAGTGGACCATCTAAAAGAGTGTTTATTCAAATATGCCCATGCACAAAATGAAATTGCACTTACAAGATATCAATAAAATTGGTGCATATCTCTATCTGAAGTTTGCCACCGTAGGTGTGTCTATGACACCTTCTCCCTTGTGGATGTCACTGCTTTTGTGGAAGGAAGCAATACAAACTCTAAGCGCTTAGTGAACAATCCTGCTCAATGACGAGAGTAATGCCCATCCAAACTGGATAACTTCTTAGTCTATTCACGGACCAGTTGTATATAAAGGCTACAGGATCGTTCCATACCTCAGCTCTGTGTTGCTCTCAAGATGCTTTAAGGGCTCAGACACCTGAGGAAGCGGATAGTTTGATCCACAATACGCGTCAGTCCATGTACTTTTACAGTGTTTACCAAGAGTGAAGTCTCTTGCAGTGGTGTCCCGATCATTTTCAGCTAATCATTGAGGCTAGTGATGGAAGGATATTTACGGCATCTTGGGAACAACACAGCGCTGAGGTCTGGAACAATCCTGTAGCCTTTACATACAACTGGCCTGTGAGTAGACTAAGTGGTTATCCAGTTTGGATGGGCATTACTCTTGTCATTGAGCAGGATTGTTCCACTAAGCGTATAGTGTTTGTATTGCTTCCTTTCACTCAAGCAGTGCCATCAACAAAGAAGATGTCATAGATATAACTACGGTGGCAAACTTCAGAGAGAGATATGCACCAATTTTATTGATATCTTGTAAGTGCAATTTCACTTTTTGCATGGGAATATTTTAATAAAACCTCTACTTTTAGATGGTCCTCTTTGCACTTCTATTTTGTATACAGATAGTAGTTGTGTGGTTCAAATGGGTGCATTTCAGATTGTATGTGGTTGCTAACAGTAGATTACAACAGATCAAATGCTTTTAAAACTATAGTTACGGATGCAAATAAATGTAGCTCTGATTAATGTGCATATATTATGGTTCGTGTAACACTATATAAATTGTCTGACTTGTAGTTCAAAAGTAAATATGATTTAGAGTATCTCCCTCCTGCCCCTTTTACCTACGTAAATTGATCCCCAGCCAGTCAGGACAGCATACAGTGAGTATTAACTGCTGTGTGAAAGCCACCCAATTCGTTAATTGCTTCTGTTAAACAAATTGAGTCATGTGTATTTCAAGGGTACAATTCCCCTTTTAAAGATAAGACCTGTAAATTGAGAAATAGTTGGTCCAGATCAGAGTACAGTGCATTGGACACCACTTACCCTACACAAAGGGTAAGCTCAAGCAAGAGATGAAAAACCATAAAGCAAGAGAGTAGTTGTATATAAACAGCACTCAGAACCCACATGTGCAATGTTAATATCTTCCTTTACTGGGTCTGTGAGCTGTAAAAGGGTCAGATGAGGTTGTGACATAGAAAAGACACTGAGCCTGCAGATGTCTATATCCTGCAATGTCTGCTGTTTATTTACATTTCTCACTCTGTGTATAGCATGGAGCTCATTCCTTTCTGGCTACAAGTCAGCAAAACTGGCCTCAGCTTCTTAGGCAAGGCACAGACTCTTTGAATTCCATTGATATATTAGTACAGGGGATACAATCTTTGACACTCCATCTGCTGGTTAGAGATGATGGTGTTTGTAGTCTCCAGCAGCTGAAATGTTGAAAGGGATAGTAATACGTATAATGTAAAAAATATATGTTGTAGGGTTTATCCCCCTGAGTAAAACAAGGGTACTCCTACTGCAGCAAGATGTTTTATTTGAAAGTTATTACAGATCAAAGTTTAATTTTTTAGGTGCAATATCACAGTGGCCTGAAATTGTACAGTGGTGCTGTTGGTACACCATTCTATGGACAGCTCTGGCCCCGGGACTTGCAAAACAGGCACACTTTATAGACCATTCCAGTGAAGTACTTATTTCTATATCGCACAGTTTCGGCTCTGCTGAAGAGCTGCAGGACGGTCCCAGGACCAGAATCTGCTTCTCTGTTATATGGCTGTCTTCTTGTAAAACGGGAACTTTAGATGCTTTGATCTTTCATACTATACACTATATCCCTTTAATCTCCATATGGTTTGTTTCATTTAGAGTAATTTTTATTATTTTAGCAAGCGAATAATGGAATTGGAGGTGGAACCGTGGAATTGGAGGTCAGAATAAAATCCTCTTTTATCTGATAACCAATTAGCTTCATCAATATAATTATTTGTTCTGGATTGCAATATTACTCTCTCATCACTATTCCTAATCACTATATCATTATCGCATAATCCACTTAGCACCTTTCTTTCATTTTGAGCAATATTATCATTACATTTATTAGCTCTGGTTTTCATCTTCCTCAAATCCCTTGACAAATTTTTCAAATACCTCTATGTATGGCCTCCTACATTCAAATGGATAAATTGTGCATCTTCCCCGAAAAGTAGTATGTTGAACGAAATGATCTTCCTTACTATCTTGTAACTAATCCCCAGATCCTTCTAAACTTTCTCATCTCAATTATCACAATCCCATTCATCCACCTGAGTACTTACTCCTTCCCCAATCTCTCTGATCTCCTTGCTGGGGTTGGTGAGGCATTCTCTTTATGGTATTTCCGTGTTGGGAGGTCAGGGGCTGGAGTTTAAACCTGGGTATTTATCCTCTCCAGGCATTTGTGTCTGTGTGCCAACTTCCCCGGTTTTGTTTCACTGTCCCTGGATTCTGCTCTCCTTTTTTTGTTCCAGATTTCAAAATTGAGCCTTATCCCTGTATTGTATTTGCTTGTCAAAGCTTAGTAGTTTATGCACTTCCCTGTTGCTTATTTATATATTTTCATGTAATATTTAAGTGAAGATTCTGCCGCAGTAAAATTGCAGTTTTGTCTGTTGCACAAGGTGCCATATACAATAAGATAATGATAAGCAATTCTTAGGCAAGCTAACTGCACCATATGCCACTTTCTTATTGATTGTGCAGTTGATATTCTCCTGAATTGCACCCCCTTTAACTTATTTGATACAACCAAAGGGTCACTGTGTCAAGTGACTGCCCAGAGGAAGAGTTCCTGAAACAAATTTTGATATGTTGGCAAGTTATATTAGTATGGACACTGTAGAAATATATATTTGGATCTTAAAGGGGTAGTAATACTTAAGTGTTACTAATCCCTATATTAAAGTCCTATTAAAAATAAATGTATTGCCCCCAGTGTCATCTCTCAAACCTTTATGGTTTGAGAGATGATCGCTCCTAAAGTTGCCTTCTCCCTCCTCCTTCCCCGTAGTCTGTGTTCTAGCTGACTGCAGGGAAGCCAGTTGTACGACTTTCAGGTGGCTCTCCAGCACAGCAGCGATCGCGTTAAAAAAAGAAAAAAAAAATCTTTTACTAAAACTGTTTTCTACGTGTACTTGCAAACCAAGCACATGTAGAAACAGTTTTAGTAAAAGATTTTTTTTTTTTTTCTTTTTTTAACGCGATCGCGGCTCTGCTGCAGAGCTGCCTGATAATCTGTGACCGGATTTCCTTTCAGTCAGCTACAACGCTGACTTCGGGGAAGGGCAATTTTAGGAGCAATCATCTCTCAAACCACAAAGGATTTGAGAAATGTCACTGGGGCAATACATTTATTTTTAAAAGGTGTTTACTATAGGGATTAGTAATATTTAAGTATTACTATCCCTTTAAGTCACACTTGCCTCATTGAGGCTGATGTACTGAGAAGAATTGTAGTAATTCTGGGGCCAAACAAACTGTAACGCAGGGGAAAGTAGAACTAAATTTCTTTCAATTGGACTTTTAACACCTTGAATGTTAGAAAAGTCTCCGCACTGTGATGCAGTCAGACTTTCAGTGTGAATGCTTTTGTCCCCTATGTTGCAGGTGGTTTGCCGCAGAATTACTACGGTTCTTAAAGCGGAACTTTCAGATCATACTAAGTCGCCATGCATTCATTAAATGCATGGCGACTAGCTTGGAAATAGAAGTCTTGCCTTTAAAAAATAGCACAGTGTGAAGTAATCCTTCCTGTTTGGGGACTGATAGGCAGGTTAGTGCGGTCCGTGCGCCTGCACCGTCAGTCCCTTCCGGTAACCATATGGTGCACTGCAGTGCTACTCGGTTAAGACCGGGATTGACAACGCAGGCGCTCAGACAAAATGTCTGTGCTGTAGCCTGGGTTCCGGTCTCTAAATGGGAAGAATTCCTTTACACTTTTTATAAAGGTAAGACCTCTATTTCCAAGCTAGTCGCCATGCGTTTAATGAATGGTATGATCTGAAAGTTCCGCTTCACTAAATCACCCTCACTGTGTTGTTCACTAGGTCTGTGGTTCTTAACCCTTTGAGTGTCAGAGGGGTATGCAACTCATTGCTCTACAGTGTGTTGTGTGGCACTCAAAGGGTTAAAGCAGGACAAATGTGAAAACTGCCTGACTAGGACACATGGATTGTCATTGTGTAGCTCTTAGAGCACTTGAATTCAGTGAGGGCACTGTTGCACTGTGGACACCACTTGGGGTGCCATTTTTTTCCCTACGAGGACTGATAAAAATATAAATAATGAATTACAGCTACTTATGGGGATGATGCACTGTGTGCTTTTTATTCATCAAATTGTGTGACTTAAAGGGATACTAACACTTAATATGCTTAAAAAAATATATAAATATATATATAATATAATTTTGTAGTGTTTATCCTCCTGAGTAAAACAAGCATACAAGTATCACAGTGGCCTGGAATGTTAGTGGTGCTGTTGCTACACCATCCTATTAACAGCCCTGGTCAGTTGACCATGAACCTCCATAGGATGGTGTAGCAGTAGCGTCACTAACATTTCAGGCATTTGAGATATTGTTCCTAAAAATGCAAATTTGAGCTGCAATAACCTTTGAATAAAATCCCTCTCCGCAGAGGGAGTATCCTTGTTTTACTCAGGAGGATAAACCTTACTATCCTATATAATAATTCGCTAAATTGTGTGTAACGCTGAGACATGCGCAATAGACACTGCTGCGCGTGCTGCAGTCATGCGCAGTAGAGACTGCCCGTGGCACGGGCAGTCTCTACTGCGCATGACTGCCCCGCGACCGGGTGGCTGTGACACTGTGGCCCGTGTAACGGGCTGTACAACTAGTATTATATAATTTTACATGTTAAGTTTTACTGTCCCTTTTAAAAATGTGTTGTGTTTTTTTTTTTGTTTTGTTTTTCCTACTACACTATGCTCTTTGCAAACTACCTAATAAAGACATTAAGGGTGTCCTTAGGGGGTTCTATGAGGCAAATAATATATATAAATATCACTGTCAGGGATTGTAATTAAGCGGTAACTGCTGAATGGTGTTTAATTCAAACTTGGGAGACTGACACTAGAGAGTTCCTATGTACTTGTGCCTTAACCCTGTCCCCAGAAATAAGATGACATGATCCTGGAACTCCTGACCTGAGGGTGGTTTTTGCTCTTGTGGATCACTTCCTGCTTTGTTGTGGTTACAACCAATAGTTTCTGATGATCTGATCACCTTGTCACTGTTCAATTCCAGTTGTTGTATCCCACACATTCTATTAGTTCTCTAAATTGAGCATTTGAGTCAAGGGGAGCACAACTCTCCTCTCAACTCCAAGAGTTGCAGTAGTTTTCTAGCTCCAGTTCGGGTAAGTTTGGCTTTTAACCCCATGATTGCTTGAAGGAGCTTCAGATCATTGTGTAGATTTATTTTATATTCAATTTCCTTTTACATGGGATCTATGTTCTAATAAAAAGTGGTTCCTAGGTAGGTGTCCCTCATCATTAATATAGACATTTTTATTTTATAAATATAATATACACTAATGCTCAGGACCCTCATTAGCACTTGTATGTATGTTTTTTTTTTGTTTGTTTTTTTTTGTTCTATAGCACCAGCAGGTATACTTAGCACTTTACAGTTTACATTTAGTATAGAAGGGATGCAATAAGTGCAGCAGTTAAGTACAGTGAGGGAAAAATGTATTTGATCCTCTGCTGAATTTGTATGTTTGCCCACTGATAAAGAAATGTTCAGTCTATAATTTTAATGGTAGATTTATTTGAGCAGTGAGAGACAGAATAACAAAAAATAAATCCTGAAAACATTTTAAAAAAAGTTATAAATTGATTTGCATTTTACTGCATGAAATAAGTATTTGACTCCTATCAATCAGCAAGATTTTTGGCTCCCAGGTGTCTTTTATACAGGTAACAAGCTGAGATTAGGATCACTCTCTCAAAGGGAGTGCTTCTAATCTCAGCTTGTTACCTGTATTAAAGACACCTGTCCACAGAAGCAATCAATCAGATTCCAAACTCTCCACCATGGCCAAGACGAAAGAGCTGTCCAAAAATGTCAGGGACAAGATTGTAGACCTACACAAGGCTGGAATGGGCTACAAGACAGTCGCCAAACAGCTTGGTGTGAAGGTGACAACAGCTGGTGCGATTTATTCACAAATGAAGAAACACAAAAAAAAAAACGGTCAGTTCCCCTTGGTCTGGGGCTCCATGCAAGATCTCACCTCGTGGAGTTTCAGTGATCATGAGAATGGTGAGGAATTAGCCTAGACCTACACAGGAAGATCTTGTCAATGATCTCAAGGCAGCTGGGACCATAGTCACCAAGAAAACAATTGGTAACACACTACACCGGGAAGAACTGAAATCCTGCAGTGCCCAAAGGTCTCCCTGCTTAAGAAAGCACATGTACAGGCCCATCTTAATGATTCAGAGGAGAACTGGGTGAAAGTGTTGTGGTCAGATGAGACCAAAATCAAGCTCTTTCACATCAACTCAACTCGCTGTGTTTGGAGGAGGAGGAATGTTGCCTATGACCCCAAGAACACCATTCCCACCATCAAACATGGAGGTGGAAACATTATGCTTTGGGGGTGTTTTTCAGCTAAGGGGTCAATGGACGGGGCCATGCACCGTCAAATCTTGGGTAAGAACCTTCTTCTCTCAGCCAGGGCATTGAAAATGGGTTGTGGATGGGTATTCCATCATGACAATGAACCAAAAAACTTGGCCATGGCAACAAAGGAGAAGCTCAAGGAGAAGCACATCAAGGTCCTGGAGTGGCCTAGCCAGTCTCCAGACCTTAATCCCATAGAAAATCTGTGTAGGGAGCTGAAGGTTTGAGTTATGAAACATCAGCCTCAAAACCTAAATCACTTTGAGAGGATCTGCAAAGAGGAGTGGGACAAAATCCCTCCTGAGATGTGTACAAACCTGGTGGTTAGCTACAAGAAACGTCTGACCTCCTGTGATTGTCAACTAGGGTTTTGCCACCAACTACTAAGTCATGTTTTGCAAAGGAGTCAAATACTTATTTCACTCAGTAAAATGCAAATCAATTTATAACTTTTTTGAAATGCGTTTTTTTTTTTTTTTTTTTTCAGGATTTTTTTGTTATTCTGTCTCACTGTTAAAATAAACCTACCATTACAATTATAGACTGATCATTTCTTTGTCAGTGGGCAAACATACAAAATCAGCAGGGGATCAAATAATTTGTTCCCTAACTAATAACTAATATTATCATAAGTCAAACACTAGGAAAGCATAGAGTAGGATAGAGGTCCCTGCCCTGTAGAGCTTACAGTCTAAGTATAGGATGGGTGACGCATAGATACAAATAGGTAGAGGAGGAAGTGCATTTTTTGATCTGCTCATATGATTAGGAGACTTACATATTACAGTAGTGCTACATTTTAAAGGTGCTCTTTTATCTTGAATGTGAAATTGTCAAGTATTGAGACTTGGCAATCTTGTGTTGTGAGAACAGCAAGGGGAAAAAGCCTTCAGTCGAGATATAGAGGTTAAAGGAGCAGAGAGTCATCCACCATGTGTGGTACATATAGGTAGTGCATATATATGGCTGGACATAAACAATGAAATATAGAATGGGATGAGTATTGGAGAGCCTTGAAGGTAATTAGGAGGATTTTGAATGTTATACTTTGCTTTATGTAAAGTCATGACTATAATTTAAAAGTGAAGGCTTAAGTACTGTTCTGGAGGAGACTGGGGTATTCTGGTGGCCGAGTTAAGAATTGATTGGAGAGAAGAGTTATGGGTAGCAGGCAGACCTATAAGTAAAGAGTTGCAGTATTCCAGTGGGAAAGAATAAAAGTGTGCACTTTGGTCTGTGTCATTCTTATCCCTCTCTCCCTTGTGTAGAGATCTGCTGAATTTGTTGGCAATCTGTTAATGAAAAGTTTATTTGGTTATGCTAGCATTGCTCATTTTACAGTCATTCAGTTTTAATTTCCAGTAAATGTATTGTTGTGTGATGCTTGAGCTTGGTGTGATGGTAAGTAACAACATCCCCGTAGTGACTCTTCCATTTTCCTGTTCAAATTGTCAACAGACTGCTACATAGAACTTACTAATTATACTGTGTTTGGAATGGCTCAAAGTAGGATGTCAGTGTTGATGGTGCCATATTCAGTAAGCTAACTAGGTTCAAAAGAGAGCAAACCAACTACACCATGAGTAACCGTTTAAAATTATTGTTGATTTGAAAGTAAACCCTATTGTTTATTTTCTAATTAAATAGGAACAACCACCCAATATAAACTCACCCTCCAATAATTATGCGTATGGCGACTAGCTTCTTAATAGTGTTATCTGCCACAGATAGCACAAGCTGAAGTAATCCTGTTTCTTGAGAGACTGATGGCCAGACTTCTTACTGTAGAGCCGTCTGCATGCCTGCGCTGTCTGTGCCTTTCGGCTCCATGCAATGCCTTGTAGAGGAGACCGGCAAGGACAGGGCAGGTGCACAGACATCTCTAAGCCAAGATGTCTGAGTGCAAGCCTGGCCGTTGATCTCTGAAGAAACAGGATTACTTCAGATTGTGGTACTTGTGGCAGAAAGTAACATTATTAAGAAGCTAGTCACCATATACCTAATTATTGCCAGGTGACTTTATATTGAGTGGTAGTTTTGCTTTAAGAATGTGTTTTTTGTTTTTCCATTTGCCCCTAACTACTGTTAAACTAATCTGGTAGCTCATGTTAATACTTGCCAAGTGTAGATCACACTCTGATTTCTGCAAGGCTGGGTGAATGACTGCTTTACTTCCTGCTTTATCAGCAACTGACTTGTGGGGTTTCAGAAGGACAAACCACAAGACTGTAAGCTTTCCCTCTGATCCTTCTGTTCTCCACATTTGATTTCTACTATTTAATATCTTTCTCTGTCATCCAGTACAGGTTACTGGTAACTTTGGGTAGGTGATCCGCCCCTTTAATTGTAGGCAGGAACAATTCTAGAATTGTATGCAGGGTGTGGAGCCTACCTTCCCTCCTTGGCTGCAGCTAGCCAACCAGAAAGATTTGTTCCTTGGTGAAGACACAGGCAAGAGAACAGTTCTGCTGTAGTTTTAGACATTTTTTTTTATTTTTCTGTTTAGAAATGGTTTACCACCATTAGGTGGATTACCATTACCATAATGCCCTTAGATGTGGCTAGATCAGTAACCAGGTGCTTTTTGTGGACCTTAAGCCCGGGGGGGGGGAATCTTGGCTACAGGTTCTTTCCTCAGGCACTACCCACCGAGGCTTCTTCTTAACCCCTTAACGACCCTTGACGGTCATAGTACGTTATGGGTCGATCTGAGTTAACGACCCATGACGTACTATGACCGTCATGGAATTCCGGGCTCCCCCTGTGGCTGGACGCCGTTTGGGGAGTCCGGAACCGGAATTAGAGGGAAAAAAAAGAAGAAAAAAAAAAAAAAAAAAAAAAGACGCCGTTCGTTAAGGGGTTAATACATGGTAGTCTGTACGCAGGAAAGGTGAGCAACCCTTTGAGTGCTGCAGGTCCACATGTCCCACAGTGCCCCTCCGCACAGGGGTTTACCTTTGGAGTTCTTATTGCACACTAATGCAATCGTTGGGTCTATCTGTATGTATGTTTGGTGTTTTGGAGCAGGTTTATGTGGTACTTTAACCCTTTAGCTGCTGGTTTTTGCATCTTTTGGGTGGGGGGTTCTGACACTTTTCCTACTGGTTCAGTGTTTTTTGGGTATTATAACATGTTCTAGTGATGTTTCATGCATTTTTATTTTACTGTTTCAATTTTGTAAAAAGGCACGCTAATTTTTCTTGTTTGCCCTTGCTCTATCATCCGGTTCATGTTTCTAGTGTTTTGGGGGGCTCAGGGGGCTTCGGGCACTGATTGGGGTACTTTTCTGGGAAAACTACATTTCCCATGAGCTCTTGCTTCACATGCTATTTCCAGAATGACTATCCTACGCAGGGCTTTGGACTCTTTGTCTCCTCTGCTGATTAACCCTTCCCCTGCCAGATAAGTCTAGTTTAGCCATTTCTGGGGTGAAACTTTAATCCTACACACACTGTACTTGGGTGATTTCTTTTATTATAAGGTTATTTGACACTGTGAGAATGTCTACACCATTGGAGCTTGGGGCCAGACCTAAGACTAAGGATGCTGGGGTTTCTGTATCCCCTATTGCGCATTGCTCTTCCTGTCATTTAGGGTTACCTAGAGAATTCTCAGGTCACTTATGCCCAGCATGTTCTGATGTCCCTGAGAGTGTCCCAGGGACCTCCAGCCATGCATTAGAGCCAGTTTGGATGCAAGTGTTCGAGGCTACTACTAGGGACCTTAGGTTTACATTGCATCTCTTTCCATCCCAGTTACAGGGGGTCTTCCATTCCTGGCAGACCCCCTCCTCCGTCAAGTCTTCCCTGCCAAAACCCCAGGAGTACCCAACGTATCAGATTCCTCTGAGGACGAACTGCTGGTGGATTCCAATGTTGAGGAACGTTCTGCTGTGGGCTCCTCTCAGTTTTTTGGGGATCCCTTTGAGGCTGATCCTGAGCCCTCGGCTGAGGGCCTGATCAGGGCTGTTTTGACTACCCTAAACATTCCCTTAGTTCAGTAGGTTCCTTCTGATCCCTCTGATGTGTTTCAGGAGCCTAAAAAGCCCCTTACTTGCTTTCCACCTAACCCCACTCTTGACCACCTTGTGTCTGAAGAGTGGAAGTCTCCTGACAGGAAACCTTCTGTGTCCAAGAAATGTGCCAAGCTTTATCCCTTCTCTGAGACAGCACTTGCTTAGTGGGTTCATCCTCCCAAGGTGGATGCTCCTATCTCCAGGCTATCTAAGTCTACTGCCTTGCCAGTTTCTGATGCGTCCGCTCTGAAAGACTGGACTGACAAGAAACTTGGTCTCCCTCAAGTCTATTTTTGCCACTGCTGGCAGTGCCATGCGTCCAGCATTTGCTTCAGCATGGGTGAACCTGGCCATCGTGGTCTGGACTGAACAGCTCACCCTGGCTGTCCATCAGGGTGCTCCTACTTTGGATATGTTGCGCCTTCTTGCCATCCTTTTCTGAGGCACAGCACTATGTTTCTGCTGCCTTATTTGATTCCATCCGTTTGGTGGCCAGGGTTTTCACCATGTTTGTGGTTGCCAGACGGGCTTTTTGGCTCAAGATCTGGTCTGCTGACACTGCTTCCAAGAAAGCATTGCTTTCCTTACCTTTTCAAGGTACTTCTTTGTTTGGGCCAGATCTTAAAGATCTGATCAGTGAGGCTACTGGGGGTAAGAATACCCTTCTACATTTGGTCCCCAGGAAAGAAACGCTGTTTAAGCGTAATCAGTATTTTCATTCCTTTCAGGCTGAAATGTCCGGCGAACAAGACGGTTCCATCAGCTCCATGTGCCTCCTCCAAGCCCAAACAGCAATGGAAGCTCAAGGCTTCCAAGCCTCCTTCGGCATGACTCGCTGAACCCAGGTCCCCACTCTGCTGTGGGTGGCAGTCTGCATCACTACCACAGCGTCTGGGAGAATTCGGTGGTGGACCCATGGGTTTTACAGGTGGTGGCGGATGGATGCAGGATCCCTTTCGTCTCTCTTCCTCAGTTTAATTTCTTTCCTTCTCATACGCCTCAGGGTGTGAAGAAACACCGTCTCTTCAACAGCTCTATTGAGGCTCTTCTGGACAAGGATGTTACACAGGCAGTTCCAGTTCAGGACAGAGGTATGGTTTTTTCTGGAACCTCTTTGCGGTCTCCAAATAGGATGGTGGTTGTCGCCCTGTTTTGGATTTGAAGGATCCAGACTCATTATCACCAGGAATCTCTACGGACGGTGATTGCTGCTATGTCCCTGGGGGAATTCTTTGCTTCTCTGGATCTTCAGGACGTGTATTTACACATTGCCATTCATCCAGATAGCTGGAAGTATCTCAGATTTGCCTGTGACCGAGGGCACTTTAAGTTTTCAGCTCTTCCCTTTGGTCTGACTACAGCTCCCCAAGTTTTCAACTGTGTCCTGAGAGCCTTAGTGTCCATCCTCCACTGGGACGGCATCAGAGTTGCTCCGTACATGGACGACCTGCTTCTGAAAGCCCCCTATGTGGAACTTCATCAGCAGGTTCAGTTATGCATTCACAATCTCGCCCATCACGAGTGGATCATAAACATGGACATGTCAGATCTTGTCCTATCCCAGCGTCTGGTCTTCCTGGGTCTTCTCTTTGACACTCAGCAGAGCACGGTGTTTCTGCGGTCCTGGCTCAAGGTCCAGTTCCAGCCGAGAAGCTGTCCTCTCTAGTAGGAAAATTTATCTCCTCCATAGAAGCGGTCCCACTTGCCATGGCACAAACCAGGGAACTCCAGAGGTTTGTGATCCAGGTGTGCAGGGGTCAGCTGGACTTTCTGAAGATGTCAGTGTCCCTCCCTCTTCATGTGGAACTGAGTTTGTCGTGGTGGCTCGACCTCTCCAATCTGCTGAAGGGCAAGTCCTTCCTGGTATCCTTCTGGATCACGGTGACAGACTCCAGCCTTTCCGGCTGGTGAGCGGTCCTGGGTCGTCTGAGTGGTCTCTGGAAGAATCTCTCCTCCCCATCAACGTTTTGGAGCGTCAGGCGATATTTCATGCCCTTTGTCATTGGACATCTCTGACAACGCCAGGGCCATGGCTTACTTCAACAAGCAGGGCGGAACAAGAAATCTCTCTGCTTTGTTAGAGGTCAAGGCTATTTTGTCCTGGGCATGTCCGTTCGCCGTGTCGCTGAGTTATCTGCTCTGTCCTGTGAACCACCCTATTTGGTGGTTCACAAGGACAAGGCAGTGCTTCGCACTTCTCAGGAGTTTCTTCCAAAGGTGGTTTTGAAGTTCCACATTAATCATGAGATTATGGTGCCTTATTTCTGCCCTGACCCCACCTCTGACAAGGAGAGAGATCTCCACTTGTTGGATGTGGTGCATTGTCTCAAGTTTTATGTACATCACACATGTCTATCAGGCAATCTGACGTGCTGTTCATAATTCCTGAGGGTCCCAGAGCAGTAAGACCTGCATCCAAGGTGACTATTTCTTCCTGGATCAAGTCCACTATTCGTAAGGCCTTTTCGAAGCACTACCGTGTTGATGTGCTGGCATCAGCTGACGCCAGCTTTGGGAGGAAGATCCTGGAGGCAGTCTTGCCTGTCTAGGATCTTCTTCGGTTCTTGGTGCTTCATTCACTTTTGAGCCCTGTTGGCTCTAGTTCAGTGTGCTGTGTAACCTTTTGGGGTGTTGTTAACCCTGTTCAGTGTCCATTGACACTTCATTGTTTTGTTGGGCTATCTCTGATCTGATGGTGACTTTGGGGGCCTTGCGTCTGGTCCTTGCCTTCCTTCCCGCCTCTGGGAAAGTCAATGGGTGGACATCTCCAATACAGGTTACTGGTAACTTTGACGACAGAGACAAGAGGATTTTAGTCTTACCTGTTAAATCCTTTTTTCTTAGTCCATACAGGTTACTGGTCTCCCACCCTGTGAAGAGACCATGCTTGGCTCTCTCCGTGGGGGGCCTTCTGGTTCATACTCACAGGAGTCTTCTTTCCCTTCACTATCTAGTCAATAGTTAGTGTCTCAAATCTTTCTGAAGTTGGTTGGCTAGCTGCAGCCAAGGAGGGAAGGTAGGCTCCACCCCCTGCATACAATTCTAGAATTGCTCCTGCCTACAATTAAAGGGGCAGATCGCCTACCCAAATTTACCAGTAACCTGTATGGACTAAGAAAAGGATTTAACGGGTAAGACTAAAATCCTCTTCTGTCCATTCCCTATTGTTCAGCACTGTGGAATTAGTTGGCGCTATATAAAGAAGAATAATAATGATTCTAGTTGTGCAGACCCCAAATCTCTGCTCAACTACAATAGTAGTATGGGATTTAGGAAGTCAGGAAGCTTGTTTTTCTCAGATTCCAAGTAAGCAAATAGCAGATCAAATACGAGGTAGAGGAGCCATTCACTGATCCTACAGGGCTTGGATTGGGTGAACGACTCAGTTGGTATTAACCCCTGAGCAACAAGATTAATTTAGCAGTTGTTAAGAACGGAAAGGCAAACTACTTGGAGAAGAAATAGGGTTTAATGTTCCTTTATGGGCAGTGTGGGTCTTGGGAGCAAAATTGCTCTGATTAAGGATTCTCATCCAGGGTGCCATGGCATATTTTTTTATGCGGTTGGCACTAGCTTAGGATACCACCATTTCTCTATTAAAACATTTTACTATAAAGAATATTTAACAATAGTAGGTTAATATTTTATTATTAAATGCCTTTTAACCCTTTGAGTTCCAGAGGAGTACAGAGAGCATTGATTTGCGATTTTCAAACCTTCACGGTTTGAGAGATATAAGATCTGAAAGTCTCCCCCTCCCTCCCCTTTTCCAGACGTCAGCATGTAGCTGATGTCAGGAGATCCTGGTCCCACCCCAGCCGGCGACTCTTCAGCAGAGCTGAATGAGAGCTATCGACGAACAAATACTTCAGAAGAATGGTCTGCAACATGTATCTGTTTTATGATGGCGCTCATTCAGCTCTGCTGAAGAGCCGCTGAGTCGGCCAATGCAGATCCACTGCTGACAGCTTTACAGCTCGGGGGAACTTTCAGCGCTTATCATAAGATAATATTAATGTGCTAAATTGTCTCTCTCAAACCTTTACGGTTTGAGAGAGACAATTTAGCACATTAATATTATCTTTTTAATATCTTCAATATTATGCTTAATTGATTGATTGGTGAATTGTGATAGGCTACCTTTGGGAAACTGGTTTACATTGTGGTATGTGGGGTCTTTCATTAATATATGTATTTCATTGTCTGTATGGGATTACATTTATTTTCTACTATGGTAGAAATATTTTGAGCATAGGTGCGTGGGTCTCATAAAATGTCCCCACTTCTGGGGAAAAAACCCTATTTGTATAAACAAGGTGGGAATTCTCCCTTTATTAAAAAAAAAAAAAAAAAAAAAAAAAAAGTGAATTTCAGGCCCTGCATAAAGGTAGTGAATATGGCCCCTTATTTTCTGTTATAACACATTGTATTATCTTACAGCTCCGTCTGAACAGCATCAAGAAGTTATCTACGATAGCACTAGCCCTAGGGGTGGAGAGAACCAGGACTGAGTTGCTGCCGTTCCTTACTGGTAGGTATTAGTCTTTGAGCAGATACAATGCATTCAGCTGTCAGTCCTCCTTGTCCTGGCAATTTGTTTGTAAAGGGCATCATTTCCATTAACCCTTCCAGTGTGATGTATGTATGTGAAATGGAAATTCACTGCAACAGCAGCTCCAATCACTTATGCTGATGTACCAAGAAGAGCTTGGGGCAAACCAATTGCATTGCACACAAGCTGGATCTACCCTAAAATTACTGGGTTCCGTATGATGGTCAGTCCACACGATCTCAGTAAAACAAATTTATTTGAAAAGGGTGTATAGATTTTATGTTAATTTTTTTTTTTTTTTTTTTTTTTGAGACCCACTTGTTAATCAAAAGCTGTCCTTTATTTAATTTTCCTGTGCACAAGCAGGGGAATCCTAAACACCATGCCCTGTTAGGTGCCCCTGAGGAGAAGATTGAGTACAACCTCTGTAACTGAAAGCTTTCTTTAAAAACTGCTTATTTTATTTTTTTTAATCACTTATTTATTATATTGTGCAACCAAATATATTTTGTGATAATTACCTTTACTCAATGCTAATTATTTTGTGCTAGGCAATATTATCACATTGTGCAGTGAATTAATTAATTCAGGCATTACCCTTGCACTAGGATAATCTCCAATAGCACAGTGAGGGTTAAGTTTGGCTGCAAACATAACTGGCATTAAGTTCCACACTTTACCACCAAACCTAAAGGTTCCTTTCACAAACTATTTATTTTATAGAAAATAGATAGTACAACTTACTGGCAGGTTTCAGCTCTACGTAAAACAAACTAAACTTTTCTTGAGGGATATGTCTTCTTAAATGGATTACAGTCACTAAATAAAACCTTTGGCTCACCAGCTGATTGGCACTATAACGCTTCTAATCTCCAATCAGCCATGCCCAGTCACTTCACTAATCTGCACATGATCACACACATTTCTCCAGTGTGAGCCTATACAGACCAATCATAGTAACATAGTTGATTAGGCTGAAAAAAAGATGTGTCCGTCAACTCCAGCCCAGACCACACTGCTCCTGTTGATTCTGAGATGAACAAAGCAAAAAAAAACAAAAAAAAAAAAACACAAACCTTTTGAAGCAATTCCTAGTTAAGCCCCATGTGGATACAAAAAAAAATTCCTTCCTGACTCCAAAAGGCAGTCTGATATTTCCCTGGATCAGTATACTTACCTGCTTTTTGGATCCAACTTTAACATAGTTGAGGCTTTAAGAAAAAAAAAAAAAAAAAAAAAAACTTGTCCAGCCCATGCCAGATCACCCCTGTTAATCCAGAGGAAGGCAAAAAAAAAAAAAAAAAACCATTGAAGCCATTTCCAATTAAGCCCCAAGTGGGTAAAAAAAATTATTTCCTGACTCCAAATGGCAGTTTCCTGGATCAACAACCAATCTGCATTGAAGCAATCTGTCATAATTCTCAATATTATTCTGTGCTAGATAGGTATCCGTTGCTTTTTTGAAAGCAGTTACATTCTCTGCAAGCACATCATCACGGGGCAAAGAATTCCTTAGCTTTTCCGCCCTTACTGTAAAAGAAATACCTGCCTTTGTTTTAGTTGAAAGCGCCTTTACTCTAGTCTTAATGGATGACCAAGTTCTTAGCTCAGCTCTTTGTGTAAATATGTAATTTGATAGTTCTTAGGATTGCCATTTACAAATATATTCAAGGTTAATACAATCGCCCCTTAGACATCTCTTCTCTAATGTTAACAGTTTGGCTAGCCTCTCTTTATAACTAGTATCCTCTAATCTTTTTATCGTTTTTGTTGTATGTCTCTGCACTTTTTCCAGTTCAATAATGTATTTTTTTTAAGAACTGGTGCCCAAAACTGTACTCCATATTCTTGATGAACCCTTACCAGTGATTTTTCTCTGTTGTCCAATACAGGTTACTGGTAACTTTGGGTAGGCAATCTGCCCCTTTAAGTACACATGAACAAGTCTAGAATTGACTGTAGGGGGTGGAGCCTACCTTCCCTCCTTGGCTGCAGCTAGCCAGCCAGCTCCAGAAAGATTTGTTCCTTGGTGAAGACACAGGCAAGAGAACAGTTCTGCTATAGTTTTAGAAACTCTTTTATTTTTCTGTTAGATATGGTATACCACCATTTGGGACATATCTCTGGAACCGCTCAACCTAGCGACTTCAGAGATTGCTCATTTTAATTATCTGACCTTGCTCTATCATCCAGTTGACATTGCAAGTGTGTTAGGGGACTAAAGGGGCTTCGGGCACTGTTTGGGGTACTTTTCTGGGAAAACTACATTTCCCATGAGTGCTTGCTTCGCGTGATTGTTTCTGATTGGCTTCCGCAGCGGCAGCCATCATGTGAGCTTTACAGAACGAGTATCCTAAGATGGGCTTGGACTCTCCTTTGCAGATTAACCCTTCGCCTGCCAGATAAGTGTTTTTTAGCGATTTCTGGGTGAAGTTTTAATCTTACCCACTGTAAATTGGGTGATTAATTATTCTGAGCGTTGTTGACACTGTGAGAATGTCTACTTCGTTGGAGCTTGGGGCCAGGCCTAAGACTAAGGATGCTGGGGTCTCTGTATCCTCCATTGCGCATTGCTCCTCATGTCATACAGGGTTGCCTAGAGAAATCTCAGGTCATTTTATGCCCCTCATGTTCTGATGTCGCTGAGTCTATTCCAGGGACCTCCAGCCATGCATTAGAACCACTTTGGGTGCAAGAGTTCAAGTCTGCTACCAGGGACCTCAGGTCTACTTTGCAACTCTTTCCATCCCAGTTACAGGGGTCTTCCATTCCTGGCAGACCCCTTCCTCAGTCAGATCTTCCCTGCCCAAACCGCAAGGAGTACCTGACGTTTCAGATTCCTCTGAAGAGGAACTGTTGGTGGATTCAGATGTTGAGGAATGTTCTGCTGAGGGCTTCTCCTCAATTTTTGGGGATCCCTTTGAGGTTGATCCTGAACCCTCGGCTGAGGGCTAGATCAGGGCCGTCTTAAACACTCTAAACATTCCCCCAGTTCAGGGGATTTCCTCAGATCCCCTTGATGTATTCCAGGAGCCTATAAAGCCCCATACTTTTTTCCACCTAACCCCACTCTGGACCGCCTAGTGGCTGATGAATGGAAATCTCCGGACAGAAAGCTTTCTGTCTCCAAGAAGTTTGCTAAGCTTTACCCCTTGGTAACCAAGCACACTTAAAAGACTGTTTCAATGAATCATTTTTCCTTCCATAACGAGTTATCGGCTCTGTTTAAGAGCCTCCTCTTGTCCCGGGACTGGATTCTCCTGCTGGCAGCAGAACGCTGACAGCAGGGGAGAGTAAACTTTGAAAGCGGCTATCTCTTAAACCATAAAGGTTTGAGAGATGCCGCTGGTGTCATTTAACTCAGTTTATTAAGGGCTACAATATGAGGGATAGTAATTTTGAACTAATACTATCCCTTTAAAGGGGATCTCTCTCCTTATACAACCACTTGAATATTAGGACTCCAACGCATTTCAAAGCATTCTAAAATTTTATCACATTTAAAACGGTGTTCATTTTGGAATTTATTTATTTATTTATTTTTTTTGCCCATAGTGCATTTGGATTGTCGTAGGATAACTCCAATTTAGTCTTATACGCCCATGGCCCATGCTAATAAAAGCAATATGGAGTTATTTAAAAAAAAAAACGTACCATATGGGACAAATAAAAATTCCTGTTAAATTAAAAGTGGGCTTTTAACCATTTGAATGGCAGAGACCTTTCTCTAGTATCCAAGGGGTTAAAAAGCTCTATTCAAGTGAATGGGCAGTTAGGACTTTTTTTTTGTCCCCCCTGATGCAGTTGGTTTACTCTAGAATAGCCCCAGTTTGCTATTATAAATATGGGCTTTAACTCATTAGAGTGTGCTTTGTATTGACCTTGACTATGTTTAACCCCTGAATGACTGGCGTCGCTGTCACTTAACAACCACAGAGCATTTTTTTTTTTTTAAATTTCCAATTCCGGACTCCCCGAACGGCGTGCAGCCATGGGGGTAGCCCAGAATTCCATGACAGTCATAGTACGTCATGGGTCTTTAACTCATATTGACCCATGACGTACTATGACAGTCAAGGGTCGTTAAGGGGTTAATGGTGACCATATTGCCCCTTAGGTGTCTGTTCTGTTATGTAAACAAACCCAGTTTGTCTAGTCTGTCTTTAAAACTCAGATCCTCCAAGCCCTTTACCAGTTTTGTAATTAAACTGAGAGGAAATGTGTCCATGCTATCACACCATACCTGTCCTGAAAATGTAGGGCTTTATGTTAAGAAGACAGGTGGAGGGATTCAGGCGCAAACGGACTGCACCATAGGGGAGAAATAGATATTCCTTAAATTCCTATTGATGTTAAATGGGGCTTTTAACTCATTGAATGCCAGTGGTCTCCAGAGCATGGTTTCACAGAGCATTGGTGACCCCTGTCATTCAAGGGATAAAAAGCAAAGCAAAAATGAATAGGTTTGTGGTTGTTTAATTTTTTTTTATTCCTCCCCTGTGGTGTGGCTTGACCCATAAGGCCACTGGAATTAGAACATGCAACTGACGACCCTTCAGGACCTAGAAGTACTTATTGGAGCAACTTGCCAGCATACATCTAGAACTAAAATATGACTAGCCCTTTTAATTCAGAAATCAAATTCAGTGAGCAATAAACCAGGTTTAGAAAACACAGGTGGTGGAATGACGTGGGGCTGCACACTGTGGGCTGATGCGTGGAACTGATGTAGCAGTCTTCTCTGCATGCCTAAGTTATGCTTTAGGCCAATTAGTGTTCACCTCATGGCTGAATGACTGCTCAATGTGGAATGTGCTTCAGGTTTGGGCATGAAAAATGGGGTGTGTTTAAAAGATCTGACTTGAATCATTATTAAAGGCGAAGTACAACAATAATGTAACAGACTAATATTTAAATGCAGTTTAATTAACAACACTACTGTAGCATTTGCAGATTTTTCCAGACCATCTAACCTGCAAAAAAAAAATCTAAATTTTCTCCGTGTCCCCTTCCATGGCCAAAGAAACGCATGGGTCTGTCCTACCCGCTAGCTGGAGTGAACTCTTGAACCGGAAATGTTTAAGAAGGCAGTTCCTCCCTGCACGATAGTCTTTTTTTGCGCCAGCTGGCGAGGAGCAGAAGCTGGGCAGTGCGATCCCGCATATACAAATAAATTAAAAAATTACCTCGTGAGGCCGCAAGATGCTGTCTGGGACCAGGGGGAGAGAATGCCAGCAATCCAACCCCAAGAGCTGAACTGTAGGCTCATCCGGCCAGCGATTAAAGCGTTAAATGCCAAATATTCCCCTCAGCAGAACAGGCAATGGCAGCCAGGCAGCGGCAGCAAGCAGAATGAAGAAACAGAACAAGGTAAGTATCTCTTATTTATAGAAACATGCTGGTTCCTGCGGAAGGCCTCTGCTTTCCAGCCTGAAACGCAAGCCTAATTATGCCTTCTCTATTTAAACTGCTTGCTGGGAATTTACTGTTGGTAAGACTGTAGGCAGATTCCTTTTTTAACATATTTATTAAAACTTATTTTTTTTTTAACTGTTAGGGCTACTTCTAAAGCATCCTCTTCCTCCAAAGAGAGAGAAAAGCCTGCTATGGAGGTTAAAGAGGATAAATCTTCCCAAAATTTTAAAACTTGTATGGCTTGTGATACAAAGTTACCCAGTGCTGACCCTGCCAAATTATGTCAGGATTGGATTCAAAGGCAACAGGACAGGAGGTACCAGGACATTTTCAGGAATTTTTGATGTGGATGAGGTCTTACATGCAGGAGACTTTTAATGCCATGCAACAGGCTGCAGAACCTCGCAAGAGAATGCACACTGAAGATCCAGATGAGGGTACCTCAAGTAGATTGGAAGACTTGGACAGCGTTCAAGACCTTTTATCACCTTATTCCTCTGAAGAAGGAGGGGAGATTGTAGAAGGAGAAGGTTAATTCAATTTGGACAAGATGGAGCCTTTTTTCAGAAGAACAAAAGGAGCAAGATATCATGGATGCTGCCTTTCTAGGGAAAAAGAAAGCCAGCCCAGAATTCCTGGTCAACCGCGCAGTATCGGACATCATACCGGCTGAATGGACAAAGGGAGACAGAGTGTCAGTTCCCAGGAGATTTAAAAAAATGTATCCATTTAAGGAAGAAGATACAGCAAGCCGGAAGTCTCCACCAAAGATTGATGCTGCAGTCTCGCAGCTGTCCAAAAGAACCACAGTCCTCATGGAAGATGGATTATCTTTAAAAGACCCCATGGACAGTAGGGTGGAAAATGCATTAAATAAAACAATTCTCCTTTTTAGGCCAAAACTTCAAAGTGGCAACAGCATTAGCATGTGTCTCCAGGACAATGAGAATATGGTTGATGGAATTGGAGGAAAAAATAGAATCCTCTATATCCAGAGCAAAACTATTAAAGGTCTGCATGACAAAGGAAGCTGTGGTCCTTTCATGTGAAGCCTCTATGGATGCCATAACACTTTCAGCAAGATCTTCTGCTCTTTCGGTAACTGCACGTAGAGCCTTATGGCTAAGATCCTGGGGAGCTGATTCATCATCAAAAGGAAAGCTAGTATCTCTACCCTTCACAGGTAATGAGGTTTGGTGAACAATTGGAAATCCTAACTAAGAAGATATCTGAAGGGAAAAACTCGTTCCTACCACAAGACTGCAGAAGTGGATCATCTCCGGGAAGAAACTCCTTCAGGTCAAGAAGACATCCTTTTCGTGACAACAAGAGGTTCCAGCAGAACAGGTCTTACGATTCTAGAAGACAGAACCCTGCTTAGCGATTCAGAGCAGGTTTCAGAAAAGAGGGAGTGTGAAAATTTCTAGTAAAAAAAGAGTTTCCATGAGGAGCAGTGGGCCCCATCTCCAGTACCAGTAGGAGGAAGACTGACGCAATTCATTCCCTGCTGGAAAACAAAAAGAAACCTAGATAATTGGGTAGGCCAGACTCTGGAATTGGGGTATCCGCTAGAGTTCAACATCATTCCTCTAAGAAGTGTCTTCAAAAATGCAAAAGCACCTCAGAATCAACAAAAAGAAGCCTTTCTGGACTATTCTACTCAGGATCTGCAAGAAAACAATATCATAGAACGAGTTCTGAAGAACCAATCAAGATCGGGGGTGTATTCAGTAATCTTCCTAGCACCCAAGACTACTGGAGGTTTCAGGACCATATTGGATTTGAAATATTTGAACAAATTCCTCAAATACCGTCCTTTCAAGATGGAGTTGGTATGCTCGGTGCTTAAAACTGTCCGACCATGGACTTTCCTAGCCTCAGTAGACCTGCTGGATGCATATTATCATATACCAATCAGGCAGAAACACAGGAGATTCCTCAGGTTTGCCTACAAGAACAAGCACTGGCAGTTCAAAACCATGCCCTTCGGACTGGCATCAGCACCAAGAATACTTACAAAAACACTGGCAGTAGCCCTGGAAAGTCTGAGGAAGAAAGGCATCACAATAGTTTCATATGTGGATGACCTTATAGTTGCAGAATCCAAGCAGTCTTACATGTACAAAAGACTGTTGCACCTGGAACAATTGGGATGGATAGTCAACAGGAAGAAAAGGCACCTGAAACCCACACAACTGCTGTTTCTAGGTCTAAGATTGAACACAAAGGAGAACCATACATACCTATCCTCCGAGTCACCAGCATCATCAACAAAGTAATAAAATTAATCAGAAATTCTTATCAAACATCACAGAAATAAATGAGCTTGCTGGGCATACTAGCCTCTACCATACAGGTAATTCCATGGGCACGGTGCCACATGAGACAAGTGCAAAGGTGGTTCCTAAAACATTGCAACAACAATCCAGTGAATCTAACACACAGAATCCCAGTCTCATCAAGTCTAAGAAAAGCTGGTGGACCAAGCAGGGAAACATAAGAAGAGGGGTTCCACTGGAGGAACCTGTATGGCAGACTATCACGACACATGAAAGTCTAACAGGATGGGGAGGTCACTGGAACAACAAGACACTTCAGGGCCTATGGTTAAAGACAGACAGCTGCACATAAACATTCTGGAAGTAAGAGCCATAGCATGCTGTCTAAGCAGACTCAATCATCTAATAAAGAAAAAGGCAATACTGATTCAATAAGACCGTTAGGCGGCAGTAAGGCACATTAAAAATCAAGGAGGATCTCACAGCCCAGTATTGAGCAAAGAAACAGAGAAGATACTAAGGTGGGCAGAAAAAAACCTGCAGAGCATCTTGGTAGTACACATAGCAGGGAAACAAAATTATACAGAGAACTTCCTGAGCAGACACACTTTGGATCCAGGGGAATGGTCCATCAGCAACGGAACGTTCAGGGACATAACGGAGAGATGGGGAAAGATGTCAGTAGACTTGATGGCATTTTCAAACAGAGTGCCAATGGACAAACCATAGAGGATAACAAACCAACAGGATCTCCTAAGCCAGGGACCAGTACAGCCTAGAATCCCAGCTTCTTGAACTTAATGGAATGGAGGTTGAAAGGATGTCCCTAAGATTGAGAGGCCTATCATTCCGTGATACAAACCATATTTTCAGGAAGAAAAAAAGACAACTGAATAAACATATTACAGATTTTGGAAAACATTTAGAGAATGGTGCATCCAAAATGGTGTCAACAGAACCTCTTTAGACTCTGCTAACATTGTAGAATTCCTGCAAAGAGGCTATATGAGAGGATTAAAACCGGCTTCAATAAAAGTCCAGCTGTCTGCCATCTCTGCTATAATGGCCAAATAATTTGCAGAAGATCATCTGGTAAAAAGGTACATCAAGGCTATAGAAAAACCAAGGCCTCAACTGAGACATGCCATTCCAACTTGAGAATTGAGTGTAATGCTTAACCAGCTCTTGAAATCTACCAGATTTGAACCTAGGGAAAAAGTACCCATAAAAAATCTAACGTCAAAAGTGGTATTCTTAACAGCCATGACATCAGCTAGAAGAGTAGGGGAACTTCAAGCACTATCTTTTAAAGGGTTAGTATTGTCCAAAAAAAAGTTTTTGTTGCATTTAGAATAGCTTAAAAAACGGAGCTAAATGTAAAAAAAAAGTATCTCTCAAACCGCTATTTGAGATACAGGCATTTAAATTTTGATGTCTCCTACTGACAGCTTTAAAGCCTGGTTTGCAAGCACACGTTTTAGACCATCCCAATGAAGGGATTCGTTGTAACTAACGAGACTGGGGCTCTGCTCAAGTGCCTCCGTGTCGGTCGACATGGATCTCTTTCTGACAGCTTTACAGCTGTCAGTAGGAGACATCAAACTTTAAATGCTTTTATCTCTCAAACCATAGCGGTTTGAGAGAGAGTTTTTTTTTTTTTTTGCATTTAGCTCTGCTTTTTAAGCTCTTCTAAATGCAAAAAACTTTTTTTGGACATTGCCAACCCTTTAAACCCCCCATTTCTGACTCTACATCAGGATAAAGTTGTATTAAGAACTAGAACAGGATTCAAAACTAAAGTAGTGTCAGAGTTCCACATGAATCAGGAAATTGTTTTGCCCTCCTTCTGATCAAACCCAGTGGACCCAGAACAAGAGGAATTGCATAAGCTGGACTTAGTAAGAAATATAAGTATTTACTTATCCAGGACTAAGGAATTCAGAAAAACAGACTCCTTGTTTGTACACCACCAGGGTACATTTAATGGTACGGCTGCGTCAAAAGCATCCATTTCAAGATGGATAGTTGACTGCATAAAAATGGCCTACTTAGATGCAGGAAAAATCCGCCTCTTCTACTAAAAGCCCATTCTACAAGAGCAATGGCAACCTCCTGAGCATTCAAAGCTTCCGTCACTCGGAAGATATATGCAAAGCAGCAACCTGGTCATCCATGTGCACATTTATAAAGCATTAGCATCTAGATGTTAAAGCCTCACAGATGCAAAAATTGGCAGGAGGGTTCTCAAAGGAGCAGCAAGACCATAAAGGGTAATATCTTTCCAATCCTTATGTTTAATTTATATATTTTAAACTGTAAGGTTTAGAGTACTACTTATAGTTTATAGTATTGATTACCCTCCCAATATATACTGCTAAAGGAAGAACCCATATGTTTCTTTGGCCGTGGAAGGGGACATGGAGGAAAAGATGAAATTTCTTACCATTATTTCCTTTTTCCTCTGTGTCCATCCACGGCGAACCCTCCCTGTAATCTCTAACTTTTATATTTTTCAGCTATGGCAAAGGTTGACTATAGAGCAGGGAGGAAGTGCAGCCTTAAACATTTCCAGTTGAAGAGTTCACGGCAGCTAGCGGTGAGGACAAACCCATGTTTCTGTTGGCCGTGGGGGGCACTGAGGAAAAAGGAAATAACTGTAAGAAATTTCATCTTTTCTAGCTCTCACCTGCCACTATAATGGTCAACTGTGCAGTTATTTTTTTACGTGCTCATCGCCTGCTTTTGGTGGGTGGTGGTGGTGGGGGGGTTTGGTGGATTGAGTTGCAAAGCGGACGTAAGTATCCACTCTGCAAGAAAAAAATGATTGTACATTAGACTACTGGAATTACACTGTTGCAACATTTTCACATGTTGGTTCTCTTACATAGTAGTGTGATTTAACCCTTTGAGTGCCAGAGGGGTACGCAGTGCCTCTCTGGTACTCAAAGGGTTAAGGACATGAGATATGGCACTTCACAAACAGGATGGCATCCTCATTTGCCAGTGTGCCCTGACCTCTGTATACACTGTGCAAGTTAAGTTAATGCTAATAGCATTATTTTGGTTTCAAAAACTAATGAAGATGCATTTTAAATAGGTATTATATCACACTTTTCTTACTTACTTGTAGAGTCCCAGAGTGCTTTGCAACTTTCTTTATTCAGTGATTACTTTAACCCAATAAGTGCCAGAAGTATCCAACACACAGGTTAAAAATGTTTCCCCAAACCCAGAACTCCATAATCCATAATGTGTGTTCTTTTCTATTCAAAGTTTTCTTCATTCATGTGAAAATAAAACACTAAGGTGTCAGGAGAACTGGAGTGAATAACGTCATTTCAGAATGTACAGACTTTAATTTTAGTTGAAGGTCATTTTGCCTTAAAGGGATAGTAATACTTCGTTTTATCATTATTTTATTTTGTCGGTTTTAAAAAAACATGAACTATATAAGTCTTATTCACAAGCAAATTTTCCCCTCCCGCCCCTTTTACCATCTCTTCTCAGATGTGGAATGCAGTCCATAGACCAGACAGATAACAGAAGGGGACAATCTTCTTCCTATGAGAACAATGAAAGCCCTGCCCCCTAGACAGTTTTTCAGGTTTTTCCCTTATCTTAATTGAAGATTGTCCCTCTCTGCAATCTACCTGAGCACCTCCCTTCTGCTCTGGCTGAGCAGTGTTACATCAGTAAAAGGAGCGGGAGGGGGATACTTTGTCATTGAATTACTCTTGAACTACAACTCTGACAGAATTGATATAACACTCTCCAAAGTCCAAATACTATGATGATTAATTAGAGCTGCTTTTATTATGAAACATTACTATCGCTTTAAAGGAGGACTTGAATAGGAGTTCTTCAAACTGTCTGGTATTTCTGTATACTGAGAGCGATCATGTATAATTTAAAGTGTTAAAACTTAACATGCAGTGTATGGATATGCTTCCCTACATGTAGGGCAAGTTTGCGACAGGTCTCAAATTCTACTCACCATGGAGACATGGCTCCTGGGGTTTGTTGAGTCCTGTAGTAGTATGGAAGCACTATTATCTGTCATTAGAATGCCCAGGTGCACAATCCCAAGAGGGAAACACAAATCCAAAGAAAAGAGGGCAGCACCCATGGCACTTTCCTTTATTAAAATGGCAAATGTATTGATCAGAATTTCAGTAATCAGTGGACCTTCCTCAAGACTTGATAAATGCCCACTGAGAACCAATACATTTGCTGTTTTACTTAAAGGGGATGTATCACCTAAATAAAAGTTTGCCTTAAAGGAGCAGTAAACTTTTCATTTAAAAAAAAAAAAAAAAAAAAAAAAAAAAATCACATTTTATAGAACTTTTCCTGCTGAATAAAACAAGGTCACTCCCACTGCAGTCAGATGTATTATTAAAAAAACTAGTTGAAGAGCCCGTTACACGGGCCACAGTGCCACTGCAAGCTGGTCGCGCGGCAGTCATGCGCAGTAGAGATTGCCCGTGGCGCGGCTAATACAGAGCTGGACGCTCCGAAGGAGTGTCCAGCTCTTTATCAGCCACGCCACTGGCAATCTCTACTGTGCATGACTACATCGTTACACACGTTTTAGCGAATTATTATATAGGATTATAGCAGTTTAAATAATCAGGAAGTGAATTTACTGTGTTTACTTCCTGATAGCTCTGACAGGAAGTGACAGACAGTATTTATCACATTCTATGGAGAACTGTGTATCTCTGACTTTTCTGACTTTCCATTCTATTAGAATCTAACAGGAAATCTAATTAGAATTTGATCACTAGAGGGCACTGCTAATGTAAAAACAAAACAAAACATGGGTTTAAACTGTAATAACTCTGGAAATATAAATCTCTCGGCAGTGGGAGTACCCTTATTTCACTCAATAGGAAAATCCCTGCAATATATATTTTTTTCATAAAAAAGTTTACTGTCCTTTTAATCTCTTTGCCTTATCTATAAAAGAAAAACGCATAGAAATCCAGTTTAAAAGCTTTTTCCCCGTGATGTCTTCTCCTCACTCTGATTGGCAATATGCTTGCCGACAAGAATACAGATGAAACCCTCCTCAGCGCTAGTCTGTCTGTAAGCTAGAGCAGTCTCACTGGCAGAGATCGATATCTAGCCAATGAGACCGTTCCAGCTTACAGACGCCTCTGCCATCGAAGGAGGCAGGATTAGAGGGAGGGGAGCAGAGGCATAGTGACGGACTGCGGTTACAGAGCAGGTAACTGCACTCTATGCGGAAGTAGCTGCAGGGCAAACTTTATAACTTAAATTTACACCAAATACAGTTTTTGTAATATTCGATATATAACCTAACTATTTTTGCTATGTTATATAGATGTGATACATTCCCTTTTAAAGGGATAGTAATGTCTTCGATATATAAAAAGTAATATTGTAGAGAATAAAAAAAATAATCAATGCCATTCCTATCTCTCAAACTTTTATGGTTTGAAAGAGACTTTTTTAAAGTTCTCCTGCTGTAAAGCTGACAGAAGGAGATTTGTGTCGGCCGACTCAAGGAGGCTGTTCAGCAGAGCTGAAATAACGATATTTAAAAAGTACTACTTCATTGGCACAATCTACAAAATGTGCTTGCAAACAAAGCATGCTTTGTAGACCATTCCGTTGAAGTAATTATTTTTAAATATCGCTATTTCAAGCCGCTGGCTGGTCCCAGGACCGGGATCTCCTGCTGTAAGAGTGCTGACATCTGTTCAAGGGGAGAGGGAGAGGGAACTTTATGGTTTTGAGAGATATTCACAGCCAAAGGTTTAAAAGATAGGAATGGCATGATGAATTCCTTTTTTTTTAATATATATATATATATATATATATATATATATATATATATATATATATATATATATATATATATATATATATCTATCTAAGACATTACTAACCCTTTAAAGTCCCATTGGTGCTGCCCTCTTTTTCTCTTTTGATTTATATACATTGTATTTCCTTATAAGTGGCTAATACATCATGGGTTAATTTGAAACGTAAATCAAAGTTTTTTTCTGTTGCTGGACAGACTCTGATTATAGATTAAATTATAGAATAAAATTTGACATATTTACCATTTGATGACTCCATGATCAGAGAAATAAAATGCATCTCTCGTTGCAGATACCATATACGATGAAGATGAGGTACTCTTGGCACTTGCTGAGCAGTTGGGAAGTTTCACCACCTTGGTGGGAGGTCCTGAATTTGTCCACTGTCTGTTGGTAAGTTAACTGCTGAACACAAACTCCTCTCTGGATATGTATTGATCTCTCTACTGCAGTGCTGTGGAATATTTTAATTCACCCCTTTTAGTCTAGAGACACCCCCAACTCATTGGTAAACAAACTACTGAAGACGTCACCTACATCCTTTTTAACTTAGCAATTCCAGTTAAAGTGGAACTATTATAGAAGTTTAATTTCAGTGCTCTTTCACTAAGACCTATGTTTAAGTTCGCCATTTTCTCTTTAATAGTTTGGGATATTTAGCGCTTATTTTAAAGTTTCCTCCAAGTAGACAGTACTGAATGGCATGCTAGACATGCTACATTCCATACTGCTCTCCCTCCCACCTGCAGCTTGCAGGCCATTTGCATATGCTGACATGTAAATAAAATATATAATTTTTTTGTTTTATTAAAAAAAAAAAGTCTAGCATAACAGGTGATCTTGAAATTTGTTGATATATGTATGTGTTATAATCACATACTTAAAGGGATAGTAATGTTTATTATAAAAGTTCGCAGAGTCTTCTTTATATTAAAAGTAACACATTGCTCTGTGTGTAGGAGCTTACTTGTTTGCAGTTCAAAAGTTAAGTGGCCATGTCACACTGACTCTGCAGTCTGGTCTGGTCGGATGCAGTGAGGGACAAACTTCAGTACACAAAGCAAAGCCCTGCACTCTTTCGTCAAGAGGGCCAGGATTTCCCTTATACTTACTGAAGTTTGTTCCTCGCTGCATCCTTCCCGTCCCACGACCGGATTCCAGATTCAGTGGGAGGTGGTCAGAAGGAGTGGGGGATCTTTCTGCACTTAAAGGGATAGTAATACTTAAAATGTAAAAAAAAATATGTTGTAGGGTTTATCCCCCTGAGTAAAACAAGAGTATTCCCACTGCTGAGAGGTCTTTCATTCAAAAGTTATTAATTTTCAAAGTTGAATTTTTTAGGTGCAATATCACAGTGGCCTGAAATTGTACAGTGGCGCTGTTGCTACACCATCCTATGGAGATTTATGGTCAACTGACCAGAGTTGTCCATAGGATCGTGTAGCAACAGCGCCACTGTACAATTTCAGGCCACTGTGATATTGCACCTAATAAATTCAACTTTGAAAATGTATAACTTTTTAATAAAACACCTCTCAGCAGTGGGAGTACTCTTGTTTTACTCAGGGGGATAAACCCTACAACATATTTTTTTTTACATTTTAAGTATTACTATCCCTTTAATAACTTTGCAACCCTATATTATAATCCTAGACTTGCTTTTGAAGGCATATCTAGGTTCTTCTGTTAAAGCAATTAATGTTCTGTTAGTATTATGAGATAAGAGAGCAAGTTAATTGAGTGTGACTGGTGCCCACTGCTCTTGCATTCAAAGACTAACCATAGGACCTCAAACTCTGCATGGTAATCTTACCATTTAAGGAATGTGCAGTGCTTTACTTAGCACTGCATTGCACACCACTATGGTTCTGAAAGGGTTAAGTCTGCTCTCTTCAGTTTGAAAAACTGACAGAATCTGTCATGTCTACCCCTATGGAAATAATGTCCAGGACTGATTTGTTGATGGTATCTCTTGAAAGAATGCATATGGTCAGAATTCATAGGGGCCATTAATCAGATTTGCTGGCCTTAAAATAGTAAAGATTTAATTCTACTTTTCACATTGGTGTATAGTGGATGATACTACATACTAATGTTTTAGAACATTTGTGTACCAAGTTTAGGTAATAATTCACAGAGCAAAGACAGAAGACAATCCTGTGCACCTTCATTTACTTGCCTCACCAAGGTGTACCCCATTTGAGGAGAGTTTGGACCTGCTGGAAAGCAGGTCTGTTCAGCCAGGAAGGCATTCGATTTAACTTTTAATATGAAGTTTTTTGTAAACCACTATGATGGCATTACATATTAGATAGGACTCTCTTAAAATGGGGTACCTTGGTTAGGTAAATGAGCTTAAACATATTTTGACTAAACAGTTTCACCAAACCTTCATTATTTATTTTTATTTTAACAAGTCAATAAATACATATTGGTATAATACATGCTCACAGGGTTCACATTTAGTTAATGTGTATGAAGCCGTGCAGAACTGTCTTCTGCCTTTGGTTTGTTTTTAATTTGGAGACTGTGGAGGGTCCTCACCATTCCTTGCTGCACATTCATCTGGAATCGTTTGTTGTATATTATGGTGTTTTTAGCACTGAGTTTTTTTACAGAATAGTTCAGAGGATTACGAAGATCCAAGTGACCCTTTACAAATGAACTTGTTGTTCATTTACTAACATTAGCTCAGATTAAGTGGTTGTGATGATTTACCCTTTGAGTGCCAGACTTCTCAAAGGCATTGTGTTGCAATGCGTTTGATATCTTTCTGGCACTCAAAAGGGTTAAGGTAGATGGTGATTCTAATACTTCATGGCCCCTCTAGTATAATGGACTACCTTTTATAAAGATAGGGTTATTATGTTAATATTTTCCAACAGCTGAATGTGTCATTCATCTCTGATCATCCTCCCGCACTCAGATACCAGCTACCAAACCATGTATCTGGAACCGTTATATGCCACTGATATCACCTTGTTTTGTATATTTCTTACACTTTTTCCTTTCATATAAAGTTTACCCATTTCTTTTTCTAAGGGAATTTAATAAGGAGAGATGGGGAAAAAAAGGAAAATAAGCCACTAAGTCACCAGCATACACTGGGCTTGGTGTCATTAACCCACTCTAGCTGACGTTTGTCAGCTGTGTAGCCCTATCAATACCAAAACTTGCACACATTTATAAACACACACGGGATTTCTTTTGATATCTTCTCCAGAGAGTCTTCTCCAAATCCGTTTCATAATTTGTCCACATTTTATGCATGGAGACTACCATATAGGAGACTTTCTGCTCTTTTGAGTTTCACTCAAGGGCATGCGTAGCTGGGAGACTCCAATGCTCATGTGTATTGGGAGTTCTACACTGGACTACAATTGTGAGCCTTTGTGTCTGTCTGATCCAGACCGTGGTCCTCTCTGTGCACCTTCCTGGGACCACTTGGTCCCAGGAAGGTGTGCAGAGAGGACCATGGTCTGAATTCGGAGCTTCGTATCGGGTGTGGGCAGTCTCTACTGCGCATGACTGCAGCTCGCACAGCCGTCTCTACTGAGCATGACAGCTTCTGACAAACATCCTAGCGAGTTATAATATAGGATAGGTGTATGATTGAATTTGTGTTAAAATGTATTGATCCTTTAGTCCCTTGGATAGGAGAGGCTGTATCGTGATGGATATGAATAAAATATTTTGTCACTGTTTAACTGTAGTTGTAGTCTTTTCCCCAAAGTATCCTATATAATAATTCACTAAATTGTTGTCAGAAGCAGTCATGCACTTTAGAGACGGCTACGCGTGCTGCAGTCATGCTCTCTACAGACTGCCCGCACCGAGGCTGATAATGTAGCGGGGCTCTGAATTCAGACCATAGTCCCCGACTATGGTCTGAATTCCGAGCGCGCTGCTCCGTATCAGCAGCAGCTCAGGCAGTCTCTACTGTTTATGACTGCACCGCGGCCATTGCTGGGTGGCACTGTGGACCGTGTATACAGGCTCTTCAACTAGTTTTATATAATGTAGCTTTCCATCTCCCTTTTAAAATGCAATATTACTTTAGTCTTATTACCTTGTTTGAAACTGATTTAAGGGTTAAGACTCTCCCCTTCATTGCTATCAAGTCTCCTATATAATCTTGCTTAATTCAGTGCCAACTTGCTTGCATACCTGTGTCAGCTGAAATTGTTTCAGATGACTTTATCATGTTTGACGTCAGCAGCTATTTTACCAATGTCACGAAGGTCACTAGGAATGAGTTTTCCTAAGTGTGAAGATCAGAAATATTGGCTCCTATGTATAAAATGAATGCAGGGCAATTCTGGCCCAAACCAACAGCACCATGGGGGACAAACATCCTAGGGGTTTGCATTACCCCTCTGGCACTCAAAGGGTTAAATGCATGAGGATTTTTACACTTTGAAAGCTATAAAGGTATTAATTAATTGTGAAAGAGTAAGTAGTAGGACACCTGTAGTTGGAAAAAGCCCATTTAACCCTTTGAGTGACAGAGAAGTACGAAATGCATTCCATACCACTCTGGCACTCAAAGGGTTAAACAAACAGGCATTTGGGTAAGGAATTGTATCTCCTGTGATGCAGTTAGTTTGCCCACTTTGTTTTAACCCTGTCAATGCTAGAGGGGTACGTAATGCATTGTGAACTGCTTTGCTAACCCCCACTGACACTCCAAAGGGTTAATACATAAGGGCAACTGAGCCCAAGTGTAAAGGGAAAGTGATGCAATTCACAAACAGCGCCATTAGCCCTTTGAGTGCTAGAGAAGGTGAACAATGCATTGGCGTGCAGTGCTTTGCTCATGTGTCTTCCAGTTAACCCTTTAGGAACCAGAGGGGTGTGAAATGCATTTTCCAGCTCCCTGGTTGTTAGTTAAATTTTAGTATATAAAAATTCAAGTATACCTTTCGGCTTGATTTAGACCTTTGTATTGTATATTTTATTTATATAGTGCGCCAACCAGTGTACTTGGCACTTGGGGTACAATAAGTGCTTATAAAGACCGTCATAAGGGGAACAGGTGAGTATACGTGCGGATGAAAGGCCCCTGCCCCGTAGAGCTTACAATCTAAGTATATGATGGGTGACCTACAGATATGATCTGATAAAGGAGGAGGTGCAGTTTTTGACATATGACATGCTCTTTTTCTTTTACACTGTTGCTATATTTAAAAGGTGCTCTTTTAGTTTGGATTTAAAGTTGATGAGGGTTGAGGCTTGGCGAATACTGGGTGGTAGGGAGTTCCAGAGGTAGGCAGCAGCAAGGGAGAAAGCCTTCAGTCGTGATACAGCGATAGTGGTTAAAGGGGCAGAGAGTTGTCCACCATGTGTGCTGTGTAGTGGACGTGCAGGAATACGGCGGGATATCAAAGATGAGATATAAGGTGGGGACAAGTGATGGAGAGCCTTGAAGGTAATGAGGATTTTGAATGTGATACACTGCTTTATGGGAAACCATGACAGATCTTTTCAATGTTCTTCTGTTCTCCTATTGGTGGTGGGCCAGATGAATGGAAATCTAACTGTAGAGAGAGAGAGAGATGACTAGAGTAGAGACTGTGGTAGGAGCCCCTGAAATGTGTTTTTTTTTTTTTTTGTTTGTTTTTTTTTCTTTCTCCATTGCTGCATTATAGCACAATACAGTAAACATTTTCTTCTGGCTCCTAAACTTTGGGGGCAGTTGATATAAATCTATGAACATGCACCGCTACAGTGGTTCTTAAAACTAAAGTCGTATATTTTTGTACGATCTTTTGTTCCATGAAAGGAAAGCAAACTACTCCTAGTGTAAAAGCCTGTGTGCACGGGCCGTGGAGCAATGAGGTAATGGCAGTACGCAGAGCAGAACCGGCCTCTTAACCCTTTGAGTGCCAGAGGTTTACGTAATGCATTGCAAAGCATTGCGTTGCGTACATCTCTGGCCCTCAAAGAGTTAATACCCGGACCTGCTCTTCGTACTGCCATTACCTCACTGCTCCATGCGATTGCGCCGCCTCACTCACCCGATGCAAGCATGACTGCATCGTGACAAACTTTCTGGCCTTTTATTCTGTAAGATGTATAGCATCCATTTGGTACACTTTCCTGCCTTCTAATCCATGCTACAAAGGTTTGCAAAAAAATTCTTGGACTGCTTGGGAATGAAGTGTTAGGCAGCCTACACCTCCAAATTGCACAATAAAGGACAATTCACTCTTTATTAATTCTAGGCCATAATGATCGTGAGTGGGATCTACCTGTCTCTCTGGTCATGTATTTGGGAGTGATTGGGGAACCATCTGCATTCTGAGGGAGAAATAACATTTCCCATTATCTTAAATGTCTCTTAACCCCTTAAATGCTAGAGCTGCAAAGCATTGCATTGGATACTTGTAGCAATGCGTTGCACAACCCTCGAGCAGCCAGAGGGTAAAATCTGTGAGAATTTGAGGAATTTGTGTCTCCTGTGATGCAGATGGTCTGCTCCAGAATATTCCACTTTTCTTTTGAACATAGGGCCCTGGGAGATACCAGTGGTTCTGTGGGGATCAGCCTACTACTTCACCTATTTGGTATGGTTCAGTCCTTAATTAACTTGCATATAGTGATACACATCCTGTTTAAGTACAGTTCAAAATACCCCCTGTGAGGCAGATGGGGCCTGTTCTGCCTGTTTTTAGTATATTAACAATTTCATAAAGCAACATGAAAGTTGTTCAGTATACTGATGCCTTGTCCCTTTATGTCCTCTGTTGGCTTCAGCTACAAAGCTTGCATCTGGCTCCTCACTTCCCTGCCAATCTACTCTGTGCGTCAGCAAGTAAAGCTGGCAGAGTCTTAGATCTCTTCTGAGCCTTTTCCGCCTTCTGGAAAGAGCGGTATTGAAGCTTTGTGGGTATTGAGACATTAGGTGCCATCTGGGGGGTGGGGTGCTCTACTGGCTTCTTTCCCAAACGTGTGCTCCGTTTGGCATCCCTTTAAATATTTTTATCAACGTCACCAGCCCAGTTAAAGCTAATTTATGTAGGTTGGTAGCAGATGCTGCTGCATAAGCTTGAACAAAACAGGCAGCACCAGGTGGCCCTATAAGTATACACATAATAAGCTTATGGTGCAGAAGGATTTAGGGTAATCAGTGGCTGCTCAGACTTTGGGTTCATCCTATGAAAGTGGTTCAGAAAGTCCCGTAATCCACACAGAGGAACTGCACCTAATTGGTCTTGGCTAATTGTGTGAAGTTCTTTAAATGTCTCTGCAGGTTTGGGGATGTGTACACACTGACCATGCTGAGATATGTCAGGGGGTTTCTATCCATGATTCTCCAGTACCAATCACATTACAAGTTTTAAAGGGATAGTAATTTTCACAATAAAAGCAGCTCCAATTAATCTTCATTGGGCCATGGAGAGTGTTATTTCAATTTTTATCAGAGTTTTAGTTCAAGAGTAATTGAGGTAATTGGAGGTGGCTTACGCTAGGTAAAAGGGTGGGAGGGGGAGATACTATATCATTCAATTACTCTTAAACAGTATTGAAATAACACTCTCCATGCCATAAATACTATGAAGATGAATTGAAGCTGCTGTTTTTGTGAAACATTACTGTCCCTTTAAGCTGTCTGGGTACTGGTGATCTAATCTGAGGACAGTCAAAGCTGTCCTCAAGACAGTGCAGGTGTTTAGGCAAATCACTGTTTCAGAAGGATCTGCCTGCATTTACAGCATTCACTTGTGTTTGAAATGAGGAGATCTTGAAAACCTGCAAAGTGGCGAGTGCTTGAGGACAGGTTTGAGTGTCTGCTCTAGCCTCAGAATTATGCACAAAACAAGAAGAACCATTCTGGAGCAAACCAACAGCACTATAGGGAACATAAATATTCCTGTTTGTTTTAAATGGGGATTGTAACAACTTGAATGCCAGAGAACTATCCATCTCATTGTGAAGCATTTTGTCTTATATTTGTTTCGCACTGTGTGTTAAAATCACCATTTGATATCCATATTATAGTACTGTTGACTTGCTCTGGAATAAGTCACATTTTTTTGCTTTGTGTTGAACACACCTTTGCCCAGTCAGAGGTACCATTAATCATTTGATTGCCAGAGGGGTATCCATAGCAATACGGTGGATATCCCTCTGGCAATCTGTGTTAAAGGAGAAATAATTCTGAATATTAACCACCCTCTTAAAGGCATAGTAAAACTTAATATGTAGAAGAATAAATATATATATAATATATATATATATATATATATATATATATATATATATAATCCTCCAGAGTAAAGGAAAGTTACTCCAACTGCTTATAGAAGCTCAAACTTTTTTTTTTCTTTCTTCAGTATGCAGTATCTCAATGACCCGAAATTGTACATTGGCAGTGTTGCAACACCATCCTATAGAGTTTTATGGTCAACTGACCAAAGCTGTTCATTGAGCTGTAATAACTTTTGAATAAAACACCTCTCAGCAGTTGGGAGTACCCTTGTTTTACTCGGGAGGATAAACCCTACAATATGTATTTTGAACATATTGGGTGTTACGGTCACTTTTATGTATTGTGTCTAAAAATCCTAATGGCTCCTTTGCTTAGAAATAGGAAAAATCTGTCAGTTGAGAGTTTCACTTGTATTACAATTTAGTGTTTTGTCCCCCAGTTCCCAGGCGTCGCAAACAGTGTAAATATTAAAGGAAAAAAGGGACACCTCTTCAAATCACCACACTTTCCTTACTATGACAATATAATGCTAATGGCCCCTAAGAATTTTGCAGTCGGGCCTTTTGTTGAAGAAAACCTCTTAGCCAGTCCTGGATGTCATGTCCCTGGAGGCAGGCATGATAGTTGCTAGTAGGACCTCAGGATACAAACTCCGCCCATTGCACACAGTAATCTTTTTCATGACCAGTGGGACATTCAACAGATTGCTTTGCAATGCAGTGTATACTTCTGGTTTCAAAGGTTAAGTAGACCCGTGCATTCATCCTGCATCAGCAAAAAGGAAATGAATAAAACTTACAGCAACTGTCACGTCCATTAACCAAAGACACAAGGGAAAAATTCTTGGCGCCTCTAGGATTTTCTGGCTGTAGTAAGGTAAGTAGGAGTTATTTGGTGTTAATGCTTTTGTAATACACTATTTGGCATACCTGAGAACTGGGAGATTTGTAACAAGGTTTGATAAAATGAGTGAAACTCTCATCTGAGAGATTTTCCTGTTTCTGAGTAATTGTATGGAGTATCCTGTTAAAGTTGGAGAAGTCTTAGAGCCCAGGATCCATAGTATAAGGATTGGAAAGTATCACAATGAAGGGTTTCTTACATTTTTCACAACATATCGCATCTCCACCTGGAGGTCAGAAACACTCATCTAGGTGAACTGTGCTTTTCAGACACCCAAAATAGTGCAGCTTTATCCTTTAGGGCCATATTCCCAGAATAAGAGGAAAGCAAAGCAACTGCACATTACAGGAATAGATGCTTGTGTATTTGAATGGGCCCATGAATGCTAGGGGAGGTCCCAAATACATTGCAAAGCAAACTGTTGACACCCTTTCTAGCATTCAACGTGTTAAACTCCCCATTTAAATAAATGGGAATATGTTTTTCCTCTGTGGTGCTCTATTATAGCCTTTGAGTGCAGAATGGTGTCTAACAATGCAAAGCAATATATTTCATGCCTCTGTTGTAGTATGGGTTCAAAGATTATCCCTGCCTGCATACAGGTAAATCACCATAAATAACTTAACTTAAAATGTTAACTTAAACTAGTTGTGTGTCCTTACAGCTGTAAGGTATGTATGATCTTGCATTTTATCTGATTTTTCTTGTATATAGTAATCTCTATTTAAAAGAGCAGTAAACTTTTTTTTTTTTTTAAATGAAAAAATATATATTATAGGGATTTTCCTATTGAGGAAAATAAGGGTACTCCCACTGCCGAGATATTTATATTTCCAGAGTTTTCACAGTTTAAACTCATGTTTTTTTTAAATTAGCAGTGCCCTCTAGTGGGCAAATTCTAATTATATTTTCTGTTAGATTCTAATGGAGAGGAAAGTCAGCGACTTACAGTTCACCATACAATGTGATAGAAACTGCCTGTCGCTTCCCATCAGTTAGAACTATCAGGAAGTAAATACAGTAAAGTCAATTCCTGATTACCGTAAAATCTTGGGTATAATACGCACAATTTTACCCCACTTCACCTTATGTGAAGTGGGGGGTGTGTATTATACACGAGAGTTTTTTCTTTGCGGAGTTAAAAATGTTTTATTGCTGCCGGCTACCTTCCCTCCCTCCCTCCCTCCCCACACAGCGCGACCCAATTTAAAAAGAATTCTTACTTAGTTTTGCTGCGCTATAGCTGGGTGAACCTCTGTGCCATCTTCCCTGCGGGCGGGCGGCAGGCTTGCATTTGCCGCCCGCTTCCTGCAATGGACTTTTAGGACCTTCCACCTCCAGCCAATGATAATGCACTTGCATTATCATTGGCTGGAGGCGGAAGGCCCTGACAGTCCATTGAAGGAAGCGGGCGGCAAATGCAAGCCTGCCGCCCGCCCGCAGGGAAGATGGCACAGAGGTTCACCCAGCTATAGCGCAGCAAAACGAAGTAAGAATTCTTTTTAAATTGGGTCGCGCTGTGTGGGGAGGGAGGGAGGGAAGGTAGCAGGCAGCAATATTTTTCTTTAAGTAAAGGGGAAAACAAGGGTGCGTATTATACATAGGCACTCTTGTTTTCCCCTAAAATCTTGGGCATAATATACACCTGCGTATTATACACAGGTGCGTATTATACCTGAGATTTTACGGTATTTAAACTGCTATGAATAAAACATCTGATGGCGATGGGAGTGACTTTGTTTTATTCAGAAGGAAATGCTATGTAAAATATGTGTGTTCATAAAAAAAGTTTACTGCTCCTTTAAGCCTTCCTCGAGGTCGCACCTCCTCATCGCAGACAGGAGGCCCAGGTAGATTTGAATGGATCATAAGGGACACAAGATGTCTGTTTTTTAAACAAATAATTTGCAGAGAGCTAAAAGGGTGATCAGAAACTACTAAAAAGTAGTATATAGATCTACCTGGTTGCTGTTTGATGGGCATTTACCAGTGGAGCCCTTCTGTTAAATGAGTTTTAGAGTTGTTTGTTCCAAGGCATTGTCCTACTTTAAAGGGATAGTAATACTTCGTTTTAACTTTATTTTATTTTGTAGGCATTAAAAAAACATGAAGAATGATATAAGTCTTATCTCTCAAACCTTTATGGTTTATGAGATATTCACAAGCAAAGTTCCCCTCCCCGCCCCTTTTACCTAGTGTAAGCCATCTCTTCTCAGATGTGAGTCTGGTTGTATGACAGGACAGATAACAGAAGGGGACAATTTTCTTTGTATGAAAACAATGAAATCCCTTCCCCCCCTTGACAAGTTTTTCAGCTTTTTCCATTATCTTAATTGAAGATTGTCCCCCTCTGCAGTCTACCTGGGCATCTCCCTTCTGATCTGGTTGAACAGGGGGGGATACTTTGTTTGTGAATATCTCTTAAACCATAAAGGTTTCAGAGATAAGACTTGTATCATTCTTCATGTTTTTTTAATGCCTACAAAATAAAATAAAGTTAAAATGAAGTATTACTATCCCTTTAAATACATGCGTGCTCATGTTAAGTCCTACACATTTGTTAATAGAAGTTTGGGGAAATGGTTAAAAGGACAGCCATCCAAGTCATTATTATATAATCATTAAACCAAGTTTCTGGCACCACTTTGTTGGGTAAACTCTTTCTGCAAACGTCCCTCTGGATTCTTCATAGCCTAAAAATGGTAATCAGACAGTGATTCATGACTAGTGTCCCTTATCCCCCTCCATGTTAGAGCATGGGCTTACTGACCCATTGATACAAATAATTCTTGTTATTGTGATGGTTAGATGGAAGTCCCTCCCCAAAGAACATGTTAAATTCATGATATCCATTGGGGTGTATGCACAAAAATAAAGGTTGAGCAAAACTACATGTTTTCTATAATTAAATGCTTGGATGCTGTCAGTATCATCAAGACTCAGATCAATTGAGCGCAAACATGTCCTAAGTGACATATAATATATAAAAATGTTGTAATTTCAATTATTCCCCCAAATGAGTAGAGTTAAAATGCCTTCCAAAAGGCACTTGGACTCCCTGGATAAACATCCTATATGCATTGAAATGAACTGTCATAATTCTCAATATTACTCTGAGGTAAAAATGTTTACAGCACTTTTTTAAAACATCTACTGCATCTGCCAACACAGCCTCCCGAGTCAAGGAATTCCACATCCTTAATGCTTTCGTGTGTATAAATAAAAAACCAAGATACCTCCTTATTATTTTTTTCCCTCCGCTCTTTGTGTAAAGAGTTCCCGAGTGGTATTTGTATTGATAAATGCTATGCAGTAGGTCTTAACCCCATTCAGTGAGCCTCCTACCACCACCTTCAGTGCAGTTGATCACTTACAAATTGCTCCTCTTTAGCTTGATGAATACAGCCTTATGCTTTGGAGACCTCTCTAGTGTTCATGGTATTACATAAATGGACATTTTTATTGGTGCCATTGTATAGCCCACAAGTCGCGCCACTTTTTAAAAAAATATTTTTATATATGCCTCAATGAACATTAGGAGCACTGTTGCAGCACTAGCTCTCTATTCCTGTGAAATCCTTCCTTCCTTCCTCCCACAGGTAAAGGTGGGTCTAATGGTAGCTGAAACACCTGTATTTTAATTTCCATAAGCTGTACTCTAGGAGTCATTAATTAAAACAATTTGGCCTTGTTTGTAAAACTTGTCTTCTGTTGTTCTCGCAGCCTCCTTTGGAAAGCTTGGCCACCGTTGAAGAGACTGTAGTTCGAGACAAGGCAGTGGAGTCCTTAAGGAAGATATCCCATGAACATTCTCCCGTTGACCTGGAGGCTCATTTTGTGCCATTGGTGAAGCGACTGGCCAGTGGGGATTGGTTCACTTCTCGTACATCTGCTTGTGGGCTTTTCAGCGTCTGTTATCCCAGAGTTTCTAGTACTGTCAAGGCGGAAATTAGACAGTAAGTCACTTTTGTTTGATGGGTAGTAGCTATTTAAACATGTACCAACTCATTTTAATGATGCACATTGACCTTATCATGGCCAGAAAATGCTATTGGCCTCTGTTAATTTTGGCCTTGTGGCTTTGTTCAAGAGAAAACTTAATTCAATCCATGGATGTCATATCCATGAAGGTAGTCATGACAGTTGCTAGGAGGACTGCAGGACCTAAAACTGCTCACTGGACCAGTGTCCTTGCTTCGCAATGCATTGCACAATACTTTCACTGTCGTCCAATACAGGTCACTGGTACTCTGGGAGGCGTAAGTCCCCTTTAATAGGCAGGAACAACTATGCAAATAATTTGCAAGGGGCGGAGCCTCCCCTCTTACTTAAGCCACCTTCTGGCCAGAGCCACTTTAGATTGATTTGTTCCTGGTGTGCTTCCACACCAGGTAGAGAACATCTATGCATCTTAGTATTTTATTATTTTTTTATTCAAATATGGAATACCACCATTAGGAGGGTGACCATGGCTGTGAATTGCCCTCTTTAAAGTGGCTGGTGCAGCTTCCAGGGATTTTCTGTGGACCTATGCCCTGAAGAGGGGACAGCTTGTGTTAAGCAGCTCCCCTGTTGGGGAATTTACCTCTGGTTCTTTCCCTCCTTATCATGGTCACCTGAAGACAGAAGTCAGCAAGGAAGGTGAGTCACCCATTGAGTGCTGAAGGTCCACTTGTCCCCACAGTGTCCCTTTGATGGGCTTGTATTTGGGAGTTTTAATACACTCCAGCACTCATAGGGTGTTTTTATTGCATTATTACTGTTTATGCAATTTCTGTGTTATTCTCTGAGTTTTGGAGCATTGGGTATTCATTTATTTATGTTTCTCATGTGTTTCATGCTTGTTTGGGCACTTTTTAATGTTTTACTAAACTTTATTAAAAATGGTGTTCCGCGCCTTTAAGCGCGGCTTTTTCCCGCTCAGACGCAAGGGCTCCTTTACTCTCTATGGGAATTCACAGTATGGGACATATCTCTGGAACCGCTTGTCACAGCAACTTCAGAGAGGGCTCATTTTAATTCTAGGCTCCTGATCTATCATCCGGAATGTGTTTTATTCATGTGGGGTGTTCAGGGGGGCTTCGGGCAATGTTTGGGGTACTTGGATAGGAAAACTAAATTTCCCATGAGCGCTTGGTTCACGCTCGTTTCTGATTGGCTGTCATGACGGCCGCCATTTTGTGGTACTTTTCCTAGGCGAGTACACTACGCAGGGACCGAGCCTTCTCTCTCCTCACCAGATTAACCCTTCGCTGGCCAGATAAGTCCGTTTTTAGAACATTTCTGGGGTGAAACTTTAAGCTTAACACTTTTTCTGGGTGATAGTGTTGTTAGTGGGGTATATTGACGCTGTGAGCATGTCTACTTCACTGGAGCTAGGGGCTAGACCCAAGTCTAAGGAGGATGGGGGGTCCGCTACCCCCATGGCGTTTTGCTCCTCGTGCCACATTGGGCTGGATGGCGATAATGTGGGGGATCTATGCCCTAATTGTACTGGTCAAGATAGCAACCCTGGGCTTTTTTGCTTTTTGGGTCTGAACTCAAAGAAATGATCAGTGAGGCTACTGGCGGTAAAAGTACTCTTCTACCCTCAGTCTTTAAGAAAAAGTTTCCAGCCAAACGCAATCGGTCCTTTCGTTCCTTTCAGACTGAGACACACTCCTCGGCCCAAACGGGTCCTCCCACTACGCGCTCCTCCTCCAAGCCCAAACAGTCCTGGAGGCCCAAAGTCGCCTCCAAGGCCAAGACCTCCAAGACTGCTTCGGCATGACTCGCCGAACCCGGGTCCGCATCCGGCTGTAGGCGGTCGTCTCCGCATCTTTCGCCGGACTTGGGAGGAGTCAGTGGCGGACCCATGGGTTCTTCAGGTGGTGTCAGTGGGATACAGGATCCCTTTCTCTTCCCTTCCTCCTTTTCGGTTCCATTTTACTCGTCCTTCTCAGGAACCCACAAAAAGGCGTCTGTTCGACGACGCTATTCAGGATCTCTTGGACAAAGAGGTCCTGGAGGCGGTTCCTCAGGGGGACACAGGTTCAGGATTTTATTCCAACCTGTTTGTGGTAGCCAAAAAGGACGGAGGAGCCCGTCCCATCTTGGATCTCAAAGATCTCAATGCCTATGTGGTGACTTCCCACTTCCGCCAGGAGTCCCTGCGCTCTGTGATTGCAGCAATGTCTCCAGGGGAGTTTCTTGCCTCCCTGGACCTTCAGGATGCTTATCTTCACATCCCTATTCATCCAGAGAGCAGGAGGTATCTCAGGATTGCCTGCCACAGGGGACACTTTCAGTTTGCAGCGCTCCCCTTTGGGCTGACTTCAGCCCCTCAGGTCTTCCAGAGGGTGTTGGGCTCATTGATAGCGGTGCTCCATCAGGATGGGATCAGAGTGACCCCCTACATGGACGATCTCCTTCTGAAGGCCTCCTCAGCGGAGCTTCTCCTTCAGCAATTACAGATGTGCATGCACACCCTGAACCGTCATGGCTGGATCCTGAATCTGGACAAGTCGGACTTGATTCCATCTCAGAGGCTTCTGTTCCTGGGTCTCCTGTTCGACACTCGCCAATGCATGGTGTTTCTTCCAGAGGACATGGCTCACCAGATAGCTGTCAGAGTGGCTGGAATTCTGGACATGGACGAGATTCCAGTTCCGAAGTTGTCGTCCTTAGTGGGGAAGTTCATTTCCACAATCGAAGCAGTACCATTTGCCATGGCCCACTCCCGGGATCTTCAGAGGTTTGTGATCCAGACGTGCAAGACTCATCCAGATCATCAACATCTGTCTGTTTCTCTTCCTCCTCATGTCGAGTCGAGTCTGCACTGGTGGTTAGATCTCTCTCATCTCCTGAAAGGGAAATCTTTTCTAGTTCCTCCTTGGACCACAGTCACTACGGATGCCAGCCTTCGGGGCTGGGGTGCAGTCTGGGGTAGCTTCAGTGCTCAGGGGAAATGGGGTCTGGAGGAATCCATGCTCTCCATCAATGTTCTGGAACTTCGAGCTGTCCGGCTGGCCCTGAGGCACTGGGAGTCTCAATTGACCGGTCTTCCAGTCAGAGTGGAGTCCGACAACGCCACGGCGGTGGCTTACATCAACAGGCAAGGCGGCACAAGAAGCGGTTCCGCCTGGTGGAAGGTCAAGGATATTTTGTCTTGGGCAGAAGATCACGTGCCTGTCATCTCTGCGGTTCATATTCCAGGCGTGGACAACGTCATGGCAGACTTCCTCAGTCGTCATACCGTCGACAGCGGAGAATGGTCTCTTCACCCAGAGGTGTTTCACATGCTCACTCAACGGTGGGGGATGCCTGTGGTGGATCTGATGGCTACCAGACACAACAGGAAGGTTCCGGTGTTTTGCTCCCGGTTGAGGGACTCCCTTGCTCTAGCAGTGGATGCCTTGTCGATCCCTTGGGACTTCCCCCTGGCTTACATCTTCCCTCCTCTTCCTCTATTGGTCAGAGTTATCCAGAAGTTGAAGAGGGAACGTTGTCCTGTCATCCTGATTGCTCCAAACTGGCCTCGCCAGTCCTGGTTTCCGGAATTGATGGCCATGTCAGTGAAGGATCCAATCCCACTTCCAGCCCGTCCGGACCTGCTTCTTCAGGGGTATCTGTGGAAAGAGGATGTTCACTCTCTCCATTTGATGGCATGACGGTTGAATCCTCGATTCTAGCGAAGAAAGGCTTTTCTCCTTCTGTGGTATCGACGATGCTCAGTGCTCGTAAGCCTGTGTCTTCCAAGATCTGTCATCGCATATGGTCAACTTTCGTGACATGGTGCTCTGACAAGAAGTTATCCCTTGACTTCCATCTTCCCACTGTCCTGGCCTTCTTGCAGGACGGTGTGGATAAGGGGCTCAGTCTGAGTTCCCTCAAAGTTCAGACTTCTGCCTTGTCTGTGTTTTTCCAGGAACGGATTGCTGTCCTTCCTGATGTGAAGGTCTTCTTCCAGGGTGTGACTCATGTTCGACCTGCCTTTAAGAGTCCTGCTCCCCAGTGGGATCTCAATTTGGTGCTGGGAGTTCTTCAGCGACCACCGTTTGAATCCTTGGCTTCCATTCCATTACGTCTTGTGACTTGGAAGATGGCCTTCCTCTTGGCTGTTGTGTCAGTGCGCCGGGTAGCAGAGTTACAGGCCTTGTCTTGTAAACCTCCTTACCTGGTGTTCCACAAGGATAAGGCTGTGCTTCGCACTACCAAGGAATTCTTACCCAAGGTTGTGTCTGAGTTTCACATCAATCAGGAGATTGTGGTTCCCTCTTTCTGCCCTAATCCTTCATCTGACAAGGAAAGAGATCTCCATCTGTTGGATGTGGTGCGTTGCCTCAAGTTTTATGTTCATCGCACCGAGTCTATCAGGAAGTCTGACGCTCTATTCGTCATTCCTGAGGGGCCTAGGGCAGGAAGACCGGCTTCCAAAGTTACCATTGCCTCTTGGATTAAGGCTACCATCCGTGAAGCCTATAAGTTGAGGAATAAGCATGTTCCCTTCCGGGTGACTGCCCATTCCACCAGATCTATTGGGGCCTCTTGGGCCTACAAGAATCAAGCTTCTGCTGATCAACTGTGCAGAGCGGCCACTTGGTCCTCTGTGCACACCTTTTCTAAGCACTATCGAGTTGATGTACTGGCTTCGGCTGATGCCAGTTTTGGAAGGAAGGTCCTGGAGGCAGTCTTGCCTGTGTAGGTCTTCCGCTCTGTGATCCTTAGTGCTTCTTTACTGTTGAGCCCGGTTGGCTCTAGTTCCGTGTGCTGTGTTAGTTCAGGGATTGTTCCCTTGGTTGGTGTCCGTTGACACTTACAGTTTGGGCTATGTTATCAACTGGTCATAACAGTTCTAGTGACTTGGGCCTTGCGCCTGGTCCTTGCCTTACTTCCCGCCTCTGGATCAGCTCAATGTTTGTACATCCCAGAGTACCAGTGACCTGTATTGGACGACAGTGAAAATAGGATTTTAGTCTTACCTGTTAAATCCTTTTCACTTAGTCCATACAGGTCACTGGTCTCCCACCCTGTCAAGGGACCAGTCTTGGCTCTCCTGTGGCATTCAGTGGGAGACCGTTCGGGCATGCTCACAGGAGTCTTTCTTTTTGCTTACCTGAGGTCAGTTTTAGGGCCTCAAATCAATCTAAAGTGGCTCTGGCCAGAAGGTGGCTTAAGTAAGAGGGGAGGCTCCGCCCCTTGCAAATTATTTGCATAGTTGTTCCTGCCTAGTAAAGGGGACTTACGCCTCCCAGAGTACCAGTGACCTGTATGGACTAAGTGAAAAGGATTTAACAGGTAAGACTAAAATCCTATTATTTCCCTTTAAAATGTTAAAAAGTAGGAGTTATTGGGATTTTCTATCCATAGTAAAGTGTTTGTAGGGGGTTATTAATAGGAGTTCTTCTTTAATATCATAGTTTTCACACAAGGTTTTAATGAATGGTGAAAATATAGAAACATTTCTGGGTTGCATTCAGAAAGCCTATCAGTACAATGCTAGAAAAAAACAATGAAAAAAGCAAAAGTAGAGACTATCAGATTTATCTGATTTGAATGGGGGTTTCAAACACTTGAATGCTGGAGAAGTCACCAGCACATTGGGGGCCTTGTTGGTCTTCAGTGGGTTAAAAGCCTCATGTAAATCAGTGGGTATTTTCATTTGTCCCCTATGGTGAAGAAGGTTTCTCCCAGAATTATTATTATTATTATTATTTATTTATTTAATTAATTTGTCTGCATGCAACCCTTTATTTCAGTGCCAAACTTGCGAGTTGCTGTGCAACAAAACAGCATACGTGATATCTTAGCACCTGAGGAAGTGTATATAATGGACACAAAGACTGTATCCATATGTGTACTGTGGAAGGTTGAGTTTAATAAAACTAAAAGGCAGGTTACATCACAGTGTGGTGACAAGTAAAAGCGTGTCATGGCAAAAGGTTAACCCTTTTGATTTCCAGAGGAGTACGCAAAGCAATGCACTGCATACCCCAATGGCACTCAAAGTGTTAAGCAATCACTGATCTACACCTTTTGTAACCTGCCATTTTCAATGAATTAGCATGGCACATATTGGTTTAGGACAGAATCTGTGATAAATTCTGAAAATGTAAGTCTTTCTGTGTTTTTAGACACTTCCGCAATCTGTGCTCAGATGACACTCCCATGGTGCGTCGTGCAGCTGCCTCCAAACTGGGCGAGTTTGCAAAAGTCCTTGAACTAGAATATGTAAAAAATGACATCATCCCACTGTTTACCAACTTGGCTTCAGATGAACAGGTGAGTTATTTATTAACTTGATATATATCACGGCCATGCAGCTTGCGTCCCACCTCAGGACGTAACCTGCCTAATATTTTAATATTTACTTTTAATGCTACGGTTCTTGAATAATTCAGTTTTTAAATATTGGTATTCTCATTGACTTAATAAAAATTGATAGACTCATACTAGGCCTAGGGTTTATTGCCTCCATATTTCTGATGGGAAACATGCTTAGCAGCTTTTGATTCTCTTCATAGCGCTCGACCCAGTGTTGCCGGTATTGGGGCTGTGCACTACATAGTTGCACAACATCCTGCCCTTTGTTCGCAGTGCGGGACGTTACTTTGTCCCAATTAAATGCTGCTCGTTAAGCAGCCAAAGTCCAGGGAAGGGGTAGGAATGGTTGTGTTTCTCTTCTCTAGAGGGGATGGCCTGCAGAGCGCTGTGGTACAGCTTATACCGCAGCGTGCTAGAGGATTACATCAGTTGGGAAATCTTTCTACCTCTATTAAATGCAAGAAAATGAGAATTTTTAAATTACACATATGAAGACCATTTATATGTAGGTGATCCCCTCTATATAGTTCTCCTTTAATGTATCCAAGGAGGGAAGTCCTTTAAAAGTGTATCTGGGGGTGTTTATCGACATTTTCTTTGGAAAATGTAAAGGCCTGATTCCATCATCAATTAAGTTTCTCAGTACTGTGTGGCACACAAACTAGATGCCTGCCTTGGTCACCAGTGGTATTGAAGTAATCTTCCCTCTCCTTCATTTTAGCACCTTGACTCCACAGTCCTTTTTTGTGTCTTAAAAAGAAATAGTTGTAGTGTTGGGTAACTTTAAAACTCACTGGATCAAAAATAAAGGGGAATTGTAACCTAAGAAAAAGCGTCTCTTAATTAGGTGTCGTCCTCAGCTAAGTCTATTATATTTTTTGTTTATGTCTGCAGTTTCCTATAGATATATAAAACTCACTTGAAGTCTGCCTGTAGACCACACCACTTCACAACAAAACAGTAGGATTCAGTAGTCCTGAGTAGATCATGTTGCTTTCTAGTCTTTTTTTCAGATTATAAACTGAAACTTAAAATAAAGGACTACAAGAGAGGAAAAAAAATCAGTGTATCTTTAAGTGGCCGGGTCCTGGCTGAACTCTTGTCAAAGTATAAGCTTAGATGTATTATTTATATGGCTCTGTGTTGCCTAATGTTACATGGGGCACTACATTGAAAGCCCTAGTAAGTGAACATTTACTTGTGAAAAGTGTTTGGCTGTTTCTCAAACTTTTCTCTCTTAATCTCAGGACTCTGTTCGCCTCTTGGCCGTGGAGGCATGTGTCAGTATCGCTCAGCTGCTTCCAGAAGAAGATCTGGAAGCTCTTGTGATGCCAACTCTTCGCCAAGCCACCGAAGACAAATCCTGGCGTGTCCGCTACATGGTCGCAGACAAATTTTCTGAGGTGAGACCTATAGTACTTTAGAGCTGTGTACAATTCTACAGGTTTAGCATTAACCGAGGATGCTTAAGTTGTTTCTCTTGCATCATACTGGGGGACACTGGTAACATGGTGTAAAGTTTAGTAGAGAGGGGAGTTTTTCTTATTCTCTTCCTCTTATTCCTTCATCCTTGCTTTGCTTTTTTCATTAATCTTCCTTCCTAGCTGCTTTCTTTGCTCTTCCACTTTTGTTTAGGAGTTTCCAGCCCCAGTCCCCAATGCTCATCAAGTGTAGATTTGTGTTCCAATAATGTATTACCCCTTTACTGTATTTCTGATACCCACACAACGGGTACTTGTAGCTCTGTCATGTACTCTCCACTGACCCACTTGTGCTTGTTTGTGGAAAGACATAAATAAAATGTGTACTGCGTGAGGTCATGATTACTGGAGCTGCAAACCACTGACCTCCATTACCACGGGGTCTTATGTTTGATATTCAGCCCTAATTTGTTCTGGAACTGTAGTGTCTTTATGCTGCCTTTTTAATAACCCCTTGTCAGGGGAATATATGGCTGCATGGTAATGTTCTGGCTCAAACATACTGTACTAGACCTTAGGAAACTGGTAATATGATTTGTTCTAAGTGAAAATCCTGAGGCTATGTATCAAGATGATTTGGATCAACTCTGCATCAAACCACCTGTACCACAGGAGAAAACAAATGGGGGGGAACAAAAAATAAAAATTCCTGTATATTTAAATGGTGCTTATAAACCCCATAATATTAGAAAGGACCTCAATGCACTGTGAACATAACGAGCATTTGAGGGTTTAAAAGCCCCAATTAAATAAATTGGAATTTTTATTTGTCCCCTTGCTTGCCCCAGAATTGCATCAGTTCTTGGTACATCCTCCTGTTTATGGGGTCGACAATGCTAGAAGAGATCTGTTTGTTACTGGTTTTATTTGCCATTTCCTTCATAGACTGCAGTGGAATCCAGCCCTGTGTTAATTGAAGTATTTACACTGGAAGTCAAGATTCTGGATAGCTTTGTTGCTGGAACGTCCTCTAATTTTTAGATTTTGTAGCATGTTGCCTGCATTCTCTAACATCACTGCATGTCTTTCAGCTCCAGAAAGCTGTTGGTCCAGAGATCACTAAAAATGACCTCGTCCCCGCCTTCCAGAACCTACTTAAAGACTGTGAAGCTGAGGTGCGGGCTGCAGGAGCCCACAAAGTTAAAGGTGAGAGGATTTGTTCTGTATTGCTATATGGGTAACTTACATTTTTAGTGCAACAGCAAGTCATAACTTCCACTTTAACCCCTTTAAGGACTCATGACGGTCTAAGCATGTTATGGAATACAGAGATCCCTACCCCTGAATCCATTTCTCTTAAAAACAAAAAAACAGACAAACAAAAAAAAAAAGCTCCGTAGTCCTTGACTGTCGGCCAGTCATTAAGGGGTTAAAGGAGGAACCTTGTGTTAAAATGAAAAGTGGAGGAATTCTTCAACATATGAGAAGTGAAATTTTAAAAATAAAACAAAAACCCTTCCCCAATTTAACTCCCTTTTAACCGTAGATTTTGCAGATGCATGGATTGCAGTGAGTTTAAAGGGATAGTAATACTTAAAATGTAAAAAAAAAATATGTTGTAGGGTTTATCCCCCTGAGTAAAACAAGAGTACTCCCACTGCTGAGAGGTGTTTTATTCAAAAGTTATTAATTTTCAAAGTTGAATTTTTTAGGTGCAATATCACAGTGGCCTGAAATTGTACAGTAGCGCTGTTGCTACACGATCCTATGGACAACTCTGGTCAGTTGACCATAAATCTCCATAGGATGGTGTAGCAACAGCGCCACTGTACAATTTCAGGCCACTGTGATATTGCACCTAAAAAATTCAAATTTGAAAATTAATAAGTTTTGAATAAAACACCTCTCAGCAGTGGGAGTACTCTTGTTTTACTCAGGGGGATAAACCCTACAACATATTTTTTTTTACATTTTAAGTATTACTTTCCCTTTAAGACCTGTCTTGCATTCAAGTTGTGAAGTCAATAGGACTGTTTTGTTTCTTCCCTGTGGTCGAGTCTGTTTTTCTCCAGAATTCCTCTAATTTTCATTTGAACACAGGGTGCCCTGTGAGCAGCTAATGGGAAATGTTATCCTATGTTAAGAACTAACAAATTGATTGGATTGGTCACCATCTTCACCTTCCTGTTTAAAAAAAAAAAAAAATAATAATAATTCTTCTCTGGACTATAATGGCATTGAACTCACCCCATAGTAATATACTGGGTACCAGTGCAAAACAGGTTGCCACCTTAACCCCTTAAGGACCGGACATTATGGGACATTTCCGTCCCATAACGTCCGCATAGGGGCACGTTGACGGGCCGGTACACGTGACCTGTCACGTGTATCGGCGCGTCATTATGGGGCTTGAAATAGATCGCTCCGATCTTGGAGCGGTCTATTTCATGCCCCATTTTTACTTACAGCGCTCCCGGTAGAGCGCTGTAAGTAAAATGTACGTGACGTACCAGGACCGTCAAGGGTCTTTCAAGAAAGTTTACCCTTGACGGTCCTGGTACGTCAAGGGTCCCTAAGGGGTTAAGCTGATGTGTAGTAGCAATATAATGGTGAGGCTTACTATTCTAATCTTTTTGTGAACCCAAAACTACTGAGGACTTTCCTCCTTGCATATTGGTACAGATTTAGTCCTACTCCTTGTACACATTTTCCCTCATGGTATGTAACTTTCTGTTAACAAAGACCCACATGCAAGTTGGTGTAAGTTTCTTGCTTATTAGATTTAGGTTGTTTGACTCAGAAAATGGGAAATAAAGGCGGCTACATCTGTGACAAAATGTTATACAGTCTAACCTAATGTACTGCAAGGGTAAAGCTATATTTTGCTCCAGTTCACATTACCTTTTTCACTCTAAAGATATGTCAAGAGTAATATTTATTTTTCAGTCTTCCAATCAGATATCCTGATTTTCAGCATGTGCTTTTGTCTTGACCCTTCTGTCTTTCCTCTTTTTACCCTCACCCCCAGAATGAACCGAGATCATAGAGTCCAGTCATAAAGACTGCACAGAAGGTAGCAATGGACAATTCTTCTTTTGACTGGGTTCAGTTTTATGTCTAGGAGTGCAGTCAATAAGGGGAAGACTGCATCTTCAGGGAAAGGTGTCCTCTGGTACCTTGGTTTCTTGGACGGATCCCTTCATGAATTAAGCCTATGATCTTAGCAAGGAGGCCACTCTTGGTTTGCAGCTTTCTTCTCCATAGACCTTAGTGTATCTTGTGTGTGTGAGGTCTGAGCTTCAGCAAGGTGACTGTGCAGGACTGCTGAGTGGACATTTCCCCGGATTTTTTTTTTCTTTTATAGTCTGTTTTAATTGCCTTTGCAGAAGCAAGTTTGAGAGGAGAGTGCTAAAGGCTGGGATAGCTAAATTAGCTTTGTTAAATTAGAATTTATCTTTATTCACTTTTGTGGTAGTTTATCTTTGCAGGAGATATGATTTTTTTTCCAAAACTGTTAGTGTCAATATGTCCTTCATGCAACAGATGAAGTAGATTTTCACGTTACTTACAATAAATACTTTTCTTAGTCTGAGGGAAACAGGGCTTCCCTTTTCAAAAAATCTTCTGTCCTCTTTCTCTGGCAGGGGTGACCTGCTGTTCTTTCCTGTAATGTTTCTACTTCCATCCTTTTCTTTTTCCTCTCATCCTGAGGTCTGCCTATTTGGCTAATTTCACACAGGCAATCTATTAGAGTTGATATAACTTACAGAATTGCATTTAAAGAAATACTTGAATTTTATTTATATGTTTTCAATGGGGATTCAAAACTATGAAATCTATAATTTTCCCACACAATGTTTTTCTTCAGTTTCAACATCGCATCTCCTAGATCACAGAATCGCATTAAAGTGTGATATTTGGTGTTGATACCTTTGACATTGCAACAGATCATATGTAATTGACATACTGCACTGACAGACCAAAAGTTGCAGCAAAATGCATCATTACCTTGCGACATGAGATGCAATTTTCAGCGGTGTGAATAGTCCAATACGGGAGTTTCTTTCCTATTGTGTGTTCATATTGTGATAGTCACCAGCATGAACTAGGCCTTTGCTTGACATTGCTGTATGTAAATTGAAGACTGGGCTAAGATGGGCATGTTTTAAGTAGGACTGTAAGTGCCTAGTCCCCTATTGAATATACCTTAACCCCATGGACCAAGAGAAAAGAATCCATCATTTAAGTAGCAAAAAAATATATTTTTTAAAGTAAGAAAATTTGTCTATGGTACGTTTGGTTTGGGACATAATTACTTCGCTTTTCTTTGGAACTTAAGGCCTTAATCGGCAAGCTGAAGAGGTACAGTTCAGGAGCAAATCAAATGACTTCATAGGGGGGTGGTGGTGGGGCAAATAAAAAATGTCTAGAAGTCCTAGAGATTGTGATTGCATTGGAGACTTCTCTAGCATTCTGTGGGTTAAACGCCCTATTTAAATCAGTGGGTATTTCCCTTTAACCCCTATGATGTAGTTGGTTTGCTCTAGAATTGTACCTTTTAGCTTTGTGAAAAAAAGCCCTTAGGCTCTCCAAATGGTTCCTTTTAATATGTTAGTGCAACTTAATTATATTCTGAAATAAAACTGAACTGTGGAAAATGGATGGCTGGTCCTGATCAGGATCGGAGTACTCATGGCGGTGGTGGTGATGCACAGCAATGCATTGCATACCCCTCCGGCACTCAAAGGGTTGAGACGGGTCCTGCTCTGTCTCCTGCTGCCGATGCATTCATGCACTGTAGAGACTGCCCGGAAGCACAGAATGCTCCCAGCACAGAACTCCCAGCATTCTGTGCATTCAGGCAGTCTCTACTGCGCATGACTGCTTCTGACAAACATCCTAGCGAATTATTATATAGGATGATGATCTTTAGAATGTCCTATGGACACTTGACCATCGGCTGCCTTTTTAGAAGTATCTGTTTATTTATTTATTTTAGAATTCTGTGAAAATTTACCTGCTGATGGAAGAGAAACAATAATTATGAACCACATTTTACCATATGTAAAGGTAAGTTTAATCCACCCTTCATTTCTATAGAAGCTTTTCATGCCTTTTGAACTGTACATTTTTCTACCAGTGAAATGGTTAATTGTATTTTAATTCTTCATGAAGGCATTTGCCAATTTGATTAATTCCTAGAGCATGTGCTGAAAGCGCTTTGAGTCCCGCTGGGAGAAAGGTGCTATATAAATACTAGTTATTATTTTCTTATACCCACATTCTGCAAAACTAAAATTGTTCAATTCCTAAAATATAATCCTAAACTTGCTTTTTCCTTTCAGACACCATTTGGATAACTTCTTTAGTGCTGTCTGCTAAAAACAGCTAATTTGAGATTAGCACCCATCTCTTAGAAAGACTGTTGTCATATGTCAATCCATTTACACATAATACAACACCATTGCCTCTCAGACACCCTTCTTGATTGCTATGGTAAAGGGAGTCATTGTGTTCTGGTAAAAACAGGACTAGCTGACCCCACGGAGCATATGTAAGACTAGATTTTAGTCCCTTCTGCAGTTTTGTGAGCTGACACATTCGGTTATGTGGTATCCCTGGCAACCAGCTCCTCGTTCACTCACACACTCATTTGTCTTTGTGAGTAGTCTCATTATGTCCTGTGCACTGACTGACCTTTAGTCCGTTCTCAGGATGCATTAACCCTTTGATAGCCAGAGCAGTACTGCAATGCGTTGCTTACTTCTCTGGCACTCAGAGTTAAAATGATTTGCATCTAGATGAGGTGAATGTCAGGCTGTATTGCCTTTCAACCAATCAGTGAAGAATGGGTTAACATCAGTGAAGGGGAGGATATTAACTCTCTAAGGACCATAGGAGTGTGTAAATCGTTGAATGATCAATGAGGGAATATACTCATAATCTGTTTTTCATGTCTTTACAAGAATAATGTTTCTGTTTTTCAGGAGCTGGTATCGGACACAAACCAGCATGTGAAATCTGCCTTGGCTTCTGTAATCATGGGATTATCCACAATTTTAGGCAAAGATAATACAATTGAACACCTCCTACCTCTCTTCTTGGCTCAGCTGAAAGATGAGGTAATGTCACCTTTTGTTAGATTTTCTTTTTTTTTTCTTCTTCTGACGTAGACCAAGTACAATCTAGTGTTCAAATGAAATCCTATGAGAATTTGTGGAGTTTTTTATGGGACTTTAACCTTTTGAGTGCCAGAGTGGTGCTCAGTGCATTTCTCTGCAATATGTTGCATACCCCTCTGGTCCACCCCCTCTAATTAGGCATATAGCTAAAAACTTACCAATGAAACGTTTATGCAGAATAAAGATTGCGTTAGTCAAAAATCCTACCTCAGTTGACACTGGCGGCCAGGTAACAGTGCAGACATCTATGCTTAGACTTCTGCGCACCTGCGCTGACAGTCCTGGTCTCCTTTAGACTGATTGTGCGGGTGCGCAGATGCCTCTAGAGTGCTGTTGCCTGGCCATCCGTGTCGGCTGAGGTAGGATTTTTGACTAACGCGTTTTATTTGGGGTGATAGTTCCCTTTTAAAGTGGACAAATACAATTTCCCAAATACCCTTTGGTTTAAAGGGATAGTAATACTTCATTTTAACTTTATTTTATTTTGTAGGCATTAAAAAAACATGAAGAATGATATAAGTCTTATCTCTGAAACCTTTATGGTTTAAGAGATATTCACAAACAAAGTATCCCCCCCCTGTTCAACCAGATCAGAAGGGAGATGCCCAGGTAGACTGCAGAGAGGGACAATCTTCAATTAAGATAATGGAAAAAGCTGAAAAACTTTTCAAGGGGGGAAGGGCTTTCATTGTTTTCATACAAAGAAAATTGTCCCCTTCTGTTATCTGTACTGTCATACAACCAGACTCACATCTGAGAAGAGATGGCTTACACTAGGAAAAAGGGGCGGGGAGGGGAACTTTGCTTGTGAATATCTCATAAACCATAAAGGTTTGAGAGATAAGACTTATATCATTCTTCATGTTTTTTTAATGCCTACAAAATAAAATAAAGTTAAAACGAAGTGTTACTATCCCTTTAAGAGTGTAATTTTTAACCCCTTGAAAGCTAGACAAGTCACCAATGGTATTCCTTTGCAATGCGTTGGAGACCTCTCTAGCATTAGAGGAGAAGTAAACTTTTTTTTTTTAATGAAAAAAGATATATTATAGAGCATTGTAGGGTACTCTCTCTTCTGAGAGATGCATATTTCCAGAGTTATTACAGTTTAAGCCAGTGTTTAGTTATTTATTTATTTTTTTACATTATCAGTGCCCTCTAATGATCAAATTCCATATAGATATTTTGTTACATTCTAATGTAGAGGAAAGTCGAAGACCTATGATTCTCTATAGAATGTGATAAACTGCTGAGTCATTTCCTGTCAGAACTTCCAGGGAAAAAAGTAAACTCACTTCCTGATTATTTGAACTGTTATAACATTTGATTAAAACAACTGACAGGAGCGAGAATGCCCTTGTTTTACTCAGCAGGAAAAGCTCTATAACCTATAATTTTATTAAAAAAAAAAAAAAAAAATACTGCTCCTGTAAAGGGATAGTATTGTGTCAAAATAAAAGCAGCTCCAATTAATCTTCATAGTATTTAGACCATGGAGACTTATTTCAGTACTGTCAGAGTTTTAGTTCAAGAAGAATTGAATGATAAATGACCCCTTCCGCCCCTTTTACTGCTGTAACACTGCATACCTCAGAACAGAAAGGTGGTGTCCAGATGGCTTGCAGAGAGGGACGATCTTCAACTAGCATAAGGGAAAAACCTGTCAAGGGGGACAAGGTTTTAATTGTTCTCACAGTAAGAAGATTGTCCCTTGCTGTTATCTGTCTGGTCTCAAGACCAGATTCCACATCTGAGAGGATGGGGCTTACACTAGTTAAAAAGGGAGCGAGGGGGATAATTTATCATTCAATTACTCTTGAACTACAACTCTGACAGTACTGAGATAACACTCTCCACGGTCCAAATACTATGACTATTAATTGGCACTTCAGGACCACAGAGGGAATTTTTTTCATTTATTTTTTATTTTTTTTATTTTATTTTTTTTTTTTTTGCGATCCGACTCATCAAATCTTCATGACAACGGTCTATAAAGTGTTCCCGGCTTGAGGTGGTAGACCGTTATCCTGAAGGTTTGCTTTGCAACCACTGCTATTTTGGCTCTCCATGCGAGCTGTCCATGCCATAGACCAGAATCCAAGTTTGGCAGCTAGAGCTCTGACATAGCTAAAAGCGGCGGGAAGGGTAAACTTGACATCGAGATTACACTAAAACTGTCAAAGTTATAGCAAAAAGACTTATGTGCTTTACTTTATTTAATAACTACAATAGTAAACCTTTCATAAATTAAGTATTACTATCTCTTAAAAGGAAAAGCCCTACTATATAGATATAATAATATAATATAATTTTTTTTTCCCTTAAAGTTACTGCTTCTTTAAGCTTCAGCTCAGCGTGTTTCCAGTAGTGCTGTTAAGTTAGAGGTTAAAGAGGTTCAGTTTGTTAGGGAACCAGCTGCACTTTAGGGGCAAACAAAGGATTCCAGTAATTTTTTAGGGGACAAATACATACTCCAATAGGGTTTATAATCCACTGAATGCTACAGGTGTCTCTAGCATTCAAATGGACAAAAGCCCTTTTTTAAACGGAAATTTTCATTTGTCCCCTACAGCCCAGTGGGTTTGCTGTAGAATTGGACCTCTGTAGCTTGCTGAACAAAGCTTATAATGCCTAAAATGAACAGAATACAATAGTTTGCTTTCACAGCATTAAACCAATCACTAGGTAGCAAGTACACAGGCAGGGGGATAGATTTTTACTTTTTGCTTTGAAATGTTGTTTTCTATCTGGCCTCTCTCGCACTGTTCTATGCTTTCTTGAAGCCTATAATGGACACTTTGCCATTTTACTAGTAAAATGGAGGTGTGAATGTGATTGAATGTTGCAGCTTATATTTTCTGCACTCCGCTCGCATTTCTAAAGATCTGACCTTCATGCTGAAGAAATGGCAGGTTTTATTATGTGTAGAAAATTACCAGACTGTGAAGTCATTTGTTCTCTCTTGTATTGAAAATGGTTTCCTTTCACAAAGATGGTGTGCTTGGTCAGTGCATTGTCTGAACCGCATATATGCTGAAATGAACTTCTTCTCTCATTCCTTGCAGGGTACTTCTAGTAGTTTGCCATAAGGAAAAACTTCTAAAGCTGTAAAACACTATTTTGGGGCTAATGTACTATTTATTTTTTGCAAAGTGTTTTTTTTAATTTTAGCAGTTTGAATTGTCAAATAATTTTTGCCTTTATACAGCAGGGTGGTGTGTATACCCTTGTGTATGTAATTTAAGTTACAGGGCAGAAGGTGAAGTTACGGTGCAGGTCTTTTCATGCAAGTCCCTCTGCATCAAAAACAAAAATCCATCTATAGCTAAATGGTAATTCCTGATTGTGATTTATAAGGCATGTGAATTGGCCGTAATTAACTATCTAGTTTCAGCTTAAATGGTTACCCATGGTACTGCAAGACCCTTCTCCACTCTGTGGAAACAGGCTGAACTGATTGCAGATAATATCTTTTGAAGAATTTTCATTGAATTCATGGACCGATCTACTTGAAAAAGGGTAGACCACACAACACATCAAAACACTTCTCAGAGCTTCTTCATCGTTATGGCAGTTTGCATGTGTTTAATGGCACACTGGTTTAACTCTTTTTGAGTGCCAGAGGGGTATCCAACCCATTGTAAAGCAATGGATTGGATACCGGTCTGGCGTGCAAAGGGTTAAACAGTTACTGAAGTGGCTGGAAGTGATTTGCCAGTCTTGACCACACATCTGATGGAGTGGCTTTGTGCATTGTCTAATGACTGGATTGACAAATTCAACTTCAAACGGCTCCCCTGACCATAAAGATCCATCTGCTAACTACCCCCCCATCCCCAATTTACTTTAACTCTTAAAAAGGGTGGGTGTGCCTAACCCTCTGGCAATTAAAGGGTTAAAACAAAACTAGCTTCAAAATCAACTATCAACATACGACCTGTAATCACATTTACTAACAAGTGGCACTTAATACTTTAAGGTGCAGAAAGGTGAACTACAATGTTCAAAACAATGCATTTCACACCCCTCGGGTCCTAAGGGTTAAATGTAGCAATTCAATGCATTTTCACTTTTAAAAATCATCTCCTCTTTCCTTTTTAGTGCCCAGAAGTGCGCCTGAACATTATATCCAATCTGGACTGTGTGAACGAAGTGATTGGCATTCGCCAGCTCTCGCAGTCCCTTCTTCCTGCCATTGTAGAGCTTGCAGAGGATACAAAATGGAGAGTGCGGCTGGCAATCATTGAGTATATGCCACTCCTTGCTGGACAGCTGGTAAGTTATCTGTTTGATACAAGGACTTGTCCTTTGTAGTATGGAAATGTCACATATTGCAGCAACTGGTGATAGTGTATTGTAGCACAATCCTGTTCAGCACTTATTTTTTTTCTAATTGCACACAAAGTTGAGCAGTTCTGGAGTCAACAGTCTGCGCTATGAGGGATCGATGCAATGTCCTCTTGTATGCTCTGACATCCATTGGATTAAGAGCCCCATTTACATGAGTGGAAACTTTAGAGATTTTGTCCCCTGTGGCACAGTTGGTTTATTCCACACTTGCTCTACTAAATGTATCGGCCTCAGAGCAGTTGAGGAGCAAACCAGCTGTGCTATAGAGGGGAGTAAATATTTCTCATTGATTTTTAAATGGGCCTGTGATATCCTTGTATTAAAGGGGGTTAACAACTCAGTTTAAATCATTGGTGATGTTTAAGGCCCATTCTAGTATAAATAAAGACAAAATTGGAGCAATTCTGGGAATATACATGTGCCAAGGGTATCAAATACAGTCCTATTTAATATCCGTCGTTTCTTTACTTTTCTAAGTATGGGTCGCTTTTGTCTAAATTCCTCAGTTTGTTTTTATACCAATACCCCAAACTTGCATCTTAACCCTTTGCGTGCCAGAGGGGTACCAGACACACTACTCTGCAGTGCGTTGTGTAGCCCTCTGGCACTCAAAGGATTAACAGCTGCAATAATGCACATCTGCGGTCTGATTTGTTTTTATTTTCTACAAATCCCGTCATCCTCCTGCTTTGGCTAGGGAAGAAGATTTAATGTTGTAGTCCAGCAATAGATGCAGGTGCTTTTTCTATGGCAGTAGTCTGTTATTCAACCTTCAGCTGCTGGAAAATAAAACTCCTATCTTCCCCAACCATGCTAAGGCTGTTGTAGTCACTAACCAATTAACGGTTGAAAATTGACCTAGCCCTTTTCTGTCAGTCCAGGGTCTCTTCTTCAGTCCCTCCTGGGGACCACCAAGGTATCTTTCCCGGACACACTTCCTGCCCCCTCTTACTTAACTACAATATGTTGGCTCGTGAGTGGACCTTCTTGGTTCACTGAGCTGAATGTGCTGCAGCAAAGACTATTGTTGAAATATTGCTCATAACTCTGTAAGTGACCTAGGAATAGCCATATGGTACTCAAATGGTTAAGTTTTATGATCTTCTGTCAAAATAGACAAATTGATGCAGTAATTAACTTGGTGTGCATTTGTTTTCACCTTTTGTGTGCCAAAAGGGGTATCCAATACATTGCAAAGCAATTCATTTGACACCCATCTGATGATGAATGTAATAAGACTGCTCTTATTTAGTTTGCGATCAATTAGTGATACTGAATCAAACAAATCATTACTATTATTGTTAACTTACTGATCCTGAAGGAGATTGAAGTGTATTAGGACAATGCCTTTTAATGGACTGGCTTAACCCTCTAAGGACTAGAGAGATATACAATGCATTTCAAAAGCAGTGTATTGTCCACCTAGCTTTTCCTTAACCCCTTAAGGACCAGCGGTCGTGGGGTGTGTGGTCCTTTAAGGACCAGATAGGGAAGTTCGACATGCCACCTCACGTAACTGATCACGTGTGCCAGCATGCCGAATGAGGGACTTGAAGAGATCTCTCCGTTCTTGGAGCGATCAACTTCAGTTTTCTTTGCCCGTTAAAGGGGAATTGTACAATAGGAATACATGGTTGTTCTGATTAACCTACATAGGTAGCTATCCTTTATGACACAGAGTGTGTGTGTGTGTGTGTGTGTGTGTATATGTCCAGCTCTTAAAGAAACAGAAGTCCTGTTTTTAATCCTTTGACTGCCAGAGGCGTACCCAGCGCATTGCTCTGCAATCCGTTACATTCCCTCTGGCACTCAAAGGATTCAAGCATTTTACATACAAACTAATAATCTTTACATAGATTGGGTTCCCTTTTAATTATAGGAGACATTTTCTAAAATATTGCAGAAGTGGAGCTCACTAGCCAGCTATATTTTATCATATCTTTGAGCACAGGAACACCTCCGAGAGCCAAATGTGCTTAAAAAGGAACCAACCCCTTTAGGCCATTTTTCACATTTTGGAAGGTACAGTGCAGGACAGACAATGTCTTTTACCCTTGTCACCATTCCTTAATAAGAATGTACAGCAAAATGCATCTTAAAGGTGTAAAAATGCAGCAGGGCAGATCACTGAGCAGTTATGAAGGTTGTACTGCTCACAGCAACCTCTGATGAATGATCAAGCCACACTGAGCTCAGATGCACTGACTGCCACAACCCCTGCCCCCGCATCTGGGTCAGTGATGGAATGTATGGGTTTACAGCACAGTGGTAGCAGGCTGCTTCAGTTCTGTCACTTGTGTGGAAGGGCTCCTAGGCACACATTTCTCTTAATTTAAGAGACTAACTTGCCTAGACATTAACCTTTTAATAGTTTTCTGTAATAGAGCTAATGGTGTGTGTTTTTTCTCCTCGTACACCCACCCACTCACTCATTCGAAGTTCAGTCCAATGTAAATGTTCATTTCATAGTTGTTCATGCCACCTCACAATCCAAAAGAGAAACGGAAATATTGGGCTTTATTCAGCAAGCTAAAAAGAGCGATTCTAGAGCAAACCAGTTGTACCAGAGTGGAGAAATAAAAATACCCAATGATTTTAAATGGGACGTTTAATTTAATGGATCCTAGAAAGGTCTCCAGTGTTTTACAGTGAATTGGAGTCCTCTCTGTCAACCAGGCCGTTTACAACCCCATTTAAATCCAGAAGAATATTTATTTATATTGTGCCATTTTCTTTCTACGTATGACCCAGAAGACAGAATATGCAAAGTATCATTCTGTGGCATATTTCTGCTTCATAGGAACCAGACCTTTCCTAAATATTAAATGGGACTCTAAACCACCTTTAAGTCTAGAAAGATTTCCGCTGCAATGCTTGTAGACCTCTCTGGCATACAAGCAGTTGAAAGTCTTGTTCTGAATCTTTGGACATAAGAGATTTTTTTGTCCCCTGTGGTGCAGTTGAGTTTCTCCAGAATTGCTCTTTTCTAGCTTTCTGAATACATCCCTCTGGGCACAAACAATCCCAAACTACTGCCACATTGTTTTGCCCATCCAAGCAAAGAAAATGTTTGTTGTAAAATGGAGGCCCGAAGCTACACATTACTGCATACTTCCAGTGCATAAAATGCTAGATTCTTTGACTACTGCAAGTGTAAGCAGTTGCAGGACCTCCAGCTGTTGGACGATGCAACTCCCATCATGATTGGGGATGATAGATGTTATAGTCATTAATAGCTGCAAGTACGGTATTTGTCCACCCCTGGATATACTGAGTGAATATCTCCTACCTAGGCAAGTTCTTCTGTTAAAAAGAACAACTTAATCCTACAGGTATAGTTTCATGGTCATTGTTGATAAGTCCCCGGGACATGAACAGTATATCAAGGTCACCATTAGTGTTCTGAGTAAAAGAACAGTGGAGAAAATCCAATTTCCCCAAATTCCCATAGACTTAAATGGGACTTTTTAACACCTTGGGGGTTATGAACTAAGGCGTGATAAAGAGGTGACAAATTGGAGAAGACCTCTCCAGTAATATCACTTTGCCAGTTCCTATGTTCTGTAGAGTCTATTCACTAACATCTACAAAGATGAAGCCGTCTTAGTGCATTGGCTTCATAGGTTAACATAGGACTTGGAGAAGTCATCTCCACTTTATCACCTCTTTATCACACCTTAGTGCATAACCCCCTTTGAATGCTAGACACAACGCATTGCTACACAATGCGTTGTGTCTAGCACCCGTTTACATCAAATCAAATGTTTTTGTCCATACAGTGCAGCTGGCTTGCTCCATTTTGTCTTTTGTGCATAGGTCAGTATTATATTATAGGTGCCGTATCACAGTGGCCTGAAATTGTACAGTGGCGCTGTTGCTACACCATGCTATGGACAGCTCTGTCAGTTGACCATATCAATAGGATGGTATAGCAACAGCACCACTGTACAATTTCAGACCAGTGAGATACTGCAGCTAAAACAATTCAAGTTTGAGATGTAATAGCTTTTGAATAAAACACCTTTCAACAGTGGGAGTACTTTTGTTTTACTCAGAGGGATAACCTCTACAACATTTGACATTTTAAAGGGGAACTACCACCCCGCAATAACTTAACCTGAAATGAGTCTTCATCTGGCGACAAGCTGCTTAGTAGCACTAGTCGCCAGCAATATTACCTGGTTCCAAAGATTTTTGCGTTTTTCCGATGGTCACAGGAGCAGGAAGCACGGACATCTAGTCACAGTGATGTCCGTGTGCCTGCACCGTCAGTCCCTTTTGGAGCCAAGTAATTACTATCCCTTTAACCACGAGGCTCTAGAAGTGATAAATATTTAGGACTTATATATGTTACATCTGTATTCTTGATCCCTTTTTCATATAGTTTTGTTTCTCTGTTTGACAGGGTGTCGAGTTTTTTGACGAGAAGCTGAATTCTTTGTGTATGGCCTGGCTGGTGGATCACGGTGAGTTCTGCAAGCATTTGCAAAGCTCCATTTCTCACTTTGTTCTTAGTTGGACACAATTGCCTATACTTATCAAAGCAAACCAGATATTCGGAAGTAAACCAAATTCACTATTGGGGGAAAAAAAATGCTAGAGATGTCTCCTATGCATTAAAGACCTCTCTAGCATTCAAGGGGTTAAAAGCTTTATTCAAGTGCATGGAAATTTAGGAATTTTTGTTTGTCCCCTGTGGTGCAGCTGGTTTACTCAAGAATAACCATTGTTACTTAAGTATGGGCCAGTGGTCTTTATGGATAAATGCAAAACTGCAGTTCTGGGGCAAACCAACATGATTTTTGAAATGGCACAGGGCTTCTCTGCACAGCCCCAAAGCAGCCCTCATCAGCTGTTGGGGCTAGGGTAGTGTTGTCAGTAAACTGATCCCCTTAAAAGGTTGGTAATGCCCATATTTAAGCTGAATCACTATTGTAGATGTTAAAAAATAAATAAATAAAAAATAAAGTATCTGAAGAAAGTCCCATCTCTCAAACATTTACGGTTTAAAGGGATAGTAATACTTCATTTTAACTTTATTTTATTTTGTAGGCATTCAAAAAACTTGAAGAATGATATAAGTCTTATCTCTGAAACCTTTATGGTTTAAGAGATATTCACAAACAAAGTACCCCCCCCCCCCTGTTCAACCAGCTCAGAAGGGAGATGCCCAGGTAGACTGCAGAGAGGGACAATCTTCAATTAAGATAAGGGAAAAAGCTGAAAAACTTGTCAAGGGGGGAAGGGCTTTTATTGTTTTCATACAAAGAAAATTGTCCCCTTCTGTTATCTGTCCTGTCATACAACCAGACTCACATCTGAGAAGAGATGGCTTACACTAGGTAAAAGGGGCGGGGAGGGGAACTTTGCTTGTGAATATCTCATAAACCATAAAGGTTTGAGAGATAAGACTTATATCATTCTTCATGTTTTTTTAATGCCTACAAAATAAAATAAAGTTAAAACGAAGTATTACTATCCCTTTAAGATTCACCTCTAAAGTCCCCCCCCCCCCCCCCATGTCAGCTGTAAAGCTGACAGAAGCAGTTCCGTGTTGTCTGACTCGAGATTTAAGGGGGTCAGTTTTCTAACAACCCCAACCCCCAGCAGCTGATGATGGCAGTTTTGGTACTGTGCAGGGAAGCCCTGTGTCACTTACAAAGTCTGCTTCCATAGGAAATGTATTGGTAGTATGTTATAATTGTATTATATCCATTATATCTCAATACATTGGATGCTGCTTTTTCTTCACAAAAAGCATGAACTGGATTGATTGACTCACCACTACTATCCATTCATAGTAAAACCAGACTCTTAAAGGGATAGCAATGTTTCATAATAAGAGCAGCTCTAATTAATCATAGTATTTGGACTTTGGAGAGTGTTATTTCAGTTCTGTCAGACTTTTAGTTCAAGAGTAATTCAATGACAAAGTATCCCCCTCCAGTCCCTTTTACTGATGTAACACTGCTCAGTCAGAGCAGAAGGGAGGTGCCCAGGTAGACTGCAGAGAGGGACAATCTTCAATTAAGATAAGGGAAAAACCTGAAAAACTTGTCAAGGGGGGCAGGGCTTTCATTGTTCTCATAAGAAGAGTGTTCCCTGCTGTTATCTGTCTGGTCTATGGACTGCATTCCACATCTGGGAAGAGATGGCTTACACTAGGTAAAGGGGCAGGAGGGGAAACTTGGCTTGTGAATATCTCTCAATCCATAAAGGTTTGAGAGATAAGACTTGTATCGTTCTTAATGTTTTTTTAATGCCTACAAAATAAAGATAAAACGAAGTATTACTATGCCTTTAAGCCTTTTTCTTAGTTTCAGTGTCTAAACCAGGGGTGGGCAACATGTCTCCCCAGCTGTTGCTGCACTAAACTCAGTGTCTGGCAGCTGATGATGGGAGTTGTAGTCCAGTGACCGAGATCTGGAGGTTTCCCACATCTGGTTTATATCCTGATGCAGTAAAGTAATGTAAAACGTGGTACAGTATTTTCCTCTTTACAGAAAGGATGGCACTTTATCTGACATTCTTCTCTAAAGTCCTGTGCTTGGAACTTTCCCTGCTACAAAGAAGCCAAGCTGTAATTCTGAGAGGGCTCTTTAGGCTTAAGTGCTAATGTTGCCACCCAGTTGTGTTATGACCTTGTGGTGGTTAAAAGGACACGGATGTCTTTGCAACATTGTTATGTGAAATACAGTAGGGCAGTGGCTAGCAAACATTTTATGTGGCGGAACACTTATGTCTCAAGCGAAGCACCCATTTAACAGTAAAACCATTAACTCCATGGATTCTAGAATGGACTCCAGTGTATTGCTTTAAAATGTGCTAGCGATCTAGCATCCAAGGGGTTAACATACCATATTGATATTATTTAGGCTTCACTTGATCAGGAAACTTGACACTTAATTGTATATGCAAATACATTTTCAGAGGAGGAAAGGATATAGTGTTTATTTACAGAAAATACATTTGCAGTCTTATGTTCCAATCTTTCACTCAGCCACTGTTAGAGAGAGCCACATATATACAGTCTACTATCCCAGCTCTGCCTGTATTTAAAGGGATAGCAATATCTACATAAATCTTTATCTTGGAGTCTTCAATAAGGTTTTTATAACATTTATCGCTATGTTTAATTACTTACACATTTGTATTCTGTGGTAGCCCTTGTACTACTTTAGGGAACTCCCAGAGTGCCACAGAAGACACAACCACTTGTCAGGGTTCCATCAGCTGTGAGATACGTGGAGTTTGTTACATTTATTCTTAATGTAAATTACTCACTTGCTTCTGGTGACAAGTCTGCTTGAGCCCTTGAATGCTAGATCTCTTGTCACCTCGAACATCCAAAGGGTTTATGATCAGATTTCACTATTAACCTTTTGAGTGCCAGAGGGGTGCACAACTCATTGCTTTGCAATGCGTTGCTTACCCCCTGGCACTCCAAGGGTTAAGGTGGATTTAAATGGCGAACATCCAAAATCTGTATATTGTTAGACATTTATTTAAAATAAGTTTGGTTGTGCTGTACTATGGCACATACTATTTTCCCTCCCCTTTACTGTTTTGCTAAACTGAGGAGATGCATCCCAAAATCTATCACCATTGAATTGAATTGTCAGACTGTCAAACTTTTGTGTGCCAGTATTATACATGCTTCTGTCACTCAAAGAGTTAAACTAGACAGCACCCCCTCTCTCATGTAATTTACCATTTTTGTACAGAGGCAGGAGGTTGTCCACCTTTCTTCCTAGGAGCCCCAAGCAGCTTCCCTGTTTCTGTAGAAAGGGGGGGGGGGTATGTCCTTGTCCCTCTCCCTCATTTTGTGACCCTCAGTACCTTCTGTATTTTTAAAGAGAGTGTCCATCATTACCCCTCTTTCTTAAAGGGATAGTAATACTTCATTTTAACTTTATTTTATTTTGTAGGCATTAAAAAAACATGAAGAATGATATAAGTCTTGTCTCTCAAACCTTTATGGTTTAAGACAGTGGTTCTCAACCTTTCTAGCGCCGCGACCCTTTAATAAAATTTCCCAAGTCGCGGGGACCCCTAACAGTAAAATTATTTTCGTTACTCCTTCATCGCTGTAGTTTTTCTACTGTTATGTTACAAAAAAACAATTTCTAATGGTTTTAGGCAGGGGTCAAGTCAAGATTGTCTCTCTCTATACGTGTGTGTGTATATCATTGCATGTATGAGTGTGTCTATGTATGTCCGTGCATGTGTGTGGGAGTTTCTGTGTCTGTGTGTATGTCTGTTTCATGTGTCTTTGTCTCTATTACTGTTGCATGCATGCACTCAAGTTGCCCCCTATCATCTCCACATTGCCTTCACATTTCCCCCCCATCAGCTCCACGTTGCCCCCATCATCTCCATATTGTCCTCACATTGCCCCCCATCAGCTCCAACTTGCCCTGATCAGCTCCATATTGCCCTCACATTTCTCCCATCACCTCCAACTTGTCCCCATCAGCTCCAACTTGCCCCCATCAGCTCCAACTTGCCCTGATCTGCTTCAACTTGCCACCATCAGCTCCAGCTTGCCCTGATCTGCTTCAACTTGCCCCCATCAGCTCCAACTTGCCCTGATCTGCTCCAACTTGTCACCATCAGCTCCAACTTGCCCTGATCTGCTCCAACTTGCCCTGATCTGCTTCAACTTGCCCCCATCAGCTCCAACTTGCCCTGATCTGCTCCAACTTGCCACCATCATCTCCAACTTGCCCTGATCTGCTTCAACTTGCCCCCATCAGCTCCAACTTGCCCTGATCTGCTCCAACTTGCCACCATCATCTCCAACTTGCCCTGATCTGCTTCAACTTGCCCCCATCAGCTCCAACTTGCCCTGATCTGCTCCAACTTGCCACCATCATCTCCAACTTGCCCTGATCTGCTTCAACTTGCCCCCATCAGCTCCAACTTGCCCTGATCTGCTCCAACTTGCCACCATCATCTCCAACTTGCCCTGATCTGCTTCAACTTGCCCCCATCAGCTCCAACTTGCCCTGATCTGCTCCAACTTGCCACCATCATCTCCAACTTGCCCTGATCTGCTTCAACTTGCCCCCATCAGCTCCAACTTGCCCTGATCTGCTCCAACTTGCCACCATCAGCTCCAACTTGCCCTGATCTGCTCCAACTTGCCACCATCATCTCCAACTTGCCCTGATCTGCTTCAACTTGCCCCCATCAGCTCCAACTTGCCCTGATCTGCTCCAACTTGCCACCATCATCTCCAACTTGCCCTGATCTGCTTCAACTTGCCCCCATCAGCTCCAACTTGCCCTGATCTGCTCCAACTTGCCACCATCATCTCCAACTTGCCCTGATCTGCTTCAACTTGCCCCCATCAGCTCCAACTTGCCCTGATCTGCTCCAACTTGCCACCATCATCTCCAACTTGCCCTGATCTGCTTCAACTTGCCCCCATCAGCTCCAACTTGCCCTGATCTGCTCCAACTTGCCACCATCAGCTCCAACTTGCCCTGATCTGCTCCAACTTGCCACCATCAGCTCCAACTTGCCCTGATCTGCTTCAACTTGCCCTGATCTGCTCCAACTTGCCACCATCAGCTCCAACTTGCCCTGATCTGCTTCAACTTGCCCTGATCTGCTTCAACTTGCCACCATCAGCTCCAACTTGCCCTGATCTGCTCCAACTTGCCACCATCATCTCCAACTTGCCCTGATCTGCTTCAACTTGCCCCCATCAGCTCCAACTTGCCCTGATCTGCTCCAACTTGCCACCATCATCTCCAACTTGCCCTGATCTGCTTCAACTTGCCCCCATCAGCTCCAGCTTGCCCTGATCTGCTTCAACTTGCCCCCATCAGCTCCAACTTGCCCTTATCTGCTCCAACTTGCCACCAACAGCTCCATATTGCCCCCCCCCATCAGCTCCAACTTGCCTATCCAGTACAGTACAGCATATACAACAAGCCGTCCCGATTCCCAGCATCATTGCCAGACTCACTCATTCACTTGCGGCACTCGGTCTCTGCACCCGCTCACGCTGGTCTCTCTGCTCCCGCTCACGCTGGTCTCTCTGCTTCCGCTGGTCTCTCTGCTCCCGCTGGTCTCTCTGCTCCCGCTGGTCTCTCTGCTCTCTTTGCATCTTCTGGCTGCGGTGCGCAGATAGGGTGTGTGTGTGTGCACGCTTGACGTCGTCAGTGAGGGGACTCCGTCTCTCTAGGTCTCCTGCGCTGCTGCCTGTTTGAGCTTTATTAAGGTGTACCCTTTCGGCGACCCCTGGCAAATTGTCATTCGACCCCCGACGGGGTCGCGACCCACAGGTTGAGAACCGCTGGTTTAAGAGATATTCACAAGCAAAGTGTCCCCCTCCCGCCCCTTTTACTGATGTAACACTTCTCAGCCAGGGCAGAAGGGAGCTGCCCAGGTAGACTGCAGAGAGGGACAATCTTCAATTAAGATAAGGGAAAAACCTGAAAAGCTTGTCAAGGGGGGCAGGGATTTCATTGTTTTCAAAGGAATAAGAGTGTCCCCTTCTGTTATCTGTCCAGTCTATGGACTGCATTCCACATCTGAGAAGAGATTGTTTACAGTAGGTAAAAGGGGCTGGAGGGGGAAACTTTGCTTGTGAATATCTCATAAACCATAAAGGCTTGAGAGATAAGACTTATATCATTCTTCATGTTTTTTTAATGCCTACAAAATAAAATAAAGTTAAAACGAAGTATTACTATCCCTTTAAGGCCTTCAATGGTGTCTATATTTACAAAGACTGGAGTGGTGTCCCTATGTTCCCCTCTCTTTATGATTCCCAGCATTAAACTGAGGTAGAGGTGGTGCATCACGTACTCCCTACTCTTAGTTTAATGGAGTCCTGGTCACATATCTATGCCTTTAGCGTGTATGGGGAATCCTCTTTTCATAGAAATTAGCTACCAAAGTTCCCCATAGGTTCTGCTGGCTCAGTCATGTGATCATGGCTTAATTGAACTAATAGACCAGAGATGATGGGAGGCACGGCATCTGTCTGTCTAATGCCAACAAAAACTGCTGTTGGGCATGGGGGTGGGGGTAGAAATTACTTCCTCTCCTTGTACAAATATGGTGATTGTGTGTGTACATGTTGAGCATTCATGTGTGTAACGTGTTTTTATGACTCTAGGAAAGTAATCCCTTTAGATGTCTAATGCATCAGATGCTGTAACATTTAACTCCTTGAGTGTAAGAGATATTAAACCCTTTGGCACTCAAATGGTTAACATTAAACATTTGCTGTTCAGTACGCTTGAGAGGGGTCTTGGGAACTTCTGCAGCTGCTAAGTTAACATAGTTGAAGGCCAATGTGGGGAAGAAACTTCTTGGGAACGCAAGGTATTATTATCAACATTGACACTGGATGAAACTAAAATTATTGTTGTAAACATATGCCTAACATATATAGGTAATTTTGAAAGCTCTTTCAAATCCCCTAAGTTGTTTATTATGGCTATGGGCCTTTTATAATTGTCATTCCTTTTCTTCTTGATTAATTCCTGGACTTTTGTTCCTTCCAGTCTATGCCATCCGAGAAGCTGCCACCAATAATTTAATGAAGCTGGTAGAAAAGTTTGGTGCTGAGTGGGCACAAAACACTATTGTTCCGAAGGTTCTTGCCATGGCCAATGATCCCAACTATCTGCATAGAATGACAACTCTATTCTGTGTCAACGTGAGTATGTCTGCATTCAGGCTTGTCAGCATACTGGTTTGTGTATGTAAGTATGTGGGCATTCACATCTGTGCACATAAACTCCCCCCATCTGGTATAGTTTGTATTTCAAGGCCATGATCATTGCAGGTGAAGAATAAGTCAGGTGAGCTGTGACCCAGTTTGACTGTCATTGTTGAGATTATCCCTTGTATTTTTTTTTTTTTTTTTTTTTTTTTTTTGATGTCCCATGTCATTGACACTTTTTATTTTGTATCATATTTGTAGGCACTCTCTGAAGCTTGTGGTAAGGATATAACCACTAAACTGATGCTTCCCATTGTACTGAAAATGGCCGCTGACCAGGTGGCAAATGTACGTTTCAATGTGGCCAAATCCCTGCAACGAATAGGGCCGGTACTTGATGACAAGTAAGTTTTTCTACCTCCGTAAAGATTGAGAAAAGTCAATTAGCGATCTGTGGCTCTTCAGCAGTTGGAATACAATAGTATTTATGGCCTTGGTCATCAAGCTAGAGGGGGGTAAATTTGGCAAAAAACCAACTGCACCATAGGCTTCAAATAAAAATTCTGTTTGCCTTTGATTTTAAATAGGACTTTCAATCCCTTGAATGCTGGAGTGAAGCAATATATTTTGAGAACACTCTAGCATTCATAGTGGTTAAGGCCCTATTTAAATCGGTGGGAACTTTCAGTTCTCCTTACAGTGCTGCTGTTTTGCTCCAAGTTTGTCTGTTTAGCTTGATGAACAAGGACCTTGGGGCCATATTCAGAAAGTTTAAAGAGGTTCAGTTTTTGGGGCAAACTAACTGTGCTATAGAGAACTAATGCAAATTTACACTGAGATATATGTATTTTAAACCCTTGAATGCTAGACTTCTCCAGTGCATTGTCTCGCAATGTACTGGAGACCCTTCTAGCATTCAAGTCATTAAAAGATGTCCGTGGGATTTGTATTTGTACCCTATGCTGCAGTTAGTTTGCATCTCATCATACTTGCCAAATGTGGTCCTTAATCCCAGGAGCTATAGAGTCACAGGTTGCCCAATACATTGCACGGGTAGACTCCTTTCACTGATACTGATCCATTTATTTCAGTACATTGCAATCCGATGTTAAACCAGTGCTGCAGAAGCTGGGCCAGGATGAGGACATGGATGTGAAGTATTTTGCGCAGGAAGCAATGACTGGTAAGTGGTTTAAATGCGAATGACTCGTTTGTAATTGATAAATTGATAAAAGGGACCTTAATACAGTCAGGGAGTATGTGGCTATCCAGGTTCTGTTTGATTACTGTTCCCATTCTATAGGAGCTGGGAAAGCACAAGTTACTTACCTACCATGCTTCTCTGGTTTCTGAATCTACTTATGCGGATTTTAAGGCACTTTTGTAAAGGTTAATTTATTGGGAGTTCCACAGAGTCCTTAGGCCCATAAGTGGGGCAGTTCTGGCAAAGAATAATAATGCCCTTTGATTTTCAGTGAGACTTGTAATTCCTTTTATTCTATAGAGGTCACCCCAATAAAATCAATGCATGCTCATTTGTTATGGAGCAGTTGTTACCCTAGAATGGCTCCACATTGGTCTTTAAGCATATGAACCTTTTTTAATGTATTTTTTCCTTAACCCTCTCTGACGGATGCTTGGGGAATTATATATTCAGTCGAGGGCGGACACATTTTCAGTATTTTTGCTATCCATCTATTTAGGTACGACTCCTGTTGGTAACTTTCTGGTTATATAAAGAAACAAACTATAATGCCATAAGTACAAAACAAAAATAAAAGTTGCTTATTTTGCATATATACACTGTATAGCAAAAACATTTGTCTATTGTCAGAGTTTCAGTTTGTAAAAGTCCTCATTCCCCCAAGTTCAAAAATACCAGATATGTATAGTTTTACAAACATGCATGGCCTGCACAGACTCCTAATTAACAGGAGCACAAAATGGTATATTCAGCAATATGCACATCCAATTGAGCACTTGGTAAAGCTACTTTGAAACATCTACACAACTACCTAAATGTATATATTTCCTGAAATTGGGTGATATTAAAGGAAATGGGCATTTTTAATATTTCTACACCTTTAAATATACTTAAAAAGTTAAACTATGAAATTTCCTACTGTTTATCAGCCACTACTCTTCTGGGAAAAATAACACCCCATTAGTATAACTTGACATAGTGTCAGAAGCACAAAACTACACCATAATTCTTTCATTTTTCAAACCTACTTTCTTTACTAAAACTGTTGTAATTATTACAGATAATAAAAATAAGCTAGTGAAAGGATAACCACATCAAATAAGGGGCCACTTGCTTTTCAACCCCCTAATCTTGTGTGTGTAAATGTTTCCAGAAGTTGGCACTAAATGGGGAAGAAAAAAAAAGCTTTCACTGTCGTCCAATACAGGTCACTGGTACTCTGGGAGGCGTAAGTCCCCTTTAATAGGCAGGAACAATTATGCAAATAATTTGCAAGGGGCGGAGCCTCCCCTCTTACTTAAGCCACCTTCTGGCCAGAGCCACTCATATTGATTTGTTCCTGGTGTGCTTCCACACCAGGTAGAGAACATCTATGCATCTTAGTATTTTATTATTTTTTATTCAAATATGGAATACCACCATTAGGAGGGTGACCATGGCTGTGAATTGCCCTCTTTAAAGTGGCTGGTGCAGCTTCCAGGGATTTTCTGTGGACCTATACCCTGAAGAGGGGACAGCTTGTGTTAAGCAGCTCCCCTGTTGGGGAATTTACCTCTGGTTCTTTCCCTCCCTATCATGGTCACCTGAAGACAGAAGTCAGCAAGGAAGGTGAGTCACCCATTGAGTGCTGAAGGTCCACTTGTCCCCACAGTGTCCCTTTGATGGGCTTGTATTTGGGAGTTTTAATACACTCCAGCACTCATAGGGTGTTTTTATTGCATTATTACTGTCTATGCAATTTCTGTGTTATTCTCTGAGTTTTGGAGCATTGGGTATTCATTTATTTATGTTTCTCATGTGTTTCATGCTTGTTTGGGCACTTTTTAATGTTTTCTTAAACTTTATTAAAAATGGTGTTCCGCGCCTTTAAGCGCGGCTTTTTCCCGCTCAGACGCAAGGGCTCCTTTACTCTCTATGGGAATTCACAGTATGGGACATATCTCTGGAACCGCTTGTCTCAGCAACTTCAGAGAGGGCTCATTTTAATTCTAGGCTCCTGCTCTATCATCCGGAATGTGTTTTATTTATGTGGGGTGTTCAGGGGGGCTTCGGGCACTGTTTGGGGTACTTGTAAGGAAAAACTACATTTCCCATGAGCGCTTGGTTCGCGCTCGTTTCTGATTGGCTGTCACGACGGCCGCCATTTTGTGGTACTTTTCCTAGGCGAGTACACTACGCAGGGACCGAGCCTTCTCTCTCCTCAACAGATTAACCCTTCGCTGGCCAGATAAGTCCGTTTTTAGAACATTTCTGGGGTGAAACTTTAATCTTAACACTTTTTCTGGGTGATAGTGTTATTAGTGGGGTATATTGACGCTGTGAGCATGTCTACTTCACTGGAGCTAGGGGCTAGACCCAAGTCTAAGGAGGATGGGGGGTCCGCTACCCCCATGGCGTTTTGCTCCTCTTGCCACATTGGGCTGGATGGCGATAATGTGGGGGATCTATGCCCTAATTGTACTGGTCAAGATAGCAACCCTGGGCTTCCCAGCCACGCTATTGAGCCATCTTGGGTGAGGGAGTTTAAAGCTGCCACTCGGGATCTCAGATCCACGCTTCAACTCTTTCCCTCTCAGGTTCAGGGGGCTCTCCAGGTCTGACAGACCCCCTCTACTATCAGGACCTCCCTGCCTAAGCCACAGGGAGCTCCTGATATCACTGATTCTTCTGAAGAAGAACTTTTACAGGATTCTGATGCTGAGGAACGTACTGTTATTGAATCTAACAGGTCCATTGGGGACCCCTATGAGTGTGACCCTGAAGTTTCGGCTGAGGGTCTGATCAGAGCGGTTCTGAATACGCTCAACCTTCCTCTGACTCAGGAATCCACTTATGATCCTACTGATGTTTTTCAGAAGAAGCCATCTAAGCCTGTTGTTTGTTTTCCAACTAACCCTACTCTTGCCCGTCTGGTCTCTGAGGCATGGAAGAATCCTGATAGATCTTCCTCTGTCTCCAAAAAGTTTGCCAAACTTTACCCTTTTCCTGAGGCGGAGCTGGCAAAATGGGTTCATCCTCCCAAAGTGGATGCTCCTGTGTCTAGACTATCCAAATCTACTACTTTGGCTGTCTCAGATGCCTCTGCCTTGCAGGACTGGACGGATAAGAAACTAGAGCTCTCTCTTAAGTCTATTTTTGCCTCCATTGGCACAGCCATGCGCCCCACTTTTGCTGTGGCATGGGTTAATAGAGCTATTGCGGCCTGGACTGAACGACTGACTGAAGCGGTTCGCCAGGATGCGCCTGTATCTGAACAGTTGCAGCTTCTTGCTAATATCTCTGAAGCTCAGAACTATGTTGCTGATGCTGCTTTTGATGCTGTGCGCATGATGGCGAGGGCCTCCACTTCTTCTGTGGTGGCTAGACACGCTCTTTGGCTGAAAATTTGGTCTGCTGATACAGCCTCTAAGAAGGCTTTGCTTTCCTTGCCCTTTCAGGGGAATTTGCTTTTTGGGTCTGAACTCAAAGAAATGATCAGTGAGGCTACTGGCGGTAAAAGTACTCTTCTACCCTCAGTCTTTAAGAAAAAGTTTCCAGCCAAACGCAATCGGTCCTTTCGTTCCTTTCAGACTGAGACACGCTCCTCGGCCCAAACGGGTCCTCCCACTACGCGCTCCTCCTCCAAGCCCAAACAGTCCTGGAGGCCCAAAGTTGCCTCCAAGGCCAAGACCTCCAAGACTGCTTCGGCATGACTCGCCGAACCCGGGTCCGCATCCGGCTGTAGGCGGTCGTCTCCGCATCTTTCGCCGGACTTGGGAGGAGTCAGTGGCGGACCCATGGGTTCTTCAGGTGGTGTCAGAGGGATACAGGATCCCTTTTTCTTCCCTTCCTCCTTTTCGGTTCCATTTTACTCGTCCTTCTCAGGAACCCACAAAAAGGCGTCTGTTCGACGCTATTCAGGATCTCTTGGACAAAGAGGTCCTGGAGGCGGTTCCTCAGGGGGACACAGGTTCAGGATTTTATTCCAACCTGTTTGTGGTAGCCAAAAAGGACGGAGGAGCCCGTCCCATCTTGGATCTCAAAGATCTCAATGCCTATGTGGTGACTTCCCACTTCCGCCAGGAGTCCCTGCGCTCTGTGATTGCAGCAATGTCTCCAGGGGAGTTTCTTGCCTCCCTGGACCTTCAGGATGCCTATCTTCACATCCCTATTCATCCAGAGAGCAGGCGGTATCTCAGGATTGCCTGCCACAGGGGACACTTTCAGTTTGCAGCGCTCCCCTTTGGGCTGACTTCAGCCCCTCAGGTCTTCCAGAGGGTGTTGGGCTCCTTGATAGCGGTGCTCCATCAGGATGGGATCAGAGTGACCCCCTACATGGACGATCTCCTACTGAAGGCCTCCTCAGCGGAGCTTCTCCACCAGCAATTACAGATGTGCATGCAAACCCTGAACCGTCATGGCTGGATCCTGAATCTGGACAAGTCGGACTTGATTCCATCTCAGAGGCTTCTGTTCCTGGGTCTCCTGTTCGACACTCGCCAATGCATGGTGTTTCTTCCAGAGGACGTGGCTCACCAGATAGCTGTCAGAGTGGCTGGTATTCTGGACCTGGACGTGATTCCAGTTCCGAAGTTGTCGTCCTTAGTGGGGAAGTTCATTTCCACAATCGAAGCAGTACCATTTGCCATGGCCCACTCCAGGGATCTTCAGAGATTCGTGATCCAGACGTGCAAGAATCATCCAGATCATCAACATCTGTCTGTTTCTCTTCCTCCTCATGTCGAGTCGAGTCTGCACTGGTGGTTAGATCTCTCTCATCTCCTGAAAGGGAAATCCTTTCTAGTTCCTCCTTGGACCACAGTCACTACGGATGCCAGCCTTCGGGGCTGGGGTGCAGTCTGGGGTCGCTTCAGTGCTCAGGGGAAATGGGGTCTGGAGGAATCCATGCTCTCCATCAATGTTCTGGAACTTCGAGCTGTCCGGCTGGCCCTGAGGCACTGGGAGTCTCAATTGACCGGTCTTCCAGTCAGAGTGGAGTCCGACAACGCCACGGCGGTGGCTTACATCAACAGGCAAGGCGGCACAAGAAGCGGTTCCGCCTGGTGGGAGGTCAAGGATATTTTGTCTTGGGCAGAAGATCACGTGCCTGTCATCTCTGCGGTTCATATTCCAGGCGTGGACAACGTCATGGCAGACTTCCTCAGTCGTCATACCGTCGACAGCGGAGAATGGGCTCTGCACCCAGAGGTGTTTCACATGCTCACTCAACGGTGGGGGATGCCTGTGGTGGATCTGATGGCTACCAGACACAACAGGAAGGTTCCGGTGTTTTGCTCCCGGTTGAGGGACTCCCTTGCTCTAGCAGTGGATGCCTTGTCGATCCCTTGGGACTTCTCCCTGGCTTACATCTTCCCTCCTCTTCCTCTATTGGTCAGAGTTATCCAGAAGTTGAAGAGGGAACGTTGTCCTGTCATCCTGATTGCTCCAAACTGGCCTCGCCAGTCCTGGTTTCCGGAATTGATGGCCATGTCAGTGAAGGATCCAATCCCACTTCCAGCCCGTCCGGACCTGCTTCTTCAGGGGTATCTGTGGAAAGAGGATGTTCACTCTCTCCATTTGATGGCATGGTGGTTGAATCCTCGATTCTAGCAAAGAAAGGCTTTTCTCCTTCTGTGGTATCGACGATGCTCAGTGCTCGTAAGCCTGTGTCTTCCAAGATCTATCATCGCATTTGGTCAACTTTCGTGACATGGTGCTCTGACAAGAAGTTGTCTCTTGACTTCCATCTTCCCACTGTCCTGGCCTTCTTGCAGGACGGTGTGGATAAGGGGCTCAGTCTGAGTTCCCTCAAAGTTCAGACCTCTGCCTTGTCTGTGTTTTTCCAGGAATGGATTGCGGTCCTTCCTGATGTGAAAGTTTTTTTCCAGGGTGTGACTCATGTTCGACCTGCCTTTAAGAGTCCTGCTCCCCAGTGGGATCTCAATTTGGTGCTGGGAGTTCTACAGCGACCACCGTTTGAATCCTTGGCTTCCATTCCATTACGTCTTGTGACTTGGAAGATGGCCTTCCTCTTGGCTGTGGTGTCAGTGCGCCGGGTAGCAGAGTTACAGGCCTTGTCTTGTAAACCTCCTTACCTGGTGTTCCACAAGGATAAGGCGGTGCTTCGCACTACCAAGGAATTCTTACCCAAGGTTGTGTCTGAGTTTCACATCAATCAGGAGATTGTGGTTCCCTCTTTCTGCCCTAATCCTTCATCTGACAAGGAAAGAGATCTCCATCTGTTGGATGTGGTGCGTTGCCTTAAATTTTATGTTCATCGCACCGAGTCTATCAGGAAGTCTGACGCTCTATTCGTCATTCCTGAGGGGCCTAGGGCAGGAAGACCGGCTTCCAAAGTTACCATTGCCTCTTGGATTAAGGCTACCATCCGTGAAGCCTATAAGTTGAGGAATAAGCATGTTCCCTTCCGGGTGACTGCCCATTCCACCAGATCTATTGGGGCCTCTTGGGCCTACAAGAATCAAGCCTCTGCTGATCAACTGTGCAGAGCGGCCACTTGGTCCTCTGTGCACACCTTTTCTAAGCACTATCGAGTTGATGTACTGGCTTCGGCTGATGCCAGTTTTGGAAGGAAGGTCCTGGAGGCAGTCTTGCCTGTGTAGGTCTTCCGCTCTGTGATCCTTAGTGCTTCTTTACTGTTGAGCCCGGTTGGCTCTAGTTCCGTGTGCTGTGTTGGTTCAGGGAATGTTCCCTTGGTTGGTGTCCGTTGACACTTACAGTTTGGGCTATGTTATCAACTGGTTATAACAGTTCTAGTGACTTGGGCCTTGCGCCTGGTCCTTGCCTTACTTCCCGCCTCTGGATCAGCTCAATGTTTGTACATCCCAGAGTACCAGTGACCTGTATTGGACGACAGTGAAAATAGGATTTTAGTCTTACCTGTTAAATCCTTTTCACTTAGTCCATACAGGTCACTGGTCTCCCACCCTGTCAAGGGACCAGTCTTGGCTCTCCTGTGGCATTCAGTGGGAGACCGTTCGGGCATGCTCACAGGAGTCTTTCTTTTTGCTTACCTGAGGTCAGTTCTTGGGGTCTCAAATCAATATGAGTGGCTCTGGCCAGAAGGTGGCTTAAGTAAGAGGGGAGGCTCCGCCCCTTGCAAATTATTTGCATAATTGTTCCTGCCTATTAAAGGGGACTTACGCCTCCCAGAGTACCAGTGACCTGTATGGACTAAGTGAAAAGGATTTAACAGGTAAGACTAAAATCCTATTTTCTTTACATTTCTACATCTTCAGAGGTTCTCCAGTCTTAAACTGGGATTTCTTACTGTATTCATTAGCTACTGCTCATCCAAGAAAAAAAATGGTACTTCCTTGGTATGGGCTGACATACTGTAGGGGATGCCAGTAGACTTACCTTTATTAATTATTTTTGAAGTTGTGGAATGTTCTTCTGTTTCATTACCTGCTACCAATCAGAGAAAAATGGCTCTCCTTTTGTATGTGTTGACATACTGTATGAGGTGCCAGGTGCACTAGCCTATACTTACCACTTATTTCCTTGCATGCATGCACTAAATGTTAATAACCATTCGATATGAAGAAGTGCTATGCAAGCAAAGTAATTTTGGAAGTTAAACCTCCTTCTTCATGAGCGGCCATTTGGCTTTTTACTTCTGTGCTAGTGTGCATGTTTCCGGATGGTTTTGCTCTAGTAAAAATAAAGATCTTACATTTCTATCCCTTTAAAGATACTTATGGCTTTGGAAAACATGGAATTTCTTACTGTATTCAATTGTTCCTCCCTGTCACTCATAATGCTTGTGCTGAGAACCAGTGTTCCCACACAGTGCAAGTGACTCACTGGTCTGGGCTGTTGCATATGGTCATCGAACAGAGTGCAGTCTGTCTGGAAAGCAAAGGAGAATGCTGCATTTCAAGCCAACCGTCCTCCTTCCTATAGTGGTCTACCAGACTTGCTTATAAAGCCTCCATGTTTTCTTAGACACCTTTTTTTCCATACAGCTGATGCTGATCAGATGACTTTTCCTTATCAGTTGAATTTAATATATAGTTTTCTGGCTTTGGATATATTTTCCTTTTCCTGGATCAGTAGGAAGTGGATTGGACTCTAGCTGTGGATTTTAGCACAGTGACCCATAAACAGTCCAGGACTGGAGCACAGGGGAGAGGCTCCCACGTGCTGATTTCGCTCATTTGTGTTCAGTGAGAGAAATCCTCCAGTCCGGAACTGTTATTGGATGTTGAGTGCACAGCTTGAGAACCACTGCTCTAGCATATAGGACTTAGTTGTGCTGTTAGATTCAGGAGCTGGGTTATACTTCCTCTTTAGCATGAAATATGTATAATATTTTATTGTTGTCCCAACTAAATGCACACTACTCTACTTTGCAGTTCTTGCCTTGGCTTAAGGAAGATGAGGAAGACCCACCCACCCCGTTTGTTCAGTACGTAGTAGAACGATTGTTTTGAAGCTGCAGAACAACCTTTCAAGACCTCACATGTATAAATGGCAACTACTGTTGGAAGACCACATTCCCACACATGTGCCTCTTCTAAAAGACTCTTCTTTTTTTTCATTTATTTTTAAGAATTATTTATGCATTTCCAATTATCTGTTTATTTGCTTAATAGTGGAAGTCTTATTTGTTACTGGTGGCTCAGCGTATCAACTTGGCATTAGGAATATTTTTTTTCTTTAGGTGACGTGAAAAGGTATTCGGGATCCATAACCTATTAACTTAAGCATGTTGTATTACATGAGGTTGAGGTAGGCTACTTCTGTTTGGAAACATAAGCTTAACCCTTTCGGGCCTATGGGGTTTTGCATTGCTTTTGCTTTGCAATTGATTGCATTCCTCTCTGGCACCCAAATGGTTAAATTTGTGGTGACCGTCTTCTGTATTGGAGACATGTACTGTTTTTAACAAGGTGCAAATTAAAAATAGTTATTTTCAGTCTGAGATATCTTTGAAGGCGAACAGGCAAATTATCGCACTGACCTTCTGGGGGTATTCAACAGAATAATGAAGTAATTCTTGGACAAACCAAGTGACACACCATAGGGGAGAAATAAAAATTCTTTAAATTCTCTGTGATTTAAGCGACACTTAACACTTTGAAGATGTTAAGTGTTTAAATCACTGGGAATTTAATGAATTTGTTTTTCTCCCCTATGCAGTGCCACTTGGATTGTCCCAGAATAATTACTTTTTGAATGTATGGTCCTTTGGAGCTTTCTAGTATGAACTCCAAGTCTGCACTGAAATTCTTTTGATCAGTTGTTCTGGATTTCTCTTCAGAACACAACCCTTATCCAGCCGCTGTCTGACCTACCACCGAAAGCTACATTCTTCTAAGGAAGGAAGGCAGATTTCTTCCGAAACTGTAAGGCTGAGAGATTAAAATGTTTTTTCAATGCACTTTTGGTTTCTGCTTTTGAAAGAAATAGAAATGTGGCATTGTGAAACAATCTAGATTGCTTGCCTTTTCCTGCTGAGTAAAACAAGGGTACTCTCTGCTGGAAATTATTCAGTCAAAGGCTATTAAAACTCAAACCTAGTGACCAGACCAAAAATAGCATTTTTTTATTACGGTCTATGGATAGGCATTATCTAGAGATTAGATCATATAAACACCCTGCAGTTTGTGGACTGGTCAGCCAGTAACACTTAATATTGCTGTGTATGGAGAGCTTCAGATTTGAATGAAATGCAAGAATAGCCCAACAATGTCTATTTTTACATGCTAAAACATTGCTATTTATTTAAATCAGATTGAAGATCAAAATAGGGGCTTCAAGAACCAAATAAAAGAGAAAATATCTAAGTTGCTTGAGGCAAAAGAAAAATAAAAGGGTGTTGAAGAAAATCATCTGTAAATTTTCACTCATTATGGCCTAGATTACATTGTTAGATAAAACTAATTGATAATGCTTAACTGCAGATTCCTATTGACGTTAATGGATACCTTTATTGATAAAACCTTTGGTAAAGTTATCAACTTCAGTTAGCAAAGAACACTTGGTTTAATTGTTTTTATCTGTGCTTTATCTGCTTTACGATTTAGCACGAACACTTAAGATCACAGAAATGCTCAATGGCCCATATGTGTTAACCCCTTGAGTGCCAGAGGGTATCACCCTCTGGCACTCAAAGGATAAGTGAATAGTGCAGCAATACTGGGACAAACCAGCTGCAGCTTAGGGGGACAAATCCCGGTCCCCACTGATTTAAATTAAATTTTGTAACTCCTTGTATGCTAGTGGGCTCTGCATTTATGACCTAGCATTCCGAAATGCTCAGTGGCCCAAATGTGTTAACCCCTTGAGTGCCAGAGGGGTGTCTCCCTCTGGCACGCAAAGGATGAGTGAATAGCGCAGCAATACTTGGACAAACCAGCTGCAGCTTAGGGGGACAAATCCCTTTCCCCACTGATTTAAATTATGTTTTGTAACTCCTGGTATGCTAGTGGGCTCTGCATTTATGACCTAGCATTCAAGGGGTTAAACATTTCAGTTTAAACCAGTGGGAATGTTGCTTTCTCCTGTGGTTGAAGTTGGCTTGCTTCAGTCACCACACTTAACAAACCAGCAGCACCCTAGGGGAAAAATACAAATTCCTATTTCTTTAAATTGGTGTTTTTACACTCTGAATGATTGAGGTTTCGCATTGCATTGGACACTGCATTCAAGGGGTTAAAAGTCCTATTTAGATCAATGGTGCGGTTGGTTCCACTTTGCTTTTATATGCAAGGCCCATTGTCCTGTTTAAACCCTCTAATTTATACAAAAGGTCCATTTTAACCCCTCCACTTTGCTTTTACATGTAAGGCCTATTGTGCCGTTTAACCTGTTAGTTTTATTGTTATTGGCACTGGAATGAAATGGTTACTTAGCAGTGTTTTTTGTTTGGCATGTGTGGCATGATCAGGGTTAACATTTGCATACTCATGACCAGCATCTCCAGGATAGAATTCCATTAGTTTTACTTCCTTTCTCCTTGAAGGAGAGTCTAGCATTCCATCTCTATATTCATTAGCTGGCCTGCTTTTCACCCAGTGCCTGGACAAAGGCTGCTCCCTCAAGGAGGATGAGAAGTATGCACTTGAATCATCCTAACAAAGCCTTTCCTTCAGCACAAAACTAAACATCCATACATTTTGGGACATTCCTTGAAGGTTAATTCACTATCAGTTTGTAGAAATTGTCATGTGCTTGATTAAGAGGAAATAAACATTATTAAACTCAATGTCATTGTTTTATTAAGTTACTACTATTGTATAATAGAATGGGAAATATGTTTATTATTATTTTTATTAAAAGGGGAACTATCACCCCAACTAAAGTCCTCCCCATCTAATTAGCAACTAGCGATAAGCTTAACAATCAAACTGTTATGCAGGATAAAGGCCATGTTAGTCAGAAATCCTTCCTTAGCCGACACTGGCGGCCAGACAATAGCGCTCTAGAGGCATCTGCGTGTCTGTGCCGTTAGTCCCTTCTGGAACCTTAGGGTACCATGCAATGCTTCCTAGAGGAGACCGGGACTGACAGTGTAGACGCTTGTAAGCAGAGATGTCTGCGCTCTTGCTTGTCTGTCAGAGTTGGCTGAGGTAAGATTTTTGACTAACGCAGTCTTTATTCTACATAACAGTTTGATAAGCTTATCGCTAGACCTAATTACGTGGGGTGGACTTTAGTTGGGGTGATCTCCTTTAAACCCTTGGGTATCAAAAGCATTGCAACACAATGCGATGGATGCCTTTCTGGCACTCAAACCGTTAAATGAATAATTTTGCATAATATAGAAGTATGCTGCACAGTTATCCTGCTCAGTAAAATAAGGGTACTCTCAATGCTGAAATGTTTTATTTAAAAGGTTTTGCACCTCAGACGTTTATGTAATACTTCCATGTCCTAAAATGGTATGGTGATACTTCCCCTACAGCAGTTGGACAGAACTTTTCAGTGACTAATCCATAGGCTGCTCTAACAGCACCATAATATTTCAGGTCATTACCTTGCTTCATCCCAACAATTCAAGTTTGATCTGTAATAACTTGAATAATATCTATCTTGACATTGCTAGCAGAACGTCTGTTTTGAATGTCCTTGTAAGCTGGTACATCCTTCTTTTATTCTCCCCTGAACTGTCTGGGCTGTTAAGTGGGCAGTGCCTCTTAGTAGAATATTGAATTAAGTGCATGAAGATGTTAAGGGATGAAAATAACATGTTTTGAATTTTTTTTTCTTACGTCTCTTGTTCACGTAAAAATAAAGGAACATTTAGTTTAATAAGTTGTGTTGTAGGCAATGAGGTATAGCCTTTCTCTCAATTCCTACTTCTCTGGTGATGTCACCTGCTTAAAGGGATAGTAATGTCAGCATATACAGTTCTATTTGATTATTCATTGTAATTTCATATAATGCATACTACAGTTTTCAATGTCCTTATTGTATTTTGCTTATAATTTGAGTTGAAAATTTCCATCTCCTCAGATCTGAAAGCCGTTCGCTTGACCAGACTGATAACAACAAGGGACAATATTGTGTGTGTCTGTATAAGGAAAACCCTTCTCCCCTCATTGCTATCCATCCCTACCGGCTTTCAGATCTGAGGAAACCATGACTGATGAAGTGGAAAGGGTGGGGGCATGAAGCAGAACACAATGATAAGGACGTTGAAAATGTAGTATGCATTATATATAATTACAATAAACAATCGAAAATATTACTTTTAATTAAACTGGAGAGAGTACAGTGAAGAGGAACAAAATTTATTAAGGGAATGAAAGATTTGCTGTATGAGAAACGACTAGACAAACTTGGTTTATTTACTGTAGAGAATAGACTAAGAGGAGATGATATCACAATGTACAAGTATATGTGAGGTCAATACACAGGGATCTTTAAGGTGAACTATTCATTCCAAGGCCTGATCAAATAAACAGGGGACACCCTTGAGATTAGAGGAAAGGAGGTTTCAACTTCATCAGAGATTTTTTATATATATATATATATATATATATATATATATATATATATATATATATATATATATATATATGATATGTTAAATTATTTGATCCTTGCCCAAGGGTGTGGTTATGGCAGATACAATGGATACATTTAAGAGATTAGATGCATTTCTTTCAAAAGGGAACATACAGGGTTCTATTTTGTATTAGTAGGCAAAATAGGAAGTTCTGAAGACTAACTTATTTGGCAGCAGGAAAGCCTTTGATTAGAGGATCGCAAATTGTGGCAAGCATTAACTTGGGACAATCATCCATGCGCATTTCCATGCGCCGAGTCAGTTCCTTTTTCAGCCTTGTTAGAAGGGCAGCAACATCGGGAAATATATACCCAAGCACCAGGAAAGCGTTCCCTATGGGCAAGGAAATCGTCAGTTTTTAAGGAGAGGTGTTTGAAGAGGGGTTTGAAGAGGGGAATGACTTCTGCCAGGCTAGCGTTCTCTTTGCTTAAAATTCCCATTAAAGCACGGAAAGGCATGAGGATTGTCACTACCTGTTCCATCAGGGCCCAGTCCGCCCTGCCCATGACATTGCATGAATTGCATTTTTCTGCTCCATGATACGCTCTAGCATATCTAAGGTTGAGTTCCACCTGGTCCCAACATCTTGTTTCAGTTAGTGCTCTGGGAGGTCTGCCTTTTTCTGTTCCTCCCTGAGGAGCTGGCTATCTTTGACGCTCCGATGGAAGTGGCCAGCAATTTGTCAGCATGACTTCAGAAGTGCTGGCAACCTTCCAGTGTTACTGCCATCCTCGAGAGCAGCCTTCATTACCAGATGCAGGACGTGTGGTGAGCAGCGAGCACCCACAAATCTGCCATCCCACAGAACCTTTATCATGTTAGCTGCACTGTCAGTGACCACAAACCCCATTTGTGCCTGCCTACTTCCCTAGCCTCTGCGCCACCATGTTCTTCAGTGTTTTGCGAATGAGGTGTGCTGCTGATCCATTACCTCGGCATGGAGGAAGAAAGAGCAGTGCCCTGCCTGCTTACCTACTGCACCTTAACTTGTTGTCTGTAATGATGTGTCTTGCAACACACTGGGCTGCCACCAATGCGCAGTCAAGTACAGGAAGCCACGCTGGCCACTCGGAGCACTCCATAAGTCAGTGGTAAAGTGCACTGACTGGCCACCAGCCTTTCCTAGCAGGTCCTTCAAAAACCCAAAGTGTGACCGGTACAGTGAGGGCAATATAGTTCTACTAAATGTGGTGTGGAATGGAATTTTATAACTGGGTGCAACAGCCTCCATAAGTTGCTGGAAGTGCCCCCCCATCCACCAAATTAAAAGTAGCACCCTCAACTGCTATGAACTGTGCAGTGAGGCGTGTGATTTTTCAGGACTGCTGTCTGCACATCCCCTTTGAATGAAACCCACCAAAATCTTCCAGTGTGGCCTGTACTGATTTTGGGATGGGCTGTGACTGTCTGCTCTTAGGACCAGATGTGGCGTGATCCCCCTGCCCTTTCTCCTGCCTACTGGTTGGGAGTGTGACAGTGCTATATTCAGTAGTGCCACTTTCTGCACTAATCAATACTGACTTGTGGTAGTTGTCACTGAAAATTATTCAAACAAATTCCTTCTATTGTTTTTAATGTTAAACACAGAAACAAAGGTGACTTTCCCTTGCTGTGGTAATAAGGTACTAGGCCTGCCTATAGAACTGTGAGACTGGCTGAAGTGTCACTCTAAAAATTATTCAAACAAATCCCTGATATCTTTAATTTTTTGCACAGGAACAAAGGTGACTCTCCCTTGCAGTGGCAGTAAGGCACTAATGCTGGCTGCCTGCCTAATGCTAACTGCCGGCCTACACAACAACTGGACACTCTGTATCTCCTTCTCTCTCTGAGCTCCAACACCACAATGTGGAAATGCAGGCTGTCTGCCTGGGTGTCTGTCATTAGGCCAACCCCCATCATGAAAGGAAGTAGCCAATTGGAATAGAGACAAAGCGGGAAAGTAGCGCATGGAACCGAGAAGCTAATTGGACTAGAGACATGGGGAGAAAGTATGGAGGGAAAGTAATCGAGCGTGGGTAGTAGTCGCCGAAAGTTTAGACATTAGGACCAGGGCTAGTCTGATTCGTATTTTTTTTTGTTTTTTTGCGAACGATCCTTGCCTGTCGGAAGGTCAGAATGTCGCTGAATGACCCCATTTTTGTCGCACAAGTCTAGTAAGGACTCCGAGGTGAAGACTCATCTAGTCCCTCCAGCTGTACCCCTGCCTTCTCAGTTTCAAATTTCCTGTCGCAAGAAAGGGCCTTTGGGAACTGTTATCTTAGACTTTTTTTTTTTCTTTTTCCCCTTAGTCGTATGGTACTGTATAATTCCCTGTTAGGCAGACTCCAATTCACTGGCTTCCTTGGTCATGGCTTGTCTGGTTGCCTTTTGGAGGTTGGCTTCTTCTCCAAGTCTGTGCTTCACTGTTGAGCTTCTCTGAAGCTCTGCATGTTATATTATAGCAGTCTGAAAACTGAAACGGTGAGAGCGAACCTTTTAAATGCTATGCTATTTTTACATTCATGAAATTTAAAGGGATAGTAATACTTCATTTTAACTTTATTTTATTTTGTAGGCATTAAAAAAACATGAAGAATGATATAAGTCTTATCTCTCAAACCTTTATGGTTTAAGAGATATTCACAAACAAAGTATCCCCCCCCTGTTCAACCAGATCAGAAGGGAGATGCCCAGGTAGACTGCAGAGAGGGACAATCTTCAATTAAGATAATGGAAAAAGCTGAAAAACTTGTCAAGGGGGGAAGGGCTTTCATTGTTTTCATACAAAGAAAATTGTCCCCTTCTGTTATCTGTACTGTCATACAACCAGAGTCACATCTGAGAAGAGATGGCTTACACTAGGAAAAAGGGGCGGGGAGGGGAACTTTGCTTGTGAATATCTCATAAACCATAAAGGTTTGAGAGATAAGACTTATATCATTCTTCATGTTTTTTTAATGCCTACAAAATAAAATAAAGTTAAAACGAAGTGTTACTATCCCTTTAAACACCCACTATTATATGGTGTTTTCTGTCTGTATTGTACTCCACTAGAGGGCAGGACACATCCCAAGAGTCTTGTGGGTGGAGACTCCCATCTACTCCAGCTCAACCCTAACCCTGCCCCCAGTATGAATGTGTCCCCTGAAGAGTACAGATGGAGCAGTGACACATAGTTTTTAACTTTTTGTATCCTACTAGATATGGGACTGCCAAAATTCACCCATTAAGCGGGTTGCCATTACTGGGCTTCCCCTGGAGTGTACTGACCACTGTGGCCCTTTGCAGCAATGTGGAGGGAATCTTGACTGCCAAGTTTTCCTTCCTCAGGAGAGACTCTGAGGCTCTTTCTTACTTCCTGAAGACAGAAGTCTGGTGAGTAACTGAGTTATTAGTGAGTGCCTTGGTCCACATTGTCCCAGTACTGTGCCTCTCCGTACAGAGGCTATTCTGAGCCATTGTTAGCTCCTGCACTCGTGTGGGTGATTTTCTTATTCTCTATACTTTACTTTACTTGAGCTTTGGATCATGGATGGCTGCAGCTTCCGGGGTATCTTTCACTAGTTTGGGAGTGTCTTGGGTATGTTTTCACTTTCCCTTCTACTGAGGTGGCATTTTTAGGCTACCCTTACATGTTCCTTGAGGTTTTGAGTAACTTTATTACATTTGACCGAAATTGTGTTGCAGCCCCTTTAAAGGGATAGTAATGTTTCATAATAAAAGCCGCTCTAATTAATCATCATAGTATTTAGACTTTGGAGGGTGTTATTTCAATTCTGTTGTAGTTCAAGAGTAATTGAATGATAAAGTATTCCCCCTTTTACTGATGTAGCACTGCTCAGTCAGAGCAGAAGGGAGGTGACCCAGGTAGACTGCAGAGAGGGACAATCTTCAATTAAGATGAGGGGAAAAACCTGAAAAACTTGTCAAGGGGGGCAGGGTTTTCATTGTTCTCATAGGAAGAAGATTGTCCCCTGCTGTTATCTGTCTGGTCTATGGACTGCATTCCACAGAAGAAATGGCTTACACTAGGTAAAAGGGGCAGGAGGGGAAACTTTGCTTGTGAATATCTCAAACCATAAAGGTTTGAGAGATAAGACTTATATCGTTCATGTTTTTTTTAATGCCTACAAAATAAAATAAAGATAAAACGAAGTATTACTATCCCTTTAAGAATGGGTTCCCTCACTGCTGTCATCTTTGCTCCATTTTCTATGGGTGAGAATCTTTGAGACATAACTCCTGCATCTGTTTGACATACAGAAGTCAGAGTGGGTTTTCCCTTCTTGTCTCCTCATGCCGTTTCATGTGATTTCAAATCATGAGTGTCTTGGGAGCCCACGGTGATCTGTGGATTGAGTTGTAGGCATTGCTAGATGACAGCAACCGAGACCATTTTGCAAAATGCCTGTTTCTCATGCTTTCTTCTGATTGGCTGCCTGTTTTGCAGTCACCATTTTACTTCTCTCTTGCTTATGCTAGGCAGAGGCAGACTCTCCTTGCTCACCTTCTCCAGATTAACCCTTTGCCTGCCAGATAAGTGTTTTTTATGAACTTTCTATTGTGATTTATTAATTTGGGATATCGTTTACTGGTTTTATACTAGTCTTGACAATTTTACTCTCAGCATGTCCGATTCTAAGGAACATGGGTCCAAGACCTAATGCTAAGGCCACTGGGGGTGTCCCTTAACCCCCCCTTTGCTCCTCATGTCAAATGGGGCTTCCTAGGGAGTATTCCAAATCTCTCTGCTACTCATATTGTGGCCCCTACTACCCCACCAGGGCCCTCCAGCATTGAACAAGAGTTAGTTTGGGTAAAAACACTCCTGTTCTCAGTAGCTCAAATCCCATAATCCCTTCAAGGGGTTCTCCAATCGTGGAAGCCCCCCCCCCACTACTTTTAAATATGTGGCCTCTATATTTTAGCATTCCTCAGGTCTGACTGGCTTCCTCAGAGAAGGAATTGTCTGAAGGGGAGGGTGGGGGGAATATGAAGATGTGGACTCTTCACTCCTATGGGAACGCCTGTGAGACGGACCCTCTTCCCTCAGCTGAGGGACTCATCACAGCTGCTTTGGAGACTCTTCAGGTCTCTGACACCTCTGATGGGGGACTTCTACATATGTTGTCCAGAGGCATAAGAAATCTCTGCCATGTCTTCCCCCTAATGCTTCTAGATGAGTGGAAATCTCCAGACAAAAGGCTGTCTATTACCAAAAGGTTCTCTAAACTACTGTTTTTCAGAGGCAGCTTTAGCACACTGGACCTCTACTCCAACTGTAGATCCACCTGTCTCCAGGTTGGCAAAATCTACAGTTTTGCCTTTGGTAGATGCAGCTGGACTTAGATTCAGTGGACAAGAGCCTGGATTCTGTTCTCGGGGTCACCTTTGTGGCTAATTGTGCTGCACTTAACTTTGCTATTGCCTGTGTCAATAGGGAAGTTGCAATTTGGGTCAGTAGCTAATGGATGCTGCACATGCCAAGGTTTCCAGGGATGACTTCTTGGTTCTCTGTGGCCATCACTTGTGTCGGAGGCTCTGTTTGAGGCAGTCAGGTTGTCCACCAAGGCCTCTGCCTTTTCTGTTGCTGTGCGCTGCACCTTGTGGCTTAAGATTTGGTCTGAGGATCAATCCTCCAAAAAGTCACTGCTTTGATTGATTTTTTTTTTTTGGCCCAAGTCCCTTTTTGGACCTGAACTAAAGCAGATCATTAGTGATGCTACTGGGGGGCAAGAGCACTTTGTTGCCTCAGATGTCTCCAATCCAAACGTCCAACTATGAAGAGGAGACTGCCGAGCATACTCCTGTCATGGTAATCCGGCAAAGAAGGACAGACAAAGTAATAAAATATAACCATCTTTATTGGAATATACAGTGATAATAATATGAGATATAGTGATGATGATATCCCACACAACCCCAGACCACCAGATGATGGGGTCCAAGCTCCTACCCGGAAGCACGCACTGTGCTACGCAATGCACTCCTGTGAGGTACTGGAGACCAAAGGCAACAGGGAGCAAGAGTCGGACACAGCCACGGGACAGAGGCTAACGGTCAGGCAGGTCAGACAAGCCGGGGATACACTGAGCGAGATAAGAGCCGGAGGACAGACAAACTGGGGACTACATGGAACAAGTCAGCCAGAGCCACAGGTCAGAACCGATGTGGGTAGTCAGACAAGCCGGGGTCATAAATGACGCAAGTAAGTCAGCCAGAGCCACAGGTCAGAACCAATGTGGGTAGTTGGACATGCTGGGGTCATACACAGAGCGGATTCTCATAAGCACAGGTCACAACGGAGTACAAGAGTAACTAACAGGAACACCACGTAAGGGTAATGACTCCCAGGCCCAGGGAGGCTTATAAAGGAGCAGAAGGAGGCGGAACCCAATTAGGCCACCCAGAATAGGCCCATAAACAGGCGTACATGCTAGTGCCCGTTACCTGATGCAGCTATGAGGAAGTGGCCGGAAGCCATGCTGTCTGGAAGCCATACAGAGGAAAGGAAGCACAGGACAACCCAAGGGAAACTGTGATAGATCTACTGCCAAGCCTAGACAGTAGTGGCAGCCCAAGTGAGTAGCTCCAAGGGCTTAGGCTGTCAATCAATCTTCCTCATGAATTTAATGACAAACATCAGACCAGAGCATAATACTCTCAACAAATACACTACCCTTTTCCTTGAGCTGGGCCCAAGGCCCCTTCAGGAGCCCAGGGCACGGATGCTTCCGTGACAAGGGACTAACTGAGCAGTGATTAGTCTTAGGGGAAAGCTATACCCCGTTCCACGGCCAGGTCCATAGTCTGTGGGCAGGAGGCTGGCCCCCAGCCCCCTCCAGGAGCCCCAGTGACGGAGGGTTCTGTCACACTTGTTAAAAGAGGTGCAGTGGAGTCTGTGTGTGTGTATGTATGAATGTGTAAATATATATATATTGTGACAAAGGTACCTTTTAATGTGTTGTACCTTCTGTCCTGGGATCAGCCTTTTAGGTTGCAGAGACACTTCACACACAGGAGGAGGGTAATTCAAGTCTTTGCCTGTTTATTTGTAGCCAAGGGGAGAGACAGCAGGATCACAAACAAAACAAAATCCTTGCTCTGCTGAGCACTAACTAAACACATCAGCTCCTGACTGTATTAGGACTACAAGTCCGTTTACTGACTAATTCCTGTGACAGCCACCCATAGATGTAGAGGTCTGGATTGGGCAGACCAGACTGGGTTTCCTTGTCGCCCTGTGGCCCCAATAAGCACAGGGTGACTTAGACCCAAGAGGTGACTGGGAAGCTGTGGAAGGAGCTTCCCCGTGAATGGAGTCCATAGTCTGTAGGGAGGGGGCTGGCTGCCAGGACATAAAGGCTTCCGTGACAGAAGCCATGTTAGTGTAACTTCCATGTAGTTGGTCTTTCCTCCAATCTCTCTCGTTCCCAGGGTCCTCAGGAATATCAAGCTAGATGGTGCGACTGTGTTCTAGCCACTTCTTTTTGGACCCAGAGGTAGTGGTTTGTGACCCTGTCAGCCTTTCCATTCAGGATCCGCTTGACTTCCCTCCCAGGCCAAACCTCCTTCTCCAGGGTAACCTGTGGAAAGAGGATGTGGAAAAGATTGCTTTGATGGCATGGCTGTTGAAGCCCACATCTTGAGGAGAAAAGGGCTCTCCACTAAGGTGATTTCCTCTACGATATTCAGGCCGCAAGCCTGTCTCTTTTGAAGCCTATCATAGAATTTGGTTTCTCTTTCATTCTTGGTGAATGGATAGGTCTTTGTACTTGCAGGAGATTGACCTACCTTTGCTGTTATCCCTTCTCCAGGATGGTGTGCACAAGGGACTCAGTTTGACCTCATTGAAAGTTCAAATTTTGGTACTTTGTGTTCTTTTATATGTATTGCCACCATTCCAGAAGTCAAGGTGTTCTTTCAGGGGTGGCTTGTGTTTATCCTAACTTTAAAGAGAACTCCCTTTGAACCCCTTGCTACCATTTATCTGCTCCAGCTGACGCTTAAGATGGGTTTTCTTTTGTCAGAAGTCTGTTTGCAGGGTTGCTGAACTACAAGCTTCATCTTGCAAACCACCTTTTCTGTATTTTTTCACAAGGACAAGATGGTCCTTCGATCATCTCAGGAGTTTCTTCCTAAGGTGGTTCCTGGGTTTCACATCTGTCGAGAGATTGTAGTGCCTTCATTCTGCTCCAACCCAAAGTCTGACAAGGAAAGGGATCTCCACTTGTTGGATGTGGTGCTTTGCCTTAAATTTTATGTGCACCGTACTGAGCCTTTCCGCAAGGCTGACTGCCGTACCTGAGGGTCCTAGGGCTGGACGGCCTGCTTCCAAGATTACGATTGTCTCTTGGATTAAGACTACCTTACACCACGTGTTATGAGCTCAGAAAGTAACCTGTTCCCTTCAAGGTCACAGCACATTCCACTATGGCTGTGGGGGCCTCTTGGGCCTATAAGAATCAGGCCTCAGCTGAGCAGTTGTGTAAGACAGTGACTTGGTCCTCCATGCACACCTAGGCAGTCTTGCCTATCTAGGGACCTAAGTTTTTCTTCCTTACTGTTCAGACGTTTGAGTGCTGTTGGCTCTGTTTTTGTGTGTTGTGCTTGTTCAGTTTCCATTGACACTTTTTATTCTGTTTCGGCTGTTCCAATTCTGGATAGTCCTTGGGAAATCTGTCATGGGGACAGTTGTGACGTCCTTTCTCTTCTTCCCACCCTGGGAGCTTAGTGTTGGTATATCCCTATGGTACCTGTGTTCCATAGTGGACGTAAGTAAAATAGGATTTTAGTGTTCTTACCCGTTAAATCCTTTTCTCTTTAGTGCATATGGAACACAGGTCTCCCATCCCCAGAGAAAGGGACCTCTGTTGGGTCTCACCTGTCTGGGCTGCGGAGTCTTCTTAGTCTTTCTTCTCACAGGAGATTTCCTTATCTTGCTTTCCTGATTAGCGTGGCTTTGGTCACATTCATACTGAAGGGTGGGGCTAAGGTTGAGCCTAAGCCCTACTCTTAGGGGCCCATTCCAAATTGGTTGGGAATTCCTCTGAGGAAGAAGGTGTAGCGGTTGAGAATGAACTGGATTCTTCCCTGTCCTTGGGAGTATACCTATTCCTCAGCTTACGGGTCTGTCAGCACGGCCCTGGATACGCTCCAGGTCTCTCAGGCCTCTGATTCTGCAAGATGCCTGGAGAAGAAATAGAAACACAAAAAGGAAGCAACTGTTTTTCCGTCCCATCAATCTTAAAGGGATAGTAATACTTCATTTTAACTTTATTTTATTGTGTAGGCATTAAAAAAACATGAAGAATGATATATGTCTTATCTCTCAAACCTTTATGGTTTAAGAGATATTCACAAGCAAAGTTTCCCCCTCCTGCCCCTTTTACCTAGTGTAAGCCATCTCTTCTCAGATGTGGAATGCAGTCTATAGACCAGACAGATAACAGCAGGGGACACTCTTATTCCTATGAAAACAATGAAATCCCTGCCCCCCTTGAAAAGCTTTTCAGGTTTTTCCCTTATCTTAATTGAAGATTGTCCCTCTCTGCAGTCTACCTGGGCACCTCCCTTCTGATCTGGCTGAACAGTGTTACATCAGTAAAAGGGGCGGGAGGGGGACACTTTGTCATTGAATTACTCTGGAACTATAACTCTGACAGAACTGAAATAACACTCTCCAAAGTCCAAATACTATGATGATTAATTAGAGCTGCTTTTATTATGAAACGTTACTATCCGTTTAAGACCAGGTTCTACTGGTGGATGCCTGATAGAAGGCTTTATTAACGTGTGCACTCTAATCTCTAGCCTTTGATGCAGTGGGCTGCCCTTCCAGAAGTGCATCCCCTAATATGACTCTGCATTAAAGGGATAGTAATACCTAAAATGTAAAAAAAAATATGTTGTAGGGTTTATCCCCCTGAGTAAAACAAGAGTACTCCCACTGCTGAAAGATGTTTCATTCAAAAGTTATTAATTTTCAAAGTTGAATTTTTTAGGTGCAATATCACAGTGGCCTGAAATTGTACAGTGGCGCTGTTGCTACACGATCCTATGGACAGCTCTGGTCTCAGGACCATAAATCTCCATAGGATCGTGTAGCAACAGCGCCACTGTACAATTTCAGGCCACTGTGATATTGCACCTAAAAAATTCAACTTTGAAAATTAATAACTTTTGAATGAAACATCTTTCAGCAGTGGGAGTACTCTTGTTTTACTCAGGGGGATAAACCCTACAACATATTTTTTTTTACATTTTAGGTATTACTATCCCTTTAAGAACACAGATTTGCCATTGGCAGTCTCTGTGGCTGTTAAGAAGATAAATGCTTGAATTCCTTACTGAAGGCCAATTTTGTGGCTACTTGTGCCATACTTTTTTTTTTTTTTTTTTTTTTTTTTACTATTTGGGTCACTAGAGCCATGGCTATCTGAGGCAAACATCTCTCTGCCAACCAAGGAGGAAAGTCTGGAGGCAAACTAATATTACTAAGGTTGTTTCTGATTCCACCAGCTTTTCTGGAAAAGCTTCTGCGTTATTGGCAACTGTACTTCATACGTTGTGGCTCAAGACTTGAACTGCTGACCAATCTTCCAAAAGTTCTTGGTTTGTCTTCCCTTTGTTGGGAAAACAATTTTTCTCTTACATCCAGTATGGACCACCGGTACCTGGGGGGGGGGGGAGGTTTGAGTCCCTCCTCCTGGAGTGCAGGGCACATCACAACAGACAGTCTTTGGGGTGGAAACTGCCTCCTCCAGCTCCCACTAACTGCTAGATTTCATGTATGCTGCTAGAAGCTGGACAGGCATGGCCATCTTTTTAGTTTTCTTTATTTTGTATTTATTGTTTTACTATTAGATATGGGGCTGCATAATCCATCATTAAGCGGGTTACCATTACTGGGCTTCCCTGGAGTAAACTGACCAGTTCACAGGTGCTTTGTGGATCCTTCCAGCCCTGTAGAGGGAATCTTGCTGCCAAATTTTTCCTCACGGCAGGGTCTCTTGGTACTCTAGCTTACCTCTAAAATGGTAACCTGAAGACTGGTGAGTGACCATTTTAATGCCCTGGTCCCAACCCCATGTTTCCTCTCCTTACAGGGGCTGATGTGAGCCATGGTAGGCCATAGTACTCGTTGTGGGTACTTTTTCCTATCTTTCTCTGGGGGCCTTGGAATGAGGATGGCTGCTTTCTCTATAGGTTTTATCCCTTTCTCTGCCATTATTGTTTTTGGTTCTCTTGGGAGGGTTATATTAGTTTTATGCTCCCCTCACCTGTTCCCTGGGGAGGTTTGGGTCTTTTGGCAACTATAGCTTTAGACCAATTTTTGGTGTATCTGCCCCTTGTAGAACGGAAGCCCGGTCACCACATCTTTGCTCTGTTGACTTTTATGGGAAAACTTCTATGTGCTATATCTCTGCAACCATTTAAGCTACAATGGTCAGAGAGGGCACTATCTTAATGTTTCATCATGCCAAATCATCTGATCCACTTTCCTAGTGTCTAGGGAGCTCGTGGTGATCTGTGAATACAGTTGTCTGTTACTAGAAAATGAGCAATGGAGAAGACTATCGTCAGCAACCAGTATGCCAGTTTCTCTGGCTTTCTTCCAATTGGCTGGCAGTTTTGTAGTGGCCATCTTCTCTCTTGCTAATCTTATGTAGAGGCTTACTCTCCTTGCTCTTCTCCAGATTAACCCTTCGCCTCCTAGAAAAGTATTTTTGGGCTGTTAAGGGTGCTATAATCTAGGAAAATTGTCTAGTGTTCAGGACACTTTTTATTACAAAGTATGTGCGACTCTAAGGGTGACCCCTACTACTCCACTGGGCCCCTCTAGCTCCGATCAAGAGCCAGCATGGGTCAAGACATTACTGTCTTCAGTGGCCCAAATCCCTTTATCTGTCCAAGGGTTACTACATTTATGGAAGCCTATTCCTACCTTTAGGCAGTTTGCCCCCATTTCCAACATTCATTCTCAGGTTGTTGTGGTTTCCTCTGAGGAAGAATTGCCCTTGGAAGAGGAGTCTAATCGTAAATTGGCCCCAGCGGACTCCTACAAATATCTTGGTATGTGGCTTGACCCCAACCTCACTTTTGGTCTTCATGTTGATAAATTATCCTCCTAACTTTATCCCAAAATAAACAATCATGTTTATGTACCCTGGTGAGAATGTATTGTTCAACAATGTTGCTGCAAGCCATAGACTATGAGAAAGTAGTATATGCTCCAGCGCCACAAATCCATCTTAGTAAACTTGACACTCTGTGTAATTCATTATGCTGCTTTATCCTTCGATGTAATTACAATACCCATTGCTGTGATTATGCTTAAAGAACTAAATTGGTTAACACTCAAATCTAGACGTGCCCGTCACCTTTCTTGCTTGGTACACAAACACTTCTCTGGAAAACTACCATGACTACCTGAGCAGTATGCTCACTCCAGCTCTCCATACTAACTAGAACGTCTGCTCCACTGCTAACAACTCACTGGTTATACCATAATACAAGAAAGATGCCGGATGATCTGCTTTCCTCTTCAGAGCTCCAAAAGCCTGGAATAAACTGCCTGACATAATCAGATCTTCTCCCAGTCTAAAATCCTTAAAAGTAAATGCTTCTTTATATTTAAAAACAGTAAGTAACTGTGTATATTTTTTTAAGTATGTACGTATATTTGTGTCTATGCATATATAATGTTTCTCAATATGTGTAAATATGCAACCCTTTACTGAACCATCCAGGACATACTTGAAAACAAGAGAAATATTAATGCATTCTTCCTGGTAAAACATTTTATAAATTAATAACTCTGTTCAGGTCCGTCTTGGAGACCCTTCAGGTATCTGACACACTGATGAGGGAGCTCCCTTTTCCAGAGGCATAATAAGTCATCTCCAATCTTTCTACCCAATAACTCTTAATCATGATTAAGCAGTATCTGCGTGAAATGAGTTGAGCAATTGGTCTCCAGCTATCTGTGGTCTTGAATGATTTGAGAATGTCTGTACCTGTGATTTTAATGCTGTTCGAATAAACTATGTTGGTTTTTATATTACTGGACCTGTTTCCCTTTATGGTGCAACAAGTTCTATACGTTCACCATGAATGTCAGCCTGACTGGCCTGGGAGCTGTTCTGGTTCACCTAGTTGTCCAGGGCAGGTGACGTTGGGAGAAGAGTCTGCTACTTATAAACATTCTGGAACTCCGGGTGATTTAACTAGCCCTCATTCATTGGACGCTGGCTCTTTAGTGAGCGTGTAGTTGGAGAATGCCATAGTCGTGGAGAACATCAATTGCCAGGAGAAACTCACAGAAAGGTGCCTTGGAAAGAAGTGTAGGATCCTCTTTGTTGAGCGGAGACCTATGTTCCGGTCATCTCAGCTGTTTACATTATAGGGGTAGAAAATGTCCTGGCTGACATTCTAAGTCGCTGAGACGTAGAACCAGGAAACTGGGGTCTCCATCCAGCAGTGTTTTATCCGATTGTGCAACAGAGGGGCATGCCAGCAATATACCTCAAGGGAACCAGGGAGGCCAGGAAGGTTCCAATGTTCTGCTTCAGGACAGGGGCTCCTCTGGCTTTTGCTATGGATGTAGTGTTGATCCCATGGAGCTTTCACCTCTCCTATGTGTTTCCTCCAATTCTTCTCATCCCCAGGGTGATCTGGAAGATCAGAATGGACAGGGCGCCAGTCATTCTAATTGCTTCTTAGTAGCCCAAGAGGGTATGGACTTTGTAGTACTGTTTTCCTGGGCACAGGAGTCCTCTTAGAGTCTTTTTCACAGGAGATTTCCTTCTCTTCCCAGCTTACTTCTGTTGTGTGGCTTCAGTCATGAATTCTGGGAGTTAGTAGGGGGGTGTAGGCTGGAGGGAGTCTCCACCCCAAAGACTGTTGTGATGTGCCCTGCTCTCCAGGAGGAGGGTCTCAACCCCCATGGTACTATGTTCTATATGGACTAAGGTGAAAAGGATTTAACAGGTAAGGAATGTGGTTTACCTTTAACAGAGAGAGTATGGGGCACCTAGGGTTCAACCCTCTCCAGGCTTTTTTAAGCCCATCCTTCCCCAAAGCTCAAACAGCTTTGGCCAAACAAGAAAGTCACTCAGCAGCCTAAGGTCCAACTCCAAATGACTCGTGTTGTCCAGGTCTGTCTTTGCCAGTTCGGGTTGCATCTGTCTCCTGAGAAGTGTTTGAGACTTCAGTGACAGATCAGTGGGTTTTTCAGGTAATCTTGGAAGGGTGTAGCATAGACTTCAAAAAACTCTCTGGAATTGGTTTTGGGGCATCTATTCAGAGACACAGTATCGGTTCGTATCCCTGTTCCAGTGCAGGATTTACAGGATTCTTCTCAAATCTGATCATCAGCCCCCAAAAACAGCAGTTGATATCCTATTCTAGATTTCATGTCTCAACCACTTTGTGTTAGCTCCAATGTTTAAAATGGAGTCCCCTCACTCTGTCATTGTGGCTGTGTACAGGGGAATTCCTTTCCCCCATAGACTTCAAGACTTACCCACATGATTATTCCAGATAATCAGAATTTTCTATGCTTTGTCTTTCAGAGCAGTCTTTCAGCCCACTGCCCTTCCTTTTACTCTGCCATGTGCGCCAAGGATGAAGGCCATATCTGCTTTGGCATCTCATATTCACACTCAAGAAATGTCTTTGGCTCCTCATTTATGACCTCTTACATAAGGCTCCTTGTGATCAGACTCTCATATATTCAGGAGTGTGTCTGCATAGTGGAACGATATGGTTGGATACTCAGTCTCAACAAATCCTCTCTTGTGCTTTCCCAGGTTTGCCTCTTTTTAGGCATAATATTTAGTACCCTCCAGGGGAGGTTATTTCTTACAGAGGACAAGATCTGGTCTCTGTCATGCAGAGCAAGAACAACTGGATAAAGGGTTCGGGAAGATTTCCAATAGGTTGAGTTTCACGTTCCAGCTAGCTCTTTAGTTTGCATCCTAGGTGTAGAAAATGTGGTTTCAGACTTTCTACATCAACATCTAGATTCTGGAAATGGAGAACTCACCTAGAGCATTTTCAACCTGATCATATGCTGCTGGGGTTTACCACTGGACCTCATGGTCTCTAGAGTGAACTGAAAACTTGATCCCTTGACCTGGCACAGAACAGATTCTCTGTTTGCTATGGATGTGATACCCATACCTTGGAATTTTCAACTGGCATATATGTTTCCTCTGATATCCCTGATTTCCAGGTGCACTGAGAGGTCAAGTCATCCTGATTGCACCCTTTTAGCCCCTTTGGGCCTGTCCTTTGAGCTTTTGAATCTATCCATTGAGGAATCATTTCACCTCCCCCTGAGGCCAGATATTCTGACCTAAGCCCTGGTATGTCACCCAGGGTGGAGAAGTTTGCTCTGACTTCCTGTCTCATGATACCAGCATCTTGAAGAAAAAGGTGTTTTTGGGTGCTGTCAGGTCTACCATGCTCAAAGCTAGAAAACCAGTTTCATCCAAAGCTTATCGCAGGGTCTGGTGTGCTGATTGTGGTCTTCAGCCACAGCCTTTCAGTCTTCTGGTGGTTTTGGCTTTTCTTTAAGAGGGTGTTTGCAAGGTGTAGTAATGTTCCTATGTTTATATTTATACTACTTTAGCCAATATTTATTAAGAGAGCCAAAAACACAGCCATTTACAATTCCAGAGGGCAATCCCTCTTTAAAGGGATAGTAATATTTGCAATTAAGTAGCTTGTTGAGTCTTCTTTATTGTAAATCTAACACATTGTGTTTATTTAGTAACTTTTATGTACTTCTCAAGATATTAAAATGAAAATCCCACCATATCTTTGCGAATGTGATTGAACTATAATTACTTACTTTTTTTTTTTTCTTTTTTCAATGGGACTCTCAACAGATCCTTACAATGCTATCTGTTTCTTTACTGACAGGTTTTTATACTCCTACTATAAAACACACATGTTCTTCCCCCAAATCCAGAATACAATTATTGAACATCCCATTTGCCACCTTCATTTAAAGGGATAGTAATGTTTCATAATAAAAGCAGCTCTAATTAATCAGCATAGTATTTGGACTTTGGAGAGTGTTATTTCAATTCTGTCACAGTTGTAGTTCAAGAGTAATTCAATGACAAAGTATCCTGCTCCCTCCCCTTTTACTGATGTAACACTGCTCAGCCAGAGCAGAAGGGAGGTGCCCAGGTAGATTTCAGAGAGGGACAATCTTCAATTAAGGGAAAAACCTGAAAAACTTGTGAAGGGGGAAGGGCTTTCATTGTTTTCACAGAAAGAAGAGTGTCCCCTGCTGTTATCTGTCTGGTCTATGGACTGCATTCCACATCTGAGAAGAGATGACTTACACTAGGTAAAAGGGGCGGAGGGGAAACTTTGCTTGTGAATATCTCTCAAACCATAAAGGTTTGAGAGATAAGACTTTTATCGTTCATGTTTTTTTAATGCCTACAAAACAAAGATAAAATGAAGTATTACTATCCCTTTAAAGTGATGTTGCTGACTTAATATTTGTTGTAACTACTGCTCCACACAAAATCACACATTCACAGGTCTGTCCTGATTTTGATGGTACCCTGAACGTAGTCCCTTCCACATCTATCTCTCTCTCACCCTGTATACTCATACATATATATATATATATATATATATATATATATATATATATATATATATATATATATATATATATATATATATATACACACACACACACACACCTCTTACAATGCATGTTAAGTAGCACAGAGAGTATCTACTAGTCTAACACATTTACTCCTATTCCAATTGTTATACAATATATATTCAATCCTGTGATGAAGTTCTACCATTGTCCTCCAACGAGTTCCAGCTCTATAATATACAATCAATGCTGTTAGAGAGGGAAATGAAAGAGGGAGAAAAACAGATGTAGAAAGAAAAGCTGAAAGAGAAACACAAAAGTAAATGGAATCCTTACTCTGCTTTTTCAACTATGTTTTGTCTCCTGGAGAAATGAAAAATAATAAAAAGTTAGCTCGGTATAGCTTTGGACTGTTCTTACATACCATCTCATGTTCTTCTGCTTCTTTATTATTTCTGCTTTCAATTACAGTATCCTGAAGTTCATTTATTTTAACTTGATAATTATCAATCACACTGTTCCATCTCTTTCAATTCAGTTTTTAAGTTACCAACCATAGTGGATGTTCCCAGGGAAGCTACCCTCAGACAGTTGTTTTTTTTTTTTTTCATGGACTTCAGATAACATCCCTGATAATGTTACAGTAATATCCCTCAACCTTTGGACAATATCTGTTAGTCCTCCTAATGCATTAATTAATGCCTGTACCACTAAGTCTTTCATTTTCTTTGCACTGTATTCTTTGCTAGTTACTACTTGAGTCAGAACATTCATAAAGCCCTCATATTCGCCACGTTCTGGGTCTTTGGAGTCAGGGAGTACATATGGGCCATTATGTCTAAAGATATCCTCCCTGAAATAATTACGTACTTCAGTAGAGAAATAATTTACTCCTGAAAAAGACATCTTAAACCCTTTCATATTTCCTACAATCTTTGTTAATAAAATACTTGTAAACAAGCAAACTATTTACCAACACTCTTGAAAAGTCAGACATAAAATGGCCACTGATTTACAGACTAGGCCTCAATGGCTAACAGGAAAATGTTCATTCAAACTGTTCTCTTTAATACAAATAACATTTGTTTCTTCCACCCAATGTTGTAAAAACCAGGAAGTAAAAATGTTAACACGTAATAAATCAGTGAAAAGTATCTGTTAATTACCCACTAGATCTTCAAAACTGAATATATACCAAAAGTGGCTAAAAATCAGTGTTCATTCAGCAGTAACCTGATTCCTTGCACTTTGGCTTCAAAATTAACATATGTGTTCACAATCGGACGAGTTGAATCTTACTGTTAGCATGCAAGTCACCCCCAAAAAATATAAACTTATACCTTTAAATTCCTCTTCAAAACTATAGATGTCTATAGTAACTCAGCACAGTACCTAGCGTGTCCCTAAAACACAACCAACCCTATGATATTGACTGCAATCTGTGTTAATAAAATAATTTTAAACAAGCAAAGTATTTAGCACCACTTCATAAGCCACAAGACAAACTCAAAATGGCTGCTGATTTACAACCTAGCCCTCAAAGTTTAGCAGTGTCCAGTCACACGTTTCCCCTTAACAAAATAACATTTGTTTGTGAAACCCAAAGTTTAAATGTCAGATAAGAAAATGTGTTCATTTTTAGACCTAGTGTTAAAAAAAAAAAAATAAATAAATACTTTTAGACAATCTGCCCACACCTTTTGTAGCCCACAAGGCAAACCAAGATGACCACTGGTGTAACTATTCAAGAACTCTCTCTTGTTCCCCATGGACAAAAGGCTTAACCCCTTAACGACCGGGGTATCAGCGACGCGACAACGTCCGCGGAGCTTTTTTTTTGTTTGTTTGTTTGTTTGTTTTCCAGTTCCGGACTCCCCAAACGGCGTGCAGCCGCGGGGGGAGCCCGGAACTCCATGACGGTCATAGTACGTCTTGGGTCATTCAGTCAGATTGACCCTTGACGTACTATGACTGTCAAGGGTCGTTAATGGGTTAACAGGCCTCAATTGTATATACCCAGCACTAAACTATCCATTTGACATTTTATTTCAACAAAGTTACATTTGCGCTCTCAGAAAACACACTGTTAAAGCCAAAAAGTATTGAATCAGTTACAAGTGGGTTAATTATATATTTTGCTTTAATGGGTGTGCCCCTTTCCCCAGTCTAATTAAAATTCAAGCTGCAGGTTACAGGACTGCAACTGCTTTATGCATGCAAATAAAGATCTCTTGCTACTACAAACAAAGAACAGGCCTTCTTTCAAAAGCAATATGGCTACTGCATCACTGAACCACAAGTATAACAAACGTTTTCAACCCAAACACATATATATCTCAACCTGTATTTCCAGTTTCATCTAAATACAAAATGCAACAGCGAACCCAGGGTAAGGCTTACAACATGTGTCTACCCATACACCTATGTTCTCTGTATGTTTTTATCAAGAAAACCACAAAAACTGAAGAATAAAAATACACTCCAGAGCCTATGATCTGTGTTTTACACAATTATACCACTGCACAACAATGAATTAAATCCTCACACAATCCCAAACACAATAACAAAACATTTCTACAGCCCCTGTGCACTTTAAAGTCAAATAATAAACCTAAACAATGTACCACTTATTCAAAATGAATACCACTGGGTCTTCTGGACTACCAGCTACAGAAGTTCAATGTAAGTGGTCCCAAATCCTATACAATAATTCGCTGAATCGTGTGTAACGCCGTGACATGCGCAGTAGACACTGCTGCGCGTGCTGCAGTCATGCGCAGTAGAGATTGCCCGCGCCGCTGCTGATACAGAGCTGGGCGCGCTGAAGGAGCGCCCTCCATCTTTTTTTTTTTTTTTTTTGGCTAAAGGCTTTTTTTGCAAGCACACATAGAAGACCTTTTAAGTAAAAGATTTCTTTTTCATTAACACAGTCTCGGCTCTGCTGCAGAGCTGTGGTCTGTGGACCAGATTCCAAATCTGTCAGCTAGAATGCTGACGTTGGGCAGGGGAGGACTTTGTAAGCGGTTATCTCTCAAACTATAAGGGTTTGAGAGATGGCGCTGGTGGCATTTTTCATCTTTATTTAAGGGCTACAAAATAGGGATAAGTAATTTTTAAGTATAACTGTCCCTTTAAGGCCCATATGCAGTCCAGGCTGCATCTAAGGTTACCATTGCTTCCTGGATCGAGGTGACCATCCATCAGGTGTATGTATTCAGGAAGAAACTGTTCTTTTCGAGTCATGACACACTCTACCAGGTCAATGGGTGCCTCTTGGGCCTACAATAATCAGGCCACTGCTGAGTTCTCTCCTGTTTCATGCCATGTCATGTCACCGTGGATGAAGGAGGATCTTTGTTGGTGACTCCACTGTCCCCAACTAACACTGGGACATCCATTTCTCATCCCAGAATGGGTAGTGGTCACCATGGAATCCAGCCTAATGACTGAGCCCCCTGACAGCACAGGGAGCTGGATCAAGGAGGACAGTCCTCTTACAAACAACATTTTGGGAGGAAGGTCCTTCAGGTGGTGGTGACTTTTTAAAGACATTTCTATTCCGATATGCAGAGTTTTGAACCCTGTTGGTACTTGTTTTTTATTCACTTGTATTGATTTTGATGGGCAAGTTGGGTGTCCGTTGAAACCCAGGAATCTTGGCAGATGCTTTGGTATATCCCCATGGTTCCTGTTTTCCACAATGGATAAAAGAGAGAGGAACATTTTAATGAACTTACTGTTAAATCCTTTTTCTTAGTCCAAGTGGAACACAGGAGAAAAACATTGTGGCAGAGAGGTCCTCTTGTGGTCTCTGTTCAGAGGATTTCCTTCTACTCTCTAGCTTCTTCTTTCTATCACTTTGCTGTACGTTGAAACTGAGTAAGCAGTGTAAAGCTGGAGGGAAGAAGGGAGTCTTCCCACCCTCAGAGGCCCTACCTTTCTTGAAGTGTCCTGCTCTTCAGAGGAGATGAACTTTACCCAATGGTTCCTGTGTTCCACATGGACTAAAAAATAGACTATTCATTGTTCCTTGTGAGTCAGCAACTTTAAAGGGTTAGTAATACTTAAAATGTAAAAAAAAAAATATGTTATAGGGTTTATCCCCCTGAGTAAAACAAGGGTATTCCTGCTACTGAAAGATGTTTTATTCAAAATTATTTCAGATCAAAGTTGAATTTTTTAGGTGCAATATCACAGTGGCCTGAAATTGTACAGTGCCACTGTTGCTGCACCATCCTATGAACAGCTCTGGTCCTGGGATTTTTGAATAAAACACCTTTCAGCAGCGGGAGTACCCTTGTTTTTCTCAGGGGGATAAATCCTACAACACTTTTTTTTTTTTTCTTTTTTCATTTTAAGTATTACTATGCCTTTAAAACAAGGGGTCATATGCAGTATAATGGAGCAAACCAAATTCCCCATATGGAAAAAATAGACACTCTAACATGTCCAGTGATTTAAATGAAGTTAAATGAAAAACAGTGTCCAACATTTCATAAGGCCAAAGAGGGACACTATAATTTTTGGAAGTGCTGCTGGGGGAGAGGTTGGTGGGTGGGGAATTACGGAGTATTTTTAGGTGACTCCATAACAAGTATTCTATTTACACAAACTAATTATAAACACATATATTGACATTTACATGAAAACATTTACAGTTGAAACCAGAAGTTTACATACACTATATAAAAAGACACATATGCATGTTTTTCTCACTATCTGACATGAAATCAGAATAAACCTTACCCGTTTTGGGTCAATTAGGATTACCAAAATTATTTATATTTGCCAAATGCCAGAATAATGAGAGAGAGAGAATTTTTAAGGCATTTTTATTACTTTCTGCAAAGTCAAAGGTTTACATACATTTCATTAGTATTTGGTAGCATTGCCCTTAAACTGTATGACTTGGGTCAAACGTTTTGTATATCCTTCCACAAGCTTCTCACAATAGTTGGTAGGAACTTTGGCCCATTCCTCCTGACGGAACTGGTGTAACTGAGCCATGTTTGTAGGTCGCCTTGCTCGCACCTGCCTTTTCAGCTTTGCCCATAAATTTTCAATAGGATTGAGATCAGGGCTTTGTGATGGCCACTCCAAAACATTGACTTTGTTATCCTTAAGCCACTTTGTAACCAGTTTGGCAGAATGCTTCGGGTCATTGTCCATTTGGAAGACCCATTTCCGCCAAAGCTTTAACTTCCTGGCTGATGTCTTCAGATGTTGCTTCAGTATTGCCACAAAATCTTCTTTTCTCATTATGCCATCTATTTTGTGAAGTGCACCAGTCCCTCCTGCAGCAAAACAACCCCACAACATAATGCTGCCACCCCCGTGTTTCACAGTTGGCATGGTGTTCTTAGGCTTCCAAGCTTCTCCCTTTTTCCTCCAAATGTAACGATGGTCATTATGGCCAAACAGTTCAATTTTAGTTTCGTCAGACCACAGGACATCTCCAGAAATGTAGGTCTTTGTTCCTGTGTGCATTTGCAAACATTAATCTGGCTTTTATATGTTTCTTTTGGAGTAATGGCTTCTTCCTGGCAGAGTGGCCTTTCAGCCCATGTTGATACAGTACTCGTTTCACTGTGGATAATGACACAATCATACCAGCTTCCGCCAGCATCTTCACAAGGTCTTTTGCTTTTGTTCTTGGGTTGATATGCGCATGTCGGATCAAAGCACGTTCATCTCTGAGACACAGAACCCGTCTCCTTCCTGAGCGATATGATGGCTGGACATTCCCATCTTGTTTGTACTTGCGTATAATTGTTTGTACAGATGAACGAGGCACCTGCAGGTATCTGGAAATTGCACCCAAGGATGATCCAGACTTGCACAAGTCCACAATTCTCTTCCTGATATCTTGGCTGATTTCTTTGGACTTTCCCATGATGTTACACACAGAAGCAGTGTGTTTCTGGTGTGCATTAAAATACATCCACAGGTGTGTCTCTAATTAACTCAGACGTTGCCAATAAACCTATCAGAAGCTTCTAAAGACATGACATCATCATATGGGCTGTCCTAAATTGTTTAAAGGCATAGTAATACTAGTGTATGTAAACTTTAGACTTTGCAGAAAGTAATAAAAATGCCTTAAAAAATTATCTCTCTGATTATTCTGGCATTTGGCAAATATAAATAATTTTGGTAATCCTAATTGACCCAAAACGGGTAAGGTTTATTCTGATTTCATGTCAGTGAAAAAAACATGCATATGTGTCTTTTTATATAGTTTATGTAAACTTCTGGTTTCAACTGTATGTGAGATTTATTGCTGTGGAGAAATGTGATACACATATATACATACACCACATAGTCTTATCTGCTAAAAAAAAAAAAAAAAAAAGGTACAGAGGGGTCGCGTGATCTGCCTAGCAAGAAGGTCAAGTTTTGCTTAGCTCCTTGGTTGAGATCCTGAATTTCCTCATTTACCCTGTACTTTTCTGCATTGTTCTTCTACTTTTGTTCTACAGCAGCATTGCTTGTACTATCCTGTTGTCTGCAGTTTATTAGTATCCGAATTCCAGCATTCGGAGGAGATATTGGCTGTTTTCTCCTGCACGTTTTCTGGAATAGACGCCACAGCTAACCAACATGGCGGATGCTGACTGGACTCATGACTGTCTCTCACAGGGGGATATCTCACACCTACTATAAAAAGTCGGACCTTACAGCTTTTATGGGTGTGATTATAGTGACAATACTGGAAGAATTCGCCTTTATGTGCAACGCTCACGAGCATCAAGACCCTTTCTCTCCGGTGGGCGAAAAGATGAGAGAGGTGGTGCAGGTGGATTACAATATCTCATGTAATGATACTAGGAGTCGGAAGACTTGTTACTCGATGAAACATCCCATGGGAGCAGTCAAGTCGTCTTGCTTGAAGAGTACGCAAACGCCGGTGTACATTCAATCTACCATGTTGAGGTCTCGTGGATTTTTGGAAGGGAGACGTTTGGATGCGATATGTTGGCGAATTAGGTGCCTATGAAATATGCAATATTGTAATGTCTTTGGTGGATGGCCTAGGACTGATGGCATTTGCTATTGGAGGTGAAACGGGGGTAGGTCCACCTATCTTACACCTCGTGAAAGTAGCGTTGTATGTATGTATGTATGTATGGTATGCCTCCCCATGGAACCCAGGGATCTGTGATCGTACAAATTAAGCGTTCCGGTGTTCTACTCTGGACCCTATGTCAGGCTGGAGATTGGAAATGTTTTGACAGCGCTACCTGATTTCCTTGTTCTACTTTGTTCTTTACTCCTGTTGACTTACTGTCTCTACGTGTAACATCCTTGGACTGTAACTATTTTGAGGAGGTCTGGCAGATCTGGGACTGCTTGACTGTTCCATGCCCATATGAGTGGTCTCCCTAGGGCCCAGGAGGATCAGCTGTCATTCGCTACTATCCTATGCATTGCATAGACCTACATTATTGCACTTATGGAGGACTGCATTACGGGTTTGGGAGGTCTACTTGTCCTGGGGTCTGCTTTATCTTCTTAAGGGATCGTTAAACAAGTAATGTGGGGTTACGACCCTCTGCTGGTAAAATCTGGGTATTATGCTATTTTATGTTCAGTATTCTTCTCCAGATTAACTGTTCTGTTTCTCTACTCTTTGCTTCGGATCTCACTTCTTTGTCTGTACCTTGCTTTGTCTATGTCCTCTTCCACCCCCATGACCTCTTTGAGGTTTGTGCGTGATATTCAGGCAGGGTATGGGGTAATTTACCCTATTACTCTGTCCACGCGTTAGATACTCTAGCCTCTGTTTTCTGGCTTATTTAATCTTTGGCTCTTCTGATACTAGCATGTCTGTTTTACTTTCTGTGCTTTTCTTTTTCTCTTGTTTCTTCTTTCTATTTTCTTGATGTTTGTAAAGGAGTTGGGCTATATCTAACTTAGAATGCTTCTGGAGGTTAGTTTGTTGTATCTCCCTAACTAAGGCCCAAATCTTAGGGATTATACTGGAATAACTATACATGGCGTTTGTAGTACCCTACTACTGCTGTTAGCTTCTTACTTTGATCTCATGCATGATTTATTATGCTTTTCTTTTACACTGTTCAACTTATTTAGCTCGTTCTCGTATTGGACAGGTCATTTGTGTACAGTGCATTCTGTTACATGATGATATTTATATTTCTGGCAACTTTATAAAAAGAAAAACAGGATAGAGGGATTCGGTTCTCAAAGAGGGACAGTCCTTCCTAAAAAGGGACACTTGGAAGTTCAGCACATTTCAAAGCAATGCTTTGAAGACTCTAGCATTCAGTGGGTTTAAATCCCCATTTAAATTATTGGACATTTTCACTTCCTCACTGCCTGTATTCAGCCTATGATGACCCCCTTTTCCTAAGATGCAGTACAATGCACACACTGGGCCTTACTCATAAGGAAGTGCAATTCTTCAGCAAACCAATTGTACCATAGGGAATACATTAAAACTTCCCAAATCCCCACTGATTCAAAAGTCCAGTTTAGCTCAATTAGATTTTTTATCTGTCCCCTATGGTGCAGTTGGTTCCAGAATTATACCTCTACCTTCATTCATTAGACTGTTAGGCTGGTTGTTTGAGGACATTGAGGCTGTCCTCAAACAAGGTTTTCCCAAATTGTTATAGCAGAAAATGTTTTCACATGAACTTGAATTTGTTTTTACTTTGCTTAACAAAGACAACTCAAGCAGAGTTCGAGCACATTGAGTTGTGATACTCCTTTTTTCCCTGAGATCCTTCAGAATGGAACATTCTTCACACAGGCTTTACTGTGCTGAACGTAAATAATATTTTCTGTTGTTTATAAATTATGTGCGTGCCGACTCACTCAAGTTTGGTTTATTAGCACGAACCGTACATGGCATGTGTATTACCAATTTATTCCTGTGCTGTAGTTTATTATACGCTATAAATGTGTGTGGATATATTTATATATGTTGAAAAGGAGTATTCAAGCTTTCTATCCTATATAATAAAACGCTACAATATTTGTCCTATGCAGTCATGCGCAGTAGAGACTGCCCGAACGCACAGAATGCTGGGAGCTTTCTGTGCGTTCAGGCAGTCTCTACATGGCATGACTGCATCACGTGCGCCACCAGTGAGGCAGTGCAGTATGCAAATCAGGACTGGACTCTTAACCCTTTGAGTGCCAGAGGGGTACGCAACGCATTGCAAAGCAATGCATTGCGTACCCCTCTGTCACTTAAAGGGTTAACATCACCCGGGCCTTGGCCCGTGTACATGGGCTACACTAGTATATAATATTAGAACAGAACTCGTAGTTCACCTAAGGTAATTGGTTGACTGATTCTCGGCTCTAGTCTTCGGCGCACACCAAAAGGTCTGATTTTATGGATATGCCTGATTAAAGTGAACCTGCAACCTAAAGACAAATGTTTAGTTTGGTTTTCAGATTATTTTAAAAAATCTACCCTGTAAAATGGCTTTTGAGAAATGTTTTATATGTTGGTGGCATAGTGTGTCTATGCCAAGTTCATGCACTGTAGACAAACTTTCTCTATTCTAGACCAAACTTACCTCTTGCTGTCCTATTAGAAATAGCCCAGCATGTGGGCTCTGCCTAAAGTCATTGAAAGAGCAAAGTGTTGGAACATTGTCCTAGCACAGAAAGTAATTTAGCATAAAGTCGTACTGTGCCTCATATAAATAAAGGATTATTTCTGAAAGAAGATTTAGATTATAAACAAATGACTAGTATAACATTTACACAGTTTTTAATTCTCTTTAAAATTAACTAAACTTATCCTAAGGCGATGGGTTCAATTTAAGCATGGGTAGAGCACTCTTAATCACTGATTACACAACTGAGATAAAGCAGGGATACCCTGAAAACCTGACCTGTTGGTGCAATCCGAGGGCCAATTGTGAGAAATACTGAATTAGTCTAATGCAGGATAGTTGATTTTTGAACCACCAGAGGGGAGATGCACTAAAGTATAATAAAGTGGAGATAACTTCTCCAGTGTGATATTGAGATGCACTAAGGTGTGATAAAGTGGTGGTAACTTCTGCAGTGTGAGAAACTCTCCAAGTCCTATGTTCTTTTATGGAGCCAAATTGAGAGATTGTAGTGCATAGGCTCCATAGAAAACATAGGAACGGGACAGTTTATAATATCAGAGAAGCGATCTCCACTTTATCCCCTCTTTAACACACCTTATAGTGAACAACCCACTCAGCTGTTGTATACTACAACTTCCATCATCCTCAACCAGCCAACTGCTGGTTGGGGTTGATGGAAGTTGTAGTCTACAACAGCTGGAAGTGCAAATATTGACTACCCGTGGTCTAATGCAAATATATTTATGTTTACTCTGAAATAGGTAATATACATCATCAACTAAAATTACTTTTTAAATATTAAAATGCCCCAAGGTATCCTCCTTAAAAGGATAGTAATATTTCACTAAAACAGCAGCTCCAATTAATCTTCATAATATTTGGGCCATGGAGAGTGTTATTTCAATACTGTCAGAGTTGTAATTCAAGAGTAATTGAATGATAAAGTATCCCCCTCCCACCCCTTTTACCTAGTGTAAGCCACCTCCCATCAGATCAGCTCACAGCAAGGGACAATCTTCTTACTGTGAGCATAAGGAAAACCCTGCCCCCTTGACAGGTTTTTCAGGTTTTTTTCCCCTTATGCTAATTGAAGATTGTCCCTCTCGACGATCCACCTGAATACCACCTTTCTGCTCTGAGGTGAGCAGTGTTATATCAGTAAAAGGGGCGGGAAGTGGATATTTTATGATTCAATTACTCTTGAAGTACAACTCTGACAGTATTGAAATAAAACTCTCCATGGCCCAAATACTATGAAGATTAATTGGAGCCTTTTTTATTTTAAAACATTACAATCCCTTTAATGCAGAATGCCAGGGTACCCAAGTGTTTCTCATTTGCAGTCAGCCATGCCCGCACGGGTGGCAGAAAAGTGGAGTTATTAAAGATTACCCCTTTTGCTCCCAATGGGATGGCTGAGGGCAACATGTCTGCAGAAAGGATGATAAGCTAAGGACGCTGGGGGGCTAAGCCCCCCTGTGTCCTCATAGCCAACTGTACTATAACAATGCTTCAAGCCACTGTGCCACCTCCCATGTCCCACCCTAACCCTCTCTCCCTCCTTTTGTCACCACGAATACACACACCAGAACATGACTTAGGAACTGTCACAAAGTAGGGCCCCCCATTACAGTACTGCATAAATGGCCCATTAGTAAGAAGCCACTAACATTGTGCCCAAATGAAAATAAACTGAGAATCTTTCTCCTGGTCCTTTGTGCTGTGTGTAAATAAAATACAGTATTCCAGTGCCACACCTGTGCAGTTTTATCCCTTCTATCAAATGTATTTCAGCAGTCTGACAACTGCTGCTGCAGACATAGTCCTTTAGGACCAGCTCTGCAGGTAAAAAAGTGAGAGGTGGCTGTCACAACACTGTCTCTGGTGTGCTTGAGATCTTGAGATTTGGGTGAACACAAATGCAATCCTTCCCAGATCGCCAAAATAACACCAAACCCTATCCAGGCTGCACTGGTACTACAAGGAGGACAAGTCCAAACATGTGCAATCGAAGACCGCATATAGTCTGTTAAACAGTCATGTCATATACAGTATATATGACTGTACACAATGAAGTACTCCAAGTAGATATATTATTTACATTGTGCAGCAACTTATCACTAAACTTTATTGCACAGAATATAATAGATATTCTATCATGTTGACACAAAGTAGCTTCACTAGGGGGAGCATGTTACCTCCAGGGACTCTTCTTTCTTGTTAATCCTCACCTGTCTCTCATAGGACACTAGGTGTATGTGCACATCACGTTGTTTGCCATGGGGTGCACGTCAGGTAAGCACTGTTTGTTTCTTTGTCACTTTGTTCTTGATAAAGGGCCCTACCGGACCGAAATGTCGGACAGCATTAAATTTGTTGATTATTTTAAGTCCTGTGAGTGTTCGCCTTTTGTGTGTGTGTGTGTATATATGTGTATATATATATATATATATATATATATATGTGTGTGTGTATATGTATATGTCTGTCTCTCTCTCTCTCTCAATATATATATATATATATATATATATATATAATATATATCTCCCCAAATCCTGCAGGGTATCTACCCTGATTAGCCACAGGGAAATATAATGTACAGGTAACTTCTACATTGCAAATCTATGAATGTTTGGTCAGTGCTCCACTCCACAGTTTCTTAGTAACTGACATGTGCCAGGTGAGTAATCCACACCAGGAATTCTATCACTCCCTACTTTCACTCACCTGCATCTGGAAATTAGTGCAGCTAGCAGTCAAATAAATCCCCCTGCACTGAGACATGCTCTCTTTTGTTTGAGTTCCCAGAGAGGAAGGAATTAACCTCTGAAAGCCTGCAACTTGTGAAGTTAACTTGTGCCTGCTGGACTGTGTTGCTGTAGGTTTATTTCTCAAGCTTGTACACTGACTAGTATTCCTAATACAGTCAGGAGCTGATGTGTTTAGTTAGTGCTCAGTAGAGCAAGGATTTTGTTTTGTTTGTGATGCTGCTGTCTCTCCACTTGGATACAAATAAACAGACAAAAACTTGAATAACCCTCCTCCTGTGTGTGAAGAGTCTCTGCAACCTAAAAGGCTGATCCCGGGACAGAAGGTACAACACATTACAAGGTACTTTTGTCACAATATATATATATTTACACATTCATACATACATGCATACAAACACATGCATGCCACTGCGCCTCTTTTACCAAGTGTGACAGAACCCTCCATCACTGGGGCTCCTGGAGGGGGCTGAGGGCTAGCCTCCTGCCCACAGACTATGGACCTGAGATGGGGTATAGCTTCCCCCTAAGACTAATCACTGCCCCATTTGCCCCCTTGTCATGGAAACATCTGTGCCCTGGGCTCCTGAAGGGGCCTGGGGCCCAACCCCCACCCTATAGGCTGGCACAGGAACAGTGTAGTGTATTTGTTGAGAGAATTATGCTCTGGTCTGATGTTTGTCGTTTAATTATGTAGTGATGTAATTATGTGTGATGTAATCATGTTTGCTGTTTACAGTCCTTTGTCCCCTCTGTGGAGGCACCCATTGTATAACTTGTGTATTGCTCCCATTGTTCCTCTTTGTATTATGTGCCCCTCCACCACCGGCCCCATTGTCTTCCCATATGTGGTTTGCAGTCACCTGTATCCTATTGTATTCTAATATGTATGGATCACTCATTATGTGTGTATATAAACCCTGTGTGTTCTACAATATATCAGTTCTTATTTTGCCCTTATACTGGTCTTGCATGGTGCTTGGGGTAATCTACGATTATATTGGTGGAGTTTTTGTGTTCCAGATAGAAGGAAGCTACGACTGAAGTCACATTTTGGATTCTTTGTTGGTGCTTCAGGCTGTAGGCTGTAGGTTTTCTCTAAGTATTTTTGTCTTCATGTACAAGTGGGACTCAAGGGGATGTATCATGTGCGCCATGCCCCTACCCCTTTAAAATAGTGGTGACATTAGTTGAGGTATGTGGAGAATGAAGCCATCCATAGTTCATCACACCCAGAGAGAGAAAGAAACAGAGTGTGTTCATGTGTGTGTATGCATGTGTGTGTTTGTGTAATATATATAAAATGTGGGGTAGGCTTCAAAAACAGATAAATATCATCCACAGAGTGCTTTAGATTTGGGCAGATGTTTCTCTGATAAATTTTCTAAATAATTCATACCCGCCAGGTAAGGTTGGAGTTGACACTTTTTCAGCTGTAGTAATTATTTCATGTGTTTGAGCCACTAGAGAAATATCTTCTGTTAACCATTTAGGGATCAGAGTGGTGTGCAATGCATTACTTAGACTTTCCCTCTGCTCTTTAAAGTGATAAACGTCTTCTCAAAAGTCCCTGAAGCTACTTTATAAGCAGCAGTAGCAGAGCCATATCGATACTCCTAGTATCTTTAGTGCCACTCCTCACATGACCAAGTCCCATCCCTTGGACTGGATTAAAAAAAGTTCTTAACCCCCTGCGTTTTAGAGAGATCTTCAAAATATTTCTTATGTTTGGGAGACCTCTCGAACAACCAAGGGTCAGACTTATCAAGTTAAAAATAATGCAAATTGTAACAAAATAACAGAACCATATTCATTAAAAATAAATGGCTATTACTTTTTGTGGGATTTTCTTGGATAAATGTGGAGCAGTTGGTTTATTACACCATTGCTTTCCTTTTGTTAAAAAAAACTGGCAAAATAGGGGTGTGTAAACCAATCAAATTAGAAAAAAAAAAAAAGGACATTAAACCAGTACAACTGGTATAAGGCATGCACACATGATAGCCCCACTGGGAAATCTGGCTTTCTCCAGTCATTTGTCCAAATGCCACGGCTGAGACTTTGGCATCAGCAATTTTGGGCGCCTTTTATAGATACTTAAACTTTGGGAACTTTTCCACATAGAGTCCTATGCTGCCACTGGGTAAGATAAATGACACAATTTGTGTCAAATGGGGGTGGGGCTTAAAAAAAAAACATAATCTTGGAGGGAAGGAGGTGAAGAGGGTGAGGAGTGGGAGGAACACAATGGGAAGGAGGAGAAGTGGACAGAGTTTTAGTAAAAACTCCCGACAGCCAGAGAATCAGCCACTGCCCCAGACACCGGGTTATTAACCTCTGAATCCGGAGTCTCCGGGGCAAAACCGTAGAGTTCCCAGCTATGCTTGTGGTGCATGGGCAAAAGCTGTTTGTTTGAAGGGCAGTAATCACCAGGATAGTGCCATACCAGCAAATGTACTCAGCTGAGATCAGACCTGCCAATGAGACCAGGGCTGCATGAGCCCAGGTGGCCCAAATGGTGAATAGAAGGTCTAGAACAAGCCCCTGGGGGTCCCTCATAGATCCTGTGAAAAGAGACTGAACAGCAAGAGTGACGTCTCACACTTTAAGTCCCCATAGAGCCTCTGTATAAAGCTTGGTAGCTGAGAGTCACATACTTCCGGGTTGCATTCCAGCTGAAGGGCAGTGCAGTTCCTGAAATTTGACAAGTCTGCTCCCATAAGGACAACCATAGTTCACAGTTGAAGCAGAAATAGTGGCCTAATTTGTTATGTCCTTTGTGAAATCAGTATTTTGTCCACATGTCTATTTCACAGATTATATTCCAATGTAATATAATATCAGTAACCAGGTATTATAAAGTAATTAGAAGTCCACTGTCAAACCTGAAGGAACACTAACATCTAACATTATCTAGGTCTAGCCACTCTTAAATACCATGAACTTCATATTGGCGATGGGTACTTCCATTTCTGATTTTTCCAGAGCTCCCATAGCCACAGTAATATTTATATAGTCTAAGAAGTGATTGTTCTACATTGTCTTTAAATGGATTGATAATGTGCAAGTCTTTCTGAATAGAACAGTGACTGGTTGGTTATCTCAATACATTAACATTATTAGCTCTGCACAAACAATTAACCACAATGTGTCTATGGAGGACAGTCAGCAATTGCATTAAAATGCAAATTTAGGATTAGATTTTAGGGCTTTCACTGGTACACAATCTTTAAAATCATATTATTCTAGTTCATTCTTAACATGTTAGTGTCCCTTTAAGCTGTGCTCACCATGTGATTCTGCATTAACATCTAGTCTAGTGATACTGAAAAACATTTTTATGCAAAATATGATTGCAGCAAAATAGATAATTCCCAGTTAGATTTTTTTTATGCTTCTGTATACATTTAGAACTAGTTTCAATATTTTACATTAAACTCAGCAGGGCGTTTTTCTATATAAAAAATAAAATCTATATAAGATAAGAGTTGCTTCAGCGCAATAATAGAAATGCGTCTGCTCTGGAACATATCATAAGGCAATTCAAGATGGAATTTCTTTAAAGCGGCGGTTGGAAACATGAGGCCCTCCAGCTGCTGCGAGACTACAGATCCCACCATCCGCTGCCATGCAACAGCTTCAAACTGCCAATCCCTGCTTTAACCCTTTGAGTGACGGAGGGGTGCCTAATGAATTGTAAAGCAATGATTTGGGCTCCCCTCTGGCACTCAAAAGGTTAAAGGGTAGCTTTCATGAAGAGAATACACTATAGGCAGGAACATAAAGGTTGTCTAACCCTGGAATAACCTATAACTGACAGGCTGTTGTGATTTTCTGCTTCTACTTTTAGGATAAAACCACAAAGGTTCTCATGGTCCAGTTCGGCAGGCTGCTCTTTTGTGTGAAGCTATGATGGAACAGATACTTGACATGTTAATAGAAAAGTATTCACAAAAATACGGCAGGCATAATTAACTCTGAAAGATGTTTAGCATTTCCTGTGACTATTCATAGTATCTGATGCACTAAGAACAAATGGACTTTCTCATTGATTTAAATTTAGCTTTGAACCTCTTGAGTGCTAGAGATGTCTTGTGCATTCAAGGAGTTAAAAGCATAAATCAATGCACATTTTGGGATTTTTTTTTTATGTAACTTGTATGGTTCAGTTGGTTTTCTCCAGAATTGCTCCAGTTTCTTAGTATATCGACCGAATGATGTACTCAGCTGCAGCCAATATTTGGTTTCTATGAGCAAGTCACTGGGATTCCAGAAATCATTAGGTGGACACAGCTTCAAAGTGATTATTTCTATATCCCTTTTTATTGGAGAGGGTTCAATAGGCGGGAAAACAAAAGCAATATCTCCTCTGCTAAGTAAGGATGGGCAAAAAGGCAGTTTTTTTCCCCACATTAATTTTCATGGAAAACCCACAGTTTTACATGGCAGTTCCTGAGCGCAGAAACCCCTTAAAATGTCTGCATTTTCATAACACCAAGAAATATCCCATGGTTACCTCATGTGCATGAGAATTCCTGCTTGGAGTGGGTCAGACTTCATATGTGTGGTTCTATGACTACCATAGCAATGGGAGAAGCCTGGGACTTGGAGGTCAGTATGTGTGGTTCTGTGGCTACTGGAGTAGTTGGACAAGACAAGGGGGGTGTTCAGTATTTGTGGTTTTACAGCTTCCAGTGCAGTGGGTCAAGGCTGAGGGGGGTCATTAGTATGTGTTCTATGACTACTAGTGCAGTGGGGCAATGTTGGGGGGGGGTTCGTTATGTGTGGTTCTATGGCTACTAATGCAGTGGAAAAAGGCTATGGGTGTCAGTATTTGTAGTTCTATGGCTAATAGTGCAGTGAGACAAGACTGGGGAATAAGTATGTGTGGTTGTCAGTGTAGTGGGGCAATAGTGGGAGGTCATTATGTGCGGTTCTATGGCTACAGTGAGGCAAGGTTGGGGGGATGGGTATGGATGGTTCTCTGGCTACCAATTCAGTGGGACAAGACTTGGGGGAGATCAGTATCTATGAATCTATAAGAAAACAATCCTGCGCTACTCTATATAAAAAACGAATGTGTGCCCTGTAATGGGCATATATAATAATTCTTGGTAAATGAGTGAAATTCTGTGTCACAGATTGGCCAAGTTGTGGGTAAGCTTGCCACCAACGTCAAGGTATTTCACTTTCGGCAAGTCCTACTCTAACAAACCTAAAAGCCCTATCTAAAAATTAAAATCAAAAAAGCCTTGAGAAAATATTCTTATGAACGCGTTAGCAAGAGTGGAAACCTTTAAATATGCTCTTTCATTTGTGTGGGTCCAAGTGTAATGCAATTAAAAACAGACATACAAGTAATAAAAAGGATTGTATGAGGGACTTACCTGGTACATCAGGCCCCAAAAAGGGGCCTGCATTGTGTAGAAGTAAGAGAACTGTGGATCCAACAGAACTCTCCTTAAATAACATTTTATCCAACTACCCACAAGTCATGTGTAGTAGTTGATATCAAACAGACAAGGAGCATGCTCACCATGACAGGCTTAAGGCCTAGTCTTAAAGGGCCAGAATACTGCTTTCTATATATCTATCTTTATAAGTTTCTTAAAGTTGTATTCATTGTAAGGATATGTTAAGGTGAGTTGGCGCTGTGAGTTTCCTCTTTTATCTATGGATCTATGGCTACCAGTACAAGACGGGGGGCAGTCAACTTTTTTCCCGCATGACATTTTGTGGAAAACCTGCAATTTGCAGCTTTTGCATAGAAATTCCTGCATATAGAAACCAATTAAAATGTCTGCCTTTTTGCTAACCCCAAGAAATTTCCTATGGTTAGCCCCTGTGCCTGTGAATTCCTGAAATGGGTAGGTCAGTCACCTCGTATGTGTGGTTCTGTGGCCGCCAGTGTAATGGGAGAAACATGGAACTTATTTGTCAGTATGTGTGGTTCTATGGCTATCAATGCAGTGGGACAAGGTGGCAGGGATGGGGGGTGTCAGTATGTGTGGTTTTATGGCTACCAGTACAGTAGGACAAGAGAGGGGCAGGGGAGTACGTGTGTTTCTGTGTGCAGTGGTGGGCAACACAAGGTCTTGCAACAGTTAGAGGGCCTCACATTATCTATCCCTACGGCTACCAGAGCAGTGCTACAAGACGGGGGTCAGTATGTGTGGTTCTGTAAGGCTGGGGGAGGAGTTAGTGCTGTAAGGCTGGGGGCATGGAGATTTAGCAGTTATTATGTGTGGCTCATGGCTACTGTATGAAAAGGCTGGGGTCAGTACGTGTGGTGCTTTTGCTACCAGTGCAGTGAGAGAGGCTGGGGGTCAGTATGTGCATGGTTAACAGTGGAAAAAATGGCACTTTTCATATTAATTCCCACGAAAGGCTAAAAGTGAAGTTTTTTTTTTTTTTTTACACTTTTCTCATTTTTAGACGAAAGTTTTTGCCCATCCCTACTTGAACGTTTATTCCATTTAATTCAATTGTCTTTTTCACTTCCTAATATCTTCAAAAACTCTCATATGCACACCAAATGAGTACAACTCTGTTGCCACCTAATTTGCAGCCCTAACTAAACTCTTCAAATTATGCTTTTACCTTACCCAGTGCTGGACTAATATATCTACCATAAATTCTTCCTGCATAGCATACGCTGCTGCCACTATCTTGGTTGATCTCACCACTCATTTCAGTTTCTATTTCCTTATATAGAAATACTGTGTTCCTGTTTCCTCCAACTTTGCTCAGTTTACTGAGATACCTTTTCTATGTCACCTGCCTACTTATCAGGTTTCCTCCTCTTCCAATCTACATGTATACTCCAACTCTATTGTCACTGCACCACTTATCTTTTCTCCTCAAGCCTGCTCTCATGAACGCCTATCCTTTCTTCATTCCCTAGTTCCACCTACTTTCATTCCCCACCTTCCTTAACACACTTTTAAATGCCTCCCACATCCGCTTTGCATTTCATTACTTTCGCATCTAGAATATTGAGATCTTTCTCCTAATCCTGGGCCCCCTCTCATCCTATGCATGGCACATATATTAACAACAGGAACCACAGTAACGTAAAATACATTCCCTGTCTATCTACCCTCGCTGCTCCATTTAAATGTGTCCTTTGGAACGCTCTTAACTTGTTGGCACTTAGACCTGGATTTCCTCCTCGGATACTTCCTCTCCTGATGCACTTTTGTTTGGTGAAGTCAGCCACACCCCTAGACATAGTGATCGGGAGGAAGGGTTGGGGGTGGATTTCTGTTACCGTCAAATTTTACCTTTTAGTTCATCCCTTCTGTATCTCCACTCACAATTTCCTACATTGAAGTCCATGCAAACAGATTCTTCTCTTATTGCATGTTTCTGTAATTTATTATGCTCCTGATTATTCTCTCCAAGTTCTTGATCTTTTATCTATATGGATCCACTACTTTCTCTAATCCAACAATCTTACATTCATCTTTGACTGCGATATATCTATAGATGTCACTGAAACAAAAGCTGCTTCCAAGCTCCTCTTCTTAACATCCTCTTTTGGTCTCACTCAGAGGACAACTTTTCTACACACCAAGATGATCATTCTCTAGACTTAGAATTCTCATGCCCGCTGTTTGTCTCTGATTTCTACTTCCCCTTTCCCTCTTTTCTAACCACACCTATTAACCTGCAGCCTAAACCCACCCCATGTCTTTGCAGCCTCTCCTTGCTACCATATCCTTCATCTCCTGACCAAACCTGGCCACATTACACGATCATTCCACTCTCATGTATAAGCAGCTTCTGCCTTCATATACCATCTCAAACTATCCATGCCATAGCCATGGTATACAAAACAGACCTGATACCTCCAAAAGGTGCTCCCAAATTTCCAAGAAGCTTAGGAAGAAATTGTTGTCTATTGAGGACTTCTATCACTACAAATTTATGCTCGACTCATACTGCTCTTTCTCTTGCCAAAGAACCTTACAATAACATATCTCATCTCCTCTCTGTTCTCTTACCTTATCTGACTCTTTAGTACCTTCAACTCCTTTCTCTGCCCCACCCAAAATATTACCTTAAAATATTTAATTGCCAAGATTTTGCCATTTTAAAGACAAAACTGACACTATTTTTTTTTTTTTTTTGCCTTCCTCCTGATCAACAGGGGTGTTTTGGCACGGGCTGGACTTGATGGATGCATGTCTTTTTTTTTTTTTTTTAGCCTCCTCAACTGTATTACTATGTATTATACATGATATATCCACACATCCTCCCCCCTATACCTAACCTTTTTCACTGCGCTTTTCTACCAGCACCCTCAGCACATTCACCAAATAAAGGAGGATGAGGTTTCTGCCTGTCCCTTCTCCTTCAACTCTACCACTTGCCCTCTTTTCCTTTCCCTTTACAACATACTTGTTTTTTTTACCCCTCTGTGCTTACTCCGGCAATAATGTTCACAGTAAATCTCTCTCGCTCTTCTGGCCCTTTCCTAGATGTCTTCAAGCATGCTTCGATTACTCTTATCTTAAAAAACCAAGACATACTTTCTCCATCTTAAAAAACCAAAACATACCTTCTCTTCATCCCAACTCTGTCTCTAATTACCATCATATTTCTCTTCTCTCCTTTGCCTTAAAGCTCCCTTAGAGACTTGTGTGTGCCATGCTCACTAGTTTTCTTTCCCACTCCCAACTGAATCGATAATCTTTGTTCCACTCGTATCCTTTAATAGAAACTGCACTCACTAAAGTGGCCAATAATATTTCTCTTTGTTTAAAGGGGAAATATCACACATATACAAGTTTACCTTATTGTAATCTTTATCTAGCGATAAGCTTAAATTGTTGGTTATTTTTGTTAAAAATAAAGCATGCTTTGGTGAAATGTAGAGTATTAAAAATGGGCAGTGGCCTTACTTCCGGACAGACTGCAGGTACGGCTCTGCACCGCAGTCTGCCAATCTTCTTCTGTTCTTCCCCAAGTACGGTCATGTTCCAACCTCTTCAGATGACGGGGATGTCTCCATGTAAGCTGGTAGGAACAAGATCATACTTGGGGAGGGAACAGAAGACTGACAGGCTGCAGTGCAGAGCCGTACTCGCAGTCTGACCAGAAGTAAGGCACAGGCACATTTTTAATAATGTACATTTTGCCACAGCATGCTTTTTTTTTTTTTTTTTTTTTTTTTTTTTTACAAAAATAACCAAGTTAAGCTTATCCTTAGCTAAGGAATAAAATAAGGTAAACTCGTACAGAGATGATAGTTCCCCTTTAAGTAAACAGCCACTAATTATTAATACTTTTGTATACCACCCACTTCTCCTCTAAACACTCTACTTAGATGGACTCCATGGTGAAGCTTTATTCTAGTTTTTATGTTCTCTCTCTGACCTCTCATTTACTGTTTCCTTTTCAGATAATATTTGCTGCCCCCCCCCCCCTCTTTCAGTTGGGGATTCTCAAGGCTCTTTTCTGGACCCTCTATTGTTTTTGATCTACACTACCTCTTTAGAAAAATTAAATATCTTCATTTGGGTTCTGGTACCCAAAGTCTACCTCTGGTGCTACTCAACTGTACCTCTCTTCCCCTGGCATCACTCTCTCTCTCTCTTATAGATCAGGTATTAACTGCTTCTGTACAGTCTCTGTATGATATCATCCCAGTATCTAAAATTCAATCTATTCAAAGCAGAATTTCTCCTCTTTTCTCCATCAACCAAACCCACTCCTGAAGTTATTAGCACTTTGACTGACTCCTCTTTAACTCCCTCCCCTGAACTCCCTGCCTTGGAGTCATAATTGACTCTGCCCTCTCTTTTAATCCTCATATCTAAACCCTTAACAAAGCCTGCTGCCTTCATCTCAAAAACAGCTCATGCATCTGTCACTTTCTCACGCAAGACAAAACCAAAATCCTAATGCATGCCCTCATCATCTCCCTTCTTAATTATTGCAATCCTCCCTTCTTAATTATTGCAATTACTCTTTCTTACTCATCACTCTACTAACACAAATCTCCTCTGTCGATCCCTACAGTGGCAGCCTGTTCCATCTACAATCAAATTTAAAAACGTACAACAAACTAAACACTACCCTGTCCATATTTCTATCTTTGTCTCAACATACATCCCCAAATGTATACGCTGCAATTTGAAGGATACCTCTCTGGTATTTAAAGGGATAGTAATACTTCATTTTATCTTTATTTTATTTTGTAGGCATTAAAAAAACATGAAGAATGATATAAGTCTTATCTCTCAAACCTTTATGGTTTAAGAGATATTCACAAGCAAAGTTTCCCCCTCCCGCCCCTTTTACCTAGTGTAAGCCATCTCTTCTCAGATGTGAATCTGGTTGTAAGACCAGACAGATAACAGCAGGGGACACTCTTCTTTGTATGAAAACAATGAAAGCCCTGCCCCCCTTGACAAGTTTTTCAGCTTTTTCCCTTATCTTAATTGAAGATTGTCCCTCTCTGCAGTCTACCTGGGCACCTCTCTTCTGATCTGACTGAACAGGGGAGGGGAAACTTTGCTTGTGAATATCTCTTAAACCATAAAGGTTTGAGAGATAAGACTTATATCGTTCTTCATGTTTTTTTAATGCCTACAAAATAAAATAAAGATAAAACAAAGTATTACTATCCCTTTAAAGGCAGAGGGGAAAGGGAATAGGATCTCTGGATGGGGGGGACACTAAAGGCCAAAGCAGAATTCTCCACTGATAGGGAGTTGGCCCTAAGGTCTGCTGAACTGAATGACTGAAGCCCCACAATACTGTTAAATGTTCTGCTTTTGTTCGTTATTGTTTAACCCTTTGAGGACTAGAGGGGTGTTCACAATGTGCTGTGCACACATCTACTTCTCAAAGAGTTAATACATGTTGCATGCAGTTTGTTCTCAAACCTCTGGCACCCTGTTGTATTTTTCACCTTGCACACTCGCCGGGGAGGATGTTCTGTAACGATTCAGCACTAAACAGGAAACTGGAAGCAACGGCTTAGTTCTACACCTGCCTTACATCAGTGTACTTAGCTACTTATAGGGTAAATATCACCTTAATTCAAGTTTGCATATTTGAAAACGACATTAAAAACTGCCTATATGTCATGTTAACCAAAAGGCCAACAAATGTACAGTTCAGGAGATATTCACACGTCTTTCATATTCTAATGTATGCTAATTGCAGCCCTGTGCAGCATCAACTATGTTTTCATATGCTAATTAAGGTAATCAATGACATTTCATATGATAATTATGCATTTTCGGTGATGTGTCATATGCTAATAGAGGTTTCAGTAATGTTTCATATGCTAAAGCAGCTCTGTGAAGTACCAGGAAGTGTTTACTTTCACTTTATCCAGAAATAAAAGTGGGAATTTCTCCTAAACTAGACACCTGCTGGATTTTTGGGTAACATGACATATAGGCAGTTTTTAATGCAGTTTTCAAATATGCAAACTTGAATTAAGGTGAAAGTTCAACTTTAAGCCTAAAATGCTCCCTTTAATTCCTCATGCTGCAAGGGGAGGGCAGTGGGGCTGTATTCTGGCATGTTCCCTTCCTTTGTGAATTGTTTTATGTATTAAACATGGCACAGAGGAAATGCCATAACTTTATTTCTCTTGGCATGCTAAAGAGGAGGCTTATAGGGTTTGCTGACATTCAAGTCCTATTGGCTGCGGATTGTGCATACACCTCTCTGGTGCATACGCCGCAGTTCAGCTGTTAATGGTGGATTCATATCCCTCACAACATCTCCACAAAGGTCCATGACATCAAAAAGTCTTTAACTCCTTAAGGACCCATGATGTGCCAGGACTGTCATGGGTGGTAAACTTTAGGCTGACCATATTTCCTTGAGACAAAAATGGGACAGGGTGTGGGACAGAAGGACAGTGGGACTCTGTCACTCCGAGTCCGATCGTAGTAAGCCGCAAGTAGCGAGAACACGCTACTGTGTTTTCTCTCTCTGGCCAAAAAGCCTACCCCTGAAGTAAATTGGAACTTCCCCTCTTTGTCACTCACACTAGTGGTTTTACTGTGTTTGCTGTATGCATTGATTACCATAGAGTCTTATGAGTCGTCATATCACTGTCTAAGAGACTCTATGGTAATTTACCATGGACTCGAGAGTCTTAGACAGCTATGAGTCACTCGAGTCATAAAACTCTATGGTAATCAATGTGTACAGTAAAACCACAGTAACACCAGTACCACTAGTGTGACGAAAGGAAGTTCTGATTTACTTTGTCTTCTGAGAAATAAATAAGCCGCCTTCAGTTTTTTACAAAAATTTAAAAACTATATATGTTATATTAAAAACGGGACAAAATTGACACATATTAAAAAGATGGGATAGTCTGGAAATATGAAAAAAGCGGTACTGTCCCATTTAAAAAGGTACATATGGTCAGCCTAGTAAACTTGGTTAAGGACCCATGATGGTCCTAGCACGTCATAGAGTTCAGGGGTCCCCGTGCGGCTGCACACCGCTTGTGGACGTCTGAATTCATTGTGGAATTAAAAAAAAAAAAAAAAACTCTGTGGTCCTTAACTGACAGCTGCAAAATAACACCTAGATTAAGCTAGACTGTTGCAACTGAAGGGTTAATCCGCATAAACAGTAGGATAGGGAAGTTACATAGCTAGATAATTTCTAAACGAAGAGCACTGTTTTGAGATTTTTTACTCTTTTTAGGCTGTAAAATAAATTTTCGTGGAATGTATGTACAATCTTTCCATTTAATTTGTCACCAAGGATCTTTCTAGCAGTCAAGGAGTTAAAAGCATAATTTAAATCATTGGTCATTTATTTGTCCCTTATGATGTAGTTGGTTTGCTTCAGAATTGCACCTGTACATGGACACAGATGTCAAACTTTAATAGGGCTTTCCAAGGTGCTAAGCGCAATTTGTGGGGAAGATTCACACCAATCCCATTAAACCGGCGATTCTATATTAAACAGGCAGTTAAAACAAATGCTTATGCTAAAAAGCCATTTGTTTATTGAATTTAAAAAAAAAAAGTCTGTCAGATGATTTTTTTTTTTTTTTTTTAAATCAAAACACTGTTTCCACAGCAACGAAAGACGTCACCCTTGTTATTGCAGGAAAGAGCATCTGCGAGGACATTGCATTTAGCAGAGAGTGGAAACTGACAGCCAAGGAAATATAAATACATTGATTTTTTTTCTGCAACTCGTGGTGCGCAGGAAAAGTCTGAAGTTTTATTTTTTTACTTTTTTTTTTGCTCCATAATCGCATGAACAGATGCTTGCAATTTGATTTGTTGTAAAACCTGTACTTATTAAATAGTATTTGTGACATTAGTTAACAAAATAGATTGTGATTGTATCATTAACACATTGGATGCTATCTAGAGGTATCCAAAGCATGACAATGTAGGGTGAATGTACAAATACACCAGTACATCCCTACTGATGTTAGTGCCTAACTCCAGTGGCTGCACTAAAGCGTATGCACTACAGTTTATCTCTGCTGCAGTGCCTACTGGTGGAAAATCTCACCTTCAATAGAACTTTAATGCAGGCAAGTATATGCTAACTCCATAGCATGCACAGGGAAATCGTGTATAATCACACCATTTCCTGTACGTCATGGGTGTCCAAGATTTTTCAGTCAAGGGCTACATGATTAGAAATGCAAATGTGTGAGGGTCACATTATTTTTAAATTGATAACCATGGTGAATTATAGCATGGAAGCTATTTAAGAAAGCTTAATGAGCTTCAATATAAAATTGTACGATATTAGGCCAAGTGTTAGTCATTCATCAATTTTTTTTTTCAAGTGGGTCAATACTGGTATTTAGCAAACTGGCCTATTTTTGCAAACAGCAAGGGGTCAGCTGCAAAAAGATAATGGTGGGTAGGTAGTGATGATCGAGCACCCCGATGCTCGGGTGTTCGGGTGCTCTGGCCGAGCGCCCCCGGAGGCTCGAGTGCTCGGCCGAGCACCCGAGCCCCATTGAAGTCAATGGGAGGACTCGAGCATTACACCAGGCACCCCCTGCTCTGATGAGGGGAGGGTGCCTGGTTCATAGGAAAAGGTCAGAAAATGATGGAAACACCACAGAAATGGTTCAGGGACAGCATAGGGAGGATGTCTGGATGCATCTTGGACTCCAACGTCGCTGCTGGGAACGATGTTTCGCCCGTAGTACGCCATTTTTACAGACTGACCGTAAAACACACAAAAAGGAAGATAAAAACGATTTTAGGCGAAAAATTGTTACCAAACAGTATTTGCTGTATATTTACTTGTATATCATCTGCAAATCCTGCAAAAAATGTCATCGATTTTTCGGAACTGGGGCCATGATTAAGAGGGAAACGTGCGCAGCGTAAAGCAGGTGTTCAACGTGGTTATGGCCCGGGTAAGGTACAGCATTCAGGAACGGAGGCCGCAGCTACCACAGGTTTTACAACATGTCCGTTTGCCCTTGTTAAGTCCAAAATTTATAGTCGGAACAGTGGGGTCTGATCCATTGAGTAAAAGTGACGAAGTGACTTAGTGGATGAAGCCAAGAACTACCTTCTGCTCTGTCGAACACCCCAGCCCTATTTAATTCAATGGGAGGACCTGAGGCACTCCGATACAACCTGTATATCACAAAATGGAGGGCCTCGTTCACATTGTGGTACAATAGTTCAGGTAGTGGTCCAACACTCATAAAGCATATGCACTAAGTGAAAGGGCTTTATTACACATAAAGGAGGGCATCATACACACCCTTGAAAAATTAGGATTAATGGCCTGCTGGTGACCCTCTAAAACATTAGGGGCGAGGGCATGCCGCTAAGCTGACCATCTAAAACATTATGGGTGAGGGTCTGCTGCGGAGCTGACCATCCTAAACATTATATGCGAAGGCCCGCTAGTGAGCTGACGCTATAAAACATTATATGAGAGGGCCCGCTAGAGAGCTGACCCAATAAAACATTATATGAGAAGGCCCGCTGGTGAGCTGACCTATACAAAAATTGTCAAACAGGGCCCGCTGGTGAGCTGGCCCTATATAAAAATTATATCACAGGGCCCGCTGGTGAGCTGGCCCTATATAAAAATTATATCACAGGGCATATGGAAGAGGAGGAGGAGGATGAGAAGATTAAGAGTCAACCATATACCCATTTTTTGGGTGGAAGGGGTGAATGGGAATACAGAGTATTCCCATCATTGTAAATAACATATCTAAAGTGACTTTATGTTCACCCGGGGCTTTCCTCCAGTGGAGTGGAGAAGTCAGGGGAAATCCAGGCCTTGTTCATTTTTATAAGTGTCAACCTATCCGCATTTTCGGTGGAAAGGCGGATACGCTTATCTGTTATGATGCCACCAGCAGCACTAAATACCCGCTCAGACAGAACGCTGGCGGCAGGGCAGGCCAGCACCTCCAAGGCGTAGAGTGCCAGTTCATACCACGTGTCCAGCTTGGACACCCAGTAGTTGTAAGGCACAGAGGGATCAGTGAGGACGCTGACACGGTCTGCTACGTACTCCTTCACCATCTTCCAAAACTTTTCCCTCCTTGTGACACTAGGCCGCGCATCAGGGTGAGGGTGCTGGCGGGGTGTCATGAAGGTGTCCCACGCCTTGGAGAGTGTTGCCCTGCCTTTGTCGGAACTGCTGTGTGCTCCCCTTTTCTCCCCTTCTCGGTTGGCCAAGGTAGCACGTACTCTGCCGCCAGCGTTGTCAGATGGAAAATTTTGGAGCAATTTTTCGACAAGAACCTTCTGGTATTGCACCATTTTGCTTGTCCTCTCCACCGGAGGAATGAGAGATGAGAAATTCTCTTTGTAGCGGGGGTCCAGAAGGGTGAACACCCAGTAATCCGTGTTGTCTAAAATGCGTATAACACGTGGGTCACGGGAAAGGCAGCCTAACATAAAGTCAGCCATGTGTGCCAGAGTACCAACAGGCAAGATTTCGCTGTCCTCACCAGGAGGATGACTCTCAATCTCCTCATCCTCTTCCTCCTCTTCTGCCCACCCACGCTGAAGAGATGGAAATAAAGTTCCATGGCTACCCTCTGTAGCGGAGGCAACCGTGTCTTCCTCCTCCTCCTCCTCCTCCGCCTCCTCCAATTGTCGCTGAGAAGACGAAGTGAGGGTGCTCTGGCTATCACCTTGTGTAAGCTCTTCCTCCCCCATTTCCACCTCTTCCACATGCAAAGCGTCGGTTTTAATTGTGAGCAGCGAGCGTTTCAGTAGACACAGAAGTGGGATGGTTACACTGATAATAGCGTTATCGCCGCTCACCATCTGTGTCGATTCCTCAAAATTGCGTAAAACCTCACAGAGGTCTGACATCCATTCCCACTCCTCACTTCTGATTAGAGGAAGTTGAACGGAGAGGCGACGACCGTGTAACAGCTGGTACTCCACTACTGCCCTCTGCTGCTCACAAAGCCGGGCCAACATGTGGAAGGTGGAGTTCCAGCGCGTGCTCACGTCACACAGAAGCCGGTGAGCTGGCAATTGTAAGCGCTGCTGCAGCTTCAACAGGCCGGCTGAAGCTGTAGATGACTTACGGAAATGTGCACACACGCGGCGCACCTTGGTCAAGAGATCATGCAAATTGGGGTAGGTTTTTAGAAATCGCTGAACCACTAAATTAAATACATGCGCTAGGCATGGTACGTGTGTGAGCTTGCCGAGCTCCAAAGCCGCCACCAAGTTACGCCCATTATCACACACAACCATGCCTGGTTGCAGGTTGAGTGGCGAGAGCCACTGCTCGGTCTGGTGACTAATCCCCTGCAACAGCTCTGAGGCCGTGTGCTGTTTGTCCCCAAGGCAGATCAGCTTCAGCACGGCCTGTTGACGCTTCCCCACTGCAGTGCTACACTGCTTCCAGCTACCGGCTGATGGGTGAGTGGCGCTGCGCGCAGAGAATTCGGAGGTGGAAACGGAGGAGGAGCCAATAACGTAGGTGCTGGCGGAAACCCTGATGGAGGTAGGGCCCGCAATCCTCGGCGTGGGTAGCACCTGTGCCATCCCAGGGTCCGAGTCGCTCCCAGCCTCCACGACATTCACCCAGTGTGCCGTCAGGGAAATGTAGCGTCCCTGGCCACAAGCACTTGTCCATGTGTCAGTCGTTAAGTGGACCTTCCCAGTAACTGCGTTGGTCAGGGCACGGGTGATGTTAAGGGACACATGGTGGTGTAAGGCGGGGACGGCACACCGGGAAAAGTAGTGGCGGCTGGGGACTGCGTACCGAGGGACAGCTGCTGCCATCAGGCTGCGGAAGGACTCAGTGTCCACAAGCCTAAATGGCAGCATTTCGATGGCCAGTAATTTGGAAAGGTGTGAGGTTAGTGCTATGGCCTGTGGGTGGGTGGCTGGGTATTTTCGCTTGCGCTCAAATGCCTGGGGTAACGACATTTGGACGCTGCGCTGGGACAGGGAAGTGGATGTGGTCGCTGATGGTGCTTCAGATGGTACAGGTGCAGGGCGGGAGGTATGCGGGCCTGCGCCTTCGACAGGCGATTGGCCGGCACCGAAAACAGGGGAAGAGGAGGCAGTGGTGTGGCCTGCAGACACAGATTGGCGATCCGGGCGTTCCTCCCACTTATTACGGTGCTTGGATGCCATGTGTTGGATCATGCTGGTGATGGTGAGGATGCTAGTGTTCATGCCTCGGCTCATTCTGGTGTGGCACAGGTTGCAAACTACAATTCTTTTGTCGTCCGCACTTTCCTTAAAAAAACGCCATACCGCAGAACACCTAGCCCTTGGCAAGGGAGATTTACGCAAGGGGGTGCTCCGTGGAACATTTGCGGGCCGGTTTGGTGCGGTCCGCCTTCTTTCTTTAGCCACACCACTGCCTTTTCCAGCCTGTTGCGGTGCTGCAGATGGCTCACCCTCAGGACTGCTGTCATCGCTCGGCTTTCCACCTTCCCAGGTGGGGTCAGTGACCTCATCGTCCACCAAGTCCTCCTCCACTTCCTCACTCTGATCATCGTCCTCATTTCTTGATCCCACCACATCCTCAGTCATTGACAACTGTGTATCATCCTCCTCATCAAGGTCTTGAGACAGTAATTGTGGTTGATTTGATGGCAACTGTGTCTCATCATCATCATCCACTTCCTTTGACCTTAAATGCCGTTCCCCTCTGTCATCTTCTTGTGATTGGGTACCCTCTAGAGGTTGTGAATCAGGGCACAAGATCTCATGTTCCTCTGCAAGCGTGCTTGGAGAGAGGTTCAAATCAAGGATTGGTGATGAGAAGAGCTCCTCACTATATCCCAGTGTGGGATCACTTCTTTGGCCAGACCCTCTATGGTGGGAGGAAGGATGATCAGGGTGAGGATTATGTTGACCAGACTCTTGGCTAGTGAGAGTGGACTTGGTGGAAGACAGGGTGGTGCTTAACCGACTGGAAGCAGTATCAGCTGAAATCCAACCGACCACCTGTTCGCAGTGGTCTGACCTCGAGAGTGATGTCCTGCGACGCCCTGTAAACTGAGACATGAAGCTAGGTATGGTGGATGTCTTTCTTTCTTGTGCTCTGGCACCAGGCACAGTTTCTACGCGTCCTGACCCGCGCCCTGAACTATCAGGATCACGTCCACTTCCCCGTCCCTTTTTACCCGCCTTCTTCATATTAAACGGAATATATGCCGGTAATCTGCGGCTAGGCACACGAAACAGAATGTGACGCTAATCTGCGGCTAGGCACACTAAACAATATGTGATGCTAATCTGCGGCTAGGCACACTAAACAATATGTGACGTTAATCTGCGGCTAGGCACACTAAACAATATGTGACGCTAATCTGCGGCTAGGCACACGAAACAGAATGTGACGCTAATCTGCGGCTAGGCACACAAAACAGAATGTGACGCTAATCTGCGGCTAGGCACAGTGAACGGAATATGTGACGTTAATTTGTGAATTTGCACACTAAACAGAATGTGACAATAATCTATGGCTAGGCACACGTTTAAAATGGCCCTTTTTGTCGCTGCGTTGTAAAATCATTGGCCCTGTGCACCTAACAGAATATGTCAGCTTGTCACTGCACTGTGAAATATTTGTCCCTGTGCACCTAGTACAATGTCACCTTAGAACATGCCCCCCCCCACAAAAAAATGAAATTCTGACACCCCCCAAAAAAATTAAATGCTGCCCCCACACACAACAGTCCTAAAAAGGACTTTTGGGTCTTGAAAGAGTTTCAACAATTTTATTCTCCCTACACTGACTTCCTGTGCATCTAGTATTATATGTCACCTTACAAATATCCCCCCCACAAAAAAAAGGGAAATTGTGCCCCCCCAAACAAAATATAAATGCTGCCCCCACACACAACAGTCCTAAAAAGGACTTTTGGGTCTTGAAAGAGTTTCAACAATTTTATTCTCCCTACACTGACTTTCCCTGCCTAAGCGCATCTCTCCCTGGCTAAGAATGAGCCGAACTTGCGCGTCGGGTGCTATACAGCACCCGATCACGGGTTCTGGCCAGCCAATCAGTGTAATGCCAGCAGCCAACATGGCTGCTGGCATTACACTGATGTCAGAGCCTCCCCGCACGTTTATTGGCTGCGCAGCAGCTGCGAAACGTGCGGGGAGGAGACCCGAACATGGCGGGCGAGCACATGCGGTACTCTTACGAGTACCGCCATGTGCCGAGCAGAGCGATGCTCGAGCCGATCCGAGCTTTGGCCGAGCATGCTCGCTCATCACTATGGGTAGGTAGTTAAGCCTCACAGGTATACCTGTTAATGTGTGCTAGCTAAATGGTTAAAAAAAGGTTTTGTTAAAAAAAATATAGGAGGTGCCCCCCTTGAGTTCTGGTGGGTCTCATGTTGGATGGTCATGCTTTGAGTCTTGCTTAAAGGGATAGTATTGTTTCATAATAAAAGCAGCTTCAATTAATCTTCGTAGTATTTGGGCCATGGAGAGTGTTATTTTAGTACTGTCAGAGTTGTAGTTCAAGAGTAACTGATAAATTATCCCCCTCCCGCCCCTTTTACTGATGGAACACTGCTCACCTCAGAACAGAAAGGTGGTGTCCAAGTGGATTGCAGAGAGGGACAATCTTCAATTAAGTTTTAACATAAGGGAAAAACCTGAAAACCCTGTCAAGGGGGGCAGGGTTTTCATTGTTCTCACAATAAGAAGATTGTCCCTTGCTGTGAGCTGTCTGGTCTGTGAACCAGATTCCACATCTGAGGGGAGGTAGCTTACATTAGGTAAAAGCGATGGGAGGGTGAAATTTATCATTCAATTACTCTTGAACTACAACTCTGACAGTATAGAAATAACACTCTCTATGGCTCAAATACTATGAAGATTAATTGGAGAGGCTGTTTTTGGGAAACATTACTATCCCTTTAATGTACAGCCATAAACAAGGAATAGAGGAAAGGACTATCCAAAAATGCCCACAGACTGTCTCATTGTCCTAATCTTCACTCAGATGGCGTTAAGAGGAGAAATTCTGTTGTACTCTGCTTAGTAAAGTGACCTTAGATGGGCATAAGTACTGAAAGTCTATTCCGGCTACTGTTCTAATGCAAAAATGCAATGGTATAGTTACTTTCTAGACCAGGGCTGTCCTAGTTCAGTCCTCAAGGGCCACCAACAGGCCAGGGTGTAAGGATTTCCCTGATTAAGCACAGGGGGCTCATTTATTTTGACTGACTCATTTGTGAATAGGCAGGGAAATCCTTACATCCTGCACTGTTGGGGGCCCGTGAGGACTGAACTTGGACAGCCCTGATCTAGACAAACACACTGACACTCTATTCAACAATGAAACACACGTGTAGAAATCACCAAGACTCAGTAAAGCTAGTATATAGAACTGGAATAATTCTGGGGCAAATCAAGAGCGCCATACTGAGGACAAAAAATTGTGAAGTGACGTGTTGGAAGCCACTCTCACTTTTAGGGAGTTAAAACCCCATTTTAATTAAGGGAAAATTTTATGATTTTTTTTATTTGCCCCTATGATGCTGCTGGTTTACTCCAGATTTACTCCAGTTAATTTTAGTACATCGGTCTTAGTGGCCTATACTGTCTAACATGTATACATACAGGCACTCATAGAAAATATATAGAGAAATACTCAAACACACACTGTAACAGTGTAACACAAGGGAACTCACAGATGTCTCCAAGGCACAGGGACATGTACTCCAGCACACACTGACACACTTTCCAACATGTAGACACACAGGCACTCCTAAAGCAGCAAGACCCAGTGACACACACAAAAGTACTGACCCATTCTCTGAGACAATCAGATAATCCCACACAAAACTGAGACACTCAGGCACTCATGGAAGACATCAAAACACTGAAAAATATACACACCTTCTCCAACTCATGTAGACACAGGCACTCATAGAAGACCCCAAAACACAGTTACACACACTCCCCAACACTGAATCACACCAGAACTCATAGGAAACACACGATGCAGTGACACACTTGTACAAGCACACACTGGAACACATTTCATACTGTGGCATACTTGCACAAATATAACAAAACAAGACACAGTGAAACACATTCTGACACTGAAGCAATCAGGCAGTCACAGAAGACAATAAAATACAGTGACACAAACACACACTATTCATCACTGAGACATACATGCACAGAAGAGACAAAGACACCATGACACTCTCAAACAGTGATATAAATGGACACCCATAGAAGACACCATTACACAATCACAAAGTGACACTTTTTTCAAAACTGACATACAAAGGCATGCATAGAAGAGACAATAACATAAAATCTCCAATAGTGATACACACAGGCACTCAAAGAAAACATCAGGGCACAGAGACACACACATACAAACTGACCCATTCAACAACAATGAAACAAACAGGGACCCATAAAATAAGATTAGAGATAGTAGGCAAACACACTGACACATTCTTCAATACTGAAACACAGGCACTCGTAAAAAAACAGGTTGACACAGTCACTCATTGAAAATACTAAAGTACAGTAACATAATTAGGCAAACAGAGACACAAATATATACTGAAACATGCTTCAAAACTGAGACACAGACATGGATAAAACATACCAAGACACAGAGAGGCAGATGTAATATGGCTTCTGTTAAAGCATTTTGAGATGCAAACTACAGTCCACAGGAACAATCTAGATTTGTCCATTTTTGTCATTTTAGTTTCCACTGCACCTGGAAAATGTAAATGAGACCCAGGGGATTGTCAATGGAGCAATCATCTTATGAGCATGCAACTGCAATTTGATACATGGGATGCAAGACAATCAGGTTTTAGTAGCACCTTTTACATCTAAATCCAGTAGCTGAAAGCTAGAAGGCTCATTTCCTCCTATCTTTCTGCCTGTCCCCAAAGCCACCCACACAAACCTCCCACCACCTGCATTAACACTGTTTAACTATCCATTGCCTGATGATATAGCATTGTGGCCATGCTTATAGTGTATGGGTTTAATTGCACAATTATAGTGATCTCAGAGGATGCAGTTGTGATGAGGCCCAGCTTCTTAAGAGTTCCTCTACATCTGCACATTCATACAAACTCCAATCACAGAATAAACTTCATAACTCATACTTTGACTAATGGACACTAACTTCATTGCACATGTACATCACCAGGCAATTGCCCAAGAGGTAACTTCCCTTCCTTCTCTAGCCATCTTTGTAATCCTACTGTTATGTAATATGTGCATGTCTCCTCATCATTACATTGAGTGCTGGAACTTCAAACTGAATCTGTGATTAGTACAGTAAGTTTAAACCCTCTCAACTGCTGTGATCATAATATTGTTTTTGCATTGTATGAAAGTGTATATGAGTTTTTTGTAGGATGCCAATGTGCATTAGTCCCTAATATCTTCCTCTATCTGACTTCTGCCATTGTCTATAATGAAATAGTCTGTTATGTCTAATGGGGCAGTACTCTACTGATCTGGTAATGGATAATATGCCTTGTGAGTCTTGTATGAAACACATTCTTAAGTAATAGGATAATGCTCCTCTAGAATGTTGAAACAATATTATTCTAGTTTAACATGTTTCTGGTCTCATGTAATGCAGCAGCACATGGCTGGTTACATGAAAAGGTATAGTTCACTGAATGTCTTTTGTATTATTCTGTCTGACTGATACATTGGTGTAAGTTTTGCCAATATTGTGTACTGCACTTCCTCCAAGTCATAATGCATATCATCTGACTTCTTTGTGCTTTAACCAACTTAACTGAAACTATATTTATGATCTTCCTTACTGCAGTAGCTCTATGATGGCTCTGGGCCTACACTGGAGACTGGGGGTTAATATCAGCCCTAGGGGGCTGGGCACAGCTTCTAGAATGTCCTGCCTCTCCCATAACTGTGCCACAGTTGGAGGAACTTGCAAAACTACTTTTGCGTTAGCTCCTCCTTCTTCCCTTACATTAGACTCAATAACCAACCAGATGCACACATCATCCATTTACAAGATACCTCCATGTCATTCATCCAATGGCTGTTGACTGAGTCCTTGGCATCATCAGAAAAATACAGAGAGTAGACAGTGGGAATACAGAATTTGCCCAGCGAGGGAAGACAACTTCTGCTACATATATATAATATGTATATGTAAATTACAACCTCATGTTTTACTCCAGGTCCCCTGTAGTTGTAATTATGCCTCTGCTTGAGGTCAGCTCTGGGCACAGATTTGTGTAGTTTACTATCAAAATACCTTGGGTACATGACATCTAAAGATTGGACACCCAGAGAAAAGATTTCCTCTTCTGCATTCCCACATTTCTTCTGTCCTTCCAGTATTATTGTCAAGTTTTATTTTGGCTTCTTTACCTAGGCCTGAACTAATGTACTGGAGGTCTCCAGGGTATCGGGAAGGAATGTGACAGAGACATTTTGTGCAACAAAGGGTAAACTGTCATATTTTTTTAAAGTATAAAGATGGTCTGCTGCTGCAAAGATGTTAATTTTTGGTCTCAACACTACACTGAGTAAATGTCAATTGTTTCCTCACAGATTCCACTGGCAGTGAGGATATTGTAATAGGAGTAGTTATAGGAAGGATTAGCAATGCCCCAACATAGTCAGATGTATCACACAAAAAACGCAATGTTCACATATGAAACTTGGCAATCTATATGCTAGGCTGGTCCTCCCCAAGCCATATATGATTGGTCTGCCAATTATTGGAGGTTGTGATGACCATTGTAACCTCCAGTATTGCTTGTGTGAATGTAACCGGGAGCGCCCAGTGTAAGCCATCTGAATCTGTACTCTGTGAAGTAGAAACTTTCAGAGAAGTAACAGACTGCGAGATTATCATAAATGAAATTATCAGAGTTAGGATTCTCTGCAATACAACATAGCAACGCAACAGTAAGTTCACTGTAGGTACACAGTAACTCAGATAGCAGGGAAGCCCCAGCAGGCAAGATTCTAGAGTATGCAGAGGGGGGCACAGAGCTAGCTGGTATTGGCTACCCCACTAGGCTGCCTTGCCAAGGCCGGATTAAAGAGGCTTTGCAGTGCTTTGGAGATCACTCTAGCATCCAATGTGTCTTTCTTGCATTTTTTTTCAATGCACTGGGGACGTATCTAATACTGAGAAAGTTATTTTAAACAATATCTTACCATGGACACGGGTGCAGTTGCAATGCCCAAGTGCTGCATTATTTTTACCTTGTTATGAAAAATCCTATTATTGTTTGACAGCAGTCACAATAAATAGGCTTGTTCTCCAATGTCTATCAGGCACCAGAAGAGGTGCAGAATGAGTATATCTGTGTTCACAATATGTTTACCTGCACTTGCAGATTATTGCTTATCTGCTGCCTGTACAGCTCTTCACATTAATCATGCTACCTGGAGCATGGCCGCTAATTAGCAGGTTGTCTCTCTCATGTGACTCAGGTAATTTTGAGGTGCAGGCAAGTAGAATTGAGTAGTGGAATTAGCTTATCACATGTCTATAATTATTACAGTGGATACACTTGCTAAATACTGCTTTTCGAGAACATACTTTCAAGGTCAAACTGTGCTCCTTCTATCTGAACAAATCCAGAAAATAAGGGCATTATTTTCATTGCCCATCTAATAAAATGTTCTTAAAATGTTAAAGATAATAATGTAACATTCAAAGGACAGGTTGGAATTCAACCAAAATCATAGAAAAATAAGATGTTTCAAAATCCTAATGAATTAAAAAAAAAAGAGAAATTCAGCTCAGTAAAGCAGGGAATGATCCTACAAGAAAAGAGAAGCATTCGATTCAAAAGGTCAATGTAAAGTAGCAGATATAACAACTTCAGGGGTTTTATACACTAAGGCAGTAATTCTCAACCAGGGTGCCGTGGCACTTTGGTGTGCCACGGACATCAACATAGGGTGCCCCATGTTTTCTTTGAAGACTCACAAAAATGGACTTTTAAATAAAGATTTATAGAAATTGTTATGCACAAAATATTTAGTTTTGTTATTATGATTATAAAACCTAATAATAACTGTATATTTATGTATTGTACCCTTCTTATGACCTTGATAAAGTACATTAAATATGTTAGGGGTGCCCCGAATATTGTAGATTATGAGTTAGGGGTGTCCCGAACAAAAAAAGATTGAGAACCACTGCACTAAGGTGTGATAAAGAGGTCATAATACAGAGATCACTTCTCCAATTGTATCACTTCTAGTCATCAGGGCCGGATTTACATCTCAGGAGCCTGTAGGCACAGAAATCTGAAGTGCCCCCACCCCCATGGCCATCTCCACTGGACACCTCCACAATGCTCCTAATCTCCACATTGGCCCCCCATCATCTCCACATTTCCCCATCATCTCCATATACCATATTGCCCTCACGTTGCCCCCCATCAGTCCCATATTGCCCCCATCAGCTCCATATTGCCCTCACATTGCTACCCCATCAGCTCCATATTGCCCTCATCAGCTCCAACTTGCCCCCCATCAGCTCCTGTGACAAAGGAGCTCAACAGCTACAGGTCTGTGCCAAAGAAGGCACAGACCTGTCTTCTTCACCATGTTGTGGCGCCGGGGGACCATATAACAACAACAACAAAAAAAAAAAACACAATATGATCCCAATGACAAGCGCCCCTCTGTGGGGTGCACCTGTAGGCAGATGCCTACTCTGCCTAATTATAAATCTGGCCCTGCTAGTCATATGTTATTCTGTGGAGCCAATGCACTAATATTTCTCCAACTTGGTGCATAGGCTTTATAGAATAATATAGGATGTGGAGAAGTGTTCTCCGCTTTATCACCTCTTTATCACGCCTTAGTGAATCTCTCCACAGGTGTCTGTCTCAAGCATTTTGAATTAATTTTAAGCCTTAGTACAATGTCATTTGGTGTTAACTCCTTAATGTTAAAGGGCAGCTAACAAGCCTTTTCAAGGGTTTTCAGGGTTTTAGAATAATTAAGGAAACTAATTAAGGGCACTTAAGAAATCTTAAAGTATAAATAAATGCAAAAATTGAACAATACTGGGACAAACTAACTGCATGGGAAGCAACTAAAACATTGTATTATTTAAAATGGGGCTTTTAACCACTTTTGCATCAATTAATAGCATTTTTACACTGGTCAAGGGATTTCCACATATAAGTTCCAGTTGAAGCCAGCTTCCCCTTTTGTTTGCAGTAATGGGTACTGAAAATGTTTGATGTTTTATGTTAAATGAGCAGTTTTCTTTCCCCAAGCTCATTTCCGAGTAGAGTTAAAAATGTTTATGTGAATATGCTTGCCCTTTAGTAAATCTCACTAAGTGCAGCTGGGGGAAGGAGATCCTCTGATCCACTCTTTCTATTCAATTCTTAATTAAAGATCAGAGTGAGAGAGGGTGTCATTGTTTCTTTTCGCTTAATGTTGATCCATTCACGTCAATGACAGGTACTGGCATGACGGATCCTTATCTACCCAGTCATAAGACCAGTTCAAGCCATGTTCAGTTTGGTTCATCCTGCTATAGAGCTAAGGTGATGTTTCTCCAATTCCTTTCTGTGCAACCACTAGAAACTAATTAAAAAGACCTCTTTCAATCAGTTCAGTGCCTCAATCAATTGACTTTGGCTTTTATAGCTTTTTTTTGCCTGGAGAAATGGGGGACCCACCATCTCCTTGGGGGAGATGCACTAATGTGGGATAAAGAGTTGATGAAGTGGTGATGACTTCTCCATTGTGATACTCTCCAATTCCTATGTTATTCTATGTAGCCAATACACCCAGCTTGAGAGATCTTAGTGCATAGGCCTCATAGAGTAAAACAGGACTTGAATAGTTTATAACTCTGGATAAGTGATTTCCTCTTTATCACCTCTTCATTCCCTCTTTATTACACCTTAGTGAATCCCCCAGCTCTCCAAATGAAGTGGCTGAAGTGACAAGGAGCTAATCAAGACAGGAGGACCCAGAGACCCACCCTTCCCCTTCCTATTTCATACTGATCTAAAACACTTACAGAACACAGGATCAATGAATCCTTCTCTCTCTAGACACAGAATCCTTTCAATTAACTGAAGACTGGGTTCCTGAGAATTGTTATTTTTTTGTTTTCCTTCAACAGTGCCTGATATCTCTCTCCCCCCCTCTCTCTTCTCTCTCTCTCTCTTCTCTCTTCTCTCTCTCTCTCTCTCATTCTCTGTATACAAATGCAAACATATATTTTTCCCAAATGAATGTCTATAAGACATTTCTCAAATGCCTTATAGACAATGGCAGAAGTCAGTTAGGGAAAAAAGAGTAACGTGCACAACAAGATCCACAAAATGAATGACAGACTGATTTTGTGTTTTAATAGATCTGGGCAAAAATACGGATGAGCTGAGTTTCTTCTTTTTCATTTCCTAGATTGTGAGAATTATCAAGGGGATTGTGTGTGCTGACTCTTATAAGCTTGTGTTCTAACTGTGGAAATCCAGTACAGGTTTTGGTAAGACACCTAAGAAAAAAATGACATTTAACTAGCCAGATGCAGCTAATTTTTACCAAAATAACTAAAGTAAAAACACAGAAGTCAACATGGTCTTGTACTCCAAAGGTGAGAAACCTGCAGCCCTTGGATTACAACACCCATTATCCTAGCTGGCCATGGGCCAGCTGAGGATAATGGGAGTTGTATTGTAGTAACGGCCGTAGATTATCCATCTCAGGTATAATCCCCCTGTATTCAAAGGATTGGATTTTAAACAGCCTGGCAGGAAATATAGCTCTTTGGACATATTGCCCCGTTGATCATAGCCCTCATATTGATTTTCTGTACCCAGTACATTTGTAGGAATTGTTATTAGCATATCCTATCCTATGCTTCCTATTATATAATAATTCACTAAAACGTGTGTAACGACGCAGTCATGCGCAGTAGGGTCTGCTGCGGTCATGCACAGTAGAGACTGCCCGAGCTATCAGCCGTGGCGCTGGCAGTCTCTACTGCGCATGACTGCCCCGTGACCGGCTGGCAGTGGCACTGTGGCCCCGTGTAACAGGCTTTTCAACCAGTTAGTAAATAAAATAATTGTATGAGATCATCTCTTTACATAGAGCCCTCAAACAAGCTAACTGGGCAATTTCATGGCTTAGTTAATACAGACCTTTGTTGGTCACTCGCCTTCCCTCAACCATATTTAGAATACCTGAAGACAAATATAGGCTCTATAAGTTGGTTCCATATAGTCTATAGAAAAACTTAGTTAAGACAGTAATAGACAAGCAGTTTCACTTTAAGGACCACACTAAAAGTCTTCAAAAGAAACATACAGAGAGGCACAGTTATCAATACATTTGCTGGTTTGAAGGAATTTAAATGTAATTTTTTATTTGTTTCCTATGGTGCAGTTGGTTTAATCCAGAATTGTACTAGTTGTGGTTGCTGGTTGACCATTAGTCTGAGTGGGATTGCAGGTCCTGCTAACCAATACTGAAGCACTGAGTTCCACTTCATAAATGAGTAGCTGACCATTCTAATGTCCAAAAATGACCTTTGACATGCCAGCAACCAGAGCCAGATTTATAGCACCTGAGGTTCCCCTAACCCCTCCTTTGGCCACACCCACTCCTCACTCTTCTCCAACTCTAGTTCCATCCACTACTGTCTAGAACAGAAAACTCATTTAGGGCCATTTGTTCAAGGGAAAGTGAAGTCATTCCACAGCAAATCAACTGCCCCATAGAGGCAGAATAAACATTACCATTTACTTAAATTAGATTTTCTCTTTTGAATGATAGAGAGGACTTCAATGCAATGAGAAGCAATGAGCTATCAACCTCTCTAGCATACAAGCAGAAACACTTCTTTCTTCAGAATGCATTGGAAACCCATCTAGCTGCTGAGAGGTTAAATAATGGCAGGTAAACAGGTATGTAAAGTGGTAAAGGAACTAGCTATCACAAACACCCTCAACTCAGAATGCAAGTGTGACCAGCAGAACTGAAGCTCCACTCCAGGCTTCCAGATGAATAGGAAAAACACATTTATAATATATTTTGGAGTTTATACACCTAAGAAATAATTTTTACAAATGCTGGTTAGGAGTACAGTATATTTAACCCCTAACGACCAGCGGTCCGGGGAAGTAACCTTCCCTTATGGACTGCTTTGTTCATAGTAGGTCTTGGAGCAGTCAATTTCAGACCCCGTTTGTGCTTACAGAGCTTCCTGCAGGAGCGATGTAAGCACAGAGTACATGATGTGCAAGGACCGTCTCCAGTCCTGCAAGGGGAAAAACAGAAACTGTCCTGGCACGTCACCAGTCATTAAGGTGTTAAAATGGTATGAACTCTAGTAATTTTTAGACAATGTCCTTTATTATTCATTCATTGGTAATGCATTACCATTCCTTGTGTAGAATAGGGTTGTAATACTTTGCTGGGATTGAAAAAGACGAGTTACTCAAGAAAAAAGTGAAACGTGTGGGGCAGCTGAATGGATGTGTGACCTTTGGTAAAAAAAAGGGTGCATAGCTGGGTGATAGATGTGCTTTGTTGCATTCAATGGGTTAAGCCTAAAGTGGGCTATTTCTAAGGAAGGGGCGTATTGAGAAGAATATTTAGCAAACGTAGCCTGAAGTTCTTTGGAAATGCTGTGTGAGCACATTGTCCATTTAAGGCAGCACCTTTTCTCCCTCCTCCTTTCCCAGTCTCACATCCTTCCATTGTGTCTGCGAGGAGCAGAGAACTCAAGCCATTAACCTTGAGATTTCTCTGTGCTCCAGAGCACTGCCCTGCTGGGATAAAAGCTCTGTTCTCAAGCTCTGCCGGCAGGCGATAATTCTTACCTTCCGTGCTGTGATCAGCTGACACCTCATAGCTGAAATGCTGAATTACTTATGCTTAAGAGGAGATATCAAGGCTTGCCAGTCAGTGTAACCCCTGCCACCTTGACATTTAGGACTCTCTGTTGATTAGAGCTTTAAACATTCTATAGCTCTAATCTCTTTATAGGTGTGTTTAATTATGTATACATAATATATAACCCTTTGAGTGCAACTTCTCTGGTGCTGAAAAAGACTTGTTTGTGTATCTGTATAGACATTCATATATAGAATTAAAACACACACACACACACACACACACTATACATATACACATACTATATAATACACGCTTAATCACATACATGCTATAGATGCTCAGTCTCACACTTGCCTACATGAAAAGTCATGAAGGATTCTGTGTCAGAGCCAAATGCACCCATCTGTGGGAAGGAATGGGCCCCAGATCTATTTGGGAAGCCCAACTTGACTGAAAGGGGCATGACGTGGTTCCCGTGTCTTCCCTTCTGGAGTAGTGCATGGAACGGCAGTTTTGGTTGGTAGTTGGGGGTGGGTGGAGTTAAGAGGGGGGTGTTAGGCAGTGCAGGATAGTTTATGCTTCCTTTTCAGCCGGACCGCAGAGAAGAAGCAGCATCCCGCCCTCTCATCCCAATTTTTACTTCTTATAGTATCAGTCGTATATGATGTTTGCTTCAGTTAGCGGCGAGATAGGGTCTTCATTTTGTACTAGGTAGATTGTTTTGCCTAGGGTTATTGTTAGGGTCGGTAGCGTTGTTTGTAATAATGAAAACTGTTTTGTATGTATGGCATTGTGGTTTTACTGTTAATAAACTGTCATGGTTTGGAGGGGTTGGATGATTCTTCACTTGAACTGGTTGGGTGACATACTCATAACTTGCGGTGACAGGCATTGGTTAACGAGTTCCCACGGCTACAGCTCAGGGGCTGACGCTGGCTAGGGTGATATTCATGGTATGGTCGGTGTTTGTTGGGAACTGTTTATCTCAGTGCCCGTGATTCTGGCACTCTTACCTGTCTGTTCACTTTCTGTGTTTGCCTGGCAACAGCATGGCGTGTGACTACTTCCTGGTCACTCACGTGTCTTTCTGAGCGCTTGCTATTTTATAGTTTTCCACCTTAATTGACCTATGTGACTCCACCTCCTAGAGAGGCCTTATAAGCTGCATTCTGTCATTGCCTCAGTGTCCTTTTGTGGTGTACCTGAGCGCTTTCTGAGTCTTCCGTTGTGATCCGTTCCTGGCTGCTGAATCTGATTTGTGTATGACCCTGGCTCCGTTTGATTACCGATTTGTGCCTGAACCTTTTGCCTAGCTGATTGTCTGTTCCGTACAGGTCTTTGCCTTGTCTGACTACCCACTCCGTGTATGACCTTTGGCCTGGCTGACTAACCGCTCCGTGCTTACCTTGGCTTGTCCGATTTCCTGCTCCGTGTATGACCTTTGGCCTGGCTGACTACCCGCTCTGTGCAAAGTACTTTGGCTTGTCTGACTACCCGAACCATCTGACCATTGGCTATATAGTCTCTGTCACTCCCTGAGACCTGGCAGCCCCTTGCAGGCTCTCATTCTCAGTTCTTGGTGGGGTAAGTCCTGTCAGTTGTGCAGCAGCGCCTATTCCTCTGGGGTTGTTGTGCCTCCAGCTTTCTAGGTTACATGGTGTTCTATAACTCTAAAGTTCTAGGGTATTGCTGTTGTGTTATGAGAGCACGCTTACCACTTTCCTCTACCTCAGTGGTTCTGCTCTCACTCTGGTCTGTTCCTAGCTGGTGCCTCTGTCTGGCTAAGGTTCAGTGTCAGCTCTCCTGGTAGTGGACTGTACACTGTCCCTACGCCTGACCCCTGGAAGGTTGGGGAAGTGTCTTATTTATTTGCTTGTGATTATTCTTAATAAAGTGGATATTGATTTTATGTACCTGTCTGAGTATTTATTTACAAGTCTCCCGTGACACTGTTTACTGGTATCGATGAAAGAATATATAAACTCAACTACACACCTATGACCTTACCTCTGGCTAAGGACTTTCGAAATGTGTCACGTGTTTTTTTTATGTACTGGTTGTGGTATGTGTGCTCTTCTAGACACGTTTATATTTGATTCGTCAATAAACTTGGTGACTTTATCCACTTCCATCTTTGATAAGCAGAGTCGCTGTCTTTTTCCATCTATTTCATGGGAGGTGTAGCAATTAAAACTGCACAACTGAAAGCTAATTTCTGCCACTTGGCTTATTTCCAGAAAATATATAAATGAAATGCATAAAAACATTCAACTTGACAGAGCAGGAGTAACTCTCCATCTGTTATTGGACTTCAGCTCCCATCATCCTTGGTCTGATACATACACAGAGAGAAACAGACAACCAAAGAGAGAGACAGAGGTACAATGAGTGAGGTAAACAGAAAGCAAGAGCACGACAAGGAATTAGATATTGAGACAGAGACTGAGGGAGTGAGATGATCAGAAAGACACATAGTTCATGGCTTGTCAATGAGAATGATGCCACCTGAGGCAGAAAATGAGATGTTTGCTTTTTACTAATAAGCCTCAGTTCTGTTTAGGACTAGGGTCTCAAACGTCATTCCAAAACGTACAAGACTTTGCATGCCTTTTGGCTATGCCTGATTTTGCACAAGTGTGGAATGCTAGAGAGATCTCCAGTGCACTATCAAGCAATGTTTTTGCGACATCTCCAACATTAGCATTGTTAAACTCCGCGTTTAAATGTAAATTGCTTTGATTCTCTCATTAACCCTTTGAGTGCCAGGGAGATATCTAGTGCACTGCAGCGCAATGCATTGGATGCCTTCCAGACACTCAAAGGGTTAAACCTATCTCTGTCATATATAAGCAATATTTTCAATAGAAAAGTGGAATAAGTCAGGGAACAAACCAACTGCACCATAGGGGACAAAAAAAAACCTCACAAAATTGCCATTCATTTAAAGTGCCTTTTAACCCATAAGATTCTAGAGAGCATTTTTTGCTGCAGACCCCTCTATTTGGGTTAAGCCTTTGAGTGTCAAAAGGGTGCACAACGCATATCTTGGTACCTGGAATTATCAGTCCACATTAGGACTGTGATGGAGCACTGATTTGGAGGCCTGTGCTATAGAGTTTTCAGAGCTCTCATCCCCCCCATACATTAGACATTGTGGGACAGGCAGGTGAGATCCTCCAAGCTCCCCAAGAGGCCCATGACCACTGGCCCACCAGGGGGTGCCAGATCTCTCGATAGGACAATCCACTCCTGTACAGTAGTAATAAAAGCGATGAAAGCTATTGTTTGCTTAACCTAAAACAAATCACATGGTAGTATGAGGAAAATCTACAGATAAGCCACGTCTAAATATATGTATTTACCACAGGGAATAGAATCCAGTTGCCTATGATAAGTTTATAGCTGAGTTTATCTATGAATTCCCCCAGAGACCATGAAATCCAATGATAATTCTTTAACCTCTTAGATGCTAGAGAGCAATCCAGTGCATTGCAGACTGCTGAGGACCACTGATGTGTGTAGATCATATTTACTCCAACCTAGTATAACATAATTTAAAGAGAGTCGTTGTATTACAACATATATAATGCCATATATCTTTAAACACAGCTTTGAGTAATACAGATTTTTTTTCCTCTAATAAGAATCCCAGTTTGCATAATAGTGTCCTTGTAGTTTCATTATAGTTGTAGCAGTAGGGAAGTGTTTATTTCACCCTGGGGCTCGCCCTGAGATATTACTGCTATCTGTAGTTCTCTGTACTTATCCATGGTGTGACTTGCTATCCAATCAGGAGGGAGATATTTCCAACACCTAGAGGAGCCTGGGGGCAGTCGTGGGCGTATTTAGTGTTAGAGCAGCCATTATAAAATCACATTATACAAGCAAGGAGCTGTGAGTATAAAGGGGATTATGTTTACTTAACAGTATGGAGGATTAGGCTGATGTTTGATAGAGAATCCACTAGGGATATAATGGAGGCAGGAAGTGTTGGCTTGACCAGTTTCTGTTATTGTCGAATCAGGCCTCGAGGAACACTAATAGACCAAGTGTAAAGGATTTTCCTGCATTAATTCAGGTTAGACAACGAGATGCTTAGTCACTTTGATTCACTCACCTGTACTGATGCAAGGAGTCCTTTAGTCTTGACCACTTAACCCTTTGAAGAGGAGATGAATGTGCATCTCATTGTGAAGCAATGTGTTGCATATCCCACTGTTCTGCATGAAGTTAATGGTCACTGAAGTCTGCTTTGAGGAACACTTCTCTAGTAGGTTTGATACACTGATTTACCATGATCCATATAAGAAAGATTTTAAAGCTATAGACTCATGTTGGATCTGAGAAAAAAAAGTCACATATCCATTCTAGCACAAAATATTTGCTAAATGGGTATTCTCTAATTTGGCAGGTATTTCCAGTGCTTCCATTATGCAGTTATCTGCTCACTGAGGGGCATAATTTGGTAGCCAAATTGCATGCATGCATGTATAAATAAATAAATAAATAAATAAATAAATAAAATAACTCCCTTTGGAATCCTTTTGGAGCGTTGAACAACTCTCCAAAGTGGCCCCGAAGTGACGCTAAGGGAGCCATAGGAAAGCTACTGAAGATTCCCTGCCAGATCTCTTATATTTTCAAGCACACTCTCCACATCCCCACCACCTACTTTTAATCCCTATGTTGCCGAATAGCAGTGATCTCTCTCTACTCTGGCAACAGAGGTGATTAACCTCCATGTTCAGTAACAAAAATAACACCCCCCTCTGCATGTGTCATTTCTGGCTAGCTAACCCTCTGATGCCAGGCAGGCTAGATAGCATTGCAAGATACCTGACATTGGAGGGATTATAGGGATAGTAATGTATCAAACAAAATGCAGGTCTGATTCATCTTCATACTATTTGTCCCATGTAGAGCTGTATTTCAGTGCTATTAGACTTGTAGTTCAACAGCAATTGAATGATAAAGTATCCCCCTCCTGTCTCTTTTAGCCACCTCCCATCAGTTGTGGAATTCAGTCGCAGCTCACAGCAATGGACAATATCCATGCTGTGAGCACAAGGAAAGCTTTTCCCCAGTTGACGAATGAAGGCAGGTTTTCCATATGCTCACAGTAGATTGTATCTCCCTGCGCTCCATCTGGACCACCTTGGAGAGCAACGTGATGTAAGTAAAAGGGGCAACAGGGGAATACTTTCTCATTCAATTTAGGTTGAACTTAGGGTTGCCACCCAGCTGGTAAAAAATTGGCTTCTGTCCAAAGTTAAGTCTATGGAGGGAATGCCATGGTCGATATTTTTTTTAAGAAAATGTGGCAACCCTAGTTGAACTACAAGTCTGATGGTATTGAAATACAGCTCCACATGGGACAAATAGTATGACAATGAATTGGAGCTGCATTTTGTTTGATACATTACTATCCATTTAACTCCTTAACGACCGACCAAGCGACGTGGTCAGTTAAGGACCACGGAGCTTTTTTTTTTCGCTGCATGCAGCAGCGGGGGGAGCCCGGAATTCCATGACAGTCATAGTACGTCATGGGTCATTCAGTCAGATTTACCCATGACGTACTATGACCGTCAAGGGTCGTTAAGGGGTTAAAGGAGGGTTGTGTGAGTATGAGGAGTTTGGGTGGGTATTCATGGGGACAGTAGGGGCATGTGGCATTTATGGTCATTGTAGGTGCATAGGCCTTTTTCTCCAGGCTTGGTAGCCCATAGCTGTCAAGTCTGGGATGGCCTCTCAGAGCCTTGCAAAGTTAATACTGCTAGTATGTAATAGCAGAAGGGACATTTGAAGTGCTGTTTTGTGACGTATTGGTATGTATCCTGAACTGAAAAATCCTGCATTCCCACCAAACTGAATGCAACAGCAGAAGAAGGAAAAAGCCTCAAAAGAAGCCTTTTTCGTATACATCTTCAGTCCTAATATTCATTGTAGTGGAATGTAATCTTGGCTTTAGATATACCATTGTGGCCTTAATGACTCATCCCAGACCATCAGATGGAGGTTCCTGGAGTATAGTCCTACATCTAAATTCCAGAGGCCTATTGTTAAGTCATACAGCCATCCATTATACTTTCAAGAAAATCTGCAGGACAAGGGTGGGGTGCACTGAGGTGAGAGTAGTCACTCCAATGAGATTAAGCTTTGCTTAATCACTTCCAAAGTTATCCAACAAATGTACTCAGCTGTGGGTATGACAGAAAGTTCCTTCCCTTTGATGAGGTGCTGGAGAGAGAGTAACTTCTTCTCTCATAGCCCCAACCCTGACAGAGTTCCCTGTATATTTCCTTTACTAGGACTGGGTTATTTTAACCCTTTGCATGCCAGACACGTGTGCACCACATTGTTAAACAATTCATTGCATAACTCCTTGGCACTTAACCCTCTGAGTGCCAGAGTGGTACGCAACGCATTGCTTTGCAATGCGTTCCGTACCCCTCTGGCACTCGTAGGGTTAAAGGGTTAAAAACAGGCCAAACTGGTGAGCTGCCTTGGGCTCACTGGAGGAAGCTCCTGTTCTCCAGACCCCAGAGGGAATGAGACCTCTAGCATCAAAGGGGTTAAAAGCTCCATTTAAATAAATAGGAATTTAGGGGATTTTTATTTGTTCCTCATAGTGCAGTTGGTTTGCCCCATGATTACTCTGGATCTTCTTAGTACACCAGTCCGTGTATGTTTAGGCCAGGGCTAAGCAACCCATGGCTCTCCAGCTATTGACGAACTTCAGCTCTCATTGTCAGAAGCCAAATATAAGTGGAAGTCCCAGGTAGTCCTCTTCTGTGCTAGTCCTAACAATTTAACATAATAAATACATCTGTATTAACCGCTTAGTCTCCAATGTATTGCTTTACAATGCATTGGCGATGTTTCTAGGATCCAGATGCTAAAGCCCTGGAGGCTTAAGATGCCTTTGGTTTTTCTTTTGCTCTTTTGCTAAAAGGACACACTAGGGCAAGTCTGTGTTACATTTAGAACAATAAACAATAGTTAAGATTAGGATGCTGTATTCCCAGACTATGGACAGCTATATATCTGTTTCTAGGGATACACATTCTATGAAATATCTACTAGTATTAAAATAAAGCACACCCACACACAACTATAAGTTCTGAGGCATACCTAGTTTAGCTCCATTGCAAATGCAAGCTCTGTAGTGTTCCATTTCCAGTGTAAGCTCTGTGGTATCTCAAAAATAATTACCTGTAGGTAGAATATTAAAAATAATTGGATTGTCATATTACCCCCCCAAGTAGGTGCTGCAGGAAAAAGTACACTGTAAGGTAACAGTGCTCAAAATGTACATACAGTAATGTGCAAAAGTCTTAGGCAGGTATGAAAAAATGTTGTAAAGTAAGAATGTTTAAAAATAGACATGTTAATAGTTTATTTTTATCAATTAACAAAATGATAGTGAGTGAGCAGAAGAAAATAAAATCAATATTTGGTGTGACCACCCTTTGCCTTCAAAACAGCAACAATTCTTCTAGGCACACAGTTTAAGGAAATCGGCAGGTAGGATATTCCAGACATACTGGAGAACTAACCACAGTTCTTCTGTTTTTTTAGGCAGCTTCAGTTGCTTCTCTCTCTTCATTTAATCCCAGACAGACTCAATGATCTTGCCCCTCTGTGAGGGCAATACCATCACTTGCAAGCCTCCTTGTTCTTCTTTACACTGAATATAGTTCTTAATGACTTTGGCTGTATGTTTGGGGTAGTTGTCATGCTGCAGAATAAATTTGGGGCCAATCAGATGTCTACCTGATGGTATAGCATGATGGATAAGTATCCGCCTGTACTTCTGAGCACTGAGGAGACCATTAATTCTGACCAAATCCCCAAATCCATTTGCAGAAATGCAACCCCAAACTTGCAAGGAGCCTCCTCCAGACAGACACTCATTCTTGTACAGCTCGCTGGCCCTTCGTGAACAAACTGCCTTATACTACAGCCAAATATTTAAAATTTTGACTCATCAGTTCAGAGCACCTGCTGCCATTTTTCTGCACCCCAGTTCCTGTTTTCATGCATTGTTGACCTGCTTGGCCTTGTTTCCACTGTTTTCTGCCAATTCTGAGTTGATGGCACTGCTGTACATCTTCCGAATGTGAAGGGAAGTAAGCATGATGTGTCTTTCATCAGCTTCACTAAGTTTTCTTGGACGACCACGGCGTCTTTGGTCCTCAACGTTGCCCGTTTCTTCTTGCTTCTTCAAAAGGACTTGGACAGCACATCTGGAAACCCCTGTCTGCCTTGAAATTTCTGCCTGGTAGAGACCTTGCTGATGCAGTATAACTACCTTGTGTCTTGTTGCTGTGCTCAGTATTGCCATGGTGTATGACTTTTGACATTAAAATGTCTTCAGCAATCTCACTTGAGCTGAGTTTGGCTGTTCCTCACCCAGTTTTACTCCTCCTACACAGCTTTTTGTTTCAGTTAACGATTGTGTTTTAACTCACATATTAAATTGATGATCATTAGCCCCTGTTTCGTATAATCCTTTAATAATACACCTGACTACATATCTACAAAATCCCTGAATTTGTGAAACCATACCTAGAAGAATTGATGCTGTTTTGAAGGCAAAGGGTGGTCACACCAAATATTGATTTGATTTAGATTTTTCTTCTGTTTACTCACTATGCATTTTGTTAATTGATAAAAAATAAACTATTAACATGTCTATTTTTGAAATAATTCTTACTTAACAGTATTTTTTCACACCTGCCTAAGACTTCTGCACATACTGTATGTCTAAATTATGGTAAGTAGTATTTAATTACTGAATGATACTTCCCTTACTTCACAACATTAATGCTAATAACAAATTAACAAAGGGGAATGACTGGAATGGAGTGATAGTGGAAATGAGCCACTTCAGTGTACTTGCACCTCAAGTCAAAATTGCCAGCGCTCCCCTACCTCTGCTTTGATTACAACAGAGAAACAATCAGACGCTTTAAAGTAAAGGCAATGTGTAGGTAGTTTGTTAATTTGCAATCCTTAGAGCTGTATGTTCAAATGAACCAAGAGTCATCAGTTGTTCATGCCCAAATTTCCCTTCTCTCCCCAACCTTACCCCATAACCAAGCTGCATTGCAGAAATTACCATACACCTACTGCAATAGCAGGAAAACCTGTAACTGTTTAAATCTGAAACCTTGTAATACATACGAAGCTTAAAATTTAGGAGGAAAATAGAGGTCATAGTTTAATAGACTATTTAAAGGGATAATACTTAATTTTCACTTTACTTAATATTGTTAGGCTTAAAAACCAAATCATGCCATCCATGTCCCACTGCCCTAACTTGTATAGTTATTTAGAAGATGCCATTTATATTTTCCCCTTCCCTCCCCTTTTTATTACGTCACCTCTCAAGCACTAAGAACAGAAATCTGGTTGCGGGACCGTAGCGAGTGTCTAGAGGGATACAGAAATACAGCTGAGGTAAGCTATGCCCACTCGGTCTCGTCATCACCATGAAGCCTTTGTAATGCACTCCCCTTTTCTCTGAGCGTCATGCGGTCTCGTGTCACCTTTCCCTACCCATAGTGGGGCATCTGCTTGCTTGTCGGACGAACATAGAGTTTCTGAGCAGAACCATTCCAATCTGTTTCTGTGTTGTAACTTATCCTTATACTGTATACTATTGCTCCCCATGAGTGATAATCCTGATATCGCTATATGTGCTGTGAAATCATATTTTAAATTGTCCCTCTCCCACCCCTTTTCAGTCCGGTAAACCGCCTCCCCTCAGACCTGAAAGCAGATTGCAATGAGGGATGATCTTCCTTCAGTATAAGCAGAAACCTGCCCTCCTTCATCGAGGAGGGCAGATTTTCCCTTATGAAGGAATATTGTCCCTCATTGTGATCTGTCCAGTCAATCGACCAGATTTCAGATCTGAGAGGAAGCGGCTTACTGGACTGAAAAGGAGCGGAAAAGGGACAATTTATTATATGATTTCACAGCAATTATAGTGAACTTGGACACTGCTACCTTAGAAGGAAAATTGCAAAGCAAAGTGTTAGATACCTTTCCAGCAGTCAAAAAGTTAAAATGCCTTATTTGAGTTCCAGAGGGGATATACAATGCATTGCACAGTAATGTGTTGTACCCCACTGGTACTCAAAGGGTTAAATCAATGAAAATCTGGGGATGTTTTATTTCTTCTCTTTGGCGTGGTTGTTTCTTCAGAGACTACAAATCCTGCTTCTCCCTCCATCTTCTGTTTTTAACCCTTTGTGGTATGTACTCAGTGCTCCTAAAAACCCTGCTTCTCCCTCCATCTTCTGTTTTTAACCCTTTGTGGTATGTACTCAGTGCTCCTAAAAATCCTGATTCTTTCTCAATCTTATGTTTTTAACCATTTGTGTTATCTACTCACTGCTTCTAAAAACATTGCTTCTCTCTCCATCTTTTGTTTTTAACCGTCTGTGTTATGTACTCACTGCTTCTAAAAATATTGCTTCTCCCTCCATCTTCTGTTTTTAACCCTTTGTGGTATGTACTTACTGCGCCTATGAAACTTGCTTCTCCCTCCATCTTCTGTTTATAACCCTTTGTGGTATGTACTTCGCCTATGAATCTTGCTTCTCCCTCCATCTTCTGTTTTAACCCTTTGTGGTATGTACCCAGAAATTCTGCTTCTCTCCCCCTCTTCTATTTTTAACCCTTTGTGCTTTGTACTTACTGTACCTAGAAATCCTGCTTCTCCCTCCAGCTTCTGTTTGTAACATTTTCTGGTATGTACTCACTGCCTCCCCCACTTGTCTCATGTGTATCACTATGTCTGTTTAATGTCAGAAGTTTTGCGGTATCATTCAGGGTATTCCCTATGCAAAATAATTTGTAATTGGCCTTACCAGTAAAGAAGTTCAGAAAGGGATTCCTAGTTTGTATACATTTAGACACAGATAGGGGAGCTATAGCTGGGGGGTGTTTACACTGGCACCTTCTTTCTAATTAAACCCTTTTTTATATGTATTGGAGAGATGGACAAGAGGCAGACAGGAGAGGACAGATGCAGCACAACCACCTAAAGGCAATAAACAAGTAAACAAAGAAGGAGGAAGTGAAGAGATAAAGGAAGTGTTAAAAATAGATGAATTTATATTTCATTAACAATTCAAATTATATCTGACATTTCATCTGTTTGCTGAATTTCTGTTTCATCCCTCCCATATCCTTGCAACATGCATACCAAAATGAACATATTAATAATATTTGTATTAAGCCTTCCAATTTGTATACAGTTTCCCTTTAACCCCACAATCATACTCATAACTTCCACCATAACATCCACCATGGACGTCTGCATACATGTGCACTACCCTCTGAATACTGGTGGAAACTGCTAAAAACAAACTCACCTAGCCCCAGTAATTAAAGCAAAGCAGCAAGGAAAGACACACTTTCCCTATATGCTCAATGCAAGCAGATCACTACATTTTTATTCATTGTATTAGTGCCCTGGCAAATGATACAAAATGTAACCCTGCCCTCAAACTGAAACAAAAGGCAACTTTACCATAAAAAAAATACTTTCTTTTGTTCATTGCAGTATACACGGAATGTCCAAGAAGACTGCAAGATTCAGGCTTATTAGCAAATGCATTTAGTGACCACTCCATAGTCTACTATGTTCACACTATTAAGGCAATCAATCTTGCCCCAAGGAAATAGTTACTAGATATAACAGAAAATGTAATCTCCAGTCTTTTCTAAATGATCTAAGCAATTGCTCATGGTATACATTTAAATGCCTGACCTAGACTCCGCAATTGACTATTTTGCAGGTCTGTAATACCCACGCTCCACTATGGAAGGTTAGGGTAAGGGGGCCTTTCTACTCTGCTGACCTACATTACTTACTTGAGAGATGCCTTATGGGCAAAAAATTAAACAAACTGGCTCAGCTCATGATCAGATAACTGAGAAATACTGCGCAAAGCAAACAAAACTACTCAAAGCTCAATATTTTGCTGACACCTTGAACAGTAACATCAAAACAGACCAACGTCTGGAAGATTATTAAATATATCTGCAACTCCTCTAACCATTCTCACCCCTCAACTATAAAAATAGGCAATAAAACACTAAAATGCTTCATATCAATAGCTAATGCATTCAACAACTACTTTGTTGGATGTGCCACCTCCCTGATTACACAAAACAAAAATAATTCTGAAGTAGAAATATGCATTTAACACATTGAACAGTCTCTGGCAACTTCTCCCTGAGACAAAAGTATTGCTGAATTCATTTTCATACAAGTATTGGATAGGAAAATATCTGACAACCTTCTTAACCACTTAATCAAATCACAGTCTGAGCTGACCAACTGCAGCAATTTTACTAAAGCTAATTACCTTTATCACTGCACGTCCTATTGCTTCCCTAAGTAATGCCTCTTTGTCACCTGGAAATATGTGTAAAGCCTGGAAAGTGGCTAGAGCTGTGTCTAGTCACAAAAGTGGTGATAACAATGTGGTATCAAATTACAGACCAATATCCTTACTATCCACATAATTTCAACTCCTGGAAAATTGTGTCCACATGCAGCTATGCAAGCATTACCAACTGTCCAGCCTTTTCACCCTGTTTCAATCTGGATTTCATCCATATCACACAAGAGTCATGACCCTCCTAAAGGTATGCAAGCATATCCAGAGTGCCATAGAAAATGGTGAACTTCCTGGAATGATTTTCCTTGATTTTGCAATGGCCTATGAAACAGTAGACCATACTATTCTGATAAATAAACTAAAAAGTCCAGGACTGGATAATCTTTCTCTAAAATGCTTCCAATCCTTTTTATCCAACAGAACACAATATGTGTCTGTTGCTGACAAAGTTTCCCTTCCTCTCAAAGTAACAAGTGGGATTCCCCAAGGCTTAATTCTTGGCCCTCTTCGTTTCCCTGTTTATAAATAATCTGGCCTTGGTCTGTAAAGCATCTTCTGTGCACATATATGCAGACAACACTATAATCTACACTAAAAATCCAAACGTATAGCAACTTGAGGCAGTATTACAGAACGATTTTTCTGAAGCTGAAAGATGGATAGCGAAAAAAAACCTGTTACTAAACACTGACAAAATAGTCACAATGGTATTTGGTATAAAGAGCAAATTACTTAAACTCGACAATACCCATTTGCATACCTGGGAACTCTCAGGGTTTGACCCTGAGACTCAGGGTTTGGACCCAAATCTCAGGGTCTCAGGGTGAAGGACCAAATTCTCAGGGTGAGAGAGGTCTGTGTCACCTACTATATGAATTTCCCCAATTAAATGTTTCTTTAGCCTCTAAACTGGTGCCATTAGTACCAGAAAGACAGTGGGAGATGTCCTGCTTGTCTTGTTTGTGTTCAGGCAGTGAGTTATCCATACTGTAGCATGTTAAAGGTCCCTCGCACACGGACCGGAGCACCTCTGTGTTAGAGCAAGCAGGCACATATCGCATAAAATCTACATTATGGGAAGCTTTAAGGGTTAATATTTCAAAGATCTCAGAGTCAGCTCATCTTGAAAATTCCCAGGTATGCCCATTTGAACATTTTAAGTCTAATCGTAACTTAGCCCCAGTCGACTCCTACGTATATGTTGGTATGTGACTTGACCCCAATTTCCCTTTTGGTCCTCATATTGATAAATTATCATTCAAACTCTATGCTAAAATAGGTGCTCTATTTAGAAACAAAGCCTAAGTCCCCTGTAAGAAAACTTATTGTTCAACAGATGTTAATGCCAATTGTAGATTATGGGGATATAGTACATACTTTTGTCCCACAAATCCATCTAGGTAAACTTAAAGGGACAGTAATACATAAGATGTAAAGAAATATATGTTGTAGGGTTTATGTCCCCGAATAAAACAAGGGTACTCCCACTGCTGAGATATATTGTATAAAAAAAATTATAACCTCTCAAACTTGAATTTTTTAGGTGACCTGGTCTACAGACCAAAGGAGTCCATAGGATGGTGTAGCAACAGTGCCACTGTAAATTTTCAGGCCACTGTGATATTGCACCTAAAAAATTCAAGTTTGATCTGTTATCATTTTTTAATAAAATATCTCTCAGCAGTGGGAGTACCCTTGTTTTACTCAGGGGGAATAAACCCTACAACATATTTTTTTTATATTTTAAGTATTACTATCCCTTTAACACTCTGTATATTATGCCACTTTGTCCTCCAGTGTAATTACATTATCCATCATTGTAATATGTTTAAAGAATGAAATTGACTAACACACAAATCTAAACCTACCCTTTACCTTTCTTTTTTTCTTTTTATTGACACATTTCATATTACAATAAATATTAAACACCTCAATTACACATTTCATTTTTTAAATAAAATACCTTAGACAGATTGTATAGACCGAACTTCATCTTGCATTACATTGAATATTCCACTTTGGACATACAAGACAAAAAACACTTACAATAACACTTGAGTCCGCTCTTACCCCAGGGGCCTCAGCATCGATCAGGTTGTTTCAAATTGAGGGCGTACCCACATGGGAAATTGACTCTGAAGTCTCTCTTCTCCTCCCCACCCTCAGGGCTCTCTTCCCTCCCCACCATTACCTTGTTTAATATACCATCTATTCTAAACCTTGTGGTATATATCAAATAGACCCTTAGATCGATAAAATCCTTCTTCCATAGAACATTGATAATCAATTTGAAGGAGGATATCTGACCACTCAAGCGAGTCCATATCCTTCCAATTTCTAGCTATACATAATTTAGTAGCCTGGAAGGCATGTATCATAAAGTACTTATTTTCCTGATAATGCGGGAACTGCAGATTAAATAAAAATAACTGAGGAGACAAATGTATCGTGAAAGAACAAATCTCATTTAAAAGTTCTGTTACTTTGACGATAATAGATTTAATTGTGGAACATTCCCACCACATGTGAAATAACGTTCCATTCACCTCTTTACAATTCCAACACCTCTTTGACCCATTTGAAAAAAAATGATTTATTTGAACTGGTGTTAAGTACCACCTATGAAGTAATTTATAATAAATTTCATATAGAGTAAGACTGTGAGAGGACTTTAAAGTTAATTTCAAGGCTTTCAGCCAGTCTTGTAGAGGGATTGAAACACCAATATCATCTTCCCAGCTAATTATGGTTCCATACTTCAACTCAGGGACAAACTCGTCCATAAGTTTTGTAACTCTTGTAATTAATCTAGTGTTATGTTGATCTTCCAAATATTTCTCAATTGGGTGGCTTGAAACCAATCCTATTTTTGTCACCAAATTTCTAATCCTTAAGCACGCATACAATTCTGACTGTGGTAAATCATATCTAGCTTGTAAAACCAAGAATGGATTCTAAAATTTGTGAAGTTTTCAAAATCCCCTTTGCTTTCCATTTATTAATGTTAATATCTTTTATATACCAATGAAGAGTATCCATTGGAGAGAAGGCTAGGATTCCACTTGGAATTTGAAAAAAATTCTTAAATTTCCTGAATGTAATTATAATACTCTTTACAATCGGATTTACAATAAGTTTATCATTAATATGTTCCGAATCGATCCGAAAAATATAAAATGGATTTAAATTATAACAACTAAGTTTTTCCATTAAATACCACTCGGTATTCATAGAAGATTCCCTATTCCATCTTAAGTTGTGAGTTAACATACATATTTCATGCATTAATTCAACATTTGTAAAAGCCCGTTTGCCCTTAGCTAATTTCTTAGTCATTATTCGAAAAGCAATCCTAGGTTTCCTATTATTCCAGATATAATTAGAATTTATTATTTTAAAAGGAGTTAATGATTTTAATGGGACACTTATTGGTATTGATCTAAACAAATATTGAAGTTTTGGCATTAAATAGGCATTAACCGTATTTAAGCGACCTAACCTAACCAATCCTTTCCATTTATGAAGTTTTTCTGAGAATTTTTGTAAGATAAATTGATAATTTGCCACTAACATAGAATCCAGAGATAATTTTATTTTTATAACCAGGTACTCTATCTCCTCTGACTCCAAAGCCCACCTACATGATCCCCTCAAACTGGCACTTATATTTCCAGGAACATTAGCCATCAAAGTCTGCGTTTTGTGTATATTCAGTTTGCCTTCCCTTTACCTTTCTATCTTTGTTTATAACCGTTTCTCTGGAAAGCTACCAGCCTACCGGAGCAGTAATTTCACTCCAGCTCTCTATACTAACTATAACCACTAACAACTCGCTGAGTACCCCACACTATAAGAAAGAAGCTGGTTGATTTGCCTTCTCTTTCATTGAAAAAATCAGATCTTCTCTCAGTTTAAAATCCCTAACAGTAAATGCTTCTTTGAATTTATAAACAACATGCAACTGTATATAGAATATTAGTTTATTATGTACTGTATATATTTTGTTTCTCTATTTGTGTAAATATGTAATTTTTTTACTGTAAAAGCTCTCCAGGACATATGAGTGAAATCTTAATGTATTATTCCTGGTAAAACACTTTTTAAAATAAATAAACGTATAAGTAAATACTTCTCTTTATTTTGGACATAAGGCCATTACTGATAAGAATCCAAACTCTGACATATTGTACCAGAGTTTAATGTCAGGATGTTGGTTCCTTCATTGGAGATAATTAGAGTTTTCTTTGGTTCAGTTTTGCTTTCCCTATACATCGCTGGAATTTCCTGTGAATTATATGAGATGTGTACTGGCAGATACATGTATCATGGCATCCCTAATTTGAGGTAATCAAATTACAGTCTGGATAGACAAAACTCAGAGACATTCATTCAATATGAACATGCTCATTTCTATGTATTAGGGTGAGAAAATTCTCTAGGTGCCAGCATATTTTGCAGTGCTTTGCTGAGTTATCACATTCTAGTCAATATAAGCTGACGTATTATATGGCAAAAAGAGTAAAAACCTTAGTTAAGGCCACAGTTCAGTTCTCACTTAAAGGGATAGTAATACTTAAAATGTAAAAAAAAATATGTTGTAGGGTTTATCCCCCTGAGTAAAACAAGAGTACTCCCACTGCTGAAAGGTGTTTCATTCAAAAGTTATTAATTTTCAAAGTTGAATTTTTTAGGTGCAATATCATAGTGGCCTGAAATTGTACAGTGGTGCTGTTGCTACATGACTCTATGGACAGCTCTGATCCCGAGACCATAAATCTCCATAGGATGGTGTAGCAACAGCGCCACTGTACAATTTCAGGCCACTGTGATATTGCACCAAAAAAATTCAACTTTGAAAATTAATAACTTTTGAATGAAACACCTTTCAGCAGTGGGAGTACTCTTGTTTTACTCATGGTGATAAACCCTACAACATATTTTTTTTACATTTTAAGTATTACTATACCTTTAAAGGGATAGTAACGTTTAAAAGCAGCTCCAATTAATCTTCATAGTATTTGAGCCATAGAGAGTGTTATTTCAATACTGTCAGAGTTGTAGTTCAAGAGTAATTGAATGATAAAGTATCCCCCTCCTGCCCATTTTACCTAGTGTAAGCCACCTCCCCTCAGATGTGGAATCTTGTTTCTTGACTGGACAGGTCACAGCAAGGGACAGTCTTCTTACTATGAGAACAATGAAAACCCTGCCCCCTTGACAGGTTTTTCCCTTATGTAAATGTCCCTCTCTGTGATCCATCTGGACACCACCTTTCTGTTCTAGGGTGAGCAGTGTTACATCAGTAAAAGGGGCGGGAGGGGGATACTTTATCATTCAATTACTCTTGAACTACAACTCTGACAGTATTGAAATAGCACTCTCCATGGCCCAAATACTATGAAGAATAATTAGAATTGCTTTTATTATGAAACATTACTATTCCTTTAAAAGCACAAAAACCAGGAATTACAGATTACATTCTTCCTGCCTAACTCCACAACCCGTGTGCTTTGCTGATAACATGAGATGTGACATAAAAATGATACCATCAATTACATCAGAAATGGTGTTATCACAAATATCAGTAACATCACAGATGATCTTATCAGTGATATTGACAGCCACACTACAAAGTGTGCAGTGCTCTGTGATTTGTAGACATTTTATGCTGTTATTGTAGTTTAGTTTTGCTATTGTGTGAAAAAATTGTTGTTAGATACTCATGCTAGTCAATTATATGTGTCCTTGATTGTGTGGGTGATGAACAGGAAAATGTGTCTATGATTGCTTAGTATTTTTCTGTAATACTAGCTGAGCATTACTTTGAGCTTCTATAGAACCACTATTTATGTGGGGTTACAGTAGCTGTAGTAAAATACTTTGGTGTAGTGCAGGGGTGTTTAAGTTTTTCATGGGCCATGAATAGAAAGCCATCAGTGAGAGGGCTGTCTAATTTTTTTATTGATACCGATGGTTAATTATAGCCTGTCATCGATTCAAAAATATTAATTTATTTACTGATCAAATCAAAGACAATACTGAAATTTAACAGACATCTATTCTTGTACTGTATGGGCAAGCACGGGATTATGTATTACTGGCCTACTAGTTCATGTGTGCTAGTTAATTAGATATAAAAATAGTTTTTAAAAATCTCAGGATGGCCTCACCCTCGAGTCAAGCGGCCTACATTTGGCCCACAGACCACACGTTGAACTCCCCTGTGTAGTGGTTATTGGTTTCAGTGCAACTCCACTGCTAAAAGCATAGCTGAAATGTTGCGGTGTCAGTCTTTCTGGTTTTGTATATGTAATTGATGATGTTATTTGTCATTTCATATGTGATGTCATCAGTATGCCATTCATGATATCATTTGTGATGTCAGGTCTGGTGTAATCAGCAAAGCTCTTGGGGGTGTGGAGTTAAGTTGGTAGAATGTAACCTATATTTCCCAGCTTTTGTGCAGATTTACTAGCTTTAAAAAAACACGCGGTACTCATCAAAGCTCATAGGCTAGTTGGGCTGTAGATCTGACTAGTTTCTTACAGTTTTAAAATATAACTATGTATTTTTCAAGCAGTTTTATACTTGGAAACTAAACAGCCAATTTTTTTAAACTGGCAGGCTTTCAAGGGACTATTAAATTGACTTGGATTCCAAAATCTCAACCAGCTTTTGCTGATGCAATTGAAAGCTATGGTAAAAAGGAAAATGGCAAAAAAACAGAATCTTTGTTCAGACATACCAGCAGATGCCTTTTCTATAACCCTTTGAGTGCCAGAGGGGTACGGTACTCCTCTGGCACTCAAAGGGATAATATAGACTTATACAAATGGTGGAGAGTGCCCTGCACATGATATTGCACGTCTTACGGCCTGTATCAGGGTGTGCTATATGCAACCTTCCATCTGTTGTTGGAGTTGGACTACATTTCTCTTGATCCTCATCTAGCATTTGGCCAGGTAATGTTGATGGGAGATTTAGTCTATCAGCAACTTAATAGCTGCAAGTTTACCACCAGTTATCTAGCAAGATGCAGAACAAGTGAAGCTTAAAGGGATAGTAATACTTCGTTTTAACTTTATTTTATTTTGTAGGCATTAAAAAACATGAAGAACAATATAAGTCTTATCTCTCAAACCTTTATGGTTTAAGAGATATTCACAAGCAAAGTTTCCCCTCCCCACCCCTTTTACCTAGTGTAAGCCATCTCTTCTCAAATGTGAATCTGGTTGTAAGACCAGACAGATAACAGCAGGGGACAGTCTTCTTTATATGAAAACAATGAAAGCCCTGCCCCCCTTGACAAGTTTTTCAGGTGTTTTCCTTATCTTAATTGAAGATTGTCCCTCTCTGTAATCTACCTGGGCACCTCCCTTCTGCTTTGACTGAGCAGTGTTACATCAGTAAAAGGGACGGGCGGGGGTATCCCATTAGCTAGAGAGTTTGGAGAGGTTAATTAAAAAATGTTTTTTGTAAACAATCTTTATGGGAAAGGCAATGTACAAGACAGTGGTGCAATAGTATACATTTTTCGTTATCCCAGGCTAGAGTACTTGTGGAAATAAACCAACTTAATGCATGCAGCCTTACTATAATTAGTTTAACAGCTGGCTATAAGATACAGCTTGAGTCTTCTATATATATCTGTTCTGCTCAACTTCCAAGGCATACAGGTTCAGTCTGTCAGCTTGTGCAATGTACTCTTCGGCAGTCAAACATTATAATGCTATTTTGTCTGTTGTAATGAAGGACCAAAGTACTGGGTGAAGGGAAATTACTTCAGATATTCCTACACTGGATATTCCAGTTATACTCACTTGCAACTAAAGGCCTTAAAATAATGTCAGCGGTAACAGAGCTGAAAATGTTGTACTGCAACATTCACATTTATGTGGCCAGATGCAATACTTACAGGTCAATTTTCATCTTTCATGCATCTTGATGCTGCAACGGTTGATATATATCATTTTAACATACAGCTGTGTGCTAAAGGTGTGTAATTCTGGACCATACCAACCGCACTGTGGGGACAAATGAAAATTGCCATTGATGTAATGAGACCTTTAACTACATGGATGCTAGAGATGTCGCCAATGCATTGTCCCCCACAAAAGTAGTTCTCAGCCATGCCCTTAAAATGATAGTAATGTTTCACAAAAAAGCTACTCTGATTAATCTTCATAGTATTTGGGCTGAGGAGAGAGTTATTTCAAAACTGTCCAAGTTGGAGGGGAGGTGGCTTACACTAGGTAAAAAGGGATGGAAGGAAGATACTTTATGATTCAATTACTCTTGGAATACAACTCTGACAGTATTGAAATAACACTCTCCATGACCCAAATGTTATGAAGATTAATTAGAACTTCTTTTTTTGTGAAATATTAACTAACAGATCACATTTTTATGATATCCGGGCTCGGGCACAGGTGACTCAGTCAGGGGCTCAGCCATTTTAATTAACTCACCTTTACTCAAGCAGGAAATCCTAAAGACCACTATGGTTTACTAGAGAGGTAAGAGCTATAGTGAAAGATAAAAAGTCTGCCTATAAGAGATATAAAGAGACTGGAAGTGAAGCGGACAGAGAAGGGTATAAAACTATACAGAAGAAGACTAAACAGATGATAAATGCTGCTAAAGCCTCAAAAGAGGAAGAAATGGCCAAATCTGTTAAGAAGGGGAATAAAACCTTCTTCAGATATATCAGTGACAGGAAGAAGAAAAACTGCGGGATTACAAAAATTAACAACGGAAAAAATCAGTATATAGAAGAGGAAAAGGCGGTCGCTGACCATCTGAATAACTACTTCTGCTCAGTTTTTTCAGACGGCGGCCCTCATAATCAGAAAATGGCTGAACACAGCATTGCCTCTAGTTGTATAATTTTAGCCCCAGTGTTTTCAGAGGCCGATGTTCTAGAGGAACTTGTCCGGCTAAAGTCAAATAAAGCGATGGGTCCGGATGGAATCCACCCTAGAGTTCTTAAAGAACTCCGATCTGTCATAGTTGGCCCCCTGACTAATCTGTATAACCAGTCCCTTCTTACGGGAGAAGTTCCTGATGATTGGAGAATGGCCAATGTTGTACCCATTCACAAGAAGGGTAGTAAAGAAGAAGCTAGTAACTACAGGCCAGTCAGCCTGACATCTGTAGTGGTAAAAATGATGGAGACTCTTCTAAAGAAGAAGATAGTTGACCATCTAACAAAAAACAACCTGATGGACCCAAACCAGCATGGCTTCACTGAGGGCCGATCCTGTCAGACTAATCTCATTGATTTCTTTGACTATGTAACTAAAGTGCTGGATGAAGGTGGTGCTGTGGATATCGCCTACCTGGATTTCAGTAAAGCTTTCGATACAGTTCCCCATAAAGAGCTGATAGATAAATTATCAAGAATTGGACTTAACCCCTGGATAGTTCAGTGGATCTGCAGTTGGCTGAAGGACAGAAACCAGAGGGTTGTTGTTAATGGAGTGTATTCTGAGCAGAGACTGGTTACAAGTGGAGTGCCACAAGGATCTGTTCTGGGCCCTGTTCTGTTCAACATGTTTGTAAGTGACATAAGGGAAGGCTTGGCAGGGAAGGTTTGCTTGTTTGCTGATGACACAAAAGTGTGTAATAGGGTTGATGTTCCAGGAGGTGTCTGTAATATGGAGAATGATTTGGCACTATTAGATAAGTGGTCAAAACAATGGAAACTTCAGTTCAATGTTTCCAAATGTAAAATAATGCACTTGGGGACAAGAAACCCTCAATCTGACTATCGTATTAGCAGTTCTGTGGTAGCAAAGACTACAGAAGAGAAGGATTTGGGGGTGGTCATCTCTGACAGCCTCAAGATGAGTAACCAATGCAACCAGGCGGTGGGGAAAGCAAATCGTATGCTTGGCTGCATAGCTAGAGGTATAACAAGCAGGAAGAGGGAGATTGTGATCCCTCTGTATAGAGCTCTAGTGAGACCACATCTGGAATACTGTGTACAGTTCTGGAGGCCTCATCTGCAAAAGGATATAACTAAAATTGAGCGGGTTCAAAGAAGAGCTACAAAAATGGTGGAAGGTCTAAAGCATAGAACTTATCAAGAACGACTCAGAGATCTAAATATGTATAGTCTGGAGGAAAGAAGAGAAAGGGGGGACATGATTGAAACCTTTAAGTATGTTAAAGGACTGAACAAGGTTCACGAGGGAAGTGTGATTAATAAGAATCTGAATACAAGAACAAGGGGGCACAATCTGAGGCTAGTTGGAGGAAAAATCAAGAAAAACATTAGAAAATATTATTTCACTGAAAGAGTAGTAGAAACTTGGAACAAACTTCCAGCAGAGGTGGTTGATAAATCCACAGTAACACAGTTTAAACATGCCTGGGATAAACATGTATCTATCCTAAGATAACAATAAAGGAATACTAAAGGGCAGACTAGATGGACCAGGTGGTCTTTTTCTGCCGTCAATCTTCTATGTTTCTATGTTTCTATGACCAATGACAAATGGTGCATTTGGTTTGCCCCAGAATTATACTTCTTCAGCTATCTGTATATGGCCCATAGTTGTTATAGTTGATTAGTAAGTAGTAGAGGAAAAGACATGCTTACTAGTGATGAGCGAGCATGCTCGGCCGAAGCTCGGTTCGGCTCGAGCATCGCTCTGCTCGGCACATGGCAGTACTCGTACGAGTACCGCATATGCTCGCCAGCCATGTTCGGGTCTCCTCCCCGCACGTTTCGCGGCTGCTGCGCAGCCAATAAACGTGCGGGGAGGCTCTGACATCAGTGTAATGCCAGCAGCCATGTTGGCTGCTGGCATTACACTGATTGGCTGGCCAGAACCCGTGATCGGGTGCTGTATAGCACCCGACGCGCGAGTTCGGCTCATTCTTAGCCAGGGAGAGATGCGCTTAGGCAGGGAAAGTCATTGTAGGGAGAATAAAATTGTTGAAACTCTTTCAAGACCCAAAAGTCCTTTTTAGGACTGTTGTGTGTGGGGGCAGCATTTATATTTTGTTTGGGGGGGCACAATTTCCTTTTTTTTGTGGGGGGGATATATGTAAGGTGACATATAATACTAGATGCACAGGAAGTCAGTGTAGGGAGAATAAAATTGTTGAAACTCTTTCAAGACCCAAAAGTCCTTTTTAGGACTGTTGTGTGTGGGGGCAGCATTTATATTTTGTTTGGGGGGGCACAATTTCCTTTTTTTTGTGGGGGGGATATATGTAAGGTGACATATAATACTAGATGCACAGGAAGTCGGTGTAGGGAGAATAAAATTGTTGAAACTCTTTCAAGACCCAAAAGTCTTTTTTAGGACTGTTGTGTGTGGGGGCAGCATTTAATTTTTTTTGGGGTGGCAGAATTTCATTTTTTTGTGGGGGGGGACATGTTCTAAGGTGACATTGTACTAGGTGCACAGGGACAAATATTTCACAGTGCAGTGACAAGCTGACATATTCTGTTAGGTGCACAGGGCCAATGATTTTACAACGCAGCGACAAAAAGGGCCATTTTAAACATGTGCCTAGCCATAGATTATTGTCACATTCTGTTTAGTGTGCAAATTCACAAATTAACGTCACATATTCCATTCACTGTGCCTAGCCGCAGATTAGCGTCACATTCTGTTTCGTGTGCCTAGCCGCAGATTAGCGTCACATTCTGTTTCGTGTGCCTAGCCGCAGATTAGCGTCACATATTGTTTAGTGTGCCTAGCCGCAGATTAGCGTCACATATTGTTTAGTGTGCCTAGCCGCAGATTAGTTTTTATCTTCCTTTTTGTGTGTTTTACGGTCAGTCTGTAAAAATGGCATACTACGGGCGAAACATCGTTCCCAGCAGCGACGTTGGAGTCCAAGATGCATCCAGACATTCTCCCTATGCTGTCCCTGAACCATTTCTGTGGTGTTTCCATCATTTTCTGACCTTTTCCTATGAACCAGGCACCCTCCCCTCATCAGAGCAGGGGGTGCCTGGTGTAATGCTCGAGTCCTCCCATTGACTTCAATGGGGCTCGGGTGCTCAGCCGAGCACTCGAGCCTCCGGGGGCGCTCGGCCAGAGCACCCGAACACCCGAGCATCGGGGTGCTCGATCATCACTAATGCTTACATTAAAGAATTAGTAATGTCTAACATTAACTAACCCTAATATTAAAGGTATTCAAAAGGTAATCTTACTATGCCAAGTTGGATCTCTCAAACCTTAATGGTCTGAGAGATATAAGAGCTTAAAATTCCCCCTCCTGCTGATGAGCTGTAAAGCTGTCAGCAGTGTATCTGAGTCGTGCGACTTGGCAGCTCTTCAGCGGAGCCGAATGAGCGCTATCGAAAAACAGATACTTCACTGGAATGGTCTACAAAGTGTGCTTGGTTTGCAAGCACACTTTGCAGACCATTCAGCTGAAGTATTTGTTTTTCGATAGCGCTCATTCGGCTCTGCTGAAGAGCTGCCGGCAGGTCTGGGACCAGGATCTCATAAAGTCCTCTACATGCTGACGTCTGGAAAAGGGAAGGGAGGGGGAACTTTAAGTGCTTATATCTCTCAAACCATTAAGGTTTGAGAGATCCAACTTGACACAGTAAGATTATCTTTTGAATACCTTCAATATTAGGGTTAGTTAATATTAGACATTACTAACCCTTTAAGTTCATCTCTTGAAGAAAAAAGGTACTATCACAATTAGAAACTAGAAAACATTTTAACAACCATTAACTCAATTGATAAAAATTGTTGAACTCTATAGACTTGGATCCTAAAATGCTCACTTGCCCAAAACACAGTCATTGTGTAACTGCACAGGAGAAATGACAAAAAAGAGTATAAAAACATGTGGGAAGTGTTCTGGAGAAGGGTATTTATTATATTAATATCACTTCCTCCTCTGGAGGAGGAGGATGTTTGCTACAACTCCATTTACAACATTAAAATAAGAGTTGAAAACAAACTGGTGTGTAGAACCAATGCCCAATGCAACCTGATTATCTTACCAGCTAATCAGACCATTCACTGTCAGGTGGGTTGTGATTGGCTGATCCTTAAGAGGTTAAGTACCTGCACAAAAATGGTCTGCTTATCATTAGTTTTCATCTGTAAGCTTACAGGGCCATAGCTTAACAACTCTGAATTAAGCATATAGTATACCACTGTGTTGATTACTTAAAAACAAAATGAAGATTTTGTTGCATAGTTTGGCTAAAATATGTTTAAGTCCCTTACCTCTCCCAGGTACCCCTTCTTAAAGGGATAGTAATACTTCATAATAAAAGCAGCTCTAATTAATCATCATAGTATTTGGGCACTATGTTTAAGTTCCCTTACCTCTCCCAGGTACCCCTTCTTAAAGGGATAGTAATGTTTCATAATAAAAGCAGCTCTAATTAATCATCATAGTATTTGGGCATTGGAGAGTGTTATTTCAATTCTGTCAGAGTTGTAGTTCAAGAGTAATTGAATGATAGTTATCCCCCTCCCTCCTCTTTTACTAATATAACAATGCTCAGCTCAGAGCAGCAGGGTATGTCCAAGTGGATTGCAGAGAAGGACAATCTTCAATTAAGATAAGGGAAAAACCTGTCAAGGGGGGCAGGGTTTTCATTGTTCTCACATAAGAAGACTGTCCCTTTCTGTGAGCTGTTTGGTCTATGGACCAGATTCCACATCTGAGCGGAGGTGGCTTACACTAGGTAAAGAGGGAGGGAGGGAGGGGGATACTTTACCATTCAATTACTCTTGAACTACAACTCTGACAGTATTGAAATAACACTCTCCATGGCTCAAATACTGACGATTAATTGGAGCTGCTGTTTTTGTGAAACATTACTATCACTTTAAGCAAGTCCTAGATAATGCATATTACCATCCCTATCTAAGTTTAATATTGTCAATGCAACTATACAAATCTCATCATCATCTTCATCCACTAGACAAAGGCAAGCAATAAGCAAAAAGATTATTATCTGCATATACAGTAAAGAGACAGCACACATTTTTGCCTTGGGATTTTGGATATTATTAGTATATACTAAAAACCATTTTGGTGACAAAAAATGGTGATAGTACTCTAAAATAATTTTGTATTGCCAGAGAAGATACTATGTAGGATAACGTTTTTTTTTTGTTTTTTTTTTTAAAGGTTGCTAGTACTGAAAATATTTAACCCCTAATGACTGCCCGATCATGGTGGAAGGCAGCCATTAAGGACCAAGGCACTTTTTATTTCTTCTTCATTGATTTGAATTCTAGGACGACAGAGTGGCATGCAGCCATGCTGCCATCCCAGAATTCCATGATGTGCCAAGACTGGTGTGACAGTCCTGGCACATCACTAGTCCTTAAGAGGTTAAGTACCCACATAAAAAACTCTGCTCACCATTATTATGACAGTGTAGCGATGCCATTATCACTGTACAGCTCTCCAGCTGCTGCTGAACTACAGCTCCAATCATCTGTCACCAGCAAGTTTTAGCAGGGGATGAATGGACCTGTAGCCCGACAGCATCTGGAGGGCCTCACATTGCCCACCCTGGTGCAGACACTGACTGCAATGTATTTCAAAGCAAAAATAGCAAAGCATTTTTTTTAGCTCTTCATGCTTTTTTGCTTAAAATTGTGTGTACCCACAGTCATGAAAATATATCAGTGGGAAAGCTAGTTATAATAAGCTAACATTGCTTTCATGTCTAGTTAACATGTGGGAATAAATACATTCAGTTTCTTGTTCTACATACAAAAACATTTTAGTAAATCCCTTGAATGAGGAAATAAATGAAAACAAATGCAAGCACTAAATTTACATTTTGAGAAAATTTCTAAATTAGGCCTTTAGTAAACCCATTAAAGCATCAGTGTACCGAGCATATCACCCTTTGTACAAGGTGTAGGGTTAATTTTCATTTCCTTTGGATATCTCAGACTTCGCCGACACACTGGGATGATCTTAAAGGGATAGTAATACTTTGTTTTAGCTTTATTTTATTTTGTAGGCATTAAAAAAACATGAAGAACGATATAAGATTTATCTCTCAAACCTTTATGGTTTAAGAGATATTCACAAGCAAAGTTTCCCCCTCCCGCCCCTTTTACCTAGTGTAAGCAATCTCTTCTCAGATGTGAATCTGGTTGTAAGACCAGACAGATAACAGCAGGGGACAATCTTCTTTATATGAAAACAATGAAAGCCCTGCCCCTCTTGACAAGTTTTTCAGGTTTTTCCCTTATCTTAATTGAAGATTGTCCCTCTCTGCAATCTACCTGGGCACCTCCCTTCTGCTTTGGCTGAGCAGTGTTACATCAGTAAAAGGGGCGGGAGGGGGATACTTTGTCATTGAATTACTCTTGAACTACAACTCTGACAGTACTGAAATAACACTCTCCAAAGTCCAAATACTATGATGATTAATTAGAGCTGTTTTTATTATGAAACATTACTATCCCTTTAACCCTTTAAGTACTAGAGGGGTACACATGTTGCTTTGAAAAAACTTCTGCTTCTTAAAGAGTTAAGTGGGCTAGTGTACTCTGCTTCACTTTGAAAATCTGCCAGCACCTCTCATCTCTGCATTTATGGATATGACATCCAGGACAGACTGAATATGCAGTCTTCTGAGAAAAGGGCAATTTACAGGGGCCATTAGGATTTTCTGGCAAAACTAAGGTAGAGGGATGTTGTTATTATAATGTGTTAGTTCTCCTTCTCCTCACAATACCTGGCCAGGCAAGTAGGTATATCTCTCTATGGATGTCATGTGGTGTCAACTAAAGGACTGTAAAGGGCCAACAGAGACCAGTGCCAGTGTTGCATTTTATTGTCAGCTGTCTCCTGTCTAGATACTAGGCCATATGTCAAAATTTTATTTGCTGTTATCACACTGAGGGAGAAGTGCTAAGAAAAGTGATACAATTCTGGTGCAATCTAAATGCATATCTCACAACCTTCTTGTCCCAAAACAATTTGCCTCATAAAGTAGGTGGGGCTTGGGGATGATTGGAATAAAAGTAGGGGAGGCAGGATTTGTGTAGAATGGGAAGAAAAGGGTGGGGAGTTACCAGAACTCACAGTGAAGGGGTGGAATTACGAGGGAACTCACTGTGCCCCAAGAATCATCCTCTGCCTCAGAGACCCGGTAATTAAGAATAAGAAACCCAGTTCTCCAAGTCACATCCAGAGAGTTCCCAGGTATGGTCAAATGTACCATAGTGAAAGAACAGCATTTGCAAACATTTAAATGGGATTTTAACCTCTTGAATGCTTGACAGGTCTCTATCACATGGCAAAGCAATTTTAATTAAGTCAGATTAGCAAATATTGTAATATGTGACATATTTACAAAGTGTTTTCTGTCAATGTTGTTGATTTTTCTTCCTTCTCCAAAAGAAAGAAAAAGTGTAATTCTAGTGGGACGTGGTGTAGGTGTGGCCAAAAATCCACCAGAAAGTCTGTGTCCATGTTAAATATATGTCTTTAGTGTTCATGATGAAAAATGAGTGATACCAAGAAAAAATAAGGAAATGTAGCACAGACAGTTATATCATCAAACCAGCCAGTGACATAGTTCTACATGGTGCTGTGTAACTGTAACTAACAATTAACTTTAAATAAAAAAAAAAATATATATATATATGATACAAAAGGCAAGCACTCACAGGACTTAATATAATAAACTCTTTTAATGCTGTCCAATGCTTTGGTCCAGTAGGGACCTTTAGCAAGAACAAAGTGACAAAGAAACACAGTGCTATACATACCTAATCGTTTAAGTGCTTACCTGATGTACATGTTGTGGCAAAGCAAAACAAACACCAGAGAGGGCGCAAGACCACAATGTATGAATGCTGTAGAGCATATAAAAGTAGAATACTCACAGCTGTTGCGTTGTACCGAGTCGGTAAGTGCACAGATTTTATATTACAGTGACAATATTGTGTTGTAATTTTTGGGTTCTGATGAAGGAGTCTTGAACTTCGAAACGCGTTAACCCATTTATTATTGTCATATTATTTTATATTATTAAATTATTTTTAAAATTTGGTGGATTTAACATCTTTATTGAGTCCGAATCTGGGCGGATAGGAAATCCCCGTTTGCTGATACCGGTGATACTAGTGTGGAACCGGTACAACGCAACAGCTGTGAGTATTCTACTTTTATATGCTCTACAGCATTCATACATTGTGGTCTTGCGCCCTCTCTGGTGTTTGTTTTGTTTTGCTTCGAGGTTATCCAGTCACGTGGGGACTTCTATTTGGAGGAGCTGCAGACTACTAAAGGTGGAGAAGTGACAGAGTGGGGGCTGTCTTGAATCCTCCATATACGCAGATATTATTTACATCTTGTAAGTGAGGTGATACAGTGGTGGTGGTTTTGGTTCCTTAGATATTTCACCAGGAGCGCCCCTTTTTTTGTTCTGTTGCATGTTGTGGCAAACAATGTGACATGCGTGTACACCTAGGGCTAGATTCTATTGCAGGTGCTAAATGTTAACACCCGTTTTATCAAAGATTTTCCTATTAACCCCTTAAGGACCGGACGTTATGGGACATTTCCGTCCCATAACGACCGCATAGGGGCACTTTGAGGCGCCGGTACACGTGACCTGTCACGTGTATCGGCGCGTCACTATGGGGCTTGAAACAGATCGCTCCGATCTTGGAGCGGTCTATTTCATGCCCTATTTTTACTTACAGAGCTCCCGGTAGAGCGCTGTAAGTAAAAAGTACGTGACGTACCAGGACCGTCAAGGGTCTTTCAAGCAAATTTACCCTTGACGGTCCTGGTACGTCAAGGGTCCCTAAGGGGTTAAAGTCTATGGGGAAAACTGGAGATAAACACAGTGATAAATTTAGCACCTGCAATAGAATCCAGCCCCTAGTGTCCTGTGAAATAAAGGTGAGGATTGACAAGGAAGATGAGTGAAGAACCCAGGAGGTCCCCCCAGTGAAGCTTCATTGTGTTGTCAGAGACATTGTCATGACTGGAAGGAGATGGTTATTTTTTTTTTAAGACAAATTCTCTGAAATTCTGTTTTAAAATGTGTTTAAATTACCTCATGTAACAGAGACAATGAGCCTCTTTTCTCAATGGAGAGGGGAAATATCTGGGTGACTCTAATGGTAAATTATGGCCGAATTGCAGATGACCACAGTTTAATGGCTATGAGGGAAGATAAAAACATCTGGGATTTATGTTCATAACATGTATGAAAGTCTGGTAGGATGACATGTTTATGTGGCTTATGAGAACACCCCAAATTCATGTTTTTTTGAGAAAACACAGACCAGGTGTCATTTTAGGTGTGAATTTTAATGTACAGTAAGAGTGCCATCTCTAGGTTACATAGCGATATTACTAGTGTTTAGAATTATATCATAATATATTCGTGACATCATAGTAAAATTTGGTATTTAGACTGTCCAGTTAGATACTACTGATGATGTCATGGCATAATGAAATTGTTCTTTATCCAATAATAGGGGATTGGCGGAGTTTTCTGATAAGAGTAATTTTACCTGATAAAATAGGAAGGCCTAAGGCAGTTCAGGCTCTGGTTTTCCTGTTCTGTTTCCTCAAGTGTACCTGGCTGGCTGTTAAAGAGATACTAATAAACACTTATTGGACTGGTAACTATATCTTTCCTTATTTTAATTCTGAAAATTCAGAATCAAATATAGATTTCTTTTATATTTGAAGAAACATAATTTTTTATATAATTTGTCTTAATTGGACTGGCCACCCAATTGGGACCAATTATAATAAGCTATATTGGCTGTAGTAATTATGAATTAAGAAGAATTCATTAATTAATTGGTAAATTGTCATATTTTGCCAGATAAATGTAAAATAGATGATAACAGTAATATTTATATATCCTTGTTTATAAATTAGTTAATATAATTGTTGATATTTCTAGAATATATTGTGTTTCTAGTAAAGTTATTATAGCTAATAATTGATCCGGGGGAATTCTTTGAATTAGTTTATTAACCCTTCAACCCATATTTGTCTATATATTTTAGGTGTTTCTTTGGATTTCTTTGTGTATGTTTTTGGGTTTAAACTTTTGTACGGTGGGAAGTTTATTTAAAGGGATAGAAATGTTTCATAATAAAAGCAGCTCTAATTAATCATCATAGTATTTGGACTTTGGAGAGTGTTATTTCAATTCTGTCAGAGTTGTAGTTCAGGAGTAATTCAATGACAAAGTATCCCCCTCCCGCCCCTTTTACTGATGTAACACTGCTCAGCCAGAGCAGAAGGGAGGTGCCCAGGTAGATTGCAGAGAGGAACAATCTTCAATTAAGATAAGGGAAAAACTTGTCATGGGGGGCAGGGCTTTCATTGTTCTCATAGGAAGAAGATTGTCCCCTGCTGTTATCTGTCTGGTCTATGGACTGCATTCCACATCTGAGAAGAGATGGCTTACACTAGGTAAAAGGGGCGGGAGGGGAAACTTTGCTTGTGAATATCTCTCAAACCATAAAGGTTTGAGAGATAAGACCTATATCGTTCTTTATGTTTTTTTAAAGCCTACAAAATAAAATAAAGATAAAACGAAGTATTACTATCCCTTTAAACCTCTCACTAGACAAAAGAAGACACCATCTTGGTTGTGGCATCCAATCTTAATAAGTGGATTAACCCTTGGAGTTCCCTGTAGGTTTTACATAGGATTGCTATTGTCATGTTTATGATATATGTTGCATGAAGTTGGTATACTGTCTAGACATATATTATTGGATTGATTCTAAGTATATTCTTGGTATTATCTATTATTGATTATATTAATTGCAATTTATATGTTTTATTCAGAAGGTATGCAATATTTGAAATTGGTAGATAATTAAATTATAGTGATCTAAATCTGTGATTTTATTCCAGTTAGTTTCTCTAAATGTTGCTATTGCATATAGTCTCCTGTTAAGACTACAAGACGTTTGATTCCTAAACCAAAAGATGGAGTGTTCAAGTGCACAGGGTGTGCAGATGAAAATGGGACATTTTTTTCCAGCACCCACACACCAACAAAATGTTTAGAATCAGACATAGGGTAACGTGCAACATGTAACATGTCGTATATCTTTTGAAGTGTCCATGCAATCTAGTCTACATAGGGAAAATGGATGGGATGCTGAAAGAACATATCACTGGACACCATTCAGCAATTAAAATTGCCCACAGAGACTCTGTCACTGACAAACCGGTGGCTAAACATTTTTGATTGATGGGCTATTCTCCCACCTCTTTCAGTGTGATGCCAATAAACCATATTCCTTTTCTGTTAAGAGGGGGGAAACAGGAGTAAACTGCTATTACAGATAGAATCCTTTTGGATTAGGACATTGGACACTGTTACACCGAATGGACTGAATCAATCAGTACATGTCTCCATGTTCTTGGATGACCATTAATTATCATCTCAAAAAGATGATGATCTCTTTCCCAAAATGTTTATTTTTAAGGAATGTTTTTCGTAAGAAAGTCCTCTTTGGATTGCTTCAATGTTTTGGCCCTGTAGTTATAATTGTTTCTATTTTTGTGATTTAACGTAAAGTCCTTTTTTAGGTCTTTTTTTAATATTTTGGATTGTACTAACAGTGGGACATAAGTTTTTATTTATATATATTTGTTTTTGTAGTAACACTTTCAGATGTGAAAGAGAGATGATCTTTTCACTGGTGACATCTAATTCACAGCTATTGTGCAGTATCATTCATTCTCTGGGGCGATATGTATCTATTCAGAAGTGTTAACTCGCTTTTGTGTCGATCAACGCTGCTCTTGGAAAAAGGAGGATTTGCAAACATATCACAATGAGATTTTCACTGTCACTCTTTGAGTAAGCATAATAGGATCCCTTACATTCTCACTTGTATTGTTTTACACGAACATACATTATTTACATTGTTCAGCAAATTATCACTAAACTTTATTGCACTAAATAACATTGATTTTCTATTATGTTGACACAATGTAGCTTCTCTAGGGGGAGCATGTTACCTCTGAGTTTTTTCACTCATCTTGCGTGTCATTCCTCACCTTTCTTTCAACAGACACTAGGTGTACAAGCATGTCATATTGTTCCCCACAGGTTGCTTGTCAGGTAAGCACATACACAATTAGGTATGTATAGCACTGTTTGTTTCTTTGTCACTTTGTTCTTGATAAAGCTTCTTACCGGACTGAAACGTCGGACAGCATTAAAAGTGTTTATTATTTTAAGTCCTGTGAGTACTCGCCTTTTGTATGAAATATTTGGTTTGCTAAACACCCAGACTAGTTTACTGGATAATGTGAGTGCCAACCTTGGACTGAATATATATGAATATATATATATATATATATATATATATATATATATATAAGCATTACCTTATAAACATCAAACGTTTGTGGCCAGCCTGACTGTATGGTACGTAAGAAGTGCCCATCAAGCCAATTCAAATGTGGGAGGTGCTTCAAGAAGCACGAGGTGAAATATCCTCACATTACTTCAACTAATTGACAACTAGAATACCAAAGGTCTGCAAGGCTGTAATTTCTCAAATGGAGGATTCTTCAAGGAACGCAAAGCTTGAAGGGTACAATTATAATTTAAATTTAAAATCATTATTTCTAACCTTGTCAGTGTCTTGACTGTATTTCCTATTCATTTTGCAACTCATTTGATGGAAAACAAGAAAATTTCCAAGTAACCCCACACTTTTAAAAAGTAGTGTATATATAAAATAGGCAAAAAAGCCAATTATATAGATACTTCTTAGTGCACTAAACAAAACAAAGAGTAACTCTAATGGTTGAATACTATGTTGTAATGATTGGTCAAAGTATTTTAAAACATAAGTTTAAAAAAAAAAAAACACATAGAAAAAGAGGAAAAAATAATTTAAAAAAAATATACATTCTCTCCAGATCAACATGTTGAGTAATGAAGACATTTCTATTTACAGTGATGCTATGTTACTGTGTGGATATGATTCTTTTATATCCCTAAAAGTACCCAAAGCAAACATTTGTGTAACAGATAATTATTTAGCTAATGTCATATGTATAGGAATACTGTCTTATTAACAAAGTGTCACAATGTGAATAGCTAAATCCACCAGATTCTCAATAATGGTAAATAATGTAATATGAATAGATAAGGAGACCTATATCACCTATCAAACAGCAGGAAATAACTATATTAATGTGCATCCATAGCTGGAGCATAATTATGACCTAAACCAGTCCCTGCATGTCCCTTCAATGTGTGGTGGGTGTTTTAAAAGAAAGGTGCATCAAAAATGTATAGATCAGTGGTTCTCAACCTTTTTTTTGCTCAAGGCACCCATAATATGCAATCCGGAACGTTCAGGGGCACCCCTAACATGTTTAATATAATTTATGAATTGCATAATAAAGGGTACAATTAATAACTATACATATATTATTAAGTCTCATAATCATAGCCATTCAAATAAACATATTGTGCATAACAATTTCCATATTTCTTCATTTATAAGACAATATTCACATTTTTGTCAGAGTCTTCATAGAAAACATGGGGCACCTTACTTTGATGTCTGTTGCACACCAAAGTGCCACGGCACCCTGGTTGAAAATCACTGGTATAGATTTACCTAAAAACAAATAAAGGATTAATCTATTTGAATATTATTCTTATATTGGCTGTTAAGTAAGCTACATTGCTTTGTGATGAAAAATGCTGACACGTGTTTCACAGGTTGGCTTTATCAAGGCTGTGAGGACCAGCTAAGAGGAGCTCTTCTTTTGTTTGTAAGTCCATCTCCACTCTGGAATGAAGATAAGTTACAACTTCTCTGCCAGTTATCTCATTGTATAAATCAGTGGTGGCAATGAGTTTTAATGTTGTAACAATTTCAGTACCACAGTTATGTGCAATGCATTCAATGGATAGGGAGTAATACTGTTTGTTTTGCTGAAGTGTGAGCACATCCTCTCCACATTTACATTTTGCTTTCATTTCTTTACAAGACAAACTTCAATAACATCGGAACTGGAGAAGTGATAAACTGAAGTCATCTGCACTTTATGACCTCTTTACCACCGCTTAGTGAATCTCCCACCATGTTTCTTGTGCTATTATAGTACATTATTTGCACAGTAACTTCTGCACTGTGAGCATTTTGTACAATGTATTTATGTTTTAGTGCTTCATTAAAGTCCTGCTTTGCTTAAGTTTTAACCACTAACCTATTTATTACTCTATGCCAGGGGTCGTCATACCTTCTGCCCGACAGCCATTGTTGGACAACAGCTTCCATTATCCTCACTCGGCCAACTGCTGCTGATCAGGATCAATTTTCTGAATGAACCAAAACCTGACAATAGGTACAGATATTTTTTCCTTCTTTTTATTTTTGATTTGCTTTCTATCTGTCCTTATATGTTGTGCTTAATTTACCACAAAAATATAATAATCTTCTTCTTGTCTCAATTTTTGACTAAAGCAGTACCTGACATTTACTAGCTATTCTTCAGGAAGTTAAATTGTCAATACAGGTTATCTTGAACTAAAATGTGACAAAAGTCCTTCCATGATACAGAGACAATCTCTGTATAATACAGTTGTGTGTATAATTGCTGTAGCTTGAACAGACTAGGAAACCTGTCTCCAGGACAGATTTACTTGCTGGGAAAAAAATCCCATAGCCCCATACTGCATAGAACATGGAGGTCAAAACAGCTGTCTGTGGGTAGTTTGACTCTTGCTTTCCAACCCATGGTTTGCTGTATAAACTCTAACAAACAGCATAAGACGTGACTACGCTGTGTGATTTCATGTACCCATTGTCATATGGATTTGTATGAATGCAATAGAAACATTGTAAGCTTTGAATTCATTGCTGGAGACAGGTTTTCTGTTCTGATTCAGACAAAGGTCCACACAAGTGTATAATTTAGGATGCCAAACAGCCTAAAAGCAGATCAGAAAGCACTACAGAGTGTTGAAAACACACTTTCTGTATGATATTGTTTATTATTATTGTTAAAAGAACCCTATTGTTAAAATGCAATTTGCTAATATAAAAAGTCTATATTATAATCAGGGCTGGGAATTTACATGTCCACTAGTCTGTAACAATAAAAACAAAACAAAAAAAAACAGTAAATAATTTTGATATTGTCTATCACTGGATGAATTAGTAGTTTTTTCATCTACGTGCTCATAAAAATTTTCTCTGGTGAACATTATTCATATTTTTCCAGCACTGATCATAATAATAACAGTTAATATTTTACCATTTTCATTTCGTTATAGATTTTTTATTTTATATCATATTCATACTTGAAAATTCTCTGGATCTGCCTATGAGACTCAGTTTTCATAATTCATTCTCAGGTCTTCTGGAACTAATCCTCCTTCTCAGCTCTGAAAGTTCCTGGTAGCCCCCTACATGTTCATGTTCAATTGAGCCCACCTCTCTCCCTGTTCTGATCACCTTATTTATCAAACCAACCTACCTCACTTCTTAAACAACCCACCACACATAAGCTTGAACCAATTACAAGAATCCTTTCATTTGGATATTCCTACCTTAGCAATCTTTACTTGAATGTGGACTGGGGAGTTTCTTGTATAATCGTATTGCATGCATTGGTCTGGGTAGACTGGATAAACCAAAATTCCTTTGCAGTTCTCCCTTCCCCTTTTTCTCCTGACCATACCAAAAAACAACCCCATTATCCAAACACACCCACCCTGAACTTACTAAGATAAACACAATGATTTTAAATAAAAGCAGGACACAGAAATGTGGTGGAAAAATGGATGTCACGGAATATTTAAGGCCTATTTAACTATTTAAGCTCTTGAACCCTCCCACATAATGTGGGCCGTGGCATCCTTGCATGGGAATGGTACTACCCGCAAATCCCCAGCCAGGGCAGTTACTGAGGGAGCCCAACTCTCCGCTGTCCCCCAGGTTTTCCCGCTAAATTGCGATGTCCAGCCCCTGTCCTTTGGGAACAAAGGCAGGAGGGACGTGCATGTTATCTGGATTCAGGTGTTCTTGGCCACTGTCCGTCATCTTTTACATATGTGTATTTGGTCATTTTTCAGTTTGCTTTTTAATGATTCCCAAGTGTACCTCTTTAGGAGTAACAGTCCATCTTTCAGATCCAAATCCCTTTGTCCATCTTTTTCACCCTAGTGTCCCTATTTTTAAGAGATCAGACTGTATGGTGTATATATAAGTATATTACATTACTCCACAACAAAACAATTACCATTCGTGTGTTTAAACTTTAGTATAGGTTTATAAATTAGTCTTGGGAAATAAACACAAAGAGGTGTCAAGAGGTCATGAAATAAACTGGAAATTCTTGTTAATGTCCTGCCCATCAGCTACTCCCCCAGCAACACCACCTAAAACACAAATGTCCCTCTTTGACCACTTGAAATGTTGGGAGGTAGGCTTTTATATAAGCATAACTTCTATTTTAATATTAATGTTGCTTTAAGAAAAACATTAGAAATGTTTTTATGATAAATAACTACTGAAGCTGGAGCTGTTCTATAATGTAGACTAGCTTAATACCAAGGTGTTATCTGAATTCCTTTACAATTATTATATCTCCTTTAATATCACATATGACATCTCTTAAGCTCTTAACAAGGATGTGTTAAAAATAAAATGATCCGAGTGATTTGGCTCTGGAGTCTGAATAGTTTAAATAAGACAGGCTGGAAATGATTGATAAATTAAAACAAAATCCACAGGGTAGAGAAGATGATATGTCAGAAGATCGCATTTGCCTAAAGCAAGCAGTCAAGGTTGGAAAACGAAGTGAGTCATTAAACCTTAAACACGGAGAAGAAAAGACTGTTTGGGGACTAATTTCCAGGATAGAGAAAAGGTTTATGAGAGGTCAAGTCCAACCCTTCAAAAACTAGGAGGTGTTATGGTTGATACACTAGACAATCACAAATAATGTTAACACTAACAAGAAAATGATCTGTAGGGGCCCATGCAACAATTAAAAAAGATTAATTCAGTGGCAAACAAAGTGCCCCATATGTTTTTTAGCATCTTGAATGCTGGAGGGGTATCCATGGTATTCTAGAGACTTCTCTAGAATTCAGGGGATTAAAAGCCTCATTTAAGTAAATGGGAGTAATTATGTGTCCCTTATAGTGATGCTGGATTTCTCCAGAATTGGGGACATGGATGTTTTTGTAATGGGACAATAAAAAGCTACAATAATCCTTTTAATGTAAATGCAGACTGTTTATTACCCTTCAAAAACTCTGCTTGGAAGACTAGATGAAGATAGGTAACCCAGAGAAGCCTGCAGTAATACATAGAAAGTGTTGTTTAGGCCTCCAATCTGGGAAGTGTGGTTTAGACATCCATTCTGGTAAGTGTGGTTAGGCTTCCAATCTGGTGAGTGTGGTTTAGACATCCATTCTGGTAAGTGTGGTTAGGCTTCCAATCTGGTGAGTGTGGTTTAGGCCTCAGCCACATTTTAACGTCTGCTGTGATTGTATCTACACAGCCAACATCATCATTCATACTTATTAGAAAAACAACATTTTGCCCAATTCAGTTTGTCTGAAGAAATGGCTGCATAAATTGAAGGTACTAACAAAATGACAGGCAATCAGATTCACTGCAGTGGCATGTGTGACCCTCAAATCCACCAAAGGGACACAAATTATGATTAAAAAGTAGATTATATACACTACTATATGTTTATAACCCCTGCATGCTAGCTAGGTATACAGCACTTAGCTTCCCAATGCATTGGAGACTTCTGGCACCCAAAGAGTTAATGTAGAAAAGTGGATACCTGGAACTCTTCAGTCCATTAAGGACAGAGGGTGGGAGTGTCCAAATGACACAATTTACATCATAAAGTGTCTGAGGCTTAACTGGGGTGTATGAGATTGAGAGGGACGGGAGACAGTGGGAAGAAAAGGGTGGAGAGTGACTCAAATTGGCAGTGAAGTGGGTGGAGTTTGCAAAAGAACTCACTGAGCCCTGAGAATCAAATTCTGCCCCTGGAGACCCGGTAATTACATATAAAGACCAGAGTTTTGGGTCAGATACATATGGGTATGTTCCAAGGCAACAGAATAGAGATAGAGGGAAATGATCTCTTATTCTAAAAGTACCAGAGAACAGACTGGATAATCCTCTGGGTACAGCATTAGGCCCCAAGTCCCCTGTTGTCCATCACTAACCACTAAATCCTATGTAAATGCTGTGTATCTATTGAGGGCACAGTTAAGTATTTGAGTACTGTTTGCTGAAATTATTCTGTTTCTTATGTTGCCCATTGTTGATGAAGTTGTTTCCACTGTTTTTTTTAATCTCCCTCCAGTTCTAGGCTGGCTGTGCAATGAACAGCAGCCAGTAAATTAATTAAATGTCTGTTTATTCCAGTGCAGTCTTCTCACAATACACAACACTTTTGTGGCAGCAAGGATGATGGGATCTTGCTGTTCAGAAGAGGACAGTAGAATTGGAGAATGCAGAGAAGGAATTCAGTCACAGCAGGTCATCTGGTAAAGATCTTCAATGAATCCAGAAGTAACCTTGCTTCATGGGATTCTTATTCAGGAGGACTGTCAGTAACACTGCTCTTTTCTGATCAGGTGTATCTATCTGGTTTGGTTCCAGACAATCAATCAATGGGGCTAAAACAATTTCAATCAAATGCTCAATAGTTGCACCTGCAAAACCAATGGCAAAAACCTATGAGGTACAGATAGCAATGCTAAAAGTAAATTTTCACCAGCTCCATCTGTCATTATGCAAAGATTTTGGATTGATAAATGGAATCAGAGAGAAAATGAGTAATTCTACTTATATAACAGAACTAAGGCTTATTGAGAGAAGTGCTGTTTTAGTGAATTGTTAAGACACATGCTGCAAGGTTGTTTAGTCTATGGTATTACAGATGAGCCCAATTTAAATCAAGCAAGTGCACAAGAAAAGGCCTCAGCTGCAGAGACAGCATCACTACACAGTAACAAAATTTGTTTTGCAACCGCCAATGTACACACAGTTTGCCCAAATGAAGAAAATGATTATAATCTACATAAGCTTAACATCAATACAAAATTAAACCTAACTGCATCACTGCAAATATTTAAAGGTTGCTTAAGATGTGGAGGTCTGCTCAATCATTCCACATTCAAATTCAATTACACTGAATGCCATTACTGGAAAAAGAGATGTCATATCATGTGTGTCTACAAAGCAAAGTCCAAGCAGAGGAAATATTAGGATATGGACGAGAGTTCTTCCCAACAGCAACAAGATCAGACAGCAAGGTCAAACTGACTTACCACCTCCAAAGTATTGGTAAACTGTGACTGCAAATGTATCAATAAATAGTAGCTAATGTAATGGAAGTGAACTGTGGTTCTAGGGTATAAATTATAAGTTAAGAGTCTTTGTATAAGCATTTCCAGATGACATCCCTAGGTTATCAATGCTGTGTTATGGATTACAAATGGTTCAGCTGACAGGAAGCTATGATGTAAATGTTTTCTGTAGTGACTTTAATGGAAAGCTGCCTCATCATTTCAAATTGTCAACAAAAAAAGCCTTTTGGAGAGAAACTAGTTTAATCTACAGGGAATAAGCATATAAGGGGTCCATGTAGTTAGTGAGGGATGTCTTAAGAATGAACTTGAATAATTTGCTCATTTTCAAAGATGAATTGGGATTTTATCATTGACCCCAGTATCATTTAAACTGGATGCAGCAGTCTCTCTTATACACATGAATGCAAGAACAGTTCCATATGCTTTACACCGAAAGATTCACATTGAACATGAGCACCATACACTCACTGCACAAGTGATACATGCACCAATTACACAAAGAAAACCTACTGTACCTGTGATTAAATAAAACTGAGATGCTTGAATATGGGGAGATTAGAAATGTACGGTAAACCAGGTCTTGTACAGTATCCATACCCTGTACCTTTTTTAAATCAGTTACTTTCTGCATTGCTGGAGGTAAAGTTTTTGCCAAACTTGACCTTGCCCAAGCCTTAGCAGCTACTTCCTGTGGATGAGGATGCTGCTTATAATATGTTGTTGTGCATTTTTAATTAAACACCTTTAGTTTGGCTTATTTGTTGCACGAGGAATCTTCCATCATTTCGTAAAAGCCCTGCTTCCTGGAATTCCAGGTGTTGCAACATATTTTGATGACATTCTGCTTATGAGAGCTTCACAGACTTTATTAGCTGAGTATATTAGAGAAGTGATTACCCATTCTGCTGCATCAGGTGTATGGTTAAAAGAAAAATGTGTTACATTCTTGGGAAGCCATATTGATGCACCTGACATCGCTCAATAGAAGATAAAGTAAAAGCAATCTGTGGTGCTCCTGAAACAAAGTTTAAAACAGGCATTATAAGCATTCCTTGGGATGATACATTTATTTCACAGTTTCACCAAGCGATAGTAGCTGAACCTCTCCAACTCCTGCTAGTTGAAGGAATCCCATAGAAATGGTCTCACCGTCACTCACAATCTTTTCTAACATCTGACTCCATTCTTGTTTCTTGATGAAGTCTTGTATGGGTGCTGTTTTTAATCATGTGGAAAGGAAGCACCAAGATCTCAACAGACCACAACTACACATAGACTGACAAGGTGGCTCTTGTTGTCATAATAAGAGTTCTACAACTTAATTTATAGTTGAGAAGAAAGAAGAAAGAAAGAAGGGCGCTTCCTAGTGCAATATTAAAGTTCAATAGACCTCCACCTTTTCATCATTGTACTCATAATTTTAATGACCACTAGAAGTGGTCAGCAATACAGATGGAGGAATCTGATGCTGAACCAACTCAGTCAATCGGTAGATGCTGCTTCCTGAAATGAAACCATAAAGACCTCAGGACCCTTGGAAACAAAGAAATGAAGAGCCAGACAGGAGTGCAAATCACCAAATATATCCAAGCTATAATTGCACAAATCTTAGAATAACAAGCTCTTAGTGTAATACTCACACTTGTGTAAACATATGCCGGTTGTGCATTTGAAATTCACACTGATTATTAATCACTTTTAGGTTTGCTGACAAAATAGAAACTAGTGTCCTCAATCATGTTTCCTTGAATATTATGTTGGAACATACTGATCAGTTCCTATGGTTTTACACTTGTGTATATGCCAGGGAAGTCTATTTATAACGCTGATGTTTTAGGTCGCCTACCTTTACATATATGAGAATGTACAATATCAACACCCTTTGAAATTTTAACATTGGAATCCATTCATGATTATTGTCTGCAAGCCAACCAGGATGCAAAACTGACAGCCAAATATCTCTTTATGTTCCATATTCTCAACTGCGCGTGGAGGGTAAGGCCAACTGAGAACCATCAACATGAACTTTCTGCTCATAAAGGCTGCGTCTTTCTGGGAAATAATCATTCCTGAAAAAAGTTTGTCTCCTTAACTATGTTACATGGAGCCCATCCAGGAATTGTGCCCATGAAAGCATTAGCAAAATGTTATGTCTTTTGGTCCTGGATTCTTGCAGATGTAGATTGGGGTTCTAAAGCAGTGTAGCAAATATCAGATAAGTCAGCATTTCAGTAGGAAGTTACAAAGAAGATTTGGACCCAGTTTCACATAGATTTTTCTGAACGACTTCAAGGTACCAAAAAAATCTTAATAGTGATGAACTACCAGGGCCAGTCCAGCTGAGTTGTTAATGGGTAAGGGTGAGTAAAGTTCCTATTTTTGTTCCCATGTGAATTTTTGTGAAACATTTTACTATACTGCACTTTTTCCATGGAAATTTCCACCCATAGAGAAATCCATAGATTTTCTGCCATTTCGCTAACCATTGCAGGTGCATCTGGAGAAGAATAAGGCCATTCTACTACACCTCTGCCCCCCCACACACTCAGATGGGTGTGGGACAAATTTAGTTAATAATTGGTATAGGCAATGTGCAATCAGTTGCAACTTCACTGTGCACAATGTGAGATAAGGTAGTAAAAAAGGAAATGGAGGGGGACACACCATGGCACTCTGCTCTCTTTTTTAAAAAAAAACCCATAAAGTTTATTCATTTAATAAACAATAAGAGCAATAGGTAAGAAAACAGTAATAAAAGCAGTAGAATAACATAATTTAGTATTGATATATAGATATATATAGTGTAAACAGTAAATAAGAGCAATAGTTAGAATAAAAGGATGAACAGTAAACAGATGAGACCAGGGGGAGGAGGAGGCACTAAACTCTATTCAAAAGTCTAGTATTTGAACAGAATTTACTATTTAACAAGGATTTCCAGACAGAAAGGAAGACATTGTAATTGTCCGATTCTACTGAGCTGAGGTACTAATTTCTGCAGATGAAACTGATTTTCTCCAAAACGTTAGGTCAAGCAATATGAGGGTTTTCCACTGTAAACCTATAGTGAACCTAGTAGCCAAGCAGATTCTAGTAATAAGCTGGTCTTGGTTCTTACTGGTAACATCTGCTCTCATTCATCACATGTAACATAAACACCCTGACATTTATGTTAAGCATTTGAAACCATCCACCCAAAACAGTAAACTGAGTGCTATTCATTGTCCCCACTGCATCCTCAGGGTCCCTTTTCTCCTCAGGTAATACCATAATTGCATCTATTACCACCACCACCAACTGACAGCAAGTCTGAAGATGTGACGATCTGGAAGGTAGTCTCTACCCATTGCACCTTGTGTGGAGCACTGACCACATATGGCAATGTGGTGGAGATTATTTGAATGGTGGAGACATACTATTCCACTGATTTATTATTTTTATTAAGTCTTGCGCCCACCACCCCCACTCAGTCATTTGCCCTTAGTGTATCCAACAAACAATATGTCAGGTGTACCCTAGGGATCCGGGTCCAGAAGGTTGAGTACGATGCTTGAGAGCAATGCTCAGTTGAGGAGACAATCACCCTTATCCATTGCAGTGGCTGAATCCGGATAAAGTTGCTGGCCGCGAAGCCAGATGGCTGAACCCAGTTGAGCCAGGACCCTGACCAGGATGGAACTAAGGCTGTACTGTACAAGACCCAGAAACCTGAAACTAAAGGACCACAATTCAGAGTAACAGTAGTCCAGAGATAGAAAGGTACACAAAGCACTAGCAGCTGGTATACTCCTAAGGGAGCTGGTGAAAAGGGAGAGTTGGGACACCCCTAACTCTGTAACAGTACAAGGTTCCTGTGATAGCAGGGGCACAAAGTCTCAATGAAGCAGACCCACCAAGGGAAGCAGGGTACCATTGTCCCCCTGAACAAGACTCTCCAAGGGAATTAGCATAAACTCAGGAGCCTCTGGATTCCAGGCATCTCAGACCTAGGTAGAAAGAGAAGACCAATCCCAGCAGTCTAGGACTGCTACAATACCCTCTGAAACCTGACCATAATAGCGGGCTTGGACTGCATGAACCCGTTGGACCAGTGGGCTGAGATCACCAGTGGTCCAGAGACTGGTAATCTGGCTAAGGAGATGAAGCATCTCTCCCACTCTCAGCTTCATCTGTTTCAGAAGACGAGGGAGCTGGATAGATATACTCCAGATCAACATCATCATCAATATCTAGGCCATCATCAGCCTTCTTCCCCACTACCTCCATATTCGACAAGACTTTTTAAAGTCTTAAACAATTTCTTTTTAACTTTTCCCCTTAATGGGATTTCCAGAACGTTCACTATTAATTTCAGGACAGAGGCTGTACTTGTGTTAGGGACCAGGAACCAGACAGACACAACGATGTAAAATGCAAAACACCTTTATTAAAATAACAAAAGCAAATAAAGCAAAATCGTGATCCAGAAGTGTAAACCAAAAGACAAGCAGGGGTCAGGAACCAAGACAGGTACTCAGCCAAGCCGGGGTCAGGAATATGGAGATCAGCGATGTCGGGAACAAGCCAGGAGTCAGGAATCAGAAGGGACGTCAGAGGAAGCCAGGTCATGCACAGGAAATCAGGAACGCAGTAGAACACTCTTGCAGCCAGAAGCAAACACAAGGGCAATCAGGAAGTGACACAAGCTGCTTTAAATATCCTGGGAGGGTTGGCTGATAGCAGTCAGGTGAGCAAACACAGAGGTCAGCTGATTCAGCCTGATTCAGCAAAGGGAAGGCAGCAGTAATGGATAGCAGAGCACTGGATTAGTTCAGTCAGTAGAATCAAGCAGCAAACTTAGAGCAGCTCAGCCAAACTTTGACAACTTGTTACTCTCACTGACAGATGCAGCAGTTGGTTGAACTGCTACACCTTCCTCCTCTATGCTATTAACATTAGAATGCAACTTTTCATCTTCAGTGTTCTTGATTGGTTTATTAATACTATTGGTGGAGGTGGAACTTTCACATACAGCCCCCTCAGGAGGAGAAGGATAATCATAATTTATTCCACACATTACAGCAACCATGGCTGCAGTCAGTTTTTGGACTACCAATTTATTAACAGGTAGCACTCCCTGCACTATTCCTTTCCTCTTATCCCTGCCCCTAGCATATTTTCTGGACATTATCAAATTAGTGTGGATTTAACAGCAAAGTATACAAATGTACTGTTTGCGAGTGATTTCTTGCCCTTAAGTACTGTATCATATGTCTCCAGTATCTGTCATGGTAGGCCTCAGTCACAGCTCATGTCAAGGTCCCTGTTTGTCTCTGTCATCTATCAGTCATTTTTTTTATCTTTTATAAACAGTCCCTATAAATCACTGTGTACAAAAAAAGAGCAATTCCTTCTTTGCCTTTCGATCTGTCTATAGCTAGTGTCAAGGAGATTTCAGCAGCTGCTTTCCGTCTCTCACTGCAGTCTTTATTTGTACAATACATGATGAATATAGACTTTAATCAATATTATGCTGGTCCTGCTTCTTCTGGCTATTGTAGAAGTTAAAATCAATTGTGTTTATCTGTCTCTTGGGTGTCAGTCTGCAAATTATTCAGTCACAGAGGCTCAGCCATCTCAGGAAGGAACTTGGATCACCTGCCTGTCTCAGTCAAACAAGATTTTGGGGTATTTAGGTAAACCTCCTTTCTCCCTTCACAATCCCCAGGGCCCCAAACTCGCCTGACACAGAGTCCCCAGAATATTCCCTAAATGATACTCCAACTCCACTTTCTTTGTGTTTCTTCTATAGCTCCAAAACGCTTCTGCTTTCTCTTTCTCACAAACACAGAATAATAAGCTGCAGGAACCTGGCACTGCTTTTATACTATCCTGACAGGAATTCAATACCTGAATTCAATACAATGATCTGGAAAGAAAACAGAGGAAAATCTTTACTTTTTGCAAAAAGTTTGCAAATTGTTTCCCTCATCCCTAATGCTTAGTACACGAACCCCAGTTTCTACTGGATAGCTTATTGTGCTTGCAGTAAGGCATATTTTATTGTTATATTGCTAGAAAAGAGTCCTCTTTTGGGTACGTTTTTCTCATTTTGTACAGATCTGTAGTACTTTCCTTTCAGCTTGCTTTAATTAGGGCAACATGTCCTTCAGTGTCAAGTATCTTATTATATAAATTTTCAATTACTGTAAGCCCTTTTCAGTTTTTATCCTCAGTGCTGCTATCAGAGATCCAGCTCTACACCACTGGTACCCAGGTTCATACAATTCACACATAGGGCTGGATTCTACTATCTACAAAAATAGTTGTTTCTTTCCTTTCTATCACACTGGCCAGGTGGTAGGGAGATGGGTAAGCATGTCCCTTTCCTTGACCCAGCTACTGGATCTTGATGTCCAGTGACTTTTTTCTTTTTAAATTATTTTTTTATATAATTTGTTTTTATTCATAAAGTGGTTGGTTATTTAGGTTACACCACCAGAACACTGTGTGTTCCATTGCATTGTAGTAGGCAGTACTTTGGTACTAAAAGGGGTTAACACTCTCACTACACCTGTATAATGGGAGCATCAGAAGATCAGATGATACGCATATGCTTGTAGTAGATCAGCATACCTGGGCACTTTGTCTTGTGGACTCACCTGCATGGAGTCCTTTGGTGCCACTTGGGGAGATAAATGACGCAACTTGCATCAAAAAAGGGGTGGGGCTTAATCATGAGGGGCAGGCTTCCTAGATGTGGAAAAAAATAGCAGGAACAGGGTGGAGAAGGAGAAGTGGGTGGGGAGTAGAAGGAACAGACTATGAAGGAGCAGAAGTGGGCAGAGTTTAATTTAAAACTCCCCACATCTGGAGAATCAGATACTGCTGCTGATTACCGGGTCTCCAGGGCAAATCCGTAGAGTTCCCAGCTATGTAGATCAAGAAGGGGTTAAGGCATACTTGTCTTTTGGAACCAGCACACAATCAGACCAGTTAAATATCAGATTTCTGGGGATTTCTCCCCGTACACATACACACACACACACAAAATCTAGGCAGTGTGATCTCTCATGGATCAGTCTGCCTGTTTATCTTTGTGTGGGACTGCACAGATCAGATCAGAGCAATCAAAATTTTAAAACCAGGCTGACCAACCAAATAAACCAGCAAATCTGGTCATTTTCAACTAGACTGGGTGGTTTTCAAAAGCACCCCTGCCCCCCATGAGTGTGGGCACCTTTAATGGCAAATCCCATCTTGCATATTTTCAGTGACAGTGCTGCATCTTGCAAATGACCCGAGATAACATTCAGATCCTAGAGCTGTTTTCATAAATGCCACCTTAACCCTTTGAGTGCCAAAGAGATAACTAATGCACTGCAATGCACTGGATACCTCTCTGGCATTCAAATGTTTAAATATTATCAACTTTATTTAACACTTTAGGGACCAGAGGGGAATGAAACTCATTACAAAGTATTATAATCTGATATTATGCAGTGTATAATAAACCTGCTGCTTGATCTATAATAGTTAACATAGGGGCAACGTATAGATGCAAAAGTGGAATAATTCTCTGGAAAATCATCTGCACCACAGGGGACAATAAACATTTCCATTGATTTAAATGGAGTTTTATCCCGCTGGATGCTAGAGAAAGCTCCAATGCCACTATAAAGCCTGTGATAAAGCTTTAACATTCAAGGGGTTCATATCCCTGTTTATACCAATGGGGATTTCATTTAATCTTCTATATGGTGCACTTAGTTTGCACTAGAATAACTCCACTTTTCTGGTGCATATGGCTCATTGAGTACTAAATGGATAGTAATGGTTCAGTTAAACCTAAGCTACTTTCTTTCCTTATAGTGTATACTATTGCTCTCCATTGTTGGTACTGTTCATATCTCTCTATTTTCCATGAAATTATATTATAAAGTGTACTACTCGCAACCCTTTTCATTATTGTAAGCCGCCTCCCCTGAGATCTGAAATCTGTTCATCATACTGGACAGATCACAATGAGATCAGTATAAATAAAACCCTGACTCCTTGATGAAGAAGGGCAGGTTTTTCCTTATACTGACAGAAGATTGTCCCTCATAGCGACCTGCTTTCCGCTCTGAAGACAGATGTAAATAATAGAGTTGGGTGGGGGACACTTTATAATATAATTTCAAAGAAAATAAAGTGATATAAACATTGCCAACGTAGGAGAGCAATAATGTACACTATACAGAAAGATCGTAGCTTAGCTTTAACTGAACCATTACTAACCCTTTAACATTTCTTTAACAATTAGTAGCAATGGAAAGAATTCTTTTAAATTTTCCACCCATTTATAGTGTAACCTGTTCATGGGTTGAAGCCTATAGTCTGCATAATTGCAGGTATGTTTCCTTCAGAAATGTGTGGAGTACAGTGGTCAATTCAAACAATACAATGTGTAATCTAGCCCATCTGATGCTCTTCTTTATTACATGTCACAGCTTTTGTTATTTTGGGTAGATAACTCTGCTACACCACATGTAAGGATACATATTTATCCCTGTGTATATACTGGTCAGGGTCAAAGCTAACTATTACATACCCAAACAATAATCTCCCAAAATCAGGAGAAAAGCCTATTTGGCACATACACCAGTATTTATGTTCTGTAGTATTTAACTCACATAGATAAGACAATTTAAAACATGACAATACAGAGAGCTTTAAATATAGTATACGAGAACTAAACAAGACTTAATATAGACTGAAGTAGTGTTGTCCTAGGTATGTACAATAAAAATCAACTAGGCAAGACAACACACCAGACAGCAGTGTAAACCATTGTAAGTTTACTTAACACAGCAATGTGATACTCAAATGTTCCAGCAAAGTCTGGGAATGAAAAGTGCTTATTTAAAAGGCCATCTTCAACTATATGCAGGTTTGGTTTTCATGATATCCCTGCTTGATCATAGCTAGGCAATCAGTGGATCAGTGTCAGTGTCTGAGAGAGAAGCTCACAAAGAAATTCCAAGGCCTGCTCAGGTGACCAGGGGACACCTCTTGAGATTAGAGGAAAGGAGGTTTAAACTTCAGCAGAGGAAGGGTTTTTTTACGGTAAGGTCTGTCAAATTGTGGAATTCATTGCCCAGGGAGGTAGTTATGGCAGATACAATGGACACATTTAAGAGAAGATTAGATACATTTCTTTCAAAAGGGAACATACAGAGTTATACTGTTTATCAGTAGGCAGATCAGGAAGGTCTGATAAAGACTAATTTAATTGGTAGCAGGAAAGCTATAAAATTCTTAGTTACTGAGGTATGAAGCGAAGGTTGAACTTGATGGACTTGTGTCTTTTTTCAACCTAATTTACTATGTTACTATGTTACTATGAGTCAGCTGAAGGAGATGGACAGCTTAGTCGAAGGATTCGAGAAGTGTCTACAAGAGTTGACAAAACAAGTCTATGCACAAGAGAAGGGAGCATACCTCGAAATTAGCAATTCGTAGACTCTAACGGAGTCAACAGGAGTCGATATAGAGTGAGCTAGGAGAGTTGTTGACTTTGGACTGGGTAATCTGAGAGACAGAACTTCGACTTGGGAGAGTCGTTGACTTCGGACTGGTTAATAGGAGAGACAGAACTTCGACTTGGGACAGTCGTTGACTTCAGACTGGGTAAACGGAGAACTTTGACTTCCACTACCTGCAATTAGTCAGAAGTATTGAGTTGTCGGTAAGGATTCCAACTACGACACCCTCGACTAGTTGGTCAGGCAGGGAGTTGTTGACTATCCACACCCTCGACTGGCTAGGCGGTCGCTGGAGCTATGGCACCAAACTCAATCGGAGAGCCTGAGTTGTGGAGTTAAGCATATAGAAACTCAGACAGCCGGAATAAACAGGAATCTCTGGTACAAAGAGCAGCTGAAGACTTAGTTGAGTAACAGCTGAAGGGACTCCCGTTGTGCAGTGGAGCAGCAGGAAAGGAGTCTCAGTGAAGATGAAGTGTGGTCAAGGGAAGCCGAAGTCAAACCCAAACCAGAGACAAGGTGCCAAGGATTCAAACGGAGTTGCAGCCTGGAAGGAAGCCGGGTTGAGAATAGTAGACTCAGAAGCAAATTCAGAAGACAGGAGACAAGGTCGGGAAACAAGGCAAAAGGTTGGTACACAGATTCAGGAAACTCTGGAACGCTGCAGCAAGGACTCTCAGGATCTTGGTGTGAAAATCGAGCAAGTGTTGGAAGTTGACCCAGGTAAAGGCCACAGTAGCCAGCAGAAATGGTAGGAGGAGGAGTAGTCTGAAGGAGCGTGTTAATCAGTCATTGTTATTGATCTACTTGTGCTTAAGTAGCGATATCCTTAAAAGCAGACCTTCTAGTTTAATTTGAGAGCTGGATCTAGGAATTACTGGACAAGATAGAGAATTTATACTTGGATAATTCTTTAACGCATTGCTCACAATGTTTTGGAGACATCGCTACCATTCAGGTGATTAAAAGTCCCATTTATATTGAAAGGACTTTTTATTTGGCAAAACTGCATGATGTAGCCACATACACTAACATAAGAATGGGTGCACAAGTAAGTGTATAATCCGCAAAGTTGAAGGAACAAATGTTCAAATATGAAAAGAAACATAAACGACAAGTGGCCTAGGACTAAAAGGATTCAAATATATATCCATGGCTGAAGGGTCTGTCCAAATGAACAAAGCACCTGGATCCAATAGAAGATAGACTAGAAAGAACTGGAGTCCTTGCCGGCCTCTATATAACATCTTCAGCTCCGGGTCTGAAGGTGAATCAGACTCAGATATGGAAGGAGATGACCTAGGTGCGATGGCTGGAGCATCAAGGGGAGCAAAACAGAACCCTTATATAGGAGTTACCATGAGAGATATAAATCCAATAGCCCACGCAGAAGGGGAAAGTAGAAAGGGAGAAAAAAAACACTCAAAGTCCCAGTTACCAGCCTTCATTCATTTTAATCTGTCCCAACATGAACGTAAAGGGATTTTAATGTTTCACAAAAACAGCAGCTCCAATTAATCTTCATAGAATTTGGGCCATGGAGAGTGTTATTTCAATACTGTCAGAGTTGTAGTTCAAGAGTAATTGAATGATAAAGTATCCACCTCCTGCCTCTTTTACCTAGTGTAAACCACCTCCCTCCCTGAGACCAGACAGCTCAAAGCAAGGGACAATCTTCTTACTGTGAGCATAAGGAAAACCCTGCCCCCCTTGACAGATTTATCCTTATGCTCACTGACGATTGTCCCTCTCTGCATCCATCTGGACAGTCTTGCTGCTCTGAGGTGAGCAGTGTTATATCAGTAAAAGGGCGGGAGGGGGATACTTTATAATTAAATTAATCTTGAACTACAACGCTGACAGTATTGAAATAACACTCTCCATGGCCCAAATGCTATGAAATGCTATTTTATTGTGAAACATTACTACCCCTTTAAGACTTCCAAGACATCAGTAATACACAAGTGATTGGACTAAAGTTTCCAGATAGAGACCGACTGAGTTTAATGTTGAGACTGATTTTTTTTAAAGTTTATCTCATTTAAAGATCAAATAAGGCTTAAGATCCACTATGTCTTGCTAGTTGAATTTTAGTATGGAAGAGATGAGAGCACTAATTGATATTAAATTAATAAGGAAATAATAGTGCATCCTGCTATAGTCTTGCTATTGCCATGCAAGACTATTGACTGTATTGTAAAGACATCCTGAGGTGATGATGCCAGCAGATATCTAAAGTTGACATTCAAATGTTCATCAGCTTTAAATGGAAGTGGATCAATACATTGATTGACGAAAAGCTAATGAACAACTCACTTATTGAATTTTCTTAAGAATGAATATCTAATCACTCTGGTACTCCTTTTTTAAGGTGCACAAACCTTTAAGCAACCTATCTGTGCAACAAATTGTGTCTGTGCTGGGCTGTCTACTACGACTTATAGCCCAAAACGTGGTCCGCATCATGCAGCATTAATACAAAAGAAATGGATGTAAACAAACTTCAAAAAGTGGACATTCAAAACACAATATTGGTGGTATTACATGTCACAAGCTTATATACATACACATCCCATAGTGTTGGAATTGCAAAGGTCGATGCCTTATCATATCAGGATGTCAAGGTTTGGCTGAGCTGCTCTACTCTGCTGTTGATTCTGCTGCCTGAGCTAATCTAGTGCTCTGCTATTGATTGCTGCTGCCTTCCCTTTCCTGGGTCAGGCTGACTCAGCTGGCCTCTCTGTAATCACCTGTTATCAGCCAACCCCTTCCAGGGTATTTAAAGCAGCTTGGCTCAATTCCTCCTTGCCCTTGTGTTGTTGTTGCTGGCTGCTGTGGATTCTCCTGTGCTCCTGTTTATCCATGTATGACCTGGCTTCCTCTGATGATCCTTCTGACTCCTGACTCCTGGCTTGTTCCTGACATCGCTGACTTCTGTGTTCCTGACTCCAGCTTGGCTGAGTACCCACCTTGGTTGCTGACCTGGCTTGTCTTTTGATTTATGCTCCTGGATCACCATTCTGTTTTGTTTGTTTATTGTTGCTTTAATAAATGTGTTTTGCATTTTATATTTTTTCTGTATAGTTCCTGGTCCCTAACACAGGAGTATTTGCATGTATCAATGAAGCTGAGAACTATGCCATCGTCAGCATAAGCTCCTGGCAGGGTCACTCAAGGTGGACAGATCAAAGCTAAGACAATACACTAGATCAATCCAAAATCTGCCAACCCGCAGTAGACCAGCTTGGCAGATTTTGGTCCATCCCATTAGCATGGCTTCACATCAAAAAAAGGTCTCTCTTTCCCTGGAGGCTTGCAAGCTACTTCCTACAACAGCAGGAAGACCAGCTCAATGGCAGAGGGTGGTAAGAATCACTGGGTTCTATCAAGCAGCCTTTGGTCTTTAGATATTGGAAAGCTTAACATCTGATTTATGAGTATGGTTTCACGCTTAGAGAAACTCATAGAAGAATTAATCACTCATAAAAAAGATGAATATTTAGTCAGATTAGATGGACACTGGCTATACTATAAAGGAACCAACGATGGATTATGCTGAGGGATCAGATTATTGATTAAGAAAAGACTGACAGACTCAATCATAAAAGAAGAAATTATTTATGAAAAGCTCTCTCCCTGTGCTATCACGCTGAACAGTCATTACGGTCTTCAATCATTCAAGTTTATGCTCCTACAAGCGGCCACAGTGATGAAGAAGTTGAAGAATTTTATGATGATTTATTATGCCTCTACAAACAAGACAATTACCACTAAAAATGTATAATGGGAGAACTCAATGCAAGAATTTGTAAGATCCATAACAGTGAAAAATCGATCAGATCACATGGAACTGGAAAAATAGACTATAGAGGCAACCAATTGATCGAATTTGCAGAAGACCAAAATTTGTAGATCATGATTCATTCTGCAGGAAACAAGTCCCAGAGAAAATGGACATGGAAAAGCCCTAATGGTAATACAAGTTAAATTGACTTCATACTTTCAAATAATGAAACCATATTCACTGCTCAGTCTTAAATGTTTTTAATGTTGGAAATGTCCAATGTCTAGTGAGAGCAAAAATCATAATTGACTGCAAAAAAGAAAATGATCAATTCAACAAACGTGAAGATCAACACTAGCCAGCTACTGAAAAATCCTAAGAATTATTAGATAGCACTGTCCAATTGCTTCAGTGTGCTGCTAGACCTTCCAGACAAAGACATTTCAGCCCACAAACAAAGTTATTGAGACTATCGTAGACACATCCCATGCAATTGCACCTACTGTTACGTAACAAAAACCAACCCTAATATCAAAAGAAACAGTTGCCATGATGAAAAAGTGATGATAAATGAAGCAAAAAGGTAATATTAGAAGCACAATAGAATATGTAGAAATCTGCAAGACCATAAGGAAGCTCTTAAAAGAAGAAACATGCAAGTTCAGTGTTGAGCTCATCAAAAGGACACTGGAAGAAAATAAAGGGATAAAGAAAGCAAAACAAACGATGGCCACACAAAGGAGCCATATGTTTGCATTAAAGCTTGAAGATGGTACAACACTAAAAACTCAACAACAAATACTAAAACTAGTGGAAGAATTTCATTCAAATCATTATATGGATGAAGGAGAAAGATTGAATGCAGTGCCAGAGACTGAAGCTATGCCAGAAGTGTTGGCATTAGAAATATAAACTAAAATAAATTCAATGAAAAATGACAAAGCAGCTGGACCCGATACAGTTACAATTGCAGTGTTAAAAGCCGGAGGTCAACCCTTATTCAAAGCCATAGCTAAGCTATTTTCAAAATGCCTGCTCTTTGGCAAGTGCCTGAAACATGGAAGAATGCAGAAGTCATCCTACTGCACAAAAAAGGTGATAAGACAGATCTAAAACTAACGAGCAATAAGCCTATTGCCAGTGGTCTGCAAGGTTTTCACAAAAGTATTATGAAAAGAGTGGACACAATACTTAACGTGACACAACTTAAAGAACAAACAGGTTTCAAGAGCGGTTTCAGTACGATGGACCATATGCAGGCAGTGCAAGAAGTTATAGAGTGGCATAATGAATTCAACCTTCCATTATGCATAGACTTCACTGACTATGAAAAGGCCTTTGACTCAGTTAAAAAGCAAGTAATAATCAATGCCCTGAACAACCAACGAATAGATAGCGCTTACAATCAATATATTAAAATGCAACTGCATCAATACAGGTCAACAATGATAGAGTCCAGAACAACACAGAAAAAAGGGTCCGACAAGGAGAAACAATCTCCCCAAAACTATTTTCTGCTTGTTTAGAAGAAATTTACTGCAAACTAGATTGGGACAAAAAAGGTCTTAAAGGGGATCTATCACCCTGATACAAGTTTGTATTAATATGTAGGTTATATAGCGAATATTTTAATATTACATTAATTTTTTTGTTTACATTGTTATTTGGCCAAAATCTAAGCAATAATTATTGCCCTGAGCCCTGCTTCCGGACAGACTGCGGTTACCTGCTCTGTACAGCAGTCTGTCACTCTGCCTCTTCTCCCCTCCTTCTATCCAGCCAATATCTAGCCAATGAGATCACTACAGCCTACAGGCAGAAAGCCCCCATCATCGGAGGAGGCTGGATAGAGGGAAGAGAGCAGAGGAAGAGTGTCAGACTGTGCTGGTAACCTCAGTCTGTTCAGTAGTAGGGTGCAGGGCAGTATTTATTCCTTAGATTTCGGCCAAATAGCATTTTAAAAACAGAAATTGATACAATATTATACCTAGTCACTATATAACCTACATATTATTACAAACTTGTATTAGGGTGATCCACTTTAATATCAATGGAGACTACCTACATCACTTACGTTTTGCAGATGATATCATACTTTGCCAGTAGTCCTGAAGAATTGCAAGAATGCATTGAAGAGCTACAACAAAAAATCTGGTCTGTACAGGGCCTGATTTCCTAATAGGCAGAGTAGGCAACTGCCTACAGCTCAAACTTTTGAGGGACACCGCAGCTGTGCTGACCATACCCACATTCTAAATTGTGTGTGCGGCCAGATCACTCTCAATATCCTTGCACCAGTTTTATACACCTTTGCAGGCCTCAAGCAACCACAATATTAAAGCTTGGTTTTTGCACTTGCTTATTATAGGCTAAGGGTATTTTCTGTTCCAGGCAATAGTGTCTGGGGCCATATGAGGAATGGGGTGGGTGTGGCCATGAGTGGAGCTAAGGGTATCTAGAGTGCCTTGCCTAGGAGAGGAGCACCTGGGATGTAAATCCATCCCTGGGTCTGAAGATGTACCTACGTATGTACAGTAATGTGCAAAAGTTTTAGGCAGGGGTGAAAAAATGCTGTAAAGTAAGAGTGCTTTCAAAATAGACATGCTATTAGTTTATATTCATCAGTTCAATATTTGGTGTGACCATCCTTTGTCTTCACAATGGCATCAATTCTTCTAGGTACACTTGCACTCATTTTTATAAGGAACTCGGCAAGTATGTTTCCAAACATCTTTGAGAACTAACCACAGTTCTTCTGTGGATTTAGGCAGCCTCAGTTGCTTCTCTCTCTTCATGTAATCCCAGACAGACTCAAAGATGTTGAGATCAGGGCTCTGTAGGGCCATACCATCATTTCCAGGACTCCTTGTTCTTGTTTACACTGAAGATAGTTCTTGATGATTTTGGCTGTATGTTTGGGGTCATTGTTATGCTGCAGAATAAATTTCAGGTCAGTCAGATGCCTCCCTGATGATATTGCATGAAACGCATGTATCTGCCTATACTACTCAGCATTGAAAATAACATTAATTCTGACCAAATCCTTTACTCCATTTGCGGAAATGCAGCTCCAAACTTGCAAGGAACCTCCAAGATGCTTCCCTGTTGCCTGCAGACACTCATTCTTGTACTGCTTTCCAGCCTTTAGTGAACAAACTGCCTTCTGCTACAGCCAAATATATAACATATTGACTCATCAGTCCAGAGCACCTGCTGCCATTTTTCTGCACCCCAGTTCCTGTTTTTTCGTGCATAGTTGAGTCTCTTGGCCCTGTTTCCACATCAGAGGTATGGCTTTTTGCCCCCCCCCCCCCGTCTTCCTTGAAGACCACTTCTCACCAGACTTCTCCAGACAGTAGATGGCTGTACCAGGGTTCCACTGTTTTCTGCCAATTCTAAGCTGATGGCACTGCTGGACATCTTCTGATTGCAAAGGGAAGTAAGCATGATGTGTCTTTCATTTGCTACACTAAGTTTCCTTGGCCAACCACTGTGTCTACGGTCCTCAACATTGCCCGTTGCTTTGTACCTCTTCAGAAGAGCTTGGACATCACATCTGGAAACCCTTGTCTTCCTTCAAGTTTATGCCTGGGAGAGACCTTGATGATGCAGTATAACTACATTGTGTCTTGTTGCTGTGCTCTGACTTGCCATGGTGTTTGACTTTTGACATTAAACTGTCTTTGGCACCTTGTTAGCAGAGTCTGGCTGTTCCTCATCCAGTTTTATTCTTCATACACAGCTATTTCTGTTTCAGTTAATGATTCTGTTTCAACATTCATATTAAATTGATGATCATTATTACCTGTTTTGTATAATTGTTTAAGTATACACCTGACTATATGCCTACAAAATCCCTGACTTTTGCAAGTGTACCTAGAAGAACTGATGGTGTTTTGAAGGCAAATGGTGGCCACACCAAATATTGATTTGATTAAGATTTTTCTTCCGTTCACTCACTATTCATTTTGTTAATTCTCCTCTTTGCTTCAAGGAGAGGTTTGTGTGGGAATGTATTGGTGCTTCCAGGTATTCTGTTCCTCTACACTTATAATAAACTGGAAACAGAGGAAATTGGCGTAATTTTATTCTATTTTCCTGCTCGTGCTCTTGAGAATAAAATAGTTCAGATAAAACAAGTGCATAAAATGAAATAGAAATAAAAATATGGGCTTAAAATAAATAATAATAAGAGTGGTCTTGCTGTATGCCCATAAATATTGCGGCCATTGGAAGTATTTGTATCACACATCATGTATGAATGCCTCCAATAAAGAAGATGTGAGAGTGACTTAATGTTCCAGTTGGCACCCACTGTGTTTATCCTCCTAAAGAGTGTCCTCCACTCTGTCAATTATTTTCCTCATCCTTGGTGTCCTCCACATGACACCCCCAACTCTCCAGTCAGCAAGAGGTTAGCTCTATGCATTTAGGCGCATGTACAGCACCTTCTTCTGGAGAAAAAGATCTTGGCAGTCACCACTATCCAGTATCCTATTGAAATGTTGCCATCTATTGGGTGAACATCAAAACGACACATTAAATATTTTGCCTGAATCAAAAGGGTGACATGAGAATGTTGCCCCAATCAAAAGAGCGACATTCTCAAGTCGTCCGTTTAAAGCTCGCAGCATGTCTCTGACGAAGTGAAGTGCATTGCTCAAACAGATCAGATGGACATGCGCCAGTATGCTAAGGGGCATGAAGCAGATGCACAAATGTAATATAAGTGCAGCATGTCTCTGAAGTGAATTGCTCAAACAGATCATATGGACTCGTGCCAGTATGCTACAGGGCATAAAGTTCAGATCCTGCATGACAGTCTAGTCCTCCAAAATGTCCAAGCTCTTACTACCCTTAGGTTCATTATAAGGGAATATATAGACACATTAATGTGTTTATCCATGTTTTCTTTCGTTATTAATTTCCCTTTCCCCTGTACTATGTACCTCACATCCTCCTCAGCACCATAACCAGGGCAAATTTGTTAACCATTTCCTGAACAGTTACAGACTGCACTTTCATTCTCTGTCACAGCTTGAGATGATGTACCATTTTTTGTTCCTCCACTTCCAGACACAGCCATTTTCCGCAATATAACTAACATACACTGTGCATTACAGTGGTGCACGCACACACACCCAGTGAAGGGTTAATAACTTCAAGATAGCTGAGTCCATATCGCCATATTCACCAACAACGTGTATGTTAGTTATATTGCTGGTAGACTGCGCCACCTGCAGCATAGGGTCTCCTTAAGCATCTCCTCTCAAATTTGCCCTGGTTATGGATGCTGAGGAGTATGCAAGGTATGTAGTGCAGGGAAGAGGGAAATTAATAGCAAAAGAAAACATGGATAAAAACATTAATGTGTCTATATATTTCCTTATAATTAACCTAAAGGTAGTCAGAGCTGGGATGTTGTGGAGGACTAGAAGGTCATGCCAGATCTGAACTTCATGCCCCTTACCATACTAACACAAGTCCATATGATCTGTTTGAGCAATGCACTTCACTTCTTCAGAGACATGCTGCGCTTATATTAAATGTGTGACCTTTAAGCAGGTGACATGAGAATGTCACCCTTTTGATTCAGGCAACGTTTAATGAGCTGTTTTGATGGTCACCCAATAGATGGAAATACTTCAAAGGTGAATCCCACTGTCCCTATCTAAACAGTCTCTGTATCCAATCACAAGACTCAGAATGTATCACAAACATGATCAAGTTCTCCATCATACCATCGTGTTATACAGTGATATAATAATCCTATATTTGTAGTTGAGGACATACAGAGAATGCACAAAAAAAGAACATTTGGTGGATATATAAATATTTTATTCCCATGGAATCCCGTAATTGTGAGGTTATCACTAGTGTAGGTAGTGGACTTTATGTGGAAAAAATATTTAAACTTTGTAACGGACCCCTCTGGTCCATTACTAAGTTATATGTTACCCACAAGTGTTCTGGTGTTCTGTTGCTGTATGTTCACGTTTCTATATGTTAAGCATGGTACTATGTTCATTTTACCGGCCCATGTTTATGTATTGAATGTATTTTTACATATTCTCAGTTCAAAAGAAGGCAACTCCCTGATAGGTCACTGCTTACTGCCCTGGTTTGTGCAACAAGTAGGAGGCCTGCTTGCCACTTGTCGGTCTTTGTCCCTTTGCTGCCTAGGTTTGCCCAACAAGTAGGCAGCATACTGGAGATAGGTGCGGCAAGATTAAACTGTTCTTTTGTGTTCCCCCAACCATCCCACTTCCCAGGTTCAAAATGTAGATGGCCTTCTGCCTGGCTGCCACTTGTGCATCCCTTGCCGTGCCAATCCCCATTGGATGGAGATCGGCGAGGCATAATTAAACTGTAGTTTTTCTTGCTTTAGGAATTCCAGCCCTATATATGTTCCCTGTGTTACCAAATAAAGTGCATCTCTTTTTGGACCCTTTGACTGGGTGTTTCATTGCCTGAATGGTACTCTCTGACTCCCATTCCCTGAATAGGTAATGGGTTGAACCAGCACTGCTACCTCTTTGTAGCAGCATCGCAGAGAGGGAACATGGCAACGACAGCCAGGGACCACAAGGGTCACCTGATTCCCATTACAAACTTGATACTTCCTTTAATTTTCATAAGGCTATCTCCAAACTATCACATATTTTTGTGCAGAAAATGAGATAAATTCTCCCAATTTACAGTTGAAGGACATCAGTGTTCTTATTGTGATGGCAAAGAAAATGTCTTACGACTCTGTGTGTTATTTCTGTGCTCAAAGAAATGGTGCTATACTGGATGTAATGTATCATCATTCCCACGTGTTGGATATTGCATGGACATTGTAGTACATATCCGGCAGTACAATTGTAGAATCTGTGTATTATAATTGTTTCTCCAGTACTGTGGCTCAGTCATGAGCGCTTGTATTCTGTATTGTATATGATGACATGCAGCACCGTTCAGTCCACCAGACTTCTCATGCCTCTTTTTGGTCGCCTTGTTCTAATGATGTCAGCTAGTCTGTTTTTGAAACTTTTGGATGTTTTGTGTATAATTTCTGGGCATTTAGATAATAGTGGTCTTAGAATCTGGTCCCCCATCAATACTGGCCAGTGTTTCTGGAGGATACTTTGAATTCAACCTCCTGCAGAGTTGTACCTTATTACAAAAGGTAACCTTGGGGTCTTGTTCAAATTTTTACTCTTTTTTTCTTGGTAAAGTAAGGTAGCTATTGAGATATTTTTTAACTTTGTAAGTGCTGCCAGTATGGTTCCCTCTTTGTAATCTTTCTCTCTGGAACTGGAGCATAAATCCAAGGCTTGTTGGTGGAACATCTCTTAGTCAGAAAAATTTCTTTTTAATCTGTAGAACTGTCTCAGCGGTATTCTGGAAAGCCACTGGGGATGATGTGCACTGGTGGCTTGTATGTAGCTGTTGACTTCTGCATCCTTAAAGTGTGTTTTGGTGCAAATTTGTTTATAGTTATTCTTACTGACAACCACGTCCAAGAACACTATCTGCTACTTGCTGAGTCTTAATATAAACTGAAGCCCCATGTTGTTTTTGTTCAGGGTGTTGTTAAACATTTCTAACTCCTGTTCATCTCCTTTCCAAATAATCAGGTCATCCATAGCAGGCATATAAGTCGAGGTTGCCCTCATGTTGATGGTACTACAGTGATTCCTCCTGGTATACCATGAAGAGGTTTGCATAATTATGGGCAAACCTTGTTACCATGGCAGTCCCATAGATGTTTTGGAATAGGAACGAGTTGTGCTGTAGAATGAATCAAATTCCCTGTAATAAAAATGACTTTTGAATCTCTGGCATATCGGACTGCCTAAATCCCAAGTTCATGTCCTATGCAGGTATACACACATCGCATGTTACCCATATGTAGGATTTATGCCTTTTGCCATATAAAGTTTTCCACTTACACTAATGATTCCCTCAATTATAATGGTACAATAAAGCTATTCTCCTTTTCCCTTGCTTAGGGAAATAACAGGATTCCATATGGATAAAATATTTATATATCCACCAAATGTTCTTGTTTGTACATTCTCTGTATGACCTCAACTAAAAATGTAGGCGTATTATATCACTATATACCACTATGGGATGATGGAGAACTTGACAATATTCATGATACATTTGGAGCCTTGTGATTTGATACAGAGACTATTTAGATAGGAATAGAGGTGACTGGCAAGACATTTTGCTCCAGAAGAAGGCACTGTATATGTGGCAAAACGATAAAGCTAACGTCACGCTGACCGGAGAGTTGGGGTACCACGTGGAGAATGCTGAGCTGCGGCGAATCGCTAACGGAGTGGAGGACTGGAACACTCATTGGGAGGAGAGACAAGGTGGATGCCGGTTGGGACTTGAAATCCAAAGGCAGTGGAATCATTGTTCAATGCTGTAATAAAGAGACATTCAAGTAAGGGCACATCTGCTGTATACCAGCTGAGTATTATCTAAATGTACTACATATAAATATTGCACTGTAAGGAGCCATTGCCTAACTAGTTACATGTAGAGTTGCTCCTTACGAATGAGATACTTTGTTTTCCACCTGTGTCATTACCCTACTTATACAGTTTAATACCGGTTCTACTATACACTCTGTTGCCACACATTGCCTCTACATTGATAGATAGCCGTTACATCCCTCCATCCAACCACACACACATTGAGTCACTCTCTCATCTTCTAGAGGCACTCATACAAGATTCTACAATAACAAGATATTTGTGTGGTATGGACACCTTCAACTCCAACTATATTTATAGGTATACATCAAGACCATTATTACTATTATTTATTTTAAGCCCATATTTTCATTTATATTTTAATTTTATGCAGCAGTTGTATCTGAAGTATTTTTTAATTTTTTACTACACATAGTGGAGTTTGTGAACTGTTCTATCCCTTCCCTTCTTGCACAGAAAATTAACTGTGCTGGTGGATTCATACATTCTCCCAATAATGTTGAGTAAGGAACATTTTCTCTTCTCTATTGCTTTAATTTTGCCTGTCCTTGATCTTGAGAGAACAGTTCTTCACTCTGAAATATGATGGACGGTCTCTTTAAATCCAGCATGAATAAGTAGCTTTTAAGCAAACATCCCCTAAGGATGCTCCTGCTGGAAAGGACATCATTAATGCATAGCCTAAAAGGACACCTTTATCTCCAAGGTGGAAAACTCATGCGTCACTGTGGCTACATTCATCGTTGTCAGAGAGATCCATGAATGATTCAGACTAATTATTGAGCCAACAAAGCAAATGTCTGGTGCCTGGAATGTTGGGTCTCTATTGTGATACAAGAATGATGCTTATTAAAAGCATCTTGAAACAGGTATCCAAGGAGCAGTTGGTTTGTCAGAAACCCATCTTAGTAGATATATTTCATTAATGACAACAGCAAATGCCACCACCACTGCCTTTAACCACTTGAATGCTAGATATTTCACCAGTGCATAGCAAAACAGTATATCGGTTACATCTCTAGCATCCAAGGGGTTAAATCCCTTACCTGCCAGGGGACATACATTGCATAGTTCCTGCAGCAATGAGAATTTATTAACCTTGTGAAATGAATTGGCTCATTACTTTTCAACATACATTGTATATCTTTGTTTTAGTTTATGTTATACATAGTGATGCACCATCTATTTTTTTAGGATTTGGCCTAATACTGAATATTAGCAGAAATGTTAGTCCAGAAAAAAGAATTGTTATTCTTTTCAAAAGCAAAAATGACACTATAAAATTAATCTATAGATGAATGATACTGAGAACATCTGTATTCAATTAACTTGTGTTTAGCTGCATATTTTGAGCTAATACTTTAATGTGGGTCCAGAAACAGGGAATTCAGTTTTGGCCAAATCCTACCACAAATGAAGGATTCTGCCAAAGCATGGATCCTAAACTTAGTGAATTGCATCTGTTGTTATACAGCATTCATATAATTAATTGAAGTCATATCTATTGTTATACAGCATTCGTATACTTAATTGAAGTCAGTTCAGTGGTTGGGACCAGAACTTGATGAACTGCAAATACTCATTCTGGTTACCCATAATCTTTTCTGCAGCTTCAAATCTGTACTGAGAGTGTTCTATCTGTTTGAAACATCTGTACCTATAATCACCTGGCACAATGATCACATGTCCAGGATCCAAAAGAATTAGCTTTTTTTTTGTGCTGGGTATGGGGATTTCAGACTTTCGGGTAATTTATTTATTTTTTTTATCTTGAGGGGCAAAGCAACATTTCCATAATTTGCTATCCAAGTGGACCTATTACTAGAGATGAACGAAACTCCCTTGAGAGTGACCTCCAGGAGTCTGGACTGTAGCAGATCCCACTAAAGCATTTCTCCTACCGTGTTGAAAGTATTAGTCGCTGGGACAGGAGGCTATTTGGAATTGTATTGAGGGTACGTGAACCTGCTCTTTTTGTTTTTCTGAATACTATGTTATTGCTTTTACAGCATTTTGATTGTTTATGATGGTAAATGAAACAAACTTGGGTCCTGCAAAAGTACCTGCTTCTAATGAATACTTTACACAATACTTTTTCTCATTTTGCCAAAGAATGAAGTTTGTATAGGTACAATCATATTGCACATCATGATAGACAAATGCAAGCAGGCGCATAACTTTTGATGTAACGTACATCTCACATTCTGATGCCATCATAATTATTATATCGCCTGCCTCACCCACATTGGCATTGCTATGTTTCTAACGTCCCCAACCTCTCACACTAATGCACTGCCATGATTGTCATGTCACTATCCTTTCCCACTGTGACAATTCCATAATTTCTATGTCACTTACCCTATCCACTGTGGCAGTGTACTAACTGACATTACCAAGGTCTTCTGCTCTGACACAGTCCTGATTCTTATGTCCTTCATTCCTTCCATGGTGGTACAGACACAATTCTGATGGCTGACACCTATCTCACCGTAGCAATGTAATGATTCTGATGCCACCCACCTCTCTCACTGTGGCACTGTTATGATTCTAATGCCACCCACCTCTCCCACTATCACACTCTATACAGATGAAGTTCTTGAAATTACTCCTCATTGGACAGGGAAGATGAAACTACAGCACCTTTTAACTAGTGGCAGAGCTAATTTCTTACATGGAAAATCATATTAATTTATCTTTACAAAGTCAATCTAACATTGAGCCTTTTTCAAGTTTATTTTGATTCCTGTTTCCTTTTCAAAGAGTGTGTTTTCTACTTATGTCAGATATTAATGCTGTTGCAAAAAGAATATCAATTTCCCCTGCTGAAGCGGAAAAGCCATTTGAACATCATTACAAGCCATGCAATATAGGGGTTATCAGTATAGTATCTTTGCCTCAGCCAATCCTCTCCCAAAATTTTACCCATATCTTCTTCACTAGATCCCTAAGCTACATATGTATTTTGACTTCCCTTCCCCTCTCCTCTCTGCTCACCACTGTGGGTCAGGTTTATCTGTTTATATCTGCAGTGTTTTGTACATAATGATGTCTGCTGAAGTCTCTCTCCAGGTCATTGCACATCTCTTTACAACAAACAATAAGCTTCAATATATCTGAATGGCTAGTAAGGGTAACTTGTCTTTATCAGATTGTCATCTGAAAAAAATAGCTGTGGACTACAAGTGAGATCAAATGAAAATGAAGACAAAGAATATACATATAGGCGACTGCAGTATGAAGGACACCTACCTAGGTAAGGCCTTCTGTTAAACAAATTAAGAATTGCTTATTCTTATTGTAAAGTACCCCTTTGAGTAGCTACTTGCAGGTATTTGAGCAATATATAGTATGTTCAGCTGTGATCATTGTTGCAGGCTTGAGACCAGGTAATGTACTGTTGGGGACTAAAGTTGCTGGGGACTACAGTTCCCATCATCCCCAACAAGTGATTGGCTGCTTGGGCTTATAATTGATGTATTTTTAATAATATGTAAAAAGAGAGCTTTTATTCTAACTGCAGCACCGTGAAGTGCCTGTGGCATTGTGTTAAGTGAAAGCTTTAGATCCTCCCACGCAAGGTCTCAACACATTAACACTTGTGCCATGGTGTCAAGGTTATAATCAAGGCTTGCTATGCCTTTACTGTGCTATATTCTCTACCACCCACAGAACACAGGGAAATACCCCAGGTCCCTCCAGACACACTGCAGTTTCCATGCCAACTTGTAACTACTGCAAGCTGAGGAAAGTGCTGTCACATCTGCTGCACTTTTAGTCTTTGTTACAGGAGAACTAACATCCTATATAATAATTCGCTACAAAGTTTGTAACGACGCAGTCATGCGCAGTAGAGACTGCCCGTGAAGAGGCTGATACAGAGCGGGGAGCTCTGAAGGAGCATCCAGCTCTGTATCAGCTGCAGTGCAGGCAATCTCTACTGAGCATGACTGCACTGCGACCGGCTGGCACTGTATCAGCCGCAGCGTGGGCTGGCAGTGGCACTGTGACCCATGTAATGGGCTCTTCAACTAGTCTCCTAATAATTAACCTTATTATGACCAGAACATCCTAATGGCACTAAGAATTCTGCTCTTGCTCCTTGGTTCAAGAGACAACATCTGCAGTGGGCTCATGATGTTATGTTCATGGAGGCAGACCTAACAGTTACTAACAGGACCACAGGACCTCAACCTCTGCTCATTAAACAGTTTTAACCATCTATGGACCAGAGGGGTGTGCAAAGCATTGATTCTCTTCTGCATCACTCAAGATAGATAAAAATTCTCCAAATTCCCATTTAACCCTTTGAGTGCCAGAGAGGTATCCAACGAAACGCATTGCAATGCGTTGGCTACCTCTCAGACACTTAAAGGGTTAAATCAGTGGGCATTTTTTATTTCTACCCAGTGGTGCTGTTGGTTTGCCTTAGAATTGCTCCTCTTTATTTTTGTGTATGGGCCCTATTCAGTATGCTAAAGAGGTACAATTCAGGATTAAAACAGCTGCACCATAAAGGAGAAATGTAAATTCCCAATTATTTTGCACTTTTTGTTTACCAGTTCATTCTGGGATGGCAGGGCGGCACACAGCCACGCTGCCATCTCAGAATTCCAAAACTTGCTTCACGTACAAACACCAATGATGGACCTAGCACGTCATCAGTCGTTGAGGTGTTAAATGGAGTTTTTACGACCTTGAATGATGGAAGTCTCCAACATATTGCCATACCTGGGAACTTCATCCTCTTCAGCCCCCGATGAGGGCTCATGTGCTGTGACCCAGGGTATGTAAATGACGTGACTCGTGTCATAAAGGGAGTGGAGCTTAATTTGGTGGCGGGGCTTATTGGCACTGTACTTGTGAAGTGGGATGGGAGCAAGTGGGAAAAAGAAGACGTTGGAGGAACAGGGTAGGAAGGAGGAGTATTGGGCAGAGTTTCACAAGAAAGTCATTGCTGCCAGAGAAACAGCCTCTGACCCCAGAGACTAGGTATTTAACTCTAAAAAACAGAGTCTCTGTGGCAGATCTAGCGAGTTCCCAGGTATGCATATTGCTTCTTACTGAGTAAAGACCTCTCAGGACTTCAGTGGGTTAAAAGCCTCATTTAAAAAATATATTTGAAGATTTTTCCTGCTGAATAAAACATGGATACTCACATTGCTGGGAGATGCAGCTTTCCATAGTTATCACAGTTGAAACTATTGTATTTTACAATACAGTTGCCCTCCAGAGACCAGATTTCAAACTGTTATTCTGTTTTGTTCTGTGGGAGAGGTGAATGTGATAGTAACTGTTGAGTTACTTCCTGTCAGTTTGATCTTCAATAAATAGAGGTAAGCACCTGAATCTCTGTTTCAGGAAAGTATAATAGTTTTGGGCTAATAGAACATTTGAGTAAAACAACTGCCAGCAGCGGGAGTACCTTTGTTTTACTCAACAGCCCTAAAACAGAGTTTTTCATAAAAGAAAGTTTACTGTTCCTTTAAATCAAATGGATTTGTGGAATGTTTATTTGCCCACTTTTGAAAAACGGTCTGTCACAGAATTGTAATATTTTGTTGTTTTTTTACATGCAAGCAAATTGGGTTTAGAAAATGTTTGTAAGTATTAATTGTAGGTAGGTTTAGGAGGCAAAGCCTCAATCACAGGACTCTTCTCAAATATCCTACAGAGACTGTCACCAGTATGCATTGTCTACACTTTTTTTTTTCAAACTTAGAGAGAATAGGGGAGTTTAAAATCAACAGGTGCACAAAACATCACACCTTTATCTATCCAATGATTGACTAGATGAAGGGGTGACTATACAAATGAGTAACCAATTCATCTAGATGGTGATTAGGTGAGAAGTGAGGTTACTCTGGGGCATGTTATGTGCCCTGTATAACCCACCTCCCAGCCAGCAGGTGCATGTGAAATGATATCATCTGCAACTGTGGAGGAAGATGCAGTAGAGGACCAAGGCATCGAGGATACCGCTAGACCTCTAACATCAAGGTAACTACTTCACGTGGTAAACAAGTAGGGGGAATTGGTCCTAGATGGTAGTGTTGGGCCTGTTAAGGAGGGGAGAGTATTGTAGTAGTGTTGGTATTGTTTTGGGGACAGGGTACTAAATTTTGTGGTAGTGTTGATTAACATTGGGTAAAGGATCTGTATTTATTGTTACCATTTGTATTGTTTGTGGGTAGGGCAACAGTAATTGTGTGACAGGAACTACCTCTTTGTTGATGTTTGTCACCGCAGCATTGTGTAAAACATTGAGCGTTAGCTAGATCGATTTGATGTTTTTCATGCTATTTAGTGTGAGCTGGGGGAACAGAAAGCTGCAACTAGCATTAGACCGCAAATTGGATTTGTTCTGTCTACGCTCATTACTGAACCTGTTGGGTAGGTAATATAATACCTCCAGAGAATAGGTATGTTTGCTGTTCAGTTCTTGTTTTAGCAGTACTGATTGTTTTACTGGAATTAACAGCCAGGTGGGAACTTTGTCTTCTGGAGTCCCTGGAGAGGACTCCTGTGGTGCTGCTGGGAGATATAAATGACTCTATTCACATCAAAAAAGGGGATAGGGTTACTCATGTGTGGGGTGGGGCTTAATGGATGTCACCAAAAGTGGGCAGGAAATGGGAGGAACTGGGTGGGGAAGGATGTGAAGAGGGTGGAGTTTCTTATGAAACTCCCCACTGCAGGAGAATCAGTTTTCATTCCTGGAGACTTGGTTATCAGCTGCAAAAACTGGAGTCTCCAGGGCAGATCCAGAGACCTCCCAGGTATGATGGTTTTACTTCAGGTGGGATCTCAATGAGGATGTGCCTAGGTGTGATCCTGCTTTCTCTCTGCTTACATGCTTCTTGCACAGACAGCAGATAGCAAAAATGTTTAGCTTTTGAGTTGTGAGTGAAATATCTCCATACTGTAGACTTGATAGACTTAGGGGCTCATGTAGGCTACTACTAGTGGGTATAGATGTTGCATTTGTACTACTTGTAGGTGTCAAAGGTTCTGCACTTCGAACAGCAGAACATGCACTCGTCATAGCTAGTGTTGTAGACATTGATGATTACTCAAGAATAGTTTGTGTGGCTGAGGATGCTGATGATGACTGACAGGAAGATTGTATATTTATAGGCATCATTACCTGTGCAGAGTCAGACTTTCCAACTGATTTCTCAAAAAGTTTATGAATAGGTGCAGTACTCCTTTTCAGTGGTGGAAGACTGAGCCTTTGCCTTTCAGCTGCTTTTCTGACCATGTCATCATCTCTCTCACTCTCAGCTTCATCTGTATCAGAAGACAAGTAGGATGCAGGAGGGATATATTCTAGATAAACATCATCAATAATTAGGTCATCAGCAGCATCACCCATCGCTTCTTCCCCACTACTCTTATATTAATCTAGACTTTCTGAACTATTAAACAATTTCTTTTTACTTTTCCACTTAGAGGCATTTTCAAAACATTCACTACTTCTTACAGGATAGTTGATTTCATTGTTAGTCTTACTGTCAGACTCAGCAGTTGGTTGAACTGCTACACCTTCCTTAGTTATGCCATCAACACTAGAATGTGACTCCTTGTCTTTTTTAGTGTTCTTAGTTGGTTTTTTAATATCACTGGTCCTGTTGGAACTTTATGTGCCTTTGACAGTCTCCTCAGGAGGAGAAGGATCATCATCATTTATTGCACATGATTCAGCAAACATGGCTGCAGTCAATTTTTGGACTACAACTTTACTGTATCATTCCTGTACTTCCCCTATTCCTTTCCCTCTACCCCTGCCCTTACTACATTAGGTGGACATTATTATACTAGTACATATACACTAGTATACAACAGAACTGACTGAATGTGATAAATTAAGCAGATACCAATGTTGGCAAAAGGCACTCAGCCTATAAAATAAAGAAATGCTCCAGCATGTGCATATAGGGGAAGTACAGAGAGAACTAAATATTAAGTAAACAAATATAACATGTAATACAGTACACACTATATGTCCTATAGGCAGTGAGGCACAATCAAGACATATATAAAGTTTAATAAAAGCAATACATATACATGGCTTAAAAACAATACAATATATATAACAAGCTGAAATATAGTATAGGCACTGAGCTAAGCACCGTAATAACCTAAGGAATATATGTCCTTCAGTTGAATAACTCTACTCTAACTGAGGGTACTAATGTCCATGAAACAACAACAGCCGATCTTTCCCAGCAATGATAATATGCTACTATGTTACCTCTCCCAGCTAATGTCCTATCCAGAACCTCAATTGATGCCTATATGTGATGCCGTCTCTGCACCTGTCAGGGACTACTGGGAAATATGTCTATCCAGTATGCTGCCGAACTCAATTAAGGTGCCCCTTAGATGTAACTAGTGGATAGACAATCCTTCCAGTAGATTACGCATGCCGCTTCCACATACTGCCTAGGAACCACTCCACCAATAAAAAGATTTGTCTTGATGTGGAATATTAATGTATTAAAGGAAGGAACCAAGTTAATCCTATGGTCAGATTGTCAGAAAGGAGTGATGCTGTCCTGGTTGTACAATGCAATACTAAAGGACAGGATTGGCTTTGAATTTGGGATTACTAGGGTCCATCCCTACTTTGTAATCTCTCCCCATGGGCAACCTTTTCCTCTATGTTTGTAGCCCTCATTCCCCTTTTAATATCAGGAGTAGCAGTAACAAATATATTGCACATAGAAGGGTTGAGTGGAATTTATTCCAGAAGTTTTTTTTATTGCAAAGTAATAGCAAAGCAAGCATTCACAAACAGCTCTCGTGGGGATTTTATTAGCTATCCCCAAACTTGATCCATAGCTAGTGCTCCTTTAGATCTGTCCAAGAACTAAGAAAGCAAACATACTCAATATGGGCTGCTTGTGCATATGTGTTTCTCTAATCCATGTGCTGTGAATTGATATCTACTTGGAAATAAAAAACATCTCATCCCTTAGAAGAGCTTATGCACTGAAATACCCACATGCCACACCTCACAAATTAAAATGCACATATGCAGCAGCCATTTAGTGGGTTAGTTAGAGGAAGCTAGTTGTTAAACTCTCAGGCCACTTACGTGATCATTTTGGTGGGCCTGCATGTACTGAGTCCAAAGCTGCAAAATGAAATAGTAGAGCCCTTATGCCACTTCAGTTTTCTTGCTATGATTAAGGCACTCCATTATCTAAGCAGTATGTCTAGAACAGGTATTTTGTCAGGCGTCATGCACCACGTAGCAGTTTATATATAGCTAACACTGATATGATCTGAGCTCTGAAGTGGATATTCCTTCACTGCAGAGCCCATATGATACTAGCACATGAAATCCATAGCCTTACTGCTTTGAGTGTAACCTGACTGAATAATGGCAGGCAGAGCTATAATCAGTTTAGCACAGTTCACATCACTGATTCCTATGCAAGGTGAGGATTAATGTCTACCAACCTGCAGTGGAAGACAAATGCTTATTAGTTTCCTGGACAGGCTGAAAGATAATTAGTACACCCATCAGTGCACCTCTCCTGTGTTAAGGCCTCATTGTCTGTGGCTGGGTGAAACGCTTTGTCTGTACAACTTTCAGGAGATTAAGACTTAACAATCCTGCCATCCACCCAATTACTACCTGTTCCACTATCACAATATATCCATGTAAGTTTCTGTATATTTGTGCACCTGAATGCGTTTATGACTAAAACTGCTGTATTAATCAGCTCTCTCATTCTCAGTTCTCAAAGGGAGCTATTACATGTTTATCAGAATGGCTTAACCAGACAGGTGTCCTTCATACCGCAGTCAGTTCTTTTAGAATCTCATTTACATTTCATCTCTGATTATGTCTACTGCTATTTGTTTCTGTTTTTAAGAGATTGGGGGGCTTCTATTTCAAAATGTTCATGAGTCCCCAGGGGGTCATAATACCTCCCTAACCATAACAACACCCTAACTCCTTGACAATGCCTCTCATCCCATCCATTATTGCCTAGCACAGAAAATATGTTTACCTTGGAACACACAAGCGCAAAAAATGCTCTTAACTCATTGGCTACTAAAGAAATCTCCAACAAATTGATTCACAATGCATTAGAAATTGTTTAAAAAATAGCCATCTGAGGTATTTTAATATATGGACATACCCTACATTTGCCCGTGTTCTCAACTTGGGGCTCAACAGTCCCAGTTTAAGATACCTTTAATACTGGTCATGAAGGAGTCAGCCTGTTTTGTCTGCATTTACCAAAAATTGGAAGTTAACAAAAGTAAGACTGCAGCTAAACTTACAAGAATTCTAAATGTTAACCTATATTTGCGTCCTCCCTACAAAATGTTGCTGGGGACCTCAGGGTTCTTAAAAGTGCCCTGATAACTAATGAAAGGGTAAGTAAACTGGTAAATAAACAACAAAATTTAAGCCAGGCATGACTGACTGGTGCAGGGGCACCGGGATTGCTCTGGACACACCCAAAACTCAGAATATGGGTATGGCCAGCATGGCTGAGGCATCTCTCAAATCATGGCATTCTTGAGGATTACAACCCCTCAGGTGCTGCTCAGTTTTTCACTCTCTTGTGCCATTATAGAGGATAATTTTCCATATTCATATCAGTCTGGTTTCTCCCCCACACTTAGCCCAACCCTAAAATATCAAGCAACACTAAGGTGAAAAAACCACAGGTAAAGCCCCTGTGTGGGAACCAGACTAGTATGAATATGGAAATTTCTCCTCATATGAGTTTGATTTTTTTTTACTCCAGAAGAAGTCACATTAAAGGCTTAAGTCACTAAATGCGTTGAGCTACTTCTACATGTCTTTGGTATCACATGCATTTATTTCTCATTCTATTATTGATATTGCTTTTATATACATTTTCTAATTTTATTGTTTTTAGCTTTTTTTATACAAGCTTTATGTCTAATGGACAGCATTTACTAGAGTCCTATCCGAGTCATGGGTAATGTAGTACACCAATTCATATGTTTTGTCATGATTTAGATGGAGGTTCTGTGTGCCTTCTTTTGTTTTTAAGTATATTTGATAAAACAAAAGGTACATTCCCTTTTTAGCCCCACATACCCTCATGATATCAAGGGGTTTTTCCCTCTTATTCTGTTTTCTACTTTTTATTATGTATACGTTATTAAAATGTTCCAAGAATACGCCATTATTTGGAGGTTTAGTCTACATATTTCCACCCCAGATATGTGGCATAAGATATCTAGGAACTGCATTCCTATACAGATACACTTGTGGCAAGTGTGAAGAGCCACAGAGGATGTCATTGGCCTGGAGTGACTTAAAATATACAGTGCAGGAGGTCTATACTGAGAGGCAGGAGAAGCCTCCAAACAATGTGAGTAGACTACAGGAGGGAGTGGGGTTATCACCTGCTGTTAACTACTATACTTAGAGGTGTGTGTGTTCTGATACCCACACTGTACGGCAGCATAAAACACCTCTTTAAGATTCAGTGGCTTCTCTCACGGACTAAGCACCTAACAAGTTTTCACTTCAATTTTATAACCAGCCAGTACACATTGTTCTAGGCCTCAGTGCTGGGTGTCTACTTTGGTTCCTATGGGATTCATGGTGTATGGTTCGGTTATATGAACATTAGGTTTGCTCTCCCTCTCCCTTCAGAAAGGTCTATGGCTATGTATACTGCTGATTCTTAAGTATTTCCAGTTACGATTGTGACATTGTATGTATTTCCCTGAATTAGAAGTGAGTACACACTTCAAAACACTTTGAAATTGCATTTTCCATCAGTGACCATACAGGTCCTAGGAGACTGAAGTTGGACGTGGTGGAAAGGCAAAAGACAGACTAATCTTTGAGGCCCTTTGTAAATGTAAGTCCCACAAGCTATAACTGGTGGGTGAAGTACAAAGGATTCCAACTCTGAGGTTTGGATCGAGTGGTTACAATGAAGGCCCATTATGCGTTTAAGCCTGAACTATTGGCAGGTGAAGAAATACATGATGATGACATTATGATCCTGAACCAAGGACACTGGCCCTATATTTCATTTGAGCCAGCAGCCATAAATCTTATTAGGGTGACCACATTTCCATTCTGTCATTCATGGACACTGCAGAGATGAGAGCAGCAGAGTACTTGTACTCAGCTCTAGGGCACCTATGTAGGAGAGGTCACTATACAACCCTGGACATTAGTGCACAACCTGCTCTTTATCTGGCACTCCACCTCTAAACATTAGAGAGAGAACTTCCCACTTCTGTGATAGAAAGTGATGCCTGTGGTGGGCTACAAGATAATGCACGTCACGTCCAAAGCTTTAGCTCGGCACTGCAATAGAATTGGATTGCAACTCCTATTTGATTAAAGGCTATTGTCCATCTAGTTTTTAGAGCTCTCTTTTTTGTGGGACTCTCTTTTTTCTGGGACTTTGTATTGTTACAGAAGGGAGCTGCCTGGCACATGGGACAAACATTTAAAATCAGGGACTGTCCTGGGGAATACTGGACACGTGGTCACCCTAAGTCTTATAAATTTTAAACAAATAATTATAATATGAGAGTCGCCTTTTTTGGAACTCGTCTATTGGTACTTTGCATTCCAAAGACATTTTAGTAAAAGGAGGAAAATATAATGAGCCCATTTTTCTGTGGAAGATATATATTTTGATTTGATTGGTAAGTCCTGGTACCAGGTGAATATTGAGATAACTTGAGAGCCACTAGAAGTAATATTGCAATTATGACTTTATTTTAATATATACATGTTCTCTGAATGTGGGTGTTTTAGATCTGTTTATCTTTACACAGTGATATTGGTGATTTAAGGGATATCACTCTGCAACTAGTGTGTCTGAATGAGAGATATTATGGTTGTGGAACTTTTTTTTAGTCTCTTTGTCAAACTCACAAGATTGTATAGCACCAAGATATACTTAGCAACATCCACTGGGTGGCTAATTAATCCCTTGAGGACCAGAGGAGTTTGTTAAATATTGATTTCAATGCATTGCACACTTTTCTAGTTGTCATGACTTGGTAAATAGGGAAGGTACCACAGTTTGTGGGGAAGAAGTGCCACCTGCCCAACTTCCTCTTTAATACAATAGATATCTCTGGTATCAGCCCACCCAGCCACATTACCATCTGCATGCAGAACTGGTGCTAGAGGTATGATCTGTTATATGGGGTGGCAAGAGAACACAGGAAAAATGGCAACACTAGGATGTCAGGCTCACTAGCAGTTGCACCGTCTGAACCCTCTGTAATTAACACCAGCGGTATCATCCCTTCACACGCTACCACCACCACTCAATGAAAAATCCAAGTCCTCATCTCACTCCCACTGCCCAACCAACATGTGTTAGCCCTTGTCTCTCTTACCCATGACTTGAGGCAAAGTCTAAGGTCTCCTCACCCTTCCACCACATGAAATATACTCTTCCCTAACTCTCATCTTCTTCCCACCATTAGCAGTTACATGATAACACAAGATTTAAGATTTTTCTTGGCTCATGTCAGATTGGCATGTTTTTTAATGGTGGTGGTGCCTTAATTGCAAGAATATATGTGTATACAAGATACATTTTATTTATTATATTTATCTTTTTCCCCTCTCTATGCTTATTAAATATATTTAGTGATAAATATAAAATATAAGTGTATGCCCTATTCTACTCCTATGACAGGGCTTTATTAGTTGGGTACTTCTAAAGATACTTCAGAATGCAGGGATACTTTTTGTTGAAAAGTCTGGAAACCATGTCCTAAGTGGAAGGTATCCCAGACAGGATCCTTTGCTCTTACTGACAGCTGCATCTTACTGAGGAGGCTCCTAAAGGCCAAAACATATGTTGGGGTTCTTCTGATTTTCTTGTACAGAGGAGATTTGCCTGTCATTTTGTGGCTAGATTATCTGTATTGGGCAACCAGACTGATATGAATATGGAAATCTCATTTGCAATTGAAAAAAAGAATGAAAAATGTGACTGAAAAACAGCTGAGGGTGCATTATCCACAAGAGTCATTTAACTGAAGGGGAAATTATGGAATTTTTATTTGCTCCCTTTGGAGCAGTTGGTATGCTCCAGAATAGCTCCATTTTACCTTTAGACATAAGGCCCTGAATTCCAAAAAGGTCAAGCAGTCCAGGCTTCATATCTATTGCTGCTTTTTGACAGGTGTGGCAATGAGGCTTAGTCATTTTAATTGTACCATCTGTGCAAATGCTGCACTGGATGTCATTTGCAGGAATGCAGTTTGATCATATTCACCAGCCATGTCAGACCACATTCTTAAAATTCACAGCTAGTGCAGGTTTTACACAGGCAATGCAATTAAATTCACAAAGCCACTGATTGGACACCTGTCCAAGAACAGGGTTTGCAGGTTTTCAGATTGACCCATTAAAATAGGACACATTAAAAATGCCTGTGGCACCAGTGGTTACTTATTAGGTTGCAATTCTCACATGTAACAATGCAACAGCATTTTTCATTTGTCTTCTTTTAAATTATGTGGCAACCCTAGATAATTATCCTGGACTAGTTTGACCTTTGTGGAATGCACTTCACTGCTAAGGTCAATAGAGACTATTGTTGCTGTTTATAGTCAGTGGTTTATTTTTTAAGTAACCCAAGCACTTCATATGCAATTTTATTTTTTGTATACAGCTCCGCACGCACTTTGAAAATATACTATTTGTTTGTGCATTCCCCTTAACATAAGCTGATTAGACCTTCCCTTTCACTGAGGATACATGGGGAATAGGCATATTTCAGGACTGCACTGAAATCAAAGCAGCTCTGAAGGTGAAGTCTGATCACCTACCTTAACATGACAGAGAAAACTTATCCATAATGACAAAATGGAATTAGTGTAGTTCCAGTAAAAGATTGCCAAACCAGGAACAAGTATAGCCTTGGAATGTGTGTTTTTTGTAAATATTGTGTATTATAATGAAGATATGGTCACATTATCGTTCAGTACATACTTGAAAGAGAGAGCTCTCTATGCATTCTTCTGGGTTAAACCCTTTCTAAAAATATAATTATTCTGAATTGTAGTAGAAAATGAATATAGTCCTACATTTAATACTAACTTGTGTTTCCAAAATACCAAACTTCTGAGTTTTACACACAAGTCTTACAATAAAATGTATAACTGAAAAATAGATGACAAACCACTTAAATGTGTACATTTCCCCATCCTGCATTTCACACAAAATAAGTCAAATATGTAAGTTTACACTGCAATACATCTTTGAAGTACACAAAATTACAAGTTCAGAGAAGGGATTGCTCTGAAATTTCTAGGAGATATGCACCACAGTAAAAACATTATTTCTTCTATGTTTCTACTACTTCAAATGCCATAATCTATTAAAGGGATAGTAATGTTTCATAATAAAAGCAGCTCTAATTAATCATCATAGTATTTGGACTTTGGAGAGTGTTATTTCAATTCTGTCAGAGTTGTAATTCAGGAGTAATTCAATGACAAAGTGTCCCCCTCCCGCCCCTTTTACTGATGTAACACTGCTCAGCCAGAGCAGAAGGGAGGTGCCCAGGTAGATTGCAGAGAGGTACAATCTTCAATTAAGATAAGGGAAAAACCTGAAAACTTGTCAAGGGGGGCAGGGCTTTCATTGTTCTCATAGGAAGAAGATTGTCCCCTTCTGTTATCTGTCTGGTCTATGGACTGCATTCCAGAGATGGCTTACACTAGGTAAAAGGGGCGGGAGGGGAAACTTTGCTTGTGAATATCTCTCAAACCATAAAGGTTTCAGAGATAAGACTTATATCGTTCTTCATTTTTTTTAATGCCTACAAAATAAAATGAAGATAAAATGAAGTATTACTATCCCTTTAAACAAAAGCATATGCTATGAAGAAAATTAAATATTACAATCAAAATAAGACAGATAAGGTGTAACATTTTGGAAACTAGTTGTCCATCTACATTAATCCTTTGTGTGCCCCAGGGTATTCAAGGCAATGCAATATCGTTGATACCTCTATGGAACTCAACAGGTGAAATGATGGGTCATTTGCAATTCTACCCACAGGCTAAGCTTCACTGATTCTAGGATTTTTTTTTAAACTTCTATCACTTAAAAAAATATTTTACAAAATAAATCAATGTAATATCATGTTAATTAGTTATGTGCTTCACACAGAGAAGAGCTTACAGTAGTGAGGAAATGGAGTTTCATTCAGACTGATTAAATATTTTGTCTATTGGGAGACAGACTGAGCAATTTGTTAAACATATGATGATCCTTATCCCTTTTAAGTGGATGTCGCCTATCTAAGTTACCTAAGCTCGAGGTGTGTTTATAAAGGAAGCCATTTGGAAATTCCATTTGATTTAATTGGGGCTTTAAATACCTTGAATGCTAGTGAGATCTCTAACATGTTGATTTGCAATGTGTTGGAGAGGGGTTCAAACTTCAATATAAATCTATGAGGATTTGGGGAATTTTAATTTATCTTCTACTGTGTAGCTGACTTGTCCAGAATTGCTAAGTCAATATTAAGTTACATGCCCACTTTAAGACTAGACAGCTGGATAAACAGCATCATTTGTAACAGTCATTTGTAAATATCCTTTGCACAAATCCTTGGTCTGCTTCTCTACTCCACCTGCAGTCCCATTCACTGTTTCTGGCAGAGAATATGCCCTTAGATTATAACAAACAAACACAAAAAAAGCTTTTAATCCCTTGATTTTTTTTTTACAATGTGTTGAAGACCAATCTAGCATCCAATAGGTTAAATGATAGCCAGTAAAGGGATATTTAAAATGGTGCTGGGACATTGTGATTTCACTGGCCCCAACCACTACTTCAAATGTGGGAGTAGTCAGCAGATCTGAAGATCCCCTGAAAACCTGGTGCTCTAGCAGTTTGCCTACTCTGATGAATGATAAATCCGTCCCTGCATGCATATTGGACTTGCCTGTTTTGGAACTAGTCTACCCTTTTGGGCGGGATTATTCTTGCTTGTATGTGGACCTTTTCCTCTGTAACAGGACTAGGGAGCTAAGCTCTAGTGCTTCTGAGTGGTGATTATTCATAGAACAAACAATATCTGCTTTTTTTCATTCTCTGTGAGCCTCTCGCATCCTTAGTATTCATTTAAAAAACCTGTACGGTTTCACCTTAAGGGTGAAGGGTAATCCAGAAGTTGACCCCTTTCTCTCAGCTCTTAAGATAATGAGCTGTACTTTACTGATGAAGTCTAACATAGGCTGAAATGTATATCTGAGGTTAGCTGATATTCCCATTCAAAAGGTATTTGCCTGTTATTTTCGAACCACATTGCCCTTTTGGGCAGCATTAGTCCAAGATACACATTGAAATTTCTCCTCTGTAATGGCACTGGATAACTAAAATGAGATGTTTCTGGGCAATGACTAGCCACAGAACAATAAATGCCCCCTTTGTTTGTTCACAGTGTGTCTCTCACATATTTAGACTTGATTTGGGACTACAACTGCTGGTTTTTAAGGATTATTGGAGTTGAAGTCTCCAACAGGAGACTTCAGGGTTTGCATCACTGACCTATAATCTGTAGAACTGCTATGCAGCAAGATGCTGATTTCTGTGTATATCAATGAAGAAATCCCTCGCTTTTCATGGTGGCCCATTTTATGCTCTGATTTTGTGAAAGCCTTCCGAGTCATTGCAGCTCTGTTTTTTTCTGCAACCATCTGAAATGGAATGATCAGTAATTTACATTTGGTCAACACAAGATTCCTGTGATTTCAGAATATTTTTTTTCTCCAACAACTCTGCTTTGCCCAACTGAATTCTTGTACAAAGCATGGATGTATTGTGCTCAAGGGTTCACTACTCGACATCAGATACATACAGCACAGCAGCAGAGGCTACTCAACATCAGAATATGACGACAGCGCAGCTTGCGATATTCTTATTTCGCCCATTTCAACACATCGACATGTTTAATGTGCCATTTGGTTGTTCTCCCAATAGTGGGTAGGGTTGCCACCCAGCCTGTATTTTACCAGCAGGCCGGTAAAAACAAATTGTCTCTCTGTGGAGAGAATGCCATGGCCGGTATTTTTTTTAAGAAAAGGTGGCAACCCTAATAGTGGGCAATATTTCAAAAGGATACACTGCTGAGTCAATGATCACCTTGCACATGTTCTTTAAATCCCAGTACTTCCTTATTTTGCTTCCTGATGGAAAACATTTGATTATTCATCCCCTTAACTGTCTTGTTCTTTCTCATATCATCCGGGACAGGTGGGACTGGCTGTTTAAATATAATTTCTTCTCTGACAGTCGGTTAGATCAGGAAGTGAGTGTGCTCACAATGATGAACTTGCTTATGCTCACATATAATACAAAATGCTATGTATGCATTAAGGACACACAAACGTTTCGGAAGCTACAGTACACTCTAATCAAATCAAACTCATTGCAGAAATGCACACACCCATTCCATCGAGGGCTTGGTGTGTCCGGTGCTGCCCCCACAATCACAGTAAACTGATTATGACTAAGTGAGGGATACGCTAGCAGGTGACTACAAGCATATCTCCATGTGTGTGTGATCCAATGTTTGTTGTTTTTATACATTGCTAGAATAAAAGTTAAGAAGATTTTAACAAAAGATCTGGACTGGCTAAAGCTTTGTTGGTGGTCCCGTGAGCGCTCCCCTACTGTTGTCTTCACATATGCTCACATATATCTATGATGTAAGGGGAGGGAAAAACTGGATCCTTCCTTCTACTTTGAGCCTAGTACAAAATTCACAGTTGGGCAATGGTTATTTGGAAAAAACACACACCATAGCATATTATACTAAAATTTCATAGCTCCTCAGTACATGATAGTGTTTTGATATGCATTTTTCTAGGTGATACTTTGCATAGAAACATTGTATCCTCTATATTAGTATTAACAGAATAAATAATAACACACATGTACTAAGGGCACCATTAAAATCATATTGTTGTGTAAAAAGTATAGTGATAAAAGTCTCTCCAGAAATATTAATCAAAACAGATATTTCAGCTCACCTTGTCCCTCTTAACTTTGCAACCCAGAAAGCCTCTTTCCTGTACAGTTGGTGGGACAATAGATACCACTGCCATTCCTGTAAGCAAAAAACAAATACCGCATTTACAGATTTCCTGTCTCTGGTAACTGCCCAGATCAATGCAAATTGTATTCCATTCTCAACTCTAACCTACTATACAACATCAGTTTCTTCTAATGAAGAGTTTACTTTGCAGATGCTTCTCTCCTAATGTATTCAGAGCTCCAGACAGAAAAATATGGTATAGAATCAAAGAATGTACTACAGACACTGAGCACAAATCTGTATGGCTTTGGGAGCTAGATTTCCAAGTTAGCAAAGTAGGAAGGTGCCTATGGTTCTCTGTGGCTTAAAGGGATAGTAATACTTCATTTTATCTTTATTTTATTTTGTAGGCATTAAAACGTGAAGAATGATATAAGTCTTATCTCTCAAAATTTTATGGTTTGAGAGATATTCACAAGCAAAGTTTCCCCTCCCGCTCCTTTTACTTAGTGTAAGCCATCTCTTCTCAGATGTGGAATCCAGTCCATAGACCAGACAGATAACAGCAGGGGACAATCTTCTTCCTATGAGAACAATGAAAGCCCTGCCCCCTTGACAAGTTTTTCAGGTTTTTCCCTTATCTTAATTGAAGATTGTCCCTCTCTGCAGTCTACCGGGGCACCTCCCTTCTGATCTGGCTGAGCAGTGTTACATCAGTAAAAGGGGCAGGAGGGGGATACTTTGTCATTGAATTACTCTTGAACTACAACTCTGACAGAATTGAAATAACACTCTCCAAAGTCCAAATGCTATGATGATTAATTAGAGCTGCTTTTATTATGAAACATTACTATCCCTTGAAGAGGCATCAGGCAGCAAACCACCAAGTGAACATTGTTAAGACATTGGATGTTAGAGAGGTCTCTAGGGTATTTTGAAGCAATGTGCTAGAGATCTCACCAGTATCCAAAAAATTGAACACAAGATTTAAAAAGCAATCCAAGACTGTAAATACGTTTAGAACCCCAACAATTAATTCTACTGTTTCCAACTTTTTCTGAACTGAGAGTCTGGAATTGGTGTTACACTGACATCACTTCCTGTTTCAACAAAACTTGCATCTAGGGTCACATTAAATGTTAATACAACTCAAAAGAGCTTCAAAGATTAGCTCTACAACCAGGGGTAGGCAAAATGGTATTTGTGAGCTACCAATGGTGCATATGTTTTCAGAATATCTTGGTTTAATAACGTGGATTCATTGACATGAATGGAGATATCCTGAAAATATGAATTGTTGGTAAGCTCACAAAGACTGGGGTTGTCCACCCCTAATGCAGATCATGGGCTTAATGGAAATAGACAGCAAGGAGTGCCTGCTACTGGCTGTCTATGAAAATACAAGTTCTCCATAAAAAGCAATATAAATGGTGCCCTCATATAATATAATTGCCACACAAATATTAAATGTAAACACTAAAAAAAATTTATGCAATAGATGATTTTTCCTCATAAAAAGTGTTTTCTACCCATTTAACTGTAGCACTCACAGACCTTAAATTCAGTGTTAACTCAGAAGTCTGAAATGCTGAATTTCAAAGTCTTAATATAATATTACAGGGAACAAATCACACCACCTGCAATGTAATAATAATCAGACAATATTTATGTGTTTCTAGAAGGGAACTGATAAATATTGCAAACTGAAGTGACTAAATCGCCCTATAAATTTATAAATATTGACTGCAATAAAACTGAAAACTCCCATTGCACTGCAGATTATTGCACCTCTAATAAAATTGACTCCTCATTATTTACACTTGGGTGGCATTGTCTCCATCACAGATGATGGTAGAACTGGTGTTTTTTCAATGAACTTAATGAGGCTATGGAAATCAGAGCAGTTAATGACCATCTCAGAGTGGGTAAAGGAACAATAAGCTTTATTATGAAAGAAATACATAAAAGACTACGCTGACTACTTGGTGAATCTTCATTCAAAAACAAATGCAACTCATTGTGTATCACACTATGTAATAATATATTTTTTATTGGACTAACATGTAATTTGTAGAACAAGCTTTCAACAGCAACAAGTTCCCTTTATCAAGTGAAACGCATACTAAATTAAAAATGAAACATACAATTTAAATGCCTAGTTAAGGAAAGCACATGCTGGTAAGCTACAAATCACATTAGTTTCATAGCAAGAGGAATGTAGAGGAGGGATGGTGGCAAACATTAATTATTCACTTTCTTGCTATGATAACCCTTCACATCCTGATGAAACTCCTGTTTCATCTGTTTCATCAGCATAATAGGTATCCACTTTTTTGGTATTTTTTTTTTTACTTTTCCTTATGCGTCCTGTCCTTTGACTGTGGTCTGTATTGGTAATTCTTACTGCACATAGGTGTCAAACAGCTTGTTAATCAACATTGATCAAATATGTGGTAAGCATTAGTGTTGAGCGAGCATGCTCGGCCGATGCTCGGATCGGCTCGAGCATCGCTCTGCTCGGCACATGGCGGTACTCGTACGAGTACCGCATGTGCTCGCCCGCCATGTTCGGGTCTCCTCCCCGCACGTTTTGCGGCTGCTGCGCAGCCAATAAACGTGCAGGGAGGCTCTGACATCGGTGTAATGCCAGCAGCCATGTTGGCTGCTGGCATTACACTGATTGGCTGGCCAGAACCCGTGGTCAGGTGCTGTATAGCACCTGACCATCGAGTTCGGCTCAGTCTGAGCCAGGGAGAGCTGAGGATAGGAAGGGAAAGGCAGTGTAGGGAGGAAAAAACAAAAATTGTGACAAAAAAGAACCAAAAGTCCTTTTTAGGACTACTGTGTGTGGGGGCAGCAGGTTATATTGTGTGTGGGGGGAAAAAAACAAAAAAAAAAAAAAAAAATATTCTGTTTAGTGTGAAAAGTTGCAGATTAGAGCACATTCTGTTTAGTGTGCACAGTTGCAGATTAGAGCACATTCTGTTTAGTGTGCAAAGTTGCAGATTAGAGCACATTCTGTTTAGTGTGCAAAGTTGCAGATTAGAGCACATTCTGTTTAGTGTGCAAAGTTGCAGATTAGAGCACATTCTGTTAAGTCTTCAAACTAAAATATCAAAGTCACGTATTCCATTCAGTGTGCGTCGCCGCAGTTTAGCAGCACATTCTGAGTACTGTGCAGAGTTGCAGAATAGGAAGAAATACTGTTAAGTCTTCAAACTAAAATATCAAAGTCACATATTCCATTCAGTGTGCTTCGCCGCAGTTTAGCAGCACATTCTGTGTACTGTGCAGAGTTGCAGAATAGGAAGAAATACTGTTAAGTCTTCAAACTAAAATATCAAAGTCACATATTCCATTCAGTGTGCTTCGCCGCAGTTTAGCAGCCTATTCTGTGTACTGTGCAGAGTTGCAGAATAGGAAGAAATACTGTTAAGTCTTCAAACTAAAATATCAAAGTCACATATTCCATTCAGTGTGCTTCGCCGCAGTTTAGCAGCCTATTCTGTGTACTGTGCAGAGTTGCAGAATAGGAAGAAATACTGTTAAGTCTTCAAACTAAAATATCAAAGTCACATATTCCATTCAGTGTGTTTCACCGCCGTTTAGCAGCCTATTCTGTGTACTGTGCAGAGTTGCAGAATAATAAGAAATACTGTTAAGTTTTCAAACTCAAATATTAAAGTCACATATTCCATTCAGTGTGTTTCACCGCAGTTTAGCAGCCTTTTCTGTGTACTCTGCAGAGTTGCAGAATAATAAGAAATACTGTTAAGTTTTCAAACTCAAATATTAAAGTCACATATTCCATTCAGTGTGTTTCACCGCAGTTTAGCAGCCTATTCTGTGTACTCTGTACAGTTGCAGAATAATAAGAAATACTGTTAAGTTTTCAAACTCAAATATTAAAGTCACATATTCCATTCAGTGTGTTTCACCGCCGTTTAACAGCCTATTCTGTGTACTCTGTACAGTTGCAGAATAATAAGAAATACTGTTAAGTTTTCAAACTCAAATATTAAAGTCACATATTCCATTCAGTGTGTTTCACCGCAGTTTAGCAGCCTATTCTGTGTACTCTGTACAGTTGCAGAATAATAAGAAATACTGTTAAGTTTTCAAACTCAAATATTAAAGTCACATATTCCATTCAGTGTGTTTCACCGCCGTTTAACAGCCTATTCTGTGTACTCTGTACAGTTGCAGAATAATAAGAAATACTGTTAAGTTTTCAAACTCAAATATTAAAGTCACATATTCCATTCAGTGTGTTTCACCGCCGTTTAACAGCCTATTCTGTGTACTCTGTACAGTTGCAGAATAATAAGAAATACTGTTAAGTTTTCAAACTCAAATATTAAAGTCACATATTCCATTCAGTGTGTTTCACCGCCGTTTAACAGCCTATTCTGTGTACTCTGTACAGTTGCAGAATAATAAGAAATACTGTTAAGTTTTCAAACTCAAATATTAAAGTCACATATTCCATTCAGTGTGTTTCACCGCAGTTTAGCAGCCTTTTCTGTGTACTCTGCAGAGTTGCAGAATAATAAGAAATACTGTTAAGTTTTCAAACTCAAATATTAAAGTCACATATTCCATTCAGTGTGTTTCACCGCCGTTTAACAGCCTATTCTGTGTACTCTGTACAGTTGCAGAATAATAAGAAATACTGTTAAGTTTTCAAACTCAAATATTAAAGTCACATATTCCATTCAGTGTGTTTCACCGCAGTTTAGCAGCCTATTCTGTGTACTCTGTACAGTTGCAGAATAATAAGAAATACTGTTAAGTTTTCAAACTCAAATATTAAAGTCACATATTCCATTCAGTGTGTTTCACCGCCGTTTAACAGCCTATTCTGTGTACTCTGTACAGTTGCAGAATAATAAGAAATACTGTTAAGTTTTCAAACTCAAATATTAAAGTCACATATTCCATTCAGTGTGTTTCACCGCCGTTTAACAGCCTATTCTGTGTACTCTGTACAGTTGCAGAATAATAAGAAATACTGTTAAGTTTTCAAACTCAAATATTAAAGTCACATATTCCATTCAGTGTGTTTCACCGCAGTTTAGCAGCCTATTCTGTGTACTCTGTACAGTTGCAGAATAATAAGAAATACTGTTAAGTTTTCAAACTCAAATATTAAAGTCACATATTCCATTCAGTGTGTTTCACCGCCGTTTAACAGCCTATTCTGTGTACTCTGTACAGTTGCAGAATAATAAGAAATACTGTTAAGTTTTCAAACTCAAATATTAAAGTCACATATTCCATTCAGTGTGTTTCACCGCCGTTTAACAGCCTATTCTGTGTACTCTGTACAGTTGCAGAATAATAAGAAATACTGTTAAGTTTTCAAACTCAAATATTAAACTCACATATTCCATTCAGTGTGTTTCACCGCAGTTTAGCAGCCTATTCTGTGTACTCTGCAGAGTTGCAGAATAATAAGAAATACTGTTAAGTTTTCAAACTCAAATATTAAAGTCACATATTCTGTGTAAGATGAAGAAGGCGGGTAAAAAGGGACGGGGAAGTGGACGTGATCCTGAAAGTTCAGGGCGCGGGTCAGGACGCGGAGAAACTGTGCCTGGTGCCAGAGCACAAGAAAGAAAGACATCCACCATACCTAGCTTCATGTGTAATTTTACAGGGCGTCGCAGGACATCACTCTCGAGGTCCGACCACTGCGAACAGGTGGTCGGTTGGATGACAGCTGATACTGCTTCCAGTCGGTTAAGCACCACCCTGTCTTCCACCAAGTCCACTCTCAGTAGCCAAGAGTCTGGTCAACATAATCCTCACTCTGATCATCCTTCCTCCCACCATACACGGTCTGGTCAAAGAAGTGATCCCACACTGGGATATAGTGAGGAGCTCGTCTCATCACCAATCCTTCATTTGACCCTCTCTCCAAGCACGCTTGCAGAGGAACATGACATCTTGTGCCCTGATTCACAACCTCTAGAGGCTACCCAATCTCAAGAAGATGACAGATGTGAACGGCATTTAAGGTCAAAGGAAGTAGTGGATGATGATGATGATGATGAGACACAGTTGCCATTAAATCAACCACTATTTCCGTCTCAAGACCTTGTTGAGGAGAATGTTATACAGTTGTCAATGACTGAGTATGTGGTGGGATCAAGACTTGAGGAGGATGATCAGAGTGAGGAAGTGGAGGAGGACTTGGTGGACGATGAGGTCACTGACCCCACCTGGGAAGGTGTACAGCCGAGCGATGACAGCAGTCCTGAGGGTGAGCCATCTGCAGCACCGCAACAGGCTGGAAGAGGCAGTGGTGTGGCTACAGAAAGAAGGCGGACCGCACCAAACCGGCCCGCAAATGTTCCACGGAGCACCCCCTTGCGTAAATCTACCTTGCCAAGGGGTAGGTGTTCCGCGGTATGGCGTTTTTTTAAGGAAAGTGCGGACGACAAAAGAATTGTAGTTTGCAACCTGTGCCACACCAGAATGAGCCGAGGCATGAACACTAGAAACCTCACCACCACCAGCATGATCCGACACATGGCATCCAAGCACCGTAGTAAGTGGGAGGAACGCCTGGATCGCCCATCTGTGTCTGCAGGCCACACCACTGCCTCCTCTTCCCCTGTTTTCGGTGCCGGCCAATCGCCTGTCGAAGGCGCAGGCCCGCATACCTCCCGCCCTGCACCTGTAGCATCTGAAGCACCATCAGCGACCACATCCACTTCCCTGTCCCAGCACAGCGTCCAAATGTCGTTACCCCAGGCATTTGAGCGCAAGAGAAAGTACCCAGCCACCCACCCACAGGCCATAGCACTAACCTCACACCTTTCCAAATTACTGGCCATCGAAATGCTGCCATTTAGGCTTGTGGACACTGAGTCCTTCCGCAGCCTGATGGCAGCAGCTGTCCCTCGGTACGCGGTCCCCAGCCGCCACTACTTTTCCCGGTGTGCCATCCCCGCATTACACCACCATGTGTCCCGTAACATCACCCGTGCCCTGACCAACGCAGTTACTGGGAAGGTCCACTTAACGACTGTCACATGGACAAGTGCTTGTGGCCAGGGACGCTACATTTCCCTGACGGCACACTGGGTGAATGTCGTGGAGGCTGGGAGTGACTCGGACCCTGGGATGGCACGGGTGCTACCCACGCCGAGGATTGCGGGCCCTACCTCCATCAGGGTTTCCACCAGCACCTACGTTATTGGCTCCTCCTCCTCCGTTTCCACCTCCGAATTCTCTACACACACCGCCACTCCCCCATCAGCCAGTAGCTGGAAGCAGTGTAGCACTGCAGTGGGGAAGCGTCAACAGGCCGTGCTGAAGCTGATCTGCCTTGGGGACAAACAGCACACGGCCTCAGAGCTGTTGCAGGGGATTAGTCACCAGACCGAGCAGTGGCTCTCGCCACTCAACCTGCAACCAGGCATGGTTGTGTGTGATAATGGGCGTAACTTGGTGGCGGCTTTGGAGCTCGGCAAGCTCACACACGTACCATGCCTAGCGCATGTATTTAATTTAGTGGTGCAGCGATTTCTAAAAACCTACCCCAATGTGCATGATCTCTTGACCAAGGTGCGCCGCGTGTGTGCACATTTCCGTAAGTCATCAACAGCTTCAGCCGGCCTGTTGAAGCTGCAGCAGCGCTTACAATTGCCAGCTCACCGGCTGCTGTGTGACGTGAGCACGCGCTGGAACTCCACCTTCCACATGTTGGCCCGGCTTTGTGAGCAGCAGAGGGCAGTAGTGGAGTACCAGCTGTTACACGGTCGTCGCCTCTCCGTTCAACTTCCTGTAATCAGAAGTGAGGAGTGGGAATGGATGTCAGACCTCTGTGAGGTTTTACGCAATTTTGAGGAATCGACACAGATGGTGAGCGGCGATAACGCTATTATCAGTGTAACCATCCCACTTCTGTGTCTACTGAAACGCTCGCTGCTCACAATTAAAACCGACGCTTTGCATGTGGAAGAGGTGGAAATGGGGGAGGAAGAGCTTACACAAGGTGATAGCCAGAGCACCCTCACTTCGTCTTCTCAGCGACAATTGGAGGAGGCGGAGGAGGAGGAGGAGGAGGAGGAGGAGGAGGAGGAGGAAGACACGGTTGTCTCCGCTACAGAGGGTAGCCATGGAACTTTAGTTCCATCTCTTCAGCGTGGGTGGGCAGAAGAGGAGGAAGAGGATGAGGAGATTGAGAGTCATCCTCCTGGTGAGGACAGCGAAATCTTGCCTGTTGGTACTCTGGCACACATGGCTGACTTTATGTTAGGCTGCCTTTCCCGTGACCCACGCGTTACACGCATTTTAGACAACACGGATTACTGGGTGTTCACCCTTCTGGACCCCCGCTACAAAGAGAATTTCTCATCTCTCATTCCTCCGGTGGAGAGGACAAGCAAAATGGTGCAATACCAGAAGGTTCTTGTTGAAAAATTGCTCCAAAATTTTCCATCTGACAACGCTGGCGGCAGAGTACGTGCTACCTTGGCCAACCGAGAAGGGGAGAAAAGGGGAGCACACAGCAGTTCCGAGAAAGGCAGGGCAACACTCTCCAAGGCGTGGGACACCTTCATGACACCCCGCCAGCACCCTCACCCTGATGCGCAGCCTAGTGTCACAAGGAGGGAAAAGTTTTGGAAGATGGTGAAGGAGTACGTAGCAGACCGTGTCAGCGTCCTCAATGATCCCTCTGTGCCTTACAACTACTGGGTGTCCAAGCTGGACACGTGGTATGAACTGGCACTCTATGCCTTGGAGGTGCTGGCCTGCCCTGCCGCCAGCGTTCTGTCTGAGCGGGTATTTAGTGCTGCTGGTGGCATCATAACAGATAAGCGTATCCGCCTTTCCACCGACAATGCTGATAGGTTGACACTTATAAAAATGAACAAGGCCTGGATTTCCCCTGACTTCTCCACTCCACTGGAGGAAAGCCCCGGGGGAACATAAACTCACTTTATATATGTTATTTACAATGATGGGAATACTCTGTATTCCCATTCACCCCTTCCACCCAAAAAACGGGTATATGGTTGACTCTTAATCTTCTCATCCTCCTCCTCCTCTTCCATATGCCCTGGGATATAATTTTTATATAGGGCCAGCTCACCAGCGGGCCCTGTGATATAATTTTTATATAGGGCCAGCTCACCAGCGGGCCCTGTTTGACAATTTTTATATAGGTCAGCTCACCAGCGGGCCTTCTCATATAATGTTTTATTGGGTCAGCTCTCTAGCGGGCCCTCTCATATAATGTTTTATAGCGTCAGCTCACTAGCGGGCCTTCGCATATAATGTTTAGGATGGTCAGCTCTGCAGCAGACCCTCACCCATAATGTTTTAGATGGTCGGCTCAGCGCACGTTTCCCTCTTAATCATGGCCTCAGTTCAATAAAATCAAGGAAATTTTTGGGAGAATTTGCCTCTGTGCACGTTTCCCTCTTAATCATGGCCTCAGTTCTGAAAATCAAGGAAATTTTTGGGAGAATTTGCCTCTGCGCACGTTTCCCTCTTAATCATGGCCTCACTTCCGAAAACCAAGGAAATTTTTGGGAGAATTTGCAGATGATATACAAGTAAATATACAGCAAATATTGTTTGGTAACAATTTTTCGCCTAAAGTCGTTTTTATTTTCCTTTTTGTGTGTTTTATGGTCAGTCTGTAAAAATGGCGTACTACGGGCGAAAGATCGTTCCCAGCAGCGATGTTGGAGTCCAAGATGCATCCAGACATCCTCCCTATGCTGTCCCTGAACCATTTCTGTGGTGTTTCCATCCTTTTCTGCCCTTTTCCTATGGACCAGGCACCCTCCCCTCATCAGAGCAGGGGGTGCCTGGTGTAATGCTCGAGTCCTCCCATTGACTTCAATGGGGCTCGGGTGCTCGGCCGAGCACTCGAGCCTCAGGGGGTGCTCGGTTAGAGCACCCGAACACCCGAGCATTGGGGTGCTCGCTCATCACTAGTAAGCATCTGATTAATTATTTAGCCAGTCTCAAACTGGCTCATATAAGTAAGATTATAAAGGTCACAGTGTACAGGTGACATCCCCATTCTGCAGTCACTGCCTCCTCTCCCCACTTCACACAAAATCTCAAGTCACTCAATCTCATTGCTATCCAGTCCTCTTTGGTTAGTGGACTTTCATCCAGTCCCATTAATGCTGACACTAACGGCTTTATCAAAACCTACAACTCAGTCCTATCTTTCTTTTTGAGCATGCATGCACCTCTCTCTGCCATTCCTGTAAATCTAATCCATGATTTAATAAATACACCAGCTTCCTCTGCTCCTGTACCCATTCAGCTGAGCAACTCTGGAGAAAGTCGGGCTCCTGGCAGACTTTTTCCATTGCAAATTCTTCCTTTCCTGCTTTAACTCTGCTCTCTGTACCTGGCAAATTAGCAATACTCTTTACTACTAATTAACACACATAAATCCAACCTCTAGCATCTCTTCTCTACCTTTGACTCCCTCCTCTGCCCTCCCCCTGCCTCCCTCCCATTCTATCTGGAAAAATATCCCCCCCTTGTAAATACCCTTCTATCCTCCCTCATTGCTCTCCTCCCATCCTGGACTCTTTCTCGACAGTCACAAAGGAAGAATTGGCTAACCTGCTATCCTCCTCTCCCTCCATTACGTGCACATTCAATCCAGTTCCTACTCTCCCAATCCAACCCCTCTCCCCTCACTAATCCCCATACTACTACAGATTTGTAACTCTTCCTTTGCCTCTGATGCTATTCCAGATGACTTTGAACATGCCATAGTGACACCCTATCCACAAGAACAATTTCCCTGACAGCATCACACCCTCTACCTATTAATCTGTTTCTCTTCTGCTTTTTGCCTCCAACTCTTGGAACGCCTACCCTACTTTTGCCTGCTTAAGTTTTTAAACATACACACAACCTGCTCGACCTTTTATGTTTTGGCTTTTGCACTGCTCACTTCACAGAAACTGCTTTCGCAAGAGTAGTCAGTGATCTACATGTTGCCAAATTACAAGGTCTCTAATACTTATGCTGCTTGATCTGTCAGCTGCTTTTGACACAGCTGATCATGTTCTCCTCCTCCATATTCTTCACTCATTACGTATCTGTAACTTAAAGTGATAGTAATGTTTCATAATAAAAACAGCTCTAATTAATCTTCATAGGATTTGGGCCTTGGAGAGTGTTATTTCAATTCTGTCAGTGTTGTAGTTCAAGAGTAATTGAATGATAAAGTATCCACCTCCTGTCCCTTCTATTGATATAACACGGCTCAGCTTAGAGCAGCAGGGAGTGTCCAGGTAGACTGCAGAGAGGGACAATCTTCAATTAAGATAAGGGAAAAAGCTGAAAAACCTGTCAAGGGTGGCAGGGTTTTCATTGTTCTCACAGAATTTTGACCCTTGATATGAGCTGTCTGGTCTATGGACTGGATTCCACATCTGAGGAGTGGGGGCTTACACTAGGTAAAGGGGCAGGAGGGGAAACTTTATCATTCAATTACTCTTGAGCTACAACACTCACAGTAATGAAATAACACTCTCTATGGCTCAAATACTATGAAGATTAATTGGGGCTGCTGTTTTTGTGAAACATTACTATCACTATAAACCTGAAGTGGATGTCCTCTTATTGTACTAACCAATCCTTCAGTGTCTCCTTTGCAGTATCCTATTGAAATGTCACCCTCTAGTTGATGACTATCAAAAGGGCCTGTAACAACAGGGTTGTTTGGAAGCTATGAGGAGGGTCTTGTGAGGATTTTTAATTTTTCTGCTCCTGGGACCATTGGAATTATGGCAATAAGTATTAGACTGTTCGGCTCTAGATATTTGTAGCACAGTAAATTTTATTGGACTACTTGTTTTCTTCCCTTTTCATCAGAGCTTGGTGTATCATCTTGCACTTTATCCTTTGGTCCCAGATAATTTCCAGCACTGCATAATATATACATATATATATTTATATCCATTATAATGTATATAGCTGACACTCACGTAACAATTGCCTTTACAGTGCTATAATTCTCCTGGGTGCAAAACCATGTGTATATGCAGATCAAAAGTAAAAAACAGATGCACTCACAGGCTCTGGTATCAAAGAATTATTATATTGTTACCACCATCATACAAGTATAACAGAATAGCGACGTTTTGGTCCTCTGTCCAGGACCTTCATCAAGCCTTCATCTGGCTTGATGAAGGTCCCGAACAGAGGACCGAAACCTCGCTATACTGTTATGCTTATATGGTGATGGTCACAATATATTAATTTGATACCACAGTCTGTGAGTGCATCCATTTTGTACTTTTGATCTATATATTTATCATAATTATTCTGTTTAGGTGTTGTGAAATGTTAGATAGCATTATTGTGTATTCCCTCATATTGTAACCCTCATATGCTTGTTTTTAAGTATGTTTTAACCTGTGTGTGCTGTCTATGGTCTATGTAATATAATAACATAATATTTTTGCATTACCTGTTTTCTTGGTTGAGTGCCTCTATTGAAGGGTCTTGCTTTGTTGAGGTCCCTCTTCTCTCCCGATTTTGTGCTGCTAAATCGAGTTCTAGACCAAGTGTATACAAGACTATTATGTCTTATATTGCCAAGGATCTTTATTTTTCACTGGTGCTAGCCTATAATCTTTGTTTTGGTAGCCCGTATCAAAAGGGCGACAATCTGATATTGCACGCTTAAGGGTCGCCAGCTAGAGGGAGACATTTCAGTAGTAAACCATGTAAAATTGTAATGTTTTTTCTGCTTTACATTACATTACATACTTTTCATTACATAAAGATGATGTTGCACGCTTAACCCTAGGGTGCCAGAGAGTTATCTATTGCATTGCATGCAAAGCATTGGATGCCGGTCTGGCACACAAAGGGTTAAGGGTTGCCCTATACGGCCATGAAAATATGTTGCATCACACACTTCAGAGAGCCCTCTTTCACTCTCACAGCGCACTCGCTCTCCTCCCTCTTTCCCTCAGGCACAGCTCACTCTCCTTCTGCTCTATTTAGAGAGAACTGTGGCACGGAGCTGTATGGTCACATGACTGACCCCCCTCAGGCATTGGAAGTTCTACACATGTCTTACTTGTCACATAGAGGGAATGGTTGGAACTAGAGTACAAGTAGTACAGCATCTGTAGAAAGTTACATAGGTATAAACATTGAACAAGCTTTCAGTACATCACTATATTAGCAAAAATCTTCAAGAAGGTGTGCCACATCTGTTGTTTTAGAAAATCAGAGCTATAAGGTTAGAAGGTTTAATTGGTTGAACTTGTTGCACTAAAAGATTTTTCAACATTTACACCTACCTTTCTACAGATGCTGTACTATTTGTTCCACTATATGTAATGTAAAATATGTAATGTAAGCTAAAGCAGAAAAAAACATTTTTTCATGGTTTACTATTGAAATGTCACACTCTAGTAGGAGACCCTTAAGCTTGAAACTTCAAAATGTCACCCTGTTGATGCAGACGACATTCTGATGTTGCCCTTTTGATTAAAGCGACATTATGATCTCTCCCTTTTGATGGTCGCCAGCTAGAGGGCGACATTTCAATAGTAAACCCTCCTTTGCCACCTCTTTGACTTCTCACATCCATCTACTGGCATTCCTCAAGGTTCAGGTTCCAGGACTGCTTCCGTTCTCTGTATATACAATAACACTTGGTGAACTTATTAATGCATTCAGAATCAAATATCACCTCTATTCAGATGACACCCAGCTTTATTTATCTGTAGCTCAACTGACTCCTGACATTCAGTCTAAAGTCACAGATTTCCTTTGGCTATCTGAGACTACATAGCTCATAAGCACCTCAAACTCAATATGTCAAGAACTGAGCTACTCCTCATCCCACCAGCAAAAATCCATCCCTTCATCTGTTAATTCACAGCTAAAATTCTTAAACAAGCACTCATTCTATCCCGCTTGGACTACTGTAACCTCCTTCTCTTTGGTCTTTCTGCCTCCTAACTCCATACACTTCAATCCATACAGAATGCTCCAGCATAACTTATTTTACTGTGACCTAGGTTTGCCCCTGCCCTCCAACTCCTCCAGTCACTCCAATGGCTGCCTCTCAAACTCTGGCTATCTTACAAAATACTGCTTCTTTCATTCAAGACCTCTCACTCCTCTACCCATTCCTCCATTTCCACTCTGATCTCCCACTATACCCCATCATGCCACTAAGCCAATTACATTCTTCTGTCAGGTCCTATTGTGTGTACAGGTCTCTCTCGTATCAGACCCTTTTCCCTCATTTCTTCTTATCTGAGCAATGCTCTTTCTCTCAGCCAGCCCACTACACTTGTGGTCTTTATTAAAATTACATCTCCTCAACAAGGCTTCAACATGACAGAACTCTAACTCTGTGTTCCACACTTGACCTCATGTACTCTTTGTCTCCCTGTACCACTTTAGATTGTAAGCTTTCGAGCAGGGACTCCACTTCCAGTGTTTCACTATGCAAAGCACTTGTAACCCTGTACTGTTTAATCCCTTCAATAGTAAAGAGCTTCATACACTTGTGGCACTATATAAATAAGCATATTCATTCATTCTTTCATTTTGCAAGTGTAATTTAGATGTGTGTGTCAATAAAGCTTTTTGAAGTAAAACAAGGGTTAGTGCTTGTGTGCTGTCTTCCCTTTACCTATCTTTGTAACAAAATTTGAAGTGATATATTAATTCAGAGGATGCTAATATGGCCCAACAAGGTTAAGTGGAGAATATTCCAATCATTCAATTCCTTCTGAAATGTGAGCATTAAAGGTGTATATTACATTTTGAACAGAGAGGACAGGTCAGATATGATAATGGTATACAGAGATTTAATGGGACTGGGGTTCCATTTGAATGGAAATGTATGATTTATTAAGTGGAAGATCTTGGAGGGGAGATTAATACTAATGGTCTCTGATTTTAATTTTAAAATGAGAGAGTTCTCCAAAGGACATTAATTCAGACATAAAACATGTGTGGAATGTGTGCGTGGATAGGTAATAAAGTACAGAAGATCATCTGCAAACCCGGCAATTTTGTGCTCTGTTCCAGCCACCTGAAGACAACTGATGTCAATGTCAGATTGAATCGACTGGGTCAGAGCCTCCAGTACATAAAAAAGAGGAGACAGAGGCCTTACCTGTCTGGTTTTATTAAATATAGTGAAAGGAGAAGACATAGAGCCATTCACTCCGATTGTAGCAGATGGGGTAGAATATAAGACAAGAATTCAATTGAGAGCATTTTCTTGAAGCCCCTGTGCCCTAAAGTCTGAAAATATCTGGTCAAAGTGGCTAGAAGCATCAGGGGAGTTTTCTTATTCCTGAGGAAGTGTATGTGTTAATAGTCTTGGTGGTGTGGGACAAATCAAGTCTGTTCTAAATGTACCAGATGAAGGAGGAAAAGCATTAGCTTATTTACAGAAATTTTAGCACAAGGTCTTATATCTACTTTAGACACATATTTAGGTGATACCATGGGCAGAACTTCTTAGTAATGACTACAATGTGCACTTCCAGAGCTTCGGAAGGGAATGTGGAATGGGATGATAGAGAACAAATGACCCTAAATAAAAGAGGGATTAGAAACTGTGGGGATTTTTTGTAGTCCCCAGTTGTGAATGCATGTGGGCCAGGGCATTTCTGGAGGGGATTGTTAAATAGCTGAGGTTATTTCCTCATATGTTATTCATTCTTCCAATGAGAGAATTTGATCTTCAGCGAGCAATGGAATGGAAAGATTACTTTTAAGGAATTTACCATTAGGCTTCAGCGAAGTGAGCTGTGAGAACAACCTTCTTCTGTTCATAATCTAAGAGTATTGAAAATTATTCTTGAATGCTGTAGCACAGAGTTCCCCAGTCTTGTTTCCAAAATCATCTAATTTTTGTCAACAGATATTGAATTTCTGCTGTGTGAAAATATTCATGAGATTACATAATGACTGTCTCACTTTAGTAAGCCCAGCCAGAGTGACTGAAGCTCATTTTTATGTGATGACTCAAACACCTAACGTTTCTGCTAGTAAAGTTTGCATCTTGCTATGGAATTGTTTTTTCTTTGGGAACCAAGTTTGATCAAATGTTCCCTTACCACTGCCTTATTGGCTTCCAAATGTAGTGTGTTAGGAGTTTCTGATGTATCATGGTAGTTAGTATAGATTTGAAAAACATAGCCAATATCACCAATCACAAGTGAATCTTTCAGCAGGTTCATTCAACTTCCATGACCAAGCCTGCCTAGATGAAGAGTGTGAGGCTTTAATATCAATGAATATTGGAGCATGTTATGAAATTGTAATGTTTTGAAAAGAAGAGTGAGTAATGTGTTCAAGATGGTGGTGAAAGGCAAAGGGATCATCAATTATTGAGTATCTGTTGTGAGTATGAGAATTGAAATGTTAATTTTTAGTGTCTGGGGGGTGAAGTTGCCAGATGTCATGCAGATAGAGTGCTTGAAAAAATATTTTGACATATGTGAGTTTGGGATAGGAAATGTGGCCAGAGCATGCAGATGCATTTAGCAATTGCTATAAGGCCAGGTTCCTACTGTCATCTTGGATGTCTTTTTTCCTTCCCACCCTCTCTTTCACCACTCTCCCTGCTTTTGCTGTCTATCTATCTATCTATCTATCTATCTATCTATCTATCTATCTCTCTCTCTCTCTCTCTCTCTCTCTCTCTAGCTATCTATCTATAACAAAAACAAATAAACTGTATATGGAAAGTGGCACCAATGTCTACTCTAGACTCTGAGGTTCTAAAATAAAAACACACAGAGAGAACTGCTGCAACAATCCCTAAAATTCTGATAGGGTACAGAAATAACAGAAACAAGAAAGCAAAAAGGGGAGAGCGCAAATTCTCTGTGTATATTTTATTAAAACAGAAAATAGTAAACTAGTTACAAGATCAATATCATGCAATATACCCCCAATATGTCTAAAATGTATATAGTGCTATTTAAATATAAGTACATGTGAATTCACATAAATGTTCCAGTATTAGAACATGTCACCTGGACAGGACTGAAGAAAATCACTTGCAAAAAGATATATAGTAGTCAGGTGTAACAGTGATGATATATGATGCTATCATCATCGTCACACCTGCCCATTATATATTTTTTTGCAAGTAATTTTCTTCTAATAAAATATATACATTTATATACACAGAGAATTTGCAATCTCCCTTTTACACACACACAAATATACAGTGCTTTGCAAAAGTATTCACCCCCTTGGCATTTTTCCTATTTTGTTGCATTACAACCTGGAATTAAAATTGATTTTTGGGGGTTTGCATCATTTGATTTACACAACATGCCTACCACTTTTGAAGATGCTAAACATTTTTTATTGTGAGACAAAGAAGAAATAAGACAAAAAACAGAAAACTTGAGCATGCATAACTATTCACCCCCCCCAAGTCAATACTTTGAAGAGCCACCTTTTGGAGCAATTACAGCTGCAGGTCTCTTGGGGTATGTCTCTATAAGCTTGGCACATCTAGCCACTGGGGTTTTTGCCCATTTTTTTGAGGCAAAACTGCTCCAGCTCCTTCAAGTTGGATGGGTTCCACTGGTGTACAGCAATCTTTAAGTCATACCACAGATTCTCAGTTGGATTGAGGTCTGGACTTTGACTAGGCCATTCCAAGAATGGTTCCCCTTAAACCACTTGAGTGTTGCTTTAGCAGTATACTTCGGGTCATTGTCCTGCTGGAAGTTGAACCTCCGTCCCAGTCTAAAATCTTTGGAAGACTGAAACAGGTTTCCCTGTATTTAGCACCATCCATCATTCCTTCAATTCTCACAAGTTTCCCAGTCCCTGCAGATGAAAAACATCCACACAGCATGATGCTGCCAGCATCATGCTTAACTGTTGGGATGGTGTTCTCGGGGTGATGAGAGGTGTTGGGTTTGCGTCAGACATAGCATTTTCCTTGATGGCCAAAGAGCACAATTTTAGTCTCATCTTTTTTCTTTAAGCAGTGGCTTTCTTCTGGCCACTGTTCTGTGAAGCCCAGCTCTGTGGAGTGTATGGCTTAAAGTGGTCCTATAGACAGATACTCCAATCTCTGCTGTGGAGCTTTGCAGCCCCTTCAGGGTTATCTTTGGTCTCTTTGTTGCCTCTCTGATTAATGCCATCCTTGCCTGGTCCATGCGTTTTGGTGGGTGGGCCTCTCTTGGCAGGTTTGTTTCAGTGCCATATTCTTTCCATTTTTTAATAATGGATTTAATGCTGCTCCGTGAGATGTTCAAAGTTTTTATGTAACCCAACCCTGATCTATACTTCTCCACAACTTTGTCCCTGACCTGTTTGTAGAGCTCCTTGGTCTTCATGGTGCCGCGTGCTTTGTGGTGTTGCAGACTCTGAGGCCTTTCAGAACAGGTGTGTGTGTGTGTATATATATATATATATATATATATATATATATATATATATATACTGAGCTCATGTGACACTTACTGTAGATTGCACACAGGTGGACTTAATTTAACTGATTATGTAACTTCTGAAGGTAATTGGTTGCACCAGATCTTATTTAGGGGCTTCATAGCAAAGGGGGTGAATACATATGCACGTACCACTTTTCCATTTTTTATTTTTTAGAGTTTTTTTTTAAACAAGTTATTTTCTTCATTTCGCTTCACCAGTTTGGACTATTTTGTGTATATCCATTACATGAAATCCAAATTAAAATCCATTTTAATTCTAGGTTGTAATGCAACAAAATAGGAAAAATGCCAAGGAGGGGTGAATACTTTTGCAAGGCACTGTATGTATGCATGTATGTATGTGTGTGTGTGTGTGTATATATATATATAAAATTATTTTTCCTTATAGTTCCAAATACACATGCAAGCATTTCCATACCTTGACAGTTGCAGGCTGGGGGAAAGCAAATGCTCTACCTCTTCTCACTTTCTGTTCTTTCATGGACATAGTACAGTAAGTCTCTTAATATGCAAATCATAGATGTATGTTTAGTGTTTGGGAGGGTGACTGTGTTTGAGCTCACACTCTGTGTTTGATAGTGTGTCAAGCACCCATCATTAGCAGCTTTCCTTTTATGTTCCCATTTCTTAAAGTTCCTTTTGGTTTCTAGGGGTAGGGCAACTGAAAACCTCCAGTGACACAGTGTGTGCACTGGTCAGTAGCCATTTCGGCTGTTTTAATGGGGAAAATGTAATCAAGCCCTATGTTCTACTAGAATAGCATTGGTGAGCCCCTTCCCATTTCCCATTAACCACTTGAGCACCAGAAGTGTGTCCAATGCAAAGCATATCAGACCTTAAGGGGGGGCCACTCTCAGATTTAGTCCCTAGGCCCAGTAGGCTCCAGTTTTTACCCTGGTTGAAGTACCTGGATTCAGATGATCGGTGGCCAAATCTGACAATTTATCAGATTAAAAGTGCATGCGTTAACAACCTGTGCGTGTGCGTAGGCAATGCACTGGAGACCTCTGTAGCATGGAAGTGCTGACATTTGTTCCCTTGTGATGAGGTTCTGCTTATAACAGGCTTGAATGGCAATACTCCAAGAACTACATTATAAAATTGGCACCAATATGGTAAAATGTATTTCTGTGTGTGTTCAGACCTGGCGAAGGGTAGATTAACCCCAGAAAAATTGTGCACTCTTTGTCTTTTACAGAAGCGTTATGAGGGGGGATATTCACTAAGCATTGAAAAAGAGGTGATAAAGTAGAGATGACTTCTCCAGTGATATCACTTCTCCGATTCCTATGTTATTCTATGGAGCCTATGCACTAAGATTTCTTCAGTTTTGGAGATATTAGTGCATAGGCTCTATGCAATAACATAGGAACTGGAGAAGTCATATCACTGGAGAAGTCATCTCTACTTTATCACCACTTATTGACTCTCCCCCCCCCCCCCCCCCCGGTGTAATTCTGGGACAAACCAAATGCGCCATAGGGGCCAAATAAAAATTCACCAAATTCCCAGTGACGTAAATTGCATCTAACCCTTTGAATGTTACATATGTCTTCAAAGCAATGAGTTGGATTCCTCACCAGCAATCAAGGGGTTAAAAGCCCCATTTAAATCAATCGGTATTTTTTTTCCATACGGTGCAGCCAATTTGTTCTAGAATTATTCCAGTTATACTTAGCACATCAACTTTATTAACACTTTGAGTGCCAGAGGGGTATGGCAGTCAAAGGGTTAAAGTTTTATGTTTAAAAAAAAATCTGTGGTTGAAGGAGCACTTCCCCATAACCGTCTACTTAAGGGTGTGAGCAGTTTAACCTTTTGCAGCCCAGATGGGTGCTTTGAAATGTTATGCGTTTCCTTCTGATCCTCTGAAGTTAAATTCTGTTTCTCTAATCCAGTGGTTCTCAACTCCTCTCCTCAGGACCCACTAACAGGCCAGGACTTAGGGCAGTCGTTCTCAAATCCTTTCCTCAGGACCCACTAACAGGCCAGGACTTAGGGCAGTGGTTCTCAACTCCTGTCCTCAGGACCCACTAACAGGCCAGGACTTAGGGCAGTCGTTCTCAACTCCTGTCCTTAGGACCCACTAACAGGCCAGGACTTAGGGCAGTCGTTCTCAACTCCTTTCCTCAGGACCCACTAACAGGCCAGGATTTGCTGATTTCCTTGTTAGAGCGCAGGTGAGTTAATCAGTGTGAATCAGCCTCTGATCACCACACCTGTGCTCTAGCAGAGAAATCCCTAAGTCCTGGCCTGTTAGTGGGTCCTGTGGGCAGGAGTTGAGAAACACTGCTATAATCAGTAAATATATTGTAGTTCATCCTCTCTTACATAAGACTTTCTCACTTCTCCACTGAAAGTGCAACGTTAAATCACAGTGGGTTTCCCCACCAGCCTATGCCACTTCATTATGTGCTTGATGACAAGCCATCATTAATCTGTTCTGGCTGAGCCATCTGCTCCTGTCTATTGCAATATCAAAGAGACACAGGCCTTGTACTGTCTGGCAGATGTGTAATTGTTTAGTGTCTGTAAATGCAGGAATTTCGTTTTGTACAAATGAGAAAAATGGACAGACGTCATAGCACTATGGGATATTAAGAACTACTGTACAGGTCAACTGTCAGATCTGTGGTCATTGCAGTTTTGATCCCAAAGAATATAAAATATCCCCCATTGGTATGTGCCAAACATTATTCAGTAGGATTCCCTCTGAGCATAGTTTACAGTCCATAGAAAACAATGTGAATCTTACTGTATAGCTAGGGTTGCCACATCATATGTTTAACAATTATCCACCTATAAAAGAGGCATACTGCAGGGTTGTATAGAAACCAATACGGGACTAGAGCACGTGTGGGAAACATTTGACTCATTATTTCTTGGACTACAACCCCCATTATCCTTTACTGGTTTGCATCTGTTGTTGAACTGCAATTCATCATCCTTAGCCAAAATAAAGGGAGTTTTTGTCCAACAGCAGCTGAGGATCCAGAATTTAACCACCCTACTCTAGGACTGCAGTAGTGGATATGCACCATATTGATAAGCCTCTTTCATATCTGAAAAACACAATTGGTCTAGCACTTGAGTGGTTGTAGGACTACATTAAATCAAAACAATCAGAGACAACAGAGGATAAATTACCATATAAGTAATATTGTACATCAAAACCATATAAAAACAAAATATGTATCAGTAATTGATGCAAGACAGATGATACAAAATAATTTTATTTCACACTATTATATGGCAGATATCACTGGTGTCACATGTCTTGACAAATAAAATATAACTAAGACACTGGTTCTACCACCTCCCTCAATAGGGAAATGGCACTACCTATGTCCCACCATTAAAAAATGACGGGATCTATCTCTACGGCACCACAAACACAAACAGGATTGGGATGCCACAGATATATGCCTGAACTTACTTTACACAATGTAGCCAATGAGTGGATCAATCCCCTGGCAACAACGTGTCTAAGTATATATTATGAACACAAAAAAATATCCCTCACTAACACTAAATAGCTGCACTGTATATATCCCAATATAAATAAATAACGTTATGAAGGTTTAATCTCAGAGACTGGGAAGTGTACATCGGCAAAAAAGAGGCCCTCCAGCTCAAGAGGTTAATGTATGGGGGAAACACCAGATAAGTAAAGAGTGGTTGTATGTGTGTAGAAATTAGCATTTACTGACAGCTAGTACTTGATGTGTACTAACACACTATACTCTATAAACCAACCCTGTAGGAAGGTGGACCGTAACATAAAGCCTCTAAGAAGATACACTTCCATATACATAAGATTACATCCATACAATATGATCTATGATGGTACCACGAATGTATGTGTGATATGAAGTAGAAGAAAACGAGTGATACATTTACATAATAGCTATCACTAATATTGCCTTTAAGGAATTGTCGTCTTTAAGAAACTGCAGACTGGCAGTTTGTGTTACAAGGTGTTTCATTTACATTCCATTTATGAACTAGAGACAGTCCACTCTGTGTCATATTTTTATATATATATTTTTTCATATATTTTTTGACCTTTAATTCATACCGGTATGTAGCTAGGGATAGGATAAGGCACCTTATTTATATTGGGATATATATATTGGGATATGTTTGTGTTTGCAGTGCCGTAGAGATAGATCCCATCATTTTTTAATTGTGGGATATAGGTAGTGGCATTTCCCTATTGAGGTAGGTGGTAGAACCAGTGTCTTAGTTATATTTTATTTGTCAAGACATGTGACACCAGTGATATCTGCCATGTAATGGTGTGAAATAAAATTATTTTTGTATCATCTGTCTTGCATCAATTACTGAAATATATATTTTTTTTATATGGTTTTGATGTACAATATTACTTATATGGTAATTTATCCTCTTGTTTCTGATTGTTTCGATTTAATATAGTCCTACAACCACTCAAGCACTAGACTAATTGTGCTTTTCAGCCTTTTCTTTTTTTGAACCCGTGGAGTAAGGGTTCAGGTTGGGCAGCTGAGGGTTGTGGAACCTCCTGCTTCATTAGAATAGCGCCACCAAAGTTGAATATTCTTTCATATCAGACCATTATTAAAGAGGACCTGCCACCCAAAAACTGTCTATATGTTCCAATAGCTATTTGTTTGAAATATACGTGAGCAGGCTAAGCCTGCATTTGTGGGAGGGGCGAGAGGGTTTAAAACTGCATCCTCTCACCTCCTATTTCGAGGCGTCAAGCAGTTGCGTCTCCCTACCGAGCTCTCCCGTCGGAGACGTATTCAACTCGGCGTTTCTACTTCCTGTCGTCGCAGCGGAAGTCCGTAACAAGCGGCGCCGTAATTCCATCGAGCCGCCCGATCATCTCATTCAGCTGCGTCCGCACCGAACATCAGCCAGCTCAAGCACAACGTTCCCAGGTTCTGGTAGGAGGTTATGCCATAAGCAGCAGCTTAAACATTGTAGAGTTTAAATTTTAGGGTAACGCTTAAATCTTAAGTGGTTCTGCTTTAGGCTGGAATGAGGTACTAAACAGGTTATAGGTTTTAATTCAGACCACATTATTTTCGCTTACAGCATGGCTCTTAATCGAGAGTCCAGTTCCTGTACTAGATAAGCTCTGATTACACTGACGGCACCAAGGTTTAAAAAAAAAAAAAAAAAAAAAAAAAAAAAACCTTTAATCTTATTTCTCACCTTCATATTCGGGGTTAAACCCACTCCAGGGTTGCCGATGAATATTTTGCGTGATTGCAAATGTAGCGGCATTTAAATAATGGCTGAATGGACTACAAGGTCACCAGAGCCTATGTCATTTCTAGATTTGACAGTGAAGCTTTTCAGCATGTTCTTTGGTTAATAAAAGGATGCTCTTCTATCTACTGATTTTTCCCTATTTTGTAGGATTCTCCTTTTCCTTATTTCAATATCTTTACAAGTAAAGAATTTGAATTCAGTCTCCACGGTCCAAGCCATTTCGGCAGCTCATATACACCAGGTAAGAAGGCACCCCCTCAGCTTTTCGTATACTTATACATCCAGGCTTCAAGGATTTTAAATTCTAACCTTATTCATATCCTCAAATTCTACAGCTTATATTAGCAAAGCTCCGCCTTACACATCCTTTCCTCATACATGGATTCTAACCAAGGTATGGGCTGGTCTGTTTCTCCAGGATACCGTCATATCCTTCATAGTCCTTAATCTGTCCCTTATCTTCACAGTCTTCACTATTTTCCACCTTTCAGTAAAATTTCCTCCCATCAGAGGAAACTGTAGCACATCCTTTTTCGAGTCTCCCGTCAGAGACATCACATTGTCTACAGTCCCCCGTCAGGGACTACATTTATTTAGGTTTGGCCCTCCCGTCAGAGGGTCACCTTCTTATTAGAATCACGTCAAATGTTATCTGGGCATCTTCTTCCGGTGCGGTTTCTTTATTCACGTCCTCCCTCTTTTCCAACCCTCACTTGTTTTCCTTCTCCCTTCACATTCCTCTCCCCTTGGCTACGATATCCATTTCTGCCTGGTGGTGAAACAGGTCAGTCGGATATCCAAAACCAGGAATATTCCAGTCATCCACTTGAAAGACGAGTTCAGGGTCATCCGTCTCCACCTTCTACCCGCCTCCTCAGGCTTCTAGCCAAGGAGTCACACGGGTCAAGGGGTCCGTAAGATCCATCCCGTCCGACAGGTCTGCACTCCTCTCAAACTTCCTTCTTCTTTACTCTGCCCCACATTTTTCTAATTGCTCTCACATTCTCTTCCATTAGCCATGGAAGAAGACCCGACTAGACCAGAAACCATTCAGGAAACTCCCCAGCAACATTCCCCATCAACTCCGGAGAACAGAAGCCAGTTATACAAAGAATGGACTGTCTCCAGAATTACCACAGAACTAACCCACCGCCACATCCCCTATCCATCATCCGCTAGGAAGCCGGAACTATTCCGCCTCCTATTTCCTTCCCAAGCCCCTTCCCCCCCTACCACACCTCAGGTTATTCATAATCAGCCTCCTTCTCCCAGCACTCCATGTCATGAAAATCATTCGACTCAGTTGGACAATATCATGCAACTTCTCACATCTATGTCCACAGCCATGTCAGACATGCAAAACCGAATCATATCCCTAGAAAACACATCCAGAACCTCTTCTCACCTTGATGTTTCTCCTAATCAATCTCCAAATCTAGGTAACCCCAGTCAGTCACAACACCCACATATCACGCCAGCTCACATGGTTCCAGTCAACCTTCGCAGGGATATCCTGGAGGGGAAGGACGTTAACCTAGTATCCCTACTTATCGCTACGCAAGACTTAGCCGTAAACCGCACCGTGCAATGCGGGGATGTAGCAGTTACCCTTAAGTCCAAGGATCCAAGACTATCTAAAAAACTCTCCATACCGGAGTTTGTCTTGGCATTTAGTATTTTCAGGGATATTGTGTGCACCTCCTTCCCCTCCAGGAGACAGGAACTCGATCAATATTTATACATTCTAGTTGATCTGGGCTACCGCTATGGAGGATACAGCTTTTACGACTACCATTTGGCTTTTTCAGCAAAAGCGGCAGCCGCCTTAGAGCAATTTGGTTACATGACAGACTGGGGTTCTCTGGATCATGGACTTTTCTGCCGCTACTTCGCGGGTCTGAAAACTCCTGTTTGTCCATCCTGTCAGTCAGCTAACCATAACATAAGTTGGTGCCCCTCAGCATGGCCTAGCTCATCTATCACTCCTTCAAATACAACTCCCACCGAATTACCACCTGTAACTCCTCTCAGTCACAACAGGCCTTCAGTAGACAAGCTCGGACGTCCCATTTACTACATGGGTTCTTCACCAATTTGCAATAACTTTAATGGTCGGGGATGTTTCTTTCATAATTGCAGAATGCTACACATGTGTTCCATTTGTCATGATTCACACTCACGGATCATTTGCCCTCGTCAGGGCCGCTCAAATAAATGACTAGGAAACTTAAACACTGGTCTCCTTAAATCATTGCTGTCTAAGCACCCCAACAAAAACTTCTCTGCGTTTCTCTTAAACGGCTTCCAAGAAGGTTTCCTCATTGGCACTCTGGCTCTCCCATCCCAATCATTAGAATGCCCCAATCTACGTTCCGCCACCTCTGACCCTGCTTCAGTCAGCTCACGCCTTCAAAAAGAAATTGCCAAAGATCACCTCATAGGTCCTTTCCAGTTCCCCCCATTTCCCATCTGGCGATCTAACCCAATAGGAATTGCCACTAAAAAATTTTCAAATAAAAAAAGACTCATAATAGATTTTTCTGCCCCTCATTCCTCCCCTATCCCCAGCATCAACTCCCTAATCCCTTCATCAGATTTTTCCCTTGAATATCATAATATCGAACATGCCATTTCACTCATTCAACAAGCCGGCCCAAATTGTTGGTTATCAAAGGTCGACTTAGAAAATGCTTTCAAAATAATACCCGTACACCCTAACCATTGGCACCTGCAGGGTATCAAGTGGCAGGACAACTATTTCTTCTCAACTCGCCTAATATTCGGCTCTAAAAGCAGCCCTAAGATTTTCAACTGTTTTGCTGAAGCCCTTGCGTGGCTTCTCTTGAACCACTGCAAATGCCCAATGGTTTTACACTACTTAGATGACTTTCTTCTAGTTGAACCTGCCTACAGTCAGCCTTCAGCCCTTCAATCCCTAATCAAACTGTTCACAGAACTAAATATACCCCTTTCATCAGAAAAAACTTTCGGCCCTTCCACAAAGATCGAATTTCTAGGAATACACCTAGACTCTAACAATATGGAAGCTAGCCTACCATTGGATAAAGTTTCCCGCATTCAAGCCATCGTTCACGAATTTTCTAACAAAACGGCATGTTCCAGGCACGAGCTTCAATCTCTGCTAGGATTCCTTAACTTTGCCACCAGAATCATCCCCCAAGGCAGGTCATTCATTTCCTATCTCCTGTCACTACTGTCACATAGCAATGACTCAGACCCTATCATTCTGAACACCGCAGCCCGTTCAGATCTGGCCATGTGGGCAGGCTTTCTAAGACATTGGAACGGCTTATCCATCCTAAATAAACCTGTGTCCTCCTTCTCCCCAGCTGTTTTCTCCTCTGCATCCTCCACAGCAGGTTACGCTGCCTACTTCAAGTCAGAATGGATTCGCGACCCATGGCCCCCCCAGCTCTTAGATACTATAAGATTAGCAAAGTTCCCTAGCCACATGGAACTCGTTCCAGTGGTGGCTGCAGCTATCAGCTGGGGGAAACATTGGTCATTTATGTCAGTTACTTTCTTTGTCTCTGATCTTGACACAGCCAACATAATTAACAAGGGTAGATCATCTTCACCTCTCATTATGTCATTTTTAAGGAAACTCACATGGCTTTCCCTGTATTTTAAATTTACTTTTTCTAGTAGCCTGGCACCACACCGTAACGCCCAATTCATTAACCTTCTGCTTTCGGATTCACAGACATTCCTAGAACTCAACCCTCAAGTCAGCCGCACGCCGACACCCACGCCTCCTTTCGACCTCCTTACCCTAGAATGTGTCAACACCTAACAACCATGTCAATCATCGACCAGGCACTAGCCCACAATACAAAAAAGATATATGCCAGGGCTTGGACCGCTTTCAACAAATTCCTACGTTTAAATAAAACTCCTCTCAATTATTCTACATACTCTATCTTAGACTATGCCGCTCACTGTCTACTAGCCCTCCATCTATCCCCTCACTCCATCAAACTGCAACTTGCAGGCATACGCCATCATCTGTCTTTTATCCAACCAGAACGTCCCTCATTTTTCACAGAGTATCATGTAAAGCTATTTTTAAAAGGGCTGGAGAAGTCCCATAATAACACTCAAATCAAGAAGAGACTGCCGGTCACGGGGACTATCTTCCGTAAACTGTACGAAATCCTATCCACTAATCCCTTTGGTCAAAAAAACAGTTTAGTGCTTCAGGCAGCTATCTGCTTGGCCTTTTTTGGATTCTTGAGACCAGGCGAGTTTCTCAAATCGCATTCATCCTCAATCTTTCCCACTAAGGCCAATCTTCAAATACAATCAGACCATTTCATTTTTCACCTCTCTAAATCCAAAACAGACCAAACGGGTAAAGGTGCACGGATTCCAATATTTCCTACTCACGACAACTGGTGCCCCGTCAAGGCACTCGCTAAGTTGCAGGCACAACTGGCTACACTTCCAGACTCCAGCCCACTTCTACCAATGCACAATAGTCCTCTGTCAACCCACACATTTATCAAACTAGTCCGTATTCTGCTATCTCGAGTTGGCGCCAACCCAATCCACTACTCAGGACACTCTTTCCGTATTGGCGCAGCCTCTGCAGCCTCCAGTCACCATACACCTCCTCACATCATCCAAAAATTAGGAAGATGGAAGTCACAATGCTTTGCTAGATATATTCCTGACCCTAAAGCCGAAATACGTCTTGCTCTGTCCACTTTGACTCATTAAATACCAATTAAAATTTCAAATCATTGGTCGGCTCTTTTTGGCCTCAAATCAGCCAGGTCTCTCGATTTTAAGCATAGGTCTTAGATTAGTTTACGCCACAGTCATCTAGTCATAGATTCAAGGTTAGCCCCTACCACAAGTGAGCAGGCTAAGCCTGCATTTGTGGGAGGGGCGAGAGGGTTTAAAACTGCATCCTCTCACCTCCTATTTCGAGGCGTCAAGCAGTTCCCACCATCACCCTCCCTCAGGCTATATAAACATCTTCAGTCAAGACCAGGCCTCAAATCAGCCAGGTCTCTCGATTTTAAGCATAGGTCTTAGATTAGTTTACGCCACAGTCATCTAGTCATAGATTCAAGGTTAGCCCCTACCACAAATAATTTTTGAGATATTAACCTTTGATACCAGCACAATTGCACACTTTGTGATTATTTTCTGTACTGAGCCAATATTACCACACACTGTTATGAATGAATCTAGGCAGAGCCCACACATAATTAACATACTGTGCAGGGAATTAGCATGAAGTGCCACACTGTACCACCAAAACATAAAGTTTAATTTCTGGAAAACGATTTATTTTAGGACAAATACCTCTATGATCAGCAGTTGTGTATGGCTTTGGTGCCATAAGGGCAAAAGACACTATGTAGCCAGGGCTGCTATCTTTATTTCCACTCACTCTAGGGCCCATTGGTTCCAGTGCCCAATAGATGATGGATAGGCCCTGAGAGAATATTCTTGAGTGTGTGAAAACCAAGACAGCTTGATATTGGCCCACTTTGAGGCTGAAATATGGATTACAATAAATCACCAATAAGCTGAGCTATGCAGTTGTCAGAATTTCCATAACTTACATAGAAGTTACTGTGAGCACCAAAGCTAACACATACTGCTATACCTAAACAGTTGTCTAATTCCTCATCAGGAACGTTTTCTTGAGACACATGGTTTCTGTAGTGAGCTGGATTTGGCCATTTGATGACAAAATGTGTTGCTACTGAGACAGCCATTCAGGTGCTTGATTGTCCACCTCTGACAGTATCCAGTGGCCTTGAGCTATGAGTGCCTGGCTGGACCCCTGTGAATTATATGGGGTAGAGATTATTGTAATGGGAAGATCAGAGCATTAATTTCAACTGTAACACATCTGTAACATAGTAACATAATTGATCTTGAAAAAGGAAATGCATCCATAAAGTTCAAAATTTGTAGCATCACTAAGTCCTTTTCAGTTATGCCTCAAGTGGGTAAAACACTTTTTTCTTGATGCCAAAAGGCAATCAAGCAGACATCTTCCTGTATCAGCTTACTATCTGTATTGTAACCAACTGTAATAATTATCTATATTGTTCTGAAATAAAAGGTATCCAAGAATAATTATCTGATTGGTAGGTGAAAAATAAGTAGGTAATGATTGCAGGTTCATCCTTTAGGTATGCAGTGGTGGGTGGGTAGAGGCACTCGTAATTTTTGTATGGACTCATGAATATTTGGAATGAGGACTGCTTGAGGCAACAAAACCCTCATTTTCTGCAAATGTATCAACACAATGGTCTAATATATGCTTTTTATAGGGTTCATATTTGGGTCATTTGTATAGAGAGGAGCAGGTGTGTTTTTCTGTTTTCGCTTTACATTTTTGCCTAATTTGGGGACTTGTAGGATCCCCATACTCCTTACTTTAAAGCAGAACCATCACCTAAATTAAAGTTACCCCCAAATAATTATGCACATAACGATAAGCTTATCCATACTAGTATGATCTGGAATATGGGTAATTTGTATGGAGGTGTGTTTTTCTGTTTTAGAAAATGTATCTTGGCTTCTTGGTAGGATTTAATCTTTTATGATCCTGTCTTTCACTAACGTGAGAGAGACCTAGGCTGGAAGTATGTGTCAGAGTCTTCCCTGAGCCATGAAGAGCTTCACAAACCCACATGTTAATTTAGATTGTAAGATCTACAGGGCAGATAAATTCTGCTCAAAGGCCATATCCTGCTTGCAGGACATATTTTGAAACTTCCTGCTTTAGTTTCCAGAGACATCTACACAGCAATTCATTGCAATGAGTTGGAGACATCTCAAGTCCCAGAGGTTGAGACTTATTATGCATTCATATGTGAGACCACATAGAATTGTGATAGAAACATTAACACTTAATATGAATTGGAGTTATATACACTTGATTGAGTAATACACCTTTATTATACAATAATACAGATTACAGGAATTGTTTTTGTTCCTGTCTTATAAAAAAAAAAAAAAAACCTGGTCCTGAAGGGGTTAAACACTTACAACTTTGTGCGCCTGTGGCTACACCATCTTATGGAGGTTTATGGTCAAGTGACTATAACTGTGAATAGGATGGTGTAGCAACAGCGCCACTGTACAATTTCAGGTCACTGTGATACTGCACCTAATTATGACAGATGGCTTCAATGCATATAGGTTGTTGATCCAGGGAAATATCTGACTGCCATTTGGAGACAGGAAGGAATTTTTTTACCCACTTGGGGCTAAAATGGAAATGCTTCAGGGTTTTTTGTTTTTTTTTATAGCCTTCCTTTGTTTTGGCATGGGCTGGACTTGATGGAAGCATGTCTTTTTTTCAGCCTTGTAATATATATATATACCTTGGAGCGCCTAATATACAATACTCAGCCAAATACAATGTAACCAAATGGGTTATTTAATTACAAATAAATTTAAAATCAACCTATAGAGTAAGCCTATATTTAACAGAGAGCAGTTTTATATAGAGTAACTTAAATACAAATGACATTCCAGCCTTCGGAGATATTGGAGTCCAGCAAGCTTCAGCTTTAATGGCGCCTAAGCCTATGCTTGCAACGTTCTCCCCCTCCAAACGCTGTAGTGCCTCACTTCCAAAAAATGAAAAATACAATACATTGTGTGGAAGTGAGGCACTGCAGCGTTTGGAGGGGGAGGACGTTGCAAGCATAGGCTTAGGCGCCATTAAAGCTGAAGCTTGCTGGACTCCAATATCTCCCAAGGCTGGAATGTCATTTGTATTTAAGTTACTCTATATAAAACTGTTCTCTGTTAAATATAGGCTTACTCTATAGGTTGAGTTTAAATTTATTTGTAATTAAATAACCCATTTGGTTACATTGTATTTGGCTGAGTATTGTATATTAGGCGTTCCAAGGTATATATATATTACAAGTTTTTTTATATATCATATAGTGCAGATATTTTATTGTGAGCTGCCTTTGTGCTTTGTATATAGTGTAAAGGGGAGGCGCGAGAGTGGTTAATTTGGATTTTTTTCAGCCTTGTCAACTATGTTACAATGTTACTATGTATGTTACTATGTGAATTCAAGTCTGAGCTGCAATAACTTTTGGATAAGAACACGTCACAGCAGTGGGAGTACCCTGTTGTACTCAGGAGTATGAAACCTGCAATATACATTTTTCTACATATGAAGCAGTACAAGCCGTTTAATTAACCCGCGGCTGGCACTTAAAGACCACTGTCCTCTTTTTTTTTTTTTTTTTTTTTTTTTTTTTGTGATCCGGATTCAGGGCTCCCCGAACGACGCATATCTGCGTGGGGAGCCCTGAAATCCATGAGGTACATGTACGTCCTGGGTCCTTTAGACATATATGTCATGGGCCGTTAAGGGGTTAAAGCAAATTTAGGATTTGATTTTAGGAATCGAACATAAAACAATGACTCTGTGCAGATATTTTCTTTTAATATATATTAAATTAAAAAAGATGAACAATTCTGCATTAAATTAAATGGTGCTTTTAACCATATGATTACTAGAGGGACTCCAAACTATTACATGGCAATGCTTTGGAGAGTTCAATGGGTTAAAGGCCTTATTTAAATCAATGGAGATATGGGAAATTTTTTACTTGTCCCCTATATACACATATACAAATGCATGCTGCAGGGTTGCTAGTTTGCATTGCTTACCATGTACTTTTATATGTATCCCTTTTTAAACTGTTGATTTGGCAACCCTACCTCTATGGTGCCACATGGTTTGCACCACAATTGCTTCTTTTTGTCTTTGAGCACACAGCCCATTGTATTTATCTGATGTGCTAGCAGTCTGACCCTCCTGGCTCTGAAATGGAAACATGATCTTTCTGAAGGAATGAGTGGCTGTCAGGACCCCTGTGCTGTAGTTCACTAGGAGTGACTTCTGCAATGGCTAGTATGCCACTGTTCACCTGTGACCCCTCACCTTACACAACTACTCCCTTGAGAGTGATGTAAGGGAATTAATAAAGAAGGGGTGCAGGACTGAACAACAATGGATGGAGATTTGAGATGATCAAGGCAAGATTAAACTGTTGAAACACATTGCAAAATACCAATTCACAATCACCTGCAAGAAATCAGAATTATTGTCCAGAAATCATGGTAACAGAAAATAGACCATTTCAGCTCTACAGCACTGTGGAAAAATTAGAAAAGTCAGTCTGCAATCTAGTCAAGAATGGTCCTTTCGCAGTGCAATGGCTATGCCCTCATTATATAGACAAGGTATACTCTATTTCAGCTAGCATTCCAAGGCTGGTGTTCTGTGAATGCCAACAACCTATGAATGGGAATCCAGACTCTGTAGCTTCATGGACAAATTTTGGCCTTGTAGATATAAAAGACATGGTACAAACAATTCAACAGCTGTGCCTTACTAGACGTGACTTGGACCAAGGCCCTACTCGTCTTCTCAGTGAGTGTGTGGACATAATCACTTAGTCTTTTCAAAAATAGTCGACTGCTCTCTCCACACAGGAATTTTTCCAGAACCACTGAAGGAAGCAATTGTCAAACCACTTCTGAAAAAGCCATCACTGGATTCAGACTGCATGGTAAACTACAGGCCTGTCTCAAATCTTCCTTCTTCAGAAAGGTCGCTGAGAAAATAGTAGTAAGGCAACTGGAAAGTTGCAGTCTATGACCCACTACAGTCTGGCTTCAGGAAAATGCACAGCACAGAAACAACCTTGGTTCATGCGTTAAATGACCTTCTGGTGGCAAAAGACTTAGAAAATAGTTTACTTCTAATACCAATGGTTCTTTCTGCAGCTTTTGATACTATGGACCATGTAATATTAATAGAGATACTGAAGAACTACTGTGGCCTGGGTGTCACAATCCCCAGTTGATTTAAGTCTTTTTATCTCTGGTAAGTTACAGATGGTTTCTTCAGGTTCCTTCTCCTCCTCTAGGCCTATTAGCCTGTCAGGTGAAGTGCCAAAAGGCTCTATTTATCACCATTAGTTTTCCAGTATACATGCTACCTCTAGGTGACATTATCAGAAGACACAGGCCTTAACCATCAATGATATGCAAATTGCACACAGTTCTACCTGACTCTTGCTATAGATACAAGGAATCCAGAATCAACCCTCAATAGATGTCTAGACGTGCTCCAAGAATGAATGAGTGCAAAGTGGTTGAGGATGAATCCAGTATAGACAAGAAGAGGCCCGATTGTATGACAACGGCTCCTACACATCAGTGACCCCTGAATTTGGGTGATCCCATTTGTTAAAATCTGAATGCCTGCAAAATCTTGAGATTGCATTAGATTCTTACCTGACATGCAAACATCAGGTTTTAGCCGTAATCAAATCCTCCTTCCTCCATCTCAGGAACAGAGCCCGGATAAAGTACTTGTTAACTCCAGAAAAGCACCTACAGTGGTTCATGCATTTGATGGGACTAATGCAATTACTTTTCTATAAGAATTACAATTAAGGAGCTACTCAAATGGCAAAAATGCTGCCTCCAGGTTATTAACAAACCATCTTTATGCCATCTTTATGCCTGTCACATAACCCCTGTCTTCCATGATTTACACGGTCCCTTTAAAACATGGCATACGTTTCAGACTTGGTTTGCTGACATACAAAGCTCTGCATGATGAGAACTCAGTTTGCCTGAAGGGTCTCCTCATTCCCCTTTCCAACTCAGCCACTGAGATCTGCAATTGACAGTGTGTTAGCAGTCCCCAGAATCTCTCTGTTTTCAGGTATGCAGTGCCAACATTCTAGAGCTCTCTGTCATGCAAAGTTAGAGACTTGGCCACCTTTGCCATTAAATAAAAAACAAAAATTGTGTACATTGCTATCCAGGGCTGGGCTGGCAATTGCTCCCTGGGCCATAGGGCCAATCACTCTTACGAGCCACTGCAGTTTGGGTTGGTGCCTGCTGCGGCATCTGCGGGATGGTGTCCAAGACCTAGCGGCTTTCACTTATCGAATGAAACACCAGTCACTCTCTCTAGTGTCTTGGTGTTTCATTGGATAAATGATGGCTTTCTTCTCCCATGAGCTCCCAGCAATCATTGTGTATGCCTGGCTGCCACATACAAACTTTAATTCAACAACCATAATACCATATACTTTATGTCACTGTAATATCCCTTCATATGCACTCACCAGATGAATTTTTTGTAATGGAACATCTTAACTTAAAAGGCTCCATTACGAAAAAATAATCTGATGAGCACATATGAAGGAATATTCCAGTGATCTAAAGTATATTGTTGTTCCCATTTACATCACCTAATTAAACAATATATATGAGCAGCTTTAAAAGTTCATGGGAACTGCTTGTTATTTCCTAGACCAAGTCCCATCTCACTGGCTGAATATGTAAGAGAGTAATGGAAGTTGGGGGGTGGACCTTCCTACCTCATGTGACCTCTTTGCACTGTAGCAAAAGCTACAGCATAGGTGAAGCTCAATTCTATTTTATTTAACAAATGTGGTGGTGTCAATCACTAACATCCAGTATGGAGGCAGGTCAATGGTAATCAGCCAAGGGTGTGCGTGGTATAGTGTTAGTGGATAGTGTGTCTGTGATACAATGAGCATATGTGAGGCAGTATGTGTGTATGTATGTATGTATGTATGAATGTGAGACAAATTGTGTGTAGACAGTGTATGTGTGTTAGTTTGTGTCTGTATATGAGTCTAAGGTAGTGTTTTTGTATGCATGCATGTATGTGTCAGTTCAAAGTAGTGTATGCGTGTGTGTATGTCTATGTATGATGTAGTGTATATATGTGTGTGCGCGTATGAGTGTGAGGTAGTGTATATTTGTGTGTGACGTGGCGTTTGTGTGTGTATGAATGTGAGGTAGTGTATATTTGTGTGTGTTTGAGTGTGAGGTGGTGTTTGTGTGTGTATGAGTGTGAGGTAGTATATATTTGTGTGTGTGTGTGTGCATGAGTGTGAGGTGGTGTGTATGTGTGTGCATGAGTGTGAGGTGGTGTATATGTGTGTGTGTATGAGTGTGAGGTAGTGTATATGTGTGCATGTGTGTGTGAGGTAGTGCATATGTGTGTATGGCCCTTCTGATCCTAGTTACTCATTTTACTTTGAGAATCATTAACCCTTTGAGTGCCAAAGCCTGTGCAACACACTGCTCTGCCACTTAGTGCTTTCCCTCTAACCACTGTCTGCAGAAATGTTCTTGGGGGTGACGACACACCTATAATATGACCCCCAGGCCATCCCACACAGTTTCCCCCCTCACCTCAGGATGCCCATGGTTGTGCAATGCATTGCCCTGCAATCTGATGCACACCTTTCTGGTGTTCAAAAAGTTAATAGGTCAGACTGTCAGAGTGATGCAGTCCCAAACTTGCATTTTATTCTACCTGAGTCTCTAAAGTGTACAAGATATGTCCACTGCACAAAGGAGGTTAGAAGGAAATGCACATACAGGATTGCAGGAGCAGTATGATCACAGTTTTTTCATAATGACTAAGAACTGATTTAACCTTTTGAGTGCCAGTGCCCAGAGGGGTGTGCAATTTAACACTCTGAGTGCCAGAGGGAATGCAAAGCATTGCCTTGCAATAAGTTGTGTACTCCTCTGGCGCTCAAAGGGATATTGCAGGGCTTACAATTGAAAATGAGCCACACAAGTGATACCATAGAGCTTACAACTGAAATGGAGCTACACTTATGATACCACAGAACTTCCAACGTAAGTTCTGTGGTAAACTAGTGTGGCTTCATTTGTACTGCAATATCTGTGGCATCACTAATGTAGCTCCATGCCTATCGTGAGCTTTGTGGTATGACTAGCGTGGCTCCATTTCAACTGGAAGCTCTGTTGTATGACTAATGTGGCTCTATTTCACTTGTAACCTCTGTGGTATCAAATGTGTGACTCCATTTCACTTGTAAGCTCTGTGGTATCTCCATTTAAATTTTAAGCTCTGTGGCATCACTATTATAGCCCCATTTCCATTGCAAGCTCTGGGGTGTCACTGGTGTAGCTCTACTTCACTTGTAAGCTCTGTAATGTCACTAGTGTAGTTCTGTTTCAGTTGTAAGATCTGTGGTGTCACTAATGTATCTCCATTTCAACTGCAAGATCAGTGATATTACTGGTGTGGCTCCATTTCAGTTGTAAGATCTGTGCTGTCCGTAGTGTAAATTGTAAGCTCTTAAGTGTCACTGGTGTAGCCCCACTTCACTCTGAAGCTCTGTGGTGTCACTAATGTAGCCAATTTAGATTATAACCTAAATCCTGTCACTAATGTAGCCCCATTTCATTTGCATGTTATGTAGCATAACTAGTGTAGCCCAATTTCAGCTGTAAGCTTTGTGGTCTCACTAGTGTAGCTCCACTTCAATTGTAAGCTCTGCTGTATCACTAGTATAGCCCCATATCAATTCTAAGCTCTCTGGTGTCGCTAGTGTAGCCCCTCTTCAATTCCAAGTTCTGTTGTAGATTTTTTTAAAATATATTCAATAACGTGGATGCCATGGAGATGCCTAATGCATTGCTCTGCAATGCTTTGGTGACCTCTCTGGCATACAAGGGGTTAACACATTAATTTTGCCTTTAAGTTGGTACTAGTAGAGCAACCCACAAAAACAATGGGCAAACAGAGAAAGGATTGTGGCAAGGTGGTGAGTGGGGGCCCCGATTTGGAATCCTGCCTAGGGCCCTATGGAATCTTAATCCGGTCCTGCTGTCAGCTCATCTTTTTACACTCCATATTCAGAATCCACATAGTGAAGATGCTGGTATCATGGAAGAGACCTGGATCAAAAGGTAAGGGCTTGATGGAATACTTGTGGGAAGGACTAGTGTTGAACCCATTGCTTAGCTTTCTGCACTGGTGCATTGTGCAGTGCCTGCCACATAATTGCCTCCAAAATCAGCACACAGCTCTGCAGGCCCAGTGGTTGCTTCTCACTAGAGTTACAACCTGGAAGTTAGTTTATGCGCATGGCTGGTAAGTGCATCAGCTCCTTCTCTACCTATCCCTGACTATTTTGTGAGATATGAATTTTATGAATGCACTGTATAAGTTTGTAAGAATGTGTTGTGTGCTTTTGTGTACAACTGATATGGAAATGTTTATTTTATTAATACGTATGGTTTGTAATATTGTCAGTACATTTTAATACTTAATCCCTTGGGTCCTAGGGACATACTTAGCAATGCTTTGTAAAGAATGTGTATACTGTATAGTTTGCATACTACCTTGTGTGTGTGTATATAAAACATTAGCTATGTGTGTGTCTATATATATATATATATATATATATATATATATATATATATATGTATATATATATATATATATATATATATATATATATATATATATATATATATATATATACACACATACAATATCCTGCCCAGGATAACCACATCTGCATGATGAAGACTTGTAAAGGGACATGCCTTGAGTCCTGTCTGATACAGTTACTTAGCTTATGTATAACCTAAGTCAGGGCTTTCAGCTTTTTGCTGGACTAGAAAGACCATTTTTCCCAGCCATCTGTTGACTGGATTAGAATAAGAATTGTATTCCAAAAATATATGGTGCCTCAAGTTGTCCATCCTGACCTAGGTCATTACCCATGTAAGTACAGACAGGTAGGTTTCAGTGCCCCAGGAAGTATTGGGACTGGTTGCAATATACAAAGTTACTTGGTTGTAAATGTCACAGTGAACTTTCTCCCCACACACACACTTTTTCTTCCCCTGTCTCTCCCCATCTTTTTCCCCTCTCTGCTTCTTCCTCCTCCTTTTTTGGTCCTACTGTCTCACCATTCTCCGGCTACCTATCCCCTTGTTCCCTCTTTCTTTCCAACTCCTTTCCCTCCCCATCTCCCACTCCCCCTTCTGTTTCTCCCTTAACCCTCCCTTTTTTCCCTTATATCCCCCTCTCATACTGCAGGGCTCCAGTAGTTCTTAGGAAGCCCTTATTCAAGAGATGAGGTGACAACCCTAGAAACCACAGATCTTGCAGTGTATAATAGGATCAATGGTGTCATAGATTTGTTTCCTGTTTATTGCAAATACTCTGGTGATGTGGATTAGTTTTTGTTAATTGAGAGATCCATGGCATCTTGTGGATTACGTCCCGGAGATCGCAAGCTTTGTGGTGTCATGCAAATCACTTTTAAATAGATAGGGACCATCTTCTGCCCATTTCAACTGTCAGCTCTGTGTTATTACTAGTGTAGCACACTTTCAACTGCAAGTTCTGTGGTATAACTAGTGTATTTTAGTTTCATTTGTAAGCTCTGTAATATCACTAGACTATCTCCATTTCAATTGTAAGCGCTGTGTTATCTCTAATGTAGCACAATTTCCCTTGTAAACTTTGTGGTATCACTTGTGCAGCTCTATTTCAGTTGTACGCTTTGTGGTATCACTAGTGTAAATCTATTTCCCTCATAATCGCTGTGGCATCACAAGTGTAGAACCATTTCAGCTCTAAGCTCTGTGGTATCACTAGTGTAGCTTAATTTCAGTTATAAGGTCTGTGATATCAACAGTGAAGCACCATAAGTTATTTTAATCATGAGTGTAGTTGCATTTAAAGGGATAGTAATGTTTCATAATAAAAGCAGCTCTAATTAATCATCATAGTATTTGGACTTTGGAGAGTGTTATTTCAATTCTGTCAGAGTTGTAGTTCTAGAGTAATTCAATGACAAAGTGTCCCCCTCCCGTCCCTTTTAGTGATGTAACACTTTTCAGCCAGAGCAGAAGGGAGGTGCCCAGGTAGATTGCAGAGAGGGACAATCTTCAATTAAGATAAGGGAAAAACCTGAAAAGCTTGTCAAGGGGGGCAGGGCTTTCATTGTTTTCATTGTAAGAAGATTGTCTCCTGCTGTTATTTGTCTGGACTTACAACCAGATTCCACATCTGAGAAGAGATGGCTTACACTAGGAAAAAGGGGCGGGAGGGGAAACTTTGCTTGTGAATATCTCTTAAACCATAAAGGTTTGAGAGATAAGAGTTATATCATTCTTCATATTTTTTAATGCCTACAAAATAAAATAAAGATAAAACAAAGTATTACTATCCCTTTAAGACATAAGCTCTGTTTATCACTAGTGTAGCTCTGTTTCTATTGTAAGCTGTCTAGTATCACTAGGGTAGCACCATGTCAAATATAAGCTCTGTGGTATCACTTTTGTTGCTCCATTTCAATTGTAATCTCTGGGATCTCCCTAGTGTAGTGCCATTTCAACTGTAAACTCTGTAGTATCACTAATATAGCTCCAAGTGGACCCAAGCAGTAGTACAATGGGCCACTTGATTGTCCTTGATCCCCAGGCCATATATACATTGTATAAAAATGTTAATTACAGCACAATAAATATATTTCCTTTTCATAACTCCTGTTGAGTGGCAGTCAATTTACCTATATTCCCACATAACTTTTGATAAGACTATTAGTCAAAATGTTGATGATGTATGCCTACCAATAAAATGTTATCTAACCCCTGTGAGTTGTGCATTACCCTAGCTTGGTGTGTGTGCGTGTGCGTGTGTACGAGAGAGAGAGAGAGAGAGAGAGAGAGAGAGAGAGAGAGAGGAGAGTGTGTGTGTGTGTGTGTGTGTGTGTGTGTGTGTGTGTGTGTGTGTGTGTGTGTTAATGGGCATTCCATAAACAACATGAGTTGCCTGGGTGCTCACACAAAACAAACAAATAACTCCCCATATGCATATATTCAACTTTTTGGAACACACATTTTCTTTCTTAATATATGTACAAATGTGGACAGCATACCTATACTACTATATTCATTTGCATTTTAGGTAGATACACTTGAAGCCTTTCTTTTGCACTCAACATACATAGTAAGTGATGCTGCTCCTTTAACTGATAAGAGAGTGTATGAAAGGACTGCAGTGTGCTGTGTAATGCAGATTTAAAGATTTCTATCTCTTAACCATATTCGGGTGATTACAAGAGTTGAGGGTATTATTAACATGACTGACGTCAATGCAGGAATCTTATCCACTGACCAGACTTGAAACGAAAATAAACCAGACTTTGCATTATTAATAAGAAACCCAGTAGGAGCTGGGTGTCCGGAACAGTCAGAGCATCAAATAATGATTACGTCAAGGGCACCTTTTTTTTCAAACAATCTATTCAAAGCCACCCGTTGTGACATCTGGAAAATGCCTTTACTTCTCATTTTTTTTGGACTGATCTGTATATTATTTTACACTTAAAAAAAAATGCAAAGGGGGGGGGGGCTGTAAGAGATAAAGAAGTTAATGAACTTTGGAATTCCATAGGTATCTCTTTGTTTAGCACTCAAATTATGGAAGTAAAAATAATGAGTCTGATGTGCAAAGAACTGGATCAATTCTGGAGCAAACCTACGGCACCATAGGGGGCAAATAAAAAATAGCAGTTGATTTAAATGTGGCTTTAATTCCCTTCAGTGCTCGAGAGGTCTCCAAGTCATTGCTTCATAATGAGTTGGAGACCTGTGCATCACTGAATTGTTTAAAAGCGCCCACTATAATGCAGTTGGTTTGTTCTGAAATTGCTCTAGTTTATCTTAGTACTTTATCATCAATATAAATTATCTCCCTGTTTTAATTGCACTATGGGCAGAAATGGCATTAAGAGCAGGGCTGGCAACCAGAGGTTCTCCAGCTGTCCAGGACCACAATCCCCAATGACTAGCTGGGGATGTTAGGATCTGTAGCCCTGAACAGCTGGAGGGCCTCAGGTTGCCTACTACTGTGTTAGACAGTACGTTCACAATGTTGACTTGAACAGTGTTGTAGTGCAGAGCTGATCAAATCATGTGTATTTACATGTCCTTTACTTGTCCTTTTTTCACTTGATTTCCGGTTCATATGGAAATCAATAATATATCATTGTCTGACACCCACCAGAGCCAGACATTCAGTGGACATTACAGTGCACTTTTCAATGTCTACATTGTCCGTGACTAAACAATCTACAAGGAAGGAACCATAATCCACTCTATAGCTCAGCTGTTCTGCACTCCCCCTGCGTTCTAAGCATGCTGCATTCCACTTCATCATATTTGGTGACAACCACCATTGTGAAGAGCCACATTAGGAACAATGGTGAAGATATATACAAAAAGTCTTCTTAGTGTACATGTAAGAGTAGTCTGTAACATCTGCAAAGAAGGGTTACATTTATAAAGAAATCAAATGAATATGTCTGTCTGAGAATATCCTGAGAAATGTGCAGAAAATTCACAGCTGAGATTATTTTATGCATATATAGCTGTCTCTATTGACTTCCATTAAGAACAGGTTATTTTTGGCACAATTAGTACATTACTTTCTACATAAGTTGCTGCACAATTCTTATTTGGATAAGACCATCTCTAAAGCCCTTTCCAAAAAGTCGACTGACTGGAGTTAACACTTAGTAAAAATGTCACTAAAAGTTTATACATACTCTTATGACACTCTGTGACAATTTTACAGACATTTTTAATAACTCCAGTTTTATAAATCTCCCCCCATTGTGTTCTACTAACTGGCCATTACTTAACATTAAAAATATAGCTCTAATATTACTAGTATAATTGAGGCCTAAAGGAATTAGTAATATTTTATTTTATGTTTTTATTATTTTTTTAGACGATATGATATATATGTTTTCCTTTAACACTTTGAGTGCCAGAGAGGTACGCAATGCATTGCTTTGCAAAGGGTTAATTCCATGAATTTATATTGAATATTTTGGTTCTTCGTGTGTGTGTGTATGTGTGTGTGTAAATTCACTGGGATTATACACGTTTAATTACCCTGTACTTTATGTTAGCATCTGTAAAAATACTTTATTTGTTTTCTGAGGCCTAAAATCTAGTCATATGCTTTGAGGGAGCATCCATTCCTGCATTTCCAGGGCTCCAGGACTCACATTTGTTTGACCAGGATTATATTTAAATGGGCTATGATAAAATAACCTTTCCGAATACCTCTAGACTGTAAGCTCTCACGAGCAGGGCCCTCTGATCCTTCCGTTCTCAACATTTGATTGTACTGTTTAATATCTCTATATGTCTATCCCCTATTGTACAGCACTGCGGAATTAGTTGACGCTATATAAATAAATAATAATACTAATCACAATCAATCAACTGACTTTGGTCTTATCTCTCAACACAAATAGTAAAAACAATATTAAATAAATGTTCACTAAACAGTCCATTTACAAATGTAGGATTATATTTCACCAATGTAACATAAAAAATTTATTTTTACAAAAGCTAGCTGTATTTTATTTATATAGTGGTATCAACCAATTTCATTTTTTGTGTTGCATTTAGTGTTGCTTTAAGTGTGAAAGCTGTTTAAAAAAGCAGAATATAAATAGAAGACAGAGGCTGAATTATTGAGAAGAAGTGGAGCACTGCTGGAGCAAACCATCTGCACCATAAGGGACTTCAATTCCTCACATGTCCTGTTGATTTAAATGGGGCTTTTAAGGGGATAGTAACATTTAGTATGTAGTAAAATTTATAACTGAAAATTTTATCCTCCTGAATACGAGGGTACTCTCACTGCTGAGAAATGTTTTATTCTAAAGTTATAGAAGCTCAAACATGATTTTTTTGTAGGTAAAGTTTCTCAGTGGCCTGATATTGTACAGTGTTGCTGTTGCTACACCATCTTATGGGGGTTTATGGTCAATTGACCAGAACATTCCATAGGATCAGGGGTGTCGTAGACATTTTTCCATGGGGGTAAAGCCATAATATGACCCCCAGGCCAGCCCATTTGTTTATATGGAGGGGGTAATTGTAGGGGGGGCAAGTGTCCCTCCTTGCCCCACCTCTGGACACCCATGCATAGGATGATGTTGCAACAGCGCCACTGTAACATTTCAGGCCATTGAGATACTGCACCTAAAAAATTCAAGTTTGAGCTGCTATAACTTTTTAATAAAACGCCACTCAGCAGCGGGAGTACCCTTGTTTTACTCAGGAGGATAAGCCTTACAAATTATTAAATATTAAGTGTTACCATCCCTTTAATTCATTTGAATGCTAGAGGGTTATCAAAACATTGTGAAGTAGGTAGAGCAAGTGTGAGCATCCTGACTCCCTCCAGCTGATGTGGACTGTTGCTTTTATTGTGCCCCTACCAGTCAACTGCTGGTGGGAGACAATGGGACAACATAGGTCTCAGGTTGCCCACTGAGGAGTTGGAGGGGCTCATATCATTGAAAGTGAACGAGTAGTACCCTTGTTTAATAAGTACACCAAATGTAAAAATATGTCTAGATTCTAGAGAAGTAATCTTTTTTATGAAAAAATATATATTGTAGGACATTGCCTGTTGAGTATAATATGGGTTCTCCAACTGCTGCAGGATGCATATTTCTAGAGGTATTACAGTTTAAACCTGTATTTTTTTACATCAGGAGTGCCCTCAAATTCCACTTAGTTTTTCAGTTACATTCCAATGGAGAGGAAAGTCAGTGACTTACAGTTCTCCATAGATTGTGATAGAAACTGCCAGTTAGAACTATCAGGAAGTAAACGCACAGTGAATTCACTTCCTTATAGTTTTAACTTTTAGAACTTTTAAATAAAACAACTGACAGCATTGGTAGTACCCTTGTTTTACTCAGCATAAAAAACCCTATAACATTTAAATTTTCATTAAAAAGTTTACTGCTCCTTTAAGTAGAGGATTCTTAAAGGTCTAATAAAGTCTTACAGAATATAAATATTTTTACATATACTGCATGTGCATAATTTGTGAAGTCTAATGGCCTACAACATATATATATATATATTTTTTTTTTTTCATCTTCAACTAATTGTTTTTTACACTTCTATGCGCTGACAGTTGTCTCCCTGGATTTCTGTTTCCAGAGTAACACTATCCCTGAAGCACTGAGTATGCTGTATGACAACTTTTATACATTGTATCTTTTTACATTTTATCACTATTCCTGCTTCCACAGTCCCTGAGAGAGATCTCTCTGGAAACAGACCTATTTGAGCCCAGGGACAAAAAAAGAATATATAAATAAAAATTAAAGGTTACTTCCCGTTCAGAAAACCACAACTGAAACCTCATCTGACAAGATATTAGCACTCTGAATAATATTCCCTCCTATGAAACATTACCTAGAAACACACGAAACAGGAAGCAAAGAGCACAGATAGAATTAGTCTCCCAATCAGTGGAAGAACAGGAGAGACAATTTCATGTATAGTAAATTATCTAATGAGATGCATATTTTACATAAGTCTGTCAATGTGACAATATATTCTTTCACATAAGAGCAACTTGTTATTAAGCTTTACAATCCCTGTGATTTCCTGGGTCTGGATATGAATGCGTGAACAGAATCATACTGCAGACTATGAGTCGGTCTTAATTAACAAACATATGTATATTGATATAGGCATGGGCTGAAAGGGATATGGTGCCACCAACTCTAATCCCCTTAGAGCCCTCTAACCCAGTATCCAACATGCATTCTCCAGCTGCTATTGAACTAAAATGTTTGCCATTCTCAGCCCACCATTGGTTGGCTAAGGATGAAGTTACCCTTCATCCTTAAAGGGATAGTAACACTTGAAAAGTACAAAAATTATATATTTTAGAGCTTATACTTCTGAGTAAAACAAGGGTACTCCCACTTCTCAGAGTTTTTTTTTTTTTTATTTAGAACTTATTGCAGTTCAAACTTGAACATTTTTAGGTGCAGTATCACACTGACCTGACATTGTACAGTGGCGCTGTTGCTACACCATCCTATGGAGATTTATGGTTAAGTGACCAGAGCTGTCCATAGGATGATGTAGCAACAGTGCTACTGTACAATGTCAGGTCAGTGTGATACTGCACCTAAAAATGTTCAAGTTTGAGCTGTAATAATCTTTGAATAAAATACCTCTCAGCAGTGATAGTACCCTTGTTTTACTCAGGAGTATACACCCTACAATATATACCTTTTTAAATATTAAGTGTTACTATCCCTTTAAATTGGACTAAATTGTATTTATAAAATTCCTATTAAAGACTATGGAAATATGTGGTGTTAATGGTAGTGATAAATATATCACCTGTAATAGAATCCAGTAAGAAGTTTCTGCTGTAGAGGAGGATCATCTGAAGTGACATGTAAATAATCAGCGTTGCTGTATCACCTTTTTACTTCAATTCAGTTTAGATGGATGATCACATTCACACGAACACTTTTTAAGCACGCAAAGAGTGAAGAGTGCAGAGTCAGATAACTTCCTCACAGTTGTTTCATCCTACGCATCAGCGTCAGGCTGATTTCTGGCTACAGCAGTATAAGACTGGAAGAGGTCCAGCTTCAAAGCTGTCTGTGAGTAGGCTGTCTGGCTCTGTATTCTCATCCAGGCTGTACTTCAAAGACGGTGTTAGAACAACATGCTTATGCTAAATAGGATATTATCACCTGGAAATACATGTCCTCAAGTGCCCAGTTTAGAACACCGTATTTTATGCCTTTTCTCAACAGACAGTGCACCATCTGGGCATAATGCACTACTACAGTGGTTGTCAAACTTGTTGCAGTGGTGGAAGCCTTTAGTTTAAAATGACCTCCCTTTAGCACCCCACCAATCAAACTCTTTAACCTCTTGGTTTCTAGGGATGTCTCCATGCAATGCTTTGCAATAAAACAAAAATGGAAAAGTAGAGTATAGCTCACCCCTCTCTAGGTTCCACATGACAACAAAAAGAGGAAGTAGGATTATATGTGGATCTGAATCCCCCAGTCTGATATAGTTACTTAACTAGGAACCAGCTAGTTGGCAGACAAATTACCCAATGTTCATATGAATAGAATCTGTTCTCCTAAAATGCTAGCATAAGAGTCCAGTAAATTCTACACATACTTGTTCATAATAGATCTTTGGCTGTAGATCTGGGGTTGTAGATAGTCTCTGATAGATAGCCTTGCCACTGGCTGGTACCTGTGGGCCTCTCAGGTCCTATAACATAAAAAAAAACAAAGGAAAGACAGCGCACTGGCAATATGTAAGTGTAGTTATTGCTGGATCCAATAATTCGCATATACCAATAGAACCTCGAGCGTGATCTATATGTATGGAAAGAGTGTGGTATACAGAAACTATGAAGAAGCTGACTGGACTACACAAGTGAGCAGTATTGTCCAATGGATGACTGGTCTCTATGGAGAAGTGCAGGGGGACAGATACAGGATAGACTTGATTTGATTCTGTGAAGTGACAGGTGAAGGGCTAGATTCAAAGACCAGTTCCGGAGGTATCTTTTGTGAAAATCAGTGATGACAAGTGGATACTTGTTATCCTACACAGACACAAAGTTGTGTTTACCGGATAATTTATTGTATAGATGTATTTGAATATAATGTGCCACTATGTGAGACCTCATTGTTTTCCCTCTGTCCTTCTTCTGCATTGCCCTGTATCAAGACTGTCAGCTCCTTGGCCTTTGCACATTGTGTACAAAGCTGATGCTGCTGTGTATTGAACAGTCCCTGCCCCCAAATAAAAAGAATCCCATACCCATGACTGCAGGACAGGGAAAGGTGGAGAGGATTGGACTCTTGACTGTCACCACCTGAAGTGCCTTTTTGTGCTGTTGCTGCTGTACTTTTTGGTGCTGCTACTCCTGATGCTGCCTCACTAGTACTAATGGTAGTACTAAGGAGTGGAACACTTTTTCCACCACTGCCTGGCCCATGTCACCAGCACTAGCTGAAAATCTATTATCATCTTCTTCACCACCACTACTCTGCACTGCCAATACTTGCACCCATGCTGGGGAAGGTGGATGTATCCTTAACAGTCTAATGAGGATCATGCTGCTCTGCCTGCTGCTGAAGGCAGTTCTGCAGCAGGAACTAAATTGTTCTTGGTAGTAACACTCAATCCCTCTAGATTTCTCCTTCAATCATCATTTGTCCCCCCCCCCCCCAAGTATGCTCTCTTACTTACCCCACAATCAGAGAAATGCTTCTGTACAAATGCAGACATTTTATGCTTCCAGCAGGGCACCAGCAATATAGCATGAATGTAACACTCATTGCTTTTTATAGACACTATTCTGTGATCTTTGAGCCATTGTCAGCAGACACAAATCCAGCTTTCAAACAGTGTGGTACAAGCCATTCATCTGACACTTACTGTGTTTACTTTAAGACATCCACAACTTCATGGGACTGTTTCATAAAGCGCTCCACACATAAATTGGCAGGCCGATGGTATGTGTTACTCAGCAGCTGGATTTTGCTACTACTCAGGCGATGGTGGTGGTTATGCTGGCAGCAGACCCTTTATGACTCTTGTCAGCTCCAGTTATTAACTATGAGTTATCCTCTCCCATACTTTGCACTTCCATAAAACCAGCACACCAAGACATTGGTGTTATTGTTACGGAAGATAATGTTGTCCCATTCCTAACAATTCTTGTGCTTCTGTTGCGGTTAGTCATGACCCCTCTGACATACTGCTGTTGTTCCTCCCAGTCAGATCTGTGGTTGTACTTCAGTGGGAACTCAATGAGAAGGTGCCTAAATGGAACTCTGCTCACATGTTTTTTACACAGACAACTGACTGCAACATTATGGGATTTTGGATCACAAGTGAAGTATATCCAGACTGGACATTTCATAGACTGAGGCATTCCTGACAGACTGCTACTACAGCTAGAGGGGCTAGTTGTTACAGTGTTGATCGTAATAGGCCCCACACTTTCAGAAGCAGCAGAAACACTCCTACCTGGGGTTGGGGATGATCTTGTGGTGCTGCTTACTTAAAATTACAGATGACGAGTAAGGCTTTTTGGTGGTTATACTGCTGATGATGACTGAGATTGTGTTTTTTTTCCCTTGTTTACTTGCTCAGACTTTCCACATGATCTTTCAAACAGTTTATAAATAGATGTACTGCTTTTTTCCACTGGTGGAAGACTAAGCCTTTTAGCTAATTGTTGGGCCAATTTGTCATCACTTGTAAGCGCTAACGCTTACCTTAAATTCAGAGGGGAACCGGCCGCTCCTCTGCTAAGAGGAAGGCCGGTCTCCTCTGCTTGCTGCCTCGCGATCATGCCACGTTCCGTCTAGTTGGGAGAGCCGGTGCGCCCTGGTGCTTGTCTGGGCGACCGGTCTCCTCTCTGCTGCCTCTTGCAGCTCCTGCAGTGTCCATGAATTCCCCTCACTGCCAGAAGAGTGGGCACGAGTTACTGGGATTTCCTACAAGTGACGTCATGTTCCGGCTCTTAAAGGGACAGACCCATTGAGTGCTCCACCTCCTAGGGGTGGGAGGTCAGTATATAAACTGCCTGGACACTACACCAGTTGCCCTTTCGTGGTGTTCCAGTGCAGTTGTGTTGTTTGGGCTCTGTGTATGATCCTTGGCTTGTCTCATTCCAGTATTACTCCCAGAGTCCAGTGTTGTGGCTTGTCTGACTACCCACTTGGTATTTGACCTTCAGCTCTGGCTGACTACCCGCTCTGGTACTGACCACTGGCTTGTCTGACTATCCGCTTGGTATTGACCATCGGCTCTGGCTGACTACCTACTTTGGTTCTGACCCCTGACTTGTCTGCGATACTGCCTGATACTGACTGTAGGCCTGAGTGAGTCTGATCCACAGCTGCGACCCTACTCTTATTTCTCGCCTGGGTCCTAGCCCCAGGTCCACGCTGATACCTTTCTGGGTCCTAGCCCCAGTCCTATTATTGAGACCTTTCCTGGGTCCCAGCAGGTGCTATTGCATGGTCTCCGGTAGAGGATTACCCTGAAGCAGTCTCCTATTGCTGGTAGGAACCGCTGGCTTGTTGCGCTACACTCTACCTTATTCAGTATCTGTGGTATTGATATTTGTATATCTATATCACTCAATAAAAGTGTGTTTCAAATATATACTGACTCTGGTTCATTCCTTGTTACCCGTGACATCACTCTCATTCTCTGCTGGAGCATATATGAACAAGAAGGGGTGCACAGTGGAGGAAAATATCCTAAATCAGCATCATCAGCCTCATCATTAATATTTAGTTCATAAAAATCAGCTTTCTCACCCCCTACCATCATTGCTATATTCCCCATCCCCACCACATTCATATTCTCCTAGTTTTTTCCCAAACACTTTATTGTCACTTTTTCCCTGAGATGGATTTATACAAGATTGAACACTTCTTTGTAGTGGCAGTGAGCTGTTGGTATTTTTGTCCGTTAAAATTAGTCCCACAGTTAAATCTTCCTCTCTCACTGTGGCAACAACATTAGAATGATATCAAAAAAGGACTTGGCTCTTAGGAGAAAGTATATAAAATTGCAAGTGATTGGGAAGGAGATTGAATAAAAAAACGTTTATTAAAACTCAGAAATATACTCTGTATCAAGATACACAATATGTATTTTATCTATCAGGGATAATAAACTAGAATAAATTACTGAAAACAAGAGACATACAGTCAGATGTGTCAGACTGATGATATTACACCCATCTAAGTACAACCTTATGGGAAAAATCTAAATGGTGTGATCTTCTATATATAGTTAACAATCAAAGAGAAACAACCAAAGGTCATAAAGTTCATAACAGTGTCACTTAGCGTATGGTGCACAAACAACATAAATCTCAAAACATCCTCATAAATATTTAGCAGAGTGAAGAGATTAATGTGTAATCCACATGCACAATAATCTGTGAATACAATACACACTCTGACATCCACAGAGCCAACTAACAGCTTATGAATGTCACTGCCAGTTGTAGAAATAAAGATATTGCACCCTTGCCTGTAACATCAACACAGAAAAAGATTAATACTCTACGTGCCACCTGCTGTTGCTTACAACCCTAACAAAAAAAATATATGTGTAATCATATAAAGGGCATTCAAAAATAAAAAAACAACAAACAGTGGGTCAATTACTCAAAAATCACATAAAACAATAAATATAGAGTAGAAAATATGTAAATGAAAATTAAAAAAATTAAAAGAACAAAAAATTATCCACATAAATCCTAATAGTTTTTCACCTGGTACCAGGGCTGTAATTACACATAATCTCGAATTTCTAAACATCCATCCAATAATATAATGAACAAAACAGTAACTTAAAAACCTGTATCAAGACAATGAAGACTACGCTGGACTCACAGTTGTAGAGTCTTCATATATAGTGGCTCCTTTAACTTCATTGCCCACTCTACTTAAATGCTGTAAGGGCTCAAAGGTAACCTTCTATTCTAAGCTTACCACTGTACATGTAACGGGTTAAATAAAACTGAAAAGCTACTCAAACTCTCCTCCACTCTTCCCCTCACTTGGAGTTCTTTGTTTGGCTTCACATGTCAATATTGCATGTGGGACTTAAACAAAGTGCCTTTGAAATTTGCCTTTGAAGTATACCAGTAGTAACAAACCATGTCTTCCTGTCTCAATCAATGCCATAATCTTCTTTTACTATGTAACCATGTAGCATTTTCCCCTTTTAGAAATTGACCCCAGGGACCTGGGGATGTGGTAACAGCACTATCTGCTGGGGTGGTGGCAAATGCATAAATATCTGTTCTTGCTGGCCACTACTTAATGAGAGGGAGTGTGGTGGTGCTGGTGACAGCAGTACTATCTGCTGGTAGGCTCTGATGTCTCAGATTCACAGCAGAGAATGTGGTGGGGTTGGTGGCAGCACTATCTGCTGCTGGTGGACTCTGTAGTCTCTCAGTTATATAGGATGTTGTGGGATGGTGGTAGAATTATCTGCTGATGGTGGGCTCCAAAGTGTCTCAGTCATATGAGATGTGGTGGCAGCACACTATCTGGTGAGCTCTGCTAGCAACCGGTGTACTAGGGTTGCTTTCTAATGCTCTAGCACTACATATCTACTCCATAAAGTATGTTTTCTTCTTTCTCTCTCTCTTTAGCTCTCTGCTTGTGCAGCTCTCTCTGCCTATACTTGACTTCGCAGAATGGTGGGAATTTGGGATTTTTATAGTAGTGGGGTGGGAAATATTTCAGCCATAGAAAGCATATGGCATCGTTCTCTTGAGAAAGTCAATGGTAGTAGTGGAAAAGTGGAAATTTTATGAATTTTCAACGTGCAGAAATATACATGGAAAATGTGGCAAATCGGTTGATTTCAGAGAAAATTTCTGAGAAATAAAAAAATCAGACTTCCCCAAATCTACCCACAACTATCACATGCTTTGTATGGATTTCTATTTTCAGAGGTGCAGTGCTGAAAAGTCTGTCCCCCTCCTTTGCCAACCTTTTCATAGGTTGGTGGGAGCAGTACTTGCAAGGACATGATAATATTACCATAGATACACAAATGATCTAGTGCTTGCTTGGATAAGTAGTCGGGAATGGGCAGATCATTATCTGTAGTATTGTATTATATTATTATATAATGTATTGTTATGACAGTGATCAAAATATTGTTTTTGCATCAAAGCTTTATACCACCAATTTTTAGTTCTTGGATTTGAGTATTTCTGTACAAGGGATAATTCTCTGAAGTATACCACAAGGATTCAAAGCAACATCCTACTGAGAACACAACTTCGCTCACTTCTCTATTGCATTCCTGGTGGGACAGTTTCTCTATATTTGGAGGATTTGTATCACGGTGCCAGTGATTTGCTGCTTTTCCTGTCAGTTACCTGAATGGCTCTCCATTGGCTGTCTGCTTTCATCCCGCCCAGTATTGCCTATTTAGACTGGGCTTGGGCACCCTTTGGTTGCCCTTTCGTGGTGTCTCTATGTCGCCTGCACCTGCATTGTGTTCCTGAGCTTCCTGGGCCGTCTACTATTTATGCTCGCCAGTGATCGCCTGAGTTCCTGTCTGACAGCTTCCTCAGTTCTAGCTTCCGTTCCTGATCCAGTTGGGGTTGCTGTTCCTGCTGCCGTTCCTGCTCCGGTCCTGCTTCCTGTCCTGTACTGGCCGTGTTTCTGCTCCTGGATGCCTGCAGAGTGTCTCCTTCCTCCAGTCGCCTTTGGCGACATTTTCATTGACTTTGTTTGTGTATTCCAGTATGCGGGTACTGGTTCACTCCATGTTAACCGGCTGCTTGCTGCGTTCCTTACAGCACCGGTAGAGATTGGGTAAATCCAGTACGCAAGTACTGGTTCGCTCCATGTTAAAGGCTGCTTGCTGCGTTCCTTACAGCACCAGTAGAGATTGTGTTACTCCAGTACTGGTTCGCTCCATGTTAACCGGCTGCTTGCTGCGTTCCTTACAGCACCGGTAGAGATTGTGTTACTCCAGTACGCGGGTAATGGTTCGCTCCATGTTAACCGGCTGCTTGCTGCGTTCCTTACAGCACCGGTAGGGATTGTGTTACTCCAGTACGCGGGTACTGGTTCGCTCCATGTTAACCGGCTGCTTGCTCCTTTCCTTACAGCACCGGTAGGGATTGTGTTACTGCAGTACGCGGGTACTGGTTCGCGCCATGTTAACCGGCTGCTTGCTGCGTTCCTTACAGCACCGTTAGAGATTGTGTTACTCCAGTACACGGGTACTGGTTCGCTCCATGTCAACCGGCTGCTTGCTGCGTTCCTTACAGCACCGGTAGAGATTGTGGTACTTCAGTACGCGGGTACTGGTTCGCTCCATGTTAACCGGCTGCTTGCTGCGTTCCTTACAGCACCGGTAGAGATTCTGTAACTCCCGTACCCGGGTATTGGTTCGCTTCATGTTCACCGGCTGCTTGCTGCGTTCCTTACAGCACCGGTAGAGATTGTGTAACCCCAGTACGCGGGTACTGGTTCGCTCCATTATTTTGTTGGGTGTTCTCTACATCTTTATAACCAAGCTGGCCTCTGTCGGTCCATCATAGGCGAATGGCTAGCTACACCTTATGCCAGTTGCTGAGGCCATCCCTGTCTGTGTTCCAGTACTTGCAGCCTCCAGGCTGCCTTGCCCGGTATGTTGATAGGGCCGGTATAACCTATTCCATCTTGTGCCAGTCTAAGCTTGCCTTACCCGGTATTGGCAAGGCCGGTAGAGCCTCATTCCTCGTTGTACCAGTCTCACGCCTGCCTTGCCCGGTATATTGGCAAGGCTGTTAGAGCCTCATTCCTCGTTGTACCAGTCTCATGGCTGCCTTGCCCGGTATATTGGCAAGGCCGGTAGAGCCTCATTCCTCATTGTACCAGTCTCACGGCTGCCTTGCCTGGTATATTAGCAAGGCCGGTAGAGCCTCCATCTCCTCGGTTGCTAGCCTTCCAGGCTGCCTTGCCCGGTATATTGGTAAGGCCGGTAGAACCTATTCCATCTAGTGCCAGTCTAAGGTTGCCTTACCCGGTATTGGCAAGGCCGGTAGAGCCTGTCTTACATTCCGTATACCACTACTGACTATTACTATGTATTGAAGATATATGTTACATGTGTATGCTAACCCGCGAGGGTTCCCCTTTAAATTTTTCAATAAAGTTGTGTTTTTATCTTAACTCTGTGTCTGAGAGTCATAATAAACCGTGACAATTTGTTTCACCGACGATGAGTTCCAGGAAGAGGTGATGTATTTATGGGATAAGTTCCTTGAAAGGGATACAAAACATCATATGAAATAGCAGTATATTCACAGATGAGTTTTAATTTTGTTTTTTTGCTTAAAGTGATAGTAATGTTTCACAAAAACATCTGCTCCAATTAATCTTCATAGTATTTGAGCCATAGTGAGTGTTATTTCAATACTGTCAGAGTTGTAGTTCAAGTGTAATTGAATGATAAAGTATCCCCCTCCTGCCCCTTTTACCTAGTGTAAGCCACCTCCCCTCAGATGTGGAATCCAGTCCATAGACCAGACAGCTCACATCAAGGGTCAATATTCTTACTGTGAGAACAATGAAAGCCCTGCCCCCCTTGACAGTTTTTTCAGCTTTTTCCCTTATCTTAATTGAAGATTGTCCCTCTCTGCAATCTACCTGGACACTCCCTGCTGTTCTAAGCTGAGCAGTGTTATATCAGTAGAAGGGGCGGGAGGTGGATACTTTATCATTCAATTACTCTTGAACTACAACTCTGACAGAATTGAAATAATCTCCATGGCTCAAATACTATGAAGATTAATTAGAGCTGCTTTTATTATGGAACATTACAATCCCTTTAAGGAAAAGAGTCTAAGAATCAAAGAAGCACAACCCTACTTACATTTATCACAGATTACAGTTGTTAAGCCTACAAAATCAAACAGATTATAAACAAGATTCTTTAGATCAAAATTTGGGTCAAACTAATATACAAGTCGACAAACCATGTTTACTTTTTCACATTTTTTTTTTTTTTTTTTAACATAGGCTGATAGTACCGTGATTATGCCAAAATGATGTGGTGGAAAATTGGGGGCAAAAAGTGATCTTAATACTGTCACAAAATGTGACAACTTTATATCTATCTATATATAAAAGAATAAGCCTCATTGCATAATTTTTGGTACCTCACACACAGAACATAATTTATATCTCCTCAGAAAACACACACACATTGCACAGAATGCCTCATTACATAATTTATGTCTCATTAGGAGACACAACTCCCATTGGGTGATTCAATGGGGACTTTACTGCTCCCATTGGGGGATTCAATGAGGGCATGTTTATCATACAGGGAGTTGGCCCGCCCCCTCCAGCCCACCCATTACTATCCAACTGACAAAAAAAATATAGCTGCCACTCGCTCCTGAAGTAGGGGATATCAATAACTTCTCCTGGTCCACACACACTCTCACTCAGGATCATGACCCCACAAACACACTGTTTCACCTCCCACAGATAATTGTAACCCTCCATACACTCTGTGTGTCACCTCCCACAGATAATTGTAACCCTTCATACACTCTGTGTCAGCTCCCACAGATAACTGTAACCCTCCATACACTCTGTGTCACCTCCCACAGATAACTGTAACCCTCCATACACTCTGTTTCAGTACGAGGGTGTAATGTTTCCATAAAATACAAACTCAGGGATAAACCTAATAGCAACTCTTTTATTTAACCCTTTCAGTGCCAGAGGGGTACACAACACATTGCTTTGCAGTGCGTTGCGTACCCCTTTGGCACTCAAAGGGTTAACTCTTTTCATCTCTTCAGTCACCTCACTAACTGTCTGTTTTCAACTGTCACTCCTCCACTTCCTGCTTCCCGCCCTTTCTCCTTAAAGGGAGAGAGATGCTTTGCTGTATGTTACAGAGGGCAAGCCTCAAACACCACTTTCTATTTGATCCCTCAGCATATTGCTACGTTGCCTCAACTGAAGGGCCACTGTGTGTTATATTGCTATGTTACCTCAGCTTAAGTAAGGAGTTACTGTTCCCATTGGGTGATTCAATGGAGGAGTGATTTAAATCATTCCTCCACCACTATCCAAGTAACTGAAAAAACAAAATGGCTGCCACTCGCTCCTACACCACAGACTCACACACACACACACAGAGTCCCCAGGGGTCCCTCCACCAACCTGAGGCATACAATGAGATGATCCAACAAAGAGAGGGTGGGATTGGGTCCAGTGTATCTTCATTTCTGGTATCCGCAACACAACAATGCTTTCGGCTCCTGGTGCACAGTGTGCTTCTGCTGCAGGAAGCCCAGCTGGTTCATGTAGCTCGGAGGCAGGCAGGCCCAGTACCAAATCCTTCATGTTCCCCCTTCATGAAGCACAACACTCCACCCCGCAACAGCCGGTCATGTGGCCCTTCAAGGAGCTCTCTACAAACAGCAGCTGGATGTGGCTATTACCCGTGGCTGAGGGGCTGGAGACAGACCATGCTGGGGCCACTCTGTAGTACACACTCTTACACACAAGCTTCTTCACCGCCGCTCTCTGCCCGCTGTCACACACCTGCATTGTGTAAGTACCCTGGTACAAAAAATATACATGTCGCACTATAGCTGCTTCAACAACACACACCATCCCTGCTCCAACCACACACACCACCCCTCCTCAATTCCCGCTCTCGGTGCCCGGGCTGCGTCCCTAATAACGCTCTTGGCTGAGACCTGCGGCAGGAGGTGTCTTCCTGGCCAGGGAGCCGGCCCAGCGGTTGTCTGGCAGCCTCTGAGTGTGCATGTACAGAGTCCACTTCAGGGACCGTGGACTCCATGACTCTCGCTACATACTGGGACAGCTGGTTAACCCTTTCAGTGTCAGAGGATTAAGCAACACAACGAGCAATGCCTTGCCTACCCCTCTGGCACTTACAGGACCGTAATAATATCTGTATGTGTGTGTGTGTGTGTGTACGCATGTATGTACGTGTGTATGTATGATCAATGTCTGTATACGTCATTGTATCTGTGTGTGTCTATGTATGTGTGCAATATGATTCTTTCTGCTTCACACAGTACACAAAAAAACATCATCGGCCAATACAGCTAAATGAAATGTACAATACAAACAAACTCAAAAAATTCTTACACAATACCTTCAACATGCCACCTACAACACATATTGCTAGTATATATATATATATATATATATATATATATATATATATATATATATATATATATATATATACACACACACACATCCTATATTATAATTCGCTAAGGATGTTTGTCAGGAGCCGTCATGCAGAGTAGAGACTGTCCGAGCCGCGGCGGATATGGAGCGGGGCGCTCCGAATTCAAACCGAAGTCCTCTCTGCGCACCTTCCTGGGACCAGGTTTTATATGGGTGCATGGTATACTAACTTACAATGGATAATGGGATTTGCTCCCTATTGCATTTGAGTTTAACCCCTTGAGTGCCAGGGGGTATGCAACACATCGCAGAGTAATGTGTTACGTACCCCTCTGGCACTCAAGGGGTTAATATATATCAGGGCTTATAATTTTAAGTACTTTGCTACTAGCCAGACCTGAAAAGTTACACGCCACTGCAAGACAAAACATACCCACCAGGGCTGAATATCTACTCACCAGGGCTAAATTTTCACTCGCCATTGGCTAGTGGAGAGTGGAAATTTTGAGCCCTGTATATATCATACATTATTCTTGTGAATGGGTGAGAACTGGTGGTTTTTGGCCCACGGGTGCATTGTGTGACCTAATTACTTTACATATATTCATGTGCAGGGGCATCTGTAGACATTTTTTCAGAGGGGGGTGGATGGTTGGGCAAAGCCATAATATGACCCCTAGGCCAGCCGCCCAGCCCCTCTATTTATATGAAAGGGGCAAGTGTAGGGGGGCCACCTCCTTGTCCCCTCTCTACAGACACCCATGTTCATATGCTTTTTTGATATATGCTTAGAGCATTTCACAGTATATTAATAGTGACTTATAATCTGTGATTTACATCATACTATAACATGGCTTTTATGATATGTTTCATATGACTAAAACATCTTTTATGTGTAGGATTGATGTCCTGGTAGGGGATGAGCCAACATCCCAGAATCTACCTAAATTTGGGCAGATGGGTGGGGTTGGGAGTACGTCCACAGGAGATTTAAATCTGGTATGTGCTGATAAAATATAGCCTTTGGGTAAGGTGCTCGGTGGTAAAGGGGCTGCATCTTTTATTCTACTTTGTATACTGCCTAAGACACAGTGAATACATTTGTTGCATATTTAGGTGGTGAGATGTTTCTTACTGTTCCTGTGAGCAAGCTGCAGGTTGTGCACTCTTTCTTTGTTTATTTAGTGGACTTCTCCGTATACTTTATCTGCTCAAGCATTCCACCTCTTCAATTTCCTGAATAAGGCCTAAAGTGGTTTTTCTTTGCTTTGAACAGCAAACATTTGGTGAATCAGAGACGTAAAGGACCAATAACCTTTTTTATGAGTGGAGATGTTCCTGCTTAGCTAACTAGGGTTACTTCCACTTGTGGGAGATGCATATTTCCAGCATTATTATAATATAATTTGTGGATTTTCCTAACTATTGTGATGGAAAGTCAGAATTTTATTAAAGACACGGAGGCGAATATTATGCATTATCCTTCCTCACTGCCCCCTCAGCAGCAAAGGAAACTTCATTAAAATAACAGTTTAACAGAAGAAAAACTTGATAGTATGACACTCCTCCCTCCCAACCAATCACCAGTCCTTAATCCTGTAAAACTGGGATACAGCCTTGACTTTCCCTCTTTCCTTTGCTGCTCCCCTCAGAGATAAGTGCACCTTAACTAGTACTCTTGTTTACTTGTGTATCTTGGATTGTTTGGCCTCTGACTGACTGGCCTGCTGGGGTTTGTTCCACCCTTTGTGCTGCAGTCAGTCATTTCCTATATATATTTATGCTGTACTTTTATACAGTTGTATGTCTTGGTTTGTTTGGCCTCTGACTGACAGGCTTGCTGTGGTTTGCTCCTCCACCCTTTGTGCTCCAGTAAGTCATTGCCTATATATTTTTATGCTGTACTTGTATACAATTGTATGTCTTGGTTTGTTTGGCCTCTGACTGACAGGCCTGCTAGAGTTTGCTCCACTCTTTGTACTCCAGTCAGTCGTTGCCCATATTTTGAAGTGACCATGTATATTTTGCCTTTGTTTAATTAAACTGGTATGGGCTTTATGTGGAATTGCTGTTCTGCGCTTCGGCACCGGCCTCCTTTTCATTCAGTTTGCAACGTTACTTTCTCCCTGGCCTTGTGTGACCTGCTTTTTCCTCTCGCACCAACCTTTTCGGAGCATCTCTGTTTGGCCTGGTCATTTCAATTGTTTGTTAAAAAAAATAATTTTTCCATCTATGAGACACTGCCCCTATAAATGTATGAAGAACAGCAGTAATGGTCCCCCAATGGATTTCACAAGATGGGTTCTTCTTTAGGACTAATATCATAATCAGTGCTTTTTACATTAACACCTTGGATGCGGCCATGTCTATAAAGAATCACTCTGCAATTCATTGGATACTTCTCTGGCATGGAAGGGGTTAAAAAAAGTAAAACATTCAGGAGAAATTACAAGTAATTTGTTATCTGCTTTAGGTGGTTCAAGATTTTAAAATAGCTAAGTCGTGCTTAAGGTGGGTGGAGGAATTGCACATTTTAATTTTGAGCCCAAGTTATCACCACTGACTCATCCGCATACTTATTCAGCAGTAAGTGTAATTACCTGCTGACACATAATACTTTTGAGAACACTAACACACAGTTAGTGATGATAGAAATCCCCCAAATGATTCATCACAATGAATGCAAAGGAATCATTTGTAATGAAGCTTTTAATGAATTGGTTAGATTTAACCCCTTGAATGCTAGAGAGGTGCCATACATTGCAAAGCAATAATTGAAAGAATTAGCAATGAAAATACTTAAAGGGATAGTAATACTTCATTTTATTTTTATTTTATTGGCATTAAAATAACATGAAGAACGATGTCTTATCTCTCAAACATTTATGGCTTGAGAGATATTCACAAGAAAAGTTTCCCCTCCCGCCCCTTTTACCTAGTTTAAGCCATCTCTTCTCCGATGTGGAATCCAGTCCATAGACCAGACAGATAACAGAAGTGGACAATCTTCTTCCTATGAGAACAATGAAAGCCCTGCCCCCCTTGACAAGTTTTTCAGGTTTTTCCCTTATCTTAATTGAAGATTGTCCCTCTCTGCAGTCTACCTGAGCACCTCCCCTTCTGATCTGGCTGAACAGTGTTACATCAGTAAAAGAGGAGGGAGGGGGATACTGCTGCTTTTTCAAGACTTTTCAAGACATGTGGTCGAAAAAGTAGTTGAACGGTAGGATTTATATATAGCAATAATGTTTTTATTAGTTTAAATACATGTATAAGAATTATTTTTTTATGAATGTGGAGTGGTTCCTGGGTGTTTTTTCTTCACTCGTGAAGACACGAGGGGTCCGTGGAAGATGCTGAGCAGAGACGGAGGTGAGTTCTCTGCCTGTCTGTTTGCTGCATATGTGCGTATGTATACATGCAGCCACTATATCATGTGAATGCATAGACATAGATTACAATATCATTTTATTGATGTCATTGTGATAAGGCACTAATGGTGACCCCAATGTGTGTGTTTTATTGCAAAAGAGTTAAAAGGACTTTCCAAATCACTCTGATTACCCTATGCTGGAAGCTAAAGGTGTCATTTTGGAGCAAACCAGCTGTGTTATGGGGAGAAAATAAAACTTACCATTGAATTGAATGGGGCATTTTAAACCATTGAATGCTAGCTTTCTACAGCTGCTTAGCAATGCATTAGAGATCTTTTTAGTATTTATGTGGGTCAAAATCCACATTTTAATAAATGGGAATTGTGAAGTTGTTACTTGCCCCTTTGCACAATGGTATTCTCCAGTATTTCTCCCCTTTAGGATATTGCATACGGCCCTACATTTTTATAGTATTATTTAGCCATATGTAATGTGTTTTAATACAAGCCTGCCTTAAGAAATAATTGTTTGTTAGCTTCAGATGATTAGTGCAATCATCTCTAGAAACAGGAGTAAACAGCGGAATGGCTGGAGAAACTTTAAAGGGATAGTAATACTTTGTTTTATCTCTATTTTATTTTGTAGGCATTAAAAAAACATGAACGATATAAGTCTTTTCTCTCGAACCTTTATGGTTTGAGAGATATTCACAAGCAAAGTTTCCCCTCTCGCCCCTTTTTACCTAGTGTAAGTCATCTCTTCTCAGATGTGGAATGCAGTCCATAGACCAGACAGATAACAGCAGGGGACAATCTTCTTCCTTTGAGAACAATGAAAGCCCTGCCCCCCCTTGACAAGTTTTTCAGGTTTTTCCCCTTATCTTAATTGAAGATTGTCCCTCCCTGCAATCTACCTGGGCACCTCCCTTCTGCTCTGGCTGAGCAGTGTTACATCAGTAAAAGGGGCGGGAGGGGGATACTTTGTCATTGAATTACTCTTGAACTACAACTCTGACAGAATTGAAATAACACTCTCCAAAGTCCAAATACTATGATGATTAATTAGAGCTGCTTTTATTATGAAACATTACTATCCCTTTAAAGCTTCCTAATAACAACACTTCCATTTACCTTATAATGAACAGAAAATCCTAACAGCCCATGAACTGTGCCCTTTTCAGAAGATATGTGGTTTTGTTCAGTCAATAACATCTTAAAGTCAAACTGCCACTTTGCAATAAAGGTTATTTTGAAAGAGCATTCAAAAGCATCCATAGTTATCTTATACATTTTTGCTTAAAATAAAAATGGCTAAGATATTTAGCTTTATGAGCTAGCACTTCCTGGTAAGAAGTGGCAGATGAGATGGGGAACTGTGTGACAGTGCCTGAAAGATTTGCACTAACTGACTAATAAATAAAGCTAAATATATCTTAAACAATAGTCTTTTTTTTTTTTAATGGCCAAAGTAAATATAGGTGTTGTTTAAAGCATTTTCAAAATCACCTCTGTTACAAAGTGACAATTCCACTTTAAATCAGTCCTGGATGTTATGTCTATAGAGGAGGTCATGAAAAGTTTTTCAAACTAAGGGCTTGATTCAATTCCCCCCGGAAAAAAAAGCCAGCAGTAGTTTTTGAAGCACAGTAAGCCATCCAATTATCTGTACTGTGAAAAAATACTGAAGAAAAAAAAAAAAACACGTCAGGTGCTAAAAAAAGATGTTTACTGTCAGATTCAATTCCATGTGTTGGGTGGTAACATTGCTTAAGGGACCCCATTATTGCCAAAAATCTGCTTCTACAAAAATGTAAATGGCCAAGGCTGCCATGATCTTTGTGACGATTCTGTGTGACGAAGCCAGGCCAAACGGCAAAGCTGTGAATTGGTAGTGATTACAGTTGAGAGCAAAACCCGGGTAGCATTGGATGTCTGAGTGGATCAGGACATGCAGGTACAGGTCCTGAAGATTCAGAGAGGCCATGTACTCCCCTGGCCACATCGCTGCAATGAGAGAAAGCAAAAATTCCATCTTGAAATGCGTAGCAACCACGTACTGGTTGAGACATTTGAGGTCCAGAATAGGATGGCAGTCGCAGTCCTCCTTGGGGACAACAAAAAAGTTTGAATAGAAACCTGAAAAGATCTCTTGGACTGGGACTGGCACTAGTACCAGCTTTTCCACAACCTTTTGGAATAACTTCCCTTTGTCTGGGTTCCTTGGAACCTTTGAGGAGAAGCAGCGATATGGAGGAATGGATTTGAAATCTATGCGGTACCCTTCTGATACCAGCCACAAAACCAACTGCGAGTTATGCGGAGGTTGACTTGCCAGACTTGAACTTTGCAGCTGACTGCTTGGGCCGTCAGGACTGTCTGGGCTTTGAGGCAGGGCACTCTTGAGGGGTCTACATTTAGCAAGGGGGGGAGAGACAATCACCACATGCTTTCTTCACAAGACAGGAACACTTGTGGAAAGTTGAGGCGACAAAGTGCTTTCACCACGCGTAGCATCACTAATAATCTATTCCAAGTCAGGCCCAAATAGAGCCTTACCATGAAAAGACAGGAACACCAGTGACTTCTTGGAAGATTGGTCCACATACCAAATCTTAAGCCACAAGGTGCGGCATGCTGAAACAGAAAAAGTGGAGGACTTGGCAGGAAATCCAGCTGCATTAAATAAAGCCTCAGTGATGTAGGCACTGGGTACCATAATGTTTGCTATCAAAATAAAAAGTCCTCTTTAGATATGTCCGCACGCATGGAACCTAGTAATTCTTCAGCCATATGGCAGCAGCCTCTTGGCCCAGGCAGAGGCTAAAATAGGTCTCAACTCCACCCCTGTAACTGCAAAATTGGACTTTAGTAAGGAGTCCAGCCTTTTATCAGCCTGACCATTGAACCACCTGAGATCCACTGGGGAAGTGGAGAAAAGCAGGTGAGGTTGACCTGCACCTCTGGAAAATGTCTGAAGAGGGAGTTCCCTTTCCTGCAGCATCAGACCTTAAGGGTCTCTAGTACCACCTTGAGCACCTCAGCTGAGGGGCCTAGATCAGCCTCATAGGAATCTCAGTAAGAATAGGAAGAGTCCATTTCCTCATACTCATCCTTCCTCAGAGGATGCTCCAATAACCTAAATATGCCCCTTAAATACAGGGTCAACCTTTTTGACAGTGTGCATAGGTTTCCAAGAAATGAGAACACTTTAAACTGAAGAAGGGATTTGTGCCCATGAAGAGATCAGTGTCTTAACACATGTGAGGGGCATATAAACCCATAATATTTCATTGGGAGCCCTGTATGACATGATGAACAGTGAGTGAGGGTAGTAAGAGAAAGCCCCCTGGATTTTTTGCCTTGGATTTCTCATATGCCCCTTAGTGTCAGACATGTTGCTAAGATATTATCCATAACCTAGTAAAAACTAGAATAATTGTTCCCAGAGTAGAGATAATCCCAAAAATACCAAAAAAAAAAAATGCGAGAGAGAGCGCGCCAGTAATGAGTGCCAAAGCAGAGCATAGGATTTAAGTCAGACACTGTGGAAGAGGAAGCTCTGAATGGGACATAGGGTGGACCAAGGCCCTCAAAGGGTTACTTACCAGTTCCCTGTCTTCAGGCTACCACCATGGGAGAAGGCTGAATTTCAGAGAGACTCAACTATGAGGAACATATATCATTAATCCAACTTCCACAGGAACCAAACACACTTTGTAGACCTTTCCAATGAAGTAATTATTTTTAAAGATCGCTATTTCCGCTCTGCTGAAGAGCCACAGGCTGGTCCCAGGACCGGGATCTCCTGCTGTCAGTACAGAGCTTACATCAGGAGAAGGGGAGGGAGGGGGAACTTTACGGAAAATATCTCTCAAACCATAAAGGTTTGAGAGATAGGACTTTCTCCATACACTTTATTTTTTTCAAATCTTCCATACTGTGTAAACGTAAATTTGGGAATTACTAACCCTTTAAAAAGCTAAGGAATTTAGACACCCCATATCTAAGAAAAAAAATAATAAAATAACAAAACAACTATGTAGAACTGTTCTTACCCTTCCTTCTGGATGATGGAACAAATCTTATCTGGAGTAAGGGAGTGCATAGGTAGCCTGCTAGGAGGAGGGGGAGACTCCACCCTGCACTTCTTGAAGAATTGTTCCAGCCTACTAGGAGGAGCTGATGCCTCCCCATGGTACCTGTTAGTTATATTGGATGACAGAGAAAGTGGATTTTTGACTGGAGTTTGCTAATTTAAAAGACAGACTGGTACAGTTCTCTCGTCATGCATAGTTGTCAGCATGTAAATGTCCTTTCTATCTCAAAACTTGACTGCCAGCAGCTCCTCTTGGCACAAAGCTGAGGATGGTCTCTTTTGTGGCATGCAATTAATCAGTTCCTTGGGCATCTCTTTACAATTTCTCCTAACAGTGCCACAGGCCGCCGTGTAAACAAAAGTGATTTAAATAAAAGGGGGCTTGTGTAATAATTATATACATGTAAGTTGTATCCTTTATTTAATAAGGGGTAAATGAGATAATAAACAATTTCACCATTGGTTCCCAGATATCCAGGGCAACCACGAGGATCAAGTTGGCTGTCCTTGCCCTCATAAATTCAAAAAGCGCGGGTGTCTCTTGTGGAACTTTTGCACAACTTATAACATTTTACTACAGACTTGGAGCGCTTGGAGGGGATATATTGCTTGAAACCCAACCTTCCCTTATATTTCATTAGGGTCTCATCAATACATATGTGTTTTTGGGGTCTATAGATATGTGAAAACATTGTTTTGTATTTATATATATATATATTATATATATATATATTATATATATATATATAGTATCGCATACAGGATTTTTGCTCCAGGATGACCTGATGCTTGTTTTTTTAATTAACCTCACAGTCATCGGTAGGGCCCAGAATTGCTTGAATTCAGTGACATCTGTGGAGTACCATGATTGCGGCTTTGCAACATAGTATGAGGGATTGCAATGTACTGGGCTGCGTAAAGATTTGTTTGTTTGACAATCTCCACCAAAATGTCTTCCCCCAAAAATAAATGAAAAAACTGCTCCTGGTTAAAACCGGTCACATATACTTGAATTCCTGGGATGCCTCTGAATTTGGTATTTCTGGACATAATTCCACTGCTGGTACCCATTCCCTAGGATCAGGAGGAGAAGTAGTACTCGTGGCAGGTCTTGGGGCATGTCGTAGTGCAACTCTTGGGGCAGGTCATAGGGCAGCACTTGGGGCATTTTCTGGGGCATTTCTTAGGTCAAGCTCTTGGGGCAGCTCGCCTCTTCTTAGCAGATAGCCCAGCATAAACAATAGTGATCACGGTCACTCTGTAAACTGTGAAATATCAAAGTCAGAGGCAGTATCTGTGAATTCTGAATCAGAAGCCAAAAAGGCATATGCCTCTTCTGCTGCACTTTCTAACGTACTTAACATACCTACCCTAATTCTTACTAAATAGCTACCTACCCGCTCTTGCAGACCTACTTAACTTACCCACCTATGTAAATTATTTTAGTTACTTATTTTTTTTTTTATAAAACAACTTAAAGTCTAATTCTAATTCCCCACTAAGTAAATACCCACCCAAGCTTTGTAAGTACCCAAATTAAATTGCAAAAAAACAAAAAATGGTCACTATTCCTACAATAAAACTATATTTTTTAAAAGAGGAGTTTAGTCTTACCTGTTAAATCCTTTTCTCTTAGTCCATACAGGTTACTGGTAACTCTGGGAGGCGATCCGCCCCTTTAAGTAGGCAAGAACATTTCTCTAAATGTATGCAGGGGGTGGAGCCTCCCTTCCCTCCTTGGCTGCAGCTAGCCAAACCAGCTCCAGAATGATTTGAGACATCGAACAAGTGAAGCTCTCTCTCCTTGTCAAAGGAGGGGTTAGGGCAGAAAGAAGGCGCCACAATTTCCTGATTGATGTGAAACTCGGAGACCACCTTGGGTAAGAACTCCTTGGAAGTGAGAAGCACCGCCTTATCCTTGTGAAACACCAGATATGGTGGTTTACAGGACAGAGCTTGCAACTCCGCAACACGGCGAACGGACACGATCGCCAGGAGAAAAGCCATTTTCCATGTCAAGAGACGTAGAGGAATATTGGCCAAGGACTCAAAGGGAGGACATTGAAGAACTCCCAAGACCAAATTAAGGTCCCACTGAGGAGTAGGACTCCGGAAGGCAGGACGAACATGAGCAACGCCCTGGAAGAAAACCTTGACATCAGGAAGAATAGCAATGCGCTTCTGAAAGAAAACAGAAATCACGGAAGTCTGAACCTGAAGAGAAGTCAAACTGAGGCCCTTGTCCACACAGTCCTGCAAAAAGGCCAGGACAGTAGGTAGGTCAAAATCATGGGACAGATCCCTGTCAACACACCAAGAAACAAAGGTCGACCAGACACTGTGATAGATCTTGGAAGAAACAGGCTTACGGGCACTAAGCATAGTAGCCACTACACCAGAAGAAAAAAAACTTTCTTTCTTAGAATTGAGGCTTCAACCTCCAAGCCGTCAAATAGAGCCGGTGAACATCTTCCTTCCACAGGTAACCCTGTAGAAAAAGATCTGGACAGGAGGGGAGCCGTAAGGGCTCCGCCACAGATAGAGCCAGAAGCTCCGGAAACCAAGATTGACGAGGCCAAAACGGAGCAATCAGGATGACTGGACAACGTTCCATCCGCAATTTCCGTAACACCCTGGACAACATGGAAAGGGGAGGAAATATGTAAGCGAGAGGAAACATCCAAGGGATGGACAGTGCGTCCACAGCTAGAGCTAGAGGGTCTCTCCACCGAGAGCAGAACATTGGAACCTTCCGGTTGTGTCTTGTCGCCATCAGGTCGACGTGAGACAGGCCCCATTTCTGAACCACCATCTGGAACACCTGGGGGGTGTAATTCCCACTCTCCGCTGTGTGACGACTGAGGAAGTCCGCCATGACGTTGTCTACACCTGGAATGTGAACTGCGGATATGGCAGGCACATGTTCTTCTGCCCAAGACAAAATAGCTTTGACTTCTAACCAAGCAGCGAGACTTCTTATTCCTTCTTGCTTGATGATGTAGGCCACGGCTGTAGTGTTGTCTTACTCCACTCAGACCGGACAGTCTTCCAACTGAGACACCCAATGGCGCAGGGTATGAAATATCGCCTGAAGCTCCAATATGGTGATCGGAAGGAGGGACTCCTCCGTGGATCATCTCCTCTGAGCGCTGAAACGACCCAGGACAGCTCCCCTGCCCGATAAGCTGGCGTCAGTCGTCACAGTGGTCCAGAAGGGAATCGGAAAGGATCTTCCTTTCAGTAAGTTGGAAAGGTCTAGCCACCATGCCAAGCTCAGTTCCAAATGAAGAGGAAGGGAAACCAACGTCCTCTGAGGATCCAACCGGTCCTTGCACACCTGAATCACAAACCTCTGGAGTTCCTTGGTATGCGCCATGGCAAACGGGACCGCTTCTGTTGTGGAAATGAACTTCCCCACCAGCGAAGACAGCTTCTGAACTGGAACAGGATCCTGAGACAGAATAGCTGAAACCCTGTGGGCGATGTGGTGAGCCACCTCATTGGGAAGGAACACCATGCACTTCTGTGTAACGAAGAAAAAGCCCAGAAAGACCAGTTGCTGGAACAGAATCAGATCCGACTTGTCCAAGTTGATGATCCATCCGTGATGGGAGAGAGCTTGGGTGCAGGTCTGAAATTGCTGAAGAAGGTGGTCCGCAGATGTGGCTTTCAACAGCAAATTGTCCATGTAAGGAGTCACTCTGATGCCGTCCTGGTGGAAAACGGATATCAAGGCCCCCAGACCCTGTTTGAAAACCTGAGGAGCCGTTGTCAGACCAAAGGGAAGAGCGGAGAACTGAAAATGTCCCTTGTCGCAAGCAAACTGAAGGTACTGCTGACTCTCTGGATGAATGGAGATGTGTAGGTAGAAATCCTGAAGATCCAGAGAAGCAAGGAACTCCCCCAGGGACATGGCAGCAATCACTGTGCGTAGGAACTCCTGGCGATAGTGAGTCCGGGTCACAAAGGAATTGAGATCCTTCAAATCCAAAATTGGATGACATCCGCCGTCCTTTTTGGCGACCGCAAAGAGGTTCGAATAGAACCCCGAACCCCTGTCTGGAAGAGGCACTGGCTCCAGGACGTCTTTGTCCAGGAGAGCCTGAACAGCGCTGTCGAACAGACGGTGTTTCTCGGTACCCCGAGGAGTATGAGAAAGACGAAAGTGAAAAGGAGGAAGAGAATAGAAAGGGATCCTGTACTCTTCTGTCACCACCTGTAGAACCCATGGGTCTGACTCTGAATCCTCCCATACGCTGTGACAGAGTCACAGACAGCCACCCACAGCAGGGTGCGGACCCGGGTTCGGCGAGTCATGCCGAAGCAGTCTTGGAAGCCTTGGGCTTGGAGGAGACCTTGGGCTTCCATTGCTGTTTGGGCTTGGAGGAGGTATGCGGAGCTGAGGGAACCATCTGGTTCGCGGGGCGTGTCTCACTCCGAAAGGAACGAAAATACCGGTTACGCTTAAGCGGCAATTTCTTCTTGGGTACCAAAGGTAGAATAGTACTCTTACCCCCTGTGGCCTCACTGATCAATGCCTTATGATTGCGCCCAAACAAAGAGGTACCCTGAAAGGGCAGGGAAAGTAAGGCTTTCTTGGACCAGATCTTGAGCCAAAGGGCTCGCCTGGCCACCGGAGACGTAGTAGAAACCCTAGCCATCATGCGGACGGCATCAAAGGCAGCATCAGAGACATAGTGTTGCGCTTCACAGATATTGGCAAGAAGATGCAAGTAGGTACATCCTGAGGGACAGCCATGGTGAGTGGACGCATAGCTGTACCCACAGTCACAAAAATGGAATTGAGGGAAATCTCAAGTTTCTTATCAGTCCAGTCCTTCAGAACAGAAGCATCAGAGACTGGCAAAGCAGTAGATTTAGATAGCCTAGAGATAGAAGCATCTACCTTAGGGGGATGAACCCATTTAGCAAGCGCAGCTTCAGAAAAGGGGTAAAGCTTAGCAAATTTCCTGGACACAGAAGCAGTCTTGTCCGGTGATTTCCACTCCTCAGAAACCAGGCGGTCAAGAGTGGGGTTAGGAGGAAAATAAGTAAGGGGCTTAGCAGGCTCCTGAAAAACATCAGAGGGATCAGAAGGGACCTCTTGAACCAAGGGAATGTTGAGGGTGGTTAAGACGGCTCTGATCAGACCCTCAGCATAGAGGTCAGGATCAGCTTCAAAGGGGTCCCTAAGACACTGAGAAGACTCCAGAACCAAACAAAACTCAACATCCGAATCCAACAGCAGTTCCTTCTCAGAGGAATCTGACACATCAGGTTCCCCCTGAGGTTTAGGCAGGGAAGATCTGATATTGGAGGGGGCCTACCAAGTCCTGTATCTGGGATGGAAAGAGTTGTAATGTGGACCTAAGGTCCCTAGTCGCAGCCTTAAACTCTTGCACCCAAGCTGGCTCAGTGGCATGGCTGGAGGTCCTTGGGTTGCTGTCAGGAACTTCAGAACATGCTGGGCATAAGTGACCAGAGAATGCTCTAGGTAGCCCTGAGTGACAGGAAGAGAAATGCGCAATGGGGGATATTGAGACCCCAACCTCCTTAGTCTTAGATCTAGCCCCTAGCTCCAGCGGTATGGACATACTCATAGTGTCAGAATAACCAACTGTACAGTAAATCACCCAATTACAGCGTGTAAGATTAAAATTTCACCCCAGAAGTGCTAAATACAGACATATCTGGCAGGAGAAGGGTTAATCTGCAGAGGAGAGAAGGAGAGTCCAAGTCCTGCGTAGGATACTTGCTAGAAACGCTCACAAAATGGCTGCAGCGATGGGAGCCAATCAGAATTTAGGCGCGAAACAAGTGCTCATTAGAAATGTAGTTTTTCCCAAAAAGTATCCTAAACAGTGCCTGAAGCCCCCTGATCCCCCAACACACTTGAACTATAAACCGGATGATAGAGCAAGGTTAGACAAGTAAAATGAGCAATCTCTGAAGTCGCTAGGTTAAACGGTTGCAGAGATACTTCCCAAACAGTATAGTCCCATAGAAGTGAATGGAGCAATGGCGTCTATGCGGTAAAGCACTCCTTAAAGGCACAGTACACAATTTTTACCGAAAGTAAAGTAAAACATGAAAAGGTGTAAAACATCAAGCGAACATGTGTAGACAATCAGAAAACACTAGTCCAGTAGGAAAAGTGCCATAAAACCCCCCAATAAAATGCCAAACCAGCAGTGAAAGGGTTAAGTTACCACATAAACCTGCTCCAAACACTCAGACATACACATATACCCAGTGAGTGCAGGAGTGTAGAATAGGAACTCCAGAACACAACCCCTGTGCAGAGGGGCACTGTGGGACAAGTGGACCTGTAGCACTCAAAGGGTAGCTCACCTTTCCTGAAGATCTTGTCTTCAGATTACCATGCAGCAAGAATTACCTCAGTGGGTAACTCCTGGGAAAGCACTTGGAATCAAGATTTTCCCCCTCAGCCCCTGAGCTAGGCACATTGAACGGCATTTGTCAGTCATGGTAATCTGCCTAATGGTGGTATTCCATATCTGACAGAAAATAAAAAAGAAAATAAAACTATAGCAGAACTGCTCTCCACATGTTGTCGTCGCACCAGGAACAAATCATTCTGGAGCTGGTTGGCTAGCTGCAGCCAAGGAGGGAAGGAGCCCTGCATACATTTAGAGAAATGTTCCTGCCCAATTAAAGGGGCAGATCGTCTCCCAGAGTTACCAGTAACCTGTATTGGACGACAGAGAAATTTATTTTTTTACAAAACCCTATGTCTAAAACTAAATCTAAAACTAAACCTTACCCTTGTCCACGTATACCCTAAACATACCTAACCCCAAAAGTTACCTTTAAAAAAATAAATTTTTATTAAAAAAAAAAGAAGAAATGTCTAAACCTAAACGAAACACTAAACTTTATCCTAACCCACCTATATCCTAAACCTATCTAACTGCACTAAAACTACCTAAAACGCCTAAAAATATATATTAAAAAAATAAATAAATGGGGGGGGGGTTTGCAAAAAAATACCACAAATCAGCAAAAGCTGATCTGCAGGAACTGATCACTAAAGTTAGTGATCAAAGGGGGATCAATTGATCATTGAATTACAGCGATCAAATGGGGGGATCAATTTTTGTATTTTTTTTTATACAAAGTTGCAAGCCTGCAACTATCTCTGGAACAATCTCTCTGTCTCTCTTCTCCTCAGATGTGTGTCTGAGGAGGAGGGAGACCCGAGAGAAGTGACAGAAGCAGTGTTCTGAAAGGAACAAAAATACCGATTACGTTTAAGCGGCAATTTCTTCCTGGGAATCAAGGGTAGGAGAGTACTCTTAACCCCTGTGGCCTCACTGATCAGATCCTTAAGATCTGGCCCAAACAAGGAGGTACCCTGAAAGAGTAGGGAGAGTAATGCTTTCTTAGAAGCAGTGTCAGCAGACCAGATCTTGAGCCAAAGGGCTCTTCTGGCCACCACAGACATGGTGGAAACCCTAGCCACCAAAAGGATGGCATCAAATAAGGCAGCATAAACATAGTGCTGTGCCTCAGACATGTTGGTGAGACGGCACAACTTATCCAAGGTAGGCACGTCCTGACGGACAGCCCGGGCGAGCTGTTCAGTCCAGACCGCATGGCCCGGTTCACCCATGATGCAGCAAATGCTGGACGCATGGCAGAACCAGCAGTGGCAAAAGTAGACTTGAGGGAGATCACAAGTTTCTTGTCAGTCCAGTCTTTCAGAGCGGACGCGTCAGAAACAGGCAAGGCAGTACATTTAGTTAACCTGGAAACAGGAGCATCCACTTTGGGAGGATGAACCCACTGAGTAAGAGTGGCTTCAGAAAAGGGATAAAGCTTGGCAAATTTCTTGGACACAGATGGATTGTTGTCCGGGGATTTCCACTCTCCAGACACAAGGCTGTCAAGAGTGGGGTTAGGTGGAAAGTTAGTAAGGGGCTTTTTAGGCTCCTGGAACACATCAGAGAGGGGTCAGAAGGAACCTCCTGAACTAAGGGAATGTTAAGAGTAGTTAAGACAGCCCTGATCAGGTCCTCAGCGGAGGGTTCAGGATCAGCCTCAAAGGGATCCCCAAAAAACTGAGAGGAGCCCAACACAGAACATTCCTCAACATCTGAATCCACCAGCAGTTCCTCTTCAGAGGAATTTGACACGTCAGGTACTCCCCTGTGGTTTGGGCAGGGAAGACTTGACTGAGGAGGGGGCCTGCCAAGAATGAAAGGCCCCCTGTAACTGGGATGGAAAGAGTTGCAATGTGGACCTAAGGTACCTAGTAGCAGCCTTGAACTCTTGCACCCAAACTGGCTTTAATGCATGGCATAAATGACCTGAGAATTCTCTAAGTAGGCCTGAGTGACAGGAAGAGCAATGCGCAGAGACCCCAGCCTCCTTGGTCTTAGGTCTGGCCCCAAGCTGTAGCGGTACAGACATTCTCACAGTGTCAAATGATCTTATTGTATAAGAAATCATCCAATTATAGTGTTTAGGATTAAAGTTTCACCCCAGAAAAAACTAAAATAAACGTATCTGGCAGGCGAAGGGTTAATCAGCAGAAGAGAGAAGGAGAGTCCAAGCCCTGCGTAGGATACTCTTTCTGGAAAGATCACAAAATGGCTGCTGCGGCAGGAGCCAATCAGGAAAGACGCGCGAAGCAAGTGCTCATGGGAAATGTAGTTTTCCCAGAAAAGTACCCCCAAACAGTGCCCGAAGCCCCCTGAGCCCCCCAACACACTAGAAACATGAACCGGATGATAGAGCAAGGGCAGACAAGTAAAATGAGCTCTCTCTGAAGTCGCTAGGTTAAACGGCTGCAGAGATATATCCCAAACAGTATAGTCCCATAGAAGTGAATGGAGCAATGGCGTCTATGCGTTAAAGCGGAACTGAAATTTTACAAAATTGAGAGTGTAATTCTAAATTGTCTAAAACAGCAGTAGAACATGCGAGGACACCCAAAAAACACTAAACCAGTAGGAAAAGTGTTAGAACCCCCCAAAAAGTGCCAATCCAGCAGCTAAAGTGTTAAGTTGCCACATAAACCTGCTCCAAAACACCCAACAGACATAAAGATAGACCCAATGAGTGCAGTAGTATGCAATAGAAATTCCAAAGGTAAACCCCTGTGCGGAGGGGCACTGTGGGACATGTGGACCTGCAGCACTCAAAGGGTTGCTCACCTATCCTGCAGATCTTCTGTCTTCAGATTACCAAGTAACTTCAGTGGGTAACTCGTGGGGAAGCACTTGGAATCAAGATTTTCCCCCTAAGGGCTTAAAGTCCACAAAAAGCACCTGGATAATGAGCTAGCCACATCTAAGGGCATTGTCAGTTATGGTAATCCGCCTAATGGTGGTATTTCATATCTAACAGAAAAATAAAAAAAGTTTCTAAAACTATAGCAGAACTGTTTTCTTGCCTGTTTTATCTTCACCAAGGAACAAATCTTTCTGCATACAGTTCTAGAATTGTTCCTGCCTACTTAACCCCTTAGTGATAGAAGACTTACCTGGTAAGTCCAGGAAATCATTCGCTATAATGGAAAAAAAAAAACCCTGTCCTTAAAGGGGCGGATCGCCTACCCAGAGTTACTAGTAACCCTGTACTGGATGACAGAGAAAAGGGCTTTTCCTCTTGGGTCTTGGGTGGTTTTTCCTTTCCTGTGGGTCCTGGTTCTGGCTGACTGATAAGACATACAAAGAGACACCTAGTGGAATGGTAACTATATATTTTCTTATTTAAATTTTGCAAAATTTCAGAATCATATACATATTTCTTCTATATTTGAAGAAATCTAATTTTCTTATAATTTGTCTTAATTGGACTGGCCAACCATTTGGGATCAATTATAATAAGCTAAATTAGATATATAAATTCTGAAATTAAGCAGAATGTATTTATTATTGGTAAATTGTAATATTTTATCAGATAAGAGTAAAATAGGTTATAGCAGTGTGATAGATAGATCCTTGTTATATATTAGTTAATATAATTCTTTATATTTCTAGAATAATATAGTGTGTTTCTGGAAAGGTTATATATAGCTAATATTTGATCTGAGGAATTCTTTGAATTAATTTATTAACACTTTAACTGCTATTTGTCTATTTACTTTGAGGTGTTTCTAGGATTTCTTTGTGTTGGTTTTTGATCTAAACTTTTGTACAGTGAAAAGTTTTTAAACATCTCACTAAACAAAAGAAGTAGCCATCTTGGGTGTGGCATCCTATATTTTACTAGTGATTTAACCCTTGGAGTAACCTATAGGTTTTACATAGGACTGCTATAGTCCTATTTGTGATATATGTTGCACAAAGTTAAATATACTGTCTAGAAGAATTGTCAGAGGACCTGGCTTAATATTAAAGCTTATTCACCTGACAATATACCTTACACCTCAATTACCATAGTTTATACAGTTTCTGGGCAGAGGTATTCATGTACACTGCTGCCAATTGTATTTTATTAATTGTAATGATAAATTATCCTTTTCTATGCTGCTGAGTTCAAGTATTGTAATCTAATATTGCTGAATATACGTATGTGTGGTTAACCCTAATTGCTGGTAATCCTAATGGTGATAATTGTGGTTTGAGTTACTGTACATCTACTGTAATTGCTGGTCACTCATTTATATCATTGTTGCTTACAATTTTTATATATATATATATATATATATATATATATATATATATTGTACTTAAATAAATTGTATATATTTTTGCACAAATATGCGTAATTGATTATTTAATCAATTCTTTACTGTGAAGTAGCGTGTCAATACCTAGTATTGTGTAACGTTCTCAAAATTATTTAATATCATCATTTATCTATTTATGTGAAAATATCCAACCTGATTGGTTCCCTTGTTTTAACCTCTTGGATATTTAAAAATTGACCTTTAAGTGCTCCTTGATGGATATAGTTTTCTAACTATAATTTACATACTGCACTGAAATAGGATAACCATTTCCTTTTCAATTTCACATACCCTATATGTCAGTGATGTCAACTTGTAAATGGGTGATGTCCATTTCCAGTCATCAAGGGCACCTAACAGGTCAGAATGTAAGGATACTCCTGCTTTACCCTGGCTGCTTTAATTATTTCAACTTACCCACCTGTGTTCCAGCAAGAAAATTCTGTGCCCATGGGGACTGGAGTTAGACACCCCTGTTGTAGACCAAGGTGTTCTTTCTTCTAAAGCATGAAAAGTTTGCCCACAATCTCTTGGCAGAAAGCTCTTACAGAGCTGGAAGAATGTCTTCAGGATCTTGTCTTTGTAACAATGATACAAAATTCTTCAGGATTTATTAAAGATTGGATAAACCCATCACTTGTATATATAAAAAACTAAATATATATATCCTATGGTAAAATAAATTTTAGTCACCAATCTATTATATATATATATAAAAAAAAAAATTACAGTATTTGAATGCAATTTTTTTCCACATTTCAGCAGCTTGTGAAGCATGCTTTTTTAATTTTTATTACAATGATCCCGAGATGTGGATCCCTGAAAAATGGGGACAACCCAATATAATTTATAGGTAAAATGTGGTACAGTTAGCCACAGAAAAAACAAGACAGGTACAGTAAAGTGATACCTTTATTGGCCAAGTGGCTCTAGGATGCAAGCTTTCAAAACAGCTTAGGTCTCTTCTTCAAGGCTGAATATGCCTGAAGAAGAGACCTAAACTGTCATGAAAGCTTGCATCCTAGAGCCACTTAGCCAACAAAGGTATCACTTTTACTCTACCAGTCTCCTGCAATAAAATATATTAATAATTCAATATTTAGGGAAGTCTATGCAAGATTTAAGGCAGAAATGTTATTCTTATTTTTTTTTTTAAATACAGCACAAGTAAATATTTATAAAAAATGAATGTAGTCATTTGACTAGATATTTTCTTCTTCCCTTAAACAAAAATGGAGTATTTGCTTTTAATTTAATATTTTATATAATGAAATCTAGAGATAAAAAGGCAAAATCTGGCAAGAAATTGCTTAACAAAATTATCGAAGCTTATTTTGGGACCTACTTGTAATTTGTATAATTATATCAAATAATTAGTAAAATTAAAAATATCCAAATTCCAAAGTTTAATCATGTAAATCAACATACTGCTCTACATTGACCTTTAATCCTGTTTAGCTGTGGCATGGCTCGTTTCCCTATCTGCAAAGGATAACCTCTATTGCCACCTCAAACACAATGCTACAACATGTAGTGAGAACATTAGGCTGGGGCAGGGAAAATAAGCAAAAATCATCTTTATTGACATCTGTTGTGCTTGTTTATAAACCTTTTCTGTCTTCTGAAAGATTAACAACAATGTATAGTAATTACTAAACAGATGTGTTTGGTTTTATAAAAGTCTCTACAATTTTATCAAAGATTTAGAAAGATTATGAAAAATTGGGTGCAGGTTGTTTTTTGGATTTAAAGCCACACGATGTTGCCTTTTCAAGTTCCAATACAATTATGATATTTGCCAATATTTTCTTTCACAAGGATCCTATAAAAGATGCAGCCAAAGATACTCTCAATGTAGCGTGATGTTTTATTAGCAGATTCTAAGAAAAATTCAATTGTTTGCCTTTTTAGATGCATGTATATTTGTCTATTTCATTTTTACAATATGGTAACACACATTGCCAAACTACCTACATGTCATAATGAGACTTTAGTCCATTCCAGGCTTTACATCTCTCTTCCCAATGCATTCTGATGCATACCAATTTTGAATATTCATGGATGATGGAAACCAGGGAAACTGATTTTCCTTTAAAAGTATAGTAAACATGTTTTAGAGTTTCCAGCCAAGAAAAACAAGGGTACTCCCCACTGACAGGAAATGTTTAATTCCAAAGTTATTTCAGCATAAACTTATTGACAGGGGAGCAAGCTCTCCACAAACTGTAATATGGACAGCTCTCCCTTAAAAAGAAACAACCATATGAAACACCTGTCAAAAAAAATCAAGTTTGTGCTGCAATAACAGTTAAATAAAACATCTCTCAGCGCTAAGAGTAGTTATTGAACGCAAATATTTTGGTTTCATAACTATTTACTATGCATTTAAAGCTAGTGTTGGCAAGCTTCAAGTTTATGTTATTGACACTTGAAGAGTTCAGAATTAAAAAAAAAAAAAATGAAAAAGGATTGTGAATTTTTGGATCATATTGAAATGTCATCTTTACATGGGCTTTAACAGCAATATGTTGGAGCAACTGTCAAGTTTCAGGATAAAACAACATAATCCATTATTATCAGGTTACTTGACTCAGAATATTCCTCAGAAGGGTGATTTCAATAACAATTACAGCAGATTATGGACTATTATTCTGTAAATTGTTGTAACTGCAAGAATTGGAGCATATTAGATAGCATTGGGAACTTGCAGTCCTGCTGCTGTGATTGGATTAAAGCCTTCATCAACTAGAAGAGGAATGGGCAACTTGAGGTCTCCTATCTGTTGAGGACAAACTTTCATCATCACCAGTCAGCAGCTGGAGGGCACCTTAGGATGCCCAGTCCTGATCTAGATGCTATAACCAACTTAAGTAAGCTCCCTGGATAACGAAATATGTTTAGGATACTCTTGTTTCAGTGAAGCTGTGCTTTGCAGCGTACAGCTGTTACCCATTAAAGGCAAAACTTCAGACTATTAGTCAGCAACTCTCTAATATAATTTTCAGAACACATCATCTGGCCAGTTTTATGGATATCTCCATTTTAGGACAGGTGATTAATCAGTAGTCCAGTTATTATGAATGAGTTTAAGCAGTAATATCCTTAAACATGGCCTAATAGTTTGTCCTGAGAACTCGAGTCACTGCCACAGGTTCTCAAGGTCAGATATGACCAGCAGTGCAAGTTTTAGTAATAGCTTCACTTGAGCAAAGGTGGATCAGTCAGAAGGTTGGTTATTTTGATAGATCTACCTGAGCCAGTTATGAAACCCACCTACTGTCCTGAGAAGTTATTCTTAAACTTGAAGATCACCGAGTGTCATGATGACCAACTTTAATGACTTTCTGGGTTGACAATATGGCCTCTACAATTTCAACCTAAGCACCATGATATTGTCTCTACATTACCCACTGTGCCAATTTACCAAGTACCATAATGCACAGGGTTGAGTAAAAAAAACAAACAAACAAAAAGGCCTGAATGAAGATCATTGAGGTTGCTAAAAGGACAAGTATACTTTTTATATGAAAAAAAATACCTGTTATATGATTTTTCTTGCTGAAAGGGTACTCCCATTGCTGTCAGTTGTTTGATTTAACCTTTAAAACTGTCAGGAAGAGTTGGAGCCATTACTATCACATTATCTGCAAAACTATAGTCAGTGCCTCAACTGTCCCACAGAATGCAACAGAATTTCCTCTATATGAACACCAGGGTGAACTGTCTGTACACCAGATGACAATAAAAAAATTTCAATTTAAACTGTAATGACTTTGTAACAACACATCTGCAGCAATGGGCATACCCTTGATTTACACAGCAGGAAAAGTCCTAAAATATATTTTTCCATAGAAAAATGTACTTATCATCTGTTACCCAAGATACCGATATTTTGTTTTGCAAAATAAGGTTTCCAAATGTCCTGGATGCTTGGAATCAGTGGCCAATTTAAAGGGATAGTAATACTTCGTTTTATCTTTATTTTATTTTGTAGGCATTAAAAAAACATGAAGAACGATATAAGTCTTATCTCTCAAACCTTTATGGTTTAAGAGATATTCACAAGCAAAGTTCCCCCTCCCGCCCCTTTTTCCTAGTGTAAGCCATCTCTTCTCAGATGTGAATATGGTTGTAAGACCAGACAGATAACAGCAGGGGACAATCTTCTTTGTATGAAAACAATGAAAGCCCTTCCCCCCTTGACAAGTTTTTCAGCTTTTTCCCTTATCTTAATTGAAGATTGTCCCTCTCTGCAGTCTACCTGGGCACCTCCCTTCTGGTCTGGCTGAACAGGGGACGGGAAACTTTGCTTGTGAATATCTCTTAAACCATAAAGGTTTGAGAGATAAGACTTATATTGTTCTTCATGTTTTTTTAATGCCTACAAAATAAAATAAATATAAAACGAAGTATTACTATCCCTTTAGGCTAACATTTTAGAGCTCTAGTGTTTCTCAAATCAACTAACAAGGGAACCCCCTCAACCCTACACCACAAAAGAAAAGTGATCCAATTTATTAACCCTATGAGTGCCAGAGGGGTACACAAAGCATTGCTTTGCAATGCGTTGCATACCCCTCTGGCACTCATAGGGTTAATACTACTGCCGTTTTCTTTCATTCTGGTATGTAATAGGATTTTCTATCACATTATGGCTATTTTTAAGTCTTCAGAAAGTGCAACATATATTGTGAATGAGTACTAATAGTGGAGATATTGGGCAATATGTACAAAGACAAAAGTGGAGCATTGATGCAAACCAATTGAACCGTAGGGGACAAAATAAAAATGCACCAAAATTCCCACTTATTTAAATGGGGCTTTAACCCCTTGAATGCTATAGAGGTCTCTAACCCATTGCAAAGCAATAGAATGGAGTGATCTCTAGCATTCAAGGTGTTAGGTCACATAGACTATCAACAGATAATATAATAGAATATATATAATTCCAATCATTGGACTACCAAGTTACATAAATATATACTTTATGCCTGTAGCTTCCAAACTAGAGGCATACTGAACTCCATTTTGTGAATTAAAACTTACACTTAAGTTGCAATTCATTAAGATAAAGAGGAGCAACTCTGGAGCAAACCAAGTGCAAACGGGGGGGGGGGGGGGGGGACAAATAAAAAAAATCCCAAATTTCTATTGATTTAAATGAACTTTTAACCACTTGAATGCTATGGGTTTAAAAGCAACATTTAAATAAACAGGATATTTCATTTCTCTCCTACTGAACAGTTAGCTGGCTCCAGACTTAAACCTTTGGTCCATTCCGCATCAAAGTATGAACAAGCTTGTATAGGAAAAACTAAGGGTGCATTTATCAAGCTGAATACAATCAGGAGCAGTACCGCTGCATAATATTTATCAAATAAAAACTCCCATTAAAAGTGACACTATGCATGCTGGTTCATACTTAAATTCGGAAGGGACCAGCTTGCAGTTTTAACTAACAAGATTGAGGTCAATATGCCTATTAATGTCGAGCTTTGGAGTATATTTTATCCATTGTCAACAGATTGATATGAATTACATATTTGACTATAATTATCTATTCAGGGTCTATAGGACTCAAAAATATCCAAGGTTATAGTTCCCCTTTAAGAGACTCACTGAAATCAAATGGAATTTATATATGTCCCCAGTAGTTCAGCTGATTTGCTATGTGTTGCTCAACTGACTTATTTTTGTACATATTGCCCACTGAATCTAGGTTACTACCTTAGCTTTAGTAACCTCTCTGTATTATCATACTATCCCCATGTGGTTCACAAGTATCTGCAGGTATGTACTATAATTCTCTCACTTTAGCTTTGTGTGAATATCCATTTTCATGGTTAATATATCAACAGTTCATGACATTAAATAGAATTAAATATTGCTATAATACTTTTTAAAACATTTTCTCTACACATGAGCAATCAAAACATTGAGTTCATTAAACAATTTTGCATTCCACACAGTGGAACAAACGCACATACACACAAACTCTGAATTGACTTTGGATGTAGCATTGATATAAATGGGGTATGATCTATCTTTTTTTTTTTTCATCTGAAAAAGAAAGGTATATTCTAATATGAAAAAGAACCCAAAAGGCACAGAACTACCACACGTCACACATTATTTTTGTAGCTCATTTTGTGATTTCCTGATTCTAAAATCTAAATAGTTTACCAAATGTACAAAGCTTCTTCAACAAACAGCAACATACAGTATTACTGTGACTTCAAAACACAGTTCAAATTATTATTTCTTCATTGTCTTCTTAAAAAGTGACACATTTTTGTAACAATTGTTTAATCTCTGAAGACAATCATTTCCCTCCAATAGAAAGTCAAAGGTGGCATACTTTGTATGCTCTGCCCCAGTTCTTATCCAATTCTGTTTCTATAAAGGTCTCTGAGGGCTTACACAAACGCTGTCCATGGAATATGAGAAGCATCATTACTTCCTCCAGTGAATATGGGACCTTTAAGCCAAATCAGATGTCTGAAGGTTGTCTTAATTTAGTTCGTATTCATAAAGCATTTTTTTTCTTACCTACCAAGGCGAATACGTGAATACTTGTTTACATCTGAAAGCAACAGTAGTGTAGAAATCTGGTGTTTGGATTGAGTTTTTAGCTTCTCCATATTCTATTGCAAGGTGCTTGTTGCCTATGTCAGTAGCTTAGAGTAGAGATCATTCCTAAGAAAGTTTCCTGAAATTTATTTTACAAGAAGTTTTTGCATTCAATTTGTGGGGTTGCTCTACAAAGCACCCCCCAAAAAAATTATATTGCTTTTAATCTTGCTTTATTAAACAACAACTCCACATTGCAGATTCTTGGAGGATCTACATATTTTCGTTTGACCCAATAGCAGTTTTTGACGTTCTCTTGAACATCCAGTGCTGGGGGAAATCAAAGCAACGTCTCCCTATTATTTCTCCTCTACAGTACTCGGTTATCCCTATCACCAAGGTTTTGGGACCTGGTCATGAAGAAGACAGGAAACTCAGCCAACCAAAATGGATCTTGGCAAGGTGGATTCCACATTCAGAACCAGGTCAAGGATAGGAAAATAAGCAATGAATTTTTATTCTCTTTTGAGGTTGAACAAAGGATAAAACATAAAAAATTCACACTCTCTTCCTTCATTTCTTTCCCCTTGCCTCGACATATGTTAACAGACACAAGATCCAATGAAGTGGCTAATTAACCAAGACATAGCCACTGTGTTGAGAGTCAACGGTTTCCATCATCTCACAGTCAAACGGCTCATTGATAGACAATGTTTCATAAGATGACTGTTGGTCAGGTCCAACTGGGTTACCCTGATTTTCGTGCAATGCCATGCCACCCTGTTGTGCTGTGTTCATAGAATACTGACATTGGCTTGTGTATTCTGGCTCATGAGATGGCACACCTGCTATTTCACAGGTCTGATAAGCATATTGTAAAGATGGCTGCTGCACATGCATCTGTGTTGCCACCTGTGGCTGGTTAGGATGTGCCAGGCTTTGCATCTGCTGGGAATGCAACTTTTGATACTGATTTAAGAATGGGTCATACTGCATTTCATCAGATGCTGGTTCCATGACAGGGCTGAGAGGCTGAGACAAGTTGAATTGTGTCTGCTGCACTGTGTCCTGGTGAGACAAAGGTATCTGCTGCCCTTGCATTGGATAAGTGCCTTCAGCTATCTGCATCTGGTTGAAATAAGCCTGCAGCTGAGGTTGCTTCTGAAGGAAGAGACGCTTCTGGTGCAGCCTGTTGGATTGACACCAAAGTTAATTATTTACAAAGCGATAACATTTGAATTGATATACCTTATAACATCCTGCATTAGAAAAAAAAATGACTCTGAATGCCATTATCAAGTAATTTATTTAGTTTCTATCATAATGACCCACAACAGATATCAACGCTTTACTATAGAAGACTCTATAAGATCCAAAATAAGAAATGTGCAATGCTAGATAACTATTCATGGAGCTGAAATTCACCGTACATGTACAGATGCAATGATGAACACAACCTTAAAGTGTTAGTAATATCTAAAAAAAAATGTTATGCATTTAGAAGAGCTTAAAAAGCTGAGCTAAATGCAAAAAAAAATATCTCTCAAACCGCTATGGTTTAAGAGGTACAGGCATTTAAAGTTCGCTGTTTCCTACTGACAGCTGTAAAGTTGTCAGCAGGAGATTTGTGTCGGTCGACACGGAGGAGCTTGAGAAGTGCCGAGATCTCTTTACTTACAAATAATCCCTTCAATGGAATGGTCTAAATCATGTAATGTTAGACATTACTAACACTTTAATGGAAACACTTTATGATAAAATATACATTTAGTATGTTTTTTTCCTGTGGAGAATAACAATATCCAGTGATAAGAAAGGCTTCAATTAAAAGTTATTACAGCAATATATTTATGACCTGTGACTTTTCGCAGTCTATGGAGAATAACTGTCAGTGGCAAAAGCCAAATATAGACAGCTATAGTAATAATAATGTCTGCATTAAATGAATAAGCCACAAATATAATAACTTTTGAATGATGCATATTTCAGCAGTGAGGGTGCACTTGTTTGATTTATCAGAAAAGCCCTATAATCTTTACATATTAAGAGATACTTTTCCTTTAAAACAAAATATGTGCTGCAGAAGATGGGGCACACTGGATTGCTGTAGCTCTGGGCAACGGGACTGTGCTGTTTTCCCCCAAGTAATCCAGGTGTCATCAGATTTACAGATAAGATAATTTCCTTTCTATTAGCTGTAATTTTAAAAGAAAAGTGGAGTAATTGGGGAAACCAGCTAGCTCTAGTTCTAACATCTGCCTCCATCCAGCTTGCCCAATTTAAGGACAAATATCACAATAATTACACATCAGTGGAGGAGGAAACATCTACCTGGGCATTATGGTGCCATTTTAAGATAAAAAGGCCAAATTCTAAATTGGGATACACATTCAGTATAATCTTTTGAGTACCAAAGGTTTGTTCAAAGCATTGTGGCACTTTGTCACTCAGAGTTAACAGAGGAAACTTTAGTTTGTGCTGTAAATAAAAAAGTATAATGCAGAATTGACCACTTGGACAGAAAGATCGGAACATGTTGGATACCTCTCTGCTGATCAAGATGTTCAAAAGGTATGATGAAGTTATCAATGGTTCCTGCTGTCTGAACTTTCAGTGTTGAACACAGTGACACTTATCAGCCTAACTCAGAGCTGGCCAAACTTATAGTGTGTACAGCATTTCAGCCTGTACTTACATAAAGACAAATCAGAAATGATGCCTCACAATTGCAGAGCACAGCATCTAAGAAAACAAGCTCTTAACTTGACATATATATATATATATATATATATATATCTCAGTTGTAAGGAAAAGAAAGAATGTTGTGCTGATTTTCTCTGCATCCAGTTGGTAAATAGCATTCCCCAAAATGCCCAAACATTTCTCCATTACTATGCCTGAAAACTCTCTGGATTTGTCCAAGACACTCCAGCTTTCAGTGTTCACTACCAAGTCTCTAGGGACAGAGGACCTTACTCCAGCTTACCAAGTTCTAACATCACACATTTTCAGCCCCTTTCTGATGACTTCCTGCCTGTTCTGCCCACTTCAGAGGCAATCTAATTACCACATCATGACACGTCTCATCATTTGAACATTCCTACCCTTTTTCATTACTTCGAGGGCTGGGAGCAAGAATGTTTTCAAGCATGCACATTATCCATCCATTGGTTCATGGGGTGAAAAGCGGCCAGTTTATGCCACAAAAAGTTTTATATATATATATATATATATATATATATATATATATATATATATATATATATATATATATATATATATATATTATATATATATATATATATATTTATTAGGTAGATACTTATTTTTAAGGCTTACTCTTCTTACTGTGTCTCCCCAGCTGCCGTTGATCTTCAGTCATTGTCAACTGTAGTCCCAACAACAGCTGGGGAGTCAAGGGTTGCCCACTTCAAGTTGAATGTCTGGTCGACATTCTTACCTGTGTTCTTGCAACTGCTGCTCCAAACTCCGCGGGGTCTCTTTACAATACAACTGGCAGCTGTTCTGAGCTTGTGCAAGCATACTGACTTTCTGCAACAGAACAAAGACAGATCCCTCAGAATGGGAAGCCCTATGACATACAATCACACAGTCATCTGTGTAAGCGATGGTAGCTGTATAAATATAAATACAAGCAAAGGAACATGAAGTTGGGAATCCGTTAACACATTCTTATCAGCTATGTTTCTGTGTTGCCTGTTGTAAGGGTTATACCAGAGAATGACAGAGAAGGAAAAAGGAGCAGTAACTACTGGTTATGTTGTATCAGGAAAAATATCTGGACAGCTATTCATTTACTAGCATGGGTATTCATTCCATTGTCAGGCATTAGTTGAGAATAAGACATTGTGCCATGAAACAGGAAGATTGAAATTCCTGTCACTCAGCAGTGGTCATATGTGACAGCAGTCTGGTCATTAACCCTTCCCCTGCCTTCACGTGTCTCAGAACAATAGAGTTACTTGTATCTGAAAACAGTGATATTATAATTCACTACTCTAAACAAAAAAGGAAAATAGCTCCATCTATAGTGCTGTGCTAGATCAGATACTGTAATAATTGCTGGAAAATAGTAGATAAATATACCTAAACAAAATGGGAGAACGCTTTGCCATATGCCAAAAAAGTGGAGCAATTCTGGGACAAACCAGCTACACAACATGGCATAAAAATAAAATTCCCCATTGATTTAAATTTGGCTTAAACTTCTAAAGTGGTCTCCAAACCATTACTAGTGTGGTGAGATATCTTTGAACTTTTTGATTGCTTTACAAGTGCTGCTTTTCTTACATTAAAAAATGTAGGACTGTATTCAGTAAGCTCCCATCTGTGTCACTATCAGCATTAGAACTGCTCTCCCTCCTCTCCAGCTCTCTCCTATCTACAGAGCTGTTTCTTCTCCAAGCTCATGTGATCTCGAAAGAGTTGATGATTCCTATTGGCTGCTCTGACATCACATCTATCTGAACAACAACTAGGGAGGAGGATGCCACTAGCATCTTCAGTCCTTACAGGTGGCTGGACAAGTTGCTTGGGTGGACCTTATCCATTGAGGCTCTAAGTTTATAATGAGGCTTCTGCCAGGTGAAGAAGCAGAGGTGAACTTGTAAAAGACTGAACTTTAAATGTTGGCTGCATTTTACCTTTAAACTGTGAAACAGTTTAGAAATTTCATGTGCAAGTGGCAAGTTCTCAAACATTAGTGTACAGTCAACAGCATAAGACTCATACCGGTAGCCTGTGTTGTAAATACTGCGTCTCCAAACTTTGACGTCTAGACCGTAACTGAGGGTGCATGGCACTGGGGAACGTTGATACATGGGGAAGTTGTGCTGGGATATCCAACTGTAAAGAATTAAACAAAGGTCAGCTAACATGTTCTACTGTTACACTAAAATAGTTCTTAAATATGTCACGTTTGTGTACTTTATGATCATCTCCTTTGTTTCTTATGTTAATATGGAATTATAAACTCTCTCACTAAGAAATTCTGTGGTTCAGTCAATCTTTTATTTTAAACGCAAGGACTGCAAAAATCCCAGAAGCCTTATGGGTAATAGAAAAAAAACAAACAAACAAACAGAGCTGTTTAGTTAACAGTGTGATGTTTTACAGTAGGGGTGGGGAATTTGGCTCTCTAAAAGTAGTGGACTACAACTCATCATCCTCAGAAGGTCAGCTTCCATGGAAATTGTAGTCCAGCAATAGCTGAAGGGTGTAGGCTACCTACCCATGTTCTAATTTAGATGAACACTAATCAAGTTGGTTACTCTGGGTGATTACTATACTTTGTGTGGGATAGGCTGGTAGTTATAGGTCTTTCGTAATACAAGATCTCCGCTATCTATTATGCTCTAATGAAAAAGAATACACACCTGAGGATGGTTGGGATCTTGAAGGTGATGAGGTACACTATTTAGATTTGGGTCCTCATTTGATCCCATCTGTTCATACAGCATCTGAATCTTGTTAAGCTCCAAGATGCCCTTCGTTCTGGCCAAGTTCTGAAGATGCTGTCGAAACGCCACAATTCCTAGCAAGTTGTTAGAGAGACAAGTTTTGAGTACAACATAAAACATGTTTATGGGAATAATAAAGGATATTGAGACTTAATTGTGCTATCATAATTTTGCAAGCATAAAAGGTCTTTGTCCATACATTCTACTAACAAAATGTGTTAACTGGGGACAGGTGGCAAACATTCTAAAGACCACAAGGAAACCTGGGGTTTGAACCTTGCATGCCAGATTTATAGGCCTCGTTTTAACCACAACTACTCCTTAACCCTTTAAGGACCAGAGGGGTGAGCAACACATTGCCAGTTTTTTACACATATTTATTGTTTTTATATATATTTTTTTAATAAACATACTCAGTGGATATGACCCTGTGTGACAGAAACTTATCCTCTGAGTTAACTGAACAAAGACAGTTCATGATCTCTGGGTATGTTGATATGTGGAATATGCCTCCACTGACAATCTAAACATATGAGTGCAATATTAGTGTTTTTACTGTATCCAGTTGATATCTCATGATAAGGCACTAGCTGTGCACTCTATTGTTTTTTTGTTTTTGTTTCTTTGTATATAAAACCACTCCTGTGAAATCAGAAAGGAGCAGCCTTAAATCTAAATAGAGCGCTCTACTGAACTATATCAGTGCAGTAGGGGCAGTGCAAATAATCCCAGAAGCCTTGTCTGCTGGGAAGAACATATAGCCATCTTCCTTGTGGGTACCTGCTCACCGGCTGCTGTTGGTGCTGGTATAGAAGCATTCTAATCAAAAAGGAATGACCCTAAGGGTGCCCCATGTTTTTTTATTAGGTCGATTAATATTTTATTATATTGAATAATTATTATCTTCAATGTTGTGCAGTTTGAAAAATTATCTCTTTTTAATTCTCACCAAGCCTTCCCCTGTTCACATGTGCTGTGCTGTGCTGTGTATGTAATGCCTTCCTGCTCTAGACCTTGTTTTCTCTCAGCAGGTATGTAGATTTGTCATACTTGTACATTTCACATACTATGTCAGATACTGCCCCAAACAACCATCCATTAATATTCCCATTCCCTCTGCCCATCATTATATAAAACAATTTTTCCTACCTTTTGTACAATGCTATTACTTGCATTACTATCGAGCAAACTGTGTCCCTCTAGCTTGAGGACTACACTCTTGGAATACACTGATATAATCCATGGAATGACTCGGATAGCTGACTATTATGGGAAGGAGCGTAGTTCAGTAGCTGGGGGACCACAGGTTGCACAAAACTCAAATATTTAAAAACACAGGTAGAGAATAGACATCTTGTTCCCCTCCACCTTGCATTTTATATAACTCACTGCTAGGGAGCCTGTGGCCATCCAGCTTCATGACACCTTTGCAATGTCCTGTAAGGGTAGCCATATAATACACTTCCACTAAGTGAGTCTAAAGGCTGTATGAAAAGTGGAGGTATTATGGGTCAAACCATTCACACTATAGGGAAGAACTAAAAATCCCCATTCATTTAAAAAAGGATTTTAACCCCTTGAATGCCAGAGGTCGTTGGTGCATTGTGAAGCAATGCGCTGGTAACCTCTCTAGCGTTCAGATAGTTAAAATCCCCATTTAAATCCACTGAGATGTTGGGAATTTTTCATTCTCCCCTATAGTTCTCCTCCATTATTCTTTTGAACATACGGCCCTTTAAGACTGCTCTACTGGAACACTTCTGTGGTAAACCAAGGAAACTATAGGAGATATTGTGGTCTGCCTCAACACGGACAGTCTGGTGAATAAGACTGGAGCTTATCCACAGTGTTTTTCCTCATTTTCAGAGATGTTCATCCATTTTTGTTATTCTTTCTAATGAGTAATCAAACCAATAATCTATAGAATAATTGATTCATGAAATATTTAAAAAACTTACACCTCCAAGGTTTGCACACCTTTCTGGTCCTTAAAGGTTAAGGGTTATCCTCTGAGTGCTCCATGGGTATCCAACGCATTATTGCAAAGCAATGCATTGGATACCCCTCTGGCAAACAAAGAGTAAAATGCCTTTCTCAAACGTTTAACCATCTACTGATTATTAGGAAACATTCAATGTGTTTGCAGTTTACAACTCTCCAAGTTGTCATAAATGAACTTCTGTGCCAGCTGTTAATTAGGGGAGTACTTTCATATTACATAAAGTCATTTGTGACCTGTCTCAGCAGGACAGTAAGAAAGAAAATATACTAAAAAGGAAAACTGCTAGGGAAGGGGTGAAACTGCAGCTCATGCAATGTCAATCAAAGGGGAACTTTACACTAAGAATAATTGGCTCTTAATTTACCAGAAGGGTTTACCTAGGCAGGTGTCCTACAAACAATGTGTTATTTCTGTTAAATGCATTTAATTTGATTTCTGTTTTAGTCTACTGTTAGTTGTTCCAGTTTGATAAAGATGTGGGTCCCTTAACCCCTTAAGGACCCATGATGGTCCTAGACCGTCATGGGTTGTTATACCCTTAAGGACCCATGACGGTCCTGGACTGTCATGGAATTCTGGGCTCCCCGTGCGGCTGCACGCCGTTCAGGGAGTTCGGAATCGAATGGGTAAAAAAAAAAATGCTCCGTGGTCCTTAAGGGGTTAAGAGTCAATCACGTCTACTGAAGCCTATTGTGAGGAGGTGTGACCTAGAGGCAACCTACAATAGAGATGATGACTATATACAGGAAACTGCAGATTGACATCACTATTGTAGATTTAATGCAAATCATATATAGACTGATACACGTGACTGCTGTATGAAGGACACCTACCTAGGTAAGTCAATGAGGCTGATGTACTCAGACAAATGGCAACATTCTGGGGCAAATCAACTGTACCGTATGGAATAAATCTGTTTTCTATTAATGTAAATAGAGATTTTAATCTCTTGAATGTTAGGGAGGTCTCCAGTGCATTAGTTTCCTCTCTAGCATTTCAGGAGTTAAAAACCACATTTAAATCAATGGGAACCAGGAGAAATTGTATTTGCTTCCTGTGATGCAGTTGGCATGCTCCAAAATTGCACTGCTTTTCTTTAGTACGTCATACCCAGTGTGTTTAACACTTTAAGAGCCACTTAGTCCTAGAATACAGTTCCTATTAACCCTTTGAAGGCCAGATAGGTGCCTATCGCACTGCCTTGCAACAAGTTGGATTCCTCTCTGGGATTCAAAGCATTAAGGACTGTATTCAGGAGGCCAATGAGGAGGAATTCTGGACCAATCCAACAACATCACCAGAGACAAATAAAGCAAATCCTCAAATTCACAGTCAATAAAATGTGGCTTTTAACCCCTTGCATACTAGAGAAGTAATGTATTGGAGACATTAGCATTCAAGGGTTTAAATCCCCATTTTAACAATTGGAATTTGTTCATTTTACCCTTATTGTGCAGATGGTGTGCTCCAGAATTGCTCCACTTTAATTTCCTGAATACAACTTACAGTCCATAAGAACCAGACTGGAATTACATTATGTAAGAAATAGGGTAAACGTTTTAGATTTAACACTAAAAGGTAGGTGTTACCTTGTGTTAAGGAAGTGTCTGATGCACGTCTACCCTCTCGGAAACTGACAGGAGACCTATTGTGAGCCTCTCGTTTTTGGGAAGGGAGTGCCGGCATGGCCAAATTTGTTGGTCGCAGTCCTATGTAGGGTGGTGTCAGCCTAGTGACCGGCTGGTTGGCCATAACCACTTCTTTCAATGTTCCGGCTTCCTCCTGGAAGTTGAGGTCACTCTGAATGGATCCCATATCATACTCAGAGTCCACACTTCCCAGAGATGGATTACCAATGGTGAAGAGTTTACCTATTGTAATGACAAAAAACAAACAGCAAGATTGAGAATGTACTCAGTAACACACTCAGTAAACATTAAAAGTTTGCAGAAGTATGTTATGGTATGGCTTATAAGCATTTCATGAACCACAAACAGTGCATTAATTTACTGAAAATGGTTACAGTGCATAGATTATTTCAAAGAGTGATTATTGGGGAAAAAATTGACCTCAGGTTAATCCAGATCACTCAACCGATGGAACTTCTTAGATATACGTTTGTATATAAGATATATATTTATCTTCATAAAGTTATCAACTGCAATGGAATATAGGCCAATATTACAAAATGGCATAACGGAATAACACGTGAGGTAATGATAAAGAAGGTATGGTCTTTGCATACAAAGAGGTGAAGTGATATCAGTGTTACTGGTTCTCTACCTAGTGATACAGTCCTAGAAAGTGTACCTTCCATATCTGGTCCCATACTAGGCAGCATCACCAGTTGATTGGTCACCTCTGCCAGTGTATGGCGCCTCTGTCCACTACGCCTGCCCTGAAAAGCTGCAAATGCCAGAGCTGGGTCATCCTCAGAGTCATCCTCTGTCTCTATGCCCTCATCAATTGATGTCTCCATCATGTTGCAGGGCAATGACTGGCACCCCTTCCTCATAGTCACAGGTGGCAGCGGGTCCAAAAGGCAGCCGTTAACCTGTAAAAACACAAGGGGGAGAGCCTTAACACATAGTTATGACCTTATCTCATGTGCAGAAATAGTTGAACTGTGAGGCGGATTTACTAAGAGAAAGTGGTGCCATTCTGAGGTAAACTGCACGATAAGGAACAAATGAAAATACCCAATGACTAATTCCTTGAATGTTAGAGAGGTCTCCAACTCACTGCTGTGCAATACACTGGAATATCAACATGTTAAAATACCCATTTACATCAATGGTAAGTTTGAGAATTTGTACATTCCCCTATGGTGCACGTGCTTTGCTCCAGAATTCTCTCTTAGTACATCAACTTCTGTATCTCCAGTATATCTTTGGTGACATTGTACAATGGTGTAAGAACTGGGCCTCCATTCAAAACCCACCTTCAGGTTTATATGACACAAAAACAAATGGTAAGCAGTATAACTTGATTGGAAAAAGTCATCCCTCTAGTTGCTTGTTGGACCACGACTCATCTTCCTCAGCAGACCATGGCCAGCTGAGGATGATGAGAGTTGTAGTACAACAACATCTAGAGAGATACACTCTTCCCTTCCCTGGCTTAGAGACTAATGCACTGCAGATGAAGGCTATACAACATTTTGTTATAAAGTAAAACTAGTCAGTCTGGGTTTGTTTACATTAGAGATGTCTAAAGGGGTGATATGATTCCCAATTACAAATGTATTTGAGGTCAGTACAAATAACTCTCTAGGAACTATTTAATCAAAGAGCCGTGTAAAGATCAGTGGTCATCCTTTAAGTCTAGAGACAATGTGTTTTTGACTAAAACAAATACATGGTATTTTGTTTTTATTGCAGTAAGGACAGTCATTTTGTGGAATTCTTTGCATTGGGGGGGCTGTGTTTTCAAATACTCTAGGTGCTTTAAAAAAAAAAAAAAAAAAAAAAAGTATTTGATACCATTCTAGCTTACAGGATTGACAAATATGACAGTTGGTTTCACTGCACATAGGATGTTGATCCAGGAAGTTATCGGACTGCCTTTTGGTCTGAGGAAGGAATGGGAAATGGCTCCAGTTTGCCTTCCACTGGATCAGCAAAGGTGATATGACAAAGGCTGAACGCTGGATGCATGGCTTTTTTCAGCCTCATCAACTCTATGCTTCTCAAATTGTGTATGAGATTCTGAGACTATGTACCGTGGAATGTTCCCTGAAGAAAGAAAATGGTTTCCCGTAATAAATTTAACTAAAGGTGGACAATGGAACAAAACTAGGGTGGCCATCAGTGTATGTGTTGTTATTTTACTACCACTGGATATGTGGAAGATAGGAGCATTTCGAAGTGTGTCATCCTGTGAGAAGCAATGCATTTTATCCCTATGTAAGAAAAAAATACTAATTATCAGATGCAATTAAGTGACAATTTTTGTCTAAATTTCTTCTTAAGATATTCGTACCAGCTATCTTTCAGACATGTCTGATACAAACACTGTGCTAACAATTTGGATTGTTAGGGTTCTGAACAGATTTAATATTGAAACTAAAGGAGCAAAAAGATTGAGAACCACTGATCTAATATGTCTACCTTAATCCTCTCAGTGCCAGAGGGGTGCTCAACACAAAGGGTTAAAATACACTGTCAGACACATCTACAAACCAGTCACTGGTGGTACTTTGGTTTTACGTCGCTTCAAAGATCAGATCTACAATGCCACAAATTTAGTCAGCTATGTAGAATTCTCTGATTTACTATTTAAAAAAAAATCTTTCTCAAAGAAAAATAATATGACTGCGTCAACGAGAAAAGCTCTGCTTTGTTTATATTTAATCTAGTTATTCCATACATACTTTGATAATTTTTGCCACTGACTACAATAGGATTACTGCTCCTAACAAAGATACCAGTGAAATTACATGAAAATGGGAGGAGGATATTCTGGTACAAACCGCACCTAGGGAACAAATACATCTCTTGCTTTCTAAATGCAGACCAATGTGTCTTGCACTCAATCCCTTTAATAAAGTGAAAGTAACAGGAAATATGTGACATTTTTTGTGCCCACCTTCAACTACAAGCATAAAAGGGTAAATGGGGGTTGTAGTCCAGCAGCTAGAGAGCTGACCCCATCTAACACATCACTTAGTAGGAATAGACAAGTAGTTATTTTTCCTTTCTATGTGAATTTTCTTTTCCAAGTGAATTCCCAAAGTGTGCGAAATATTCTTTTTTTTATTTTTCGCAGTAGTTTCCACAGGAAGAAAAATCAGGTGGAACCTTCCTGTGTTGTGTTCGCCTGCTCACACCCATATGCCATCATTCCAACACGTACACACAGACTCAACCACCTCAAATGTGCCTTCTAGGAGATGTCTGAGAGAAGGACCTACTTGTAGAAATTCCTGCAGGGAGCGAGAGGTCCTACTTTCTACCTATTTTTTCAATATTGCCCCAAACCTACTTTTTATGTCATGTTTTGCGCTGCACATACAGTGCTATTTAGACCCATAGTGAATCCTAGCTAGTGTGTTTAAAAAAAAAAAACATTTTCTGTTGTAGCTGAACCTACCTAGTGTCATACTGTTAGGAAAGCATAACAATCGGCACTTAAAATGGATGAATACCATTCAGTTTAAGACAAATAATATGTATGTCTCATACAGGGGTGACAAGGCTTTAATGACATGTGATCTACTTTTAATCTCCTACTTTACCAGCATACATTGCCTGTCTATATAGAAGAAAACTGTGGTAAAACAACATGAATAATACTGTAAAAATCTGTTAAAAACAAGTAATTCTAGGACACAAAACTTTCCAATTGTCCCATTGATTTTAATGGTAGATCATGATCAACCTATTAGACACCCCTGTATCAAAGTGATTGGTTGTTCCTTCTTTATTAGCTCTTTCTATGTTTGTTTACATATATATATATATATATATATATATATATATATATATATATATAGTGGCATAATAATTTGGAACTGCACTTTAAAAACAAACTTCTGTTTGCGTGATGGAAATGCCCCATGGGTTTTTGGGAAATGGTACACACAGTAATCTACCCACCATAACAGAAAGGAGGCACGTACACCCATTGTCACCATCAAGAACTAGTTATTCCCATACAGAGGCATGCAATGACATCACAAATCATGTGACCTCCTAGGACAACTGGCCTTGCTAAGCTAGGAAACTGCTGACACAAAATTAACAAACTGTCTTAAAAATATTAATTATATGAACCCTGACAGACTGTGTGTGAGAGAGAGGATGAAAATACTGAAATCCGTACAGGAGGACAGCCGTGACAGTGGCAGTGAAGGGGTGGCTTAACAGAAAACTGTGCAGGAAATGGTGCCAGAGACTTGGAAATGTAATCATTTCTTTTCAGGATGTGACTAAGAAATCGTTCCAGAGCTAAACTGCATCTGTGAACAGCTGATCCTATGAACTTCAAAACCATAGGAGGCCCCCTTTACATTACAATTACTTTCCGGTCTTGTTCGTGCCAACGCACGTTGCACTGGCCTTTAACCCATGGATAGCCAGAAGCATTATAGAGCAATGCTTAGTACACCCCTTCTATCACTCAAACAGGCCTTAAGCAGGAAGTTAAAGAGGTGCAATTCTGGAATATGCCACCTGCACCATAGGATATAAATATGAATTCCCATTGCTTTAACTATTTCAGTGCCAGAGAGGTATCCTCGTGGGATACCGCTCTGGCACTCAAAGTGTTAAAGGAACGCCATCAAAAAAATGAAATTGGTTGATATAGCTTTAAACATCATACACTTATAGCTAGCATAGGTAAAAAGGATTCAGATATTACCTCCTTAAAATGTAATCCTAGACTTGTTTTCTAATGCAGGTGTAAATTGTTCTAGTCAGGTAGCATTTAAGTAAGGCTGTTTGTGAGGTCTGTACAGACATATAAGAGTTAAAGACAGCTGATTGTGATCAATACCCATTGCTCTCAGAAAGGCTGTTATCCTATAATCAGCACGATAAAGAGAAACCTGGAAACCAATAATAGGCCTGGAAAAGGCAGGAATGTCTGCTCTTTCAGAGCACATACAAGACTAAATTTTAAGCCTCAGAAAACAAATCGAGATTTTTTTTTTCTTTTACAGCTACTAGCATGAAGTAAGGGGTAATTTAACATATATAACCCCAGTTACTGTATGTGTATATTATATATATATATATATATATATATATATATATATATATATATATATATATATACACTCACACATGGTATTTAAAGCGGAACTACCACATCAACTAAAGTCGCCCTGCACTACTTAGGCATGTGGCGACTAGCTTAATAATCATTATTTTACCTCTTAAAAGTGCCCTCGAGTAAAGTTATCAGTAACATTTCGAGACTGACTGCCAGGTTACTGCAGTCTGCGCGACTGCGCCGTCAGTCTTTTCCGGAGCTGTTCGGCCCAGTGCAATGCCTCTGAAAGGTGGCGGGGACTGAAAGCGCAGGTGCACGGACAAGATGTCTGCGCTGATGTCTGGCTTCCGGTATCAGAAGTTTAAGGATAACTTTATTCAGGGACACTTTTGAGAGGTAAAATAATGATTATTAAGCTAGTCGCCACCTGCCTAAGTATTGCAGGGCGACTTTAGCTGATGTGGTAGTTCCGCCTTAATACATACAACCCAGTTTAATTATGTGTTTGTGTTCCTTAACCCTTTAAGTGCCAGTGAGGTATCCAATGCATTGATCTGCTATCCATTGCACTCCCCTCTGGGTGTGTTAAAAAAGGGAAGGATCCTTTGAGAAATGATCTATTGGGAACAGCACATTTTATTGATTAATATTTTATGGACTAGCGGTGTGTGTAACAAATTACTTCACATTGTGCCGTGCAACCAGTTGGTCCTTAAAGGGTTAAAATTTAACGTGGCAGAGGGATGTTCAGCACTGAAATACCTATAGGTCTGTATTATATATATATATATATATATATATATATATATATAAATAAAAAAAAGCATTTTATTTTAACCCCTTAAGGACCGCATGGACGGCAGTTAAGAACCACAGGGCATTTTTTTGCAGATCTAATTCAGGGGTCCCTGATGGTTGTGCAGCCGCACAGGGACCCCTGAATTCCATGACATGCCAGGACCGCAGTGGCAGTCCTGGCATGTCACTGGTCCTTAAGGGGTTACTAGATAGGTTTATTACACTTCCACTGGTTTAAATTAGGCTTTTACCCCCACCCCCATGCATTTCTTCACAATGCGTTGGAGACCTCTCTAGCATTTCGGGTGTTTAAAATCCCTATTTAACCTTTGAGAGCCAGAGAGGTATCCATTACACTGTGTTAGGACATCTCAATGGCAATCAAAGTAGACTTTTTTTTTTTTTTTTTTTTTTTTTTTTATCTGTCCCCTATGGTGGTTGATTTGCCCCAGAGTTGCACAACTTTCGCCTCCTGAATACGACCCACATTGTTATTGGCAAATGGACATTATGGTACAGTTCCCACAGGAGGAATGTGCATGCTATGTGAGCAGGAATGAGATAATTAGAGTGAAAGGGTCCCTCGTGGAAACTGAATGCACTGGTGCAAGTTATGAACGTCACAATGCCCTTACTGAAAACATGTGAGGTGAATACTGGCCCTGCCTGCTTCTGCAGGGGTCTCGGCAGCTCTGTTTTTAGACATCTCCAGTTAAACAATACATTTTTCTAGCATCCAGGGGGTTAAAGTAGACAAAGTGGATTTCCTGCAGATTACCTGTCACCCCATCTCCTAGGTTTGCCAACTCATCCCTTTGAAGACCAATTCCTCCCTGGTCTTTAGGCAGTTAAAAATCAGAAAGGCCTTATGCACAAAGCAAACATGAATCAATTCTGGGGCAAACCAGCTGCATGAAAGGCTATAAATAAAAATACTTTTAACCACTTAATGACCTTTGACAGTCCCAACACTTAAAGGGATAGTTATGTTTCAAAATAAAAGCAGCTTCAATTAATCTTCATAGTATTTGGGCCGTGGAGAGTGTTATTTCAACACTGTCAGAGTTGTAGTTCAAGAGTAATTGAATGATAAAGTATCCCCCTCCCATCCCTTTTACTGATGTAACAATGCTCACCTCAAAGCAGCAAAACTGTCCAGATGGATTGCAGTGAGGGACAATCTTCAGTGAGCAAAAGGAAAAACTTGTCAATATGGCAGGGTTTCCCTTATGTTCATGGTAAGAAGATTGTCCCTTGCTGTGAGCTGTCACAAGACCAGATTCCACATGTGAGGGGAGGTGTCTTACACTAGGTAAAAGGGGCGGGAGGGGGATACTTTATCATTCACTCTTGAACTACAACTCTGACAGTATTGAAATAACACTGTACATGGCCCATATACTTTGAAGATTAATTGAAGCTGCTTTTATTTTGATTACCCCTTTAAGGACCAGTGATGGTCCTGGCATGTCATGGAATTCTGGGGTCCCCTCACAGCTGCACACTGCTTGGGGACCCTAGAATCCATTGGAAAAAAAGTCCTGTGGTCCTGAACGGCCGGCCGTGCTCTGCAGCGGCTGGTCGTTAAAGGGATAAATCAGTCATAACTCTTTGAATGCTAGGAAGTCTCCAAGGCATTACAATGTAATGCATTTGAGGCCTACCTAGCATACAAAGAGTTAAATGCAGCATTTAAATCTATGGGGATTTTGCAATTCCTTTTTCATTTGTCCCCTACGATGTATTTGGTTGGCTCCAGAATTGCTCCAATTTTCTTTTGTGAATAAGGCCCTAAGTGTCCCCTGCAGCATATATTCACCATTACCACTACTGGGTGTAGCGACGCTCTGCATATAAAGCAATATAGTCATAGGAAAGGTTTTAATACTGGGGTATATATGTATGAGGTAAAAGTGGAACAATTTTGGGACTAAACAACTGCACTATAGGGAATAAATATATAAATATTTCCATTAATTTATATGGCGCCATTAACAATTTAAAGGGGAACTACCATCCCACATAAAGTTTCCCTTGAAGAATTACCCATCTGGCGACTAGCTGATCAATAGTACTAGTTGCCAGAATAATTACCTCCTTATAGAGAATTCCTTCTGCTCCCAAGACTGATGGCCAGGAAACAGCGTAGACATCTTTGCATAGTGATGTCTGCACACCAGAGCCGTCAGTCCCAGTCCGCTGTAAGAGGCATTGCTTGGTACCTTAAGGTATGGGAAGGGACTGACGGTGCAGGCACGCAGATTCTTCTACAGTGCTGTTTCCTGGCCGTCAGTCCCGGGAGCAGTAGAAATTATTTATAAGGAGCCAATTATTCTGGCGACTAGTACTACTGATCAGCTAGTCTCCAGATGGGTAATTCTTCGCAGGAAATTTTGTGGGGGGTGGTAGTTCCCCTTTAAATGATAGACAGGTCTCCAATAAATTGCTAGATAGCTCTCTGTCATTGGAGGGGTTAAAACCCCCACTTCAGTCAAGTGGAATTTTGGAGATGCTTATTTGTCCAGCGATTCTAAATACCCCAGCCAGACAGACACTGGAGCAAACCAACTACACCATAGGGGCTGAAAAAAATCCTCAGTGAGTTAAATAGGCCTTTCAACCCCCTGAATTCTAAAGACGTCTCCAATGTGAACATGAAGGGTTAACCCTTTAAGAACCAGAGAGGTGAACAACGCATTGCTCTGCAATGCGTTGCTTACCTCTCTGGTCCTTAAAGGGACAAGGATCCATTTCATTCAATGGAGATTTTTATTTGTTCAGTTGGTTTGCCCCATAAATTGCTTTACTTTTCCCTCTATACATACGTCCCACAGAATCAAGGCGCCTGTTTACATGCCATCTAACTGGAGTGACTTATGTGTATTTGAAGAGAGAGAACTAGTATTACTAAACATTACTTATTTTATATACAGTTTATCATACTGTCAAAATAATAGATTATTGTCTTTAATGAAATAACAGCACTGTGGTATATTTTATATACAGTATATCATACTGTCAAAATAATAGGTGTTTGTCTTTAGTGAAAGGATACGTATGTGTAATATTTACATGAATTATTCCTTCACTAATACATGGCACTCTTAGCTGTGCTAACAATTGAATGTCAGGTTGACGCTGGCAGACAGCTTGGTGCAGGGCCCATATGCTTATTTAACATGCGTTAACCCACCATGGTTAGTATATATCAAGGAATAGCAAACTGCAGCTCTCCTGTTACAGTTAGATTACAATTATGATGAACTTCAGGATAAAGGGAATTCTAGCACAAGTACAGAAGGAGAGCCACAGTTTGCATAGTGTTGATATCTAACAAAAAATTGAGTGAGTTGTGAAAGAAAAAAAATGCAGAATCATTTTCCTTCATAAACTAATACTTTTTTGGTTTATATGCAGTGATGCACTTAGGCATGGAGCAGCAGATTCACAGGGGAAGTAGACTGGGCAATTCTGTCTCTTTAAGCCTATAGACTTGAAATAAAATGCACCATTTTACAAATGTGTTGCTCCAACGGGAGGACAACCTGGGGAGCTTAAGCTTTTGTGGACTACAACTCCCATCGGCCCCTGCCAGCCAATGGATAGGTCTCCAATGGCTGGCAATAGATTATGGAAGTTGTAGTCCACAACAGTTGGAGGTCCTCAAGTTGCCCATGATCCAGTTTATAGCCTCCTCACAGGCATCTCTTTTGCTAAGTGAACATACCCAAAAGCAGTTTGATAGTCATCCTTTGGAGTCTTTAATAGAAGGGCCAGGGGCCTGTAACATGGGCTGGATATAGTGAGAGTGCTGCAAAGTGTGTATGTGGAGGGAGGGGGAGTGCATGTACTTGACTGGGCCTAGGTCAGCAGGAAGCCTGTTGTTTATTTTGTGAAACAGGATCTTATTAATTAGGCGTAACCCTTTGAGTGCCAGAGGGGTACGCAATGCATTGCCTACTCCTCTGGCACTCAAAGGGTTAAGAGATACAATACTGGAGTGAACCAACTCCACCATATGAGACAAATGAAAAAGTATTTTACTTTGTGGCTTTTAAACACATTTAGTGCTACAGAGGTATTAGTCACAATGCTTCCCAATGAGCTGGACACCTTTCTAGCATTCAAAAGGTCAAACATCTCATTTATCAATTGGGATTTGTGGGCTTTTCATTTCGCACTGGTGCAGTTGGTTTTGTCCAGAACTGTAACTCTTTAGCTTGATGACTAAGGCCCATAGAGATATAGCTGATAAGGCTGTATTAAAAAAACATGGAGTCCATCACGTATGGCCTTTACTGTGACACCTGTGTTGATCCATTTAACCCATCTGGGATTTTTATATGTCGCTCTGTAGAGCCATGTGTTTTCCAAGATTTGCTGCACTTTGACTTTATGACTAAAACCCCACTGGGCCTTATGTATAAAACCAAAGTGGAGCAATTCTGGGGCAAACCATCTGCACTCTAGGGATGAAATAAACATTCTTAATGATTTAAATGGGGCTTTTAACTCAGTGAATGCTAGGAGACGTCTTGCAATGCTTTGGAGACCTCTCTAGCATTCACGGGGTCAAAAGCCCCATTTAAAAAAACAAGAAATATTTTTTTTTTACTGCTCCCCCTATGGTTTAATAGATTTGCCCTAAAATTGCTTTATTTTGCCTTCATACACAAAGCCCACTGTTACTTTACAAACATAACTATTTGAGTGTTGGAGGGATGCAATGCTTTGTACAGCTTTTTATCCATTTAAAGGGATAGTAATGTTTCATAATAAAAGCAGCTCTAATTAATCTTCATAGTATTTGGGCATTGGAGAGTGTTACTTCAATTCTGTCAGAGTTGTAGTTCAAGTGTAATTGAATGATAAAATATCCCCCTCCCGCCCCTTTTACCGATGTAACACTGCTCAGCTTAGAGCAGCAGGGAGTGTCCAGGTAGATTGCAGAGAGGGACAATCTTCAATTAAGATAAGAGAAAAAGCCGAAAAACCTGTCAAGGGGGACATGGTTTTCCTTGTTCTCACAGTAAGAATTTTGACCCTTGATGTGAGCTGTCTGGTCTATGGACTGGATTCCACATCTGAGGAGTGGGGTTTACACTAGGTAAAAGGGGTGGGAGGGGGAAACTTTATCATTCAATTACTCTTGAACTACAACGCTCACAGTAATGAAATAACACTCTCTACAGCTCAAATATTATGAAGATTAATTATGTTTTTTGAAACATTACTATCACTTTAAGGACCACACTGAAGAAATGCATTGCGCACAAGTCTAGTGATCATCTCCTTTTGCTATTAGGTCTTTAGAAGGGAACATTCACCTTTATAAAAAAAAAAAACAACAAAAAAAAAAAAAAAAAAAACAAACTTTTTAACATAGGTTTAGTTATTATAGTAGTATTAGGAATTTTTTTTTTTTTTTTTTTTTTTTTTTAACAGACTTTTTAAGATATTTATTGTTTAAGCTGTGCACTTCCTCATTATGCGGCACTCTGAATCTTCGGCACAGTTCTTCATGCCTTAATTCTCCTCCCACCTCCCTCCTAGCTGCCCCAGGGAGCGGGTTGCAACCTCAGTATAATGATAACCAGAGCTTGCTGGGAGGGAGGTGGGAGGAGAATTAAGTAGCACTGGGAAGTCATGTAGAACTGTGCCGAATATTCAGCATGCCGCATAATGAGGAAGTGCGCAGCTTAACCCTTTGAGTGCCAGAGGGGTACGCAACATATTGCAAAGCAATGCGTTGCGTACTCCTCTGGCACTCAAAAGGTTAAAGAATAAATATAATAAAAAGTACGTAAATTAAAATGAAAAAACGTGTCCTAATACTAGTATAATAACTAAACCTATGTTAAAAAGTTTTTTAGGGGTGAATGTTCCCCTTTAACAGATCAGTTAGTGCTCAACAGATCCTTTCCCTTCTTCACGTGAAAAAGAAAGCATTTTCTTTGTTTTTTGCCTCCAGAGTTTGTGTGAATTTAAGACGTTTCTTTTCTCTATGTGACTGTAAAGGCAGCAACATTTCAGAAAGGATCCCCGTGGTGCAGCTAAAAATACTGGATATTACACATTGTTTTTATAGCTCTCTCAGTAGCTCGGCTGAGATTTTCTGCAGTTGAACTATCACGACTCCTGAAGTGATTGTTCATCGTTGAAACGTTAATGTACCTATCTTAACCTCCCCCTCAACAAAGCTGTGGCGTGTGCCGGGGAAAAAAACATGCTTTTACAGAGGGACTGCACTTTACTAATGCAGCAAGGCTTGACCTGAGAGGCTGCCCAGCTTGGGAGGGGGTGATAAGAGCAATGCCATTGAAGTGGGCTTACTCTGGTCTAAATGTCCTTGTTGACCTTGGATAAAGCAGCATGTTTACTAAATCATGCTATGCCCTGGAAGATGCCAGAAATGGTGAGAGAATATTTCTTAATGAAAAAGTAATGTCTCCTGATAGCATCCCAATCAGCCTTACTATGACCTAATGGCTCATATAATTTTTACCTTTATGAATTTCTTCAACATATACCCACTTAAATCAGCTGGAGATGTCATGCCTACGCAGGAGACCGGTAGAGTAAAAGTGATACCTTTATTGGCTAACCGAGTAGATTTAGAATGTTACAACTTAGGTTGTCTTGAAAGCCTGTATTCTAAAGCCACTCAGCCAATAAATGTATCACTTTTACTCTAGCTGTCTCCTGCTTGTTCTACGGCCAAGACAGTACCATCTTTTACTTATATGTGCATGAAGGCAGACACAGCAGCTGCTAGCAAGGTCAAAGGACATAAATTCTGCAACTGGTAAACTTAACCCTTTAACTACTTAATGGCCAGCCGCGGCAGCGCGCGTCCGGCAGTTAATGAACATGGAATCTCCCCCTCCAATGAGCAGGGTTCAGCCATGCTGGGACCCCGGAATTTCATGATGTGCCAGGACTGTGTGACTGTCCTTGCACGTCAAGGGTTGTTAATGGGTTAAGGACCAGGGGGGTTTGCATTGCATTGCTATTCAATGTGTTACTTTATCCTTTAAGGACAGAGGAGTGTGTAAGTTCATGCACTTTTTCAGCTTCAGTTAGAAAAAACTGCTAGCGACCGTCATGTCTACCTACATGGACATGACAGCCAAGACTGACTGATGATCTTCTCTCCTGAACAAAGTCACAAGGCCAAAATTCATTGAAGCCATTAGGATTTTCTGGCTATAGACAGTTAGTGGGGAATTATTACTGAGGTGTTACATCTCCTTCAAAAGGAATGCTAAAGGCTTCACAATACACTCGAGAATCCCATGGGTTAATTTGATTAAAGCACGAATCTTCATTAGGTGGGTGAAAAAGCTTTTTCTAAGGCATAAATTACTAAGGTAGAAATATAACCATTTTACCATGGTTAGTAGAAATAAAATGCATGCAATATAAATTAGAAATATACAGGGTTATCACCAAATAATGCTGAATAACTAGATATTTACTTACTTTCATTTCATTGGGTTATAAGGCATCTTAAAGTCTTTTGATTAAAATTACAAAACTGAAGCCTGGTTGATGACCCCCCCACACCTTGTTTTTCTAAAATGGTTTTGAGAAATGTAAAATCCCAAAACATAAAAGTAACACATAATGAACATTACAGTAAAAATGAACAGTTGCCTCATGAGATACAGAATAGATATTCAATATTTCAGCATACACAAAGATGTCAGAGTGCTCAAATCACACATTAGATATTGCTGACATGATCCGCTTACCACATGTTTACAGAGTAAATGTATATTACGATAAAATACAAAAAATTATGCAGTTATTGGAACTGAGAAACGAAAAGGTGATGGGAAAGGAGGGGAGTAAAAAAGGGAAAGGAATTGATCAACAGAGAGAAACTCATTATGCAATACTTCACCGCAATTAGTGAAGGTTAACTTTTGTGTTTAGTCAGGGATCCATCACATAATTTTAACCATGGGAACATTGTGCCCTGGAAGGAGACATTGTCCTGTTCGAAGGAGAATGTCAAGTGTCCTAAAGCCATTACATTGGTGGTTTTATTGATTCATTCAAGCTGGGAAGATGGGCAAGTGTTTCTACACAAGAATACACATTTTGGCTGAGATGCAAAGATTGAATTACAGTCTAAGTTGATTCGTGGCATGAGACAGGGTTGGCTATGATGTGTCTGGGACAATAAAATAAGGAGTATTTTCTAGTGTGACCCCCAGAATAAATTCTATTTCAGGTAGAACTGTTGGCCAAAAGATCATTAGCGCACCACACCATTACATGCCACCAGAAGAGCTGTACGCCATTACAAGTCAGCCACAAAGAAATAGAACATTACAAATTTGGATGATCTGGTACATTTCTTTTATGAAAATCACCCCAGTTAACTCTTTAACGAACACTGCTCTGATATTTAATGGATTATATGTACCATAAACGTCAAGTCCAAAAGACAACAAAAGTGTTCACAAAAAACAATAGCAGAGCCTTTGGTGCAAGTCCTTACCGTGGGTGTGTTTACTCCTTCCTCCTCTAGGAATGTGGTTTCAGCCTGACAGCTGCTTTGAGGATAGGAGAATTGTTCTACAGTGGAGGCTTCTGGGAGAATTGGAGCCCTCATCATTCTTACATTCTGAGAAAGGAGGTTCACTGGAGTTACCACAGTACTGGTCTATGGAAAAATTCAGAAAGGTGACATGTTACCATTACAGTCCTAACAAAGAGAAACAACTCATGACAATGACAACTTTGACAAAATAAAGAATCAGCTGAGTACTGGTAATTGTGTTTTAATAATTCTCATTAGTTAACCTACACTGGGGGATTCAGAGATGTACACTTCCAAGGACAGAAATCAGTAAAAACAGAGAAGGCCTGTAGTGACAAATAAATAGGTTTTTAATGTTAATGGAAAAAGAAATCTTATTACGGAGAGGGGGAAAAACAGCAAATAGGGTTTTTCCTTTCAAGGTAGATAAGGACACTCCCACGACTGGGAGATGAGACACTTTGTTCTAATCACTTCTTAATTTTTTTTTTATTAACAGAGCCATCTGCTGTCCAGACAGGTCACCTACATTTCACCTGGTATCCAGACAGTTTTCTATTGCACTGTACAGGAGAGGGCAGACACTTACTACAGTTCCCCACATAATGTGGGAGTCACAGCTCTTTGTGACAGTGTGGATTGTAATCACTAATGAATGAATCATCTCTCAGCAATGTGTGTACCCTTGCTGTACTCTCGGAATAACCTCGCAATAACTTAGTTATCATTTAAATTGATGATTTTATCATTGAATTTTGTAAAACACAAACTATAAAAAATTATGTCAAATATATGTCTGGATGGAAAACAAATCAAAAGGGAAAAAAGGCCATAACTACTAGTTGTATAGGTTATTCCTTCTTTACGGTTATAGTTTAAAATAAAGGCATAGAACACACGGTATTCTTATGAAATGTCAGTTCACAATTCCTTCTTATTGCATGCACTTTAACAGAAAACAGAATAACTTGTGACTCATTTTACTCAACATCCTCATTATTTAACATATATTTTTATAACATCGTTATTATCTAACATTTATTTTTATAACACTTGTTCTTTAAAAAACAAAACATTCTTTGTAAACAATGAAATAATTTTTCACAGAGGGGAAAAAAAGGCAAAACACTTGCAATGAACCATTAACTGTGAACCAACTCGTATGTCAAGTTAAAGCGGTTTTTGACAGATGACACAGACACACATTTGTGGTCCAGTTATTAATGATTTAAACTGTATTGTAGGTTAACTTGTACAAAAATTGTGCTATACATACAATCTCAGCAGAGTGCTAAAATGCTTCAAGTAGTGGTTCTCAATCTTTTTCACTCAAAGCACCCTCCCAACATGCAATCAAGCATTTTCAGGGCACCCCTAACATTTTATAGATACTTTCGCATGGACTTAATGGATGGGAAAATACATAAATATATGGATATTCTAAAGTCTCAAAGTCAGAAAGACATCAAAGAGCATATTGTGCATAATCATTTCCATAAAAATACATTAGAAACTCAACTTTAATCATTTTTGTTGAAGTCTTCATAGAAAAGTGGTGCACCCTGACTTGTGCTCCAAGGCCCGCTACAGAGTCAGAGCACCCTGGTTGAGAACCACCAGCCTACAGTAACCTAAACTACTTCACCCAACCCACTCACTCTTGCACCAGATATTCATATCTGGGGACTTTTAAAATTAAGTGACACTGAGAATCTTTGAAATAATAACCTTTAAAGTTTCCCAGACCGTACACTGTAAGTGATCCGTCACTGTTTGCTGCAACCCAGAGGTGTACCGATCAGTTACAAGGAACACATAACACTGTACAACTTACAGATCTCACTGCTTGATTACACACATGACAAACAGGGCTTCCCCCTCTGCCTTCTGTTAGAAATAGCAACAAATTAAAGACTAATGAAGCAGTTACCGTATTTGGTGCAGATCATATTGCAGGAAACACTGAACTCTCTTACCCTGAGAATTTAGGCCTTCAGTCTGAGACCTTGAGATTTGGCTGGAAAAAAAATAGGATAGACAATATTTCTCTACCCCTACAGCCTAGCTTGGTCTATATACATTATTTATATACTTGGAAACTCCCAGGTTTTGACAAGGGTTTTGAACCAAATCTCAGAGTGAAGGGCTAAATTCTCATGGTTCAGTGTTCCCTGCAAAATGAGTGTCACCAAATAACTGCTTCATTAGTCTTTAAACTGGTGCCATTTGTATCAGAAGGCAGAGGGGGAAACCCTTTCTGTCATGTGTGTAATCAATCAGTGAGATCTGTAAGTTGTACAGTGTTATGGGTGCCTTGTTGACAGATTACTGCACCTATGGGTTACATCAAACAGGGACAGATCACTTACAGTCAACAATCTGGGGAACATTAACCCCTTAAGGACCATTGACGTGGCAGGACCGTCACGCTGGTCCGGCACTTAAGGACCAGTGACGGTCCTGGCACGTCACGTACTTTTACTGACCGCGCTCCTGTAGGAGCGTGGTGAGTAATACCGGAGACTGAAGTTGATCGCTCCAAGACCAGAGCGATCTCTTTCAGTCCCCTGTTCGGCGTGCCACCCCACGTGATCAATCACGTGGGACGTCACATCAAAGTTTCCTATGTGGTCCTTAAAGGACCGCACACCCCGGGACCGCTGGTCCTTAAGGGGTTAAGGGTTATTATTTCAAAGATTCTCAGTGTCACCTCATTTTGAATGTCCCCAGGATTGTATGTATACTTAGTGCAAGTAACATTATATTTTAAGAGTAAATAGGCTGGGTGAAGTAGTTTAGGTTAATTTAGGCCAGTGATTCTCAACCAGGGTACTGTGGGACATGGACCCGTGCTCAAGGTGCACCACTTTTTCTACAATGATGTCAACAAAAATGATAAAGTCAAGCTTCTAATGTATTTTTATGGAAATTATTATGTACACTAAACTCTTTGATGTCTTTCTGACTTTAAGACCTTAGAATATCTATATTTTTGTATATTTTTCTTTACATCAAGTCCTTGAGAAATTACCTATAAAAGGTTAGGATTGCCTGAAAATTTTAGATTATATGTTAGGGGTGCTTTGAGCGAAAAAAGATTGAAAACCACTACTTTAAGTGGTTCAGCACTATGCTTAGATTCTTCCAGCAACTGATAAGGGGGTGTTTGTAGTCATTGATAGCTGAGAGGTTAAGTGATGAGATAAAAAGCAGCAGCCGGCTAGAGGAGAAAACCAGTCAGATGCTCAAGTTTTGGCATACATCAAAATGGATGGAAAGGATGCCTGCAAACCACAATCCCTGGTTTAAAATATCTGGCAAACTCAATATGGGGTACCAGAGGCACTATACTGCTTTGAGGTGTTACAGGAATAAGATGCTAAACATACTACCATGCATTTTTAATTAGAAGAGATAGAATATTCAAGGTCTGCCTGTGATCCTAAGCCAGGTCCTTTTATCTTCCCACACCAAAATATAGCTAAGACATTTCATGAATTGCTCAGTGCTACATACATATTCTATTATTTTGTTGGTACTTTGAAACATGAATAAGTGTCTTAGCAAATAAGACTGTTTGTTATGCAAAAAAAGGAGCTTAGCTTCACACTCCATGCTCTAACTGTCACTGAAACCATGCAATGACGTCCAGTTTCAAGGGCTACTTATTTGTCTTTGACATAGAAGATTATTCAGGCTGCTGTACAGCAACCAGTTTATCTGTTATATCACAGTAATTATGGTTATTGACAGGACATTAACTCATGCTGACATGGTTAATTGGCCGTGTAGTACAGCATATGAGCTGGGAATGCAAAGTGAAAAGGGTTTATCATTATCAAATCAAGCCATACTTAGGACCAAGGTGACTTTTTTGGAAAAATTAAATAAGAGAATGAAATAAAAAAAAATGTTTTAAAGGGATTGTAATGTGCCAAAAAAGTGTCTTCTAAATGGTAGCTGCAATAAAAAAAAACATTTAATGTGCTTAATCCTTTCTTTCAAACAGTTATGGTTTGAGAGATGTAAGAAAATAAAGACCTCCGCTCCCTCCCACTTCTCGTGTGTCAGCTGTACAGCGGACATCATGAGATCCTGCTTCCGGAACCAGAAGGCGGCTCTTCAGGAGCGCTGTCATCGAGATATCCAAGTATAATTACTTCATCGGAATGGTCTACAACGTGTGCTTGCAAGCCAGGCACAAGTTGTAGACCATACTGATGAAGTAATTCTAGTTCGATATCCCGATAACAGCGCTCCTGAAGAGCCGCCTACAGTTGGGCAACCAGATTCTGCCTCTGACAGCTTTACAGCTCTCATCAGGCAGAAAGGGGAGGGAATGGAGGACTTTATTTTCTTTTATCTCTCAAACCATGACTGTTTGAGAGAAAGGATTAAGCACATTAAGTGTTTTTTTATTGCAGCTACCATTTACAGGATACTTTTTTGGGACTTTACTATCCCTTTAAGGGGACATAAACACAATGAAAAAATAATTCCGGAAAAGTGAGAAATTACTTCCTCAAGGATTACATACAGAGTTGGATATACTAATAAAGAGTGGTGCAATTCTGGGGCAGACCAACTGCATCACAGGAAGCAGCAGTAGGAGCAGATCATGTAGCAGATGACAATGGACTATCTTACTCTGAGACTTCCCAAGTATGAAGAGAGGTCTACAACTAATCACAGATTGGAGACCTCTCTAGAATCAAAGGGGATTAAAAGCTCAATTTAAATAAATTAGAATGTTTATTTGTGTCATAAAATGCAGTTGATTTACCCCAGAATTTAATTACTTTTGTATTTAAAGGGATAGTAATGTTTCATAATAAAAGCAGCTCTAATTAATCACCATAGAATTTGGGCCTTGGAGAGTGTTATTTCAATTATGTCAGAGTTGTAGTTCAAGAGTAATTCAATGACAAAGTATCCCCCTCCCGCCCCTTTTACTGATGTAACACTGCTCAGCCAGAGCAGAAGGGAGGTGCTCAGGTAGACTACAGAGAGGGACACTCTTCAATTAAGATAGGGGAAAAACCTGAAAAACTTGTCAAGGGGGGGGGGGGCAGGGCTTTCATTGGTCTCATAGGAAGAAGATTGTCCCCTGCTGTTATCTGTCTGGTCTATGGACTGCATTCCACATCTGAGAAGAGATGGCTTACACTAGGTAAAAGGGGCAGGAGGGGGAAACTTTGCTTGTGAATATCTCTTAAACCATAAAGGTTTGAGAGATAAGACTTATCGTTCTTCATGTTTTTTTAATGCCAATAAAATAAAGATAAATGAAGTATTACAATCCCTTTAAAGGTGTGGGCCAATGTGTCTTAAAATGCCACAAATAATTGACAGTATTTACGAAGGCTGAAATAAACTATGGATGTAAAATATTTTACAGATCTCAAAAATGGAGCAGTTAACCACAAAATGGCCTTCAGTAGAGTTACTGCATATCCTCTACTGTGAACAGTACATGTGTTTTTATTATCGGATAGAGGATATTGCATTTTACAGTTCGGGAAAAAAAAGAAGAAATGCAAGGCTAAATCAAGGTTACCAACAAAATGTAGTGCAGAGGAAATATTTAAAAAATGTGTTGTAACAACCTAGATGATATGCTAAAGTTGGAGTAAAGTGGAAACATGATAAGGTATTGTATTTAATAAGTTATGCATTCATGGAGGAGATCTGCAGAGGAAGTGGTAATTTCAATGCAATTTCATGCTTGTTGGGGTGCACAAGGAAGTCAAGATTAAATCAAGGGACAGCAGACTTTGGCTCCCTGACTGTTGCTAGACTACAATGCTCAACACCCTCAGCAGGTTGATGAGAGTTGCAATCCAGACAACATCTGGAGAGCCAAAGGTTGACCATCCACTTTTAGATTAACTCTTTGAGTGCCAGAGAGGTATCTGCACTGGATACCTCTCTGGCACTCAAAGAGTTAAATGGAGAAAGTTGCTACATGGTAAAATATAACTTGATTCTTATCTCAGTTCCACCTTGTAGCCCGACTTCATATTCTAGGTGCATGTGCCTCAGCCATAGCTCATATGGCAGGTTTAAGGGATAGTATTGTTTCACAAAAAAAGCAGCTCCAATTAATCTTCACAGTATTTGGGCCGTGGACAGTGCTATTTCAATACTGTCAGAGTTGTAATTCAAGAGGAATCGAATGATAAATTATCCCCCTCCTGCCCCTTTTACTAATGTAACACTACTCACCTCAGAACAGCATGACTGTCTGGATGGATCGAAGCTAGGGACTTTCAGTGAGCATAAGGAAAAACCTGTCAAGAGGGGCAGATTTTCCTTATGCTCACAGTAAGAACATTGTCCCTTGCTCGTCAAGACACCAGATTCCACATTTGATGGGATGTGACTTACACTAGATAAAAGGGGGATACTTATCATTCAATTACTCTACAACTACAACTCTGACAATATTGAAATAACATTGTCCATGGCCCAAATACAATGAAGATGAATTGAAGCTGCTTTTTCTGTGAAACATTACTATCACTTTAAGATAAGGCAGTTCCCAGGAGGTGTTTTGAACCCACATCCTATTGGTTACCAGCAGAGCACGGATAGCTCATCCTTTCCAAGACATACAACCTCAGCCTGCCTAGCAATGCTTTCAAGAGCACATATTGCTGTGATCCATCAGAAGTTTACATGTACCACGAAAGCTTACAATCTAGTTCACACTCCAGAGAACAAGGCTAATCATTCCTATAATCAAGGAAACCAATGCAAATGACCTTTAACAATTAATTGTTCAGCAATTTACAATCTAAAATCGTGAGGCAGATCGTACTATGAAGAACTGGAACATTTCTAAGGCAAACAAACGGCATTACAGGGGACAAATAATTGTTTTGTGCTGAATTCTTCACTGACACTCATAGGGTTAAAAAAAAAAAAAAAAAAACACACCACACTTTGAATGAAACATCACCCATCAGTGTACGTACCCTTGTTTTCCTTGGCAGGAAAGCTCTACAAAATATATTTTTTCATAATAACGTAGCCATTAAAATATCTGCCAGGCAGTACAACCTAGCTAATAGTAATAATACCCTAGTTTTTCAATAGCAGTTTTATATACGCAAATGCAGCATTCCACCGAGTACAAACACAAACCTCTTCCCTGTATATTTTTACAATAACACATCTGTGCAGTAATTTGGACTGACGCAGATACTGGGAGAGCTAGAACACACTTATAAATAATAAACATGTGCACACCTGGTATAAAGCAGTAAACACATTGACAAAAAAAAAAGTGTTCATAGTTCATATGCCTTAAAGGGACCCTATAGCCTAAAGAAAAAACTCTGGGAATTCTGTAAGAGCTTTCAGATGACCTACAGGTTGCATTCGAATTTTTCTTATATAGATAACTTGTTTTGGTGTTATTTAGATTCTAAATTATGCTAATTAAGGTGTGACGTATGCATATCCTGCCTTTGGCCATCATTACCATTCCCAGCATGTTGACACTGCTCAGCAAAGCATTTCCCACCTTCCACAGAGCTGAAAGAGTTAAACATCAGTGAGTGGGGGAGGTTAGAGATGCACCGATACCACTTTTTTAAGACCGAGTACAAGTACCGATACTTTTTTCAAGTACTCGCCGATACCAATTACCGATACTTTTTTTGGCGGTCATTTGCCAGTTTTCCAGGTACTTAAAGCGCATATATTATTATGCTTTAGGTACTCCCCCTTTTGAGCTCCCTCCTTTTGCCTTGGCTTTTTCTCTCCCTTTTGATCCCCCTTTGTCCCCCTCCTTGACTCTTGATCCCACTCTTTTGCCTCTCTCACTCTCTCCTGATCCCCCCTCCTTTTTGCCTTTTCTTAGTCCCCCTCCTTTTGTCTCCTGATCTTTACTCCTTTTGCCTTTTTTTTTTTTTCCTTTTTCTTAGTCCCTTTTCTCCCTCTTGGCACCCCTCTCTGCCTCTTTCACCACCTGCTGAAATGTCCCATCTTGCCTCCCTTGCCCTCCTCTGCCGGGTGCTCGCTGTTCTCTCGCGAGCCCCGGCAGAAGTCAGTGTCAGAGCGTTGCCATGGTAACCCGCGGCAACGCTCCGACGCTACAGAAGGGAGAGAGGTGACCGGGGACCATTGTGAGCAGCTCCCCGGGCTCCCTCACTGCAGCACCGACCCTGACACAGGGTATCGGTGCTGGCATCGGCCGCATTTGCGCGAGTACAAGTACTCGCGCAAATGCTGGTATCGGCACCGATACCGATACCAGTATCGGTGCAACCCTAGGGGAGGTAACGTAAGGCTAAGACAGGAAGAGCTTGCACGGCATGTTTATTCGTCTATTATATACATACAAACATATATATGTATATACATACAAATATTCACGCCAAAAGATAAATAAATAAATAATATAGGTTAATACAGTGGTTCTCAAACTCTTTTTGTTCAGGCAACACCTATAATGCAATCTAGATTCTTTGGGGCACCACTAACATTATGTGTCCTTTATCAAGGACATTCTGAAGGGTATGAATGAATAATACATAGTTATTGTTAGATGTGACAATCAGAATAACAAAAATAAACATATTATGCATTACAAAAATTCTATATATAAACATTTAAAACACAAATTTAGCACTTTTGTCAAAACATTCAAAGGAGACATGGGGCACCCTAAGTGGATGTTTACGGCACCCTGATTGAGAATCACTGGGTTAATGCAACATACAGGTGATATTGAAACTTCCTTCAAAAATCACCCAAGTTGTTTTTAGGTGATAGAGTCCCTTTAAGATATAAGAAATTCTATACACCTAGATTGTTATGGATTTGTATAGAGACACTCATACATGCCTAGAGGCTGAAAGAGACACTAATAATACCTGCAGGAAATATGTGTAATTTACAGTCATACACACAGGCTTGCACATGTTCAGAGATCCATACATTCTTTAATACCATTACATAGTCCAGACACTCTAAATCTGGAAAAAAAGGAGTTAAAAACCTGATAACCAACTTACCCTGAGGTGGATTGGTACTCAAAAGCGCCACCTAAATCCACCTCTCAATCATTCAAGCCATAACCCAGCCTAAAAGATGGTTATAATGCATAAAGCAACTATTATAAGGATTGATATTGCTACATACGTAGCCACTTCAATTAAAGTGAACAGGCAAAATGAGTAAAGGTATCACAGAAGGAACAATACTGGAGCAAAACAAATGTACCTTATTCAGGTTCAGATTTAAATCTCAGGTCCCTTTAGCCCCTCCCATAGCCACACCCCTGCTTGTCACATGGCTTCTGTCAGCACCATCCACTGTTGTCTGGCACAGAACATTCCCCAAGGGCCATATGCACAGAAGAAAATTGGAGTATTTTGTGTTGCAAACAAACAGCACTATAGGGGATAAATACAAATTCCCACTGATTTAAATAGTGCCTTTTCTTCCTCTAGAACAGAGGTTCTCAACCTGTGCCCTCAGTGGCCACTAATAGGCCAGGACTTAGCAATGTCCATGCTAGAACACAAGTGTGGTGATCAGAGGCTCAGTCATACTGATTAACTCACCTGTATTCTTAAAAGGAAATTCTCAAATCCTGGCCTGTTAATAGCCACTGAGGGCACTGGTTGAGAACCACTGCTCTAGAACAGCTACAACTGATAGCATCTAATATCAAGTAGATTAAAATGTACACATTCTCACTACCTTTTATGATTTTGTCATATCATGTTACTGATCTAATGTCTATTTCCTATGTCTGTACATGTTTCTCTCTCAAATTAAGCCTTTATTAAACAAGAAAAGAAAAAAATTACCTCCAAGCACCAGAGGTAGGAGCTAAAATAACATGAATATGAAACTCCTGGGATAGATGTATGGTTACTCTAAGGATTATTCTCTTGGATACCAGATACCTCTCTAATAAATTGATTTGACGTTTCTAGGAGACATCTGTAAAAGTCTAGGTGGTAAATAATCATAATAACATTTTACCAAGAAGGATACATTGATATTGCCTTAGGATATATTCATGTTATCTACCTCAGAAGTGTGAAAGGCTGAGATGACTTTGCTGAGACTAAAACCTGTGACCCTGAGGTTTGAACAGATTCTGCAACTGATCTATCCCACCTGCTTAAGGGGTTAAAAAAGTCAAACATTCAAGTTCCAGAGGGATGTGCAACACATTATAAAGCAATGTGCTGCATAGGCCCTAATCCTTAAAGGATTAATTAAATAGGTAGGAAAATGACCAGCAACAGGCAACCAGATTCACCTCAAGGTCCATGAATGTGGCCCTTAAGTCAACCAAAGGGTGACACATGATGGTTAAAAATTCAAAACAAGGGTTGGGGAAAAAGTATATTAACTCCTTGGATGCTAGTGAGATAATCAACATTGCTTTGTAATGAGATGGAGACCCCTTTAGCACCTAAGGGATTATGATCGAACAGTGTAACTGTAAAGGAAAATATGCTTTCTGGGGTGAAAATAGGGTGTGGGTGTATGTGTAGGAGAGTATATGGGCGAGCTTCATAGGTGAACATGGGATGAGTAGCCACGTGTGGTGTGTAGATGCATGGATGTGTAGTTGTGGTAAAGGGGAAATTACCTCCTCTTCCCGCTGTACCAGAAAACAGACTGGGAGCCACAGGAGAAGCTTGAGGTTCTCCTGTTGCTCACCACTGACAAAGACCAATGGGCTGAAAATGCTGTCAAAATCTATATTTATATCCCATACAGTTGCATTTCTCCTATTTATCCCATACAATTACCAAGATAAAAAAGCTTAGAGCTAATAGTGTTCTTTAAACCAATAATTAACAACCATACTTTATTATTTCAGTTTTTTCTAGACATGAAAATTAGACATAAAAGCCCTACAGGTTTAAGGAATTCTGGGTATGCCAACGAAAATGTGCAGTTCTAGAGATATTCAATTACTCTTTTGCTCCTGGCACAAACAAGCATTTGCCAGTCTCACGGTAGGGAGAAAGGATAACAAAAATGTACCTATCCAGTTAAAGTATATGTTAGGATTACAGTATTAACCATTTACTAGAGGCTAAAAATGTGTGTTCATGAGGCAATACATTAAAAATCCACACTTATGGCAATGGTCCTTTTTCAACCTTTTAGGTGCCAAAAAAGTATCCAATACATTGCTCTGGAGTCATCTTAGGCACAGGAGAGGTTAATGGAGCTGTCAGTTGGTGAAATAAAATTACCTTGGCTACTGTCTGCTCAGCTATGGTGCTGGGTCGTCGTTGACGTGCGTCAATCCTGGCCTCCACAGGGAAGCTGCTTCTGTGAGACTTCAGCCTCTCTACTAACAGGTAATAGATAGCAGCAAAGTGGTTGTAACTGTGATTCTGCAGGGACTGGAAATAAAGAGGACTTGGTGTAAAATCAGATGTGTATCAGCTACATAGAGAAGTCTATGAGACAGCAAATCACAAGCACTAAATGTACATACACGAACATCATCAGCTGTTGGGACTACAACTTCCATTATCCTCAATCAGCCAAAAGGAATTTAGGCGTGGTTTTTGCTCTCACCTCTATGGTTTTTTGCTGGTCTATCCCCAGACTGTGCATGAGCCGCAGAACCTGTTCATTATATTCACCAATCGAAACCTCTTTCTCCTGACTCTGTGCATACAGGATGGGCCTGTGGACAGGTACCTCTGCCATCATCCACTTGTGCTCTTTGATCTGAGCAATGGAGAGACGTTTAGAAGGCTCCAGCACCAGCATTCTCCTAATTAAGTGCTCACATTCTGGAAGAAAGAAAATCAGTATGTTACAAGTTGTCCCCTTCAGTGACACATGTAAATAAAAAACAATATAACAATGAAAATATCTGGAAATGAGTGACACATTAAGCTTGTTGCTGAGACATGTCTATTGAGAACCACAGGATTATTACAACCTGTATGAACATAACTACCCCTGACATTTCCAAGAACCAAATACTACCATAAGTAAAGGATGTGCAACCAGTTTGAAGCACAACTCCCTTCACCCTCAGCTGACCAATGGCTGATTGAGTATGATGTAGTTGTAGGATAGCATTTTGACCATTCCAGTCATAAGCTTTTGAGTTCCAGATATGTGTAATCTGAGGCCTTTTGTTCCAGTTAAGCTCCTTGTATTTGTACTGAGCAAGCGCTAACTTACAGCGCCTCACAGTAGGCTTCCGTGCTACAAATTATTTCTAATAATAACAAAATCATAACAATAATAACAAAGAGCAATTTGTTTCCTTTCGAGCAAAGGGGGGGGGGGCATGAGTTAAAAATTATTTTCAACTTTTACCAAAGTGTTGTAAGCAGAAACTTTTGGAGAAAACCAGCTACATAATAGGGAACAAATAAAACATTGCTATTGATGTAATTCAAGCTTTTTAACCCCTTGAATGCAGTAGAGGACTTCCACGCATTGCAAAGTTTTGCAATACGTTGGAGACTTCTCTACCATTCAAGAAAAAGCCACGAATAAATCACTGGAAAATATGTTGGTCTCCTACTGTGAAGCTGGTCTGTGCCACAATAACACTACCATTCTTTTGTTTATAGGGCTCAAAGTATCACATGATGCACGACTGCCAGGTAATGTCGTTATTTATGTTCAGTTCCACAAAGAAATAAAGAACCTGAGCGATTTTCCAATCAGCTAACTGCTCTTATTACAGATCTTTTCTGTGGCATGAAGCATGGACAGGTCACATGACCACATTATGTAAGGGCAACAGGGTTTTGCTTTCTAATAATGCCCAACCAACAGACAAGGCCTTAAAGGGATAGTAATACTTAAAATGTAAAAAAATATATGTTGTAGGGTTTATCCCCCTGAGCAAAACAAGGGTACTCCCACTGCTGAAAGATGTTTCATTCAAAAGTTATTAATTTTCAAAGTTGAATTTTTTAGGTGCAATATCACAGTGGCCTGAAATTGTACAGTGGCGCTGTTGCTACACGATCCTATGGATAGCTCTGGTCAATTGACCATAAATCTCCATAGGATGGTGTAGCAACAGCGCCACTATACAATTTCAGGCCACTGTGATATTGCACCTAAAAAATTAAACTTTGAAAATCAATAACTTTTGAATGAAACACCTTTCAGCAGTGGGAGTGCCCTTGTTTTACTCAGGGGGATAAACTCTACAACATATTTTTTTTACATTTTAAGTATTACTATCCCTTTAATAAGTTATAACGAGATTATTGTCATCTAATCTTACACAGGAACTAATGAAGCCCTCAAAAAGAAAACCAAATACTGAATCATATTAACCCTTGGATGCTACACACATCTTCAACATATTGCTTCACAATTCATTGGAGATGTTCCTAGCATACAAGGGGTTAAGACAGAGTGGCATTTTCTTCTTTTATAATACTGAAATAGTATTATCAGATTGCATAAATTATGTAACACTGGTTCTCCATTTACTTAGGAAGCAGGTTTAAATATGAGATACAGAATTCTCTCAGAGACATGTAGCTTAATGAATCTTTGTACGTCACAAATGTAGCCCGAGGTCTGTGTTTCTACCAAAGTGTCAGGAGAAAGATGATGGCTTTGTTTCCATCATTAATCCCCTGGCTCTAGCTTTTCTTGTAACTGCTGATGCTTATCCACTTCCTTGTGAACACCAGGCAAAAAAAAAAGGATGATCTGAAACAGGCAGGTCAGTTGCGTCTCAGAAAGAGAATACAGGGGGCAGTAAAAACACTCAAATATCTGTGATTGTTCTAAAATGGTTTACCACCTGAGGAAAGGTGTAAAGTGTGGGGCAAAATAACTCAGATTTCTGGGGGATTGTTCAAGAAGTCTGGCTTCTTCCTGGTTAAGACATTTCCATCACTAAAGTTGTTTCATGTTCTGTGCCGTCTTTAGTGTTTGTCTCTGTATTTGTCAAACTGTATTCAGTAGAACTTCAGGGTTCCTTGATGAAGTAGATGGGGTTCCAAGGAAGTAATAACAAACAGTTAAACAAATCTGTGGTGGCAGACACTGCGTGCGAAATATTACAACTACTAACTGAAATTATCATCACAGTCACCTGGTAACATCCATTTTTTTTAAATTATGAAGCTAAGCTTTGTCAGTTGTATCATCTAGCATTCAAATAATCTGATATGGAAAACAAGTTATCACCACTTGGTTGCGTTGGAGACCTCATTCTAGCATCCAAGGAGTTAATTAATAGCCAGTAAAGAAATATATAAAGTGGTAAACAAATAGCCTATCATATAACATGACTCATTTTTTTTTTACTAATTAAAGTATTTTTACAGGAAGAATAATACATTAAGATTGCCTCTCATTTTCAAGTATGTCCTGGCTCCTCATTTAAGAAGGATGAAAGGCTGAGTTGACCATACGACCCTGAGGTTTGAACATATTCTACATTTGGTGCATTACCCAACTGAGATATCTCTGCATTGGGGTAGTTCTGGTCACAACCAGAACTCAGACTGTGGTGTGACCAACACTGCTTCTCATAATCTGGAGCTTTTGTTAGTTGCCTACTATGCCCAATAGGTAATTCTGCTCTGTCTACATTTATCATTATTTTTTCAGAAGTCCCCAACCATTTTTCACCTGTGAACTAAATTCAAGACACAAAAGCTTTTGTGAGTCACAGTAGCATCAAATCACCATCCCTGGAAACTGTCAGAGTGTGACCCCGAGACCCAGAGTATTGAGTCAGATCTCAGGGTGAGAAAGTTCAGTATTACCTACAATAAGATCTGCACCTAATAATAGTTTCCATATTGTTTCACGCCTTAACGACCAGCTGTGTGGCATTTTTGGCCCAATTAAATCAGGGATCCCTGAAAGGCATGCAGCCACATGGGGACCCTTGAATTCCATGACGCAAGTTTTCCCATGACGGTCCTTGGGTCCTTAGGGGGTTAAATTGGTGTCATTTATAACAGTAAGGCAGAGGGAGAGTCCTGCTGGTCTTGTACATGTTCATGCAGCGAAATCTCAGAGTTGTTTGATATTAACAGTTCCTTGGGGACTAACTGGAGCACAGCTGAATTAGAACAAGCAGGGACATTCTACTTAGAATCAACATTGTTGTTCAAGCTCCCAGGTAAGCAGATCATACCTTCAACATTCCAACAGTGGGCTATATGTACAACAGCAAAAGTGGTACAAACCACCACTACATGAACCATAGGGGATGAATAAAAGTCCCCACCAATCTAAATACTACACCCAAAGCATAGGCATCACACTTTAGAATACCATAAACAAGAGTACATATTGCTGCCAAACAGAGAAGAAACATTTCAAAGTGCTACTTGAAATATACATACAGGCTGACGTAGAAAAAAAATGGATTAGTTCTGGGGAGAACCAAATGAACCATCGGGATTTTCCCATCAATTTAATAGGGGGCTTTTAAACCTTCGATGCTAAACAGGTTTCCAATGTGTTGCAAAACAATGTGTTGGAGATCTCTCTAGCATTCAAAGGGTTAAAAGACCCACTTAAAAACAGATCTTTCTTTTTATTTGTCCCCTGTGGTGTAGTTGGTTTGCCCTAGCATGAAAATAGGCTAGTGGCGTGGCTCTAGCATAACAGAGCAGTATCACAGCCACACAATATTAAAAAGCAAGACAACAGTATTTCAGTGTCAGACGGGTGTCCAACATGTTGCACCGCACACTTTGCGCACTCCTCTGCCACTCAAATGGTTAAGGTTGTGTTTACCTTTTGTTTAAATAAATGTTTTGTTTTTTTTTTTTTTACATTTAATTATAGTTTTCCTTTAAGCATTTAAAAGGCTTGTCTACACTGGCAGGAAATGCAAGCCCAAACCGAAAAACCAGGATCGCATCCCACTTCCACCAGCAATATGCACAATCCCAAGAGGGGTGGTTTGATTGCAAACATGAATTCAATTAAATGATGTTTAAAAAAAAAACAGACAAAGAAGAAATGCACTGTAAAATGCTATGGGAAAAGAAAAAAAAAAGAAAAGAAAAAGTAACAAGCCACAGAATTGATCCGGCTATCTTTCATTGTCAAGAGACAATTCATTTACAGAAACGTCAAACAGATGAGCTCTGACGGAGATACTGGAAAGGTTTATCCACTTGGGAGCCCACTGTTTAAGGAGAGACATGGTGTGGAGTAAAATCCCTAGTGTTCAGTTACGTACGAAAGCCAGAGTAGTAAAGGATTCTGGGTAAAGCCAGAGAAAGGTCAGCCTGTTTCTTTGTAATTTAAAAAAAGAGAAGACGAGCAAATGGAATATAAATTAAATGTATGCATGCAACACCGGTATGTTGGAAATATTTTGCCTTCTTCATTGGTTTGTCCCAATGACAATTATCGATGTTTAACCTCAGGGTCTACATGTCAAGTGTACCAATGGTGGCATATTTTGATGACAAAAATCTAAACGGGTTTAAAAGGGAGATTAACCCCTTGGTTGCCAGAGAAGTTTCCAATGCATTAGAGAGCTCTCTACCATCCAGGGGGTTAAAGGCAAACAGAGGTATGCTCTGAGATCAAAAGGAAGGCGGCCCACTGTACCAGGTAACAGACTGGTGGCTGCAGGAAAAGCATCTGAGGGCCACATGAGGCCCCTGGACTATATGGTTCCCACCACTTTTATACCAACATTTATATCCAGAAGAGCCAAACACAGCATCAGTCAGGTTAATAAATGATGCAATCTAGTATCCATATGCTCTGATCTCTTCTGAACTGCACCAATGCAAAAATATGTTGGCACCTTACAGAGAAACAACAATAACAATATGAATCTGTGGCAGTTAAGAAGAACAGCAAACATATTCAGATGATACATCTTACACCCTGTGGTATTCTCCAACACCTGAGATATTGGATTTTCTTATCCCATCTCTGTCTTCCTGACACCTGCCTCCTTCTCATGATGGGAACGTGTTTGCTTCTCGCCTACCTTATAATTATATTAGGCTAGACAAACACTGCTGAGCCAAAGCTTTATTGGGAAACACGTTTTCCCAGCCTAGCAGTGCAGGATAGGGCTGCTATTATATAAAGCATCTTCCCAGCGAGGTGTGGTTGCTAGATCTGAAGCACAAACCTTAAAGGGATAGTAATACTTCGTTTTAACTTTATTTTATTTTGTAGGCATTAAAAAAACATGAAGAATGATATAAGTCTTATCTCTCAAACCTTTATGGTTTATGAGATATTCACAAGCAAAGTTTCCCCCTCCCGCTCCTTTTACCTAGTGTAAGCAATCTCTTCTCAGATGTGGAATGCAGTCCACAGACCAGACAGATAACAGAAGGGGACACTCTTATTCCTATGAAAACAATGAAATCCCTGCCCCCCTTGACAAGCTTTTCAGGTTTTTCCCTTATCTTAATTGAAGATTGTCCCTCTCTGCAGTCTACCTGGGCACCTCCCTTCTTCTCAGGCTGAAGACTGTGACATAAGTAAAAGGGGCGGGAGGGGGATACTTTATACACTGAATTACTCTGGAACTACAACTCTGACAGAAATGAAATAACACTCTCCAAAGTCCAAATACTATGATGATTAATTAGAGCTGCTTTTATTATGAAACATTACTATCCCTTTAACGATTTAGCTGACTTAGTGCTGGATTCAAATGCAGGAGATAAATGTTACCTTAAATGTTATCTCCTGTTTTATAAAATCTAGTCTCTGGGGAAATCTGGAGATAAAAGCAGAGATAAAATTAGAACCTGCATTTGAATCCAGCCCTTGGGGCACTAAGTTCAAAAGAAAACTAGAGTAATTCTGGGGCAAACCAACTGCACCACGGGGAACCAATACAATTTCACAAAATTCCCATTAATTTAACTTCTACACAGAAAACCAATTTTACACCCATGACCGTCTGATCTAGATATGAAAAAAAAGTACTCCCTTCCATACCTCACAAGCATTAGGTCCCATCCTATATAATAATTCGCGAAATCGTGTGTAATGCCACGACATGCGCAGTAGACACTGCTGTGCGTGCTGCAGTCATGCGCAGTAGATACTGCTCACGCCGCGGCTGATACAGAGCTGGGTGCTCCGAAGGACCGTCCAGCTCTGTATCAGCTGCGGCGCAGGCAGTCTTTACTGCGCGTGACTGCCCCGCGACCGGGTGGCAGTGGCACTGTGGCCCGTGTAACGGGCTGTTCAACTAATTTTATTTATAATCTGACTCAATGGTGCAATCATGTTGAGGGTCCCAGTAAATCTGGTTTCAAATTCACTCAAAAATAAAACATTTTCCAACTATATTTTTTTTAACCCTTAGGGTGCCAGAAGGTTACGCATCGCAATGTGTTGCATACCTCTCTGAAACACACAAAGGGTTAATGGTTGGAGGTCCTGCACTCCCAGGAGCCTCCAAAGTGAAAGACATTGAAACGACATTGATGGACCTCTCACCAGACTTACAACCAAACTCTTTACTACTCCAAAATAACGAACATGAAATTTACGATTTGGTTATCTATGGGGCCTTTGTCATATTGACAAAAGGCCCCTAAGAGAGCTGAAAGATACATTTCATGTTTGTTATGTTGAGCTAATAAAGGGCCCATTTTACAGTACTAGGAGAGCTCCATCACTATACTGTGTGTGAAACGTTTAGATTTATTTGCAATTATAAAGTTTCCATTTAAACTCTTGTGAGATGGACCCTTGCTTTGTTCTGTTTCTTTAACCTTTTGAGAATTGCACTGGACACCCCCTCAGGCAACCAAAGAGTTACATCACGGAGGCTGATGTACCAAGAAAAGCGGTAAAAAAAATAATCTTTGATTTGAAATTGTAACACCTTGAATACTAGAGAGGTCTCCAACATGTTACTTTGCAATGTACTGGAGTCCTCACTAACATACAAAGTGTTAAAAGCTCCATTTAAACCAAAAGGAATTTTTGAATTTCCTCCCTTTGCAGAATTTGGTTTGACCAGAATTGCACCACTTTCTCTTAGCAGATTAGCCTCACTGTCTGCTCCATGCTCTGTGCTGAGAAGTGATGCTGAATATATTGTTGCTCTATAACTCTTATATTATAATTCGCTAAGGATGTTTGTCAGAAGTAGTCATGCGCAGTAGAGACGGCTGCATGTGCTACAGTCATGCGCAATACAGACTGCCCATGCCGCGGCTGATATGGAGCGGGGAGCTCATCTTCAGGTGCACAGAGAGGACTATGGTCTGAATTCGGAGCTCCCCGCTCCGCATCAGCCGTGGTGCAGGCAGTCAGTACTGTGCATGACTACAGCGCTGCCAGTGTTGGCCCGTGTACATGGGCTTTAAAACTAGTAAAGTATAATACAATTGGTTTGTGACCTTTGCCCCACAGTAACAAAATGAACACAATGCTGCCTTGCCCACAAATAACACTATGGGGGAAACTCACTAAGCAGTGATAAAATGGAGATGACCTCCAGTTTATCACTTCTAAAATTCCTATGTTATTATATGGAGCCTATGCACTAAGATTTCTTCAGCTTTAAAGAGGTTAAATAATAGGATCCATAGAATAACATAGGAATTTTAGAAGTGATAAACTGGAGAAGACATCTCCACATTCTCTCTCCTTTATCACCGCACTGTTTCTGCTAAGAACATACCCTTTGTCCCAAAGGATACTAGACAGAGGTTTTATTAACACTAAGTGGAGAACTTCAAGGGAAAGTAATGTCCTATAAAAATGTTTAGCGTTTGGTAGAGGTTCAAAAAAGAAACTATTTGCCACAGCAGGAGATTCGAGTCGTCTGAACTGAGGAGGCTCTTCAGCAGAGCCAAAATCTCATTATTTAAAAATAATTACTTCATTGGAACACTCTAAGTGTGCTTGCAAATCAAATACTTTGTAGACTTTTCAATGAAGTAATTCTTTTGAAATAATGCAATTTCAGCTCTGCTGCAGAGCCGCCGGCTGGTCCCCGGACCGGGATCTCCTGCCATTAGCCCAGCTCTGACATCAGGAGAAGGGAAGGAAGGGGGGAACTTTCGGTACCTATACATCCCAAACCATAGAGGTTTGAGAGATAGGATCTGTGCCAAACAGTTTCTTTTTTGAACCTCTACCAAACTCTAGACATTTTTTTATGGGACATTACTGACCCTTTCAGGAAGGTGAATCCTATATAATCCAATGGAAGCAGATATTCATACACATTTGTATTGCTAGAATGGCAACATTTATACCGTGTTGCATACTTCTCTACCTCACATACACAAAGGTATCCTATCAATAATCATTCTAGAGGTGTAGAACTGTAGTATATCGAATATGCTAGTTATCTCCCCTTTGTGAATCTCGGCCTTGTTTGCTGCACTTGTTTGTATCTAGGCGATCTACAGAAACCAAAGAAACCGATCACACATTAAGAGACCACTGATACACTCAGACTGTGGATCTCCCACTCGCCTCCCGCAAGCAGGAAACTGCTTCATATTATAAAAGCAAAAGACGTATGGCTTCAAGGAAAGTTTTACATACATTGCCCTTAAATATGAGCACCTTGGCATTAACCCCTTGTGGACCACGATGGTATGTATCACACTACTTTTGTGCACCCCTCAGGTCCTCAATGGAAGAAGGAGCCACTTATGGACTTTAAAATGTCAAATCCTAAAATCAAAAACCAAAAGGTCCTCTATCAACCCTTTGGGTGCCAGAGGGGTACGCAATGCATTGTGCACCCCTCCAGCACCCAAAGGGTTAAAACATGTGAGAACAGCCTGTGTCAGCTAAGCGCCAAGGCCTATATTTATAAAAATAAAATGGAGTTAATCTGGAATAAAACCAAATATACTATAGGGAACAAATAAAATAAAAAATCCAGTGCTTTGAATAGATCTTTTTAACCCCTTGAATGCTAGAGGGTCTTGGAAAGCATTGCTTCAAAATACATTGTATACTTCTCTAGCATTCTAGGGGATCATATAATCCCCAGTTACAGGTTCGTGTTTGTTGGGTATCAAAACAAAGCAGACCATACCTTCTGACATAAAATAAGGAATCCGGAACCTCCCTTCTAGAACCCTCTGCCTCAGGACAGGGAGAGTAGGACCATCAAAAGGTAAAGCACCGCACACCAGGACATATAAGACGACCCCCATGCTCTGTAACAAGAGAACAACATGAGTTATACATAGCAGGGACAGGGCAACACATGTCTGTCATATCGTTTTGTAGAACAGGGTTTCCACTATTCCAGTTTTCTCAAGTAAAATCCTAAACATCCTTTACTTTCTAATCCCACTTGTGCTGATAAGGGGATAGCTCTAGAAGACATATGCCTAACAAAAACAAATAGAGCAAATCTACTGCAAATCAACTGCACCACAGGGGACAAACACATTTCCCAAAATTCCCACTCGTTTAACCCAATGAAGACCAGAGGGCTGTGCAACGCATTGCTTAGAAATATGTTGCACCCCCCACCCCCACACCAAGGGTTTAAAGGAACCGTATCACTTAAAAGAAATAAAGTTATTTTGAAAGAGGTTTGAACATAACATGTAGGTTTCAATGGCCATATCCTAGATTATAATTCGCTAAGGATGTTTGTCAGAAGCAGTCATGGGCCGTTGAGACGGCTGCGCATGTTGCAGTCATGAGCAGTACAGACTGCCCGCACTGCGGCTGAATACGGAGCAGGACGCTCCGAATTCAGGGCAGTCAGTATTGCACATAACTGCTGTGCCGCCAGTGTTGGCCCGTGTACACGGGCTTTAAAACTAGCTTCTCTATAAATCCACATAACTCAAAAAAGATACATATTGTTCAGATAAAAATATCAAATAGGCAATTTTAAAAGTGCTAAAGTTGCCTTTACGGTCACTTTAAAGGGATAGTAATACTTCGTTTTATCTTTATTTTATTTTGTAGGCATTAAAAAAACATGAAGAACGATATAAGTCTTATCTCTCAAACCTTTATGGTTTAAGAGATATTCACAAGCAAAGTATCCCCCCCTGTTCTGCCAGATCAGAAGGGAGGTGCCCAGGTAGACTGCAGAGAGGGACAATCTTCAATTAAGATAAGGGAAAAAGATGAAAAACTTGTCAAGGGGGGGAAGGGCTTTCATTGTTTTCATATAAAGAAGATTGTCCCCTGCTGTTATCTGTCTGGTCTTACAACCAGATTCACATCTGAGAAGAGATGGCTTACACTAAGTAAAAGGGGCGGGAGGGGAAACTCTGCTTGTGAATATCTTTTAAACCATAAAGGTTTGAGAAATAAGACTTATATTGTTCTTCATGTTTTTTTAATGCTTACAAAATAAAATAAAGTTAAAACGAAGTATTACTATCCCTTTAAATGGGGATTTTAAGCCATTGAATGCTAGAGGGGGCTCCCAACACCATGAGAATCAATGCGTTTGAGACCTTTCTAATACCCAAGGGATTAATGGTGCAAAGAATAGAAAATAAAGACACCCTCTTTGGGTTAACCTTTAAAATGTTGCATGCATAAAAGCGTGCGACATGAAGGTGCAATAACCAAGTTGCCGAATGAAAAGGGAGAGAGTCTTATGCTGCAGCCTAAATCATCTCTTCCATCCACTGCACACACACCTTAAGCTTTAATCCTTTGTGTGCCTCCGACCTCCGTGCACGGATAAACCATGTCATCTCTCCCCTGCCTGCCATTGCTTCCCCGCAGCTTCCACTGACAAAGTCACAAACTGCATTAACCCTTTGCGTTGCATACCCCTATGACACTCACAAGGTTAAACTTTGTTAGTGGAAGCTGCTGGGAAGTGATGGCAGGCAGGGGAGAGAGGACATGGGTTATCCGTGCACGGAGGTCGGAGGCACACAAAGGATTAAAGCTTAAAGGCATAGTATTGGATTAAATTAACAAAATGGAATCTTTTAGATATAAAAAAAAATAAATCAAATGATGGCAGTCCAATCTTTGAAACCTTTATAGTTTGAGAAATATTTGCAGCTAAAGTTTCCCCCTCCCCTTGCACGGACGTCAGCGCTCTAGCTGGCAGCAGGAGACTCTGGTTCCGGGACCGGCGGAGGTTCTTCAGCAGAGCCGAAATAGCGACATTTAAAAATAAATAATTTATTGGAGCAGTCTACAAAGTGTGCTTGCAAACCAGGTACACTTTGTAGACTGCTCCAATTAAGTATTTCTTTTTAAAGGGATAGCTTTATCTGAAAATAATTTTATTTTATATTGTAGCCCTTAAAAAAACATTAAAAATGATACAAGTCTTATCTCCCAAACCTTTATGGTTTGGGAGATATTAGCAAGTAAAGTTAAGTAACGTTCCCTTTTGCTGGCTGTTTTAGCCAAGTCTGCCATCTAGTGGACAGATTTGGAATCCGGTCCACAGATCAGCCGGCAGCTCTTTAGCAGTGCTGAGATCACAGTCTTTAAAAATAGCTACTTCATTGGAACTGTCTACAAAGTGTGCCTGGCTTACAAGCACATTTTGTAGAACATTCCAATGAACATGAAGAAATTATTTTTAAAGATTGTGATCTCGGCACTGCCGAAGAGCTGTGGCTGGTCTAGGGACCGGATTCCATATCTGAAGGCTTGAGCAGTGACGTCACTCCAGGGGAAACTTTACTTGCTAATATCTCCCAAACCTTTAATAAAACATTAAAAATGATATAAGTCTTAAGGACTACAATATAAAATAAAATTATTTTCAGGCAATACTATCATTTTAAATATTGCTATTTCGGCTCTGCTGAAGAGCCTCCGTCGGTCCCAGGACCAGAGTCTCCTGCTGTCAGCTACAGCGCTGATGTCAGTGTAAGGGGAATTTCAGCTGCAAATATTTTTCAAACTACAAAGGTTTGATAGATCGGACTGCCATGATTCGATTTATTTTTTTTTTTACTATCTACAAGATTACATTTTGTTAAAATAATCCAATACTATCCCTTTAAGGAATGCAGGCAGTGGATGGAGGCATCGTTTTAGGTTGCGGCATAAGAATCTCACCCCCTTCAATTCGGGCGAGATTCTGATGTGGCGCTTTTGAAGCCAGTGACCTGGTTATTGCGCCTACATGTTGCATGCTCTTATGCGTGAAACATTTTAAAAGGATACCTCCTCTTTGTAGTTAACAGAAATTAGAAGGAATTTGTGAAAATTGCTATCACCCTACAGAGGTTTTAATCCTTTGCGTGCTGGAGGCACTCAAAGGGTTACCAAACAAAATAAGAGGTGGGATTAAGATGACTCAAAGATAATCAAAGCAGCAGCTCTCAAACAAAAGGAGAATGGAGCAGGATTTATGCCCGGGAGGAAAATTCCTTTGTTGAATTCCTGGTACCGCACTAAAGCGTTTGCCAAATGTACACAGGTTATCGTAGGACTGCTTATTAACCCTCTCACTGACAGAAGTAACAGTTAATTCTTGAAGCATGAAACGTCTTTTGTGTCTCTTTCAAACAAAGAAAATTAGTTTACATTAGTTTTGAGGCAGAAAGGTAATATTGTCCAGATATATTTTTCTGTTAAACCCTCTGAATGCCAGTGGTGAAACAAACATATTGCTCTGCAATGAGCTGGACACCCCAGTAACACTAAAAGGGTCAACTTGACCTCTGTGACATTAAAAAAAATGTATATTTTAACACCTTAATCCTTTGTGGATCAGAGTGGTGTTCAACGCATTGCTTTGTAAATATGTCGTATATCCCTCTGGTCCACAAGAGGTTAAAAAAACACATGTACTGTAAATTAGCATAATATTTTAATTTTGCAGTTATTTAGGGTCAGATGCACAAAGAGAGTAGAGCAGTTATGGGGCAAGCTAACCACAACATAGGTTAAAGGGATAGTAATATTTCACAAAAACAGCAGCTATAGAGTGTTATTTCAATACTGTCAGAGTTGTAGTTCAAGGGATAGTAATGTTTAATTTTTCAAGTAAAATAGAGTATTCTCTATTCTCTTTTATAACGATGTGTAGCAAGAAAACGTTATTAAACTCTGCCGTTTTTTCATTTATAGTCTAATAAAGTTTCCCCCTCCCGCCACTTCCACTTACTTCTGCAGCCTCCCCTCAGATTTGGAATCCGGTCCGCGGACCGGACGTGCTGCATCGAGGGACAATCTTTCCACTTTCAGTATAAGGGAAAGCCTGCCCCATTGATGAAGGAGGGCAGGTTTTTCCTTATGCTGGAAGAAGATTGTCACTTGTCGCATTCTGTCCAGGCTGGCTTGCTGAGGCTGCTGAGGTAAGTGGAAGGGGCGGGAGGGGGAAACTTTATTAGACTGTAAATTAAAAACGGCAGCGTTTAATAACACTTTCTAGCTACTCATCGTTATAAAAAAGAATAGAGAAGACTCGATTTTACTTGAATAATTAAACATTACTATCCCTTTCAAGAGTAATTGAATGATAAAGTATTCCCCTACCACCCCTTTTACCTAGTGTAACACTGATCACCTCAGATGTGGAATCTGGTTACTTGACCAGACAGATAACAGCAAGGGACAATCTTCTTACCGTGAGAACAATGAAAACCCTGCCCCCCTTGACAGGTTTTTCAGCTTTTTTCCCTTATGTTAATTAGAGCTGCTTTCATCATGAAACATTACTATCCCTTTAAATACCAATCCCCATTGCTTTAGATGGATATTTTAATTTTTTGAATGTATTGCAAGTTAGAGATCTCTCTACCACTACAGGGAGCTAAAAGCCCCATTTAAATCAATGGGAATTTAGAGAATATGTGTCCCCTGTTGGAGCAGTATGTTTACTCCCAAACTGTACTATCACCAAAACAAGGGGGGGGGGTGGCTTTTAAATATTTAAAACTATGCTTTCCATAGTATTATGGCTAGTGCAAGATATAAAAATAAAATTGTATCTCTGACTCAGGGTTCAATAGTGTGGAACACTATATATTTTCAATGGAGTTTACTCATTTAGGCCTATTCAGCATCAGTTTTGTATGTATATATGATTTTATATTTTTGGTCTTATGTGTCTATTTTAACCCTTTGAGTGCCAAAGGCGTACCCAACTCATTACAAACCCCTCTGGCACTCAAAGGGTTAATAAACCAATATTTTATAGGACATATCCATTTGGCATGTTTCTATACTACTGTTTGGCACTTGAGAGAGATCCAATTTTATTTTTGCATTCTATTTTGTGTTTCAGGTGGAGAAACATTTCTTATTAAGTAGTCAATTTTTATATATTGTCACATAGTTCTCATTAGGCGCATATAGATAGGTTAGCAGTTTTTCATTTAGTGTAAAATATAGTACACTTTTAACCCACTGAGGATAAGAGTGATGTTCAACAGATTGCATTTACAATTTATTACACAACCACTGGTCCTCAAGGGGTTAACTGAAGATGTATAAGCCCCACCTTTCTTTTTTTGGTGGTGGTGGTGGTGTGTGTGTGTGTGTGTGTGTGTGTGTGTGTGTGTGTGTGTGTGTGTGTGTGTGTTGTTCATGGGTATACAGACAGACAGATACATTTGTAAATATTAATAAATACCCAAATATCCAGCTGTGGCCCCTCGTATTGCTGCCCCTCGAAAACCTCAGGAGCTGCATATGGGGGGCTCCCACACCATGTGGCCAGGGGTTCCCCTGTCTTGTAAAAGTTACCGAATCCAAAATCTGTAAGACAAAATAAATACTTGATATACTTCGGAGAAGGGAGTGCAACACTGTCTCGTAATCCACTGGACATCCCCCTCTGGACCTTAATCCTTTGCGTGCCAGAGGGGTACACAAAGCATAGCAAAGCAATGTGTTGTGTACCCCCTCTAACACTCAAAGGGTTAAGTACACTTGCTCTAAAACAGAACACATCTGGATAACAGACAGAATGTTGTATATGATTATGTGCAGAACAGCTCAATGGAAGATATGTATAAAGATAAACATGGAGTAAGCCTGTGGTAAAACAACTGCACCCCTTTTATAAAACTGATCTAAAGGGCAATTATTTGGTTTTACCAAGTCTACTCCTATGGAAGCAAACTTGGTAAAAAGCCTGGGGCTGCACGGCGCCTCCCTAGCCAGCTCAGGCTGGCATGAGGCTGAAATGCAGCTGTGACGTTTATGGCTCTCAGATACAAACTATGCGGATTGGTCATACAGCCACCACAGACCATAAGTAGCTAACTTGGAAACGCTTCACTAGTCTAAGAGGCTGTGCTCTTAGACCAATGAGACTCAACTGCAAGACTTTAGTCACATGGGTAAATATCTCTGTCTCAGGACCAATGAGGAAAGGTGCGCTGGGTGAATCTCTTCAGCCCACTGTTCTGTTGGTGATCTATAAATAAAAATAATAATATAATAATAATGCTCCCCTGCTGGCCTGCAGAAGACACATAATACGCACCACTTCATTGGCAGGCCTGTTCCAAGGCTTAGCACGTTATTTACAAGAATGCCTCAGTGGCATTTTTATTTTAGATAGGCATGATTGCGTGTATTAGATAGGACTCCCATGAAATTGGGATGCCATGAAGTGGCAAGAAAGCTTAAATGTATTTTGGACAAACTATGCAACAAAATCCTCAAATTAATCAACAGTGGTATAATATAAGCTTTATACAGTGTGTACATTTGGATAATCTGTATGAAGGAGCACAGGTCTGTCTTTTGTTTTAGCTTTTGCTTTAGGCATAGGCCTAACTAATTGTGGGCCTGAAGAACCCCCTCATTCCTTGCTGTTCTAGATCGTATTCACTTGGGTTCTTATTTTCGTTTGTATATTATATGTATATGTTATGATGAACTAGCGGTGTAAGTTTCTTTTCTTTTTATATCTACCTATAAGGTTCTCAAGTGGAAGAGATCTTCGTGCATAGGATCCATAGAATAATATAGGGGTACACCCACACAAAGACACTACAGATCCTCTCTATTACTATGCATTGCATACAGTGCATACATGGAATATCCTATTACAAACTATACACTTCAGTGTGGATGAATATACTTAAACTGTACCAGCAGCTCTGAACTTCTTTGCTTCACCTCATCCAAAAATTGGTTAATAGCAGTGTCCTGGGACTTGGTGTGACTGAGTCCAGCATACTGAAAGACAGCTGTGTTGCTCTGGACTGATCTGGGCTGCTGACTGAACCGTATCAACCTTTCTGGATTGCTCATAGCCATGTGAATGCCATGTGGCCTGCAAGGCAGCAAACGCCCTTCACAAAGCGTGTGGTTAGGATACTTCCAGTTTATTATGGCTACCGCATGCAAACCCCAAGCTAATGAACAGCAGGGTCACTATTATTATGTGGAATATTTCAGTGTTATTAATCCTGTGAAGTAAAGAGAAAACTCCATATATAGAGGTGTATACATAAATGTGCCACATATACACACTTCCGTGTATTTATTTATACATACAGACATTTACAGTAAGAAGTAAAGGAGGAGGAACTTAATGCACAAGATAAAATAAAACAAAACTGGGGAAATTCTAGAGCAAACCAACGGTGTCGCACATAAAAAATAAGTAAATGGTGGTACTTAGGATGAGGCCAAAGAAGTAACTCACCAATCATTTAAATGCATACTTTGAACAACTGAATTCCAAAAAAGTCTCCAAACCACTGCTGATCAACTCTCTAGAATTCTAAGGGTTAAACGCCAATTTAAAGGGATAGTAATGTTTCATAATAAAAGCAGCTCTAATTAATCATCATAGTATTTGGACTTTGGAGAGTGTTATTACAGTTCTGTCTGAGTTGTAGTTCAAGAGTAATTCAATGACAAAGTATCCCCCTCTCGCCCCTTTTACTGATGTAACACTGTTCAGCCAGATTAGAAGGGAGGTGCCCAGGTAGACTGCAGAGAGGGACAATCTTCAATTAAGATAAGGGAAAAACCTGAAAAATGTATCAATGGGGGGCAGGGCTTTCATTGTTCTCATAGGAAGAAGATTGTCCCCTGCTGTTATCTGTCTGGTCTATGGACTGCATTCCACATCTGAGAAGAGATGGCTTACACTAGGTAAAAGGGGCGGGAGGGGAAACTTTGCTTGTGAATATCTCTCAAACCATAAAGGTTTGAGAGATGAGGCTTCTATTGTTCTTCATGTTTTTTTAATACCTACGAAATAAAATAAAGATAAAACAAAGTATTACTATCCCTTTAAATCAGTGGAAATTGTGGGATTTTTATTTTTCCCCTAAACTACAGTTAGACTGACGCAGAATAACTAGTTTTCAAAAAGAAAGTTTGATACAAACAAAATGTTTTATTGAGCTTGTGCCTACTCACAGATCTGCTAGCACACATTTATATATATTTGCACTACGGCCACCATTTTGGAGTTGTAAGGGAAATCATTTGTTTGCACTTTTTCCCTTTGCAGTTGTGGCATACAATGACACACACACTTTACATGAGTGTATTCTGTAGTCCAGAGCATATACGCCACAACGGTTTATGTTTAAATGGTCGCACGCGTCGCACCATGTCGTGTGGATTAAAATATTGACATGCGCTACACTCACAGATAGCGGTATCACTCTCCCCTGATCCTATCTGTGAGTGTAACGCTTGCAGAGCATTGTATAAAGCTATCCATGTTAGTCACAACTCCAGCAGACTCACAAGAAAAACTTCTCCCTCCCAGAACGGTTTTGTATGTTAATAAATCTCTGTGCACAAACAGCTTCGAGCGCTGCATGCACAGATAGCGGTCTCACTCTCCCTGATCCTAGCGCTGGTCATTTTATTGATTTTATTTAATTCTGTGTCTTTACATCTAGGGAAGAGGCTAATGTTTGAGGGATGACTGGTGCAAACGAACTTCTTAGTACTGCCAGCTCTCCTGTAATTTATCTTTATTTCATGTGACCTTTTATTAACCGACATGAGAATCTCGCGCTGTCATGCAGTGCGATATTCTCATGTCAATATTTTAATCCATGCTACATAGTAAATATGTATTTGGGTTGCACACGAAAGAGCGTGTGACCATTTAAAAGGATACCCACCACAATGTGATGCGTCTCAAAGCTGGTTGTGCTGAAGAATGGACACTTACATACTGATTTCATGCTACAGTTGCCATTTTTATGCTTGTCTGAGTGAGCTCCCACAAAAGCCTTTTGGAAAGGGACTTATACTGTACTATATATATATATATATATATATATATATATATATATATATATATATATATATAATACACATCTTTTAAATTGCTCAACAAATACAATTATGTAAAGGTCCTTCATACAGCAAATCAGGTATGTCTATTTCAGTACTTTTTGAAGTTGTGTGCATGTACAACATTTTATTTTAGTGTGCTTAATTTTACACCTCCATATAATAGAGAAAGGGCAGGTAAGCTCCTTATGATACATATTTTAGTGGAATGCCCCACCCATGGTCCTTTGGAACACTAAGTCAAGAATTCCCCACCCTGTCCTCCTGTGATTTGATTTCAAAGCAGGTAGGATGTTAGTCTTGGCATAAATCGGATTGACTTGGAGCTGAGGAGGAGGTTTTGTTAATTACTTTGGGCTATAATTGGAAATTACTTCAATGGGAGACTGTTTGCCTTCCTCTGGATGAACAAAGGAGATCTGGCAATGGTTGAACATGTAACCTGTTGAAATTTGTAACCAAGTTCTACTAACAGGCCATGGAGGACTTATGCAAAAAAGTAATGTACTGTATGTGCAAGTCTGGAGCAAACGCAAACCATAGTGGACAATGAAAAGCCCCCAAAATTCTAGCTGATTTAAAAGGAGCTTTTAATCTCTTGAATGATATATATCTCTAACATACTCTCTTGAGATTAAAGGCCCCATCTAAGTCAAGGGGAATATTTGCTCCAAACTTGACACACTACTTTTTTAGTACATTCTCCTCATTAAGAGCCACTTTTCCTTTGGACATAGTTTCCCGTCAAATTAATAATAACCCTTTGAGTAAAAAAGAGGTAGGCAACACACTGCATTGCAAATGGTTAAACAAATCTACATGTAATTTATACACACAAACCATTATGATTTGTGTGTATATTTGTTTACATATAAGTGACAATTAACTTCCCCTTCCTCTCTATACACTGAATCTATACTGTGTTCTGTGCTGTATCAGGGGGCTGAATTCTGACCCAGATGACCTACATCTATTACTCAGGTTACATAACAAGAGGCTGTAATTGCTGGGCTTTGGAAGAGAGGCTTCACAGGGAACACTGTGTTCCTGAGATTCAGCAGAAACATCACGACTCGGACAGAACTCTGTGTACCAGGAGCGACTTAATGCAAGTGAATGGTTGTGGTCTCTATTTTTTGTTTACATTGTATTGAACTATACTGGTCTTCAGGCCTCAAAGTCAAACAGGATTTCTCTACATCTGACAAGACTTCAACTACACTTAAAAAATTACTATAACTATGTCCCAAAGAAAACGGAGACACTTGGGGCAAACCAAGAGCACCATAAGGGACAAATAGCAATTCCCACTGGTCTAAAGGGGGCTTAAAGGGATAGTAACACTTCGTTTTAACTTTATTTTATTTTGTAGGCTTTAAAAAAACATGAAGAATGATATAAGTCTTATCTCTCAAACCTTTATGGTTTATGAGATATTCACAAGCAAAGTTCCCCTCCCCGCCCCTTTTACCTAGTGTAAGACATCTCTTCTCAGATGTGAGTCTGGTTGTATGACAGTACAGATAACAGAAGGGGACAATTTTCTTTGTATGAAAACAATGAAAGCCCTTCCCCCCTTGACAAGTTTTTCAGCTTTTTCCATTATCTTAATTGAAGATTGTCCCTCTCTGCAGTCTACCTGGGCATCTCCCTTCTGATCTCATTGAACAGGGGGGGGGGATACTTTGTTTGTGAATATCTCTTAAACCATAAAGGTTTCAGAGATAAGACTTATATCATTCTTCATGTTTTTTTAATGCCTACAAAATTAAATAAAGTTAAAATGAAGTATTACTATCCCTTTAACAAACAATGCTAGAAAGCTCTCTAAAACATGAAGCAAAGCGTTAGAGACATCTCTGTCATTCAAGGTACTGAAAGCCTATTTAAATCAGTGCAATTTTTTTTCCTTATGGTGCCATTGGTTTAACTCAGAATTACTTCAGTTTCTTGTCAACATGAGGTTTGTACATCAAATAACCAGAGGTCTAGTTGAGGACGCATTGAGTAAGAGCCAATGACATCACCTAGACATCTGTAATACATATCAAATATTGCCTTGTCACACTCCCAGAATCCTCCTGTTTGCCCAACAGTTACTCCTTTTAATAGAGACATAGGTCCTTATGTAGAAAGCAATTTTGGAGCATACCAATTTACACAACAGGGGACAAATACAATTTTTCAAGATTTCCACAGATTTAAATGGGACTTGTAACCCTTAGAATGCTACAGCATTCAGGGGGATAAAACAGCCATATAAATTAATGGGAATTTGTATTGGTCTCATATGGTACAGATGTTCTGCTCCAGAATTATTCATCGTACGCTTATGTATAAAGAAAAAAAGTTAAGATCTGTAGCAAACCAACTGCGCGTAAATAAAAATCCAGAGTGTCCTATTGATTGAAATGGGTATTCTAACCTCTTAAGTGCTACAGAGGTTTCAGAGTTGTCTAGCATTGAAGACCTATTTAGATTAAGGAACTGTTTACTCATTACCAGTGATGCATTTGGTGTGCCCCAGGATTGATCTGCATAAGGCCCACAGAGCTAACATTTGGCTTCCTAAACCCTTAAGCACCCATGATGTGCCAGGACCGTTATGCCTAGCACTTAAAGGAATCCTTAACGACAGCCCAATCTGGCACACGGGCGGCCTTTAAGTACCAGAGAGGCTTTTTTTTTTTTTTTTTGGAGCAGCCACACTGCCATTCCAGAATTCAATGAGCAAAAAAAAAAAAAAAAAACTTCCCATGTGCCAGATCGGGCTGTCGTTAAGGAGTTAGAGGAGTGCACAGTAGTACGTTTCTACATGTTTTTTGTTTGTTTGTTTTCTATCTTGTAATATAGACAACTAGTTTTAAAGTCCGTATATACGGGCCAACACCGGCGGTGCTGCAGTCATGTGCAGTACTGACTGCCTGAACGTGTTGCGGCTGATACGGAGCAGGCCACTCCGAATTCAGACCAGAGTCCTCTCTGCGCACCTATTAGTGCACAGAGAGGACTCCTGTCTGAATTCAGAGCGCCCCGCACTGTATCAGCAGTGGCGCAGGCAGTCTGTACTGCGCATGACTGCAGCGCAAGCCACCGTCTCTATTGCGCATGACGGCTTCTGACAAACATACTTAACAAATTATAATATAGGATAGAGGAGATTAGATTCATTTTCTACATGTAAGGGGAGTATACTGGGAATTTAGGCATTCCTAAATGAGCATGGAAACAAAGACGTGCGTGACCAAGTGTACTTGACAGAGTGCTTGTATACTTTGGAATCTGCATCATGTATGTTACAATTTCTTCTGTCCTAGCACTCTGGAAATTCAACTTCTCATCCTGACCTCACACCCTGTCCTTTTCCAGTAGTTGTTTATTTTTTCATAACTGTTTTTAAACCATGTGAAATTCAATCCGTTCATGTTAAGTATGTCATTTATGAGGTGATAGCAACTCCTCCTCAGTTCGGACTAGGAAAAATGATTTAACCCCTTGTGGTCCAGGGAGATATGCAACACATTGCTTTAAAGAGACTGCAAGGATTGTATTTTGATTCCCATAATTCAGTGTTTCTAAACCAGTGTGCCATGGCACTGTGATGTACAAGAGATAACAGTGCCACTCTTTTTCAATGAAACCTTTAACAAAGTTTACATTTTAAGTTTCAAATGTACATTTATGGAAATTATTACGCACAAAATGTTTTTGTTATTTGGATTGTGAAAGGAAACTACTATATTTATATTTGTCCCCTTCATTAGTCCCTTGTTAACCCCTTAACGACCAGTGGTCGCGGGGTGTGTGGTCCTTTAAGGACCCAATAGGGAATTTCGGCGTGCCGCCCCACGTGACTGATCACGTGGGGTGGCACACCGAACAGAGGGACTGAAAGAGATCGCTCCGGTCTTGGAGCGATCAAATTCAGTCCCCGGTATTACTCACCACGTTCCTGCAGGAGCGCGGTGAGTAATAGTACGTGACATACCAGGACCGTCACTGGTCCTTAAGTGCCGGACCAGCGTGACGGTCCGGGTACGTCACCGGACGCGAAGGGGTTAAAGTGATTGTAATACTGAATATGTACAACCCCCCCCCCCCAAAAAAAACAAATAACTATACACGCATTATTAGATCTCTCTCTCGAGAGAGAGAAAGAGAGCAGAGTTTACTCACCTGAGTAAAACAAGCGTACTTCCACTGCTGAGAGGTGTTTTATTCAAATGTTATCGTAGCTCAAAACTTGTAATTTTTTTAGTTGTAGTATCTCAGTGGCCTGAAATGTTACAGTGACACTGTTGTTATACCATCCTATGGACAGCTCTGGTCAGCTGACCACAAATTTCCATAGGATGGTGCAACAACAGAGCCAGAATTGTTCTACTTTTGTTTTCAGACTATGCCCCATTGTCACTTCTTAATGCTGCACCTTTTTATTATTTAAAGTGAACTTGTTGCACTAAAAGATTGTTAATTTTAAAGAAAATTAAAACTGCCTTTAGCTATTTGTTTGTTATATAAATCTGTTTTGAGAAATTAACCTTTATTTGTTGGTGGCACAGTGTGACACTTTATGCCAATTAAATTCTGTGCTGGGCCAGTATTTAAACACACACTGTTCTATGAATGAATCTAGGCAGAGTTCCGACACTAGTCATTTCTATCAGAATAGTGAGAACATGTTTTGCCTCAAACATAGCTACTTATCATAAAATGCCACACCATGTTATTAAATATAAAGATTAATTACTCAATGCAATTTATTTTACAGAAAACTGGCTTGCACAACTAGGTATATTATAATTTTCTGTAAAGCAAAGTAAACTGATCTTAAGCTGGGTTCACATGGGCAACATAAACAGAGATACAATCTGAATACCGTAACAGTTGCCTCCAAGCTACCAGCTATCTTCCTGGATTGGGATGGGGCATGGCAAAGGTGAGAAAGAGGCCAATCCACATAAGCATCAGCTGTATAATACTGGCTGATACCCAGCGGGTCAGCCAGATACTGTAGTTTGCAGATTACATCATAACCTTTAATTTTAGCTAATAATAATAATAATAATAATAATCGTATCAAAGTATTTTACCAGGAAAGACACAAGTATGTCCTGGGGTACAGATGTTATTATCCATGACAATGACCTATATGTTTGCCCATAGGCTGCTCTGCAGATTAGGCATGAAGCATCTTGGATGCATTATTTTCTAAATGCACCAAAAGTTGCAGCATGTTGTGTTCTGCATGGAAATAACCTGTGTGAACAGCACAATAGCATACCTCCCAACATTTCAATTTGCCAAAGAGGGACAAATGTGTTTTAAGGGGTGTGGCTGGTGGGCGGGGCATTACCGAGAATTTTCAGGCTGTTTCATGACCTACTGACACCTCCTTGTGTTACCTAACAAATTACTTATAACAAGACCAAAGTATTTTATTTAAGCACACAAATTTATAAACACATATAATGATGTTTAAAGAACTAATAACGTGAGTTTTATTGCTGTGGAACAATGTGATACACATATACACACCACACAATCTGATCTCCTAAAAAGAGGGACATTAGGGTGGGAAAGAGGGACAGGGGGATTTTGAGTCTAAAAGAGGGACTGTCCCTCCTAAAGAGGGACACTTGGGAGGTATGCAATAGGGTGCAATTTTCCAACAGCATGCTTTTTAATGCAGAAATATTGTTGTCCATGTGAACGTCCCACAGTAATGGAGCAGGTTTGACCCCCTGGATGTTTTGTGTCTACAGAGGAAGTATTCCCAAATTAGAACTAAGAAATTTCAAAGTGCACACTCTGGGGTAAACCAACTGCTCCATAGGGGACAAATAAAAATGATCTTATTTGCCTTTGATTACAGTTAAACTTTAAATCCCCTTGCATGCCAAAGTGGTCTCCTGAGCAATGTATAGTAGGCATCTCTGGTATTAAAGGAGTTAAAAGCACCATTTAAATCACTGAGAATATTAAAGGGATATTAATGTCCTATAAAAAATCCTTTTTGTTTTGTAGATGAAAAAAAAAAAATAAAATAAAATAAAAAAAAAAAAATCTCTGTATGGTTTGAGAGATATTCACACTGAAAGTTCCTCCCTCCCTCTCCTGACGTCAGCGTCTAGCTGACAGCAGGAGATCCCGGTCAGTGGACCAGCCTGCAGCTCTGCAGCAGAGCCGAAATCGTGTTATTTAAAAAGAAGTACATCATTGGAAAGGTCTAAAAAGTGTGCCTGGTTTGCAAGCACGATTTGTAGACTGTTCCAGTGAAGTAGTTCTTTTCTAATAAAGGGATTTTGGCTCTGCTGAAGAGCCCCCTCGAGTCAGCCCATTCGAATCTCCTGCTGTCAGCTTTACAGCTGCCATCAGGAGAAGTGGGGGGGGACTTTCAGTGTGAATATCTCTCAAACCATAGCGGTCTGAGAGATAGGATTTGATGCAAATTTATTTTTTGTCATCTACAAAATAAGAATTTTTTATGGGACATTACTGTCCCTTTAACTTATCCCACCATGGTGTGGTTGGATTGATAACAGTTTCTTCTTTATAGTTTCAAGAATACAGTCAATCATACAATATACATTTCACTACACTTTTTCTCCATTTAGCAAATTAATAGATTTTAAACCTTTGCAATGCATTGGATACCTCCCTGGCACTCAAAGGGTTAAAGAGTGTTTGAATGTAGGAACTTCAGAGAAAACACATTACTACAATACATGAAGATGTAAGTTACAATGCCACCTCCTATGTTATGCTGCTTGGCAAAACTGAGTGAAGTAGGTGAGCTGTTTACATTATGCTGCTGACCTGCCAGCAGTCACAAGATTAACCATACGACATGCGGTTAACAGGCTCACATGAATTCAGCTGTAACAGCTCCAAGTCATTACATCAGACTGAGGTCAGGCCAGGAAAGGGGTTGGACAAGCTGTAGCAGGGATGGGCGACCTGAGGCCCTCCAGCTGTTGAAGACTACAACTGCGGGCCGGGGATGATGGGAGTTGAAGTCCCCTACAGCTGGAGGGCCTCTGGTTGCCCAACTCTGAGTTACAGAAACTGCTATGTCTACATTTTTTTTCCTGCTCCCAAACTAGAAAGCAGATACACAGGAGAAAACCTAAAAGGGAATCTTCTATTAACCCTTTGAGTGCCAGAGGGGTACCACACCCCTCTTGCACTCAAAGGATTAACAAGAATAAAACTCTATATTGCAGTCTCCAGGATAAGTTGAAAATCCTATAATATAAAAGGCCAGAATGTTTATCCGATGCAGTCATGCGCAGTAGAGTCTGCCTGAACACACAGAATGCTGGGAGGTGTAGGAATGCTGGGAGCATTCTGTGTGTTAGGGCAGTCTCTACTGCCCATGACTGCACCGCCAGGGAGGAGGCGGTAGTACGCAGAGCAGGACTGGCCTTTTTACCTCACCGGATGTTGGTCCATGTACACGGTCTTTTACACTAGTCTAGAATAAAATGTTATCTTTGTGCTGTTTCAAAATCTTCATTTCAATCTCTGTAGTGCTAAGACATATTCATATTACTTGTATTTTTTTTTTTAAACAAATGAGAGGTGGATCATTGTCTGGGTTGCTGGGTAACCTGTATTTTATTACTATCTGGTTTTCTCCATATCAGCGCTACCATATAGTTGTACTAATCGGAAAATCTCTATTTTACCTCACTGTACTCCCCAACACCTCATATGGGATATTCATCTCCAATATTAATTAAGTAAATGGCTGGTGGCCAAATGAAACTTCAGCAAACAGAGCTAAATTAACTCCAAGGAACCACCACTCATGTAACGACAGAAACCACATGCTTATTAATTAACCAGGAGAGGGTATAACTGCACAGAATGTAAATTGCTGTTGTGGTGCATCTCTACACAGATTTGTTGATACCTTACTAGCAGATGACCAAATTGTAGTTTTCCAGTGACTATTGGACTATTATTCTTATGATCCAAAGCTGGAAAGATGATCAGGGCCACATTTACATCAAATATGTACCTATGCAATAAGTCCTAAGCTCCTCAACTATGACCCCTGGTCACAACCCTAATTTGTTGCCATCTCACACAGAACATATACTTAACCTATAACATACAAACCAAAAACAAAACATTAACTGGCCACTGCATGGGTTCATAAGCTGGCCAGTTATATATGAACAGACATTACACTAATAGATAAACTGTTTATTGTAAGCTTATGCAGGAACATGGAGAATGTGTTTGCCACAGACACAATTAAGTTTAGCAGGTGTGACCAGCAACCCTGAGGCACCCCTTACATTTGATCATACTATGAAGCTGCCTAACAGGAAATCAAAACCTGGAACAGCAAGCTACAAGTCTCTGGCTTACAAATTCACTCCCCTATTTAGGTAGCAGCATAAAATCAAACTATTTACATCAATATTGGTTAGGCAGAACTGGTACAAGGGCTGCATCAAGTCAAAATTGAATTCTGGGGCAAAATCACTTCTCTATATTTATCAGTGCTTTGAAATCAGCTTTTTTTTTCAAATATTGTGTATTTGTTTGCCCCAGAATTGCTCTGCTTTGTCTTGATAAATAGGCCAATATATGTTTTGCCCAAGCTAATTTAGCTCAATTTAATGCCAATGGTGCAATGTATTAGATCCATCAGAAGGCATTTCTTGCGTTACAAAAAATATTAATTTAATTATATCAAATGCTAGAAAGCCACCAAAAATACAGCTTTCATCAGATTTAAAGAGATAGCCATCTCCTTTTTGATTTTACCTGCAAGTGTCTATATTATTTTTATCTTCACTTTTGTTTTTTTCCTTTTCTTCATACTTTTAGGTAACAGACACTGAGCTCTCTGGATCTCCGTTTCAAGTCATACTTCTGGTTAGGGACTGGGAAAGCAGATGCATTTATATAATGTTGCAGTCCTTCTGCAGGTCTGAGTGCTCTGCATGCCAAGAAGGGTTGGTGGACTTTTCTGCTTTGTTTTACTGTCTTGTTTACATTGCTGCATTCAGAAAGCTTTCTGAAGCTAAATTTGGTAAACTTTCTCTCTCTTTTAAACAAAAAGATAAAAAAATGGGGACTTTACATGATGTGCAAGTGCATAATATGTAAACTCAAGAACACCACCACCCACTTGGTTTCTATAGTCAAATCATCTAATCGCCTTTGCTCCTTGATTCAAGACATAACATCTTCAATCATCTCTGAATGCCTTGTCTATGGAGGTGGACATAACAGTTGCTAACAGGACCACAGGGCACCAGACTCTGCTCAGGGCACATGGTAATCCATCCCTTACAGGACCACAGGGCACCAGACTCTGCTCAGGGCACATGGTAATCCATCCCTTTCAGGACCAGAGGGATCTGCAACACATTGCTTCTGAGTGCGCTGTGTACCACTCTGGTCATTAAAGGGTTAATATAACGTAGCCTCATGGATGCTGACTGCTTCAGAGTAAAAAAACTACCAGTAAAGGACATCCTGACAGGTAAAATTCACAGAGACCATTTGAATTTTCTATTAACCCTTTAAGGATCAGATGGAGGTGCAATGCATTTCACATACCCTTAAGAGGTTACTATAAGTTGGAGATTATTATTAGGTGTTACTTCTCCTTTAAGCACTGCATTCTATAGTACATCCACCACCACGGGACACCTCACTGTAATATATATGTACCAAGGCAAACTGCCATATATGTCAAGGATCAGTAATCCTGCGGGATCAGTTATGGGTGAGCTTCTATCCAGCAAATTGATATTAGGTATCTCTGCATACTATGCCCATTGAAACCCCTACCATATTTTAGGAAGCGAGACCCCCACACTGATGAAGAGTTCACACTGAGTGCAATGATACAGTGTGGGCCTCAAAGTAGATCTCAGATGAAAAATGCATTTTAGGTTTTACATTTTAGTATAATAGCACTGTGTTATCGTGGCTTTGCGGATTTTGGCAAAATTCTTGGCTCTATTGTTTTTATTAATTTGTCTCACTCAATTGTATATCCCCTACTTTATTTCATAAGACATGGATTGGCTTGTCAGTGGCAGTTTTAGGGGTCCTTAAGGTAAGAACACAACACTTGGCATATGTATAAAGGCGATGGAGGAACAAGTCTGGGACAACCCAATGCACCAAAACAAACATTGCAATTCACTTATATGGGGATATTAATCTCTTGACCACTACAAAGCATTGCAAATCAATTATTTAGAGACATCTCAAGCATTTAAAAGCCCTATGTAAAGTTATGGAAAATTTGGGAATTATTCTTTATCCCTAATGCACCAGCTAACAATTTCAGTGCCACAGCAATGCGTTGCATACCCCCTGGCAGTGAAAGGGTTAATCTCCCCCAGAATTGTTAAACTTCTCTTTATACTTATCGAGGATGTACATTCAAGTGGATCTGGAGCAACTGTGGCACAAACAATTGCACCATAAAGGATAGACAAAAATACCACGGATTTAACCCCTTGAGTGCCAGAAGGGTACACAATGCATTTTAGAGCAATGTGTTGTGTACCCCTCTGGATCTTAAAGGGTTAAATGGTAGTGAGGTCTGCTACACACTCAAACAAAATGGAGTTTTATTTGTGTCCCATGATGACGTTGCTTTGCCTAGAAAAGCACCACTTTGCCATCCTATATAATAATTTGCTAAGGATGTTTGTCAGAAACGGTCATGTGCAGTAGAGATGGCTACGAGTGCTGCAGTCATACTCAGTACAGACTGCCTGCGCCGTTGCGGACACAGAGCGGGGTGCTCCGAATTCAGACAAGAGTTTGGACCCAGGAAGGTGCGCAGAGAGGACTACGGTCTGGATTCGGATCGTCCTGCTACGTATCAGCTGCGGCGCAGGCAGTCTGTACTGCGCATGACTGCAGCGGTGGCACTTTGGCCCATGCAAACAGGCTTTTCAACCAGTTATACATAAAGTTGTGTTCTGATACCAGAATGCAGGCACCATCAATGAATGAATTCCAGCTTCAATTAGCCTGCACCTATCCAGAGATAATATTACCAGTCTCTTTAACAGCGAGGCTTGTGTACTAAGAAATTCTAGAATAAACTAACTGCTAATAGGGGAAAAATAAACATTCCCCAAATTCCTATTGACTCAACTGTTTGAATGCCAGAGAAGACTCCACTGCATCGTGAAGCCAAACCTTGGAGACTTATGTAGCGTTCCAAGAATTAATCATCATTTTGTCAGAGCCATGTGCTGCACACCCCTCTGGTTCTGAAAGAGTTAAAAGCCCCAACTTTATAGTCAGTATCAGCTTTTATTTGCTCCCTATGGTTAAGCTGGTTTGCTCCAGAACTGCATAATTGTTTTCTTAGTACATCCGCCTTCAGGATACCACCAGTGCAGTTCCACTAAAGTCACTATGAAATTAAGCCATTCATGTCAACTGTGGCTAAGGATTTCAGCTCTAATTTGGCGCAATGAAATTTAACATACATAGTTGATGAGGCTGAAAAAAGACATGGAGTATATGTGTTTATTGGATGTCTCAAACTTACAAGGAAATGTGCATCAAAAAATAACATGCATCAAAAAATGAACAAGAGTCAAAAAGGTCTGCCAAAGAAAATGTGGAGTAGGATTAGGCACTAATTTGTAAGTACTGGTTATTAATAAAAATATTCTTATTGCAAAACGGATACACACACACCCACACACACATTAATATTACATGTGCAATTCACTAAGCTAAAGAGGTACAACTTCAGCATAGGGACCACATTCAAAAATTTGTTGGAGACCTCTAACATTCAAGGGGTTAAAAGTCCCATTTAAATTGTTGATAATTTTCCTTTTATCTATATGAAGTAGTTGGTTAGCGCCATAGTTGCACATCTAGTCTGCACTTTGGCACAGGGGAATGCACGCTCCACAATACCCATAAGCTCTCAACAATGCCCACCCCTTGTTGCACATGCTGAAAAGGTGACCAGATCCCAATTTTAATGCAATGAGGTTATGATATTTCATTCTGTTTGTCTGCAAAGGAAGTGCAACCATGCAGTGTGCGATTTCCATAGGTACCCTTCATTAAAAAAGATCTGGTCGCCTTAATCAAAGCAGCCATTTTGCTATGCAAAAAAGCTTTGTAGTTGGGCATTAAGATGATGCAGAACCATTCGTAAAAAAAAACAAAACAAAAAGCAACTATCCGTATTTATTTTTTTTTCATGCAATTACATTAGAACTTTTTGCTGTTATCACATTGTAGATTACCAACAAATTCCACAGGCTACAGATGTGAACTTTAACATTTAACATTTATCCCTTTGATTGCCAGAAGGGTACGCAACGCATTGCAAAGCAATGCATTGCGTACCCCTCTGGCACTCACAGGGTTAAGGGAAACATTAACTTTATACTCCTAAAGAGGTTTCCACACAAAACAGTATGTTTAACTCCCTCCAGCACTCAAATGGTTAAGGTAATGCAACAAAGAGATAGAAGATTAAATGCTGATTATATCTTTGTATAGAAGCAGGATTATGAGTACAATGAAAATTCATTTTTCCACAAATTATGGCGTTAAACTATTTACCTAATTAACAGAAGTTGGTATGATCCGTCTCTAAAGCAACTGCACGGATAGAGTTAATCATTAGAAGCCTAATTACCAGCATTCTGCACACTGCCAGTGTGCTTCCCCCTTTGTGATTATGATAATGTGAAGGTAGAGGATGATTGGGCAGGAAGATGCTGTTGATAGCGGGAAGGTAGGAGAGAGATTGGGACAGCTAATTGTCAGAGCTGACCCATTTCATGCCCTGAATGTTAATGAGCCGTGCTTGACGTCAATGCTGAAGCTAGCTGTCCATCAGCAAGAGGGAGCCAGCTATCGGGGGGAGCGCCAAAAGGAAAATAGTCTCTTTCACCTGGAGTCACTCATAGCTGGATAAAGCAGGACTAAGTACATAGGCATGCTACAATACCTTGGACACCTCACTGGCACCAGATGGGTTAAAGCCTCAGGGATTTTTCTGAATCAACTGAAATTATTTTTTATTTTTATTAAACGTTTGACACTTGACGTGCCAGCTATGTTCAACTACAGTACTACTGTACTGGGGTGAGCAGCTTGATGCTTTCCAGATATTGCTGGACTAAAACTCCCATCATCCTCAGTCAGCAAAATGGTTAAACCAGCAGAGGTCAATCTGTAGCCCTGCAGTTGCTTTTGGACCACATTTTCCTTTGTACTCAACTGGCCATTGGCAGGCTGTGAATGATGGAATTGTAGTCCCACCGCAGCTGGAAGCCACAGGTTGCCCATTCCTGGTTTGTACTATATTTCTCATGAAATGCCAGTGATGGCTCAGTGTAAATACTTCTTTGTAATTCACGGCCCTTGGCTTACTATAATGTATTCTCTAGTGGGGTAAAGGGCAATTATCACAATTTTTATTTTTTACTTTTTCAGAAGCAGATAAAATGTTTGGCTTCACTACTGGCCACTGCATGCTGTATTTACATCACGTTTATAAAAATCTAATTATTGCCACTTAATGAAACAGTAATTCTTTATTTTGAATTTATATATTCTCCAAATGAATAACATATACAGTCAAATAGACTATACTTTATTATTATTATTTTTAATCTACATTTTTTTTTTTCACATATATGTATGACAGTGAGCTACGTGGATCAGTTTCCAAATAGTTTTCTGGTCGACAGGTCATGAAAGCAGGATGTGATACAATGTTGCTGTCTCTCAGCACTGAATGCCCTGTGTGCTTTTTTTTTTTTTTTAATTTTGTATTTTTTTTATTTTGTAGACCTGCTTTCATGCTCCATGACAGAAAGCTCTCTGCAAACAGACCCCGGTAGCTCACTGTCAGGGACATAAATGTGTAAAGAAAATCAGTGACAATGAAAATAAATAAATATTATAGGCAATTGGCTCACATTAAGTACTCCCAGAATATTAAAAGTGAAAATAAAGGGATACTATTCGTTTAAGTATAACAGTGTGCAAAGAGAAAAGTAGAGCAAGTCTGAAGTGTACCGACTGCATCACAGTGCACACAAAAAAATCCACAGATCCCCACTGATGGAAAAAAAATAAATAAATAAATAATAATAATAATGATAATAATAAAAAATAAATAATAGAGCTTTTCTCTAAACATGCATGGGAGACCAAACTAGTATTCAAAAGGATAGAGGGGATATTTAAATCAATGAGTATTTTTATTGCACTGGCCCATAATGCAGCTGATTTGGTTTAAATTGTTTATCCCTAGACTGTAAGCTCTTCTCAGCAGGATCATCTCTACCACTTGTTAAGGCTTTGAATGCCAGAGGGGAATGCAACGCATTGCATACGCCTCTGGCACTCAAAGGGTTAAACATGTCACGTGTTGGCAGTACAGTTTTAACAAGTTCCTGAATTTATAGAACGACAGATTATCTTGGCGGTTTAAAAATTATAATAATAATCTTTGACTTTCTGCATAACAATCCTATATAGATGTTATTCTTACCTCAGAATGCTCTCAAACTTCTATTTCATGGTAAAGGAGAATGTAATTTGAGGAACTGAGCTTCCAATTAGTTGCGGTCTAAATTATTCAGTGGCTATGACAGGAGTTGAAAACATGTGGCACTCTAGCTGTTGTTCATCCTTAGTCCAAAAACAGTGGGAGAGCTGCACTATCCCTGCATTCGTATGAATAGGTGACCCAGTGACCTCCATGTATGTCACCAAATTGAGGCTTGAGGTCATAGTTATTAAGTAGAGGGACATGGTATGGCTAGAGGTGTAGAGTGTAACCAATATGGGATTGTACAAACACCACATTATTAAAAAGAAGGGTTCTGGAGAAGCAGATATCAGCAAACATCTTATTTTAGAAACTAGGAAAAAGTAATAATGTGTGATAGGCCATGCTTGGCTGTTTGTGAAAATTCTGGAAAATGTCTGCCAGTTTGGCAAAATTAGTATACTTTTATGCACTGGTGAACATTTCCAGAAAAGAAAAAAAAATATAGATTTATAACAATTTGGGAAAGCAGACAAGGCATAATCACTTCTTTATATGAAAGAGCACTTCTAAAACCCACCCTCAGGTTCCTCTTAGGAGCCTTTCACATGAACACCAACACAACTATGGTGCATTGGTTATTACGTTACGGTGTTCCTGCATGAATGCAGTAAAGATGCATTACAGCGACCTTCACTGTGGCCTATGAGGATGCCTGCTCACATGAGCTACACTGGAGGTTACAATGCTAATCTCAACCTATAGTGGTTGTATGACCCACATGGGCATCAGTAAATAATATCTGGCTGATGCCCATTTGGGCCAGGAGTCTGCAACACCCCCTCACAACAGGATCAGAGTTCAGAATACATGCAACGAAAATATAGCATGAGGCTGTTACACTTCTGTCACCACGTGAAAGAGCCATTACTCATGGGTCTCAAAGTGCATTCCTTGAGGGCCAAGACTGTGAAGGTTTTTTGAATACCTATGAATTTGCATATGTCACCAGCCTAATAACTGTGTACATCTGGGATATTGCAAAACATGGGCTGTCACAGCCTTCTAGGAATACAGTTTGAGACCATTGTTCAAAATGGTTCCATCCTTCATGAACAGAGTACAGATCTGGAGGATCTTTGAGGGTTTGTTTCCCACTCACCAATATTCTAGAAGGGAAATCCTTAAAGAAGCCACTTACTGCTGAACATACCTCTAATTTACTCATAAGGAGGTTTATTGCTCCTTTATAGCAATTTAGTTAATTAGATTGTATAATGACACAAGTCCATCAAGTTCAACCATTGTCCTGGTAGTGATATCCCAGGCATCCATCAATGCCCAGGAAAAGTCTTTAGCATCTTTTCAAATGGCTGAAGAGAGACAGTTTTGACTTAGGTGGTGTTTCTGGGGGCATGACTATGATGCAAATTGTTATGTTATTTCATGTTCTATTGACATCTCTCTGTGTAACTGAAGAAATGATTTAGAACAAGACCAACCAATTTTATTTGCACAGACATATACTGAAGTTTAAACAAACAAGAATGTAAGTTTTATTGCTGTGGAGCAATGTGACTCATTCTTTACATACTGCACATTCTGATCTCCTAATAAGAGGGACACCAGGGTAGGAATGAGGGGATTTGGTTCTCAAAGATGGACTGCCCCTCCTAAACAGGGACACATGGAAGGTATGGTGAGCGTGCAAAGCATTGATTTGCAATGTGTTGTATACCATACTGGTCATTAAAGAGTTAAAGATCAAGCTGTATTCAGTCTACGTATGTTGGGTTGGATTGTACCTCCAAACTGTACACAGTGGTAACTTCTTGACTGAGTGTGATGACAGATTGCTTTCTGCTATTGTCACATGAGTTACGAGGTGCCATGACGTTTTTAAAATGACAGAACTACTTTGTTCTATGCATTTCATCTGAAGTAAACTGAAAGCACCTAAGCACACATCTCGTACATAGCAGGGCTGAAGGAGTAACAGACTGGTAGAATGCTGCCTTTGTAGGGAGGTTGAATTCCAGTGTCAGAGAGGAATTAGAGTAATCAAAAAGCTAATTCAGAAGGTTTTCTGTTTATATGGGTAGCAGTTTGACTAATATTCTATGTTTTTGACTGCTGTTTTCCTGTTTGTATATTCTTCCTTAGCTGGTGTTTAGAATTCTTAAAGTGAAAGTAACATCTTATAACAACTTGTGATTTTGAAAGCTTACAAAATCACCTATATTTATTTTAGCCAATTTTATTTCAAACAATAGTTTGATACATTTAGTTTTGTCAGTTTATGTACATTAGACAGTAGAGGCCGGCATTCCAGCCAGATACTAACATTCTACACTGCTCTCCCACTCACCTGCCACTCTCTGCTGTACATTTGCTTAATTTGACCAAGTTACACTTAAATCCTGTCAAGACTGAGCAAACAAACTGCACAAAAATGGGAAAGGTAAACATTTCTTAAAGGTGATGTTTCAAAATAAAAGCAGCTCCAAATAATCTTTATAGTATTTGGGCCATGGAGAGTGTTATTTCAATATTGTCAGAGCTGTAGTTCAAGAGGAATTCAATGATAAAGTATTGCCCTCCCGCCCCTTTTACTGATGTAACATTGCTCACAGAAAGGTGGTTTCCAGGTGGCTTGCACAGAGGGACACTCTTCAATTAGCATAAGGGAAAATCCTGTCAAGGGGGGCAGGGTTTAATTGCTCTCACAGTAAGAAGATTGTCGCTTATTGTGAGCTGTCTGGTCTTAAGACCAGATTCCACATCTGAAGGGAGGTGGTTTACACAAGGTAAAAAGGGGTGGGAGGGGGATAATTTATCATTCCATTACTCTTGAACTACAACTCTGACAGTACTGAAATAACACTCTCCACTGTCAAAATACTAGGAATATTAATTGAAGCTGCTTTTATTTTGAAACATTACTATCACTTTAAATTTCCTTTTTATTTGAACTTTTAATGCCTTGAATTCTAAAAGGGTCTCTACCGTACTGCCCTGAAGACCTCTATAGCATCAAAGACATCAAAAGCCCTATTTAAATCAATGCTCATTTCTATTTGCCTCCTATGGTGCAGCTGGTTTACCTCAGAATTAACCCAGCTTTTAGTACATCAGCCTTATTATCCAGTTGCTATCGCTGTATGCCATTCCTCCTATTGTAAGTGCTAGTCAACTGCTGGACATCCACCTTTTGGGGACATTTCCCATCATGTCCATATGGAAGATTTAGTATCCAACAAATGGAGGTCTGACAATTGACTTCTCCTGTGTTACTGTACAAGCAGGTAATATGTGGGTGTGATAAATAAATAAAGAATAAATATTTAACATAGGATAGCCGTGTTAGTCCAGTGGTGCAGATGCCAAATGAATGAGTATCACAGAATGTAATAATACCCATTTCATTAGACTAACATTACATTTTAGGGACACGCTTTTGAGAGTGATGCCCCCTTTACAAGTAAAAAGTATACTGGTTTTAAAAAATTAAACATGTACTTTAAAAGCCATGTTAAGGAAAGCACCATTACTGTACATTATATTTCCTTCTATTTATGTTGTATTAATATAGGTTTACCCATCTTATATTATTTTTCTATGTATTTCCATGCACTATATATCTCTGTCTCTCTCTGTCTCTTATACCCCCCCAGCTTTCCTTTGTTAAGAAATGTAAGTGTTTTATTTCCTATTAGTCCATAATTTCCTTAGCATGGCTTTTAATGTGCGTTTCATTTTTTAAAACCAGTATACATTTGACTTGATAGCTTGTCCTTAAAACTAAATGTTCGTCCAATAAAAAGCATGAATACACAGGCATATACTTCTATACACAAGGATTCATATTTTATGCACAATAAAAAAATATTTAAAACTGACACAAGCAGCAAGACTTAACCCTTTAAGTGCCAGAGAGGTATCCAATACATTGCAACATAATGCTTTGGGTACCTCACTGGCACTCAAATGTTAAAAACATAAAAGCCCGAATGAAAAAGGAATGACAATCATATAAGAGATGATTTACACAGACCCATGGGCACGCATGCTTACATAATGATATACAGAAAAAGCCATCACAAACCAAGGCTTTCTCTGGTCAGCTGGGAAATGCATCCACACTATTCACCCTCAAAGTAACTTTGAAAAATATTTTGGTTTGAAGTGAATATGGGAAGAGTTAAGACCAACCCTCTGGATATTAAGGCAAGTGACCTTTTAGTTTAAAAGTTTATGCAGAATTGATTTGAAACGGCTTAAATATGAGTATGGAATGTTCCAAGAGGTGGTGGATAACTCCCTTTCAACATAAATATAATTTTTCCTTCTTTGAATTCTGCAAAAGCAAGGTCTGTGTTCTATTTACTTACTAAGGGTCCAGTGAGGTTGACTGCACCTGTTAACTCCTTGGATGCTTTAGAATGGAGATTCTCAATTGAGGTCCTCAAGCACCTCTAAAAGTCCACATTTCTAAATTTCCTTGCCTGACACTGCCAAGCTAATAATACTGAAACATCCACTGATCACACACAAGTGTTTGAGAAGTCCAAAAAACTTGCAATGTTATGGGTACTTGAGGACTGTGGTTGTGAAAATCTACAGCAGATGTCTCAGAATAGTAATAGAAAGTTTTCCTTTCCCCTATGATCCAGTTGGTTTGCCCCAGAATCTTCCAATTCGTCTTTTATGTCAGGCTCCATTTTACGGTTAACTCATCTGTTAACTCTACAAGTCAGGACGGCCCAACACATTGCAAAGCAATGTGTTGGACAAGTTTTGGCATTCAGAGGGTAAAATGTGTGCCAGATGGTTTGCACAGCTCTCTCACAATGAAAGACTATGTTCACAAGTGAACCTTCTTGCAGAAGTTCTTGATCCAAAGGATATGCATGACGTATGTAATATGTAAAAGTAGTATCTAGCTGTGTTTTTGGAACAATGGTTTCACAGAAAAAAGGCTACCAAAGATATATGTGTGATTCCACATGCTGGGGGGTTGCAGCTGAAGTATGTAAGCAGCAATAGTCACATCCAAAACATTAATACCATACTAACACATATATTTTTGGGGGTGTTCTGTTATCATAGTGATAATGGCACTCGTGAACATGCACAAAGGTTTAAAATCTATGAAGACTAATCTGAGTTTATGGACCGACAGGGATAAGCAAAAGAACATTGTAAATTCAGTTTTCACACAAAAATCAATCTGATCTGGAAAGGAGGTTATATTATTTAGCAATGAAATGTTAACCCTCAAAGGCACTCAAAGGGTTAAAACCTCATATTGATGTTAGAATTAATTTACATGTTTGTGTGAGAATCCACATTCAAGTCTGAGCGCTGCGTGCCTTTGCAATGATCCTTCCAAGGTGGAGCCATAAGTTCTTGTCTCTGTTTTACCACAGGACTTCTCAGTCACGGCCCTCACATCCCCCTCACACAAGTGACTAATGTGTTGCTCTTAATAACTAAAATGTTTTAAGGGAACTATAAAATAAAATCATTAACCCCTTGAGAACCAGAGGGGCGTGCAATGCATTGCAAAGCAAGGAATTACATACCTCCTTGGTCCTTGTAGACCTAGAGGATGTGTTTTTCCATATGTGTTAAAGGGGAGGGTCCGGTCACTTTATTGTACTACCATGGACATGGAACCTGCATTGGTAGCAGTAAGCTTTAGTCACAGCTACCTCATTTGATATATTTGCAGATATGGAATGAATGCTCCTAGCTATGCAGTCTTTACACCGTCACCAAATTATAATTTAAGAAGATAAAGTTTGGAAATAAACATAACCATTATCAATGGTAAATAAACCATGATCTGAGGATATACTTCCCATAAAGGAAGATGTGTGATAGGCACATTATTAGAATGCATAATTGATTAACAACCAGTTACTTCTGTTGCTAAAGTGAAATAATGTCAGAGACATGACTTAAAGGGATAGTAGAACTTCAATATTACTAATCCCTATTTTGTAGCCCTTAAAAAAAGAAAAAAAATGCCCCCGGTGTCATCTCTCTCAAACCCTTATGATTTGAGAGATAACCGCTTACAAAGTTCGCCCCTGCCTGACATCAGTGTTCTAGCTGACAACAGGGAAATCTGGTCCCGGCTACATAATAGGGATTAGTAATATTGAAGTGTTACTATCCCTTTAAGGGCTTGAGCACAGGTCAGTAATCACTGTATCAATTATGATTGATCTACCAGTGTTTTAGTAGGGAGATTCTGAAAATCTGACTTGTTGGAACATTACAAGAACTGGAGTCAAGAATCTGTGGCCTAGGGGCTACCGAAATGAAAATCTGGCCCTGTAGATGCAAGAAAGCGAGCAATAGCCCAACCTACCTGCTATCTTTATGTTCATGTGGTTGTCCAGCAGTAGATTCTCGGCCTTCAAATCCCTGTGCACAATGTTCTTACTGTGGCAGTACTCCATGGCAGAGAGGATCTGCCAGAACTTCCGCCTGGCTTCCGACTCATTGAGACGCCCATGATTCGCCAAATAATCTGTGGAGATGACAGACATTAAATGGCAATTGAATTCTGTTAAAACAATAAAGTGGTATACAGACAAATTTACCTTATATAAGAACTTAAGCAAATAACGTTTTCTACAAAATCCACTTGTTTCAATTTTATGGAATTACACATCACCATACAGAATAGAGAGGATGCATTAGGGCAAGCCAACTGCATCACAGAGGAAATTCCTCACACCCCATGGCATTTAATGGATTGTTACTTTCCAGTTGTTTTGCAGTAATACAGAAACATTGAATTTGATGGCATCATGGCAGGCAAGAACCAATCAGCCCATCTCATTTCCCCATCTATATACATCTTAGAATAGCTATATACAGTATCAATCTCAAGGGTCCTTAACGGATTATGTTCCTGAGGGGTGTGCAAAGTGTTAATACACCATGAGCCCTATGACTCTTAAAGGGTTAAATTTACTGTTCTGGCCTCAATCACTTCTGATGGGAAGCCATTCCATGTACCTATCACCCCTTCTGTAAAGTAGTTATTTTTAATTTTTTTTTTTAATTCAATTTCCGCTTATTTTTCCAGCCTCCAATTTTAGGTGATATTCTCCTGTTCTGGTATGTGCTTTACGGAGGAAATAGTGCCATCTTGAATGTTATTAAGGGCCTAATTAATTCAGCAAGCTAAAGTGGTGAGATTGTAGAGCAAACTAACTGTACCACTGGTGAAACTTCCCCAAATTCCCACTAATGTAAATAAGATTTTAAATCCCTTGAATGCTACAAAGATCTTCAATGAATCTGAAGCAGTGCAGTGGAAAACCATTCAATCAAAAAGGAATTTTCCTTTGTCCCCTAAAGTGCATTTGGTTTGCGCCAAAATTGCTCAACTTTAGTTTGTGGAATTCGGCCCTAAGGCTCATATTTATATAAGCAAACTAGAGTCATTCTGGAGTAAAACATCGGCTCCACAGGGGGAAATTAATAATTCCTAAATTCCCATGCACTTGAATAGAACTTTTTAACCCCTTGAATACCAGAGAGGTATCCAATGCATTGTGCCTCAATGCATTTGATACCTCTCTAGCATTCAAGGGGTTAAAAGCCCAATTTAATTTAACAGGAATTTGTATTTGTTACCTATGGTGCAGTTGTTTTACTCCAGAATAACTTTACTTTATGACTACGGGCCTAAATCCCTTAAAACATTACAAGGTTTCAGTCACGTCACCCTTCTCTCTTCTGTCCACCAAACTATAGGTAATAAGGTCCTGCAGGCTTTCCTGATAGGTCCGTTATTTAGTTCAGGTTCCATTTTAGTGTTCCTTCCTTGAATAGCCTGGAGATATGTCATTACAAGTTATAGAATTATATCTGAGCTTTTTTCTCAATACTGATGTCAGTTAACTGAAGATGACAATCCGTTGGATGCCAGTTTTCTCCTAAGCATTGCAAAGCATTCCAACCTACCTTACAGCAATGCACTAGGTGTCCCCCGAAGGGTTACGGATATGTTTAAAATAAGGCGTAGGCTGCCTATAAAGGATTATTTAAACCAATTTAAAATAAGTTAACAGGGTTAGAACAAATCACCTCTTCTAGGATAAAAGTGTGTTTTGCTTACTTCATTCCAGGAAAAGAGTGGCTTCTTCATTCCAGGAAATGTACCCAATGCACTCGGCCTTATATATAAAGGCAAAGTGCAGCAATTCTGAGACAAACCAGCTGCACCATAGGGGACCAATAAAAATTCCCCAAAATAACCACCATTTTAAAGTAGTGATTTTAACCCTTTGAGTACTAGAGAGGTATTCAATGCAATGCGTTGGACACCTCTCTGGCATTCAAATGAGTAAAAGAAAGAAAACAAACCCCAAACAATGAAATACATTGATATAACTGTACATATCACACGCAAAGCTAGCACATTGCAATTAATTACGCATGTGTTACATCCCTAAAATAGAATCCTAATCTTGCTTTTTTAACACATATGAAAATGGTTCTATTCATTTTCCTGTTGTTTACGTGCTTTGATCTGACAGATAAGTCTTGAACTTGATTGTGAATAGTTCCCACTGCTCTTCTGTTCTGAAAGACTCATCTCCGCTCATTCATAGATTATCCTGGACAATCAATAGGAGCACAAGAAAAGGCGGGAATGGCTGCTCCCTCATAACATACGTAAGACTAGGTTTTAGGCCTTAAAAAACAAACAGAGATTTGTTTTACAGATGCTAGTATGAATTACACAGTGTAAAAGTTTACATATCCCCAGTTCATTTTAGGTGTTAGTGTTTCTTTAACCCCTGAAATGAAGTGAGAAAATGCATTGGAGACCTCTCTAGCATACAACCAGTTAAAACTCCATTCACTCTCTTGTGGTTTGTACCAGAGTTGGTGTAATGTTTTCTTTATACATTAAGCCCACTGTCTTAGCCTGTCTTGCCACTCCCTCAGTTTCAGGATGTGGGATACTACTTATTTAACCCTTTCAGTACCAAAATTATATGCTCTGGAATACACTGCACACCCCTCTGCCACTCAGTTAACCCTTTGAGTGCGAGAGGGGTACGCAACACACTGCAGAGCAATGAGTTGTGTACTGCTCTGGCACTCAAAGTGTTAATGGTTTACATTTACCTATAAAAATCTCAATATGCTCTTTTGAAGCTGGATTATAACAATGATGGCTTATGTCTCTATGGTCAGAAATCAATGTCAGCACTAACTTGGCACAAGCTTAAAAAGAAAATGCCTATACATGAATCTTTTAGGGCTGTAAAAATATTACTAAGGCTTATTAGTTAGAGAGGGGAAATCATTATATATTTAGTGTATAAATGCCTGTGTGTTCTATCAGGTGAATACAAATTTTAAAGTAATGAAATAAGATTGCTTCAACAACTAGGTAGTAAATCGGTAGTATTCACAAGGACACAATTAGTCAAGAATAAATTTGTAGGAGTATTCATTGGTCCCTTCCCGAAAAATAAAAACCCAACCTTATGTATATTTATTTTTTTTTTGCTTTAAGGAAATATAGGTATATCATTTAAGCAGAATCTCTCTTTTAACCCATTGAGTGCCAGAAAGGTACGCAACGCATTGCTAAAGTAGACTAGCTGAACAGCTATTTAAAAAAAAATTGATTTACTGATAAATCCTTTTCTCTTCGTCCATGTGGATCATAGGACGATGGAGTAAAGTGCCCTCCAACAGCAGAATATTTTACCCTATGGTTCCTGTGTTCCACATTAGACAAATGAGAAAAAAACTTAAATATTAAAATGAAACATTTGCAAGCATTTTGGTTAGTTTAATGTATAGACAATTCTATGTAGATGTAAACAGACTTTTGGATGACAATTCCACTTAAAGTGGAACTGTCACCAAATACGACCCCCCCCCCCCCAATCAACTGCTTATCTTTTAAATATAATAAACAAGCCAGTTTTACCTATTATAGTTTTTCACTGTAGGTGAAACTGTAAGCCAAATGTTGAGCTAACATGAGGGAGAGTGCAGCCATCTTTCCTCCATCTAAGATGATGTACCATGCTCTCCTCGTCATTTACCTTACCCTTTTCCTCCAGCAGTTTGTCTTAACTGCCTGCAGGAGAAGGAGCAAGCTAGGCAATTAATACACAGTAAAAGGCAACATCCTGCACTTATCAGTGCAGGAAGTTGCTGTTTACAGTGTATTCATTGCCCGGCTTGCATCTTCACCTCGATGCTGCCTGCAGGCAGCTGTTTAGACAAACTGCTGGAGGAAAAGGGGAATGTGGTGAGCGGGCATAAATTCCCACAAGTGGTGCCGCCGTGCTGAAGCCAATGCTGTATGCAGGATGTATTAAGTAAATTTATAAAAAAAAAAAAAAATAAAATAATAATATATATATATATATATATATATATATATATAAATTCCATTTCCCAGATTTTCAGTTCTGAGACAGCTGATGCAAGTGGGCTAAAGGGATTCTTTCCCAGCATCCCGCATTAATCCTTCACCTATAAAGATAATTCCTCTGAGAAAATCAAGTTTTTACCAGCCTGACCAGTCTTTATAGTACACTGCAGCTCTCTAGAGGTGCCGCCTGTAGGCCACTGATTGGAATGGTCTGGTGTACGCAGATAAGGAAGGCCAGCCTGGCAGCATCAATGAGCATTGGGGAGAGGATTATTTTATTGCTTTCCCTCTGCACAGTATAGGGAGCTTTAGGAAAGCAAGAAAGGAGATGGAGATTCTTAAACAAAGAAACAGACTCTAGATTTTGGAGGGGTGAAAAGTATACTATCAGGAAATGCCTCTTCCTGCAGAGAAAATACAGCTGTGGCACGTCTATGCAATATCCAGCTGTGGCCATTTAACCCCTTGACAATCAGAGGGGTGTGCAACACACTGCAAAGTAACGCACTGCACAATCTTCTGGTTAAAGGTGAAAACAAAAAAATAAGTGACTCTTAATTTATCAGGAGTACCTAGGTTGCTCCTTCCAACAGCAGTCAGTTATTTATATTCACAGTTTTTATTTGCATTCCATGTCCGTTACAGTTAACTGCTAATTATTTCAGTTTAAAATCTGAAAGGGACTAATGACCCTTAAGAGTCATTTGATTAAAATGCATTTCTTGTTGCCATGACGTGTAAACTACAAGTAGACTTCAATAAAGGACTATATATTATGCGAAGAAAACATAGGTACATCTGACTCTTATCATGAAGCACGCCTAAGTAGAAGGTGTTAACCCTATGAGTGCCAGAGGTGTACGGAACGCATTGCAAAGCAATGCATTCCGTACCCCTCTGGCACTCAAGGGGTTAAATTAAATAAGAACCCTGTATTCATAAGGTAAAATTCCCCCTTTACCCTTTGAGAAACGGGTGTAGAAATGCAATGGACAGGTCTCTGGTACTGAAAGAGTTACCTACCCTAGTTACAGCTCTTCATCAATTATACAAAACCAAGTTGCACCGAACTTTCATTGTTTAGATACATCTCAAATAATACCAAAAAACACTGCAAATACTTATACAAATGGGAGTATCAATGAAATAAAAACCTATAAAATAAATAATAATTAAAATACATATAAGAAAACATATGTGTTTGATTTTTTTTTATTCTTCTATTAAAAAGGAGGTCTACATACAAAGAGTTCAGTTTGGTTGAAATCATCTGGCCTTTTAATGAAAAATGCCCTGGATTTTATCATAAGCAAAAGGCAGAAACCGAAACATCACGATTGGTGACGTGTCCAGTAACCATTCAGAGGTATCAGAGAGGTATATTTCAAAGCAAAGCTTTGTACACTACTGTGGTCCTTATGGAGTTAAAAAAATTGGAAATATCATGAAAAACAGGTCTGGATGAAAGAGGCCGTGTGTATAGGAGAGGAAAAAAATGCATGTCTAAGTGGGACTGGGGATTTCAGAGTAAATGCTGCTTTCAACAGTGTTCCTAATTACAATCATTTTCAAACAGAGCGTCCTATTGGAGGCTACTGACCTTCAAAACTCCTCTGAGCTGTTCCTAATGAGCTGGTTGAGTGATACGTGCAACCACGTCAGCTCTGGAATAATCTCTGGTAAATGTCCCTGTATGTTTTGGACTCATTACTCAGACCCTGGAGTATACACACCTGCATTCCTCCAACTAGCAGGCGGCAGGTACAGATTTGTTTTACAGTGTCCTTAACCCCTTTCCTGCCAGAGATGCTGACTGTGCACCCTTTTTTCACCATGTATTGTGTGTTTGCTTATGTGTGCTTGTCGGTGCCAGGATAAAAACATTTATAGGACCACTCGCACATTCCCTAAACCTCCCCTTCAAACAATAAATAGGATTAAAAGCACATTTAAAGGGAGCATTCTGGGGACTGGGCATGCTGAGGAAGATGGTGGCAGACTGAAGTGCAATGTGGCACCAGCACTACCACTGTGTGAAATCAAGAGGCGCTCAGCTTCTGAACAATGACACTTGGCTACTAACTGATTATATTCCCTGCTCCTGCTGTGACAACCTGCCCTGTTGATTAAAATGGGTATGTAAGTGCCCTGAAAACTAGAGGTCTAAAATAAATTGCTTTGCAAATCAATGTGGAATTTGGTAATTTTATAGGTGTTCTGTGTTGCAGTTGGATTCAATTATTCTTAGTACATCAGCCTCACACTGTGGTGCGGGCACACACACACTGCTTTGGAGACATAGCTAGCATTCAGGCAATTAAAAGGTCAATTGAAATCAGGGATAGTAACTACTGGACCTCCCGTTGTTTTGAGCATAATTGACATCATCCCCAACAAATCAGCTAGTTTGGGATGACAGGCGTTATTTACTATTAAAATTTACCCTCACCTTCGGTGCAGCCCTGTGTGTGCCCTAACCCCTTGAATCAGTGGTGTCCGTAGACATTTTTCCAGGGGGGGGGCAAAGCCATAATATGACCCCCAGGCCAGCCCATCTAGCCCCTTTATTTATATGGAGGAGGGTAATTGTAGGGGGGGGCAAGTGCCCCCCCCTCCGGACGCCCATGCCTTGAATACTTGAGATGTCTCAGACATAGTAACATAGTTGACAAGGCTGAAAAAAATGTGTCCATCAAGTCCAGCCCAAGCCAAAATACCCGTGTTGATTCAGAGAAAGGCAAAAAAAACCCTCCCAAAAAATAAAAACCTGAAACAGTTTCCTATTTAGCCCCAAGTGGGTAAAAAAAATTCCTCCAGATACAAAACGGCAGTCAGATAGTTCCCTGGATCAACAACCTGAAGCCATTTGTCATTCTCAATATTGTTCTTTGCTAGATAGGCATACATTGCTTTGAAACTCATTGGAGACATCTCTGACATTAAATGGGTTAAAATAGCTAGTCCCCAATTGCTTTTGTTCTCTAAATGAGGGTACATTTATGTACTTATTGCCAGATGATGTGGCACTTTGTTATGGGCTGACAGAGAGCGCCTGACTTAAGGATCAGGGCGCATCCACAAATTAAAACTTTTAGGCAATTTTTCCACAAAGAGGTTTCTTGGGAACTAGAGGTCAGCAGAGGTCAAAGGACCATAGATCAGCTATAAGGAAACTGAGTGGAACGGTTGTTATAAACCCCCATAATCACAAGGCAATGCTTTACCGGTGTTTCTGACACTGAAAGGGTTAGAACGTGACTTCTCATCTAGAACGCGTCTCACGTTACACTTCACCGGGGAGGTGATAAATGATGAGTTGTTAGCAGCCCTATGAACAGAATATTTACAAAGTGCTGTGGATGACGCAGGCAAGCTCTTGGCATCTGTCTGTGATACTTATTCTTCGTCCGGCAGGGGAATTTAGCAATGGGGAGGGGGTGAACCTTTTAAGTCACACCAGAGATTACAATTTGAAGTTGAAAAAGAAAAACTAACACAGGCCTTTTATAGTAAAAACATCTGAACTAAGTCACAAAATACCTTGTACATACTATACACCTTATGTAAACTTGAATGAATATTACTGTACGTGTGTATGTGTACACACAGACATATAAAACTAACATTAATTTACAGAGCACTGATAGATTCAGGAATAACAAAGCGACAAAGATAAGAACAAAAAACTCCCAATCTCTGACTTTGGCAAATGTCTATCAGTAAAACCAGATTTTATCAATGGCAAATATGATTTTACTAAGCTCTTCTGGGTCAGGGATGTTTAAATGGCCTCATGGGCTGTAAAAAGGCCACTATTTTAGGATTTCCCTTCTTGAACACAGGTAGGTCAGACAGAATGAATGTCATTTGTGTTAAATTAGAGATATCTTTAACACCTTAATGGACAGAGGGCTGAGCACTATATTATCATAGGAGTCACACACCTCTCCTTAAAGGGACACCCCTGAACTAGGTTGAGTTTTTTTTTTTTAATTAAAGGATCAGTATGAATGGATGACAACCCTTTAAGTGCCAGGAGTAAGTAAAGCACTGCAAACCTCATAGAATGGAACAACAAATAAAGGATAATTTCTTAAAGCAGAACTTTCACCTAAAATAAAAATGTTAGCATGGGTTTTAATCCTTAACATAACATTAGCGGTGTGTGTGTGTGTGTTTTTTTTTTTCTTGCAACTCACCTAGTAGTGGAGATATTTACCCTTCAAAATCGGGCTGCATTACGCCTCAGGACTTTCCAGCTGCGCAACCTCAGTAGCATTGTAAACGGAGTTTGCTGTAACGTTAGCCCACAGAAATACCTCTACGAAGGGGAGCGAGAAAGCGCTCCCTGGGGCAGCTGGGAAGTCCTGAGGCATCATGCTGGACATACAGGGTCCAACAGAAAGCGTTAGTGCCAGATTTTGAAGGGTAAATATCTCCACTACTAGGTGAGGAGGTGAATTGCAAAACAAAAAAAACACACACACTGCTAATATTGTGTTAAGGATTAAAACACATGGTAACATTTTTATTTTAGGTGAAAGTTCCACTTTAATTTAATTTAATTTACAATTAGCCAATAGAACATGCAGACAATTTTCAATTCTGTGTTACTTTAGCCCTTTGAGTTCCAGAGGGGTACGCAACGCATTGCTTTGCAATGCGTTGCATACCCCTCTGGCACTCAAAGGGTTAACTAGACCAGTGGTTCTCAACCCGTGCCCTCAGTGGCCACTAACAGGACAGGATTTGAGGATTTCCTTGTGAAAGCACAGGTGAGTTAATCAATGTGAATGAGCCTCTGATCAACACACTTGTGTTCTGGTTTTTCTGCAGACCGCTCTCTGTCAGGGAACACAAAGCATATCTAATGATACAATATAAAAACAGAGTGTAAAATAAATAAATAAAAACACACAGCAATAAGTACTGCAGGTGAGGGTATAACATTGTTTCACTGTCCTGCATTGTATATATTAATAAAAAAAAAAAAAAAAAAAAGGTGAGGTTTGATAAAAATAAATAATCAGAATACAGACTTACACCTTTATCAAAAGTAGGAGGCCAACATTTTATAGAGATCTCCCTCCTTAGTCTGGGTACAAATAGACCCATGTAAAAGAACATCATTTGTTCACAAAGAACCCACTATCCCACTGGAAGCTAAATATGTCTCAAGCATGCAAGGGGTTAAAAGATATGAATGCGCATTAAAAATGTACATTTTTAAAGGCTTCAGATCGCCTGGCAGTGGACAGAAGGTACTATAAGCCTGATTTACTGTACAACGTCTTTCTCCGGTGGCTATCTGTAAAATCTGATGACGGATTAATCACTTCCCAGAATGCTTCAGTAGACCATGGTTCAACATGTAGTGTAGGAGCTACAAAATAGATCCACCAACTTATGCTTGTAATATGGAAACCAGGTATTCTGGTGAGAGATGGGGATGTTTTACACAAGTGTATTGGCTTTTGATATACCTTAATCCAGTGGTTCTGAAATTGATTTTTTTTTCCTCAAAGCACCACTCTCACAAGCAATCTGGAATTATCAGGGCACCCCTAAAGCATGTCATTTGTGAAGAGTGTAATGAAGTTTGCAAGAATATATACTTATTCTACTTTCTCACAATCCAAAAATCAAAACCATATTGTGCAGAAGAATTTCCATAAACACACATTTTAAAGTCAACATTCACATTTTTATTACTTTAATGGAAAAAAGGTGGCACCCTAAGAGGATGTCCGTAACACACTAAAGTGTCGCAGCACCGTGGTTGAGAATAACTGTCCTAATCATTTTTTTTTTGTTATCAATATGACTGATTTTAATTCCCTCTAAGACTAACATACTTTAAGGGGATAGTAATGTCAGAAAAAAAGTATTAAATATATGGTATATACAATTAAAAGAGACTACTTGCACGTATTCGTATCTCTCAAACCATTATGGTTTGAGAGATATAGGAAAATAAAGTTCTCCGCTCCCTCTCCTTTCTGCTTGACAAGCTGTAAAGCGGTCAGAAGCAGATTGTGGTTCCTGGATCAGCCGGCGGCTCTTCAGCAGATCCGACATAGCTATACCTAAAAATAAATACTCCATTGGAACGGTCTACAATGTGTGCCTGGTTTGTAAGCACACATTTTAGATAATTCCAATTAAGTATTTATCTTTAGATATCATTATATCAGCGCTGCAAAAGAGCCACGTCTGGTCAAGCAACCAGAATCTGCTTCTGACAGCTTTACAGCTCATCAAGCAGATAGGGGAGGGAGCGGAGAACTTTCTACATCTCTCAAACCATAATGGTTTGAGAGATACAAATAAGTGCAAGTACTCTCTTGTAATGGTCTCTACCATATAGTTAAAGCGGAACTACCACCTGAAAAAACTTTAGCTTAAATAAATCCCCATCTGGCGACTAGCTGCTTAGTAGCTGTGCGCCTGCGTTGTCAGTCCCAGCCGGCTCTAGGAGGCAAGTTGTCTGTTTTGTGTCCTGCTGTCAGCCCGGGAAGAAAGGATACATCTATTTAACAAGGTAATAATTCTGGCGACTAGCGCTACTAAGCAGCTAGTCGCCAGATGGGGAGTTATTTAAGCTAAAGTTTTTTTCAGGTGGTAGTTCTGCATTAATACTTTTTTTCTGACATTACTATCCCTTTAAATATCCTTTTAACAAATTTCAAACAAATGTTCAGATGCAATATGTTTTCAGTTATCAAGAATTTATTTAGCATTAAGTACTGAAATATAACTTCCAGCGATGCTGCCCAGAACTTACATAGTTCATTTTTTGACCCGTTTGTTCAAGGTTAATAGACAGTAGCAGATGTGTATCTATTTCTGTTTGTTTCCGTTCTTCTGGCTGTTTAAAAAGTAAGAGATTGCCGAGATTGCCCTCTGTGCAATAATCAAAAGAAAGAAAATTAAACAAAGTGATGACAGTGTCAACACAGGGCAGTAACTGCTCGAGGACTGAAATAAAGGGCTCTGCTTTGCGGGGTACTCTTTAACCCTTTGAGTGCCAGAGGGGTATGCCTCTGGCACTCAAAGGGTTAACCCTTTGAGTGCTAGCCAGGAATTCAATGCATCGCAACGCAATTAACTTGATACCTGTCTGGCGCTCAAAGGCTTACATCTGCATCTAGTATTTCAGTTACTGACGCTGATGTACTAAACAGACTTTGATCAATTCTGATGCTAACAATCTGGGGGTTAAATACACATTTGCATTGATCTGAAAAGCAATACAATTGAGACTTTTCTAGAATTCTTGGGGTTAAGAGCTTCCATTTGAAACAATAGGAATTTGGGGCATTTTGTTTCCTATATTGAAGTTGCTTTCCCCAGAACTGTGACTCTTTTTATGCATATGAATCCCAGCGTGTTTGTGTGTATGAATAGTAAGAAAAGGTCAACCTATGTCTCGCCAGATACTATTATAGGACTATAACTCCCATCCTGCTCAGCCAGCCAAGGGCCAGCTGAGAATTATGGCTGTGTCACTCCAAATACGGATGGAAGGCCACAGGTTATCCATCCTGAGATGGACTTCACCTAAACCCTTGAATGCCTGAGAGGTATGTATTGAATTGCATTGCTCTCTGGCACTCAAGGGGTTAACACCATGATGTTGATATACTAAGAAAAATTAGAGCAACTAGGGGGCAACCCAAATGCACTATAAAGAACATATAGGAGGAAAAAATTTAGTAAAGTTGATACCTTTATTGGCTAACTAAACTGATTTAGAATGCAAGCATTCAAGACCTCTTAGGTCTCTTCCTCAGGTATAACATGCCCGAGCAAGAGACCTAAGAAGTCTTGAAAGCTTGTGTTCTAAATCTGTTTAGTTAGCCAATAAAGGTATCAACTTTACTAAATTTTTGCCTACTGTATTTCTACGGCTAACATGGTACCAACTCTCATCTATAAAGAACATACATGCACACAAATAAATCTGCAAGTCTCATTGAAAGCTAGAGATGCCTGCAATTCACAGGTCCCCGTAGGGAACTATAACCTAAGAATAAGTGTTTTTTATTTCTTTTATCAGAAGGACTTATCTAAGTAGGTGTCAGACAGCAGTTGGTTATTTCTATTTACCGTTTTATTTGCATTTCGCCTTTGTTTCAGGTTCCTGCTAGCTGTTTCACTTTGTTTTAATATGACAACAAGAAGAGTCCCTTATGAGTCATTCAGGTCTATTGGAGCCTATTTGTTGGGAGGAGCTGTGATCTAGAGACAGATTTCAACAGAGATTACTAAATACAGTATACTGCAGATGCAATGCAAAAAATAGCAGTATCTGAATGCTGTACAAAGGAAACCTATGGAGGCAGAAAGAGATACAAAAGCCATACCCCCCTCCAGGGGTTTGAAAAGTTTGGCTTACGTAGTTAACCCTCTGAGTGCCATAGTGCAATGTGTTGGATACCTCTCTGGCACTCAAAGTATGCCTTAGATCTTGTTGCCAGATGTATCTAATCTCCCTACTAATTGTAGGCAGATAGGGACTTACCTGAATCTGGGATGCCTTGACGAAGCAGGCAAGCTTTCCATGCCTATGTTCAGAAACATGGCACTAAACCCCACTGTTTTATTTGTAGCAAGTCATAGGTGATTTATTTGCAAAACTCAGGATTTGTTGCACAGACAATCTCTCGTTTACTGGTCTAATCTCCCTGCTAGTAATGGTGTACTTGGGGCTGTGAGAATAACAATGCATTCAGGGCTGGATTTGCCAAAAGGCAGACTAGGCAACTGCCTAGAGCTCCAAATATAGAGAGGAGCCTCAGGTATGCTGGCCACACCCACATTCTGAATTGTAGGTGTGGCCATAGCAATCTCCTTGTCCCTGCACCAGGTTTATATACCCCTTTACTGGCTATTGTTTAACCGCTTGTATGCTTGGATGTGAAGCAATATGTTGGAGATTTCTCTAGCAACCAAGAGGTTAAAGTTTTTTCTGTCCTTGCTTTTTTGCTCTTGCGAAGGATGGGGATTTGCCCTAAGGCAGCAGACAGTGCTTTACTGAGGGGCACCTCAGATGTAAATTCGACCCCTTAAAGGGATAGTATTACTTCAAAATTACTATCCCTCATATTGTAGCCCTTAATAAACTGAGTTAAATGACACCAGCGGCATCTCTCAGACCTTTATGGTGTAAGAGATAGCCTCTTTCAAAGTTTCCTCTCCCCTGCTGTCAGCGTTCTGCTGCCAACAGGAGAATTCAGTCTCTGAATCAAATGGAGGCTCTTCAGCAGAGCCGATATCTAGTTATGGAAGGAAAAATGATTAATTGAAACAGTCTTCTACATGTGCTTGGTAACCAAGCACACGTAGAAGACTGTTTCAATGAATCATTTTTACTTCCATAACGAGATATCGGCTCTGTTTAAGAGCCTCCGCCTGTCCCGGGACCAGATTCCCCTGCTGGCAGCAGAACGCTGACAGCAGGGGAGAGGAAACTTTGAAAGCGGCTATCTCTTACACCATAAAGGTTTGAGAGATGCGACTGGTGTCATTTAACTCCGTTTATTAAGGGCTACAATATGAGGGATAGTAATTTTGAAGTAATACTATCCCTTTAATGCAGTAGGCTGGCCCAAGCCAAAAATCTTAAGGGAATCTAGAATCTACCCTGCATAGCTCAACAATGGTTTTCTAGAAATCAGCAGAAAATGTTTTTGCACATAGAAAAGTATTTTTACAAAAATTGTGAATTATATGCTAAATTATATGACAGACCTAGTTTCCATGGGTTTAAAATAAATAAAATACTCAAAAACCAGCTGGGATTTTTTTGTCTCCAAACCATGTGCAGAGAATGCATCAATGTTTGTGGATTTAATAGCTGAAGTGCTAGGCATGAACAGTCTGACCTGTGCAGGCAATGATGGGAAACTAAACTTCCTCCATGACTGGAAATGTGTGTTCTGCTTCTGATCTTTGAAAATCCTCTATTAGCTGTGACTGAGTGTTATATATACAGGGATAACGTGTGCAGTACATGCCTTATAGTGGATATGTCCTCTCTGATATATTATGTGCTATGATACATTCAGTAGCATGTATGGACTGGGTGGCAGGGGGACTAGCTAGCAACATAACCTACTCACCTCTGACGTCTATACAGTAAAATCTACAGCTACTGGGGAGCAGAGTTGTCAATCATCATTATAGGAAAGGACTTGAAAAATCAGCACTGTTATTGAACAATTTCCTTTTAAATTGGTTTTGTAACAGGAACTCTGTCCTGACAGAGTGGTATGAACAATGTGGAGAGGTCAATTGCCCTCTTTGAATTGTGTATGTATTCTAATGTCAAATCTTTTAACTGGTTGATATTGCTTATGACAGTGGTTCTCAACAATTTTTGGCTGAACCGCTAATAAGCTACTTAAATTCTTCTGGGCACCCCTAACATTTTATGTAATTTTATGAAAGGTACAAATAATATATAGTTATTCCTAGGTATTGCAATCACAATAACAAAAACAAACAATGTGCATAAACATTTCCTTAAATATGCATCTATAACTCAACACTAACACTGGTTGAGAATCACTGGCTTATGGGATCAAAAAATGTGGCAGATCCAGAGAAGGCTGCCATTCAAATCACCTACACAATGCAAAGTGGTGTGACACTACTGTAGAGAAAGGCAATGGCCATGATTTGCTCAGCAACAAAAATAGCAATTCAGATAATTTTGTGACTACACGAGGAAAAGACTGCAAGATATTGCCTCATAACATGTGAACAAGAAAATTTACATAAGTATCGTTTCCTTTGGCTATGTCCACACAGTCTATGGAAACTCGCTAAGAAAAAACAAGTTCTACTTACAATGGTGTTTTAGAGGTTGCTGACATCGGCGACTATTGTCAAACATTTTGAAGAAAAAATGTTGCCAGCCGTAACTTTACTGCAAACAGAGATTATGGCAAGAAGTGTCTGCACTGCAGCCTGCAGATCCACCATGGAGACATTCACAAATGACTGGATCATTGAGATGTATACTGTAGCATCCAATCAGTGCAAGACAAAATCCAACGCAATCATATCTGACTGATATTTTACGTGCCTGCCCACGATTTACTTACAGTAACAATGTGGGGCCAGTTATTTGGACAAATAAAGCAGCAGAATCACACATTTACAATTACCCTTATGAATATAGCTTCAAATTAACAAAGAAAACTAACAAGAATGGGTACTCAATGCAAAAAGCTACTTTTTGTTTGTAAGGTACCATGCCTAAATAGACTATAAAGGGCTTTCAACATCTAACAAAGTCCCTAAAATTCATCTTTCTAGGTGAAGAATTCCCTTAATAAATGTCAGAGAAATACAATTAGTTGCACCTGTCTTTTAGAAGTGACTGTAGTGTTAACCCTTTGAGTGCTAGAGGGGTATGCAACGCTTTGCTCTGCAGTACATTGCATGCCCCTCTGGCACTCAAAAGGTTAAAGCAGCAGTAATAAACGGCTAAACAAAAGACTCAAGTACATGTAGGACAGGAATGTTCTAGATCAGTGTTTCTCAACTCCTGTCCTCAGGACCCACAAACAGGCCAGGATCTGATAATTTCCTTGTTAGAGCACAGGTGAGTTAATCAGTGTGAATGAGCCTCTGATCATCACACCTGTGCTCTAGCAGAGAAATCCCTAAGTCCTGGCCTGTTAGTGGGTCCTGAGGACAGGAGTTGAGAAACACTGTTCTAGATCAGGCCTGTCAAACATACAGCCTGTAGGCTGTATGTAGAACCTACAACAAAAGATTATTATTATTATAGTGGGTCATTTCCTTCCTCTCGCTAGCCCTCAGTAACAGATATACACATTGTGATCTGAGTGTCAAAAGTGGAGTGCAGCGCATTTCACCGTACTGCTCTGGCACTCAAAGGGTTAAACACTGCCATTAAACCAAAGTAAATCTCAAATGATGATAGGGTACCTGGTGTACACGATACATTGCACTACTTTCATTTATTGAATGGCATGGAGGTTCAGCCGTCCCATGTGATACTCCACTGGGCAGTGACCTCATCACTGCCAGAATTACCCTACACGCAGCGGAAGAACAAATAGAGCAGGACTGTCCAAATTCAGTCCTCAAGGGCCACCAACAGGCCAGGAATTAAGGATTTCCCTGCTTAAGCACAGGTGAGTAAATTAAAATGAATTAGTCACTGACGAAATCATCTGTGCTTAACCCTTTAACGACCCTTGATGGTCATGCCACGTCATGGGTTGTTTTGCGTCAACAACCCATGACGTGCCACGACAGTCATGGAATTCTGGGCTACACTCCATTCGTGGAGCCCGGAACCAGATACAGAAAAAAAAAAAAATGGTCTGTGGTCCTTAAGTGCCGGCCACGTGTGCGCACAACCGGTCCTTAAGGGGTTAATCGGGGAAATCCTTACATCCTGGCCTGTTGGTGGCCCTTGAAGACTGAGCAATGGGAGCTTTGCATATATCAAGAAATTAAACAAATGCAATGGAGCCTGTACACCAGGTGCCCTATTGTTATAACAGATAGACTTGAGGTTACTGGCTGTTTAACCCTTTCAGTGCAAGAAGGTAGCACAATATGTTGCATGCACCTGTGGCACTCACAGGTTTAACAGGGATTGTGAGCTAGATACCTGACACAGCAGCAGTGCCACATGTTATAATATCACAAAAAAACCCCACAAATTTACGATCTATTACCACGGCCTTCCAGTTTCTGGGTTGCACAGAGGTAACCTCAGTGTAACCCATAACTACCAGAGAAGGCCCTGTGGAACCAAAGCAGCTCCGCACACTATGCAAGGGGACAGCTTGCGGCACAACCCTACCTACAAAAAAATAAATACGATATGGGAAGAATGAATTAATACTAGTTTTGTCTCCTTCTGTGCCCATCTTTGACCCTTTGTGCTCCTCTATTTCCCCTGTTAGTTCCCACATTACCTTCCTACACCCTGCTCATATGTCTCTTACCCTCTCCCCCAAGTCTGACCCTCTGGTTCCCTCTCTTGTACCTTTTTGCCACTTTTGACCTTCACTTACCTGCTTAAGTCCCAACTGCTTCCCATTACCCCCCCCTTTAACCCCCAACATCATAGGGCACCTTGTTTCCCGTCAGCCTCCCCTTTCTCTTCCATTAGCTAACCCTTTGCCCCCATTTTCCCTACCCATTCTTTCACTCTCTCTCAACTCTCCCATCTACCCTCATACTCCATATCCCCCATACTCTCTTACTGATCTCCCTCCATTTATAAAATGATTTTTCTTGCTTACTATATGATACTCTTTGAGGCCTCTGCGCAGGCGAATGCTAAATCTTTGTCATGCAATATGTACTCCCTCCTCTTCCTTTTCAATTCCTCTTCTTTGTACCCCCTTTTTCTTCAGTCTGAATAAAAAAACAAAATAAAAATTAAAAAAAACCCTGGTTATGACCATTTTGCGTCCTTCCATAGAGGGAAATCTTGAGTGAGTATGTGGCCCTGGACTAAATCTGAGTTTGGCATGCCTGCTCTAGATGAATAAATGTGATTGGAGGAAATACCAATATTTCGGGAGGGATGGAGGTTACTGGGAGATAGCAAAGGAAGAGAAAGTGTTTCCTCCCACAGTGGGTGTGTCAGGAAGAGTATTAACATAAAAAAATACTGTAATTATTTAATATATTGAATTACAAACCCATAAGGAGATACCATGTAATGGAAATTATAAAATGCCATTATTAAATCACTAATTGTAGTTCATAAACTACAGATGGGTAGGCAAGGTGTGGACTTCAGCTTCTGTTGGATTACATCTTCCAGCATGCTCAGTCTGCAAATGGTGGTCTGACGATGATGTGATCTGTAGTCCAAACCCTATAGCATCCAGCAGTTCATAGAGATAGTCAAGCCCCACAAAGACTGAGTTCCATTATGATACTTGGTAACCATAGTAACTACATCATTGCATTCCATATCTTCTATTGTGTGTCCAGTAACTTGCTGCTGCAGATTCCATTTTCCTATAAAGTTTCCAAAGCCCCAAGCCGTTTCCATTGTACTGGAAAATATCTTGTTGCATAATCTCCTCATCCTCCATATTATATAAGGCAAATAAAAAAAGCACACTCGTCAGTGGCAAACATTGCAGGATTAGGAGAGGAATGCGGGCAACAGCCTCTGCTACAGAGTCCACTGACTGAAAACAAAGACAGCTTCCATGCACACGGTTAATGTGGACTGAGTGTTATCTATTGCATGTAGAATAAACCTTTATAGAGATGCCTGGGCAGGAAAGTTTTCCTTGTGAAAAGAGTAATGTAGAAGGTGTTGGGGAGAGAAATGGTAGCAGAAAGGATAGCATAAAGCTTTTTTAAAAATCTGCCTATATTTTGTACTAGCCATTTCCCTGTAAGATAAATAGTTTCTGAGATATACATTTCTCTATTTTGGCAGCACAGTATGGAACTTTATGCTAATTTTCTTCACAGTATGCTAATTAGTTACTTACTACTCACTATGGTAGTAGAAGTATCCCTCAGTGTGCAGGCTCTGCCTAGACTCATTTATTGTATAGTGTATGTGTTAGTATTGTTCCTGAACATAAACTAAAAAGAATAAGTCCACACAATGCCACCAACAAATAAAGGTTAATTTTTCAAAAACTTTTAGGTTACAAACAAGTGACTAGTACAGCATGTAAAACCTTTTTAAAATTATCTTTACAATGAACTATACCTATCTTAAATACTTCGTTTTATCTTTATTTTATTTTGTAGGCATTAAAAAAACCCATGAAGAACGATATAAGTCTTATCTCTTTCAAACCTTTATGGTTTGAGAGATATTCACAAGAAAAGTTTGTCCTCACTGACCAAAACGGTCAAGTCTGCCATCTAGCTGTCAGATTTGGAATCCGGTATGTGGACCGGCCGTGGCTCCACAGCAGAGCCGAGATCACGAGATATAAGAAGTACTTCAATCGAATAGTCTACAAAGTGTGCCTGGTTTGCAAGCACACTTTTTAGACCCTTCCAATGAAACAGTTGTTTTTATATCTTGCAATCTCGGCTCTGCTGAAGAGCCACCGGTGGATCTGCAGAGCGGATTCAAAATCTGACAGCTAGATGGCAGACTTGACCTTTTGGTCAGTGAGGGGAAACTTTGCTTGTGAATATCTCTCAAACCATAAAGGTTTGAGAGATAAGACTTATATCGTTCTTCATGTTTTTTAATGCCTACAAAATAAAATAAAGATAAAGCAAAGTATTACTATCCCTTTAAGGTGGCAGGTCTACTTTAATGCTTCAGGGCTTCTACATATTAAATAAGCATTACTGTACTGCCTTTTTTTCGGTGTGGTGAATAACAAGGATTAGCAAAAAAAATAAAAAATGTATGTCGTACTCCTAAGCAGTCGCCCATTGTGAAACTAATCAAGCACTCGTTGATTTCTCTGCGACTTATCAGGCACACACTGTGCAGTTAAATGGTGAATAATGAACACTTGATAATCAATAGCAGCCAATCAGCCATCCATTGTTCACAGCTCAGCCACAGAATGTGTCTTATAATGTACTTGGGGACTTCTAGACAACAGAAAAGAGGCACTGTTCTTATGCAAACCAAATGTGGCATAGGAAATAAATAATAATAATAAAAATGAAATGCCCCTTAATTCAAATTAAAATCAACCCCCTTTAATGATTGTAAGGCCTACAATGTACTGCATTAGGCTCTCTCTACTATTCAATGGGTCAAAAGCCACATTTACATCAATGGATCTTTTTATTATCCCCTATGATGCAGTTGGCTTGATCCAGAATTGCCAGCCATTTACATTTTTGAACAAGGCACTTTTGCCAAGTAATACATGTGGAAAGCTGTTCATATAAGTTGTGATTTAGCGACTCTTGTTTCCAAACAATTTGTTGTCTACGAAGACACACAAAACAGCTAAAACTAGTAGGAAGGGATGTGTACCGTCCCCAATTATGTCACAGTTTTCTATTGGTTGTCACAGCTATAATGTCTTTCATAAATCTAGTGGATCACTGCACTACTCCGGTACCGGCTGTCAATTACGTCTTCACAACGGGTAATGTAAAGATGGCCGAAGTGCAAACTTCACCAGGGTCACAATAAGGTGAAAGGGCCCTACTGTGAAGGGGAAGGTCTGGAAGAAAGGAAAAGCAATTGCCCTCCATAACCAGCTGAAAACCTTGGGGGTGAACATGGTTCCCCAAGGGGAAAGGGAATTGGGTTTAAAAACAGATCCTGTGTTACTGCGAGTTATTAGTAACCTTTAAGTTCTCTCTCTTACAGGTAGCTGGAAGCAGATGAATGGGGAGGCAGAGGTGGATTATGCAGAAATGTGGGAAAGTCTGTCAGGACAAAGAAGCATCACTTACCACTGCAAGAATGGAGGTGGTCTAGGATTCAGTCCCAGAGTTTAGCAGGACCAGCTTGCAGACACAGCCTTGACCACCGCTACTATCACAGTACCCATTGTGCTCCCCTAAGGTCCCTCTCCATCCTAGCTGTTTCCTTGTCACTATTGGGCCTTTCTCCTGGCCCAAGTCTCTCCATTCCCCTTGCATACCTCCCAAGTGTCCGTCTTTAGGTGGGACAGTCACTCTTTGAGACCCAAATCCCTCTGTCCCTCTTTTCCACCCTGCTGTCCCTGTGTTTAGGAGATCAGACTGTGTGGTGTGTATATAAGTGTATAACATTGCTCCACAGCAATAAAACTCACATTATTTTTTGTTTGGACTTCAGTATATGGGTTTATAAATTAGTCTGTATATACAAACGTCTTTGGTCTTACTATAAATCAATTGTTCAGTTACACAAAATTGTGTCAGTAAGTCCTGAAATCATCTAAAAATGCTTGGATATGCCCTGCCCACCAGTCATGCCCCCAACAAAACCAACTAAAACAAAACTGTCCCTCTTTGGCCATTTGAAATGTAAGGAGGTATGGCCTTGTGCAAGTGGCTTTCATCTACCTCTTGAACGAGAATATGCCAATGGTTGAGGCTTTTGGTCACAGAGGTAATGTCAGGTGCATCCAGGGAGAGCAAGAATGTCTTTAATAAACCCAGTGGACCAATGACTCTCTCATGAACCAGGTTGTTCATGAAGTCTTCCGAAAAGGCAATTTAAAAATCAAAAGCAACAACTCTAGACAAGAAATCAGAACAGGCTTCTGCATGAAAACTGAATGTGTAATGCAGAGTAAACCTGATTTTGACTGATGAAGTTGCAGACAGTGTGAGCAGCTTTGGATTACAGAGTGTTATTTTTCAAACAGTTCCCAGCCAAACCAAAATTCTCACGCCTTTTTTAAATTGAGAATACCTCACAGAAAAATAAAAGACTTTTCCTACAATGCCACCTCCTCAATCAATGCACTGATCTCTGCGTTGAAAGATCTCCATAAAAAAACATCACTCCCTTAACTTCTCTAGTCCCAAAATTCATCAGGAAGCTGTGGAATTCCAAGCTATTCCCTTTCAATTTGTTACAGGAAACGGCGAACAAAAATATGCCGGAAGGCAAAAAAGGCTAATAATAATAATAGTGAAAACCATCATTGGATGGACAGTGAAGTCATGTATGTTTGCCAGGTAATAAAAACAGCTTTCAGATTAGTCAGAGGCTCAGTGGGAGAAAATAGACATGGACCTCTGTGCAGTATGGCAGTGTGTCACTCACTCTGTGTATGTGTATCCGTGTGCATATCTTTTGCATATGTGTCTCATTACTGTGTGTATGTTTGTGCTTCTGTGTTGCATATGTGTCTGTGTATCACTGTCTACATTTGTGACCCCTACGCCAACCCCTTCTACATTCCCTACATAACATGACAGGCAACGACATCCCACTTTGCTTGTGTAAATATAAAATATGAATATACAATGAAAGTTTTCACACACTAAAATGTGCATCTCGGATTTAAAAATATGGTGGAGATTGTTTACAATGTTGTTGCATGGGTGTGAATTCGAGTGTTAACGCTTTCAACTGAAAAGACGGCCATATGCACAGAGAACAAGTGGAGCTGACCAACTATACCATAATAAGCTATAAATTATAAATGACCAAATCCTATATCTGTAAATAGAGATTTTCACCCAGTGAATGTGACAGAGGTCTCCACTGCATTGCTTGCTTTAATCAAAAGGATTTTGATCTGTTGATCTGTTCCAGAATTTACCGCTTTTGTTTTGTGTATATGGCCCTATTTATGGATGAGAGGTTCACTGGCTGAATGGGCTGTGCACAAGATGGACAATGCCCCAACTCCTACCAGCTTACCTGGGAACTCTCAGGGTTTGACCCTGAGACTCAGGGTTTAGACCCAAATCTCAGAGTCTCAGGGTGAAGGGCCAAATTCTCAGGGTGAGAAAGGTCTGTGATACCTTCTACAAGATTTACTACCATTACATTTTTCTATAGTATCTAAACTGGTGCCATTTGTACCAGAAAAGCAGAAGGAAATGTCCTGCTGGTCTTATTTGTGTTTAGGCAGTGAGATCTCTAAGTTGTAACTTGTTAAAGGTTCCTTGCTGAACGAATGGAGCACCTCCAAGCTAGAGCAAGCAGGTACGTATTGCATAAAATCTACATTATAGGAAGTTTCACGGGTTAATATTCCAAAGATCTCAGGGTCAGCTCATTTGGAAAGTTCCCAGGTATGCCTATCAGCTTAACACAAAAACTTTACTTGTGATTCACCTCAGGTCCCTCGGCCTGGTTGGGGCCTGGTCTTATTAGAGGTGTGGTTGGAAGGAAATCCACCCCCAGGTAAGTTAAAATTTTACTAGATAATTACATACTTAACACGTGTGAACATATTATAAATTAGTTACAATTATATATCAGATTAATCCTAAAAACATAGTTCAAAAGAAAAGGATATTCTAACCACAAAATAAATACTTGCACAAGAATGTCTGTTTGTAATATCGATTCCCATTGTTCTTTAAAAGGATGATTATTTAATTTATTTTTTTAAGCTGGAATCAGTTGCAGATCTGGAACAATAGATTTATAATCACAATAAGCTGCTTCACAAGTCGCTTCCTGTCCCATTGAAGCAGCTTTATCCTTATTTGGAAACCATGTGGCTTTGCTGTGTACGACTATAAAAGAAGAGGTGTTGTTTATCACACAGTAAATTTTCTTTATATAACGTAATAGAACAATGACTGGACACACTGAACAAAACAACCGAAGACATCAGCAACTGCTTAGCTTGATGCTGGCAAATTGAGTGCCAATAACATGTAAAGGTTCAACCTATAATGAATCTGGCCACGTATGAAGAAGCTATATTCCCAAGCCAACCCATATGGATATATGCAAAGTATAAAATGGAACAATTGTAGGGCAACAGTATAAAATCTGCACCACACGTGACAAGTAAAAATAATTCCACTAATTTCATCTGGGCTTCAACCCCTTGAATGCTAAATTCTCTAGGATTTCAAAGGGCTGAAAAAAATCCAGCCTAAATCAATCATCTGTGGTGCAGATGGTAGGTTTGTCCCATAATTGCTCTGAATCTGGTTTGATACATACGTTCCACTAAGTCATTTCAGGTATATGTTTGTATTTTATTTTTTTATTAGTTAAGATCAACTTGAACAGTATGTATTCAAAACACGTGTTAATAATGAAGACACCTGACTTAAATGAGACTTGCAGATGAGTGAGTCATGGGATCTGTTATGATAGCCATGACAGATCTTCTCTACAGTTCATCATACACAATGATACCATTCAAGACGAATTGGTGGAGAATGCCTTACAGTGTTTTTCAATCTCTGTTTTAGCAAACAACAACAAGTTGGAATGAAGAGCCAAAGGCATTATGATATAGGAGACCTCTCAATGAGTTAACCCTTTGTGTGTAAGAGGGGTACGCAATGCATTGAGTATCCCTTTGGAACTCAAAGGGTTAAAAGTCCTTTTTGTGGGAATATATGGAATTTTTATTTTCCCCTATGGAATAGTTGGTTTGCTCTGGTTCTTCTGGGTATATTAGTCTCCACATACACCAAAGACATGGATGTAATAAGGGGTAATGGACATCTGCAGGAAGGGCAATAGGGGGCGCTTTCAACCCACACCCGCACTTGCCCATCCTGGATAAGAATAGGAGCTGGTCAGGCTGGCCTGGGGGGGCATATATGGCTCTTCTTCTCACCAGAGAAATGTCTGTGGATGCCCATGGACATGAATATAAATACAGTGTGTATATATATATATATATATATGTGTGTGTGTGTGTGTGTGTGTGTGTGTGTGTGTGTGTGTGTGTGTGTGTTGGTGAGATGGGTATGTGAATAAGTTTTGGTTTGTACATGAGGCAGTGTATGGCAAATGGGGGTGCTCTACATGCCTTCAGCTGTTAAAGGGACAGTAACAATATATAAAAATATATATGTTACAATGTTTATCCTCCTGGGCAAAATACACAAAGCATTGCAAAACCCCTCTGGCACTCAATGGGTTAACCCCCTTGACTTCTACAGAGGTCTCTAAATGTATTGCTTCCCAATGTATTGGAGAGCTCTCTAGCATTCAAATGGTTAAAAGCCCGATTTAATTTAATAGGAATTTTTAGTTGCCCCCATGGTGCAGTTGGTTTACCCCAGAATAAATCTGGTTTGCTTTTACCACTACGGGCCATCGTTTGATAAGTGTATTAAGGCTTCACTCATCTTGTACTCATTAAGGGCCTGCACTGGGAATGACATCAGCCCAGCTGTGCAGTCTAATGCCAAGAACACAAAGTTACTGGATTTGCTCGCTCGCTGATGATTCCATTTTGTGCGGTTGGGTAAGGGGCATGTTTCAGCACGATTCCCGAGGTCTTTTGAGTTCCATCCTTAACTGACTGACACTGTGGAATTACAAGTCATCTGAGGTTTGCATGATCTTCCAGAAGTACTGTCTCGTTCTACTCCTTGGCTTAGAGGAGTGGGATTATAACAGTAACTGTAGGAACACTTGCTTCTTCTGAGGACAGCAATGCAGCAAGTGAAGCCTAATGTTAGCCTGTCAAACTACTGACAGGGGCTGTTTGGGCCTATTGTGTTCAATAAGCTAAAATGGTACAATAGCTCAGTTGGTTAATGCACCAGCTATAGAGTCTGTTCAAACCTATTGGTTAAAGGTTCTAGTCCCATCACCTTTCTGAGGTAGATAAAAGGAGTATCCACGACCGTGTTGAAATCGAAAAAGACAATGGAGCAAACCAACTGCACCACAGGGGACAAATAAAAAATTTCCCATTGTTTTAACCACTAGCATGCTAGAAATTTGTCCAACCCATTGCAATGATCTGGAGACCTTTCTCTAGCATACAACTGATTAACCCTTTGAGTGCCAGAAAGGAACAACGCATTAATGCATTGCATTACTTCTCTGGCACTCAAGAGGTTAAAGCCCCATCTAAATCAGCAGGGACATTTTGAAATTTGTAATTGTCCCCTATAGAGCAGTTTTTTAGCTTATTGAATACAATAAAAGGTCCTATGTTTAAAAAAAAAAATAATTCTGGATCAAACCAACTGCATCATCGGGGGGGGGGGGTTAAAATTACATTTCCCATTGATTTAACCATTTGAGTGTCAGAGATAGCTATACTTTTTTTTTTTTGTCCCCAGCTTCTGTTTTCTTTTGACAATAGGACCATAGGTGTTCCTTTAACACTTTGGGGCATACTTATAAAGGAAAGAGGAGAAAATCTGAGGTAAAATATATGCGCATTATTTATAAACTATTTGAACAGCCACACAGTGCCAGTCAGCAACGACTGCGTTGCAGTTATGCGCAGTAGAGACTGCCCGTGCCGCGGCTGATAATGGAGCAGGGCACTCCGAATTCAGACCGTAGTCCTCTCTGCGCATGTGCGCAGAGAGGACTACAGTCTGAATCTGGAGCGCCCTGCTCTGTTATCAGCTGCGGCGCGGGCAGTCTCTACTGCACATGACTGCAGCGCACTCAGCTGTCTGTACTGCGCATGACAGCTTGTGACAAACATACATTAGCGAATTATTATATAAGATGTAATCACACATTGAAAAGCAATACGCTAGAGACTTGTCTCAACATAGGAAGACGTAAAATTCCTATTTGAATCAAACAGCATTTATAATTTGATCCATACGGTGCAGCTGTTGTTTTCCCTAGAGTACCACCACATTCCTACACATACTACTTTGTTTTGTCCAACTAGAGCATGGTTAGGAAAGATTGGCTCTCCAGCTGATTGATTTCAACTCCCTTCATGCTCAGTCACCAACGGGCCAGCAGAAGATAATGGAAATTGTAGTCCTAAAGACAGAAGGAAAGCAATATAGTCCTCATGTCTCTGGGTTATGAGGCAAAGGTTGAACTTCATGGACTTGTGTCTTTTTTCATCCTAATTTACTATGTTACTTAAAACAGATGGTGCAATAGAGGGGGGGGCGTGTTTTGTAATTAACCCTTTAAAATAGGATTTTAGTCTTACCTGTTAAATCCTTTTCACTTAGTCCATACAGGTCACTGGTACCATGGGATGTGTAGTCCCCTTTAATAGGCAGGAACAATTATGCAAATAATTTGCAAGGGGCGGAGCCTCCCCTCTTACTTAAGCCACCTTCTGGCCAGAGCCACCCATATTGATTTGAGACCCTAAACTGACCCCAGGTAAGCAAAAAGAAAGACTCCTGTGAGCATGCCCGAACGGTCTCCCACTGAATGCCACAGGAGAGCCAAGACTGGTCCCTTGACAGGGTGGGAGACCAGTGACCTGTATGGACTAAGTGAAAAGGATTTAACAGGTAAGACTAAAATCCTATTTTCACTGTCGTCCAATACAGGTCACTGGTACCATGGGATGTACAAACATTGAGCTGATCCAGAGGCGGGAAGTAAGGCAAGGACCAGGCGCAAGGCCCAAGTCACTAGAACTGTTAACCAGTTGATAACATAGCCCAAACTGTAAGTGTCAACGGACACCAACCAAGGGAACAATCCCTGAACTTAACACAGCACACGGAACACGAGCCAACCGGGCTCAACAGTAAGGAAGCACTAAGGATCACAGAGCGGAAGACCTACACAGGCAAGACTGCCTCCAGGACCTTCCTTCCAAAGCTGGCATCAGCCGATGCCAGTACATCAACTCGGTAGTGCTTAGAAAAAGTGTGCACAGAGGACCAAGTGGCCGCTCTGCACAGTTGATCAGCAGAAGCTTGATTCTTGTAGGCCCAGGAGGCCCCAATAGATCTGGTGGAATGGGCAGTCACCCTGAAGGGAACATGATTATTCCTCAACTTATAGGCTTCACGGATGGTAGCCTTAATCCAAGAGGCAATGGTAACTTTGGAAGCCGGTCTTCCTGCCCTAGGCCCCTCAGGAATGACGAATAGAGCGTCAGACTTCCTGATAGATTCGGTGCGGTGAACATAAAACTTGAGGCAACGCACCACATCCAACAAATGGAGATCTCTTTCCTTGTCAGATGAAGGATTAGGGCAGAAAGAGGGAACCACAATCTCCTGATTGATGTGAAACTCAGACACAACCTTGGGTAAGAATTCCTTGGTAGTGCGAAGCACAGCCTTATCCTTGTGGAACACCAGGTAAGGAGGTTTACAAGACAATGCCTGTAACTCTGCCACCCGGCGTACTGACACAATAGCCAAAAGGAAGGCCATCTTCCAAGTCACAAGACGTAATGGAATGGAAGCCAAGGATTCAAACGGTGGTCGCTGAAGAGCACCCAGCACCAAATTGAGATCCCACTGGGGAGCAGGACTCTTGAAGGCAGGTCGAACATGAGTCACACCTTGGAAGAAGACTTTCACATCAGGAAGGATGGCAATCCGTTCCTGGAAAAACACAGACAAGGCAGAGGTCTGAACTTTGAGGGAACTCAGACTGAGCCCCTTGTCCACACCGTCCTGCAAGAAGGCCAGGACAGTGGGAAGATGGAAGTCAAGAGACAACTGCTTGACAGAGCACCATGTCACGAAAGTTGACCAAATGCGATGATAGATCTTGGAAGACACAGCTTACGAGCACTGAGCATCGTCGACACCACAGAAGGAGAAAAGCCTTTCTGAGCTAGAATCGAGGATTCAACCGCCATGCCATCAAACGGAGAGAGTGAACATCCTCTTTCCACAGATACCCCTGAAGAAGCAGGTCCGGACGGGCTGGAAGTGGGATTGGATCCTTCACTGACATGGCCATCAATTCCGGAAACCAGGACTGGCGAGCCAGTTCGGAGCAATCAGGATGACAGGACAACGTTCTCTCTTCAACTTCTGAATAACTCTGATCAATAGAGGAAGAGGGGGGAAGATGTAAGCCAGGGAGAAGTCCCAAGGGATCGACAAGGCATCCACCGCTAGAGCAAGGGAGTCCCTCAGACGGGAGCAAAACACCGGAACCTTCCTGTTGTGTCTGGTAGCCATCAGATCCACCACTGGCATCCCCCACCGTTGAGTGAGCATGTGAAACACCTCTGGGTGAAGAGCCCATTCTCCGCTGTCGACGGTGTGACGACTGAGGAAGTCTGCCATGACGTTGTCCACGCCTGGAATGTGAACTGCAGAGATGACAGGCACGTGATCTTCTGCCCAAGACAAAATATCCTTGACTTCCCACCAGGCGGAACCGCTTCTTGTGCCGCCTTGTCTGTTGATGTAAGCCACCGCCGTGGCGTTGTCGGACTCTACTCTGACTGGAAGACCGGTCAATTGAGACTCCCAGTGCCTCAGGGCCAGCCGGACAGCTCGAAGTTCCAGAACATTGATGGAGAGCATGGATTCCTCCAGACCCCATTTCCCCTGAGCACTGAAGCGACCCCAGACTGCACCCCAGCCCCGAAGGCTGGCATCCGTTGTGACTGTGGTCCAATGAGGAACTAGAAAGGATTTCCCTTTCAAGAGATGAGAGATCTAACCACCAGTGCAGACTCGACTCGACATGAGGAGGAAGAGAAACAGACAGATGTTGATGATCTGGATGATTCCTGCACGTCTGGATCACAAATCTCTGAAGATCCCTGGAGTGGGCCATGGCAAATGGTACTGCTTCGATCGTGGAAATGAACTTCCCCACTAAGGACGACAACTTCGGAACTGGAATTTCGTCCATGTCCAGAATCCCAGCCACTCTGACGGCTATCTGGTGAGCCACGTCCTCTGGAAGAAACACCATGCATTGGCGAGTGTCGAACAGGAGACCCAGGAACAGAAGCCTCTGAGAAGGAATCAAGTCCGACTTGTCCAGATTCAGGATCCATCCGTGACGGTTCAGGGTGTGCATGCACCTCTGCAACTGCTGGTGGAGAAGCTCCGCTGAGGAGGCCTTCAGTAGGAGATCGTCCATGTAGGGTGTCACTCTGATCCCATCCTGATGGAGCACCGCTATCAAGGAGCCCAGCACCCGCTGGAAGACTTGAGGAGCTGTAGTCAGTCCAAAGGGGAGCGCTGTAAATTGAAAGTGTCCCCTGTGGCAGGCAATCCTGAGATACTTCCTGCTCTCTGGATGAATAGGGATGTGAAGATAAGCATCCTGAAGGTCCAGGGAGGCAAGAAACTCCCCTGGAGACATTGCTGCAATCACAGAGCGCAGGGACTCCTGGCGGAAGTGGGAAGTCACCACATAGGCATTGAGATCTTTGAGATCCAAGATGGGACGGGCTCCTCCGTCCTTTTTGGCTACCACAAACAGGTTGGAATAAAATCCTGAACCTGTGTCCCCCTGCGGAACCGCCTCCAGGACCTCTTTGTCCAAGAGATCCTGAATAGCGTCGTCGAACAGACGCCTTTTTGAGGGTTCCTGAGAAGGACGAGTAAAATGGAACCGAAAAGGAGGAAGGGAAGAGAAAGGGATCCTGTATCCCTCTGACACCACCTGAAGAACCCATGGGTCCGCCACTGACTCCTCCCAAGTCCGGCGAAAGATGCGGAGACGACCGCCTACAGCCGGATGCGGACCCGGGTTCGGCGAGTCATGCCGAAGCAGTCTTGGAGGTCTTGGCCTTGGAGGCAACTTTGGGCCTCCAGGACTGTTTGGGCTTGGAGGAGGAGCGCGTAGTGGGAGGACCCGTTTGGGCCGAGGAGCGTGTCTCAGTCTGAAAGGAACGAAAGGACCGATTGCGTTTGGCTGGAAACTTTTTCTTAAAGACTGAGGGTAGAAGAGTACTTTTACCGCCAGTAGCCTCACTGATCATTTCTTTGAGCTCAGAGCCAAAGAGCAAATTCCCCTGAAAGGGCAAGGAAAGCAAGGCTTTCTTAGAGGCTGTATCAGCAGACCAAATTTTCAGCCAAAGAGCGCGTCTAGCCACCACAGAAGAAGTGGAGGCCCTCGCCATCATGCGCACAGCATCAAAAGCAGCATCAGCAACATAGTTCTGAGCTTCAGTGATATTAGCAAGAAGCTGCAACTGTTCAGATACAGGCGCATCCTGGCGAACCGCTTCAGTCAGTCGTTCAGTCCAGGCTGCAATAGCCCTATTAACCCATGCCACAGCAAAGGTGGGGCGCATGGCAGTGCCAATAGAGGCAAAAATAGATTTAAGAGAGAGCTCTAATTTCTTATCCGTCCAGTCCTGCAAGGCAGAGGCATCTGAGACAGCCAAAGCAGTAGATTTGGATAGTCTAGACACAGGAGCATCCACCTTGGGAGGATGAACCCATTTTGCCAGCTCCGCGTCGGGAAAAGGGTAAAGTTTGGCAAACTTTTTGGAGACAGAGGAAGATCTATCAGGATACTTCCATGCCTCAGAAACCAGACGGGCAAGAGTAGGGTTAGTTGGAAAACAAACAACAGGTTTAGATGGCTTTTTCTGAAAAACATCAGTAGGATCATAAGTGGATTCCTGAGTCAGAGGAAGGTTGAGCGTATTCAGAACCGCTCTGATCAGACCCTCAGCCGAAACTTCAGGGTCACACTCATAGGGGTCCCCAATGGACCTGTTAGATTCAATAACAGTACGTTCCTCAGCATCAGAATCCTGTAAAAGTTCTTCTTCAGAAGAATCAGTGATATCAGGAGCTCCCTGTGGCTTAGGCAGGGAGGTCCTGATAGTAGAGGGGGTCTGCCAGACCTGGAGAGCCCCCTGTACCTGAGAGGGAAAGAGTTGAAGCGTGGATCTGAGATCCCTAGTGGCAGCTTTAAACTCCCTCACCCAAGATGGCTCAATAGCGTGGCTGGGAAGCCCAGGGTTGCTATCTTTATCAGTACAATTAGGGCATAGATCCCCCACATTATCGCAATCCAGCCCAATGTGGCAAGAGGAGCAAAACGCCATGGGGGTAGAAGACCCCCCAGCCTCCTTAGTCTTGGGTCTAGCCCCTAGCTCCAGTGAAGTAGACATGCTCACAGCGTCAATATACCCCACAAAAAACACTATCACCCAGAAAAGTGTTAAAGATTAAAGTTTCACCCCAGAAAAGGTCTAAAAACGGACTTATCTGGCCAGCGAAGGGTTAATCTGGTGAGGAGAGAGAAGGCTCGGTCCCTGCGTAGTGTACTCGCCTTGGAAAAGTACCACAAAATGGCGGCCGTCATGACAGCCAATCAGAAACAAGCGCGAGCTAAGCGCTCATGGGAAATGTAGTTTTCCCTATGCAAGTACCCCAAACAGTGCCCGAAGCCCCCCTGAGCCCCCTACAGTAATAAAACACCAACCGGATGATAGAGCAGGAGCCTAGCATTAAAATGAGCCTACTCTGAAGTTGCTGTGACAAGCGGTTTCAGAGATATGTCCCAAACTGTGAATTCCCATAGAGAGTAAAGGAGCTCTGCTGCTGAGCGGGAAAAAGCCGCGCTTAAAGGCGCGGAACACCATTTTTAATAAAGTTTAGTAAAACATTAAAAAGTGCCCAAACAAGCATGAAATACATGAGAAACATAAATAAATGAATACCCAATGCTCCAAAACTCAGAGAATAACACAGAAATTGCATAAATAGTGATAATGCAATAAAAACACCCTATGAGTGCTGGAGTGTATTAAAACTCCCAAATACAAGCCCATCAAAGGGACACTGTGGGGACAAGTGGACCTTCAGCACTCAATGGGTGACTCACCTTTCTCGCAGACTTCTGTCTTCAGGTGACCATGATAGGGAGGGAAAGAACCAGAGGTAATTTCCCCAACAGGGGAGCTGCTTAACACAAGCTGTCCCCTCTTCAGGTATAGGTCCACAGAAATCCCTGGAAGCTGCACCAGCCACTTTGAAGAGGGCAATTCACAGCCATGGTCACCCTCCTAATGGTGGTATTCCATATTTGAATAAAAAATAATAAAACTCTAAGAAGCATAGCTGTTCTCTGCCTGGTGTGCAAGCACACCAGGAACAAATCAATATGGGTGGCTCTGGCCAGAAGGTGGCTTAAGTAAGAGGGGAGGCTCCGCCCCTTGCAAATTATTTGCATAATTGTTCCTGCCTATTAAAGGGGACTACACATCCCATGGTACCAGTGACCTGTATTGGACGACAGTGAAAGTTCCATTTTCCCTTTATACTGAACTACTGTTTCAAGCCATCAGAGAAATATAATGGAGGCAAATGCAATAACTGCATCTTGTGATCCCTCCCACCCCATTATCATATCTTCTATGTAGACTGACAGCATTAACCCCTTAAGGACCGGACGTTATGGGACATTTCCGTCCCATAACGACCGCATAGGGGCACTTTGAGGCGCCGGTACACGTGACCTGTCACGTGTATCGGCGCGTCACTATGGGGCTTGAAACAGATCGCTCCGATCTTGGAGCGGTCTATTTCATGCCCTATTTTTACTTACAGCGCTCCCGGTAGAGCGCTGTAAGTAAAAAGTACGTGACGTACCAGGACCGTCAAGGGTCTTTCAAGCAAGTTTACCCTTGACGGTCCTGGTACGTCAAGGGTCCCTAAGGGGTTACGAAAGCCGAGGAAACAATAGTGGACAAATTAACGGGAAAAAAGTGATCTCAAAATGGTTGCAAAATATGAAAAGTTTTACACAAACAGACTGCAACAAAAGTCTTACTTTAACCATTATTATTATTCTTTATTTATATAGCGCCAACTAATTCCGCAGTGCTGTACAATAGGGAATAGACATACAGAGATATTAAATAGTACAATCAGATGTGGAGAACAGGAGGATCAGAGGGCCCTGCTTGGGAAAGCTAACCACGCCCACAAATAAGTGTAAAACATATCTGGCATACTTGGCGCACCAAAAGGTTATTGAATTTGGAATGGTGTTTGTGAATTAGCAAATATTTACACTTTTTTAGTGAATTTGTTTAAAAAAAGTGTGCATAGCTAAAATGTCTGCCATTTTGTGAGAGGATTTGTGATTGTGCCCAATTTGGCAAATCGATTAGCATGCATTTTCATATGTCTGGCTAACTCTGTTGTTAATTTATGAGCATGTGCTAACTTCACCGTTAATTTAACCCTTTGCAATGCGTTGCGTACACCTTTGGCGCTCAAAGGGTTAAGCACATTTGTTATTCAGCATCACTGCGTTAGTAATGTTTCTTGCATCAAAATAAGTGAGCAATCACAGAGCACAAATGTATGGATTAAAAAAAAAATATCGGAAATACTCAATTTTCATTCAATCTGCCTACTGTTCCAAAATTCTATAGTTTTAACTTCCTGAACGACAGAGGTCTCCAACTCACTATAAAACAATGCATTAGAGACCTGTCTATTATTCAAAGTGTTAAAATCCCCACTGACTTTAATGAGACATTTTATTTGCCCCAGAATTGTTCCAGTTGTCTTTGCAAATCTAGCACTTAGGTCTTTATTCCAAGTTAACGTGGTGCTATTCTGGAGCAACCCAACTGCACTACAGGGGAAATGAGGATTCCTACTTATACCTCTCTGGCACTCAAAGAGTATGATGGGGCTTTTAATTTCTTGAATGTGAGTGAGGTCTCCAACATATTCCAGAGCAATGTAATGGAGACCTCTCTAACATTCAAGGAGTTAAAAACCCCATTTAAATCATTTTGAATTTGCTGGGTTTTAATTGTAACCATTTGGTGCAGTTAGTCTGCTCCAGAGCTGCACCCTTTATAACCTGATTAAGAAAGCCCTTAGCCTGACACTTACAGTAGTCCCCCAAACGGCTTCCCGTCTTACAACTGATCAGGTGTCAGTCTTAACGTGCTTTTTTATGAATATGGCTCTACAAGAAAGATGGGAAACTAGGCCCAGATTAAAGCACTCACCACATTAAAGTGCACAAGCACTTAAGTGCAACAAGATATGGCGAGATGTAAATGATTTTGTTTTCTTTGAGGTGTGAATACATTTTTCACTGACATCATCTCTATGCTCCTTCTTTTTGTTTGTTTTGGAGACTCATAAACATGAAAGGTATTTCCAAATCACTTGCAGCACTTACATACCAAATACTTCATCTTTGCTATAGAAATGTAATCAGCAATGAAAAAGCTATATTAATATTGCATTCTTTCACACACCTCCTCCTGCTGTCAGCCTAACACTGTGTCAAAGGCAGTGACAGCTGCACAGCAGTGTCTCGCAACGCTGGAAATGGCAGCACGCAGACCAACAACAAGAGACCTATCGGTTAGGAGGATTTTATTGGTATTTTGATATAGTAACCCCTTGCATGCTAGATACATCTCCAACACATTGCAAAGCAATGTATTGGAGACTTTCTATCATACAAGGAGATAACTATCTTTTCATGCTGGTTGTCCTGAATAATTTCAGTGTTGGAACCAATGGCAAAAGTTAAACTAAAACAAAACAGAGCAAACTGTAAATTAGCATTTTTTGAGTGTAACTACATCTTGGCCACTGCGTCCTTCAGAATGATTGTAAGCTATGTGGCAAACCATATCGCTTAGACGACAACCTGTGGCTATCCAGCTGTCTGACTGCATCTCTCATCATTCTCAGACAGCTAAGGATGATGGGAAATGCAGCCCATAGGCTGCCAACTCCTGACTTGCAGACAGGTATAGCAAAGTCTACGCTTTCCTTCTAGTCAGAAGGTAAGGACAGACCCTGCTGATGGGTGTGTGTTTCCTACTCTCCCACTCATATCTCCTCCAGGACTGAAAGGGTTTAAAACATACCACTGCTAATAGCTCACTTTCGTTGTCCTAGAGATAATCCAAGTGAAACAGGCTCTTTCCTAACACATCAGGCTATTTTTTTTTTTACACACTTGGGTATTAATCCTGCCAATGTGTATGCGTCACCTCTAATAGCAACAGTGAAAATTTCCAAGAACAATTCATGTTGATTGGGTACCAAGTTTGTCAAGTGCTGTTCAGCGAAAGGTCTGGCAGCTTAAATTCCCATAGCATGCATTCTGGAACTCAGAACACTGTAGACATTCAAGGGCTTTACAAGGCACCACACGCTACGGAAGCATCAAATCAAATGCAGCTTTGGCTCAAAAGGAACCGCCATCTGCATTAAGTCTATGAGGCATGTGCAGTGCAGGACAGTGCAACTACATGGGTGCACATACACAAGAGTCTGCAAAGGATTGTTCAAAATGTGTTAAACACCCCTCTTTTCCTAAAAGGGTTAAAGGCAAACCAACAAGTAAAAATACAAAAAAAACATGTTAAAGCTCATTGTTTTACTAATTAATCACTGCTTCTCTGACTTTTGAGAGTACCAGCATTATAGAATGACTGCCTTTAGTGTACAGGTCCACCCCAGGATTTTTGTCTCATCTCCTGTAACAGCAGTTTCTGCACACAGTCTGTAAATGGAACTTGTTCACTACATCAAGCAATTATTGACAAATATAAGCAGAGGAGAATTCACACCACATCTCCATCTGCTTCTTCTCCCAAATAAAGGTAACAATCTTGTCTAAATAACCTGTTTTATTCAGTCATGCAGTAGGGGAGTTAGCCAAATTGGAACTCTTTCTTTTTTTTCCCCCCTTCGGAGCTGGGAATTGCTAATTTCCCGGATACACAAGCATAACTGCCAGTATTTCTTCCAGGGAAACCTGAGACGGGAGCCAAGTCACCTTCATTCTGCTGTCCAACATCATTGGTTACAGCTAATTATTGTCTTTCCCACTATGCAGAAACAATAAGCTTTAACCTCTTGCATGCCAGAGCGGTATCCAAGACACTGACACCCCTCTGGCACTGACAAGGGTTAATCTGGCACTGAATTAAGTGAAATTGGAATTAAAAATGAAACGCAGAGCTGTTGCTTTATAAATGGAAAACAAAAACTGTTTGCCCTACTCGTTTGTCATTTCCCAGAATTCCTGGCTTCAGTTTAGCTAACAGATTAATGGGTAAGGCAGGTGTGAACAAAATGCTGAAGCATACACACAGAACAGGAATTAATTATTGTAAGGGCTGTGTGCCCATTTTTATCTCATACAGTGCAATGTTCTACAGAGACAATCCTACCTTTAATAAAGTGAATAGTTAACCCTGAGGTTTCCCCTGAAGTATGTAAGCCAAATGCAATGTTCCCTCTAAGGTTAGCAACCCGGTACTTAAAGAGTGAAGAGTAATAAAACTGGGCAGGGCTGCGTGGTGCATCTGTACAAACAGTCCTCTTGAACTTTTGAAGTGCTGGGTTGCTCACTTTAGAGGGAACACTGGTGGAACGGAGACACACGTGACCGGCTGTTCTTACTGCCGCTCCACATGTTGGTACGTAAAGGAAACTTTTTATTTTTTTTTTTGCGAAAAAAGCTATCAAACATTTGTGCACACCTACTGATGCAAAGCAAATAAATACATAGATAAACAATGCAATGTGTTGGAGAAGCTGGTTTCAATGGTATATTACACAAAGTAAGCAAGTTCCCATAACTTAAAACTCTTCTATCTCTGATGCCCCACAGATTTTGCTGATCTACATGGCTGAGTGACATCAGAGCCTTACTTTGCACTTATGGGAGATTTCTGTCCTATCCATTCCAGCCCATTGCCTGTAAACGCAGGGCTTCGGCAAATGGGATAAAATGTTGCTTCCTCTGCCAACGAACTGTAGATCATGTAGATGGACAGGATAATTTTAACCCTTTGAGTGCCAGAGGGGTACGTAATGCATTGCTGTGCAATGAGTTGCGTACCCTTCTGACACTCAAAGGGTTAAGTTATGGGAACTCTGTTAGTACAGCTGTCAGGGCCGTACCTACAGTTAGAAAGCCCTTTGCCAAGTCACCTGTGTGAAAAGCCTTTAGTAAGTCTTTCCCAATGTGTTTAGAAATTCTCTATAATATTATACTTACTAGTGTAAAAGCCCGTGAACCAAGGTCCCTTTGAGTGCCAGAGGGAAGGGTTGAGAGGCCACAGCACTACCTCACTGCTCCACGCAATGCAGTCTTACGTCGCACTGGCCCTGCCGCTACCTCACTGCTCCACGTGATGCAGTCTTGCGTTGCCTCAGTCACGCGATACAATCATGTGCAGTAGAGACTGGCCGAACGCGGGCAGTCTACTGTGCATGACTGCATCGTGACAAACATCCTAGCAAAGTATTATATATGATTTGTAATTTGAGTTTTCATTTTATTTATTTATTTATTTTAACTCAGCATAACCTACAGGAGCATCAGACAAATTTCACCGACTCCCTGAGTGCCAGAAGGGTGTCCAACTGGTACTCAAAGGGTTAAACGAGATCACCCCTGCACCACCTCAGCACTGTGTGAATGAGGCAGAACAATTACGTCAAACTGCAATCCTTCCTACAGTGAGTGATTAATCTAACAGAATGAACATTTGTGTTTGTGACATGCATGTGCAGCTACCTAGAACAAAACAGCAAATTATCTACAGTTCAGATTTTGAAACAAATCTTGACTGCACTATTGGAAGAGGGATATGAAGTTATGTCTGAGGTTTACTTTGGCCAACCGGTTTGATGGATATGTATTCACGATGTAGAGGAGCAATTTTCACTGGTCCTCTGGGCAGCAAATATTACATTTTGTTCAGCCATTTGAAACGCTGTTGAAAGGTGAGTCACTTCACAGGCAGCTGTGCTGGAGCTGGAAGAATGTCTTGGCCAAGTGCAGACAGTTCTGAAATATGTTGGCCTACATAGACACATCCATGTGCATAGTATAAACCAAACCTACCTCATTTAAAGTTATAGATCAGTTCACAAAAAAACAAAAAAAAAAACAGTGGATAGCTTCATAGTTTGATGTTTCCTGCTGTCAGCTGTAAAGCTGACGGCAGGAGATCTCTGTCGGTCGACATGGAGGCTCTGCAGCAGAGCCACAGTTGTGTTATTGGTTTGTAAGCACACTTTGTACACCATTCCAATGAAATCATTTGTTGCCGCTCTGCTGCAGAGCCTCCGTGTCGACCAACACGGAAAGTTGACAGCAGGAAACATCAAAATTTAAATGCAGATATCTCTCCCACCATATCAGTTTCAAACATACTTTTTTTTTTTTCCCACTCAGTTCCACTTTTGCAGCACTACAAAATGATAAATATTTTTTCTGCGACATTACCATCCCTTTAAGAGGTTAAGAAAGGCTAAACTAGGCCGAGGGGGTAGCAATCTCTTTCTGAAGTGTGATGCCAATGGGATGAATGTATGAATCTGCCAGTAGAGCTCCACTGGCATTGGTCTCCACCAGAGTCAGGACAACAGCGGTCCTAAACATGTGCCCTTAGGGACCACTAACATGTCATGCCTTTAGGATCTCCCTGAATGAGGTGAAGTCTTTTTAATAAACTCATCTGTGCTCAAGCTAGGAAATCCTCAAGTCCCAGCCTGTTAGTGGCCCCCAAGAACAGGGGTTAAGAACCTCTGCACTAGTGTATGATCACTTTAGTGCTAACCGGCGCAGCTAAGTCTTTAATTCCATCAAGACACCTACACCTGTCCCAGATCACATGCAAGAAAATGGCTAAACTTTAAACCATTTCCTCTACAACTTGTCTAATAAACTGTGTTAAACAAAACAAAGGAATGTTCAGAAAAGGAAAATTCTACATATTCAAACACAAACAGCACCACCATAAAAACCTCTAGCCACAAAAAACATTGCACTTTTCAAAACACAATGGAATTTTGCTTCCTAATACCACTGAAAGGAGGCATCTACCAGCAAACGGAATACCCCTGTTTATTTAGAAAAGGCAATATTCAGGGAGATAAAGAGGAGCCATTCTGGTACAAACCATCTGCACCACAGGGGACAAATGCAAACTCACAATCTTTAAAATGGGGCTTTGAACCCCTTAAATGCTATAGGGGTCTCCAATTTATTGCAAAGCAATGCATTAAAGAACTCCCTAGCATTTTAAGGGGTTAAAAGTGCCAATTAAATTATGGGAATTTTTATTTGTACCCTACGCTGCCATTGGTTTGTTCCCAAAATGCCCCTCTTTATTATTTTGAATTCTGACTTAAATACCCAATATCAATACATATATTTTATAATAGTGTCACTATCTCCTTATAGCTGCAGCAGTCTGGCATTTTGGTCTATAGTTGGAAGAATCTTTAACCCTTTGTTTGCCGCAGGGGTGCACAACACGTTACTTTGTAATGTAGTGCTCATCCCTCTGGCACACACAGAGTTAAAGAGGAACAATCCACATATCAGGGATGACCAACCGGCACCGCTCCAGCTGCTGTAGGAGCTTCTACTTTCTCCATGATGTGTGTTGTCCAACAGCAGCTGCAGGGCCATAGATCCCCCTGACAAATACAACAAATGTCATTTAGCTAGAGGGTTCATCACTGGATCCAGATTCCCCAGGTGTCCATGCCAATAGAAGATAAACATGTGTTAGACAAAGAAAGGACAGAGCAAGTCTGAAGCAACTGGAAGGAACTACTCAGCAAGAAAAGGAAATTGTTCCTTAAGAACTCAGTGACAGCTGCTGATCTACTGCCCACGTGTGAAAGGTAGTGAGATCATGATTGTTCTATTCATTGTTAACTTAGGGGGACACTGGAAACAGGCATCTATCTATATACAATAACAAGAAACTCTTCCATTTAACCCCTGATCCACAGTTACATTTTGAATCAACTGGTTAAAGTGGTTTTGCATATCAACCAACCAGCTGTCCCTGACCCTGCTATCCTTCATTAACCCTTAAAGGACCTAAGGGTATGAAACTATTGCAAAGTAATCCACTGACATCTCTCTAGTCCTTAAATGGTGAAATTTAATCTCAACTCCATATTTTACGTGCTTGTCATTAAAATAGGAGTAGGTTATGAGCTTCCCTCCATATTACTGTTTTAATTTCTATGATTACATGTGGTATTTTGGTGGAGTAATGTCTATTTTGCTTTACAAGTACAGAATCGAGTGTATTGTATGAGGTTTTCTGTTGACGGCGCTGTGGCTACACAGTGCTGTGTATCACTAATGACATTGTTAGGGTATAAGTGCCCTGGAGATTTATCTTTATTAATGTTTGAAAGCAAGGCCTCCAAAAACATTTTTAATCTTCATTAATCGGATACAGCTTGTTAGTTTTAAAGATGTTGATGTACTAAGAAGAACTGGAGCAAGTCTGGGAGCAAACGAGATGCACCTTAGAGGCACAAGTAAAAATTCCCTGCTGATTTAAAAGGGGCTTTTAAAAATACCCATTTAAATGTATTCACATTTTATTCACCCTCTATGGTACAGAATTGCTCCAGTTCTTAGTAATTCCGCAAGAGTGTGTAATTGAGCTCTTGCCCCTAGTGATGTCACTTCCTCTCTCTTTATGACACTGTATGCAAAGAAGAAGAAAGTGGAAGTGACATCATAAGGGGTAGGGAATCAAAATAAAATATTAAATATATTGAAGCATTTGTCATTATCTCTGCTAGTTTAACCCTTTGAGTGCCAAGGGTATACAATGCATTGATTTGCTATGTGTTGGACATGCCTCTGGAACTCAAAAGGTTAAGGCAGTCTGAATTTTACAATATGCTAACTTGTTTTTTGGGTATTGGGTTTACTTTACTAAAATAGTTCAATATTTTCAAAACACATGAAAGTCTTGGATGAGTTTTGGTTTCCATCATCAAGGACAAGTGAGGTTACCCCTGTGGCTAGCTAGCAGGTCATTTTCACACATACCACAAGTCTGATATTTTCATATGAGGCCAAGAAGAAAGGAGATTCATGCTATTGGCAGATGCCTGAAGTACAGATGCCTGAAGTTCCAGATTTCTTCTGTCACAGACCCAAGAAACTATTTAACAGAACAAAGAGCAAAAAACGGCAGTAATCTCAATATCCGCATCTATAACTATTGTATAGTGCGAATATATATAATACTAGCTGAATATATGTTACAGTAGTCTCCAAAGCATTGCACAGTGGATCAAACTAGCACCCATGGGCTTAACATTTTAATCCCTAATAGACAATGTACAAAAAGATAAATAAAACAATCTCTTGCAGTTTTTGGACTCAGAAGGGAAACACATACAACTTAAACTGCTGTTGGTTAAGCCATCTTAATTTAAGCAACTTACAATATATTGATTTGCATATAAATATTACTTTTGTTTTAAGTGGTGTTGTTGGGGGTAAAATTACCAAACTTTTAAGGTTACTTCATGAAGTACTGAAATCTCTATGTCACTGGAAAAAAATAAAATAAAATATTAATGAGTTTTATTGCTGTGGAGCAATGTGATATACACTTATATGCACACTATACATTCTGATCTCCTAACAGGGCCACCATCATGGGTTAGGTTTCAGGCAGTACCCATGCATGGTAAACAGTCAAACAGGGAAGCCCATCATGGTGCAGACTCCCTGACAAGGGAAAGCTGTCCCAGGGTAGTCCCGTATTTGCCCCCTTGGCAGAGCCCAGTCTGGTGCATTTTTAAGCTGCGTGGTGGCCCAAAAATACTGTACATGGCTTTAAAGGGTTAGTAATGTCCGGATATAAATCTAGACAGTATTGTAGATTTCATAAAAATAAATTATGTGGAGCAAGTCCGATCTCTCAAACCTTTACGGTTTGAGAGATATAATGTTTTAAAGTTCCCCTCTCCCTGCTGTCAGCTGTTGAGCTGACAGCAGGAGATTCGAGTTGGCCAACTCGAGGTAGCTCTTCAGCAGAGCCGAAATACCGATATCTAAAAATAAAAACTTCATGGGAATGGTCTACAAAGAGTGCCTGGTTTGCAGGCACACTTTGTAGTCAGTTTCAATTAAGTAGTTCTTTTTAGATATCAGTGTTTTGGCTCTGCTGAAGAGCTGCCGGCTGGGGAAGGGATCAGGATCTCCTTCTGTGTGAAGTCGGCGCAAGGGGACCTTATCTCTCTCAAACCATAAAGGTTTGAGAGATATAACTTGCTCTGCATAATTTATTTTTGTTAAATCTATAATACTGCCTACATTTAAATCCGGACATTACTAACCCTTTAAAATTCTATGTAGATCCCTGTCTCACTCGATGGGCAGCATTTCACAAGTCAATAACAATCTTCCATTTCAGGACAAAACCACTGTATTATCTTGCCTCTGCAAATAAGCTTTCACTCAAACCAGCACAAGCCAGTTGACTTTACGTAAGGATATGTTGTACCCTATACCATTTAACTCGTCGGATGCTAAAAACATCTCCAGTGAATTTCTGAAGCAATGCTTTGGAGAGGTCTATTGCATCCAAGGGGTTAAAAAAGTAAAGTTATTTCTTAATAACAGTTTCCCTTTAAAGTACACTCGCCTTAACAGAGAGCCAATAGAGATAAGAGGAGGACGAGACAGGGGGCTTTATCTATACAAACATATTGAACATGCAGTGACGTCTGTTAGCCAGACAGAAGGCAGCAACCACCGCTTAAGCACCTCCCTGGTCAAAGCTCAGCTTTACAAACCAATATATTAAAACTAACTTGTAGGATACAGATTTTGGTTGATAAAGAGGCAATTCATTGTCTAGCATATATGGGTTTAGCTCAAGCTGTAAGTAAAATATGTGTTCCTTGATAGGCACTTCTAGTAGAGATAAAGTTATTATTATATGGGCCTTATGTAAAACTGGAGCATTCGGTGGCAGCACCATAGGGGACAAATAAAACATTCCCTTGAATGCTAGAGAGGTCACCATCGCATTGCAAAGCAACAGACTGGAGACAGTTCTAGCACGTGAGGAATTAAAACCCCCATTTGCAGTGCACTTTTTTTCTTAAAACTTTAACCCTTTGAGTGCCAGAGTGGTACGCAAGCGCAACACATTGCTTTGCAATGTATTGCGTACCCCTCTAACACTCAAAGGGTTAATGCGGCCCAGTCAATGTGGCTTTGTGTTCAAATGAAAAGTGAAGCTATTCTGTGGTACACTATCTGCACATAGGATATAAATACTTCATTTGAATGCTACAGAGATGTCGAATTCATTGCTTCAAATTCAACAATAGGAATACTGGGAATGTGTGTTCAGTCCTATGATGCAGCTGGTTTGCTCCCAGAATGATCACACTTTTCTTTTGAACACAGGGCCCCATGTATATAACCACCCCCCTGCAGTGCTTCCTAGAATGGCACTGGGGGAGCAGACTGAGAACTGGATTAATGCTTCCACTGAAATCCAGGATGGAGGCCTACAGGTCATTCAAGGTATTTATCACAAGGAGCGTTTACAAATACCAGATTGTCTTGTGAGGCTGGTTTCTATCTGTATATAAAACACAATTTTATAATGTAAAAAAAAAAAAAAAGGCCTTTTGTAGCCTGCAGGGACATACACAGATAAAATATGGGGTCTTTACATACAAAGAAAGAAAAAAAAAATTAGCAATTCTGGAGCAAACCAGCTACACCACGGGGAAGAAATACAAATGCCCAACTCTTCCACCAAATAAAAATGGGCCTTTAACCCACTGTGCAATGTACTGTAGAACAAATGTGTTGCACCCCCCCTTTCGCACACAAAGGGTTAACTGTGTGGAATGCTAGGGAGGCCTCTACTGCATTTCAGACCTCTCTACCATTCTAGGAGATACAAGCCTCATTTAATTAAATGGTTGTTTTTGCAATTAACAATCAAGGGGTTGAAAAGCCCCATTTAATTCAACAAAAAGCTGCATTTGCCCCCTTCAATGCAGCTGGTTTGCTCCAGAATTGCTATCCTTCTCTTTTGTACATAAGGCCCAAGGTATGCAATCATGTGCAGGGCCTCGCCACTGTCTGTGATTGTGATTGTCTGAGACAGGGGAAAGTGGAATAAGGAAGCCTTATTCACTGATTAAGCGTTTCACATTATAACCCCTGAGGAAGCGGGAAGTAATTGGGTGTCAAGGCTGATCGCAGTGAACACTTATATCCACATCTAGTAATATATCTAGCTTTGGTAGTGAGGTGCAGTTTTGGAGAGTTATAGCAGTTACAAACACTACGATCCTGCATGAGAACCGGGATGATTAGCCTATGACGTCATCAGACTGGGACGGCTGTTGAATGAAGAGAAACTAACGTTGTGAGAGAACGTGGAGATATACGGCAAAGATTCCATATCTGAAGACTGATGAAACGGTGTGCAGAATCGCTAAGAGGGGATGATATATGAGTATATTATTTGCGATCTTGTAAGTGTGTTTTTACTATTACATGAGAATTAAAATTTGATACTGTGCTTTGAGATGGTGCCTCTTTGCACTTTTTTGTAGATACTTGTGTCAGTTTATCTCTGAAATGCTCACTCCCTAGTTCAGCGGTTCTCAACCTTTCTAGTGCAGTGACCCTTTGATAAAATTTCCCAAGTTGTGGCGACCCCTAACAGCAAAATTATTTTCATTTCTCCTTCATCGCTGTAATTTTGCTACTGTTATGAATCGAAATATAAATATCTGATGGTTTTAGGCGACCCCTGTCAAATCATCATTCGACCCCCGAAGGGGTCTCGACCCACAGGTTGAGAACCACTGCCCTAGTTGTACAGCGCCACAGAATGTGTCAATGAGGATGATAATAATAATAATAATAATAATAATAAAAACTTTAACCCTTTGAGTACCAGAAGGGGTGTACAACACATTTCAAAGCAATGCATTGCATACCTCTTTGATGATCAAGAAGCTGTAAATTATAGCTAAAAATTATCTATAGGGTAGGTAAAAAGATGCAGGTTGGATGCAAGAGAAGTATCCAAAAGTATTGTGAAGCAATGTGTTGGAGACTTCGCCACCATTTAATTTTTTGGGTTTTTTTTTTTGTGAAAGTATTTTACCAGGAAGAATACATTGAGATTTTCTCTCATTTTCAAGTATGTCCTGGGCTCATTTTATCTACTCAGAAGGGTGAAAGGCTGAGCGCATCTTGCCGGGACTAGAACCTGTGACCTTGCAACTTGAACAGATTCTCCAGCTGGTGCATTAACCAACTCCAGTGGTATAATTTCTCCAAGTCCTATGTTATTCTATGGCGAGAATGCACTAAGATTTGGAGTTCTTAGTGCATAGGCTTCATAAAATAACATAGGAACTGGAGAAGTGATATCACTGGAGTAGACATTCCTGCTTTATCACGTCGACCATACGGCAATCTGCTCAGTGGTGAGGGGGAGCAGGGTGAAATTTGTGTGGCATTATACTAAATGGAAAACATGGCACTTTCCATTTACAAATTGTGACATCTTAATTCTCCCATGACACCACTTCATATACTACATCTTCAAAAGACTCCGGATACAGAAAACACACAAGATAGCCCTTAACGCATTTGCAATGCCATGGAGACCTCTAGCATCCAAAAGGCCAAACAAATTTGGCCAGTAAAGATGCATATAATCTACTAAATCAACTGGCTTTTAAAGTGGAACTTTCATTTAGTATACAGCCGCCCTCCAATAATTAAGCATATGGCGACTGGCTTCATAATAGTTCTATTACCTCTCAGAAGTGCCAGATTCTAACGTAATCCTTAATCTTCAGAGACCGGAAGCCAGGCATCAGAGCTGACACCTTGTCTTACAGATGTCTGCGTGCTTGCGTGGTCAGTCCCGGTCTCCTCTAAGAGGCATTGCATGTTACCTTAAGGTAACCAGAAGGGACTGACGGCGCAGGTGCACACAGGGCACTAACCTAACCGTCAGTCTCCGAAGATTAAGGATTACTTTAGAATCTGGCACTTTTGAGAGGTAATAGAAGTATTATGAAGCTAGTCGCCATATGTTTAATTATTGGGGGGTGACGTAAATGCTAAGTGAAAGTTCCGCCTTAAAATAATATATAAACTAGTCAATAAAATGGGCAGATTACTATATACACCAGCAATAACATCACCATATAAACTGCAAAATGAAATAAAAAAGATTAGAATATAAACTGGCATTATAGAAACTACTAGAAATAAAGAAGCGGCCATAAAGCACTGTCTACATACTGTACTGGGCCTACCCACAGTGGGAGTCCTGCATTTGAGTGTCAGTGGAATGTACAGTGCATTGCAGTATTAACTTCTAATCTCCGTTATGAATTGTAAAGGGTTAAGTAAGAATGTATTACATACTTGCCAACATTCCTAAAACATTTCCAGGGACATTTCTGCCTTAGGCAGACACATGACAGAGTGGTAGAGTCCATATTATCATGTAGCGTGCCATCAGCAGAAAGCAGTGGACGTAACCTTTTCAGTGCCAGAGGGGTGCCCAACGCATTGCAAAGCAACGTGTTGGGCATTCCTCTGGCACTGGAAGGGTGAACATTGCACGTCAATACCTACACCTAAATACTACATGAAATCACAAATATGTAACAACTTGTTGGGAAGCTCAAATCCTATTAACGTTTTAATGAGAAGCACAAACAATATGGTGTTGAAATTACATTTTAAAACCAAAGACTATCCCTGGAAATCAGGGACAGTTGACTGAATGGCACCTACAAACCAGAGTGACACTATAATTTTAAGAAATGCTGTTGGTTTAAGGTCAAGCAGAGAAGTGAGTCCCTTGTTTCCAAGCTCAGGAGCACAGGAAGCAAATGTTATAACAATTAATAGGAATGAATTAGTCAGGTAGAGAGCGACGTCACTAGAACTTCCTGGATATCTTAAATCATGGGCAATCAGGGTTGAAAACAAACAGAAGTACGTTCTGTAGGCTCCTGGACACAGAAAAGATTTTTTTTCCTCCTGCCACTTATCAGCTTTTGTTATAGGTTTTCTTGGGAACTCAACCCCCACCCAAAAAACAGTTTCCAGATGTTATTTAGTATCAGTGCATAATTGATTATCCACTGAAAGATTTTTTGGCCTGCAGAGTGTTAATATTTCATACGCACAAACCCTTCAGAAATTAATATTTCCATGAAGCCAGCACTATCCAATGCTGCCTGGTATAAAATAGTTCAGTTATACAAGATAGTTAAATGCAGAAAGGATAAATAGGCCACCATAATCCAGAAGACAAACGATGCTGTAGGCGCGGCCAGCTACCTCACAATTAGACACCTTATTAGAGGAAGTTGTGTGATTTGTCTTATGAGAACTTCCAACACAAAAACTTTATTTTACAGAAGCTTGTCTAGGTGAAACCTGCTCCAAAAATTGCTGGGCCATCAGTAGACATCTGAAAAGCCAAAAAAAAATATACAAAAAACAAAGAAACTCAAAACGCCCACACCTGTATCTACCAATTCTGTAAGATAAACAAGAATGCACTAAAGTGATCGCTAAGAGCAGTATGTTCAATAGAAAAATTGAGGCATTCTGAGGTAAACCACACTATTATTATTATTATTATTCTTTATTTATATAGCGCCAACTAATTCCGCAGCGCTGTACAATTGGGGAATAGACATACAGAGGTATTAAATAGTACAATCAGATGTGTAGAACAGGAGGATCAGAGGGCCCTGCTCGTTATAGGGAAGAACTAAAAATTCCCATACATTTAAATGGAGGATTTTAACCCCTTGCAATACGTTGGAGACCTCTCTAGCATCCAAGGGGTTAAAATCACCTTTTCAATCAATAAGAATTTTTGGAGTTTTTAGCTTGCGCCAGACCTACTCCATTTTCTTTTTGAACATACGGCCCATTGACTTTAATGCAAACAATCCCCAGCCTCCGCCACATATAGCACACACAGGAAAGTAGAACAATTTCACACCAATATCCTCTGTGCCTTGTTAGTACACAGTGAGGAACAATTCAGAGAAAAACACATTGCCCATACAATCCACACTCCACTCCACTTGGAATAAGCAGGAAAATAGCAGGATAAATGGTGCCTTAATAAACAGATGTTAAACGTGCAGCAGAAAACAATAATCAGCTCCTGCACCAATGAGATGGACACCATTCTGGTTCGCTAATGGTTTAACCGTTAGAGGATCAGATGGCTGTGCAATGCATTGCCCTGGCCCTGTCCATACCTGTACCTTTAAAAGAGAACTAGCACCTCTTAATAATAAATCCCCTACTTACCACGGACAGAAAATCCTAAAGGTCTCTATGAAGTTTACACTTCCATACCTGTACCTTTAAAAGAGAACTAGCACCTCTTAATAATAAATCCCCTACTTACCACGGACAGAAAATCCTAAAGGTCTCTATGAAGTTTACACTTATACCTTGGTTCAAGACATGACTTCCCTTACTCTTAGATGTCATGTCATGATCATGGAAATGGACGTGGCATTTGTTAACCACACCAAAAGCCCTGCAATTGGTAATCTTAACCATTTAACCCCTTAACGACCTTGGATGTGCCAAGACCGTGAAGCTGGTTCAGGCACGTAAAGACTGATGATGGTCCTGGCACATTATTGAATTCCGGGCTCCCAGCGCGGCGCTCAGGGATAGTGGAATCAACTGCTCGGGGGAAAAAAAAAAAAAAAAAGAATGAACCCACTGTCCTTAACTGCAAGCCATGTGCTGCGGTGGCTGGTTGTTAAGAGGTTAAGGACAAATATATTTCAAGCCCCTCTGGTACTTTTAGAGACTTACACACTCTGCCTAATTTTCTATGCCCACTTCTATGGAAGTAACATTCAGAAGTGATACAACACGTTATCACTTCAGTGCAAAAAGTTGAAATTCGCAGATCCATCCATTAGGATTTTCTCACCACAGTATGGTAAAGCAGGTGTTATTATTAAGAGGATGCAGTTTTCCATTAATTCTTGCATGATAACACAGATTTCAAACATCTTACACTGCACTTGGGAAAATGCGATCTGCCACATGAAGTAAAAATGAAACACAGACAGATTGAAGGCAGATCTAGCTCTGGGCCTAGAGCCATCGGGAGGAAATAGATGTGTTTCAACTTTGATGAGAAGCTATTAATCTCCTAAACATGGAAACATCTTACACGTCATCAAAAGTTGGCGAATCTCTATCTTTGTTATATGTTAGAACTGGAAAGTGTTATTTTAGCTCACGAGAGTTTCTTTAAGCACTAATATATAATGCAAGTGATTTCATTATTCTGCCAGATCTTTGAAGGGATAGTAATGTTTCACAATAAAAACAGCTTAAATTAATCTTCATAGGATTTGGGCCATGGAGAGTGTTATTTCAATGCTGTCAGAGTTGTAGTTCAAGAGTAATTGAATAATAAAGTATCCCCCTACTGTCACTTTTACTGATGTAACACTGCTCACCTCAGAGCAGCAAGACTGTCAGGACGGATCGTAGAGAGGGACAATCTTACAGCAACAATTGAAAAGTGCAAATATCAGGAGTAAAAATAAGGTGTACTTATCTGAGAGAAAGCAGCAAAGAAAGAGGATCTGCTAATAGAGGGGTCATGTGTTATAATATGGGAGAAGTATTTGTAAAAGGACTGTTTTTGATTGGTTTTGTACTGTTCTTTTTCTATGTTGCTGCTGAGGGAAAAAAAAGAAAGAGAAATGCATTATAATAGAAGCATCCGTGTCTCTATAAATCTTCAGTGAGCATAAAGAAAAACCTGTCAAGGGGGCAGGTTTTTCCTTATGCTCACAGTAAGAAGATTGTCCCTTGCTGTCAGCTGTCTGGTCACAAGACCAGATTCCACATCTGAGGGGTGGTGGCTTACACGAGGTAAAAGTGGCAGGAGGGGGATATTTTATCATTCAATTACTCTTGAAATAACACTCTCCATGGCCCACATACTATGAAGATTAATTGGACCTGCTGTTTTTGTGAAACATTACTATCCCTTTAACCCTTGCGTTGTGTATCCCTCTGGCACTCAAAGAGTTAATGCACTTCCAGGTCTTCCGCTTTGAGCATTGTGTTCAAAAGAAAGCCAGAGCAATTCTGCAGCAAGCCAGTTGTACCAAACACCCACTAATGTACATGGGGCTTGAATGCTAGAGGTCCCCAATGCACGCATTGCTTCACAATCTGTTGAGACCTCTCTAGTAGTGAGGAGGTTAAACACCCCATTTATAGCAACAATAATTGTGAGAACTTTACATCTCCCCTATAGTTCTGATGGTTTTTCCTCAGAATCACTCCAGTTTTCCTTAGAACATATGGCTGCCCATTGTGATGTCATATCCAACTCTTTGTTTCGGTCATTTGTAAAGATAGGAATGCTGCAAAATTGTTCAACTTTTTAAGGCATAGTAATGTTTCATTAATAAAGTACAATAGAGTTTTTATAAGGAAGTTTAGCAGTAAAACCTTATAAAACATAAAACTTTGCCATCTTACATTTATTCTCTAATAAAGTTCCGCCTCCCACCATTTACTTACCTCAAGCAGCCTCCCCTCAGACCTGGAATCCAGTCCCAGAACCGGACAGACTGTAGAAAGGGACAATCTTCCCTCTTTCAGTATAAGGAAAAGCCTGCCCCTTTATGAAGGAGGGCATGTTTTTCCTTATGTTGTAAGAAGATTGTCCCTTGTCGCGTTCTGTACGGACCGGCTTGCTGAGGCTGCCGAGTTAAGTAAAAGTGGCGGGAGTGGGAACTTTATCAGATAATAAATGTAAAACAGCTACACATCATTCTAAAAATGCAGGAAGAAGATTTGATTGTACTTTAATAACAAAACATTACTATCCCTTTAACCCTTTGAGTGCCCTCTGGCACTCAAAGGGTTAATTTCAGAATATGGCCAGAATTCCTTATATTGCCTTTGGTTCAGTCAGAAGAGTGTTTTCAATGATGACGATCTTTAACACTTTGAGTGCCAGAGATGTATCAAATGAATTGCAACGCAATGACTTGGACACCTTTCTGGCACTCAAAGGGTTAATGCGATTCTTATACATTTGTGCTTTTCCCCAATTTTATTTTGCTTCATCAGTACTGCTTACTGTTTTAATAAAAGATAAATAAATAAATAAAGGTAGGAGTTGCTAGAAATATCTTTTAACCCCTTTTACGCAAGAAAAATCTTCAGCATCCAAGGATTTAAATCTTTTAGTGCCAGAAGGGTATCCAACACATAGCTGGCAGTCAAAAGGTTATTTTATTTTATTGGTTTACACGTATGTATCATTTGTATGGGCATATTACTGTTTACATAAACATACTTGTTTGTACGTACATCCTTTTGTCTACATATATGTATGTGTATTTTAGTCATTTATTCTGCATTGTATCATTTATTCATTATTTATGGATCCGCTATGTCTTTATTCATAATCACTTTTAGATTGTCTTTACGTATTTATGATGTTTGTTCTCTCACACTTCCTGTTGTGTGCCAATTTCACGTGACCACTGCAGTGCGCAGGCGTCACTTCACTTCCTGGTTCACGGGAGGATGCCAACATACGGAGGCTTTGGACAATCGGTAAGATATTTTGCCTTTTGCTCCTAATGAAAAGGCAGCGTGCTTAGAAACGCATTGAGCATTAGGCACTGAATACATTGTTCATTGTTTTAAATAAATTATACATTTTTTAACTAAGTGGGTCCCTTTGAATTTTCCTCGTTTCTGAAGGTTTTCCCGAGCAGGGTAGGCTTCAATACCCTGCATGCATATGACTGGCTTTATGTTGTATCAGCTGGTTGTCATACATTTATATTATATATATATATATATATATATATATATATATAGATATATATATATATAGATATATATATATATATATATATATATATATATATATGTATGTGTGTGTGTATTCATGTTTGATATTTTATAGCCATACTTTGGAAGATCAATATTGTGGTTTGCTGCTCTTTTTGCTGTTTTGTCTTACCAAGGATCCCCAGGTTTCCTGAGATTTGTGGAGAGCAGCATTCCTCGCTAATTTGTGGTTGACCAAGTGGGGGCAGTCTATCCCTCATCTATCAGTGTGACTACTTTCAGTGGTGGTCTAAAATTTTATTTTACCACACTAGGAGCACCACTCTTTTTTTTTTCTTCTTTTTAAAAGGTTAACCTTGTAGGGCAACTATCACAAGGGTAGTACCCTGGCATTAGACCTGCCCATGAAGCCTGCTTTTAGATATACTTTCCCTTTAACATAAACATGGGTTTCTTAAAGCAGAATTTTCACCTTGATAATATTGCCCCCCAATCCGTTCTTAATGTAGCTATATGTAAAACCTGTTATTACGATGAAAATGTCCGCGTTAAGTAAAGCTTCTTCTTCTATAGGCCTCCAGCAAACAACAGTGCAGACATATTCGAGGTAAGAGACCTCCGAGTTTGAGCTGTGCGTACTGTGCTCTGCACGGGTTGGTGGTGACTTACTTCTATCACCTTAAGTTCCTGAAGGAGAGGCACACAGGGCTTCTCTTGTAAGCTCTCTGCCCTGGATGCCTACAGAAGACATTTGTTTTCCTTAATAAGGTGGACTTTTACATCATTATAACAGTAAGGCTTTACCTATCGCTACATAAGGAGAGGCTTGGGGGCAGTATTAAGGTGAAAGTTCCACTTTAAGCAGATGTAGCTTATTATGTCACATATATATAGTGTTACATATTATATGCTGGCTTTGAAGAGCTTTGATTATTCCCAGATATATGCTGGACTTCAACATAGTCATTCTTCAAAGGGAATCCATCAGAATCTTTATGTATGCTACATTTAAATATCCGGTATTGTAATGTATTTCAATTTTATAGTAAATAAAATAGGCAGTTTTATGTTCTTTATAGGTTTTACTGGCCTGGAATTTCTGCTTGCAAGGATACATTCTGTCTTTGAAATATGTTTCTTCTGTTTCCACGAAAGAATAAAAATCCCCTGGTGACTGACTGCACTACAGACCCAGATCCTTGCACCCTCCGTGCTTTAATCTACTCTATATGACACAATTAAAGGCTAATTAGTGATAACAACCATTATTGTTTCAGAGATGGAGAAAGTGAAATTCTACCCTTGTGAAGGAGGTCGAGAAAAGATAGAAATACACAAAATATAATTTGCTTAACCCATTGAGTGCCAGAGAGGTATCGCGTTGGCTACTTCTCTGGTACTCAAAAGGTTAAAAAGATAACTAAGGTCCTTTTCACCATGTGAAAAAAAAAAATTAGTTGTTAGCCTTTGTGTGCTGCGGGGCGCGCGCACACACACACACACACACACACACACACACACACACACACACAGAGTAAATACGCTCTGCAACATTCGCACAAAGATGCAGCATTTTGCTCAGACAGTATGATAATGGAGCTACAAACCTGATTTCAACGGAATTGCACTGAAACTGCATTAAAATCATACAAATGTTCCAGGTAGCTGTATTTTCTCTGAGATTTTATCATTTTCAGTTTCTATTGAGAGAGTGGGATGCTGGGAAACATTTTGTAAATTGTAGCATTAAAAACACACTGACATTTAAAGTTGCTTAAATAAAAACCATGTGTGAAAGAGCCTTAGCAATTACAAATTAAATAGATTGCTATAACTTTAAATATCACGTACTAGCATATGTAAAAATTATTTATGTTACATCCCTAAAATAACCATAACCATAAACCTGCTTTCTAATGCATGTGCAAATGGTTCTGCTCACAAGTTATTTAATTGAGCTTGTGCTGTGTGTAATGAGAGAAGAGGTAAAGTCAGATAATTTATTCTGATTAGTGCCCACTCTTCTTATATTCAGAAAGCTGATATTTATCTCAGACCATTTGCAGACAATTACCTCAAGTTTGCTATGCAAATTGGAGCCCTAGAAAAGGCAGGAAAGGTTGTCGCCTTAGAGCATAATCAAGACTCGATTTTAGGCCTCAGGACACAAATAGAGATGTGTGTGTGTGGTGTTGCATGCATGTATGTTTGCGGTGTGTGTGTGTGTGTGTGTGTGTGTGTGTGTGTGTGTGTGTGTGTGTGTGTGTGTGTGTGTGTTTTTGGACGACTTAAACTTGTGTTTAGGTTTAGGATTATATTTTAGAGATGTAACTATGAATATGATAGTACATGTTTACATATCCCAGCAATAAAGTATGCAACATTTAAAGTTATATCAACCTATTTCATTTTATGTGTTAGTGTTCCATTAACCTCCAGAAGGGTTTTCAACACCTTGTTTCGAAGTGCACTGGACAGTCCTCAGTCACTCAAATAGTTAAGACATTCGAATCTGTACTTCAGCGAAAAATGTTTTTAGTGCTTTGCAATATCACTCCTGCTACAAAGAATGACATACTGCCCCTACTATGATAACCATATTGATCTCTTCTGCGGTTGGTGACAATTTTTCCCATCAACAAACAACTATGGTAGCAACGTAGATAACTCCTTTAGGAAAAGCAATGTTTAAAGGGATAGTAATGTCAGAAAAAAGTATTAACTATATGGTAGATACAATTAAAAGACAGTACTTGCACTTACTTGTATCTCTCAAACCATTATGGTTTGAGAGATACAGGAAAATAAAGTTCTCCGCTCCCTCTTCTTTCTGCTTGACAAGCTGTAAAGCTGTCAGAAGCAGATTCTGGTAGCTTGACCAGACGCGGCTCTTCAGCAGCGCAGATATAACGATATCTAAAGATAAATACTTCATCAGAATGGTCTGCAACGTGTGCTTGCAAACCAGGCACACATTGTAGACTGTTCCGATGGAGTATTTATTTTTAGGTATCGCTATGTCGGAGCTGCTGAAGAGCCGCATCTGATCCAGGAACCAGAATCTGCTTTTGACAGTTTTACAGCTTGTCAAGCAGAAAGGGGAGGGAGCGGAGAACTTTATTTTCCTGCATCTCTCAAACCATAATTGTTTGAGAGATACAAGTAAGTGCAAGTACTGTCTTTTAATTGTATCTACCATATAGTTAATACTTTTTTCTGACATTACTATCCCTTTAAACATTGCTTTTCCTAAAGGAGTTATCTACGTTGCACCTCCCTTCTGATCTGGCTGAGCAGTGTTACATCAGTAAAAGAGGCAGGAGGGGAATACTTTGTCATTGAATTACTCTTGAACTACAACTCTGACAGTCCAAATACTATGATGAAACATTACTATCCCTTTAACGGGTAAATATAAATGGGAGGATACATACAGTGATTAATTATATACTTTATTAGCATATTATCTCTCATAAAACTTTTTGTAGCAGCTCTCAAGCAAAAGACCATGATGAACTACATACTTGTTGGAAAAACAAGTTTAACCCTTTGCATGCTAGAGAGGTCTTTAACGCATGGCTTCGCCATGCATTGTAAACATCTTTAACATCTAAGGGAGTTAACCTTTTGAGTACCAGAGGGGTATTCAACTCACTGCAATGTGATGGACTCTTCTCTGGCACTCAGAAGGTTAATGTGATAGTAAGTCTCTATTTTGACTTTGCATATTTTGCAAGCGCATGATCCAGAAAGTCACATTTTCACTTTTGCATTTTCATCTATTTTTTTTTTTTCCACGTGTATGTCCCTGACAGTCCCACAGAACTTCCTGGTCAGGCCACCATCAAAGCAGGACTGTGATACAAGGTAACATTATCCCTGCAGTACTGAGTGCTCTGGTTGCTATGTTTTTACACTGCAATTGTTTATATATTTAGAAAGCATTACATCAGGAAAACTACACCGAGATTTAACTTGTCATCAACTATGTATATTTTTGTTTAACACTACATCACTATGACTTCTTTCATAGTTCCCAACAAAAAGGAGCTCAATATCAGGGACACAAAAACCAACACACCTAACATAGGTGAAGATGAAAGCCATTGAAGTACAGGCAATTTTACTTTACATTTATATATGTAACCATATCTGGTTGGCTGTCCACGCTTTCCCATGGTGGCGGGTGGGGGGGGGCAGACTTTTGTCAGCACACCTGTCAATCATCACGGGCAGCGATTCTGGCCACAAGGGGAGGTGGTTTTAACAGCCACCCTGTCCAAACCACTACAGTGAGATTCACAGGAGAGGGGATTTTGACAGCCACCACGCTACCCAGCCACTCCTGTCAAAATCCCTGCAATGCATTTCCAAGTGGCAGTGATTTGGACAGGAGTGGCCAGAAGCGCTAATCTCCCCAGTCACTTTTGTCAACATCACTGCATCAAGTTGCACCGTTCGCTTTGAACTTTTCCTCCCTACCTGACGTGCGCCGCAAAGGAAGACGGATCTTCAAACCCTATAGGCAATGCAGTGTAGCATTAGTAGTATTCTATACTTGCAGAATATGAAATCCCTCTTGCCAGTAAAAGAACATTTATAGATCTCGACTGGGACTAGAGTAATCGATAAAATTATATGAGCCAATTTCTTATTTTATGTTGTTTGTTTCTTTTAACTTGCTACTTTAGCTAGTCTAAGTGCAAGAGAATCAAAAATAAACACATTCCATACAGGATTATAGCATGTAAATACTGTTATACTGTTTTTTTTTTTTTTTGTTTGTTTTAATCTGGCAACTCTAGAAGCAGCCCAAGTATCATATATACTTTTCTCCTAGAAAGGAAGGGAAAGCAATCTCTATAGCTCCCATGCTCTGGATATCCATGTAAAAGATATATATAGGATAACAGATGCTCTGCATTAAAAGACAGGGCTACTCTGGGGTTTCAGATTACAATGTGAGCCAATCGGAGGTCACCATCAAAGATCATTTTACATGTTCTGTGGATTAAATTGTGTGAAATGCTATCTAAAGGAGGTGGGTTGAGGTCAGAGGTAATATTTATCGCCATAGTAGAAGCTTATATACCCTTCGTGTGTGTGTGTGTGTGTGTGTGTGTGTGTGTGTGTGTGTGTGTGTGTGTGTGTGTGTGTGTTATTTTGAGTGGCAACAATTATAGGCATGTGTTTGTGACAAAATATTTTGTCAATAATACTTCCATATTAAACAGGAACTATACCTATTGCAAAAAGTCACGTAACCTAGAGAGGACCACAAGGGTGCACAACACATTACTTCACTATACGGTACATCCTTTTGGTTCTCAGGAGGTTAATGTCTAACAGAAGCACTTACCTAGGTAGGTGTACCTGACTGTTGTATGAAGGATATCTATTTATATACATATCTATATATTATTATTATTAATATTATAATATTTGCAGATATCTATATTTGCTGTGAACTAATTTAACCATTTGAGTGCCCACCCTTCTGGCATTCAAAGGGTTAAGACTGCCTATATATTATGCCCATCAACACAATAAATAGACTTTATCAGTCTTAATGAGATTAGCCTTAGAGAAAGCGTGCCAACCCAGATTCTATCATGGAATACTTCTCAAAGCAGTAATACATCCATATCCAGTTACAGAATACAACAAATGCTCAAGTGCTATTAACCAGGTAAGACTGCTGTGGGAAGGACATTCTTAACAAAGTATATATATATATAACAAAGTGTATAATACACACCCCCTGTCGCTCCCTCTATCCCCCCCCCAAAAAAAAATCAATGTCCCCATCAATCTCTTTTCTCCTTCCCACTCTCCTCCACCTCAAAACAATTACATGTGTGCCCCCCTTTCCCTCCTTGTACTCTCCTGAATAACCAGGACCTCCCATCTACAGGCAGCAGTGACACTAGGACAGCGGAAGGCATTCTTGAATTCACTGCCCACTTCCTCCAGTACATGTGTGCACCTCCCTCTCCATCCTTAAACCTCCCTATGGAGGCAGCCGTGACACTAGGACAGCGGATGGAATTCTTGAATTCACCGTCCACTTCCTCCAGTACATGTGTGCTCCCCCCTCTTCATCCTTAAACACCCCTCTGGAGGCAGCCGTGACACTAAGGCAGCAGCCAGCACTCTTGCACTCACCTCCTGCTTCCTCCGCTCCTGGAAGTCCTCTGTAGTGCAAATTGGCTGCCCTATCAGGACCTTCTGACAGGGTACTACCAGCATGCGCATTGAATCTATGGTAGTGCCCTGTCAGGAGGTCCTAAAAGAGCAACCAACTTGAACTGCAGAGGAATTCCAGGAGTGGAGGAAGCAGGTGGTGAATGCAAGAATGCCACCCGCTGCCTCAATGGCATGGCTGCAACCAGAGTGGGGTCCTGGATTTCAGGTGGGTTTGAGGATGGAAAGGGGGCACAAATGTAATGGTATTGTGGTGGGGGAAAATGGGAAAGGGAAGAACGGGGGGGAATTTGAATTTTTGTAACTTCCCCCCATCCATCATTTATAATACACCCCCAACACACAAATGCATGCACACACACACTCTTCACATAAGGTGAAATGGGGTTAAAATGTGCACCAATGGGGAGATTTATAGCTCTCCTGTGGTTTAATTATGTTCCAGAATCTTTTCGTCTGTGGATAAGGCCCTAGTACACAGATGTAAACAAGAGAATACAACGTACTTTACTCAATACAGAAAGGGCTTAGGAGTTATATGCACAATGTCAAAAAGTGGATCAATTCTGGTACAAGTCAACTGCATCACTGGAACAAATAAAAAAGACCAGTTCTTTAAATGCTCAAGAGGTCTCAACCACATTTCTTTTCGAGAAATTAAGATATTTAAAGCTCAATTAAAAAATTTATTTGAAAAAATTTGAGTGTATTCCCTATGGTGCAGCTAGTTTGCCCCAGCACTGCTTCACTTTTATTTTAAGTATATGGCCCTTAGAGGACATAAGCATTCTACAAAACTTTCTTAACAATTTAAATGAGCAGAACATTTTTATGAAAACCTCACGAGTCATTTATGCAAATGTTATAAAAGTTAAAATTGTCAGAAAGTGAGTAACAGTGTGATCACTTCCAGAAAGTTCCAACTGACAGCATGACTCAGCAGTTTCTTTCACATTCTACGGAGAACATTTTGACAGTGACTTGCCTCCACCCATAGAATGCAACAGAATAACTCACTGAAGTCTGACCACTAGGGAGCACTGTTACCAAGAAAAAAATACAAGTTTAAAGACCAATAACTAATGCATCTCTCAGTGGGAAAAGCCAGGCACTATAATAATTTGTATTTTCATTCCAAGAAAAAGAAAATGAAATAAGTGTTAACCCTTTGCGTACCCCTCTGGCACTCAAAGGGTTAAAGGTCAGTCACCAACTGGTGTAGCATGTTAAGCCCTTGAGGACAAAAAAGGGGTGTGCAACACATTGCTTTGCTCAACTAATTGTGCTCCCATCTGGTCCTCAAGGGGTTAACACACACAGATCAATGGCATTAGTGCTTTGGTAATTAATAAGATTACTTACCGAAAATTTCTCCATTTTTGGCATATTCAGTCACAAGATAAAGCATGTTTTTGGTTTCCATAACCTGAAGAAGTAAAAGGTCAACAGACAATAATTAAAGGTTAAACAAATAATAAATACATGAACAAATAAAATATATTACAATAATACCATTAAAATAATGTTTTCTTTGTTATTGAGATGATTTTTCTAAACATCTTTAGCCCTTTAACCCTTTGAATGCGAATGGGGTACACAAAGCATTGCAAAGTAATGCATTGTGCACCCCTCTGACACTCAAAGGTTTAAGAACAAGAGGGTTATACACAGCCATAATCCTTATTATTTACATTACATCTAATAGTTACAACTGCTCTCCTCTTACTACCAGGCAAACCCATGATAGAAGAGTTATTCAATTGTGCTTTCCCAATAAGGAACATAATAACTATGTTTCTGCACACTAATAACCCACAGCCTTTGGAAAAATGGAGTAAATAGATACAAAATGACTGTTACAGTAATAAAGCTTTGAAGCAGAATTCAGATGCAGCTCCCCTACACTTCCAGCTCGCACGATAGATGTGTTGATGCAAAGAAAGTTAGCAAAAAAAGGTTATAACCTGCATACACAGCAAGGGTGGGAAAGCCTCAGACCCTCCATATTTTAGACTACAATTCCCATCATCCTCAGCTGGAAATTTAAAGGGGAACATTCACCTCAAATAAACTTGCTCCCATATTAATCAGGAGGTAAAACTGACTATAAGTGTCTGTTTTATTTTTTTAAATTTCTATTTTTTTTTTTTTTTTTAAATACAGTGTTTAAATTTTTCCTGTTGACGTCATAGTTGCTGTTGCCTGCGGAACAAACAAATCCCCGCCCACCACCTTCCCATCTTTCTACAGGTGCACGCTCCCTACTGTAAGCTCCTGAGTATTGAGTAAAATCAACACAAAGCTATTAGCTGGGCTGATGCAACCCTTTGAGTACCAGATAGGTATGCCGTGCATTACTCTGCGATACATAGCGTACCCCCTGGCACTCAAGGGGTTAAATTAATTCCTTACCGAGTTCAACGCGGCACTTAGTTTAACTATGGTGCGCAATGCTGGCTCCAGCGTTCATATCCGCACAGACAGAATGGAACTTCAGCTATATGCAGTGTGTAGTCATTATTAAACTAACATTGCATGTACTACATACAGCATTTATATGCGTCTGTTATCTGAGGCCTTTTAGCCTATCCCCGCTTATATATTGGGATGGTTTTTAACTTAGCCCTTTGAGTGCCAGAGGGATAAGCAATGCGTTGTGTACCCCTCAGGTACTCAAAGGGGTAATGTGTTGCATTATCTTTGTTTTAGCTGCTTTGTGGAGAGTGTGAAGGTTCTCAGATGCCAGACTGGGGGTATGGAGAAGTACAACACCAATTCAGTTGGATTTGCATATACTCTGCGACTCCAGCGTACTTGCACAGCATCTTTGTGACTGTGCTCAAGCCAACACATGAGTCACAGGCATCCACCAGCTCTTCACATTACCCACAGGAGAAGTGAGGAATAAAAAAAGGATCCCAAACATCACTAGTTTGGAGGCAGATGATCTCGCTGGAGAAACTTCAGAACTACATCACTATGCAGCCAGAGAGAGAGACTGCCAGAGAGAGAGACTGCGAAACGCCATCGCATCAGTGTGTGAGACTAGATTATTTCAATATATATATTTTTGGACATACATTTACTTCTTCTTCCACTGTAATAATAATATTGTTGCGCTGCCTCCCACCTCCTATATTGTGGATCCCCACTGTGGCCGGCTACAGTGCTTGGGATGGTGAGCTCAGTAAACTTGGCCCTTGACTGTACAGTCTGCCTAGAATTTCTGCTTGACATTTATTCTACCAACATGTGCATGTTTCACCAGAGAAGGGGCAGTCTTAAAAGCTGACTGACAGGGATTAGGGCAGGGGAGAGCTGTCCATCTTGTCTACCTAACCAAGATGGCTGCGCTCTCCCCCATGATGCGGAGCATCAATAAGGTATATTTTCATGTTAGGAAGCCATCTCTTTGACATAAAATGGGCCTTTCTGCACTATTCCATGAGTTTAGAAACATGGGGGGATGGGCGGGTTAGATGTAGGTGATAGTTCCGCTTTAAGGATGATGGAAGTTGCATCAAGGCGCAGTAAACTTTATGAAAACATTATATATATATATTTCTTTTTACATATTACGTATTACTATCCCATTAACTCCTTAAAGGACCAGTGGGGTGTGCAACGCATAACAAAGCATTAAGGTGTTAAGTACAGCTACATGTGGAAATGTAATATGGCAGTTAATCCTTCTTCTCAATCTCATTCTAGCCATGCTGGAACATGCAGCGCTTATTTAAACGTCATGACTGTCTGCCTCATATGGTATCAAACGCTGACTCATTCTTTCACAGAGTCTAAACGGTCCCGTCCTGAGGTAACCTCAGTGTCCTAGCTACAGAAGGTTCACCCAAATTGGCAGCGAAGAGTGATACGTAAATTATTTAAAGTAAAGCTATAAACAAATACAGTTAAGCTACATCCTTATTTTTCGGTTTATATCATTTTGTAGCCTATTGGAGCCAGAAAAATGGTGTTGATGGCACTTGTGATGAGTTTTAAACAAAAAGGGGTTCAAACAAGATCCTTCTGTTAAGAAACACATACTGAATGCTATTAACTCCTTAGATAAGGATTGGGCAAACTGTGGCTCTCCAGCTATTGCAGAACTTCAGATGGTTTGTTATTTCACAGTAGCTTATTTCTGCCCTGTATAGATTTTGTTTTATCTTAGCAAAGCTTCATAAGTATTTTCATTAACCGTTTGAGTGACAGAGGTATACGTCTCTGGGCTAAGTGAACAATTTACGAAGCAGCTTACTGAGCTTCAAAAACTCAAAACTTTATTAAATGATGACACATGAAGGGATCACATACTTCAGCTAAAACGGATAAACACTGGTTGCAAAAAAAAGTGGTAAGTGTGGTGAAAGTGGTAAACCTATATAGGAAGGGTACCTACCTGGTAAAGCTTGATAATGTGTGGATGATCCAGCATCTTCATTATCTGCACCTCTCTGTAGATCTTCTCCAAATTCACAGCATCTAGCTGAGACTTGTCAATAATCTTTATTGCCACCTACAGGGAAACAAACAAGTGATACCAATAATCAATGTTTGCAATGGCAAAGAATAAGGCACAGCTTTGAAACCTGCAGTTGCACACCTACTGTTGGACTACAATTGCCATCATCATAAGTTGAGGATGCTGGGATTTATACACCACCGCTTGAGGGGCCGGAGGTGCACAACCCCTGGGATATGGGTATCATAAAATAGTAAAGCCACTCAATATAATGCAAATCAAATAAACTACCAAAATATAACAACTTTCTGGATCAAAACAGGAATTATATAAAGCCACTAGTGTTGCTCTCTGGCACTTAATGTGCTTAACTTATAAACACAAATCTAACTTCTGACTGGTACTAAAATATACGTGCATTTGTATGTAAAGCAATAGACTGGAGACCTTACTAGCATTTAAGCGATTAAAAGCCCCCTTTAAGATAGTGGGAATTACTTGTCCCCATCGCACAAATTGTTGCACTTCTGTCTTTATACTTATGCCCCAGTGTGTCAGTGGGAATTCAGTGAAGTGATATAGGAGATAAATACATCTATAGGTAGTGTAGAAAAGCCTGCATGAACACGTAAGGATGGATATCAAGGTCTCCCAAAAAATATTTTTAATTTATTCATCATTTTTGTGATAAATACAATTAACCACGCAAGAAAACACAGTGCATGACAATCCAGGACATTGTACTAGCTGAATATTTGGATATTAATATATTAATGGACCTCTACATTCTCATCGCTCTATAGTGGGCCACAAGTACTTTGTTTTTATTTCATTGTATATCAGTTTAAAAATGTAACATTCCCATCTCCTCGAGCTGGGTATCTCTCTGAGTAACACCCCCTCTCCCCCAACTTTACAGGAGCCAGAGTGGACTCTTCAGACTTTACGAGAGACAAGCGATCTCTCTTGGCTGTCTCCAAGCCTGAGCTAGGCCTAGCTATATGAAAATTGGAACAAGACCTCTCCGAGATACATGCAAGTCTGTATGAGTCCTCCCCCACAGATGTATACAAGTCTTAGTAGCCACCCCCAGCTGTGCCCCCAGATGAATATGAAACATTGCTGGTTTTGTGTAGGATGGATTAGCCAATCCTTCATATGAATCTGAGTGGCTTCTTCCAGCTGAATGAGAGCCTAAGTGTGAGTCTCAGAAACCTCCATTAGTTTAGAACAGGGGTAGATCTTTTTACCTCCACCTTTTGGGACCTATAGCTCCCATATGTTGTAGTCCTCAACAGCTGGAAAGACAAATATTGACTACCCCTGGTTTAGAGGCAGTGATGCCTAGAAACCCTGCTTGCTGTATGCCAGTTTGAGCACAATGACACAGTGAATAACACTGCTGATATTTCATGACTCAAGTCATTTCTCCGAATTCTATTCATCTCCTCTGAGGCCCTGCGACAGCTGGCAGGAGAGCACAGGGATTGCCAGAGAGACAGCCTGATTACTCGCGCACCCCACAGGACACCTCGAGGACACGCTTTTATCCCTAGAGATTTTCAGACTTTAACCCTGTCCTGCCACAATGACACAGAAAGACAAATACCAGTTTATTCTTTGATTTGTATGGAATATATATAAAATGGTATATAGGCAAACACAAATCATGTAGGAATATAAGATTTTTATAAAGAATCACAATGTAGTTAAGCAGGTTGAAGTTTCACAAGCAGTGTGGTTTCCATTGATGCATTTGTTTTATCATGTGTCACGTGGACAAGGACGAAAGACTGAGATACTGACCATACACATATGCATGCCAGAAAGGAATCCCTGAAAAAGGGTATAAAGTTAGGGGTAGTCAATGTCTGGGCTTACAACTGTTGGGAACCACAAATTTCCTCATCCCAAAGCAGCAGTCTTATTGAGTAAAGGAATGTGCCCACTAAGTGAACTGTGTGTAGTGTGAGGCCTTGTGTATAAAAGAGGTGCACCACAGGAGAAAAAATAAAAATTCCAAACTCTCATTTGCACTGTTATGGAGACCTCTAAAATTCAAATGGTTAAAAGCCCCATTTAAAATGAATTAGAATGTTTAATTGTCCCCTATAGTGCAGTTGGTTTGCTCCAGAATAGCAATTCTTTCCGTTTGGGCATAAGGCCCGCTAATTTTATTTCCATAAATCTCATCAGATACATGTTTTACAAACCACAATCCTATATTATAATTCGCTAAATATGTTTGTCAGAAGCCGTCATGCGAAGTAGAGACGGCTGCACGCGCTGCAGTCATGTGCAGTACTGACGGGGCACTCCGAATTTAGATCGTAGTCCTCTCTGCACACCGCCTGAATTCAGCCGAGGTGCTTTTGGGAAGTCAGTACTGCACATGACTGCAGCGCCACCTTTGTTGGCCCATGTACACGGGCTTTAAAACTAGTTGCTTACATAAAATGTAACCACTTAAATAGCACGGGAGTTACCCATTAACCCTTTCTGTTGCAGAGGGGTACTACGCAACACAATGCTTTGCAATGCACTGTGTATCCCTCTGGCACTGAAAGGGTTAATGCACTGAGTGCTAGAGAGGTCTCCAACTCATTGTGAATCAACGGGTTAACTAGGACAAATTAATAAATCAAAACATAGGACCTATGATCAAAAGAAAAGTAGAGAGTTCTGGGGCAAACCATTTGTACCATGGGGAGAACTGAAAATCCCTTGAACGCTACAGGGGTCTCCAACACATTGATAGGCAATGCATTGAAGACCTCTCTAGCATTCAAGAGGCTAAAATCCACAATGTTAGTTCTCCCCTATAGTGCAAATGGTTTGCGCCAAAACTCCTCAACTTTTCTTTTAAACATATGGCCCAAAGACTCACAGAGCATATATAGATCAGAGAAGCAAATCCAACACGTTACGTAACCCTCTGAGTGCCAGACAGTGTAAGTAACACACTGCTCTGAAAGTTTTACTTCATCCCACCGGCACTCAATGGGTTAATGTCTCCATTCTTACAATTAAAACAATTACAAGGTCATGCCTTTCAGTAGAGTCATGCACACACTTGTATCAAGGTACAAACAAGTCATGCTGATAACTACGGTCTAGCTTTGAAATGCTAGTGTTACAGAACGGAGCATTAGTTGACGGCATACGAGAGGTGTTTATCTTGAACTATTTGCATGTTTCTGTAACAATCTTGGACTTAGAACTAGCAACGGAAAACAAAAAACTTTTGATTACACTTGGTTATACTAAAAACTACCAAATGCAAAACATGCAAGTAAGTGACTTCTCCAGATCTCCTTTGGAGAATTTGTTTTTTATAAGTCACCACTGTGTCTCCGTAGACTAGAGATAAGCATCCATATTTACCCTAAGGGACACACATGTAGCCCACAGGTCTAACAAAGGGTGGCAAACTATGCCATCAAAATGTTATAGAAGCGTTGAAATAAGTAGCTTAATTGGAGGCTAGAGGGATATCAAGACCTCTCAAACACACAAAGGTGGAACAATGTAAGCATAAAGGAAGGTATGCCTTGAGGCAAAGGAGAAGACTGTTGATGTGTGTGTCTCCATCTTCTTTTCCCACTGTACTAAATAATAGACTGTGGACCATAGGAGAACCCTCTGGGGTTGCATTAAGTACAGAGATACCTTTTGTCCACTTCCATTGTGGACTGAGCCCCATTCTCAGGAAAAGACTTCCCTTATGGAAAGTATCAGGGCCACCTTTTGTTCTCCAGAGTTTTGGACTAAGCCCCCAACCTTTTTGGCAAACCCCACCTATTCCCCATCCATCATCTCACTTATACTGCAACCTTATTATGAGAAAAGGCAGATTTGGAAAAACCCACCACAGAACTCCAGGGGAACTGGAATGAAATGTTCTGGGAATGATTAGAAAACATAAAGAAGTCACTGTATTCACAAAGTAAAAGACCAAGGCAAGTTCAGTGAACAAGAGACTAAAACGTGGAGACTGAAACACTGTGCAAGTGAATACCAATAGACTTGTGGATTCAGGATTAGTTTACAAACATTAGCAGAGCAACTGTCCAGGACTAGTGCAGAACCACACAGTGACTCTTTGGGAGTATTTACAAAACAGCAACATTAGCCATGCAGCAAATTTAATGGCTCTGTGTCCCATATTTATAAAAGCAAACTGGAGTAAACCGACTGCAGAATAGGGGACAAATAAAAATTCCTACATTCCCATGCACTTGAATAGAGCAATTTAACCCACTGAATGCTAGAAAGGTCTCTAATGCATTGGGAAGCAATGCACTGAAGACCATTTTAACATTCAAGGGTTAAAAAGCCCAGTTTAATTTACAGTGGGTTTTAACCCTTTGAGTGCCAGAGGGATACGCAGAGCAATGTGTTGCATACCCCTCTGGCACTCAAGTGGTTAATTGCCTCATGGTGCACTTGGTTCACTCCAGTTTGCTTAGAAATATGGTCATATGAGCAATTGTTGCACAAACCAACTGCACCATGGTGGTGGTGTGGGGCAAAAAAGGCAAAAGGCAACCCTTTGAATTGCTAGAGAGGCGTCTCAATGCCTTGGAACTGTCTGTAGAATTAAAAAGCATTGGAAATCCACAGGATTTTCGGAAAGTTTTCTTTCTTCCCTATGGTGCCAGTTGGTTTCCTCTGAAGCTGCCTTTATTTCATTTGCTGCAAAAGCCTCTACACATATCAAATGGAAGAATGCAAATTTAAACTGCAAATATTAAAATAATTTCTATGAGTGTATTTATAAAAAAAATGAATGAGATATTCAGAGTGGTTGTCTTGAGGGCTCCCTCCAATGTTGCTGAGCCTCAGTGTAATATCTCCTATAGCCCAGCATGAGTTTATGAGTCTAGCTGAGACCCACAGAATTATACAAAAATTAATCTCGGAATCCAATCAATAGGCTTTCTGCACTTCTTGGTTTGCTCCAGAATGTTTTCATGCATATGACCCTAAATCTTACCTTAACCCCCTTGAGTGCCAGAGGGGTACACAACGCATTGCTTTGCAATGCGTTGCGTACTCCTCTGGAACTCAAAATGTTAAATTGAAAACCATGGCCTATTCAAACTATATCTTTTAATCCACCCACCCATGTAACCCACCAACTGCCTATATCCCTCAACTCTTTAAAGGGATAGTAATGTTTCATAATAAAAGCAGCTCTAATTAATCATCATAGTATTTGGACTTTGGAGAGTTATTTCAATTCTGTCAGAGTTGTTGTTCAAGAGTAATTGAATGATAAAGTATCCCCCTCCCTCCTCTTTTACTGATGTAACACTGTTCAGCCAGAGCAGAAGGGAGGTGCCCAGGTAGACTGCAGAGAGGGACAATCTTCAATTAAGATAAGGGAAAAACCTGAAAAACTTGTCAAGGGGGGCAGGGCTTTCATTGTACTCATAGGAAGAAGATTGTCCCCTGCTGTTATCTGTCTGGTCTATGGACTGCATTCCACATCTGTCAAGAGATGGCTTACACTAGGTAAAAGGGGCGGGAGGGGGAAACTTTGCTGGTGAATATCTCTCAAACCATAAAGGTTTGAGAGATAAGACATATCGTTCTTTATGTTTTTTTAATGCCTACAAAATAAAATAAAGGTAAAACGAAGTATTACTATCCCTTTAAAGGAATAGTAATGTTTCACAATAAAAGCAGCTCCCATTAATCTTCATATTATTGGGGCCATGCAGAGTGTTATGTCAATACTGTCAGAGTTGTAGTTCAAGAGTACCTGAATAATAAAGTATCCCCCTCCCGCCCCTTTTACTGATGTAACACTGCTCACCTCAGAGCAGGACTGTCCGGATGGATCGCAGAAAGGGACAATCTTCAGTGAGCATAAGGAAAAACCTGTCAAGGGGGGCAGGGTTTTCCTTATACTCACAGTAAGAAGATTGTCCCTTGCTGTCAGCTGTCTGGTCCCAGGAAATAACTCTCTATGGCAAGAATACTATGAAGATTAATTGGAGCTGCTGTTTTTGTGAAACATTGCTATCCATTTAAGGACCAGATGGATGCACTTTCTCCTGGTCTTTAACCCTTTGAATGCCAGAGGGGTGTCCAATGCATAGCTACTCACTGGCACTCAGTTAAAAGGGTTAATCTAACCGCTTATTCCCAATATCGGCATAATATCAGTCCTTCCCGTGCTCATACAAGTGAAATAAAGCAAATGTTTAATGGGAAGAGACATAAATGTGGTTAATCCGACCATCTTCTTAGACCAAGTAGATTTCCTAAAAGCAGCCAACATGTGCCAATTAGCAGCAACATGTTGCCTAAATACATCCCATGTTGTTGTAGAAATCAAGCCTGCTTCCTCTGGTACATAAAACTCCTGGCAGAGTGTTCATAGCTAGGACGTGTCCCGATGGCTTGGTTTCCAGTCTGGAGTGAAGCCGGCCTTGCAAGCATCACATTCCAGCTCTCTCTGTGCTGCTGCTTCCAAAAGTACATAGTGCATGCAGCCAAAAGCAGGAAGAAAGGCCTTGTGGTTAAATAATGAGGGTTCATAAATAATAATAAAACAAACAAGAGGGCTTTGTTTAAACCTGCTTTGGCTTACAGTCTTGTTGGTTTTGTTAGGCTCACATGATGACTTTGCTACTGGCTCAACACTCCCCTGTTAATGACCTTAGGAACTACAATATCTATGGTGTATTGCTAAGGAATACAATATATAATACATGTACTAAACACTGTATTGAACACCATATTTGCAGGAATAATAAGCTCTTGACTTGTAGAACTTTGAGTCTGATATGGGGAGATAAGCCGGCATGTCCTGCTCAGTCATGGAGATAAAATGGTTTGCCAAGCTGATACTGGGAAGAATTGCCACCATTGCACTTAGTAACTGCATTCATTTTAGTTATGGAAACACAGAATTACACAATGTTAACAATTCTGTTGGTTGGGAAATGCGACTTCCTATGACCTCCGTGCCAGAGGGTAGGAATAGGAGACTAAAGGGGAACAAATATCACATCACACATAAAGGGGCAGGACTCCACTATGAACATGTTGTCTCTACTGACCACACTGAAGCCTCAGTTCAATAAGCTGTAACATGCAACATACTGGAAACAAATCAACTGTACTATGGGGAGAAATAAAATATCCAAAAGTTCCCATTGATTTAAATAGTCTATTTAACCCCTTGAGTACTAGGCATCTAATGTATTGTGCATTAAGGTGCTGCGTCCCTCTCTGGCACTCAAAGAGGAAATCAATGGGGATTGTTTATTTCTCCCCTACAGTACAGTTGGTTTACTCCAGAATGGCTTCTCTTTAGCTTATTAAATTGCGCTTTAAGGTCCTTAACAGAAAGTACAGGAGGTGCAATTCTGGAGCAAACCAACTACTGCCTTAAGAGGGGGAGATAAAACATTGACATTGATTTAAATGGTTATTTTAAACCTCTTGAATATTAGAGATACCCAAAATGATGCACTGGACAATTTTCTAACATTCAATGGGTTAAATCCACATTTTAAGGAATAACAACCCTTAATAATAAACCCTCATAAACTTTAATCTTGACAGAAAGTTAGCATGGACACAAAGAATAAATTATTGTAGACTGGTTCGCCAAAACGATTCTTAACCCCTTAATGACAGGGTTTTTTTTTCCATTATAGCGAATGACTTCCTGGACTTACCAGGTAAGTTATCTGTCACTAAGGGGTTAATTAGTTCTGGATATCATGCCAATGTCTTAACCCTTTGAATGCCAGAGGGGTGTCCATAGGATGATGTAGCAACAGAGCCACTTTACAATCTCAAGCCACTGTGATACTGCACTTAAAGTGCAAGTTTGAGCTGTAATAACTTTTGAAATAAATACCTTTCAGTAATGGTAGTACCCTGGTTTTACTCAGGGGGACAAACCTAACAATATATATTTTTTTACATTTTAAATATTACTGTCCTTTAATGGGACTAGTTTATTACCAATATTTCCACCTCTGTGAGTAGCAGCATTATAAACTTATAGTATTCAGTGTATCGACTGCCCAAATGGTTCTCCACACCTGAGCACATCCTGTGAGCTCCAGTGAGGCAGCTGTTGATTCCTGTTGGCTGATGGGTATGACTGACATCACATCTGCACAGCCAATAAGAATGAGGCTGCCTCTGGACCTGAACAACAAGATGGGAGAAGGTGGTAATAGCAATAAATATCTGTTAAACTTGTAAGCTTTAAAACACACACACACACACACACACACACACACACACACACACACACACACACACACACACACACACACACACACACACACACACACACACACACACACACACACACACACACACAGGCCCCAAAAATGTGCTACCATTACAGTTGAACTATTAATGCATGGGATAGGTTAGGATAGCTACATAGAACAGTATGTGTTTGACATAAGCACTTTTGGAGCACACGCCCTAAACTAAAGGGAATGTCTCAAATTCTCAAAGTAGAGAACTAAACATAAAACGTCAATGGTGGCTTTTGGCTTAAAAGATTTATTTTTTATTAATTGTGGGAGTTTATAAAAAGGCTTTTTTTCAATAAATAAAGGATTAGCCATTCCGCAGCGAGCAGACTCATTCTCTCTGAGGTGCCAGCCTTAGCAGGGGAGGGGTATGTGTACGGAAGTGTGATGGAGAATGCAAAGTCATATTTATAAATCAAGGCTGTACATTAATGAATGTGAAGGAATTGTAAAGGTGCCTTCTTAAATTGCTCTCTCTAGAAGTAGCCTTGTTTACAACACACACAACATTTGGTAACCTGAATTTGTTGTAGTGGGAATCTGATGATTTTTAATCCTTTGAGTGCCAGAGGGGTAATCAACGAATTGCAAAGCAATGCGTTGTGTACCCCTCTGGCACTCAAAGGGTTAATGGCAACAATGGAATAAACCCTGCAAAGTAATGCATTAAAGACAACTCTGGTGCCCAAAGAGGTCAAAGTATGAATTTCTTAAAAATATTGTCGGTCATGTATGTAAAAGATGCCTATGTAATCCACGCCACATATAATAAGAAGCGTATTTCTGACTGTTTCCGGCCCTTACAATACTAATCATGGTTGCTGTGTCCTTCTAGTCTAGTAGCTCAAAAGTCAAAAGATATTTACTTAAATCGCAATTGAAAGGTCAGAGTGTCAATCACTTGGTCTTGCAGGACCTGGTACATAGCAAATGTTGAACTCATGGGGACAGAAATATAGAGAGACTACATCCCTTCCATAAAACCCCCTCTACAATTTTATCTTAACCCCTTGAGTGCCAGAGGGAATGCATTGCAAAGGGTTAATATGCCATGTATCGAGGAATTCAGCAATCCTCAGATGACATTTTCAGTGTGGATTCAGTCAGAGAATTATGTGCACTGTTTGGACCTCAATGTCAAATACTACACAGTACCAGAATGCCTCAACTAGGCCAGTGCTTGCATCCAAATACTCCTCTCCATGGGACACGTTCAGAAAAAGAGGAGAAATTGGAACCAACTGCATTATAGGGGACAAATAAAGATCACCAAAATTACCACGGCTTCTAACCATTGAATAATAGAGCAGTCTCCATAAAGTTCCTTAAATAGTTGAAAGGCTGAAAAAAAGTCATGAGTCCATAGCTTTACCATCCTTATGTAAAAAAATCCCTACCTTTGTTTTAGTCGAATGCACCTTTCCTCAAGTCTTAGCTCCTTAGAGAGCCATCTGGCATTCAAGGGGTTTAAATCAGCAGTTAGATAATTTGAAATTTTTATTTGTTCTGTTGTGAAACTTGTTTGCGCCAGAATTGTTCCACTTTTTCTTTCTGGATATTGCTCATGTATGCAGCACCAAAGATGTGGTTTGGAAGGGCGTCATGGTGCAGGAAAGTGCCTGACATTGATACTTGTATAAATTCTTGCTTCAGATTTATTTGCCAGTTCTGGGCTGAATATGTTGACAGAGAATAGTTGGAGCCCTTGGTATGCCATGTGCATCGCATACTGAGATATGTTTTGAGGTGCCCCACGGGGAGGGTAAGCTGTACCTCCATTATATAATTCACCTCCCCTTTCTTTTTGTGAACCTAGTTACTGCAGAAAGGCTGCTAGTTTGACAGGATTTCTGAACAGTGATTTAAAATCATACATACATACACACATGTAAATGTGGAGAGAATATTTTTAAGCACTATGAGCTTTAGCAATCTGCGGCTGGGTTTTGTGTGCTTGTGTGGCCTATCACTTTACGGCTGTGCTGTTGTTCCTAGATGTTTCCATTTCACTAACAGTTGACTGGGACATATATAGCAGGGCACAAATTTGACAAACAGACTTGTTGGCAAAGTGGCATCCTATGACAGTGCCGCGTTGAAAGTCACGGAGCTCTACAGTATGGGTATTCTACTGCCAATGTTTGTCTATAGAGATTGCATGGCCGTGTGCTTGATTTTATACACCTCTCACCAATTATATATATATACATATATATTACTGTTAACATGTGACACTGCAGATGGCAAAAACAATGAAGACCTGGTTCAAGAACACTTAATCCATGTAACAATATGACCTCTTCAACTTAATGCCTTGACTCTGCAAAGAAGCTTCAGCTTATATTGGAGAGGAACAATCTTTTGTCTTTTTCATAGATAAATATTTGGCCAAGTAAGTTTAAAGCTGGTTGCATGGAACAAGTATTCCTTAAACATAGGTCTAACCTCCATGAACTTTGCTGGTCATGGGTGTGATCCAGTAGGGTTAATAAGTTATTTCCTCTGGAAGCTTGCCACACTGAAAGTCTGGAGATGACCCACTTGGGTTTATAATGTTATTGATGGCCCTGACCTGAAATAAATAGAAGTACCAATCCCTCCAACTTCAGTAGCACAAAAGCTACAATATAGCACTTTATACATATTGCAGAGTCTGATACATTTTGGAGCATGCCTGCAACAATTGGGGGTGGATTCCCCAAATCCCTACTGATATAAATAGGACTTTTAACTCCTTGAATGCTAGGGTGGTCACTAATGACCAATCTTCATTGTTAACAGCTTCGTAAATAGGTGTAGGCAGGAGCAGTACAAAAAACAATCAGTCCCTGCATAGATTTTAGAGAGAAGACCCATTTGTATGGTTGTACCCCCCCCCCATCTGATTTCCCTAATTCAGCAGAGGCGAGAATCAAAATTTCAGATCCGGTGCACAGACAGAGGGCTGCAAGGTCCTCAAGTCATTGCAACTGCTGCAAAGAATAACCTCTGTAGGGGGTTCTGGTACACAAACTATGTCAGCGCAATTTGCAGACTTCTCATACTGCACGCCCAGAGACTGCAACAGTTACAGGAAAACTCTCTCTCTCTCTCTCTCTCTCTGTCTGCGACTGTAAACGAATGTCACGGCCAGCAGTCATTTGTTTAACTTGTGTCTTAGGAGGCTTGTTTGCTGCCACATAGAAAGTCATTACATTTTGTGGTACTTGAACACCGGTTTGTCAAAACACTGACAAGTTTTATTACAGCATAGAATGTAAGTTAGATGATGACTTTTAGAGACTATTGAAAAGCAGCTTGTTGATGACATTTAAGGACTGAACAAAAGGTGTTCTAGAACGAAAAAAATAGTTTGATTGGAAATGAGCAGAAATCTGACTCTTCAGCCATCAGAATGCCGGTATTCATACAGATCAGGCCAAACCAATTCATCAGTCCAAATACACAGACTGTTGTGGTTTGTTTTGGTCTGTTGAGACAACAATTACACATACACACACTCATACACAGATCCCAATGGAGTAAAACTAAGTTTTCAAGCCAGTTTGAACAGAACAGACTGGCAATGTGGCTGGCGCTATCTGGTAGCCCCATACACACACACACACACACACACACACACACACACACACACACACAATAAAATAATGATCTGATCTCTATACAATCTCTACACAGTGAGCAGTGTGGCTGCTAGGAATAGCCTAACACGTAAATCTGTGGATATTTCTGAAGATACCTGCATGCTGTTCCACAGAATGTCATCATGCTGTTTTGTTTAAGACACAATGACTACGTGAGACTGTAGTGCTTTGGAGAACCACAAGTCATAAAAGGTTTGTGATGAAGTAAAATTCTTTTTTGTCTTTTTTACCCTTCGTAAGCCAGAAAGGTAAGCAGTGCACTGCATTACAAACCTATGCATTGGAGATCGCTATGGCAATCAAAATGTAAACAACCTCAAAAATGTTAAGAGCTTAAGGGTCCCTAAATACAATGTGCCAGTTCTAAGGAAACTCTTGAATCAAGTATATACGTACAAAATAGATCCCTTTCTCCAAGTGGCTTAACACGATATCATTCCTCCATTCTTTTTTACATAGACCAAAGAACATTTTATCAACACACTGGGTCGTATGTTCAAAAGCAAATTGGAAGTGTTCTGGGGCAAACCATTTGCGCTATAGGGGAAGATAAAAAAAATTCCATTGATTTAAATGGGGATTTTAACCCCATGAATGCGAGAGAGGTCTCCAACACATTCTCTCACATTCAAGGGGTTAAAATTCCCATTTAAATCAATGGGAATTTTTGGAATGTTTAGTTCTCCCCTATAGTGCAAATGGTTTGCCCCAGAACTCCTCCAATTTTCTTTTGAGCATTCAGCACTTTAAAGAGTTATTATAATAGATACAAAAACATGAGGTGATTGTCCAATATCTCCAGGATGCAGCAATGAGTTATTGCACCGCTCCTGGCAGGCAGGAGAATTTAATGAACCAACCCCAAAATGTGCAACAAAATTTCCAATGGAAAAAAAATGGCAATTAAATTATAAACCGTCTTAATTAAACATTGTAGCTGAAAAAATGTAATTACAGAGTTACTCTGGCACTAATTGGGAATTGAATTGTGGTTTTTAAGCGGTCTAATTGGGATGTTAATTAAGGTTGTTAATGATAAAACAATGAACTGTCTTAGCAATATGATAATATAAATGAGGGGTTTGAGAAGAGAACAAGCAATGCATTTGAAAGAACACTACATGTTAAGGGGCCAGCGCTTCCTAAGACAAAATTTAGATGTGCAGTAGCATGTTCATACAAGAAAATAAAGCAGATGTGTATTTTATTTGCACAAGGCATTGAATATATATTAAAAAAAAAAAAAAAAAAAAAAAAAAAAAAAAGTTTAGAAACTTTCGTATATTGCTATGACAATGGAAGAGTCTTTGTTCTAATCGAGTAGTTAATCTTTTGCCGCTCAAGGCACCCCCCCCACAACAAGCAGTCGGGGGTTATATAGGATGTATGGAAGGGGAAAATACATAGATAGTTATTTAACCACTTAATCGGATAGTAATACTTAAATATTACTAATCCCCATACTGTAGCTATGGTACAAAGAATTGAATTGTCCCCAGGTTCATCTCTCAAACCTTTATGGTTTGAGAGATAACCATAAGCAAAGTTCCCCCCTCCCTCCCCTGAAGTCAGCGTTGTACTGATTGCAGGGATATCCGGTTTTATTTTTCATCAGGCGGCTCTGCAGCTGAGCCGAGATCGCGTTAGTAAAAAATAATTATTTCACTGAAACGATCTTCTACGTGTGTTTGCAAACCAAGCACATGTAGAAGACCGTTTCAGTGAAATAGTAATGTCCAAAAATGTTTTAAATAGATTTATAGAGGCTAGAAAAGGAATCTCATTGCCACAAACCCCATCTCTCAAGCCGCTATGGTTTGAGAGATATTGGCAATCAAAGTTCCCCCTTCCTTCTCTTGATGTCAGCTGTAAAGCAGAGCCGAAATCCCATTATTAGAAAATAACTACTTCATGGGAACGGTCTACAAAGTGTGCTTGCAAACCAGACACACTTTGTAGACCTTTCCAATGAAGTAATTATTTTCAAAATAATGGGATTTCAGCTCTGCTGCAGAGCTGCCGGCTGATCCCTGGACTGGGATCTCCTGCTATCAGCTAGACGCTGACGTCAGGAGAAAGGGAGGGAAGGGGGAACTTTCATTGCAAATCTCTCTCAAACCATAGTGGTGTGAGAGATGGGGTTTGTGGCAATGATGATTTTTTTTTAGCCTCTACAAATCTATTAAAACATTTTTTTGGACATTACTAAAACTTTAAGGACCACAGACCCTTTTTTTTTTTTTTTTTTTTTTTTTAATTTCCAGACTGGTTCAGAGCTCCCCGAACGGAGTGCAGCCGCTCGGGGAGCCCTGAAATCCATTAGGGTCCTGGCACGTCATGGGTCCTTATGGCCTGCCAACCCATGACGTGCCAGGACTGTCCTGGGTCCTTAAGGGGTTAAGGTCTCCTAATCAATATAACAAAAAAAAAAATTATCATATACAACATTTTCCATAAATATGCATTTGAAACTCAACATTCACACTGTTGTCGGTTTTTATAGAAAAACAGGCACCCTAAGTGTATCCATGTCTATGGCATACCAAAGTGTCACCACACCGTGACTGAGAACCACTGCACTGATAGCTTCTCTGATGATTGTGTGTGTTACTGAAATCCCACCCAGTTCTCTTAGCTCACACTACCTCAATAAGATTTCTTTCAGTGGCAGGATTAAAGTAGAAAAAGTACAGGAGGAGAAAGAAAGCAAATTTACCAGACCCAAAAACATTTCAGAAAATAATAAAAATCATCTAAAAAGTATATTTATACTATTTGTGGGACTGCTTGAGTGTCCAGGGTAAGGTTGCCAATTCTTATAAAATTTGTTCCCTACAAGGTAACCCTCAGTCAACTGGGCATAGCTGCTTGGTCGTAATCTAGAATCAAACTTGTTTAAGTTCCAGAATGCTTCTCTGAAGTGCATGGTCTACTGGCTCTGTTTTCTAAGTAAGAGTATATAAACAGACAGAAGTTATGCATTTGGGTTGATGGACCGTATGTAAGAAAATAGAAGCAATCGTGGAAGTAACCAAAAGCACCCCTTAGGGCAGTGGTTCTCACATCTGTCCTAAGGGACCACTAGTAGGATGTGATGTTTGCATTTCATTGCTTAAGCATAGGTGAATTAATCAGAGGCTCCATCATTTTAATTAACTCCCACACGTGCCCAAGAAGGGAAATGGTAAGGACACGGCCTGTTCGTGGTCCCTGGGGATAGTGTTCTGAACCTTTGTCATAGGATACAAATAAAGACTCACTGATCACAATGCTTTAGAGAACTCTCTAGCATTCAAGAGATTCAAATCCCCATTTTATTTTGAATTTGTCCCATAGAAAGCAGATGGCTTGCTCCAGAATTGTTCCTCTTTACCATTCTGTGTACAAGCCTATATTTCATGCTACTATACCTCTTCTTGGTGAGGTACCAGAAAAGGATTAGCTGCTTCTTTATAAAAGATAAACCGTGACATACTGACCCTAAAAAAGCACTTGCAACTGGACAGCTATCAAGGGGATCAGCAGTTTCAACTGGAAATCCTCAGTCTACGTAAAATCGGTCTTGATCCACTATTATCCTTGTCTGAGACGTGTGTGCTGTTGGTCACAGGGGACAACAAACCTTAGAAGCTTAATAAACATCTTATCCCCATTAATGTTCCAAACATATCACTCAGCAACAAGGTTAATCCGTTATCCCTTCTTAAGGCTTAGTACACAATAGCATCATGCCTCTATTCAATAAAATGAGACATAGATTAATGCATATTTAATTACATTGTTTGTTCCCTCTGACTGACAATTTATAACAAACCGATTAATACATTGCTGACCCTATTCCGCAAGCAAACATTGAACAATTCTGAAGCAAACTAATTACACTACAGAGAATAAATGAAAAGTCCCAAAATGCCCATTGAATTAAACTGGGTTTTTAAAGAACATTTTTGAGGCAAGAAAAAAAAGTTATAGCTTTTACACTAAAATGAGGCTACACCCACTACTAGGAAATTTTTCATTACATCATCATTACAGTTCAAACTTATTGTTTTTAAATCTAACAGAAGCAGAACTAATTACTGTCTATAGAACTCTTATAATACATTCTGTGGGACAACTTGAACACAAGGTCTCCAAAATGACTAACTGCAGCACTTGGTGATTACAATTGAAAAAACAGAGTTTTAAAGGGATAGTAATCATGTCTGAACATAAATGCAGCTTGATTATTCCTCACTAGTTGAACAGCCCGTGTACACGGGCCACAGTGCCAGGCAGTAAGGGCTGCGGTGCAGTCATGCACAGTAGAGACTGCCAGCGCCGTGGATGATAATGGAGCGGGGTGCTCCGAATTCAGACCGTAGTCCTCTCTGCACACCGCAGAGCCGCGGCGTGGGCAGTCTCTACAGCGCATGACTGTAGCGCACCCAGCCGTCTGTACTGCGCATGACTGTAGCGGACACAGCTGTCTGTATTGCGCATGACTGTAGCGCACACAGCCTTCTGTACTGCGCATAACATCTTCTGACAAACATACATTAGCAAATTATTATATAGGATATTTTTGGACCGTGTAGAGCATTATTACAATTCTGTACAATGTCTAGTTCATGAATAATTCAATTATAGTGTCCCCCTCCTGCCCCTTTTACTTCCTCAGAGAAGAAAGACCATCCAGATGGATAGTGACGAGGGACAATCTTTTGTGAGCATAAGGAAAAACCTGCCCTCCTTATTCAATGGGGAATGGGTTTTCTTTATGATCACAGCCAGAAAATTAATTGTCCATCACTGTGATCTGTCCAGTCCAGTTACTCATGAATTACACATCGTACGGAATTGTAATAATGCCCTACATGGTCCAATAACTATCCTATATAATAATTTGCTAGGATGTTTGTCAGAAGCCATCATGCGCAGTACAGACTGCCTGAATGCACAGAATGCTGGGAGTTCTGTGCTGGGAGCATTCTGTGCTTTCGGCCAATCTCTACACTGCAGGACTGTGTTGGAGGCAGGACGAAGAGAAGGACCGGCATCTTAACCCTTTGAGTGCCAGAGGGGTACGCAACGCATTGCAAAGCAGAATCCTGGGACAGAAAGCCAAAACCTAGGCCAGTTTACAGATATGCTTAAAGGGATAGTAATACTTCATTTTAACTTTATTTTATTTTGTATTAAAAAAACATGAAGAATGATATAAGTCTTATCTCTGAAACCTTTACGGTTTAAGAGATATTCACAAACAAAGTATCCCCCCCTTGTTCAACCAGATCAGAAGGGAGATGCCCAGGTAGACTGCAGAGAGGGACAATCTTCAATTAAGATAAGGGAAAAAGCTGAAAAACTTGTCAAGGGGGGAAGGGCTTTCATTGTTTTCATACAAAGAAAATTGTCCCCTTCTGTTATCTGTCCTGTCATACAACCTGATCCACATCTGAGAAGAGATTGTTTACAGTAGGTAAAAGGGGCGGGGAGGGGAACTTTGCTTGTGTATATCTCATAAACCATAAAGGTTTGAGAGATAAGACTTATATCATTCTTCATGTTTTTTTAATGCCTACAAAATAAAATAAAGTTAAAACGAAGTATTACTATCCCTTTAACTAACCAGGGGTTTGATATTCCTATCTAACGCAAGGAATTTTTTTTTAACCCCTTGAGTGCCATAGAGGTACGCAACACATTGCAGAGTAATGCATTGCATACCTCTCTTGCAATCAAAGGGTTTATTTTTTTTTGCAACATGGAGTGGTCTAGAAACTCTAATACAAAGAGATCACAGGATACTTTTTAAAAAAGTAAAATAAATAGACTTTTAACCCTTTAAGGACCAAGGGGTATGGCAGTACATTGCTAGGCAACTTGCTGCATACCCCTCTGTTCCTTAAATGTTTAAAAACGTGCATGGCTCTAATGCCCTTGCTATGTCGGATGACCATTTTAAATCCTATATGCCCCAGACATCGAAAGCCTCTGATAATGAACTGACAAGAAATTCTTGACCCAGACAAATCCCTTCCTGTAGTTTACATCCTGAAAAGCCGCTGATGTCCTATCGCTATGACCTCACAGGATAATTTGCACCTCACTTGGCAGTATCCAGTATACATACTGTATATTATTATATATATTCCATACTCATTATACACACACACAGGCATTTGTGTAGAATTATGGGTGAAAAAGACATTTAAATCCTTGTTTTGTTGTGGTTTTTTTGTTTAACACAGACTGTATATAGCATTTCTTCACAGAAATTTATTTCCAGGCAGTCTATTTTTGCACTTACTTCTATAGCAATACAGTAGTCCGAAATGTACCTAATATACATGTTAACTTATTTAACCCTTGAAGAGACTGAAGGGTGTGGGGTAAGATTTTGCCAAGCAACGTGAGAGTCACCCCTCAGGCACATATAGGGTTAACACAAATTTCTCTGCAGTTGTACTTTTATTGAAATTATGGGATAAGCCAGCTGCACTGTAGAGGAGAAATATTATAATTTATAAAGCCCCAATAATTCCTGCAAGGCACTAATAGTTATCTAGGAAATAGAACAATCTTCAGTAGGGTAAATGATATTTACAATCAACCTCAAAGGGTTAAAAGCCACCAAAAAGAATAAGAAGGTACTGTTCGCAAGAGTTACAAATTACCATTGATTTAAATTGGTCTTTTAAGCCCTTCGCAACAAGTAGAGATCTTGTACTTTCAAGGGATTAAAACACCATTTGACTCAATGGAAATTGCATTTGTTTCTATGCACAAGGCCCATTACCCCAAGTAATATTTATAGTTAATTTTATACTAGTTCAAATTATCCCAGCTTCTTAATACAGATCATTCTGTAAAGATCAGCTCACGTGTCCATAAATCCTATTATATACATATATGCATACAAAGAGAAGCTGAATTATAACCTACTTTAAACAGATATTGGCATTACCAAGAATGTCTACTCAGATGTTGCTACGGCAACAATATGCAGGCAGCGGGTATCCATGGAGTTAATGTTTGAGCCAGAAACCTGGCCACATAACAACATAGGCTTTATGTAATTGCTGATGAACGTAGATAAAATGAGAGTGAGTAAATAAATGTGGAGTTTGAAATATATATAAAAAATGAGAAATATTTGCACAAAGTAAACACTGCTTTTATTCTACCACAGGTTATTCTGCCAAGATTAACATGAGTCTATCTTCTGACTGTGGTACAGCTGAGCTTTCAATGTCAAAGTAGATTCTTGATTGGTTTGCTACTGGTGGATATGCAGGATTCACAACCTTTTTTTTTTTTTTTTTTTTTTTTTTTTTTTTTTGCTGAAGACATCCCTAACATAGTGTGGCATTTTATAGGTAATTTGTTAAGAATAGTAACTGAGAGTACAAATACACAAGTATACAGTTATTTTCATGTATTATAATCAGAACAGCAAAAGCAAGCATATTGTGCATAACAATTTCACTAAATGCACATTAGTAAAGTTTTCATGGGAAAAAAGGAGAACCTAAATGGATGTAAACAGCACACCAAAGTGGTACAGCACCCTGGCTTAGACTCCAAGAATTATAGAGTCACTCATATATCTGGTCATCAGAACACTAAGCCCCCCCACTTTACAAAAAGTTCAAGAATAGTAAATATCTAGGATATAAGCCTCACAACCAGAATGACAAAAAACAATATTGTGCAAAAATATCCATAAATATTTGAAACTGAACCTGAAACTCAACAAAGGTTCCACAGTTGCTCTAGAAAGTGAATATTTAAAAAAAAAAAAAAAAAAAAAAATCAGTCCCACAGGCAGCGAAAAGGGGTGCACCACAAATACTACAGCCTGACCTTAGCTTTAGGGCCAACTCAGACAACATATTCTATAGAACTCAGGGTTGAGAAACCTGCTGTAATTCAGCCGCTATCGGACAATGCTTCCTATCATCCTCAGTCTGCCAAATATAGCATCTGGGGTTCCCATATCTAGCAGGATACACCGTAATAGAGAGAATGGAGTGTTCTGTATGCTGTATAGACTACTATGGGTACAGACTGAAAGAGAGAGTGTTCCCTAAGCTCACTCCACCAGGTTTTCTGCTGCATCCACAGTGGTACACTATATAACAATCCCTGCTTTTTCTGTCTCAGACTGTGCCATACTTCTAAAAGAGAGAGAGAGAGGACCCAGAAAGATCAATTACAGTATTTAAAAAATAAATTAAAAAAGTGTAACAAAAAATTTTGTAAAAAGTCAATATGAATTTTATGTATTCTGTAATTACAGAATAATGTAAAATCTAAATATGACCAATTGCATTCTTGTTTTAATGGAGAAGTAGCACGCCTAATAACAACCACCCACTTACTTTAGTATGGCCCCAAAAAAATCTTAATGTTCCCTATAAATTCTGCCCTTCCTCTTTTGTTCAGAAGATCTTCAAACCGTCCATGAAGTCAAGTCCATGGGGGCAGATATGACAGTTGCTACAGTCTGTTTTTTTTGTTTTGTTTTTTATGAAGCAGGCAGAACGCATACTACTACTTAACCCTTTGATTGCCAGAGTGGTATTCAACACATTGTGAAGCAATGCTTTGGATACCTTTCTGGGGGTCAAAGGGTTAATACTGTCAAATATAGCAGGAGAAGTGTGTGTTTTGTAGTCCTTATAGAAATTGATTGAAGATGTTGTTACCTCTTGAACAAAAGCACAGAAAATGTGTAGGGAACATTAGAATTTTCTGGCCATTGTAAGATAATTGAGGGTTATTATTAGGAGGCAATGATTGTCCTTTAAAGGGGAACTTTCACCCCAAGTAAACTTGCTATAGGTTGATAGCAACACTTCCTTTTTGTGTACAATCTGTATTTTTGTTTTCCAAACCACTGCTGTATAGGTGATATTGAACTTGAAAAAAAATTACTGTGTGACATCAGCTTGCTTGTCCGTACAGCTTGTGCCGCATAGCTTACTAGTTCCACCCCTCTCTACATATATTGAAGCCCACCCCCATTCAGACATATAGCTCTGACCTGGCACGATCTCTTCAGTATGCATGTTCATGTCAGAGAAAGAGATAGTGAGAGTGTTCACAGAATGCCCTCTCACTATATATACGTGCAGCACACTTCACTTGACAAAAATAGATTGCAAGAGAAGCGGGCTGCAACTATATGTGTGCATGGCTCGTGAGGGAAAAAAAGGGGACAGTATTTTCACCGCCCCTTTGGAAGGATGTAACGGAAGAGCACTGCCCATAAACTAATAGGTCACAAAGATGGCTGCGCTCTCCCTACAACATATGAAGGAAACAATCTGATATGCTTTACAACACACTTTTCTAACTATAGTGGAACACAACAGTGAGGTGGTAAAATATAAGTAAGTGAACGTTCCCCTTTAATAATTCTTCTTCAGTGTTATTGTGCCCATTTTACTAACTGCATTTTGAAATGCATCAGTATAATATATCTATGAAATTAAATAAAATGCCCCATATAAAACCAGTAACAGCTAGGAAGAAAGGGCTGCATTCAGAAACCTAAATAGGTAGAATTCTGGTGAAACCCAACTGTACCATAGGGGTCCACATAAAAGTTTCTATAATTCCCATTCCTTTAAAGGGATAGTAATACTTCATTTTTACTATCCCTTATGTTGTAGCCCTTGAAAATTGGAATTAAAGGGATAGTAATGTCCCAACAAAAGTATCTGCAAAATGGTATCTGGAATAAAATAATACTTAATGGCCTTACTCATATCTCTCAAACCTTGATGGTTTGAGAGATATAAGAAAATAAAGTCCTCCGTTCCCTCCCCTTTCTACCTGATGAGCTGTAAAGCTGTCAGAGGCAGAATGTGGTCGAGCGACCAGACGTGGCTCTTCAGGAGTGATGGCATCGAGGTATCTAACTATGAATACCTCATCGGAATGGTCTACAACATGTGCTTGCAAGCCAGGTACATGTTGTAGATCATTCCGATGAAGTATCCATAGTTAGATTTCTGTATGACAGCGCTCCTGAAGAGCCGCTGTCTGGTCCTGGAATCAGGACCTCATGCCGTCAGCTATACAGCTGACGCATGAGAAGGGGGAGGGAGCAGAGGACTTTAATGTCTTATTTCTCTCAAACCATCAAGGTTTGAGAGATATGAGTAAGGCCATTAAGTATTCTTTTATTCCAGATACCATTTTGCTGATTCTTTTGTTGGGACATTACTATCCCTTTAAAGGAGAGCAGCGGCATCTCTCAAACCTTTAAGGTTTGAGAGATATCTGCATTCAAAGTTCCCTCTCCTTCTCTCTCCCCTGACGTCAACGTTATAGCTGACAGCAGGGGAATCCGGTCCCGGGACCGGTGGCGGCTCTGCAGCAGTGGCGAGATTGAGTTATAGCATCACAAATCTTTCACTGAAATGGTCTTCTACGTGTGCTTGCAAACCAAGCACACGTAGAAGACCATTTCAGTGAAGGATTTTTGTTTCTATAACGTGATCTCAGCACTGCTGCAGACCCGCCACTTGCTCACAGGCTGGATTTCCCTGCTGTCAGCTATAACACTGACGTCAGGGGAGAGAGAAGGAGAGGGAACTTTGAATGCGGATATCTCTCAAACCATAAAGGTTTGAGAGATGCCGCTGGGCTCATTTAATTCCAATTTTTAAGGGCTACAACATGGGGATAGTAATAATGAAGTATTAGTATCCCTTTAAAGCTTTGAGTACCAGAGGGGTATCAAACACAAAATTAATTTTACAAAATTAAACATATTTACAGGCACAAAAAAGATAAACATTTTCCAGGGTCAGTTCCTTTTAATATTTATTACACAACAGAAAAAAAAAAAAGATATATAATCACCACATGTAACGTCACTTGACATTTACTGTACACAAATGTTTATGTCTGAAGTCGTCAACCCAGATTTTCAAACACAACCTGTTTGTTTTCAAACTAAAACAGTTTAATAAATGTGTTATGTCAATGGGGAAGAGCAGTTCACATGAGGCGAAGGCTTGTAAGGGTAGCTTTCTACCTAGTGATGTCACCAGCTATTGTAAAGGCAACCTTTTCTGTCTCAGCCTGAACCCCCAACACAGACAGGGAAATCATTTCCTTTGAATCAACTCTCATTATGGCCTTGGTCAATAGATTCAAACCAATTGCACCACAATAAACAAGTAAATCCCATTGGTTTAAAGGGGACTTTTAACCAGTTGAAATCTTCAACACATTGCTTATTAATGCATTGGAGACCTCTAGCTTTCAAGGCAATAAAAGCCCCATTTAAATCAACAGTGTGAATTTTTCATTTTCCCCTCTAGGGTGCAGTTGGTTTGTCCTAATATTGCACAGCTTAAAGTGGACTTATAGCTTTAAAACAGTTTTGTCAATTAAACGTGAAACATTTACTTCACATTATGTTTATATTTGCTTCTAATGTTTAATGTTTTCTTTATTTTTTTAATTTTAAAGAGGGGTTTTACCTTTTCATGTCCCCACCCCTCAGTGAGGGCTTCCATATTTAAAGGATATGCACTTGCAATACTCAAATGATGTTTTCAGAGCCTATTCACCCTCACACAAGAAACCAACTACATGTTATGTTACAAAGATTTTAATAACTAATTTAGCTGTTGAAGTTTTCTTTTAAATGATCTTTCACATGAATAAAAGGACAAGGCCTAAAAGAGGAAATGAGCCCTAGGAATAAGTGGTTCATTATTAGTTTAACAAAAGTATTTTTCTATGTACTTGTCCTTCAAACAGCAGATGGTTATAAACATTTTAATTATTTTACCACAGTTCTAGTTCACTGCTAGTTTCAGTTTGAAATCAAATAAACACTAGTGACCCTGACAGCCATTCAGATCTACTGAAGATCGTTTCCTACAGCAATGTCTCAACGTTAGTCCTCATGTGCACACCAATAGTGCAAGATTCCAAGATATCGCTGCAGATGAGTAACCAGAGGTTCAGTCCTGATTACTCTTCCTGTGCTTAAACAAGGATATCCTTAAAGGGATAGTAATACTTCGTTTTAACTTTATTTTATTTTGTAGGCATTAAAAAAACATGAAGAATGATATAAGTCTTATCTCTCAAACCTTTATGGTTTATGAGATATTCACAAGCAAAGTTTCCCCCTCCCGTCCCTTTTACCTACTGTAAACAATCTCTTCTCAGATGTGGAATGCAGTCCATAGACTGGACAGATAACAGAAGGGGACACTCTTATTCCTATGACAATAATGAAAGCCCTGCCCCCCTTGACAAGCTTTTCAGGTTTTTCCCTTATCTTAATTGAAGATTGTCCCTCTCTGCAGTCTACCTGGGCACCTCCCTTCTGCTCAGGCTGAACAGTGTGACATCAGTAAAAGGGGCTGGAGGGGGATACTGTGAATTACTCTGGAACTACAACTCTGACAGAATTTAAATAACACTCTCCAAAGTCCAAATACTATGATGATTAATTAGAGCTGTTTTTATTATGAAACATTACTATCCCTTTAAATCCTGACCCATTGGTGTGCCCCCAGGACCAGAGCTGTGAATCAATAAACTAGAGGCAGACACAGATCATTACGAACTGCAGATATTATGCAAACTGTATTATATATATATATATATATATACACACACACACACACACACACACACACACACATACATATAATATATATTATATATATATTTTTTTTTTATTTATTTATTTTTTATTTATTTTTTTTCTTCAAACTGAATGAGTATGTGATAATACTTTTTTTATTGGACTAACATTCAATTTTCAGAATGAACTTTGGAAAGTAACAACTTCCCTTTATCAAGTCAACAGCAATACTAATCCAAATGAAAGATCCAAGGCAGGGTAGAGAGGCAATAAACGTGTCATTTTGAACTGGACACTGCAGATATAATGCAAATTATATTATACATAATCTTTTTTTTTTTTTTTTTTTTTTTTTTTTAAACTGAATGAGTATGTGATAATGCTTTTTTTTTTTTTTATTGGACTAACATTCAATTTTCAGATCGAGCTTTCAAAAATAACAACCTCCCTTTATCAAGTCAACAGCAATACTAATCCAAATGAAAGATCCAAGACAGAGTAGAGAGGGAATAAGTGGGTTAGATTACCATAAACTCATAAGCTACAGATCACACCAGTTTCATTGTTTCACTGAGCTAACATGGCTATCCTAAATTAAGTATGCTATCATCTCCTGAAATTGCCGATCCACGGCAGGGTGAAGGTCTCCTCATTAAGTTTCTTACAATTTCTTGTGCGTTCTGTTGCTACTGTGCAACAATAAAGTTGGTAATTTCATCAATCCATCTAGTCTTTGGTCTTCTTATTTTGAATCAATACTAATCCACTCAAAAATCTGTTTGGTCCATATACCAACAGGTCTTCTGGCTATGTGACCTTCCCATTTCCATTTTAGGCACTTTACTCTTTCAGTGATGTTATAAACCTTTGTTTGCCGATGAAGCCATGAGCAAAGGTTTCAGTTTCTTTTTGTTATGGTAAAAAGTTGAGTAAACTTAAGTTTTTGTGTGGCTGTGGTATTCACTGTCCATGTTTCACAGCCATATGCAAGAACTGGGCAGACACTAGTCTAAAACTTTTCATTTGAGGCAGAGGGGCAAATTTGTCTTAAAGACAATGCTACTACGTTTCCAGCTTCTTGCATCCTAATTTTGTTGGTCGCTCAGTTTCCATCATAGTGTTTCCATTGGTTGACATTTCCTGTCCAACGTAAACATACCTGACCACTTCTTTTTCTTCTCCATCTACTGTAATTTTCCTCAGTAAGGTAAATTTATTAAAAATAAAAAGTAGGAGCCAAGTTTTTGGATTAAAGCTTGAAGAAGGTACAACAACAAAAACTCAACAATACTAACAAGCGTAAGGAGTTTATCCTTTATTAGGATGAAGGATAACAACTGAAAGCAATGCCAGAGGCTGAAGCTGTACCAGAAGTTTTGGTAGAAGTAAAAGCTGCAACAGAATCAATGAAAAATGGCAAAGCAGCTTGACCCGATAAAGTCAATATTGAAATGTTTAAAGCTGGAGGTCAACCCATATTCAAATCCCTCGCTAAAAAAACTATTTTCAATATACTTGCTTGCTACGCAAAGTGCCTGGAACATGGTTCAATACACAAGTCATCCTACTACACAAAAAAGTGATAAGGTGGATCAAAAAAAAAAAAAAAAAACTAACAGCGAATAAGCCTATTGCAAGATTCTCACTAAAGGTACTGTCAAGAAGAATAGACACAATACTAAAAAACCTAAAGAACAAGCAGACTTCAGAAGCAGTTTCAATATAATGGATCAGATCCACAGAAAAAGTTATAGGGAGTCATAATGAATACAACATTCCATTATGCATAGCCTTCATTGACTACAAAAAGGCCTTTGACCTAAGCAATATAGAGCTTTCATCAATATCCTTGAATCAATATATGAAAATGCAACTGCATCAATCAGTTCAACAGTGAAAGCTCAGATCAACATAGAAAAAGGCATCCGACAAGGAGACACAACCTTCCCACAACTATTTTCTGCTTGTTTAAAATACATTTTCTGACAATGAAATTGGGACAAAGGGGCCTTAAGATCAATAGAAATTACTTACTTTTTGCAGACAATATCATACTCTTTGCCAGCATCCTGAAATAATGTAAGAAAGCATTGATAAACGACAACAGGCTCCTCACCTCCTACCACAAAACCCTGGTATGTTGTACAATGGGAATCCAAATTGGGCATGCAGTGGATACTGCAAGAATGGTCTGCGGTTTATCTAAAGTTGACAAACAATGCGAGAGATATGTCGCACAGATAACTGAACTTTAAAATCTTCACTAGGTGGTACTATACCCCTATCACCTACATAAGATATCCCAGACTGTGTCTAAGTGCTGGAGGTTTGGCTTGGAATCGGGTACCATGATCCACATCTGGGGGTCTAGCCCTGTCCTTTGAAGCTTTTCAAAAGATATTTCAAATTCCCTGACTTGCGTTATGGGGATCCATTTTCCAGATACCCCCATTAGCTTCCTCTTCTCCAAATTTGACCTCTTACCCGCTATCCCCAAACCTGTGAAATTTCTCCACTTGTCCCTACTCAACGGAGCTAGGTCGGAGGTTCCTGCTCACTGGAAGACTGCTCTCCCTCCGTCACTCCATGAATGAAGCTAAAAGTTAGGCACATCTCCGCTATGGAACGGTAAGATGGAATACTACCTCAGTGTCTGGGGTTGATGGAATGACTTTGATGTGGATTGGGGTGGAGTTTCCTCCTGTGTCTTGCCCTTATGGCTTAACATTTTGTTCTCATGCTATTCGACCTGGCCGGTCCCTCTACAATTACACTCCCTGCTGTCTACTCCCATCCCCCTCCCCTACTACTCCCCCCTCCCCTTCTTCTCTCTGCCTCTTTCTTTCACTTTTTGTGTTATATCTTCTTCTCTGTCAAATACACGTTCCTGACCATGACGGGATCCTGCGGGTTCGGCCGGTGATCAGGATATTGAAGTGCCAGTTACTGCCACTTTATGCTTCTATTCAGTGATCTCACACTGTTATCGGTTTTATTATGTTGTCTACTTAAGTGCATTTCTAGGCATATGTTGTAATATTTGTCATGCTGTATTGACGCCATTGCCTAATGGATGCGTTTCTGATGTACTATATACATTCTACTTTTACAGTCTTTATTTACCAATAAAGAATTGAAATAAAAAAAGAAAAAACTACAACAGGAAAGCATAAATGATGGTCCGAAGATGAATATCAACAAATGCAAGTAACGTTTAACAAATTAAATATATATGCAGAGAGAGAGAGAGAGAGAGAGAGAGAGGGAAAAAAAAGAGAACTGTATGAAACACCTACTATGACAATTCCTTAAATTAAATTAAGAACCACTTATTCCTAGGGTAGAACAGTAAGCTGCATTATGTTTACATTAAGGCACTTTACAATTATCAAAACCCTTGCAGTTTGTACTCTGAAGGAAACAAAATTGCTTCCAAAACTAAGGTCAGCGCAGGAGTACTTGTCACCAAACTCTGCCAAGAGAAGCTCAGACACCTCTTCCAGGCTCATGTACTGAATCTGCTTTATTATGCAAAGAGGGGAGAGAGGAAAAAAAAAAAAAAGTGTGTGAAAATGGCAGTTCCAGTGGGCAAAGTTCAGGATTAACGATTCTGGGGAGCAGGTCATGTCCACCTTCATGAACAGAACATCCAGTAATGACTGAAGATGTCATACTGAACCATTAAAGCAGATCACCCTATATAAAGTCCCCTCACAATAATTAGCTACTTAACAGTGCTATTATCGGGGGCAAGTACCACAATCTGAAGCAATCCTTCTTTTTCTGAGGCTGATGGCCAGGCTTCTTGCTTTAGAGGCGTCTGCGTGCCTGCTCTGTCAGTCCCTTCTGGTACCTTAAGGCACAGTGCAATGCCTCCTAAAGGAGACAAGGACGGACAGCACGCAGATGTCTGCATGCTAGCCTGGCCGCGGGTCTCAGAAGAAGGATTACTTCAGAACGTGGTACTTTTTGCTGATAATAGCACTGTTAAGAAGCTAATCGCCGTATGCCTAATTAATGTGGGGGGACTTTATATAGGGTGATACTTGCACTTTTGGGGGCACTTTATATAGGCTGATAGTTTTGCTTTAATGATAGCCATTAGGATTTTCTTGACATAGATGCCAGGACCATCATGGGTAAACTTGCGCTAAGGACCAGTGATGGTCCTGGCATCTCATGGAATCTTAAATCGGGGGAAAAAATGCTCCATGCTCCTCAACTTTAAGAGGGTTAAGAAGATGTAGTGCTCCTTTACACCATACTTAGTCAACCTGCAACATGGGCTTCAGGTTGATGATAACCGATTTAAACAAATACAAAACAACCTGTTAACAGATATTGAGAAATATAATATTTAATTCAGTTTTAATAAAAACCCAGAAATCACACACAGAGCTGTGAGACTCTTCTTTGGGAGTAGCCAGTCACACTCTTGTTATCTTTGGTTTCATTTCAACATGCACACAGCAAACTACTACGGACAGATTCCACTGCTTAGCTCATACACCCTCGGGGGGAAGCTCAGCGTGTTGTGCTTTTAACAGTAAGTCCTCAGACATCTGGGTTTATTGCACTTTGCTTCACACTGGGGAGCTGCTGTAATTGTGTAACCCCTAGTCTGCCAAAAAGTACTGAAAACCTTGGGATAACAAACAAACAAACAAACAAACAAACAAGATATCAACATGATTAAAGAAGGTGAATAAGTGACAGCTTCCATTTCTACAAGAATTATATTTTATACCTCTGAACAAGCAACTTGAATGAAAGTAATAAACAAATAGAGATATTCATAACATTCAAAGAAACTAGCCAACATCGGTCTTGTTCACCTAGGACACCATTGCTCCTTTCTAAGCATAGGATTACATTTGTTCTTTGCTGACAACACAGGACCTTTAGAAACTCATGTCACAGACCTCTGAAGTTAGAGGGCTAATGTGAAGTACACCCATGCATTAAAATGGCCCTGTACAGCACATATGATTGAACAGACAGTAAGTCAGTTCTGACATAGAAAATCACCAAAATATACTGATTCTAGATATTTACTAAGATATACACTGACATCAGTGGGAGTGTTTATTTTAAACATGAACTTCAAATAAGCAAAAGTCCAGCTGTCTTTATTTCATTGCAGCATTTGTTAGAGACATCAAATTTCTCCTTTCAGAACATGAAGTATTTAATTGCATTCCAAAATGCCATTCATCTGCTGGAAAAGAACAGTGTACACTGCAATGTGGGGCAGAGGCTATAAGACCTTGCCTCACTTCCAAAACTTCATATAATCCTTTAGGCCTGTGGAAAGGATTCCTGCTCGCTCTGGGCCAAAATGGTAATGCAGTCTTCTAATATCAATGTAAGTGCAACGGGAAGAAGAGAGGAGTATGTACAAACACTTAAAGGGATAGTAATACTTCGTTTTAACTTTATTTTATTTTGTAGGCATTAAAAAAACATGAAGAATGATATAAGTCTTATCTCTCAAACCTTTATGGTTTATGAGATATTCACAAGCAAAGTTCCCCTCCCCGCCCCTTTTTCCTAGTGTAAGCAATCTCTTCTCAGATGTGAGTCTGGTTGTATGACAGTACAGATAACAGAAGGGGACAATTTTCTTTGTATGAAAACAATGAAAGCCCTTCCCCCCTTGACAAGTTTTTCAGCTTTTTCCATTATCTTAATTGAAGATTGTCCCTCTCTGCAGTCTACCTGGGCATCTCCTTTCTGATCTGGTTGAACAGGGGGGGGGGGATACTTTGTTTGTGAATATCTCTTAAACCATAAAGGTTTCAGAGATAAGACTTATATCATTCTTCATGTTTTTTTAATGCCTACAAAATAAAATAAAGTTAAAATGAAGTATTACTATCCCTTTAAGTCAGCCCTTAGGCCAGTGATGGACAAAGTCTGGTGAAGGATTAATGGAGGTGTAGTCCAGCAACAAACAGATGACCTCATATCATCCACCATTTCCACAGGTCAGGGGTAACAGCCTTTGTTTCTCCAGCTGTTGGAAACTACCATCCCCACCCATGGGAGTTGTAGCCTCCAATAGCCGGAGAGTAAAAGGTTGTCTATCCTTGCCATAAGAAGTACAACTGATTATCCTACTTTATAAACTGCACTTCTAAGGACCCTATGTCCAACGGAAAAGTGCAGTGATTCTGGACTAAGCCAAGGGCACCATAGGGAACAAATGCAATCTCTTCTTGATTTAAATGTCCTTTTACTCCCCACTCAAAAGCTTACAATCCCCATTTAAATCCATGTTAGCTCGGGACACTTATTTGTCCCCTTATGGCGCAGTTGGCCCACCAAAGAATAGATCTACTTTTGAACATATGTCTCTAAATGACTTTCTAATCACCTACTGATTATTGCCTTCTTAACAGCCTGGTAAGTTATTCTGTATCCAGTGAAGTGGATTTCAATCTTTACCCCGCTCACTGGATTTAAATCAACAGTAAACTCACACACTATACCATATATTCTACTCATACATATTAAAATGATGTCGTCTACAATCTCAGCCTTATAAAACAGTATATGGAAATATGCAGGTATATGTGGAATTTGTGGGGTTATGAGTTATCCAAGTAAAGTGTTTAACAGTATACAATAAGGCCAATTTTTAAGGAGAACATCCATCTACTTTCTTAGGCCGCACATGCAAAATAAATAAATAAATAAAGGGCTCTATGCGCAAAACAAAAATTGAGTAATCATCCGCCTTATAGGAGACAAATCAAAACTCCCACCAATTTAAATGAGGCTTTAACTGTCAGAATGTGAGAGGGGTCTCTTACACACTGCTCAGCAATTAGATGGAGACATCTCAAGCATTCAGGTGGTTAAAATACACAATTTAAATCAGTGGGAATACTTATTTATTCTTCATTATGGAGCAGTTTGTTCGCCCCACAACCTCACCACTTTTCCTTTGAACACAGTAACATAGTAAATTAGGTTGAAAAAAAAAAAAGACACAAGTCCATCATATTCAACACTTGCCTCATAACCCTGAGAAATGAGAATTATATAGCTTTCTTGCTACCAAATAAGTTAGTGTTAATCAGATGTTCCTGATTTGCCTTTGAATATACTGTATAACCCTGTATGTTTCCTTTTTAAAGAAATGTATCTTCTCTTCTCTTAAATGTATTCATTGTATCTGCCATAGCACAGGGTAATTGTGGCAGTCTTTCAAGGAACCAGAGCTCTAAATCTTAGCTTGTTTCAGAAATTTGCACCCCTAAATTTTGTGTGGTTATGCAAAACATTTACAGAACACAAATTGAGAAGCTGATCAGTAAATGACAGGTACCCCCCCCCCCCCAAAAGGGTTCCACATAAGCAGCAGTTTTTACGGTGGTGGATCCAATAGTGGGTGACCAGCTTCAAATGATGAAATTGTTTTGGGGCCACTCATTTATTTTCATCCACTTTATGCAAGCTTACCATTTGTAATATGGCAGACACGCAAGGTATGCGGGATATGCCTATAGTACAAGGAAAGAGTGTGTTGGAGTAGGATATGTGAGGGATAATGCAGCCATTGGAGAATATGAATGGAATGCATGCACGATGTATGTGGACAGTGGGCCTTATGCACAAAAGCAAACAGGAACATTTCTGGACAGACAATAATTCCCAGAATTCCACCGATTTGAAGAGCAACTACCTCTTCAATAGAGTCCTATCGGCACATCTTCCCTTGGAGCAGACCTACCAATAAAGCTGTGGCTTCACTGTGAGTCGCAGCAGGACAATGAGGAGCAGCACAGACAGAAATGTTTGACCTACAGAACTGCTAATAGCAGCGTTTTATGGCTTTTTACAGTCTACTCCCATAAGAACACACTTTTTGGTGCCTGCAACATGAGACCTCACAAACCTTCATGGTGTTAAAAATACCATTTACATCAATGAGACATGGCTTAATTTCTTACAATGGATATATTTTTCTAATTGGGACTTTTCTGTGATTAACTCTTTTTTAGGATTAATATTTTTTATTTATTAGAGAAGTAACTGTATTTAAAAATAACTGCAGAAGAAGGAAGTAAAAAGACTTCCACTTTAACACTGCCATCATGACGTGACTAGATGCCTTCAAGTCCTCCCTAGCATTAAGATGATTAAGCTCCATTTAAATAAATGCTTCTCCCCTATAGCGTATATACACGATTTGACCCATAACTTTTACTTTTTCATATGGGCAAAGTGAGGCAAAAGGTGGGGAATAGGAGATGGTCTCAAAGACAAGAGGAAACAGCAAAAATGTAAAAAAACATTAATCTGTTTCAGTCTAAATATCTGCAAATATTTCACCCTATTAAACCCACAACTGAATTGCCGCACCAAATCACTATATAAAGGAAAAACGCAAACTCCTTTCTCTTGAGAAAATAAAACATTTAAGTCCTTAAACATTATTTGGGGTTATATATTAAAGCAGTGATTCTCAACCAGGGTGCCATGGACCTCAAATTAGGGTGGCCTATGTTTTCCATGTGAAAACATAGTGAATATTGTCTTTTAAAATGTAGAAAAATGGAAACTGTTATACACAATATGTTTATTTTTATTACTAGGATAATATCTAATAATACCTGTATATTTATGAAGTGTACCTTTATTAAGCCCTAGAAAAATTACATTAAGCATGGTAGAGTGCCCCAAAACTTCCAGATTGTATGTTGGGAGTACCTTGAGCAAAAAAGGTTATGAGTGGCAGAGAGGGAATCAATGCACTGGATACCTCTCTAGCGCACAAAGGGTTAAATACCCTGTTCTTTAGGCTAGAATCTGTGAAAATTCTCTGGGTTTTTTTGAGGCATAAAATCTATTCATCCCTACCATTTCCAGGGCTCCTCAACTCCCACTACCATAGCAATATTTATAGGGTGTCTCAGAAGTTGCCCATTATGAGGTTAATTACTACAGCAGGAATTTCAAAACCATACACTGTAGAAAGTAACATCATCAATATTTCCCTCTAAACAGGGCAATAACAACCCAGCAACCCTGATATGCCAAGAGCAATTAGGGGGTTTTGCAAATACCTGGGAACTCCCTCTTCTGGAGTCCCTCTAGTGCATCTGAGGGATATAACTGATGCCAATTGTGGCAAAAAGGGGGGGGCTTACTCATGAGTGAAGGCAGGGCTTAATGGTGCAACATAAAAGTGGGCGGAACTGGGTGGGGTAGAAGTAGAAGTGGACAGAGTTTCAGAGGAAACTCCCCACATCTGGAGAATCAGCTTCTATCCACGGAGACCCAGTAATGCACTGTCAAAACAGGAGTCTCAGGGGCAAATCCGAAGAGTTCCCAGGTATGATTATGCACAAAGGTAAGACATTCTACAACGAGATAAACTTTCCAATGACAAGGTTATTCTATGGTGCCTCAGCACTATCATTTCGCCAGTATAAAACATATTTGAGCATAGGCTCCATAGAATGACATAGGAATTAGAAAGTTTCTTCCAGTTTTCTCTCCTCCCTGGAGTAACATATACTGGAGGGAAACAAGGGCACCACAGGTGACTAGTACAAATTCATCAATTCCAAAATGGGTATTTTGACCCCCTGCATGCCAGAGAGCTTTCCAACGTATTTCTTTGCAATGCGTTGGACCTCTTGAGGAGTTAAAATCGCCATTTAAATCAACACACATTTTATTTGTCCAATTGGTTTGTCCCAAAATGGCTCCAGGTGGTTTATGCACCAAGTTGTGACAAAGAGGTGATAAAGAGTAGGTAAATTCCCCAGTGATATAAACTCTCCAATTCCTATGTTATTCTATGAAGCCTATGGACAAAGATCTCTCAAACTTGAGAAATCCAAGCACACAGGCTCCATAGAGTCAAAGTCGTCACTTGAGAGTTTCTCTCACTGGCAAAGTTATATCACCTTAGTACACAGATCTTCTTAATAGATCAGACTCATTATTGCTAGAGAAACATATTTATCAGTAAACAGGACATTTCATGCACCGTGTACAATATCCCTTTTCGGGAGGTGAAACAGGTTTCACAGTTACCTTACCCTGAGGCTCTCGCTGATGCACCGTTAAACTTAAAAATATTCTGCTTTCCCCTTCCAACACCATCTAGTTCACAAAGAACATTGTGTTCTGTTATCATCAAGATAAAAAAGCAACATAAAAAGGAGATAACAGGTTCCTGTAAACGCAGGAGCTACCGATCATCTGCATGGAAAGGTGTAGTCCTGGAAATCAACAAAGCTATCTTTACAGATAACAGTAAGATATACTGTATTCATGCTCCATTCATTGATTCCAGGTAATACATTCTTGCACTGAATACACATCAATTTTACACAGATCAAGGTTACATTGTGGCAGAGATATACTCTAAATTGCATAATGGGAGCAATAATTTTATATAATTTTAAATCCACTAACCCAGTAAAGAATAACATGAACTATCTCCAGACAAACTAGTTAAATCATTCATGTAAATGTTGCATAAATTACTTTCTTTTTTGCCAGAATCATTCTGATAATGCAGGATTAGGTAAGGATTAACCCTTTGAGGATCATAGAGGTGTGTATCTCATGGTTTCACAATGAGTTCTGCAGCCCTTTGGTCCTCAAGTGGCTCAAATTCTGAAATTGCTACCACATCAGTTCTAACAGCTAAAAAGGTTTATAAAGAAATCTATTAACAATAGGCATACCTGGGAACTCTCCAGTTTTGCACCAGAGACTCCGGATTTCAAACTAAATTACCGGGTCTCCAGGGCAGTGTGTGAATCACCGGGTGGGCAGAGTTTAAGTAGAAACTCTGCCCACTTGTGCTCCATCCTGCCCGGTTCCTCCCACTCCCCGCTCTCTTACCTTCATTTTGCAGGGGTTTTTTTTGTCCCGCCCCTTTTATGACACGAATAGCGTAATTTTCGGCACTGACAGGGTTACCCTCCGGGTAGCCCTGCATGAAAAGTTCCCAGGTACGCCAATAGGCCTTATTTCATTACAAATCGTAACCCTTTAAAGCAGAACTGTTAAGCATATAAAAGTGACCCCCCCCAATAAATTTTTACCCATAGCGTAAAGCATATAAATACTTTTATTATCCTTATTAAGTCCGGCATTATTTAGAAATCTAAGTTCTCATTGGCAGGCGACAGCAAATACATCTTACTGAAAGGCATCTGTGCTCCTTTGTGTCCCTGTCTCCTCAATGATTGGCAAGGGGAGTTGCATTGTACCTTAAGGTACAGACAGGGCATGCGCACAGATTCCTCTACAGCAAGGTGCCTGGTGCTGGATTTATATGCTTAACGTTATAGTAAAAATTGATGGGGGGCACTTTTATATGAACGATAGTTCCACTTTTAGAACCAGAAGGTTGCACAAAGCATTACGAAGCAATGCACTGCCCACCCCTCTGTCCCCTACAAGGTTAACCCTTTGAATGCCAGAAGAGTACACAACGCATTGCAAAGCAATGTGTTGCGTACCCCTCTGGTACTCAAGGGGTTATACTGCAAAGGTGTAAGTAGCATTTGTTCAGTTTTAAGCCCATGGATGATGGAGCTCAAATTCTTGAAAAGCAAGGAACTGAACATCATGCTTGAATCAAATCGGTTAATAGTAATGCACAGATTTTAGATTATAAGACAATACTATATTAATAAGGATTTATTTCAATATATTCGACAAAATAATTGTATTCCTAATGTGAGTCCCCACCTTTGATAAATCTTGGGTTTATATCCAAATTACCCAGGCCTTCCAAGTACTGTGACTATTCCAATTACAGATATCCACCATCTTGGAAACAGTGATACTAATGGTCTAATAAGAACTACAGTATTCTGAAGGAAACCAAAAGGCAACAGAAAGACAAAAATTTCCCCCAAATTTCCATCAAGTAAAAATTGGGCTTTCACCACCTGAATGCTGTAGAGGGCTCCAATATAGCAATACTTTGCAAATCTCTTTAGTATTCAAGGGATTAAAACCCCATTTAAATCAATGGGACATTTTGTTTCCTTCTGCAGAATTGCTCCAGGTTTTCCAAGTACAACAGCCCAACTGTGTTTCCAATACTGAGGCTAATAAGAATCCTAAGAATGGCGGAGATGTGAGATTTTAGCCTCTGACAATTATCCCTCTCTTTCATTGTATTACAAAATACCCACTGCAATTCCCCAAACCAGGTGGCCCATTACAGTATATACATTTAAGAAAAGGCATTCATGCCATTTGAATTCAAATGTACATAGACGTACATGCAAACAATGTCAGAGGAAATGCTGATTCCTTGTGTGCCCATGTTGTATTTATAATATTCATATTTTTTGTATTTATTTTTTAATTATTATTTTCAAATCACACAATCTGTTGCACTTGTCAGACAGTGTTTAAAAATGTATTTAATATAGGAACATATTAGGTAAAGCTGTCCGAAAACAGTTTTGAATTTGCACAATAAGTCAATACAGCCAAGTTAAAAATAGATGTCCGCTAAAGCCTATATTTCCTTCTAATAATTATTACAAATTTCCTTCATAACTGGAAAAAACGTTATATATATTTATTTGTGGCTTTAAGAAAACTGCAATATATTTAAAGCCAATTGTCTAGAAATAATGACCTCATTCACCAGCACTACATTTAAAATATATAATCCATAATGCATTAACCATTATTTCCAATAAATATACACTAGTCACCATTTCATAAGAGGCAGAAATATCCTGCCAGACCTTTTTACCATTATTCGTAGCAATCAGAGTTGAGAAATTCTTGTTTCACAGTGTTTTTCGAAAGTGTTTCCATGCCAATAAGCTGATAAAATTCAATGAGGATGCTGGGATTCTGAGCGTGCTACAAGTAAATACTGATGATGATGATGTAGTAAGTGGGACTTGAGCCATTCCGAAGCAAATCAACCTCACCAAACGAGTCATATAAAAATTCCCAAAATGCCTACTGATTGAAATGGGGCTTTAAACCCTCAGAATGTAAGAGAGCTCGTCTTTAGCAATTAAAGGGTTGAAAACGCCATTTAACCCAAAGGGAACTTCACGTGTCCCATATGGTGCATCCGATTTGGCCACAATTGCTTTAATTCTGCTTAGGACATCAGGCTTGAAGTAGTTCAATGTGTAGCACCCTTACACAATTCCAGTTAACTAGAGCACTGCTCCCATAGACTTGATGCATTTTATCAATGGATGAAGACAAAAGCTCTATAGTATCAATGCATCACACTTCCCCTGAAAAAAAATATAGCACCTCATGTATTTATAAAAAAAAAAAAAAAAAAAAAAAAAAAAAAAAAAAAAAAAAACGAAATCGTAATTTTAACTTGTCCTCTATGGCGCAGTTGGCTTGCTCCAGAATTGCAGCTATTACGTTTACTGGATATAGCCCCCTACATCCTATATAATTCACTAGAAAGATTGTAACTATGCAGTCATGCGCAGTAGAGACTGCCCGCACTGCGGCTGATATAGAGCTGGATGCTCCGAAGCAGCGTCCAGCTCTGTATCAGCTGCGGAGCGTGCAGTCTCTACTGCACATGACTGCCCCGAGACCGGCTGGCAGTGGGCTCTTCAACAAGTTGTTTCAGTATACACTGGAGACCTCGCTAGCACTTAAAAGGTTAAAATAGCCATATAAATCAATGGGAAACATTTGAATTTTTGGTGCAATTAGTCTGCCCCAGAATTCATCCACATTTCTTTTGAACATATAAGCCATATTCTTTGAAAAAGGCAAAAGATATGCAGGGAGTGTAATTTTCCCCATTCACTGTGTGTCATATCTTGTCATTTAACCCTTTGAGTGCCAGAGGGGTATTCAACGCACTGCAAAGGGTTATACACCAATATAGAAGATGCTTCTTTTTAATCCATGAAATTACTTGTTATATAGTCATAAATAAATTACTTGACGAACTCCTGATACAGATTTTTTTTTTCACATTTTCCATTCAAAACATTAATTTAAAAAGTATTTTTAGGCACATTTAAACTTTCCTTAGCACACAATAAAAGCTAGATCACATTCAAAACTAAAAAAGCAGTGGATTTTATGCAAATCTGGAAAATTCTTCCCGGCATCAATTAAAAGTAATTAGCAGCAAATCAAAGTGAGTAATTATAAGTGTGCCTCAATTATTAAATCAGTTTTAGACTTGAAATTGTTTGGAAGCAGGTTTGCCAATCTGAAACCTCTTACATTTTGCAATACTGTCTTACGAAAAGAAAATATAACTGTTTTCTTTATAAAAACTGAATTTTTAAACCATAATATTCTATGAGTAACTCTTTGAGTGCCAGATGGGTACGCAACGCATTGCTTAGCAATGTGTTGCGTACCCCTCTAGCACTCAAAGGGTTACATTATGGTATGCTAGATGTCAGACTTCAGCCCTGTCCCTAATAAATAATCAATCAGGAAGGGGAGAGATTATAGGATTTTCATAAAACCAGTTGTTTTTTTTTTTTTGTTTTTTTTTAATTGGTGAAAAGTCACATCAGTTTATGTGGTTCCTACATTTTCTTTAAAGTGGAACTTTCAACCTTAATGTTTATGCTTCGATGTGATTAACCACGGCAACACATGAATTAATGGTGTCGTTTTTAGTGGAACTATTATGCCAAATAAAGTTCCCCACCAATAATTACTCATATAGAGATAAACTTAGAAATAGTACTATTATCCAGTATACAGAGTTATTAACCCTTTGAGTGCCAGAGGGGTACGGAAAGCATTGCTGGTTAAAGGGATAGTAATGCTACATACATGTAAAAAGTAATATCGTAGAGAATTTAAAAACACACATCAATGCCATTCCTATCTCTCAAACCTTTATGGTTTGAAAGATAGAATGTTTTAAAGTTCCACCCGCCCTCCCCTTTCCCTGACTGCAGGAGAATCTGGTCCCGGGACCGGCGGAGGCTCTTCAGCAGAGCAAACCAGGCGCACACTTTAGACCATTCCAATGAAGGAATTCCTTGTAAGTAACGAGATTGCGGCTCTGCTCAAGCGCGTCCGTGTCGACCAACGCGGATCACCTGCTGACAGCTTTACAGCTGTCAGTAGGAGACAGCGAACTTTAAACGCCAGTACCTCTTAAACCATAGCAGTTTGAGAGATACGTTTTTTTGCATATAGCTCAGCTTTTTAAGCTCTTCTATATGCAAAAAACTTTTTGTTGGACATTACTAACACTTTAAGGGGTTAAACAATCCGTTCAAATAATAATGCACCTTTAATTCCTTTGGCTGGAAAGAGATTGGTAAAGACATCTGCAACCCATTATTACATGATAGCCATCATGGGGTAAAAGGAATCTGAAATTTAAAAAATAAAGCTACTGAGGCTCTCGATCACTCGGTTTCCTTAGCAGATCTCTACGAGTGTTTACTGACATAACATTTATTTACAGCATGACGTGTAAACAGCAAGATGCCTTTTCAACCCCTTAACAACCACTGCCGTGCCATGACCTGCACGGCTGGCCATCACTTAAGGACCAGTGACAGTCCTGGCACGTCATGGAGTTCAGGGCTCGCCGCTCGGTGAGCCCTGAACCGGAACAACAAAAAAAAAAAATCCTGTGGTCCTCAAGTGCCGGCTGCGTGCGCAAGCGCCAGTCCTTAAGGGGTTAAAGATTAAGTGGTAGGAATAAAAAATAAATAAACAGGAAATCAAATGTAAACACTTTGGGCCTTTTACATATAAAATGTAAATCATAATATCACAAACTAATGCAAATGATTTGGCTAATAAGGGAACTTCTTGAAACAGACATTCAAAACGTGCCATTTTTATAGAAGTGAGGAGCAACTGAAATGTACAATAATAATGTGTTCTAATACAAAGGCCACAATGTTTGTCAACCAGGAGTTAAACGTCATCAATTTCATATAGGTAGCTTAAATTTGCCCTTAAACTTACAGGCTAGGTTGCACATAATTCTGCTTAGCAGTCTAAATAGCAATAAATGAAGTAACTGTGGCCTTGTGTATGAAGAAAAGAGAAAGTCTGAGGCAAACAAACTGCACCATAGACAGCAAACAAAAATTACCATTAAAGTAAATGGGGTTTTAAAACCCCTTAAATGGTACAAGGGTCTCCAATGGCGAGACAGGTCACATTGGTTAATGCGCCAGTTATAGAATCTGTTCAAACCTCAGGGTCACAGGTTCTAGTCCCAACAAAGTCATCTCAGCTTTTCAGCTTTCTGAGGTAGATGAAATGATTACCTAAGACATACTTGAAAGTGAGAGACAATCTCAATGTATCCTTCATGGTAAAGTACGTTCATTAACTATAAGAGGAAAAAATGCTTCTCAATGAATTGGAGACCTCCACAATTCAGTAGGTTATACATCCCATTTAAATCAATTAGAATATTTGGTTCCTATGGTGCAGTGAAGTTGCCTCAGAATTGCACCTCTTTTTCTTAGTACATAAGCCTCTGGTTTTCTGTATGAATAGCCATGGTTCACAGCATGCAACTGGTGACAGGAATGTAGCCCCCACATCAAGGCAAATTACTAACATTTTGCTTCACTGAATAAAAAAAAGGAGTGGCTTCATAAAGGACTGGTTGTCAAACCTTGTCAGTGAATGATGGAATAAGCCAAGTAATGTGTTGTAGGCATTAGATAAACAAAGTTATGTCTATGCTGCATCTTGCCATGGTGTCAGCAAATAGTTCCTGTGAAGAAAATCTATCTACATGACATGATCTATGAACTCTTCATTAATTAAACTTCAGAGTAGGCTGCAAGTTTAAAGTCTGTTTCACAGTGCATTAATGGGGCGGGGGCAGTGGCTCTGCAATGAGAAGTTAATGATCATATTTAATAATCTTCCATCATACATGGACTGCAAGTTTCAGTTCATTTTGGAACTTTATCATATCTGCAAATCACGGGAAGTGTTTTTATCTTACTGTAGCTGAAGTTTTAACATTTTCATGACCAGACAAATTTATCTCTTCGACAACATTTTAACCTTTTGAGAGCAATGTGTTGCATACACCTCTGGCACTCAAAGGGTTAAATAAAGTCAGTAAAATATGTGCTGTGTACTTACTTCTTTGTATCACAATTTATTTATGATAGCCTCAACCTTCCCCCTTTAAATTGGTAACTAGTACTGCTTAGACTCCAATGTCCTTATGGGCAAAAGCAAACCATAAGGGTCAAATAAACACTCCCACAGATTTAAATGGGAATGTTTAACCCCTTGAGCGCTAGTAAAGTCTGCACTGCTTTGCAAAGGAAGATAAAAAAAACAGTGAAGTTTACTACCTGAAAGTACAAAACCTTTCACTTCGGTGTTCCTACAACAAAGTCCTGAGATTCCCACAATGATATCACAAGGCACACGTCATCAATGTGTCATCCAAGGGGATAAATTATACTCAAATATAGACAATTTTACATACAGATCTTAAAAGGATATAATACTGGCCATGCAACAGTATGTAATCAGCAAAATAAGTACACAAATAAGCAATATGCATACTGGTTTAACCCTCTGAGTGCCAGAGATGTATCCAATGTACTGGGATAACTCTCTGGCACTCAAAGGGTTAAATGTTTATCAGGCTTCTAATTCAGCATACTGAACTAAAAACTGAGAGTGAGCAGAAGAAGTAGGGATAGCAATGTAATAGATCTCTTTCCAGGATGATAAACCTTCAGGACATTTTTTGTCCTATGAATAAGTTATAGACTTACAAAACACGTTAGGAGACTATCATGCACATTGTTTAGCTGCTCCCATGTGTCTATGCTTTTGACAAAAAACTTGTTTTGAATCCTCATACAATAATTTTTTTTTTAATGAAATACGTTGGAGCGTGTGGCTGTTTGGGGATCAGTGGGTCTGTAGAAGCTCTCCGCTCCTGTGTCGTCTTGTATGTCGGAGTCTTTGGCCGAGGCTGTGGGGGGGGTGCTCCAGATCCACGGGCTGGAGGCCCTTGGCAAGTCTGAAACTTTTTTGATATGAACAAGTATATGGTTACAGTAACAGCTTTTGTTGGACTACACCCTCCAACTTAAGCTGCTGAATGCCGGAGGACAAAAGCTAAAGAGCCACATATTGATGACCACTTACACTTTCTAGGTCACTGGCACTAGTGAACCACAACTTCCAAGTGCAGATAAATTTACAGTGCCAGGTTACAAGGCAATTTTCCTATTCTAAAAGCATACCTCCCAAGTGTCCCTCTTTAAGACCCAAATCCCCCTGTCCCTCTTTCCCACCCCGATGTCCCTCTTTTTAGGAGTTCATACTTTGTGGTGTGTGTATATAAGTGTATAATGTTGCTCTACAGCAATAAATCTCACATTAATGTTTGTTTAAAGTTCAGTATACGTATTTATAAATTAGTCTGTGTAAATAAAATACTTTGGTCTTGTTATAAGTAATTTATTAGGTACACATCGAGGTGTCAATAGGTCATGAAATTGCCTAAAAAAATCTTGGAAATGCCCTGCCCACCAGCTACACTCCCATGTCCACCACATAAAACAAAACTGTCCCTCTTTGGCCATCTGAAATGTTGTGAGGTATGTAAAAGGGCTGTTTTTATTTTAAAAAAACTGCCACTGATGCTGGCATAAAAATAAAAACAAAAAATGTTTAGCAGTCATTACAGCTCCCTGTAAATGGCCAGTGTAACACACATACACACCAACAGCAACTCACTAACTCAGTGGTTAGGTTATTTATTCAATACAAAGAAAAGGAATGTTCTAATGTGGTGTGATGACGCAAGTGTACACCAGCATGCAAGTACCAATACTCATCTGACTTCCTATGTTACACTTAACCCCTTGAAAACTAACAGCATGTGCAATGTATTTGCATTGCTTCCACCCCCTATTCTCAAAGGATAAACTCTTGGCCTGACCAAAAGGCTAGAAATAAATAGGCTTCGGGTGTGTGTGTGTGTGTGGGGGGGGGGGGGTGTAGTTATGGGATTGGTTTGTGAAGATTTAGGTCTAAATGTACAAAAGAAAAAAAAAAAAAAAATAAATACTGGAACAACTCAGCTACACAACAGGGTACAAGTACACATTTCAAGACATTTAACCCTTTGAGTGCCAGAGTGGTACAGAATGCATTGAAGGTACCCCTCTGGCACACAAAGGCTTAAAAGTCGTTTTAACCTCTTGAATGCTAGATAGTTATCCAACTCATTGGAACAACAAACTTTATGTGCAATAGGAGTCCTATTTTCTACTACTGTGACAAATCACCAACATATGGCTATAGCAGGCACCTGATTTAACCCTTTCAGTGCCAGAGGGCTGAGTACCCCTCTGACACTGAAAGGGTTAGAGTGGAACTGGCACTAAGCAACAAATATATGATTTTTAGAGAGCTTTCAAAATAATCTACAATTTATGTTAGACATTATTTTAATGTCAAGTTATAGTTTATGATATAGTTATCTTAATTTATCAGTCAGTTTATACAGCAGCTAGTCCTGTGAACAGTAGGGAGTGGTAGCTGGGATGCAACGCTGCGTGGAATGTTACTAGCAAGCATACCGGCCAGTGTTGTCTAATGGGCATAAACATACAACTAAAGCTAAATATCTGAAACTATTGTTTTCAATAAAAAATGACTATCATAAACAGAGGGGGGGGGGGGGGGTATTTGAAAAGCTCTTTCCAAATCACCTGTTTGTTAAAAAAGGTCAGTGTTTCTTAACCCTTTGAGTGCCAGAGAGGTATCCAATGCATTGGCTGCCTCACTACCACTCAAAGGGTTAAAGTAAAACTGTCACCTTAACCCTTTCAGTGACAGACAGGTACGCAATGCATCGCAAAGCAATGCGTTGCGTACCATTCTGGCACTCAAATGATTAAAACAAATTGGGCCATTTGAAAACATTTTGCAAATTAATTTATATGTTGTGTTAGACGTGTTTTATTAAAATTGTTTTCAAGCGATTAGGATATTTCTTTATTTTTGTGCTATGCAATCCTCTGCTGACACAAGTGACTTCCCCTGGCTCACCTGTTCCCTCCCGTCTCCAACCCAAGCGCAACATTAACCTCTTGCATTCCATGTTTGTGTGCAATGCATTTTACAATTTAGCATTTCATCCAAGGGGAGAGGGTTTCTACAAAGCCTCCTCTACCTATGTCCACATGGCTCTGCCGCTGATCTGTCTGGTGGAGGGGTCCCCAAGGGCTCATTAAAAATAGTTATTTTACCCTTCGAATGCCAGAGTGTGTAACACATCTCACTACTGTGGCACTCAAAGATAAGCCGATCAAGCCTGGGACATAAGAATCATATTTCAGGGCTGCCCTGAGATCAAAGCAGCCCTGTTGTATGCATTATTCATGTGCCCTGCCAGCCTACTCAAAAGGTTAAAGGGATAGTAACACTTCGTTTTAACTTTATTTTATTTTGTAGGCATTAAAAAAACATGAAGAATGATATAAGTCTTATCTCTCAAACCTTTATGGTTTATGAGATATTCACAAGCAAAGTTCCCCTCCCCGCCCCTTTTACCTAGTGTAAGCCATCTCTTCTCAGATGTGAGTCTGGTTGTATGACGGTACAGATAACAGAAGGGGACAATTTTCTTTGTATGAAAACAATGAAAGCCCTTCCCCCCTTGACAAGTTTATCAGCTTTTTCCATTATCTTAATTGAAGATTGTCCCTCTCTGCAGTCTACCTGGGCATCTCCCTTCTGATATGGTTGAACAGGGGGGGGGGATACTTTGTTTGTGAATATCTCTTAAACCATAAAGGTTTCAGAGATAAGACTTATATCATTCTTCATGTTTTTTTAATGCCTACAAAATAAAATAAAGTTAAAATGAAGTATTACTATCCCTTTAAAGATAATCTGAACATGGGAAATGTTCTTATGTGTAGTAGTGACCAGACCATCACACTTGATATATTACTAATGTCCCTATTTCTTGTAGAAATTGCAACACATTTCAAGCAAACACTTGAAACACTGTATTTTATAATAACACAAAACAATTCCTGAGCAAAAAAGTAAAATATATGGTGTGGAAAATAAAAGGTTAATAGAGTCACTCTGGACTCCACCAATAACAAAGAATTGCATGAAATAGTACCTGTACAGTCCTTACAGTCAAATCAAATGTGCAAAGTGGTGGAATGAGTGGGGATGAAGTGATGATAAATGGACATTAATGAATTTTAGGATGAAGCTGTCAACAAAACTGAATGTGTAATAGGTATTCCTAAGAGTCTCAGAATGTCTTGGTGCAGCTTGATATATAGATGCCCCTGTACGCCGAAATTCACATGGCTACTGAGTCCCTTCACACCCCTGGGAGGTCCATTTTTTCCAGTCCAGTGATGCTGGTTGTTTGTCCCGTGTGCTTATCATGCGTTTTCCATTACCGGCTCCACATGGTACGCAATGTAGCCGAAAATGAACGTTACTCTTAAGGACTGACATAAGGTCCCAAGCAATGCTACACTTCCCTATAACTGTGTACAACTGGGCGGGGTGTTACCACCATCATCACATCTGGATACATTGTTGCAGTGAGAAACATCAGGTCTGGAGTTCCAGCTTGGATTGCTCAGAGCCATAGGAGGACATACCAAGAGAGGACACTGCTTGGTGGCTATCTAGGGGTTGGGACCCCTGAGATGCTTAAAGCCCAAGATGGGCATCTTGTGAGTAGAATGGGAGAAGGATTTTCTTGTTTGTTTTTTTAACAAATGTGATATTATATTTATTAAATACTACACTTAGTGCACGTCTTCAGTTTATTATTATTATGATTATTATTATTACAGAGAACCTTGGGGGGAGGGTTGTTTGTTTTGTAACACTGACAGCCAGAAAGGTATCCAACACATTGCATTGGTGTAAACCCCTGTGGCACAAAGCATTTGAGTCAGATGGTTAAATGCAGGTTTAAACCATTGAGTGTCAAAGAACATTGTATACCTCTCTGGTAAACAAAGGCATTAACTACACAGAAACAGGACTGGATTTCCCAATAGGCAGAATAGGAAGCTACCTAGAACTCCAAACTGTGAGAGGCGCATCAGTTGTGCTGCCACATGCACACCCTGAATTGTGGGTGTGGCCAGAGAGATCTCAAAGTCCCTACACCAGCTTTACATTGAATTATTTACCCCTGTGGAAGCTAGAGAGATCTCCAACACAATGAAAAAGAAATGCTTTGGACAACTCTGTAAAAGCCAAGAGGTAAACTCTTTACTTTTGTCTTTGCCCATTATAGGCCAAAAGTATTTAGTGTGCCAGGAAGTAGTGGATGCGATGAATGGGCGGTGTGGCGACTCTAGGCACCCTTAACCCTTTAAGTGCCAGAGGGACACCCAAGGCATTGCAAAGCAATGCGTTGCGTACCTCTCTGGCACTCAAAGGGTTAAGGGTGCCTAGAGTACCTTGTCTAGGGGCTCCTGGAAGTAAATCCTGCCCCACACAATTTGCTAATGAGTGGGAGGGAGACAGGATGTGTCTCTAACGATGTGGGCTGGTATCTCCTATGCCAGCGGTTCTCAACCTTTCTAGTGCCGCGACCCTTTGATAAAATTTCCCAAGTTGTGGAGACCCCTAACAGTAAAATTATTTTCGTTGCTCCTTCATCGCTGTAATTTTGCTACTGTCATGAATCGAAATATAAATATCTGATGGTTGTAGGCGACCCCTGGCAAACAGTCAATCGACCCCCAAAGGGGTCCCGACCCACAGGTTGAGAACCACTGTCCTATGCTAAATGTCACTATGGCAGCTTCCTAGCTCACATATAGAGAGATTTTTTTTTTTTTTTTTTTTTTAACTTTTGTGCCTAGTTTTAATGGTGTATAGGTAAACATATGAAAGAGGTTTTAAAATTGCCTAAAGTTGTTTTTTTGCAAATTTAAGCTGACAGCAATCTTGGAATGTCCATACATCAATGTTGTTAATGAGAAATGAATACTTTTATCAAATCGCTTGTGGAAATCTCAGTTTTTCTATCGCAGTGGGCAACTGGGGGCCCTGGGGCACATATTATACAGGCCTCAGAGGTTTCTCCTGTAGCCTGGAGTCTGTTCCCTCTTGCAGCGTGAGAGATCATTTCCACATTCCACATTTAACCTTCAACATGCACACACACTTTCTTCTGCCTCAGAACACACATTTTAACACTTGCACTGTGCCACATTAACACCTTAGGAGGTAGCAGCATTCAATGGGTTAGTCTTTTCCAACCCTAAGTGGGGTGATTTAGCTTCCCATCAGCGTACATTCTAAATGATGGATGTTGGCAGTATATGTAATGAAAAAGCACATGAACAAACTGACTGGATTATAATGGAAGATTTTTTCTCTAAAATCAGGAACATTGCACATCTAAAAACAGTAGTGACAACATTTCCTAAAGATAATTAAAGGGGAACTACTATCCCAACAAGAATATGTCCGTATCACTTCTCCTTCCATCGTTCATAAGTGATGTGTGGGTTTTGTTTTTTTTTGTTTTGTTTTTTTATTAATGTGTTAAAAATGAATAAACTGGACAATAGTAGTGTACCTGCTGATGTCAGTTTCAGCTGAATCCTGAATGCGCATGGTCATTGTAGAGCCTAAAGGCTCCATTGTTCCTCCCACCGTCTGATCTATCCCATCGTACGTCACAGACCATAGCCCCGCCTGACCTGGCATGCTCCTTGCATGGCTAGTGTGCACGAGAAGAAGAAGAAGAAAAAAAAAAAAAAAAAAAAAAAAAAACCGGCAGTAGACAGGCTCTTCTAAGTTGACTGACAGCCAGATTCAACTAACGCATGTGTAGTGGGAGAAAATCGGCAAGATGGCTGTGGTGTACGCGCTCTGGGTCCCTGGAAAATGGGTCAGTTTAAAACTTATACAGGCACTTCTGAAAATTTTAACATACGTTATAGAGACAACTAAGGCTACCTTTAGCTGCACGGATTAAGTTACTCAGGCATGGTAGTACCGCTTTAAGTCTTTTTTTTTTTTTTTTTTTTTTTTTTTTGTTATGGATTACTTTTTTGTTAGGGATGTTATACCTCTAAAAGGATAGTAATGTTTCTAAATAAAAGCAGCTCTAATTAATCTTCATAGTATTTGGGCCTTAGAGAGTGTTATTTCAATACTGTCAGAGTTGTAGTTCAAGAGTAGATGAATAATAAAGTATCCCCCTCCTGCCCATTTTACCTAGTGTAAGCCACCTCCCCTATGCGGAATCGCTGGGACAAGTCAGCTCACAGCAAGGGGCAATCTTCTTGACAGGTTTTTCAGATTTTTCCTTATGCTCGCTTAACCCCTTAAGGACCCTTGACGTACCAGGACCATCACGGTCCTTGAAATACTCAAGGACCGATGACGGTCATAGTACGTCACGTACTTTTTACTTACAGCGCTCTACCGAGAGCGCTGTAAGTAAAAATAGGGCCTGAAATTGACTGCTCCAAGATCGGAGAGATCTCTATCAGGCCCCATAGTGACGCGCCGATACAGGTCACGTGTACCAGCGCGTCCAAGTGCGCCTATGCGGTCATTATGGGACGGAAATGTCCCATGACCGCCTGTCCTTAAGGGGTTAAGATTGTCCCTCTCTACGATCCATCTGGACAGTCTTGCTGTTCTGAGGTGAGCAGTGTTACATCAGTAAAAGGTGGGCGGGAGGGGTATACTTTCTCATTCAATTACTCTTGAACTACAACTCTGACAGTGTTGAAATAACACTCTCCATAGCCCAAATACTATGACGATTAATTGGAGCTGCTTTTATTTTGAAACATTATTACCCCTTTAAGGACACATGTTTACTCCCTGACACAGAGTTTAATTTTCCTTGCAGCCTATGGAAAAGATTCATATCAGTTACTCGCTGGCATTCTTATCTGTTTAAGTAGCGATGGCATCATAATTGCATTACCAGAGAAGAACAAACACTGAGCACTGACAATTAACCAGCATCTTATCATCAAAGAGATTAGACAGGGATCATAAAGAGTATCAGTTGCACAAGTCTGCCACTTGCATTAAAGTTTATTGAAAGAACCTAGTTTAAATTTTGTAGTATCTGACCTCTAGGCCTCATACCGTACTTCAGCCATAGCTCATATTTCCATCTTAAAGAAACACTAAAAAGTAACTCAAGTTTATATTATACATACAAATATCTATCCTATAATATAAAAGGCCAGATGTATGTTTGTCAGAAGCAGTCATGCGCAGTAGACACTGCTGCTCGCACTGCAGTCATGCACAGTACTGACTGCCCGAATGCGCCACAGCTGATAGGGAGCGGAGCACTCCGAATTCAGACCGGAGTCCTCTCTGAGCACCTTCCTGGGACTGCTTAGTCCCAGGAAGGTGCTCAGAGAGGACTATGGTCTGAATTCGGAGCGCCCCGCTCCGTATCAGCCGCAGCGCATTTCGGCAACCAGTACTGCGCATGACTGCAGCGCGGCCAGTGAGAAGAGAGGCTCCGGGCACCAGCCTAGGTTGCTGGGTGGCACTGTGGCCAATGTACACAGGCTTTACAACTACATTATATATTATATATACATACACACACACACACACACACACACACACACACACACATACATACATACATACATACATACACACACACTAAAAGTGATAGTAATGTTTCACAAAAACAGCAGCTGTACTGCGCATGACTGCCGCACGCGCAGCAGTGTCTACTGCGCATGTCGGGCGTTACACACAACTTAGCAAATTATTATATAGGATAGTGCAGCTGGTTTACTCCAGAACTGCACTTTTTTCTGCATATGGTCCACGTCTTCATTTGGAGCAAACTGACTTAACATTATTGTTACTATGATAGTATGCAAAGTTCCTCCTTTCATTATTATCTGCTTTCTGTGAAATGACAAATTCTGATTTTTCTAAGAAAAGTGATTGAATTAGGCTTTAAAGGGGCTTTCATTTTTTAATGCAGAGGTTCTCAACCATATCCTCAGGGACACCTAACAGGCCATGTCTTTAGACATTTTCTTCAGTACTGTTGACATTCAGAGGCTCAATCATGTATGTCACCTGTGTGACATGGCCTGTTTGAGTTACCTTAGAACATGGGTGTCCAACGTGAGGCCCATGGGCCAGATGCAACCTGCCTGAGATTTTTAACAAAAACCTTATTAACTAGCACACATGAACTAGTAGGTCAATAAGACCTAACTGACTACCAGTGCCATAAATATCAATATTGTAATTGACTTGTTCAATAAATAAATCCACATTTTTGAACAGTAACAGGCTATATTCACCATTCTTTAAAAGAAAAAAAAAGGAATGTGGCCCTCACATGTATGGCTTTCTGATCATGTGGCCCTCAACTAAAAAAACTTGGGATGTCCCTGCTTTAGTATAAGCTTGAGAACCACTGTTCTAATATGCCACTGTAAAATGCATGTGAACACACAGTTGTACCTAAGCAGAGAAATACATTTAGTTTTGGCATGCCATTGCTATAAGGATTGAATAATCATAATGGTAGTTTATATTCCTCTCTGATGTTGTGTTTGCCAGGTTACGTTTGCAGAATCCAATAAAAAAAACAAAAAACCAAGGTTAACATGAAAATACCGTTTACATTTTTTTTTTCAAATCCAACAGTTGGTTGGGGCTTATGGAAATTGAAGTATCCCAACAAATTAACCAAACCTCCAAGAGAATGCACCAGAAACCTTGCTAGGTGGTCATAAGTTTTCAGATTGCATTATGAGGAACAGAGGAGTGTACAATGCAATTCACACTACTCAAGGCCTCAAAAGAACCAATGGCTGAATCTTAACCCAGTTGAATGCCAGAGGAGTATGAAATGCGTTGCATACACCACCACCCCTGTACTCAAATGGTTAAAGTAAGATTATATCAGTAATTAACTCTTTGAGTGCCAGAGGGGTACACACCACCTCTGGCTCTCAAACGGTTAAAAAAAAATTCTGCCTACAAATAGGATTTTAAAATTAAAAAATGCATCATATTTAATATTTTAAAGGCAACAAATAGTGATTTCATATGGAAAACGCAAACATGACTTTGTAAAAGGTTTGCACTTCTGTAATAACCTATGAAATGACAAACACTGCACTGTTGTGGATCACTCACTAGTGCAAATGAGGACACAGCTAGCCACACACAGAAATTTGCATACATTTCAAACAATCCAGAAATATTATGCACATTCAATTAACAAAATCCTAAATGTAGCTTTTTCTAATGTGTGCCAATTTGAGAAATATTTAGAGTTAAATTAGTTCATAAAAATAGCAGAATTTTGCTAAATGTGTCAATATTCAAAAGGCTTCACGTACCCTGAATTCAATGTCATATATACTTGCGTAATTTGCAGAGTTTTAGTAATAAATTGTACATGGCTCCAGGAATTTAGCTCCTCAACAGGAAACCAAACAGCAGTAGAAGGCTGCTCTCAATACTTCTTATTTTTGCCAAATAAATAAGAGAGACAGCAGATCAAAAATATCTCAACTAAACACATATTTCAGGCACCAGTGATGTCTTTCACAACACTTGCATGAAGCACTATTTCCTCCAAGAAGAAAAAAAAACTATCAAAGATGGTAGAGAGATGCTCCGTTAGACGATATGTAAAAAGCAGTTTGTTTTTATGATTAACACTTTAACCCCTTGAGTGCCAGAAGTATCTGATACCTCTCTGAAATTCAAAGAGTTAAGGGCAAAAAAAGACTGTGCACACTCACTCTGACATTTAAAGGTTTAAAAAAATTTTGATAACCTTCCTCGCAAGTAAATGGTTATGTGATACACAATGCACTGAGGTTTCCCAACAGCGAAGGAGGGAATTCATTTACACACTAGGGCAATATTCAGGAAGTTATAGACAAGAATTTCTGGACAAAACCAACCAAGAGGTCCCCAATGTATGGTGCAGTTGGATCGCTCCTGACTTGCTTCTCTTTTCTTTGGAATATGACCCTATGTTTTGTACTGGGATAACAGCTGTATGCACAAAGAGTGGAGCAATTTGGCATCAAGAATTTATTTTTATATTTTTTTAATGGGGTTTTAGCCAAAAACCTCTCCATAATATTGCAAAGCAATGTGTAGGAAATTCAGTGGTTAAACCCCATTAAAATCAGTCAGTTTTTATATGTCCATATGATGCAGTTGGGTTGCAATGGTTCGAGACAATGTGGCAAACATGATATAGTGTCTGTGTAGAACGGTGTGTGTCACTCAACCCGAGCAACAACGGGCAGAGGGGGGAGGCACAAAAAACAGCACTTTTTTTTTTTTTTTTTAGCAGAATAATTACTGCATATTTTACAAGGGCAAATGACTTAAACTAGCGACGAAAAAAAAAAAAGTGTCCTAGTGAATATAGAATGTTTGGAAAGCTCATTTCTAAGGAAAATATTTTACATTGGATTGCCAACCTACTATTACATTTTGGATTTTATAGCCAAGGGTTAAACATTTCTAAGCATACCTATTGTCACTATACAATGCAACCTGCGTATCTGCAAGGTCACTTTTCTGCCCCCTGTACAATATAAATCTATAAAAAGGAAAAATGCAGCCTTGTTAAATTCAAGGAGTTGCTTGTGTTTCTCGGACCCCAAATCAATAACATTTAAAGTACAGTTAATGTCAGGTTTTCTCTTGGTGCAAGGTCAATGAAGAAAAATCTAGCTAACTACAGAGTTTGATTTTATCATAAAGTCAAATATTAATGACGCAAATTAAGAATCAGGCTAAAATGAGATTAGCTAGAGTTTTAAACCTGATAGTGAGAAATAGTGATATGTTTCCATTCATTTTAAAGAATTTTACAGTAATCATTATTTGAAGTAACGATCACAGGATGCAATCGTTAATAAATATATAAAAAATCATTTCTAAAAAAATAAAAAAACATTATTTGCAAAATGAGAAATATATATGTTACAGGCACTCCAGGGCCTAGAAATTGGAAACATAGTCAAGTTAACTTGATATAGTGGGATGGATGTAACCATTTGAGTGCCGGAGAGGTACACAATGCATTGCTCTGCAATGCGTTGCGTACCCCTCCAGCATTCAAAGGGTTAACAAGCTACATAGGTTTAATTCTGGAGAAAATCCTGAATATAGGGTAGAAATGAAAACCCTCAATGATTTAAATTGTGCTTTTAAGGACTTAGGAAGGTCTCCAGAGCATTGGAATACATTGCAAACTTATCTAACATTCATGGTGTACAAAGCCTCATTTCAAACAATGCGAATTTGGAGACTTTTTAATTTTCCCCATTGATGCAAGATGGTTTGCTCCTCGCCGTCTTTAACCTACTGAATATAGATCATGGGGATGTTATAAATACAGTCTTAGCATTGTGTTTAGGAATTGATGTTAAAATTTGCAAGTGGTAATAGCAACAGGTCATATTTATGAAGAAGTAAAACCACGTTTTTATGTTGCTGAGAAAATTTGCTAAGGAGAATTCCCCCACACACACATATACTCTTCCATAGGTTATGGCTGCCATTAAGATTTACCGTAAAAGCTAAAACTGCATTTTTGGAACACACCTACTTCTACTGCACTTTAAACAGTTAACTAGCATTAATACTTGGCAAAAACGTCACCAAATATTTTATATATCTTCCCTTCTTCATTACTTTAATTTTATACAACCACCCCTCCCCAAATTATTCCTTACTTCAATGGCTGTAAAAACAGCACATTTGGCACAAGATGCAGGTGTTTATAGACATTTGTCTACTGATGGGCAAAAGCTAAAGGTCAGAACTCTGGGTCAAATGAATTGTATCATAGCAGAGAAAATTCCCATTGATTGAGAATAGGTTTTAACCCTTTAACCATTTGAGTGCCCGATATGTACCCCTTTGCATTGTGATGCCTCTCAGGGACTCGAAAAGTTAAAGCTAGAGGTCACCAATGCATTGCAAAGTTGTGTGTTGACAGTTCTAGCCTCCAAGGCGTTCAAATCCCCATTTAAATCAATTGTGGTATTCCTGTGTCCATTATGGTGCAGTTTTCATTTGTTCGCGAATTCCTCAGCTTTACTTTCTTGAATATGGCCCTAGAGCACTGTAGAAGTGCCAGAAATGAAAAGGTGGCATCCATTAATTGGAGCATTAAATTAAAACAAAGCTTGTAATTATCAAACCCAAGGGACCCAGAGAAGGAAAAAAAAATACATAGAGCTTATACCCTAGAGGTGTTGAGATCTAATCAGCTGTCACAAATCCAGTGTTTCAGAGGAGTGACATTTTCCAGTTTCAACATCTCCTGGAATAAAGAATTGGATGATCACCCACAGATCAAATGAACCCCAAAAACTCCATTTGGGTAAAAACAAACCAGAAGGCACTACAGATTGGGTGAGCAATCAGCTACAAAGTCAAGAACTCCATAAATCTGACAGTTCTGAAAAACTGAACTTTAACAGCAGGTAACAGACAAAACATTTTAGGCCTTATACATAAAATAAGAGAGGAACAATTCTGTTGCACACCAACAGCAGGAGATAAATCTTCCCCACATTCTCATGTTTAAAATGGGGTCTAACCCTTTAAGTGACAGCTTTATCTGGTGAATTGCTTCACAATGTGTTAGAGACCTCTCTATCATTTCAGGCATTTGGGAATTTTTATTTGTTCCCCATGCAGAAGGTGGTTTGCTTATCTTTAGCTTCTTGAATAAAGCCCTTTATGCATAAACTAATGATGTTGGCATAAAAGGGAACCCAGGGGGTGGTAGCATAGAAATTAACAGGGACAGATATTATGCCACTATTTTAGAAGTCAACGAGTAACAGCAGGTATGTATTTTTGTTAATTGTAAAACTTTATTGCCGATCTAAAGAAGGAGGTTAAACATTTAAGGCAACCACAAAGGATGCTCCTATGCAAATAAAGGATATGCTGGCTGTCACCTGTAGCTCTCCAGGCAATAAGGCATCAAAGCTGTCAGGCATTCATAGAGCAATAAAGACATAGGAGTTAACAAACAATTACTACAGCTGTTCACACATCAACTGCGGCTCTACAGTTAAGAATTGACTACAAATCCCCTCATCCTCATTCGGCCTTTAGTTAATGGGATTTGTAGCTCAAGAGCTGCAGAGCATCAGATTGCCCACATCTAACATAGAACGTTTTGGGTTAGTGATCAACTCCTATAGGTGTATTGTTATTAACACTATGGTCCAGTGGGGTGCGCAAAGCATTGCTCCCTGGTCTTTAAGGGATTAAGGTAACGTGAGGATTTCTTCAGTCTGTTCTGCAGTGTGCTATGTTATTAATGCTATATTGGGTGTACACGTCTGTTTTACTAGTCACTGTTTTGTATTGCATTTATATTATTAGAGTTATTCGGTGGTTACTTGCCTCTGTTTTGGTAATTCGGTGCCTCGCCAGCTTCACCACAGCGAAATTCCCTTTCCCTAAAGTGCGTTCTATGTCATAAAATCCGACCCGGACAGGACCCCTCTGTACATGCCTGTGACAATCCGCCATGACCATGCTGGGACCCAGGGCAGTGTGATCCAACGGCAAATAGACATCAACCGGCAAAATCACACACCCCTAAAATCAGCACCTCAAAATACAGGGACTTCTGTAATGTCACCGCCAGGTCAGAGCGTTCATTCCTAACGTGTGTGATCCCACAGAGTGGTGCAGTCACAGAATCAAGAAGGGTGCAAATGCAAAATACATCCAAACTACAGATCAGCATGCATTGTCCAGGGGCTGCAAAATTAACAAACACTTCATTGCACAAGAAACCGAACCTTCTAAATTATTGCTCCACTATAAAATTCCGAGGTAGGTGTACTAGGCATTACAGTTTGCATTGTCCAGATATTGTAATGTGTATGTGTGTGTGCGGAGGTGAATCCAGAAGAGATCTGGAATCCGTACGAAACCCAGAAGAAAAAAAGATGTGCGAAATGAAAGAAGCGGGATCAATTTAGATGGATCCAGCAAAGTCTGCTTATCAAGTTGCTGCAGGCAGAGTTGGATGCGGGTACTCCAAAGTAGCGAGAAGTCAGAAGCATTGTGCAGTGATCACTCTCAGCAGGCAGCACTAAGCTGGAGCATAGTCAATGTAGCATGCGGTGAGGGTGATCACACACGGGGAGTCGAGGCAGCTGTGCAGGAAACCAGTGAGCAGCTCAGTGCAAGGCTCTACGGCTTGCACAAGGAATCATCTTCTCACAGTTGACGTCCATTGACGTCAGAGCAGCATGAGGTCTCCTGGGCGGAGTTTGCCCTTCTCTCTTTTTTTTTCACAACTCGCCTGCCAAATAGGTTGCCCTTAGCAACCGGAGCCTGCTCTAACGTCAGCAGCCCTTCTGCACAACCTGTCAATCAAGACTAGAGAGGGAGAGTACATATATGTGTTAGTATGGAGCTGCCTGTTAGCACAGCGAGGTCACAGGCAGTGAGGAGAAGCTCATTATAGGAATCAGATCAGGGAACAGCAGACACACAGTGATATAAGCCAGGTCAGCACATAGTAGATCCTGTCTGCTCGTTATAATATCACCTTGTTTATTTATATACGTTAAGATATGTGTTTATGTTATGTAGATTGTGCGAATATTACATATATATATATTTATACAGAGAGAAAAACATGCAAACCTTGGTAAATAATCTGCATCATGGGGACAAATAAAAATTCACATTGATTTAATGTGAAACGAACACTTGACTTGGGTGATTATGAAAGTGCTTTCAAAATAACATATTTATATATCTTAGTCATTTAAAGTTACAATTTATGAGATATTTAGGTTTTTTGTTTTTCAGTTTATTCAGATTAGCCAGTACTTCTCTAGTTTACGATAGTGTTCGGTTAGGCTAGCAAATTAACAAAATGCCGTCTCATTAACTATACTTAACTCTTTGAGTGCAAGAGAGGTATACAATGCATTGCCTAAAACAGTGATTCTCAGCCAGGGTGCCCTGGCACAGAACATCAACTTAGGGTGCCCCATGTTTTCTATGAAGACTAACAAAATGGACTTTTAAATGAAGATTTATAGAAATTGTTATGCACAATGTATTTAGTTTTGTTATTATGATACCTAATAATAACTGTATATTTATGTATTGTACCCTTCTTATGCCCTTGATTTTGCACTAAATATGTTAGGGGTGCCCCAAATGTTCTAGATTATATGTTAGGGGTGCCTAGAACAAAAAAAGATTGAGAACCACTGGCCTAAAACATGCACCACTATAGCCAACCACCAATTAGAGAGGCTTATTTTCAAGGTCAGGACATCCACTTATTACACAATTAGAGTTTACGGCTAGCCTCCCGTCCTCACTAAAATATTATAGTGCTGTTTGAAGTTACTTCAGCCGCCTTTCAGTACCAGAGAATTGATATGTAAAATATGTAATCAAGTTATACAAGAATCATTAATCCTTTGAATGCCAGAGAGATGTGTGCTTCCCCTTCTGGCACTCAAAGGGTAATGTTTTCAATTAAGTAGATCGCCGAGTCTTCTTTATTTTAAATCTAACACTTTGCGCTATATTTAGCAACTTGTATGTAGTTCTCAAGATATTAAATGGAGAAGAATCCCCGTCCTGCCCTTTCTGTCCACCTCCCACTAAATCTGCAATCTGGGACCGGACGGATGCAGAGAGGGACAAACTTTTGTCTGTAAGTATAAGGAAAAACCTGCCCCCTGACAAAGGAGGGTAGGATTTTCTTTTTCTTACTGAAGTATGTCCCACGCAGCATCCGTCCAGACCAGACAGAGAGGCAGCGTGAAGTGGCCAGAAGGGGTGTGAGGGCTATCCTCCTCCATTTAATATCTTGAGAACTTCATGAAAGCAAGTTTCTAAATAGAGCAAAAGTGTTAGATTTAAAACAAAGAACACTTAGTGATCTACTTAATTGAAAACATTACTATCACTTTACGTAATATTACAGCACATCTGTTGCACATTACCAGGAAAGCAATGCACCTTTTTGCCTGTGAAACATGCTTGTGACATGCATATTGCCCTTATTTGATGCATGTGCACCCTTTTCTCACTACAGTGTTGTGTCCAGGAAGTAGATCTCTGCAATTCTGTAAACAATTGGTTGAGGCAACCTATTGCTGGTGATGGCAGGAGCAGCACTGTAGCAGTTCATGACTGAATAGAAGTGTTATTTGATTGAGGAGGGTGATGGCGTTAATGGCAAAATTACTTTCTTCCATGTATTCACGTTCATAAGGAGCTCACTCAGCTATGTCCCAAACCACACTTCCCATCTCACTTTGAGACTCATATCCCTCTGTTCCTTTCTCCTAGCCTGGGGTTCCTCTCTTTTGGAGATCAGAATATGTAGTGTGTATGTATGTGTATCTTTATATGGAGCCACACAGTGTACACAGTGCCCTTACAATAGTAGTATGTTACATTAAATAAATAGGGGTAAAATAAGTGTCACAGTCATAGAAACAATAGGAGAGAGGTCCCTGCCCCAAGATGCTGTCAGTCTAAATGGGTAATAGGAAACAGACAACAGGGTATGAGGGTATCAGGTGCAGAGTTTGCCAAAAGGTAGTGCGTGGTCCTAGTTCTCCAGAAGATAAGATTTCAGGGTAGTCCAGCAATGCAACCCACATTGGTTAAAGGGATAGTAATACTTAATATGTAAAAAATATATATTGTAATATAGTAAATTAGGTTGAAAAAAGACACAGGTCCATCAAGTTCAACCTTTGCCTCATAACCCTGAGAAATAAGAATTATATAGCTTTCCTGCTGCCAAATAAGTTAGTCTTTATCAGACTTTCCTGTTTTGCTTACTAATACATAGTATAACCCTGTATGTTCCCTTTTGAAAGAAATGTATCTAATTGTCTCTTAAATGTATCCATTGTATTTGCCATAACCACAACCTTGAGCAAGGAATTCCATAATTTAACAGACCTAACTGTAAAAAAAACCCTTGCTCTGCTGAAGTCAAAACCTCATTTTCTCTAATCTCAAGGGGTATTCCCTGGTTATTTGATCAGGACTTGGAATGTATAGCTCACCAGAGAGATCCTTGTATTGACCTCTCATATACTTGTACAATGTGATAAGATCTCCTCTTAGTCATCTTTTTTCTAGAGTAAATAAACCAAGTTTGTCTAGTTGTTCCTCTTACATCAAGTCCTCCGTTCCCCTAAATCAGGGCTCAAAATTTCCACTCACCACTAGCCAATGGCGAGTGAAAATTTAGCCCTGGTGAGTAGAAATTCAGCCCTGGTGGGTATGTTTTGGCTTGCAGTGGCGAGTAACTTTTCAGGTCTGGCTAGTAGCAAAGGGCTTAAAATTATAAGCCCTGCCCTAAATCATTTTGTTGCTCTTCACTGTACTCTCTCCAGTTCTAGAATATCATTTTTCAGAACTGGTGCCCAAAATTGTACTGCATATTCAAGGTGAGGTCTTACCAATGATTTGTATAATGGCAAAAAGATGTTATCCACTCTTGCTTCAACACCCTTTTTTATGCAAAACAGGACTTTATTTGCTTTTGCTACTACTATTTGACACTGGTCACTGTTTCCAGGTTTGTAGTTTACAAGGATTCACAGGTCTTTCTCTAGCAACAAGTCCCCTAAAATGATTCCATTAAGTTCATAAATAGCATTGGGATTTTTTCTTCCCAAATGCATGACTTTACATTTTCCCACATTAAACTTCATATTCCCCACCTGAGTAAAACAAGTGTACTCCCGCCACTGAAAGGTGTTTAATTCAAAAGTTATTACAGCTTAAAGATGATTTTTTTTTTTAGATGAATTGTCACTGTGGCCAGAAATTGCACAGTGGTGCTGTTGCTAAATATCCTATGGACAGCTCTGGTCATTGGCCATAAATTTCAATAGGATGCTTTAGCCACAGCTCTGCTGTAGAATTTCAGGCCATGATAATGCACCTAAGAAATTCAAGCTTGAGGTGTAACAACTTTTGAATATAACACCTTTCAACAGTGGGCGTGACCTTGTTTTACTCAGAAGTATAAAACCTACAACATATTTAATTTTACATTTTATTAATATCACCTTAAACCGCAATATATGTGTTTAGATATTAGTCGGTGTCAATGAAATACTCCATCTTGCTCTAAATAATTTATTCATTTAGATAAAGAGCTGTCAGTAGGTCATTAAGGGGTAGATTTAAAGCCAGCCGTTAACATAGGTGGTAGGGCCAAAGTGAATACCTGCTGTTAAACTAACATGTTTAACGTGGTATTTAGAGGCCCTACCAGTAGAACTCCAAAGTATGTTAAGCCACAAAAATAGTCTTGTGGCTTATCGTCCGTTTTGTACGTTTAGTTCCCAAAATGCAGCTAAAAGCAGCGATATTGTGAACTGAACAGTGAAAAACAATTAACTATCGGTTGCTTGACATACTGCCAAGCACCGATTGTTAACTGATCAATGTTACACTTGTCTGTCATCCACTGTCCACTCTTCTCTTCTCACTTCTACCTTCTCTTCAGTCTTGTCTACTCCCTGTAAAATAAAATAAATGTTTTAAAATCAAGCATAAATGAATGCATTCCAGAACCCTTTGAGTGGCAGAGGGGTACGCTATGCATTGCAATGTAATGCGTTGCGTACCTCACTGTCACTCAAAGGGTTCAATATTAGTGCTCCATAAATATACCCATATATGCCTCCATGTAATGGCCTGAAGAATAAATGCCAATGACTAAAAAAGCCCCACATACACATAAATCAATGCGATTCATTAATGGACAAAATTTAACTTAGCTTTTAACTATGTGTCTCTGCCGCTTGAAGCGACCGCGAGGGTGGCGGCGGTGAAGACACAAATGTCCCACAATGCTCCTCTTAAGCTGTGTACGGGCAGATGCCCATAACACACTGAGAGCATTTGAAGTGAGCCTGCCTTTATATATGAGCAGGCTCACTTCAATTGCCCTCACTGCCATTGGCTGGGATGTTCTTCACATCCCAACCAATCAGATTTGAGCAGCTGTTCTTGAAAATGATTGGCTGGGATGTGAAGAACATCCCAGTCAATGGCAGTGAGGGCGTACCCCTCTGCCACTCAGAGGGTTCTGGAGTGTATTCGTTCATGCTTGATTTTAACACATTTATTTTATTTTACAGGGAGAAGGCGGAAGGTAGAACACAGAACAGAAGGACGAGCAAGCTGAGGACTCTGTTGGACATCAGGATTAATGGTAAGTGTTAATGCAATGTTGCTTTACTTAGTCAGGTTAACACAATGAATGCCGGCGGGGTAATTATACCCCACCGGCACTCATAGGGTTAATCCTACTAACTTTGGACAGGTTTTAGGCGCTTTGGATGTATTGATGTGGGGCTTAGGGCCCCATATCAATACATCCACTGTGGACATTGGGATTTTTTGCCAGTTAACAGCTGCGTTAGCTGGCAAAAGATCCGATAAGGGACTTTACGGCTAACAAAACTGGGTCTTAAGTTTTGTGCAGTAAGTGAGTCCCTTATCGTTTTTTTTCAGCTAACGCAGTGCTTTAAATGGCAAAATGGAACATTTTTTTATGGGCCAAAACACACATTAGTGTTGCAGCCGGCATACTGGATGAACTGCCGTTAGCAGTTCATTACATGGCCCTTTGTATGGCTTCCTACACGTTAAAACACCCGCTGGTGTTTTTTTTACTTAACGCCTGCCTTTAAATCTACCCCTCTGTAACCTACAATTTTGTGGTAATGTCCCACCCATCAGTCATGCCCCAAAAACACCATCTAAAAAAGTGTCCTCCTTTGACCATTTAAAATATTGGAAGGCATGATGGTAAGTATAGAGGTATGGGATGGGGGGGGGGTTAAAACGAAGTGAGCCCTGGCACTGTTTTTGTTAAGGATTACATCACTGCTTGAACCTAAAGTCTAACCTGACACAACTAGCATGCCAATGCAGTCTCTCACAGCAGAGTCCAAACTTACAGTTATCTCTCTCTCTCCAGAAAACTAACAGCGACAGACATACACTTACTAATGCTTGTTCTTCTACAGGGAATTCAGGCGATGCAATTGTGATGGAGCACCCACATGGGCCTATCAGCTCGGCACTATCCTTAGATCCCTTCTAATCTGACCAGTTTTCTATCTTGTCTAGTGGCCACAGGTGGCCAGCCTTGCATAAGTGAGGCTATTCATCCTTATTATTGTCAAAATAGCCAGCTTTCAAATGTGTTAATATTGTATATTGATTTGATTTAAATGAGCTGTGCCTTCTTGGACAAAATTGTGATAAGTTCAGTTTCATAATAATCAGAGAAAATACATCTGATGTGTTTTTATTTTTGGCTTATTAATTTATTGACTTAAAGTATTAAAAACAATCTAACAAGCTTCTTGCATTGCTATGGCAATGGGAAGAGTTTTTGCTCTCAATTCCTCTTACTTCTGCAATGTTAGTTGCTCAAAACCCACCAGCCCTCTCAGTTTATGTGCTTCTTTTACATTTCCTTCGGAGGGTTGGGTTTTGATTGTTATTGGGTTCTTTAATGAGGAAAATGGAAAATTACAAACAACAAAAGCTATTTCGCTACTTCTTTGAACATATGGCCCATAGTGTACTAAGGTTATAATTATGGCGGACTTTAATTTGCATGATGTTTACTGGTAAAACCGAGCAGCAGGTTCAGAGTGGACTAGAGATGTCATACATTTTTTACAGGTATTGTCTTTTAAGGTAATTAGTATAAGAGCCAGCTAGTAAGGAAGATATACTAGGTTTATTATTTACAAACTGAAACTTGGTTTCAGATGTAACTGTAGGAGAGTGTTTGGCCTCCAGTGATCATCAGTCAATGTGGTTTACTGTAAGGACAGAGTTTGAGTTGTACCACAATAAAACAAAGATTCTAGATTTCAGAAAGGCTTATCTATCTAAAATATAAGCATATTTACATTAGTCTTTAGCAGCCTGGAGATCTTTAGATGAGTCAAGGAGAATGGGATTGTGTGAAAGGTGTTTTATTAAAGACAACAGAGCATTTTAAAAAGAGTAAAGCACTGTGGTACTCCACAGAAGTGGTGAATATAATAAAGAAGAAAAAAGTAGGATTAAGGAACTAAAAGCAGCCTCAGAAGGAGGAAGATGGGCATCTGTACAACGCTGGCTGAAGAAAGTTGAATGCATTATTAGATGTGTGAAAACTGCCCAGTCAATAAAAAGTGGAACAAAACATTTGTTTAGATATATAAGTGAAAAGAGGAATATGAAGCAAGGAATAATTAGACTGGAGTCAAATGAAGGAATAGATGAAATTGAGGATAAAGGTCTAGTTCACTGTCTTTTAATATTTCTGTTCAGATTTTACAAACAATGGAATTGGACTTCTGTTAGAAAAAACAAAACAGTGAGACATGTGCAGTATGCATGTTTAAGGAAGAAGTTTGACCTGAACTCTCTAAGGTAAAATCAGGTAAATCAATGGGACCAGATGGGATACACCCAAAGCTATTATAAGAGCTTAAGAGTGTTCTGGCAAAATATTTCACATAATTATTCAGTCAGTCACTACTCACAGGAGTAGTTTCAGAAGATTGAAAGGTAGCAAATGTATCTCTTCACAAAACAGGTAGCAGGGAAGAGTCTTGCAACTGCACCCCAGTACAAGTACGTCTTACTTCAGTAGTGGAAAAAACACGCAAACCATGTTAAAGGAAATCATTGTTAAATATATGAATTCAAATGGCTTGCAAGATCCTAAACAGCACAGGTTTACCACAGGGAGATCTTGTCAAACTAAAGTATTAGATTTTTTTGACCGGATAGCTAAAATAATAGACCTGGGAGAGCAACCAATATAGCTTATTTAGGTTTCGGTAAGGCCCCTGACACTGTCCCTTATAGAATACGCTAACAAATTGCCAAATTTGGGTCTGGATATAAAAAAAAATTTGAATGGATAAGGCAGTGGCTGAGTGACAGGAGACAAATGGTTGTAGTGAAAGAATAATATTCAGAGGAAGGGATCTGCACAGGAACCCATTCATTTTAATATGTGTGTTAGTGATATTACAAAAGATCTTCAAGGGTAGACATTCCTAAGGGAATAAGCCAAATGGCAAATGATTCAGGTAAATTAGAAGACTGCACAAGAGTGTGACAGTAGTGGATTAATCTTGCTAAATGCAAAATAAGGCACTTTGGACATACAAATCTACAGGTAGAATATAGTTGTAAGGGTACTATGTGTCAGTAAAAACAGAGGAAAGGGACTTGGAAGTAATTATTTCTGATGACTTAAAGGTAGGCAGGCAATGTAACAGAACAGCAAGGGAATGCAAGCAGGGTGCTGGGTTGTGTAGTTAGATCAGTGGTTCTCAACCAGGGTGCCAATTTTTTTCTATGAGGACTGCTATAAAAATATTAAAGTTGCTAACATATTTTTGTAAATTATTATGCACAATATTCTCTTTGTTGTCATTCTGAAGGTGAGGCTTAAAGTGGATCTATCACTACTTTACAAGTTTTGATCATTATATAGAATACTTAGAGAATAACTATAAAACTTTATTTTTATTTTTTTTTATTATTTGCGAGAAAATTACAGTTTAAAGTATGCCCAGCAGTCTACTTCTGGGTAAACTGCTCTTGCCGCTCTGCCTCTATTCCCGTCACTCTCCCCAGCATCCTCCGATGACGGAGGCATTCTGTTAGTAAGCTGGAGTGATCTCATTGGCAGAGTTCGATATCTAGCCAAAGAGATTGCTCCAGCTTACTAAAAGAACGCCTCTGTCATTGGAGGGTGCCGGGGAGAGTGAAGGGAGCAGAGACTGTGCTGCAAACTGCAGCAATAGCAGTTTAGCTGGAAGTTGGCTTCTGGGCATACTTTAAACTGTAATTTTCTCGCAAATAATGTTTTTTTTTAAAAAATAATAACATTTTATAATTATTCGCAAAGTATTCTACATAATGATCAAATCTTGTAAAGTGGTGATAGATCCACTTTAACCCCTTAACGCCCGAGGACGTCCTCGGGCAGATGTTCCATAATGTTCCATTCATTAAGCCCTTGAGACATTACCTATAAAATGCTAGGGGTGTCCTGAAAATTCCATTGTATGTTAGGGATGCCTTAAGGGAAAAAAAAGATTGAGAACCACTGAGCTAAAAGCATTAATATCAAAAAGAAGGAAGTGCCATTCAACATATCTCTGGTTGGACCTCACCTAGAGTATTGGATACAGTACTGGAGACCCCATCCCCATCTCCGGACTAACATATATATATATTCAGGAGGGAATTCAGAAAAGGGCCACTAAAATGGTGAGTAACTAACAGAATAACAATTATCAGGAAAACAAATGAAAGGATCTGAACATTTATAGCTTTGAGGAAAGGAAAGTGAGAAAGGATATGTGTCATGTTCTGCCCAACTTTTCTTTGATTTTTTTTTTTATTCCTTGTCTGTTTTTTTGTTTTCCCATGTTATCCAGACCCTGGTTCAACACCTTGTTTTGTGTTTGTACTGAGCCTTTATAGAGCCTCAGTGCTTTTGGGCGGTGTGTGATCAAAGTATTCCAGGTCATGACTCTTAGTTTCCTGTCTTGCTCCTGAGTGCTATTTTGTGCATTGACCTGGCTCTTCCTTTTAGTTGCCTCCTGTTCTGTGATTTGGTACCATGCTAATCTAATATCCTGTTACCGACTCTGGCTCAGTTGATTCAACCATTCCTCCGTCTGTTACCTTGTACTGTATTGGCTGCCCGTTCCTGATCTGGCTTGTCTCACTTCCTGTTTGTATTGATTTTGGTGGGCTTCTTATCACAGTCTACCTTTGAGGCCTAGTTAGCCTGTGCTTCTTTCCGCTGTGGTGTGTCGGCCGGCATCCTTGCGGCCACCACTGCATTACTATGTCTGTTACAGGCACTGACTCGGACGTCTGTTCATGGGCCTATTCTGGGTGGCCTAATTGGGTCCTGCCTCCTTCTGCTCCTTTATAATCCTCCTTGGGGCTAGGAGCCATTACCCTTACGTGGTGTTCCTGTTTGTTACTCTTTGCTCTCCTTTGTGACCCATGTTTGCCTGAGAATCTCGATCTGTATATGACCCCGGCTTGTCTGACTACCCACATCGGTTTTGACCTGTGGCTCTGGCTGACTGCTCGGTCTGTGTATGACCCCAGCTTGTCTGACTACCCACATCGGTTCTGACCTGTGGCTCTGACTGACTACTTGCTCTGTGTATGACCCCGGCTTGCCTGACCAGTGGCCCTGGCTACTACCAGCTCAGTGTAGCCTCCAGCTGTCTTTCCTGAGGGCCTGGTTACTTTCACTCCTTGTAGTCCTTGGTTTGCAAGGTTTCACTCCAGTGGCCCTGTCTCCTACTCGTTCAGCATAGTCTCCGGTTGCCTGACCATGGCCTGGTTACTCTCACTCCGTGTAGTCCCTGGCTTGTCTGACCTGTGACTCTGGCTGCATACTCGCTCCCTATGCTACCTACTTGCCTGGCCTGTAGTCTCGGTGCCTCCTGGCTCTGGTCTGCTCTCACTCTCTGTTGCCTCCGTTCGCAGACCAAGTGGTGACTTACACTTATTCTACTATTCCTTTGTTGTCCCACTTGAGCCACTTCCCTAGTCTTGAGATCTTGAGTAGTGCAGTGCCCAGCATAGTGTGAAGGTCCGGAGGGACCTTGGGTCCTATTTACATACGTCTGGGGTTCTGTGTGGGCTCTACCATTATTGTTGTTATAATAAATAATGGTGGTTATATTTTATCTTTGTGTCTGTCCTTATTTGCCTGATTACTGTGACATGTCTATCACCTCGACCATCAGTTGAGCATAGACCACCTCGAACCATACGTCATACTTTGATTATCCTGTTCTATGTCTTCTCAGTCAAGCTCAAGGCCTCAGTGTCCCTGTACAACAATCATGACTATACTGCAGGTGGGTTATTTGTTCAGTATCCTCTTCGACCTCAGCGGGTAGCTGCTATTCCCTGGGTTGTCATCTGGAATGCGGGCCGGCTCCTACGGTCGGCACTAATCTGGCCTTTCAGCCAGCATCTCTAACTCATCCTAGGCAACAGCAAGGCAACCCAGAGAGCAGACACTGCCAGCTAGCTACATACTCTAGTCTTTGCTCCCAAGCATCTGGCCCACTGGGGCCTGCCTATCAGTAGATCTGTATTCTCTGTTGTTGTGCTCTTATCATATTATTTATATCAAATTGCAGTCTGTCACCTCTTTGTGGGAAATCTTTTTCACAGAGTCAAACCAGGCAGCTTATATTGGGAGCTTAGTTTGTCAGATCATCAAAATATGATACAAATATTCAAATACATAAAGGAATTAAAAAAAGTACAGTAGGAAGTACATTTCAAAGGAGTAGAAATGTAATGAAATGAGGTCACAATTTAAAACTAGTGGATCGGACGCTTAAATGAAATGTAAGACAATTTTACTTCACTGAAAGGGTGGTAGATAAGTATAATAGCCTACCTGCAGAAGTGGTAGAGGTTAATACAGTGAGGGAATTTAAAGGGATAATAATACTTGCAAATTACTAATCCCCATATTGTAGATTTGTTAAAAAGAAACTTATTGCCCCCAGTGTCATCTCTCAAACCCTTATGGTTTGAGAGATAATAGCGCTCAGAGTTCTCCTCTCCCTCCCCCTTCCCTGACTGAACACTGACTGCAGGGATATCCTGTATTACTTGCATCAGGCGGCTCTGCAGCATTGCTGAGATCACGTTTATAAAAAAGAAATCTTTCACTAAAACGGTCTTCTAAGTGTGCTTTTTTTTTATGGCTTCATGTTTTTTTTCCCTCCCTCTGGATCAACAGGGGTGTTTTTGGCATGGGCTGGACTTGATGGACGCATGTCTTTTTTCAGCCTCGTTAACTATGTATACATGCACACATAATTATACATACATACATATAAAAGATATCTGTTTTTAGATATTAAGAAGCATTTAATTTAAGGATTTTAGACTGGGAGAAGATCTGATTATTTCAGGCAGGTTATACCAGGCCTTTGGCACTCTGAAGGAGAAGGCAGATCTTCCTGCTTCTTTCCTATATTGTGGTGTACGCAGTGAGTTGTTAGCAGTGGAATGGAGGGTATAGTTAGTATGGAGAACTGGAGTGAGCATACTGCTCAGTTAGTCCAGTATTTTTCCAGAGAGATGGTTGTATTCTAAGCAAGGAAGGTGAAGGGCACGTCAAGTGATTCAAGTGTTAACCAATTTAGTTGTTTAAGCATATCACAGTGATGGGTCGTGCAATTACATTGGAGGATAAAGCGGCGTAATGAATTATACAGTGTGTCAAGTTTACTAAGATGCATTTGTGTCACTGGAGCAATTACTATGTCCCCATAGTCTATGACTGGCAGTAACATCTGTCGTACAATACGTCTACTTATTTTAGGATAAAGTTTGCATGTTCATACATTTGATGCACATCAAAGCAATGAACCTTTAGGGCTGCCAACTCCACTGACGGCCACATCCCTACTCTTCATATGACCCCCCCATACATCCAGCCCCCAGTAATTTATTGACTGACTGAAGGACCTCAAACACCTCCCAGTAAAGTCATCTTTTCCTCCCTAAGAACAGCATTATTAGTGACAATTAGAGACAAACGTAGACCTTCTAAAGAAAAATAAAAAGGATGTAATAATGATACTTAAAATTTGTTTTGGTTAAGTGTGCAGCTAAAGTTTATTGGAGCTGCCTGTATACAGAACAAGGGTAGGCATCCTAAATCTCCCACCTGTTGTTGGACTATAATCCTATCATCCTCAGCTGGCCAAAGGATGGATAATGGTGATAGGAGCTATAGCTGAAAAACAAATACAGGTTTGTCACCAGTGCAATAAATCTATGTTTAACAACAGAAACAAACATTATGCATTATTGGCATGCTAAAGATTTGTCTCTCCCTGATCTGCTAGGCAGCAATAGAGGGCATTGGGGCTTCTGGAAGCCCCTTCTCGGTTTGACCTTGGAGACTATAGTGAAATAAGTAACATGCACCTAGGTAATAAAATAATAAAAATAATAATAACCCTTTAGGCAGCACTTTTTCTACCTCTGGAATGATATCTAGACCTTTGCTTTGATTGCTAATCTTCTTGCATAGACCTTTAGGGTCATATCCATAAAACAAAGACAAGCAATTCTGCTGTATTCCAGATGCATCATGGGGGAATGAAAATCCCAGATGATTTAAACTGATTTAATCCCTTGGATTCTAGAAGTCTCAAAAGCATTGGTATTCAGGTGTTTAAAAGCCCCATTTAAAACAATGAGAATTTTGACAATTTTAATTTCTTCCTACAGTGCAATTGGATTGTTCTATATTTGCTCTTCTTTGCTCTCTGTGTACAGCCTTTCAAAGGGAATTATTGACCAGGACAGTGGTAAAAAAATCATTTTTAAAGGCATTTAGCATATTTTACTAATTCTGCTTCTATGGGAGCAGATTTAGAAAAAAAACCCGGGGCTACTCTGTGCAACACCCAAATTGGCTCCTGTCAGCTGTTCATGAGGTCACAAACTGACTTCTTGGCCTGCAACATGCTGGAATTCATCCTGGAAGTTTGTGGCTCATAGTCAATTTTGTGGGTTGTGTGCAACCTCTGTAGACCCCTAGTGACATGCTCCAAAGTCCTTCATTAGGTCTTTGGAGCATTTTTAAGATCTCCATTCTGTCTCCCTGATGGTTTGCAGGGTCTGTCAATGCAGTTTACATTCTGTTGAGACAATTAATCCATTCAAAAACATTCAGTACCACTAAAGCCTATTGTTTGGTGACAGGAGGTGTAACCTAGAGGCAGACATCAACAGAGGTTATTATATACAGGAAACTTCAGATATAAATCACAAATATATAAATAGATATATCTGACTGCTGTATGAAGAATGCCTACTTAGGTCAGCCCTTCAAATAACCCTTAAGGAACCAGAGGGGAGTGCAATGCATCGTGAAACAATGGTGGGATGCACTATGGTGTGATAAAGTGCAGATGACTTCTCCAGTGATATCACTTTTCCAGTTCCTCTGTAATACTATGGAGCTAATGCACTAAGATTTCTCCAACTTTGGAGATCTTAATGCATAGGCTTTATACAATAACACATAAATTAGAGAAGTAATATCACTGGAGAAGTCATCTGCACTTTATCACACAGCCGAATTAACACTCCATTGGGCCCTAGGCAAGATTCCAAATTAGGCCCCACCCTTACTGAACCCCTCCTGCAAAACTTTCTTGGTATACCCATTATCTTTGTGGTTAGAGGTACTAGTACTGATCTAAAAGTCTAAATTAATGCTTTAAATACATTACAAAATATACCACAGAGCTTATTATTGACATAGTGCTACACAAGTGTCTCCACAGAGCTTATAATTAAAATGGGGGATAACTTTATACCACAAAGCTTACAACTGAAATGGGACTACACACGTGATACCACAGAGCTACAATTGAAATGGGGGTACTTTAGTGATGCCCCAGAACTTACAATTCAAATGGAGATATACTAGTCATACCAACCACAGAGCTTACAACTGAATGTTGCTACTTAAGTGCCCACATACACCATATGCCCACCAGCCTGTTTTAACTGGTAGTCACTGATCCCCGCTAACACTGTCCCCCCCCAGCCTGGTTCCAATGGTTGTCACAGTCCCCACATACTCTGTCTACCTGTCGTCAGCCTTGTTTACCTGGTAGTCACAAGCCCTTCCATGCACTATCTACCCCCAGCCCGCTAACACTGGTAGTCACAAGCCCCCCACATGCACTCTCTGCCTGCCCTCAGACACACACACACACACACACACACACAAACACATTCCTTAACCCCTGTGGTCCTGGGGTGTGTGGTCCTTTAAGGACCAGGTAGGAAAGTTTGACGTGCCGTCCCACATGACTGATCATGTGTGCCGGCATGCTGAATGGGAGACTCTAAGAGATCGCTCCGGTCTTGGAGCAATCAATTTCAGTCCCTGCTATTACTCACAGCGCTCCTGCAGGAGCACAGTGAGCAAAAAGTATGTGACGTGCTAGAACTGTCACTGGTCCTTAAGTGCCGGACAGCCATGACCGTCCTGCCATGTCACTGGATGTGAAGGGGTTAAGTAAAGTTTATTTTTTTGTTTTTGAATAAATAATTACATAATGTTATATATGATAATATAAATGGTCCTTGTACTCAGGGTTGGGGGCTGAGAGACAAAGGATAGGGAACTGAGAATGGATGGTGGGATGAGAGAGAGAGAGAGGGGGCAGAAAGAGAGAGTTTGGGAGGCAGAGAGAAGGGATGGGACTAAGAGGAAGGATGAACAGCTGAGAGATTTTCCATTTGGAGGCCACATAACTCTTGAAGTTTTGATAGGGTCATCTTGCTAGCAGGAAAAAGAGAAAGTCAGTGGGAGGAAGAACAGACCATGGAGGGAGGGAACACAAACCAGTGGGAACAAGATATAGAGCAGACTCTGAACTGGTGAGTATGCCAGGCCAGCACAGAAGAAATTATGGGCAGGAGGGAGAGTGAGTGTTGGAGCTTGAGATGCCTTGAGTGTGGGAGGGTCAGGGAAGGAAAGTCTGGTAACAGCAGCGGGAGGTAAAGAGAAAGTTCAGGAGGCATAGCAGTCCACAATTTTCATTGTGAATTGGACTGACACTTTTTAAAAATTAAACAGACTGCCTGCATGCTGCCGTCAAGAGGAGACAGGAGAGATTGTAATTCCTGCCGATCTCCAATGTGAAAAGGGGCCCGAGCTGCCCTGGCCAGATCATAATGCTGTCTTTGTGATCTGGCCAGCTGGGGCTCCCTTTCGCATCAGGGCAGGCAGGAACAGCAGTCCCTCCTGTATACTTTTGATGGTGGCAGGGAGTCTATTTACAAAGTATTGGGCCATTTCACATGGTCACACCACATATGGCACTGGCAGGCATATTTGAAAAAAGTATTTGGGCCCGTAGCAAAGGTGCAAATGATATATTTCCTTAAATTTTCTCTCCCTCCCATCATAAATGTAATTAATACATAAAATATGAGAGCAAATCTAATCCCTACCAATACACTTAGCAGAAGGGAAAGCTCAGACACAGCTCAGTGGCTGCCACCACTGTCAACGATGACTCCAGAAAAGGAGGGCGGGAGATCTTGTAACTTAGTGAGCTCTACCAGCTGCAGAGTAACTTAGTACGTCAGTCACACAAATGCACATGTACCAGGAAGAGTCAGGACACATGCACACTTAATTGTCCGGATCTGAAAGCAATATTTGTACCCCTGGTTTGGCATGACAGGGCCCTCCAACTTCACCGGGCCCTAGGGTGCCTTTTCCATGATCTGGCTCTGATTTGGTCTTGATCTAGATCATCTATTTAGTTACACAAAAAGGTCATGAGATAACCTCAAATTATTGGTAGTGCCCTACCCACCAGCCATTCCTCCAGCAAAACCACCTAAAACAAAAGTGTAAAAACAAACAAAAGAAAAGACCCAGCGCGAATGCGCATCTAAGAGTAGCCTTTTAATAGACAGAACTGTTCCCTTTAAAATGAAGAAGAAAACCCCCTCAGGGTGGGTACTCACTGGAAACAGAGGCTTTTCCTGCCTCTAGGTATAACAGCACAAAACAATAGCCCGTGGGCCTTTCTCCACTCTCCCACCTTCGATATCAGGAACCAATGCTACTTCAATGCGTAATCTTCATACATAAACAGCTTTTATTAAAATTGATGTACAATTCATGTATTTGAAATTAAAACATCCAAACACCTAACGCGTTTCGTCACTCATGTGACTTCATCAGAGGTAATATAAACCATTTGCCAACTCTTACTTTTATACTATTAAACTATTAATAACTTACCAATCCCACTGTAGCCTCTTGCCTCCTCTAACCCGAAGCAAACGATATGAGTTCCAAATCCCGGAAGCGTTATGCGTTTCAATCCGTCGGAACTATTGCTCATTCAGAACAAAAGTGTCCCTCTTTGGCCATTTGAAATGTTGGGAGGTATGTTTATTAACCCTTTGAATTCCAAATGGGTATCCAGCCCATTTTTGCAGTGTGTTTGACACCTTTTTAACTTCAAATGATTAAATAAGGAAACAGAATTTCCATGAGAAACTTGTGTCTACAATAATTACCATAGTAAATATCAGTTCAATGCATCAGAAGTTTACACTTTAAAATACAAACGATTATCAACTGTTCGGACCATAGGAATCACTGTGAAAATATATAATAAATTGATGAAATGAGTCTAGCGTTTCACATTTTATGGTCTTTATTTCTGTGATGTTACAACATATTTCAGTGTCGGGGCCGGTGTTGGGCCTGCAGCTTCGAAACTCTCTGTATGGAGCGGTGCTAGGTCTGCAGCTTTTTAGGGGTCATGATGTTGGACTGACACCTTTCATATTCTTTGTAGCTCTTTAACTTAGGCTTGCAGCTTCCAGCATCTTTGTAGTGTTTGTTATTTGAAGACACTTTGCAAATTCTGATGTTGGACCCTTCGATTAAAATAAACGTATAGGAACCGCTGTTGGAGTTGCAGCTTTTAATGGCTGTGTGGGGCCTGCTGTTGGAGTTGTAGCTTTCTGCAGCTGTGTGGGGGCTACGGCTGTGTGGGGGCTTCTGTTTGACTCGCAGCTTCTCGAGGCTCTAGAGTGGTTTGCGTGGGATTGTGCCTTCTTCTGGAATCCCTCTTGCATTCTAATGGCCATCACAGTGGCAAAAAGCAAAGCAAATAACAGAATAAAGTAGAATAATAGAATAGAGTAGAAATTGATCTTGATGTAATTTTTTTGTATCTGGATGAACCACCTCTATCATCTCGGGGCAGTAAAACTCATTCCTCTAAATGAGACTTCTTGTCTTTCCAGTCAATGGTTTTTGCACTAGAAACAAATACCAGAGATTCTGGTTTTCGTTAATGCAGCAATTATTCTTGAAAATATTAGCATATTGCTAATGTAATTATCATTTGCGATGCTATGTTAATCTGGTGAAAGTTCCACTTTAACCCTTTTACTACCAGCAATAAAATTAACGCATTGCTCTGGAAATGTGGCTCACCACTCTGGCTCTTAAAGGGTTAGTTAACAGCCACCTACACCAGCTTTGCTTTTCAGTTACATTTCTTCTCATTTCACTATTAAAAAGTTCACTTGTTTAAACACCTGACATTTTCAAAGTTAACAGACACCATCACGCTATCTGCAAACAAAACCCACCCAGACTCGTACCTACAGTTGGGTAGGGAGGTGGTACAACTGGAAGGGAATCCAATCCATCATGGTGATCCCAGTTAGAAAAAACTGAACTGTCATCACGAGCAAGATAGTAAAATAACCCCCCCCTTCTCGCTTCTGTGCCCGGCACAAAATGCAGCCTCTAGCCTGGGCATCTGATATTGAGAACATACCTGGATTATTGAGGGGGTATAGGCAAAGTGGTCCCTGCTGTGTCTGGGAGCTGCTTCTGAGACTGGCACCTCATTCCATCAGTGGCACTCACATGCTCCCTTGTAGCCTGGCATGCGGTGCCCTCTCTCAGCATGAGATATAGCAGCAGACGAGGGTACAGTGGTAGGAGTAATGCCCAGGGGAGCCCCGACTGCATTGACACCAAGAGTTTCTCATCGGACTGTAACCAACTGCAGAGCAGCAGCAGCTCCATAACCCTCAGCCAGAACAGGGCTCCCAGAGAGCCCACAGCCCAATATCCTAGAGTGCAAGGCATATAGTCGAAGACATACCCAGCAAGGCGGTCTGTGCCAGGATGGAGAAAACATGACATCCTAACCCTTTGAGTGCCAGTGGGGTAAGCAATGCATTGTATAACCCTCTGGCACTCAAAGGGTTAATATTATACTAAAGAGGAAGATGAGATGGATAGAGAGTGGGGCTAATGTACTAACAAAAGCGAAAAAAAGAAATAAATATTCTCTAAATTCCCATTCATTTAAATGAGACTTTTAACCCTTTGAATGCTAGATAGGTCTTTGGAGACCCATCTAGGATTCAAAGGGTTACAAGCCTCAGTAGGATTTCTATTTCCCTATGGTGCAGTTGGTTTGCTCCAGAATTGCACCATTCTGGCAAAATGACAAACAAGCAGCAATGCAAGCAATCCTTTTTTTTGTAATAAACATGAGACATTTTGGCAGCCTTTTGCATATATATGTCCATACCCCAGGCTGGACGTATCTTTTTTAATATGAACAGGTTTACAATAAATGACTGCAGGCATGCACATTTTAGGGAACTCTGATGATAAACATACTATTCTGGGCACCAACAAGCCCTTGGAGATACATCAGTGTAATTCCCTGCTCTGCTATTTTCTGTGGCTCGTGTATGTTGTGAGGAAGCAGAATCCACAATGTGTAGCACACCCCACTGGTACTTATGGGGTTAAATTAAGAACAATTTATGGTATCATTGCACTGCAGGCTTGATGCTATTCCTGACTGAAGGTCAACTGAAAAGCTCGCTCAAACTCCCAAGTATATTTTCAGTGGACACCTTGAAAAGTATAGGAACAAAATTGCCCCAGGCAGAGCAACTTATAAGAATTCAGGTTCACCCACATTGATATCTGTTACTGTCTGGATTTGGACACTGAGGGCTGAAGGAGAATCGGTTATTTGCTCTTTGTTCCTATTACTGCTGTTGTTACATTAGCTTTTAAGTGTTTAAATCAGTCAAGGTTCAATACATTTTCTGCAAAACATGTAACTCTTTGAGTGCCAGAGAGGGCATCCAACACTTTGATTTTCATCTTCATCTATTTCTTCATTTTTTATACCCCTGATATTGAGGTTATTGCATTTTTGAATTCAGGGAGTTTTCTGTCTTACGTAGTGAAAGTAAGGATATTTATACAATGCTGCGTCTTTCTGCAGCACAGATTGATCTGTATGCTTCAGAGGCAGGCTTTGCTACATTGTGTCATTGGCTTTTTTTGTATTTTATCTTTATCTTGTTGCTCTCTGTCTGCTTTTACAGACCCATGCTTTTAAAAGAAAAAAGTTCAGACAGTGCCCTGTCAGCAATATAAAAGTGTAAAAAATAGGTAAAGTTGGAAAAAAATAAATTGTAAAATATAGGCAGTTTGGCTTTGCATATTATATACTTGCAGAAAATGAAAAGTAAAGGATTACTATTAATTTAAGACCATATTGAGGAATTAAAGAGAATCAGTTCCGGAGCAATGCGTTGGAGAGTGGAGACCTTCCTAGCATTCAAGGGATTAAAAGCCATATTTAAAAAAAATGGTTATTTTTTTATTTGTCCCCAATGGTGTAACGGGGGTCCTCCAGAACTGCTTTTATTTAGCTTTCTGAAAACAGACATTAGTTTTCTAGTAGTTGTGCTCATGGGGACTAACTTTAAGTGGAGGCAGAGCCAGGATGTTCTATGAGCCTATATTTAAGTGTCCCACTCCACCTCCTTCTGTGCTGATTGCTGCAGCACTGGTGGGTTATGCACTAAGGTGTGATAGGAAGGTGATCAAGTGGAAATTACCTCTCCAGTGATATAACTTCTCCAGTTCCTAACGTCCTATGTTATTGTATGTAGACAATGCATTAAGGGGAGATGCATTATAACTTGATAAAGAAGTGATACAGTGGAAATGACTTCAGTGATATCACTTCTCTAGTGATATAACTTATCCAGTGATATAACTTCTCCAGTTCCTATGCTATTCTGTGGAGTCAGTGCACTAAGATTTCTCCACCTTTGGAGATCATAGTGCATAGGGTCTATGGAAAAACATAGGAACTGGAGAAGTGATCTTCCCTTTATCTCCTCATTATCACACCTTAGTGCATAATCCCCTAAGAATTCTCCACCTTTGGAGATCTTAGTGCATAGGCTCTATAGAATAACATAAGAACTGGAGAAATTATATCACTGGTTAAATTCATCTCCACTTTTATCACCTCTTTAAAAGCGGAGGAGTTCTGGACCAAACCAAATGTACTGTAAGGGAGAACTAAAAAGTCAATAATGCCTGTTGATTTAAATGAGGATTGTGAAGCAATGCTCTGAAGACCTCTCTAGCTTTCAGTGGGTTAAAATCCCCATTTAAATCAATGAGAAATTGTAGTTCTCCCCTGTAGTGCAAATGGTTTGCTCCAGAACTCCTCCGCTTTTGTTTTGCTCATACAACCCTTTAGAGTGCCAGTGATATGGTATCTTGTGGGAGAGAGCAGCTCCAGTTCATAACCCTTTTAGTGCAACAGGGATGTACATGTAACAGCTACCAGAATTGCATATTTTCAGGATATCTCTGTCTAAATACAGGTATATCTAATAAAGTGACTGAGCCACTGACTGATCCACCTGTACTCAGAGATATCCTGCACCATGCACGTTTGTAACTCTTGATTACTGGAGTTACCTACTCCTGGCATATAGTATCTATAAGGTATGGTGACCAGACCTCACCTTTAATCGAGGACACATGAAGAATGCATACTACAAGGTTGCTTTAATTTCAGTACAATCCTGAAATATGCCTATTTCGTATTTGTCCCTGATTAAGGGTGAGGCCTGGTCACCCTACCTATAACGGCATTTAAATTTCCCCACATTTCTTTTGATGATTCCCAGAAACCATGCCTAGTCGACTTACCTTATAGTATAAGATCTGTGGGACAAAGGGATATATGCTTAAAGTAAATCAGGAACAATTCTGGGCAATTTGACTGCACCATAGTGGAGAAATAACAGCTCCAGCTGATTTATGTTGTGATTTAAACCCCATGAAAGCTAGAGAGGAATAGCGCTGGAGTGCTCTGTAGCGCTCTGTAGCATTCAAGGGGTTAAAAAGAAACACAAGTGGCAGATCATAAAAATATTAGGAGCTGACTCCTAAAAACATGTTTAAAATATACAGTTTTCAAGTTCATCTCAAAAGACACAGGAAATGTATTTTAAGTTCAGAAAAGCTAAATTCTGTCTGTAAACTTTGATTGCGCCTATTTAGAAATGATTATCTAATACATTTTGCAATGAAAATTTATTGTATTACTGAGGCTGTCTGAATCCGAATTAAGTTAGGTTTCTTAAAGCTTTATGGGGTCATGGTTATGATTAGCTGATAGATTACATCCAATTAAAATAGCCATATATTTGCACATCTTTAATGTGTTGGTTCAGAATGCACTGGACATACAGTATCTCTAATATAACGTGACCAGATTGCCGTTTTAATGTAGTACATGTAGTACATGAAAAATGTCATTCTGCAGGGCCATATATGAACCAGTGCAACCCTGCAGCCTGTGTTTTTCCTAAGCATCCTGCATTAAGATGGAGCTCTGACCAAATACTCTGCCCGCACCGCAGCTGATACAGAGTGGGGAGCTCTGAATTCAGACAGTAGTCCTCTCTGCGCGACTACGATCTGAATTGTGAGCCCTGTTCCATTATCAGCCATGGCGTGGGCAGTCTGTAGTGCGCATGACTGCAGCAAGCGCAGCCGTCTCTACTGCACATGACGGATTCTGACAAATACACATTTAGCAAATTATTATATAGGATAGTGGTGGGTGACAGGAAATGCTAGCGTAACATGAGGCCCTCAGAGGCTTGTCCTGTGGCCTCCAGACTATTGTCTCGTACAGTTAAGAGGAGATACTTTCTAACATGCCACACACCTATATTTCATTCAGAAAACATCAGATAATGGCCCCATTTACGCTTACACTGTTCCACCTTAACCCTTTGGCCTTGCAATGCATTGGCAACCTCTCTAACATACAATGGATTTTACTCTACATTTTTTTCTACCAATGTATATTCTACCCATAATATAAAACCCTTTGGTGGACTTGAAGTCCACTTATGTGGCTATTAGGGTGAATCTTGTTCACTGATCTAAGGGGTTAAAAAAGAAACAAATAAAAAAACAAATAAAAAAGTGTTCAGAATTCAGAATTATGCAGTCTTTGGAATGACTGCCTGGGTGTTATGTGATTATTGCTACAGGGTATCCCCTCTGAATTAATTATGTTAGATAAATAAACAACGGGAAAAAATAGAACATAGAACAATCTCATTTCACTACATTCCCTAAGGGTCCTAACGTATATTATTACCCATACAGCTAACAATGAGTGGGATATTTTAACCTAACATCAATATATCTATTGGTCACAAAACGTCACCACTTCAGTTTTTGACGATGTTACAATCAGCTGTTATCAGTTATTCTTTCTAAGTTTACTTTGTGTTCACCCTGTGAGAGTGACTAACCTCATTATTTGTACAATAAAAACTGCTAGGCCTACTTTCTACTTTAATTACTGCTTTAACTCTTCAAGGACCAGAGGAGGTGTTCAATACCTTGTGAAGCACTACAGAATAGGGTCCATACGACATCTTTGAAATGTTTGGCTGTGTCCAAGATCTATGAGAATAAAAACCCACTTTAACCCTTCAAGGACCAGAGGGGTGTACAATGCCTTGTGAAGCACTACAGTATAGGTTCCATATGGGATGTTTGAAATGTTTGGCTATGTCCAAGAACTATGGAAACCAAAACTCCTCCATTGTTCTCCAGTTTGCCTTGCAGGTTATGGCTATCTGTAAGGCTGGGTGACATCGACTCCTCACTTGGTACTCAGTTGAGATGGCTTTCTTCAATATAGAAGCCCATTGCTGACCAAAGACACAGGGATCTACAGGCTTTTATAGTGAGGAGACCAATTTCCCAAGAGCATAGAGTGAGGAGCTGATGTCACCCAGCCTTGAAGAGCACAACTGAGTACAATGGAGCCATTTTGATCTACGGAAACTCAGTTCTTATAACTCTTGGGACTTAGTCAAGTATTAAAGGGATAGTAATGTTTCATAATAAAAACAGCTCTAATTAATCATCATACTATTTGAACTTTGGAGAGTGTTATTTCAATTCTGTCAGAGTTGTAGTTCCAGAGTAATTCAATGACAAAGTGTCCCCCTCCATCCCCTTTTACTGATGTCACACTGTTCAGCTTGAGCAGAAGGGAGGTGCCCAGGTAGACTGCAGAGAGGGACAATCTTCAATTAAGATAAGGGAAAAACCTGAAAAGCTTGTCAAGGGGGGCAGGGATTTCATTGTTTTCATAGGAATAAGAGTGTCCCCTTCTGTTATCTGTCTGGTCTATGGACTGCATTCCACATCTGAGAAGAGATTGTTTACAGTAGGTAAAAGGGGTGGGAGGGGGAAACTTTGCTTGTGAATATCTCATAAACCATAAAGGTTTGAGAGATAAGACTTATATCATTCTTCATGTTTTTTTAATGCCTACAAAATAAAATAAAGTTAAAACAAAGTATTACTATCCCTTTAAAAGGGTCTTGTATGGACCCTGCATTTTCCCTTTAAGAAGACATTGAGGCTGATTTAGTAAGACAGGGTCCAAAACCTTCTCAAGGGCAGTATACAGGCCAGGATTTAAGGATATCCCTGATTAAGCATGTGTAGCTTATTTAATGGCTTGTTCTTGTCACCCATCTATACTCAGGTAAGGGTATCCTTAATTCCTGGCCCGTGTAATGCCCCTATGGACAGGTTTGAATACCATGTACTAAGATACACTGGAGCTGGACAAGCCCCTGCTCCATGGGGAACAAATATAAAATGTCCCAAATTTGCATTGTTTTAAATGGCGAGTTTAGCCTCTTGGATGCTAAAGTGGTGTCCAATGCATTGAAAAGCAATGCTTTTGAGCCCTCTATTTCATTCAAGGAGGTTAAAACCCAATTTAAATCAAGGATACATTTCATTTATCCTCTATGTGCATTTGGTGCGTTTAGTCTATGTACATCTGATACACAGAAAGGCAATGCACATTTTGGGGTCACTAATGGCCACATCCCTACTCTTCATTTAACCCCCTCCATGACTCCAGCCCCCTGTAATTTATTGATTGACTGCAGGACCTCAAACTCCCATATAAAGTAATCTTTCCTTCCTAAGAACACTGCAGTAGGAAGAGTTTAGAGTTCAGGGTGGAGGTGCTCTAAAGGCAGACAAGGCTCTTGCTTGGAGATAACTTTTAAATATGAAACAGAACACAAAGAGAGAGAACAAACCTGTGCCTTATAGCTAGAGATGAGCGAAATATCCTGTTTATTTGTGGGGGAATTGTCAAGGAACATAGAGATGCCTTTCCGGAAATTCAAGTACATAGAAAACACATAAAAGTTCTGCCTTTTTGCTTTCTCTTATGAATTTCCTGCTACAACATTGCCGTTTTCCACCTATGCTTTCTATGGCTGAGGCAATTCCCACTGAAATACTACTACTGCTAAATATTGAAAGTGGAGAAATCCACAGTTGGAAGTAAAAGTGATTAGCATGCTGAGTCCTACAGCAATACAAGTCTTGAAATAAAAAACGTCAGTAGACTGAGTCCTTTTGACCTTTGCCCATGGCAGTAACCATCTCATTGTACAACGCTGTTTCAGCCGCTCTTGAAAAATAACTGCAGTTTGGGAAATGCCAGTGGAGTGCAATACATGATATCAGTTCTTTAAAACCTATGTTTTCTACAAAAAATAGGGCAGAATGTCATCTTCCAACAATTTGCCAAGTTTGTGATTTCACTGATGTACACTGTGTTATTTTATGCATTTTTGGAGTTCCTTTTAAGAACTCAGTAAGAGGAGATTGACAGCACATAAAAGAAGAACTGTGTGACTTAATTGTTTTAACAACCTGACTGCTGGCAATGGATGTGGGGACCTGTTTTGCTACTTAGTCAATAATAGAGAGTGTGACTCGATGAGGGATGGTGAAGGTAGTGGTGGTTTTTACTGTAACTTGTATGACAGAGCTGTTACTGCATGGAGTGATGTTTTCTATCTGAAAATAAAATATGTTGCTTGCCTCGGTCTCAGTCACTGTCACTGTCAGTCTCCATCTCTCCTGTGCTCCCCCCTGTCAACACAGCATCTCAATCTAGGCTTTACAAGTATAAAGTAACACCAAAGAGAAACAGAAATGAGAGACTCCAAATGGCACACAGTCCCACAAATAAACACAAGGTGGTATTGTTCATACCACATGGTTTTGTGGAGTATAAGGTCATGCTTCTCCACTGCATATTTGTCAATATTTTGCCTAGTAGTATGCACCTAACACTTCTTTCTCCCTTTTTTCATACCATAATCACTATGAACTTGCTCTAGTTACTACATTTTAGCATGAACATCACAAATACGTTATACTAGTTTTAAAGCCCATGTTCACGGGCCAACTGTAGTGGCACGGCAGTCATGCGCAGTACTAACTGCCCAAACGCACCACTGCTGATACGGAGTGGGGCACTCCGAATTCAGACTGTGGTCTTCTTTGCTCACCTCCCTGGGACCAAGCAGTCCCAGGAAGGTGCGCAGAGAGGACTCTGCTCTGAATTCGGAGTGCCCCACTCCATATCAGCTGCGACACGGGCAGTCTCTACTGCGCATGACTGCAGCACACACAGCCATCTCTTCTGTGCATAACGACTTCTGACAAACATCCTAGAGAATTATAATATAGGATGAGTATGCTAATCTTCTTTAATGAGGGCTTCTTCTTTCACATGTGGGTGTATAAGTATAATAATAAGGTTATGCAAAACATATCCTGTTATTCACTAAGGTCCAATAAGGGGTGATGTGTCAGAGCTCACAGAGACAATCTCATCTTGTGAAATAACGATTTTATCATAGCTTTGTAAGCAAACATCACATTACATTTTTCCAAGTACATCATGTCACATGAGATTTTAGAATGTGATGTTGGCATAAATCATAGTTATAATCATAAATGTATAAGTCTGCAATGGGAAAAACAAGCTGTCAACATTCTCCACAGCAGTATATTTCAAAGTTCTCAGTAGAAGTGTATTTCAAATTACTCCAAAGCAGGCTAATGTGAAACCTGAAAGTATGAAGTTTAACCCTCTTGAGGATCAGTGAGGTGTGAAACACACAGCAAATCAATGTTGCTCAGTACTCTGACCCTCAAGCAGCTTCTTCTTGTGGTGGCATCTTCTAATGAAGGATGGCAATCATCATAGCTATCCCAACTTTAGAGGCTGCAGCTCAGAAAATGTGATGGTGATCTGCCCTTACCAGTCAGGTTTTTAAGCCATGAAGTTTTCCTCCTGCCAGGTTTACACTGGCCTTCAATCTTCCCCTGCAGCAGCAGCACTATCACCTCCTAATAATTCCCCACTTAACCTTACTATGACCAGAAAATCCTAATGTCCCCTTTAAATTTTCTCATTGCACCTTGGCTTAAGAAGTAACATGTTCAATCAGTCATGGATGTCACACATCCATAGAGGAGGACATGACAGCTGATAGCAGCTTTTTAACCTGAATCAGGCAGAGTGATTGGGTCTGTGTTAGATTCCCAGGTACAGTGGGCAGAATTTGAGTTCCTCTGGTCCTGCTAGCACCTGGTGTCCACCCCCATGGACGTGAATTCCAGGGCTGACTGAAGATGTTATCTCATGAACTACGGGGTTTAATATAGTTCAGGAGGATAGCATGTTTCCAGAAAAAGAGGAATATGTATATATATATATATATATATATATATATATCAGTAAAAGGGTGAAACTTCATTTTGCAAGCACAAGAAGCTTGAAATCTGACCACGTCCTTAGCCTTTTAACCCTTTCAGTGCCAGTGGGGTTGCGTTGCATACCCCTCTGGCACTCAGAGGGTTAAGGAGTAGAGTAATGTACAAATGATTGCTTTACAATGCATTGTGCACCTCTCTGGTCCTATGGGTTAAGTTGTGAAACAGCTTAAGGGGTTAATGAACTTATATTTACTGGATGGTAACATTATTTACTCATAATAAAAAAGAATGAAACTTTATTTCTTAATAAATGCTAGATATGTCTCCAGCATATGGCTACGCAACATGTAGGAGAGGCTCTAGCATCCAAGCGGTTAACCCCAGTTCTCAGCTTTATTGCCAGTATTCTCATTTCTCCTGTTTCTCCTTCGGCAAGTTCTTGGGTCACCATCTGTCTGACTGGAAAACAAAGCAAGGACAACAGCAGTCACATAGACTGATGCATGAAAAAGATCTGACATCATTCTGGAGCAAACAAACTCCACCACAAAGGAGAAATCAACATTGCTATTGATTTAAATTGGGCTTTTGACCACTTGAATGCTAAAGGGGTTGGAAACAACATTATCAATGAGGGGGATAAAAGCTCATTTAACTCGATGGTGACTCTGAATTTTAAATTTAGAGAGTATACTGCCAACTCATACGAGAAGAAACAGCATCCACCCTTGACCTAACCTTAAGGAAACTGTTAACCAACTTTATGAGGCATGTGCTATCCCACCTTGGGTATAAAGTGACCCTCTGGCCCTTCCAATCCTCGTCTATCTTGGATTTAGCTTGGAGGCATCATACCACCTGGCTTGATAACGCCATCTTCATGGGTGTCCATAGAAATTTTTCTGGTGGGGGGCAAAGCCAGTCCATCCAACGCCTTTGTTTATATAGAGGGCTTAACTGTAGGGGGAGGCAAGTGCCACCCTTGCCCCCCCCCTCTGGATGTCCATGGCCACCTGGACTGCTTACAAACCGTTATCATTTCTATACCTAGGTGGAGATATTATCTCACTTATCCTAAATGTTACTACAAGTGATGCTACCCTGAATAGTAGGGGTTCAAACTGAGATCTGCAAAACTCAGAAAAAATAGCAATTATCATCAGCAAATGGGCACTTTGTTTAAAACCTTGAGCCTGATATACTTCTCCAGTAAGTGCCTAATAAGGCTAAACAACATGTTCTCAATTAAAAAGAAAAAACTGGTAGTATGATGTTCTAGTTAAAAAAAATCATCCCACTTTTCTCTCGACAGACTATCTGCTAACTTGTTTTTCCCATGGACACGCTTGGCTTAGAAGGCCATGTTGTTAATTAAATAACATGACCTTAATATGTATAGTTGCAAACATGGGAGATGGCTAGTATGATTGAAACCTTCAAATACATAAGGGATTTAATACATTTTGAGAGTGAAAAAAGGAATATTATGACAAAAAGTTAAGAGGAAATGTAAATGGAAAATTAAGATGAAATGTAAGAAAAAGCTACTTTATGGAAAGGGTGATAGAACAAGGAATAGACTACCAGTGGAAGTGGTAGGGACTGAACAGTAAATAAATGTAAGAACTATTGGAACATATATATGGCTATTGTAAATAATAAATAAGCCTGAGTTAAATAGATAGGTGACTGAACAGTCAAATGAGGAGACCAATAGGTTCCTGTCTGCCTATACATTCTGTTTATAGGCATGGTTCTGTGACTACCAGTGGATTTGTAGAAGACTGAAACATTAAAATCAATACAATGTTGTTTCCTCTTACATTTCTCTTGTAATAATCACTGTAATCTAGGTTTCTCTAAGGCAAAATATATAATTAGAGAAATGGACCTGGTGACGGATGGTTACATAATACATTTATTTGGTTAACAAATGACCAATTATTGTTACTAATTTCTATTGTGAAATTTACTTAGTAGGGGTGCACAAAAAATATAAAACTTTGGACCCAGAATTAAAACCCCAAAACCTGCTCCCACCTTTTATTGCTAAACTACACGTCCCACCCTTAATCTCCCTATCCTACATCGTAACCCTCTTGTGGGAGGGTCCACCCTCTAATATTGTTTGCTTTCCCCAGGTAGCAGGGAAGATGGATAAAAATTGTCTGTAATCCTAATATGGCCTTTGAGCCCTCATCTATTTTTTTTTCTCCCTTTTACAGTCATTCCAGTTCATTTTTGCCAAACTGCAAACTAGATCACGGAACTCTCTCATCTTTCCTGTCAATCACTGGCTTAGCTATTTTGATCGAACCACTTGTGAACAAGCAGAGATATAATCTGCACTGTCTCAAACCTTTAGAAATGCAATTTGAGTTCCCTAGCTGGGAACCCTGAGGCTGATGTACTTACAAAAAGTGGTGGGATTCTGATGCAAATCAAGTATACGTTGAGGAATAAATTAATATTCCAAAAATCCAGTTGATTGAAATGGGTCTGTAAACCCCATGAATGCTAGAGTCTTCTACAGTGTACAAACAGAACATGAACAGTATTGCAGAAGGGTGACTAAGTCCAACTCATTCCCCACTTCAGATTCTTCTAGCTAGTGTTATTTTTCTAATTCATCCTATGAATGTCCCTCAGAGACATTGTAGTCAACAATCTATTGTATCACAGAGGGCCTTATGTTCAGCAGAAAACTGGAGAAATTCAGGGAAAACCAAGTTCACTACAGGAGAGAAATTCAAATTCCTAAAATTCCATTGACTTAAATAGGTCTTTTAACCCATTTAATGCCAGAAAGGGCTCCAGCTCATTGCAAAACAGAGTAAGCAAACTGGCTTTAGAACAGCGGATACATCTAAAAAATTCAGACAAAATGACAGCAATGCATTATACTTTGAATTCCAGCAAACCATATTGTTTCATGTAATGATGGTAGGGTGACCACGGGTCCCGGAACGTCCGGGACTGTCCCTTATTTCAGGGACATGTCCCGCGTCCCGGGTCCCCTTCAACCGGGACAATGAAGTGTCCCGGAATGAAGCCAAGCCGCCCTGAATGTCAGCCTGCAAGCGGTGTGTCACATCATGGACGCCGCTTGCAGGCTGACATCCAGGGCGGCAATGCAACTTACCTGATCTGGAGGCAAGCGCTCTAGTAATACAGAGCGCTGGGAGATGACATCATCTCCCAGCGCTCTGCATTACTGAGCACAGCGCGTGGGAGCTTCAGCTCTGTGCCGGAGGAGGCACAGAGCACTTTGCACTCCGCACTCCGCTAGACCACCAGGGACTCAAGGTAAGGCAATAGGGTGACCACGTCCCGGAATGGCAGAAGGGAAATGTGGTCACCCTAAATGATGGGTATTTAACAAAATTCAAATATCATATATATATTTTGGGGTTTGCTTACCAAAACCTGGACTGGATTTATATATATTGAAGCTTCTATTGGTTCAAGCACCCCTTCCACCTTTAGGTGTGATGTTCATTATCTTTGAGACACTATAAAATGCCTGTCAGTGAGTTTCTCCCCATTATGGTGTATAGCTGACAAATATTCAACTCTCAGAATAAAGTACATTAAATTTTAAATGACAAAAGAGGAGAGATTCAGCTCATAGGACAAAGCAATTTAAAGTAGAACTTTCACCAGAATTACATAGCACAGCAAATGATAATTACATTAGTTATATGCACACACTTAGTTTTATTTTCAAGTATAATTGCTGCATTAACAAATAATAGAACCTTTTATGCAGGCAGGCACTGGCTGGGTTCTTGCAGTAAGCACTCTCTGCGCCTGTTCTGTCAGTCCCTTCCGGCACAAAGACATTCAACTCACTAGTCATGGCTTGAAAGGGAAGGACAGCACAGACGCAGAGATGCCGGCTCTGCAAGAGCTGCCTGTCTGCTTAAAGGGATAGTAATACTTTGTTTCATCTTTATTTTATTTTGTAGGCATTAAAAAAACGTGAAGAACGATATAAGTCTTATCTCTCAAACCTTTATGTTTAAGCGATATTCACAAGCAAAGTTTCCCCTCCCACCCCTTTTACCTAATGTAAGCCATCTCTCCTCAGATGTGGAATCCAGTCCATAGACCAGTCAGATAACAGAAGGGCACAATCTTCTTCCTATAAGAACAATGAAGGCCCTGCCCCCCTTGACAAGTTTTTCAGGTTTTTCCCTTATCTTAATTGAAGATTGTCCCTCTCTGCAGTCTACTTGGGCACCTCCCTCCTGATCTGGCTGAACAGTGTTACATCAGTAAAAGGGGCGGGAGGGGGACAATTTGTCATTGAATTACTCTTGAACTACAACTATGACAGAATTTAAATAACACTTTCCAAAGTTCAAATACTATTATGATTAATTAGAGCTGCTTTTATTATGAAACATTACTATCCCTTTAAAAGGTTCTATTTTAGGACTTGCCTACAGTGGTGTGCCTTGGCGTGGTGGTACTGGCAAGCTTAGTATACTATGGCCATATTATGTGTCTAAGACCTCCTCTTTAATATAATGGTAGTATTCCACAAAGTAAAGGGTTAATACCGAATAAATATGGATGTGCATCGATATTTTTGGTTTTGTTCTTAGCTATTTTGATCAAAATTGGTTGCAGTCCTGCTATTATAAATATTTATATATCAGTGTTTATATCAGATCATATTATAACCATCATCATAATCTTTAGCCATTTTTTGATCCACTGCAGGATGAAGGCCTCCTCAGCAATTTTCCAACAATTTTGATGTTCTGCTTTCTGTCGTCACTGTGCACCAACAAATGTGGTAATTTCATCATCTCATCTTGCCTTTGGTCTTCTTCTTGAGCATTGAGTATCAAATGGAATCCATTCTAAAATGTGTTTGGCCCACCTACCATCAGGTCTTCTAGCTGTGTGAACTTCCCATTTCCATTTTAAGTGCTTTACTCTTTCATTTATGTCATAACCCTTTGCTGACACATCCATGCACATGTTTTTCAGCCTCCTTTTGTTATGTTGAGAATTCAACATTCCATACTTCTCTGTATAACCTTAAGATTTTGTTCGGGTTTGGCATTCGGTGTCCAGCTATACATAAGAACTGGAAGGACACATTGGTTGAAAACATTTTGTGAGTGGCACATTTATCTTAAAGACAGTGTTTCTAAGTTTTCCAAATGCTTGCGATGACAGTTTTATTCCTTGCTCAATTTCCATCATGCTGTTTCCATCTGTGTACATTTCTATCCACTCTTTTTAGTTTGTGTCCATGTATTGTGATTTTCCTTGGAATGGTAAATTTGCTAAAGAGGACTTGCATTTTTGTTGATATTCATCTTCAAACCAAGATTTCTGCTTTCCTGTTGTAGTTTTTTAACCCCTTAGTGACAGACCGCATGCACACGTGGCTGTCACTTAACGCCCCAGCTAACTTTTTTTTTTTGCCATATCCTTCCAGAGTCCCCGAACGGCGTGCAGCCACGCGGGGACCTGGATTTCCAGGACGTACATGTACGTCCTCTGTCACTAAGGGAAATTTTCTCAGGACGTACATGTACGTCCATTGTCGGGAAGGGGTTAATCCTTTCTTGGCAAAGTGTGTGATATCATCTGCAAAAGTAAGTAATGTAGGTAATGTCCATTGATCTTAAGAACTTTTTTGTCCCAATTTAGTTTGTGGAAAATTTATTCTAAACAAGCAGAAAATAGTTTATGGGAGATTGCGTTTCCTTGTCAGACTTATTTCTATGTTGATCTGAACTTTATCTTTGTTGATCTGTATTGCTGCAGTTGTATTTTCATGTATTGATTGGATGATATTGATGTAAGCCTTGTCTATTCCTTGGTTGATCAGGGCATTGATTATTGCTTGCTTTTTCACCAAGTCAAAGGCCTTTTCATAGTCAGTGAAGGTTAGGAATAACAGAAGGTTGCATTCATTATGTCGCTCTATAACTTGTTGCACTGTCTGGCTATGATCCATTATACTGAAAACACTTTCTCAGCCTACTTGTTCTTTAGGTTGTGCTGCATAAAGTATTATGTTCATTCTTCTTGATAATACCTTTATGAAAACCTCGCACACAATTGACAATAGGCTTATTAATAAGAAATGCAGCAGTCACAACAAGGAAGTGAGAATGTCGCCTCCCTCAACCAGGAGCACGGGCACCATGATATAGATAGATAGATAGATAGATAGATAGATAGATAGATAGTAATATGTACGTGCATGCTTGTGTGTGCACCATGAGGCCAAATACTAACAGTACTCACTGGTCTTGAAGTTAGCAAAAGGGAATTAAAAGAAATACAATAGATGTGAAAAAAACTTTATTGAAATGAACTTGGAGATGAAAGACATGTCCTATTGCGTAACTGAATGGTTGTAAGTTTATTTGCTTGGACGTATTGGAAAGAACAAACAGAGGTTACAGATTGAGGCAAAACCTTAAGGAGACAAAACACAAAAATGGAATAAGGTAAAATGAAAGCTGAGATTCTTAAGGTTAAAGTATAAATACATGCTGCAAAACTGATAAAGGGTTTTGAGAATTTCGTTATAAAGAAAAAGCCAAATTGGGTTTGTTGACATTAGATAAGAGATGTGTGGTGCGGGGTACGTTAACTTTTTACAAGTATATTCAAGGCCAATACAACTCTGGGAAACTATCTACTAAAAGAGCTAAGCAGAAGCTGAGGGTCATATATTAGGACTAGAGGAAAAGCTCTTTCAATAACAAGAAAGGCATGGATATTTAACCATAAGGGCACTACAGGCATGGAATGCTTTGCCTCAGGAAGCTTAGTTTGTAGATACTGTACAAGTGTTAGATACATTTTTTTTATATCTGAACAGTATAGTGAATTAGGATATTTGGTTTCAGTGTGCATAGGATGTTGATCTGTGTTTTTTTTATATGTACAATCGCCGATACTAGTGTTTAAAGTTAAAAAGCAAAACAAAATAATTTACAGCTCGCATATTCAGTAGAGAGCATGTTGCTATAGGTAGGATTATTTAAGTTATAGTAGGATGCTATTTACCAAAGATTGATGGAATTGGCCTCTGAGGTGTTTAAGATCTCACTTTCTCAAAGCTTACAAGCCTGTTAAAAAACAAACAGAATGAACGTCGCCAACAGAATGTCCCCATAAGGTAAGATAAACCAATCAATGACCAATTGGTTCATCTTCTCATATTGCACTATGTTTTTTTTTTTGTGGAGATGGGAATCCAGGCCTCCTATGGCTTCTATGTCTCCCACGTCTCCCATTATTTTTCACTCAGGGCCTCAGTGCACGTGAAAAGCTCTCTCACTCAGACAAGCTCCCACTTTCCCCAAATTCTTGATAATCTGGCCTTCCCATCCGGCTACAGATTGCCGCGGTTTGCAATGCATTGCATACCCTGCTGGCACTGAAAGGGTTAAGCAAGAAGAGGACGCGATTTGCTATTTGAGTTTCCTGAGGCAAACACACGCATATGCGAACCCATCTGGCACTCAAAGGGTTAAACACAAAAAGAAGAGGAGGACTGCTGCACATGCTTCTTTGCCACATACATACAGAGGCACATCAACTAGTGAACGGCCCTGATAGAAGAAGGAATGGGGGGGCATAGGGTGGAGGGAGAGAACTGCTGATCATTTTGAACACCATGAAGATGGCAGCTCTCTCCCACTTGCTGCAGACGGAGAAAGGTAGCTTTTTCTTCCAGAGGGGAACAATTTTTTAGTTTTCATGGGGGGGTTGCTAGTGTGAGTGTGGGGGCAAACAAATTTGGGGGGAAGTTGGAGCATGACAGTTCCACTTTAAGGACTAGTGACGGCCCTGGCATGTCATGGAATTCTGGGATGGCTCAGTGGTCTTTAACAGCTGCCCACACGCCAGATCAGGCAGCCATTAAGTGGTTAACATACAGATAGCAATGACCTGCATACAGCTTTCCCATGTACAAATAAGTACATTTTCTAAAAACGAGTTAAAAAAAATTTGTATAAAACCCACTTTTTTATTGGATCCCTATGCAGGATAGTATAAAACAAGAACAGGCATTTTTCCTCTAAGGGTCTTATATGAAGCTCTGGACCCTCACAAGGGTCACACATTATGTTAACCTTTTTGCTGGTCCCACAGTTAGAAAATGAGGATTTAAAAGAGTTTTCATGCTTTAATAAATCTGCTATCGTGAGAGCAGAATAAGGAAAAACCATAAGGCTGCCCTTTATAGAACCAAAATGTCTCCTGTCAGTCATTTGTGGAGGTCAGACAACTGATACCCTCAGCTGGCATTGAGCTGGAATGCAACTTTGAACTTTGTGGCTCTCAGCCACAAACTTTACAAGTTGCACAAACACCCTTTATAGATCCATAGTGCCAGACTTGGAAGTCCTTCATTAAGGTTGTGCAGAGAGCCCAACCAGACTAACTGTGAGACTTCAGATTTCTGGAACTCAGTACCTTTCATTAGACCAGTGAGGGTGCAATGTGGGTCTCTTTCACACTCCCATTCTGCTCACTCATTGGTTCCCAGGGGCTCACAATGCAGCTACTACTTCATTGGCAGGTCTGGAGATAATGCAATATCCTAGTTACAGTTGACTTTCAAGTTGGTGACTAATGCATTAGAAACCTGTCCAACACTCAAGTGAATAAAGGCCACATTTAAATCAATGGGAATTTTTTTCATCCACTGTGGTATTGTTGACTTGCCATGGAATTGCTGCAGTTCTTCTAATTACATTAGCCTCTCTGTTTCCACTACAATAAAGGACATGGGAACTGCAAAGAAAGACTTAAAAGGTTTCATTGGACTTCTCCCATTGCCCAACAATTGTGTATATTATGGGTGAAATATACTATACTGATAAACAAACCGATGTTTGAGAGCCAAGAATAAAAAAAAAAAAAAAAAAAAAAAATAAATAAATTGCTTTAACCCCTTGGATACTGACATGGCTGGATTTCCCATTAGGCAGTGTATGCAACTGCCTGGAGCTCCAGATGTTGATTGGCGCCTCAGTTGTGGTGACCGCACCCATATTCAGAGTTGTGGGTGTGACCAAAGCAATCTCCTTGTCCCTGTGCCAGTTTATATACCACTTTAAAAGCTATTATTTAACCCTTTAAAGATGTCTTTTTTTTCTTGCATGTTATTGGCAAAGGGTAGTTTCTGTGCCAGGAAACAACTGATGGGCCACAGAGTGGGGCTCCTGTGATTGGTGGGAGTGTGACCATGGGCAGAGCTAAGGGCCCATGGACTGACTTACCAAGGGGTGCCTGGGATGTCAGTCCGGCCCTGGATATAGAGACATCCCCAACACGTTGCTCTGCAATGCACTGAGGATGTCTATAGCATTCAAGGGGTTATGTGCAACTTATTGCAGAATTTGAAATGAGTTGGTAAACTGTATACAAAATGTAGTTTTTCTAATGACTACTTAAACATATAATTTTGAAACCAATTATATCTAGTTTATATTTGGGAGACATATTTTCCACTAAATCCTGCCCTTGTAGTCTTAACCCTTTAAGGGACCAGTGGGATGGCAGAGCATTGCAAAGCAATGTGTTGCTCATCCTACTGGTCCTAATAGGTTTAAGGGCATATTTATTGGTATCATGGATTGCCAGTATACATTTATGGTGGGTTATAGTGCCCCAGAGAAGAATGCTGTCGTCTTGCTCATCAAACCCTCAAATCACCCATAACAACTATGAATCAGACCTGGGATATTTTTAGTTGTGACCTTTTTAAGAGTATTGAGCAGTTGAAGGATACAAAGAGCAGTAATTGTTGACACCCACATGAATGGCCTAGTATACTTGTGTTTAGAACTCGGAATTAGGCTGCACTACACTTATTATTATGCAAAGTAGGATTCTTAATAAACATTGAAACAATAACTACTATACATATTCAGGAAACGTCTGCCTTAGACAAACACAATCAAGGCATTTAAAGGGGCAGTTCTTGCTAGGACAAAATAACAATAACATGTTAAGGAGCGAATATAAAACAGATCACTGTATTTTTTAGTCTTTACATCTCTTATTCATCTAAAAATATCAAAGAAAATAGTATAAAATCTTCTTGGGGGTTATGCACTAAGGTGTGATAAAGAGATGATAAAGATAACTTCTCCAGTGGTATCACTTCTCCAGTTCCTATGTTATTCTGTGGATCCTATGCATTATTATCTCTCACACATGAAAAATCTTAGTACATTGGTTCCATAGAATAACATAGGAACTGGAGAAGATATCACTGGGATAGCTCCGCTTTATGACCTCTTTATCACGCATTAGTGCATCTCTCTGCTTGTCTAAGTATGGCAACAATGTGAGTCTTGGCTATCAGTTTCTTTCTAATTTACTATGGTGTTGTTAGCTGCTCAAGTTCAGAACCAGCCATCTTAAAGGGATAGTAATGTTTCACAATAACAGCAGCTCCAATTAATATTCATAGTATTTGAGCCATAGAGAGTGTTATTTCATGACTGTGAGCATTGTAGTTCAAGAGTAATTGAATGATAAAGTTTCCCCCTCCCCCCCTTTTACCTAGTGTAACGCTGCTCACCTCAGATGTGGAATCCAGTCCATAGACCAGACAGCTCGCAGCAAGGGACAATCTTCTTACTGTGAGAACAATGAAAACCCTGCCCCCCTTGGCAGGTTTTTCAGCTTTTTCCCTTATCTTAATTGAAGCTTGTCCCTCTCTGCAATTTACCTGGACACTCCCTGCTGCTCTAAGCTGTGCAGGTTTACATCAGTAGAAGGGGCTGGAAGGGGATACTTTATCATTGAATTACTCTTGAACTACAACTCTGGCAGAATTGAAATAACACTCTCTATGGCCCAAATACTATGATGATTAATTTGAGCTGCTTTCATTAGAAACATTACTATCCCTTTAACTCATGCAATTCCATCAAATGACCTTCAGTAGGTTTGGCCTTTGATCATTAGTGGGAGTTTTAAAGTAAAAAAGAAAGAAGGGAAGACCGTCTGAATGAAAAGTATTACAGGTGTGGGTTGAAAGGATGGTTGCCCTTGCTCAGACATCATAAGCCTGGTCACCAGTAAAGTGGGAAGAAAGAAGCATCTTCATTTGACCCTTAGGAATCTGGCAAGAGATCAGGGGCTGGATTCTATTACAGGCGCTCATTTTATCACTGCTTTTATCTCCAATTTTCCCCATAGACTTCAATAGGAAAATGTTTGATAAAACGGGTGTTAACGTTTAGCACCTGCAGTAGAATCTAGCCCTACGTGCGCAAATTGGTTTTAACCCATAAGAGGCACACAGTTGTGCGCAGCACTATACTACCTTTAGATTAAACCCCTTTTTAAACATTTACATTTTCCTTTAAAGGAACAATAACACACAAAAATAAAAAGGGATTATATATTATATTCTATATCATAAACCTGTAATCCAAGCTGGCATCTGTAAAAATGTTTTTTGTTTGCAGAAACCATATGCACAAAAAAGTGAAGTCATTCTGGGGAAACTAAATGCACTACAAACAGAAATACATTCCGATTGAGTAAACCCTTTGAGTGCTAGAGGGTTATTCAATGCATTAAAGCCTTGAATGCTATAGCGTTCTCCAGTTATTACAAAGCAATAGCTCCAGGATCCATCTGGTTCTAGTTCTACATCCACATCTAGTTCTACATTTAGGAAAGCCCAAAACAACATTCCAAACTTTTGGTCCCTTTTATCTGGACCCTCACAATGAAAAAGATAAGCTGTTACTCAGGAGTAATCAATTGTGCATTGAGCTGTTGGGGACTACAACACCCATAATCCCCAGCCATTAGAAGTCCAGCTTGAGGTTCAACAATTGACTGCTTCTTCGAGTAGCTCACATGCTGAACAAAAAAATGTGGCAATATTAACACACTTGACCTCTCAGTGACTGACTCTGAGACAGGGCTTTTAGAAAAGTCATGGGGTTGAAGGTTAATTTCTCATGCTGAAAGTATCCAGTTATTTGTATATGATCTTCATCAATTGTCTACTTCTTTAATCTCCAAATTGATGCCATTTGAACTAGAAAGACAAAGGGTGAAGTCCTACTTGTCTTGTATGTGATCAAACAGTGATATCCCTAATTTGTAGCACGTTATGGGTTCCTTGAGGACTGATTGAAACACCACTGAGTTAGAGCCAGCAGAGATATTTCACCTAGAATATGTGTTCTTGGGAGCTTTATGGGTTAATATTTGAAAGATCTCAGGGTCAACTAATTTTGAAACTTCCTTGTGAAAATTAACAGTGCTCACTGATATAAAGTAGTTCAAGCCGCTTCGTCCTCATGGGGAGAGGCTTCAACAAGGAACGAGACTTGTGGTGCATCTAATATCATCGGACTACTTTTCTTGTATGATGACCGTGTTTTTCCGTGGATTACAGACCATTAGTTTTGCATTAAGCATCATAGTATACAAAATTCTAGATGGATATATTGGGAATCTCTCAACTCCTATCTCCCTATAGCCTTTATGGGGAATGAAGGATCTCTGTTTTCTTTTGCAATTCTGGTATTTCTGACACAGTTGTGAGACATGGTTTGAAGTATCAGTTCTGAGCGATTTTTTTCTATCATTATAGGAGCATCAAACCTCAGAGTGTGGGTCATTTGATGATTAATCTTTTCAATTTTTTTTTGATGATAGGTTTTATCTAGCTTTTGTAGTCCTATTTTATCTCAGTGTGAGAGACTACAGGATTGTGTTCAGTGTAGATAATATGATATGAATTTTCTGTGGAGCTTTTAGTTGATATCTTACTTTCCCAATATTTGCTCAATGATTTTTTACTTTCTAGACTGTTAGACTAGACTTTTACACAATTATTATTGGGTACTCACATGAATACCATGAGAATCTTGAATACTTTAGAGCCACTATACTTAAGTGTGGGTTGTCTTGTGATAACTGGGAGATCTGTCATTCAGCACTGTTACATGAAGAATCCAATGTACATGCAGGATTTTGATGCTTACTGTTATTTATATGCAAGTATGGATGCCCACCAGTGGGAACTCTTCAAACAGCCATTTTCCATGACAGAACTTCAAGGTATTCATTATGCTCTGTGGATCCACTATTATCCTTTTCTGGGTCACAGAATTATCAGCAGAATTAATTTTCTGTATCTATATTAAAACTTGAATTCCCCCCATGTTTCCACCCTTGGGAATACATAGATCTTATCGATACTCTTAGTTATGATTTTTTTTATTGATGGGAGCTTTAGTGGCTTGAAATTGGGACAATACAGATGGGGATATGTGGCTATTCTTTCCACCAACCTGATGCTAATGTTGTTATTTCAGTATTATAGGTGTTGAATGTACTTTAATTTTTAAAGTTATGCTATTATGTGAGTCTAGAAACTTTGTTACACTGGTTTCACGTGTGGAATTAGTACAAGCTTTTAAATTATCTTGTAACTAAGCTTATGTACCATTGTTATGCTGACTGATCTAAAGAATACCTCTGATTGGACAGCTATCTTTTTAATGGAGAGCCCATCAATTTCGGCATCCTCTATACAACATTTTATTTTATCTTGACGAAGGGGAAGTAAGTTCCCAAAAACGTGCTTATATAGACATAAGCACCAGGAGCTACAGTGACATTAGATCCAGACCAGGGAATACTCTGAGAGAATTACTCTGGGGAAAGTTCTTTTGGAATGGGAGACTGGGACCAGATGAACCTGCGAGTAGACTGATATGCTTACTAACAAGAATTCTTGTGTGCGCATGGTATTAATGGTTTTGAGACGCCTGTTCATATATTCTCTCCTTTAAGCACAATACTAAGGGGGAGGGAAACCCATTTGTCATATATTGCATCTTTATTCAAATGGAGTAGGAGCAAGCCTGCCTATTAGCCTGCTTATTAAGCCGTCTGTATTGCCTGATTTCACCAGTCCCTATTCTCCTCCGGTCGTATATTGTTGTTTCAAGTATTGAACATACATGCAGAAGTCCTTATATCCATCAAGGGACCAAGGTGGATTTAGGGACATTTCCTTAATTTTTATTAGTTTAATTATAAACTTTTTTATGTCACTTGTATATTTTCTATCTATATGTTTTATTCTGCTTACCTTGTTTTGCTATTTGTATGTATTAAAGATTTGTCACATTCTACCCAATCTACTATACTTATATCTTCTGTTGTGCTTTGTTTCTTTTTTCTTTCGCTGCAATGTTAAAACTTCATATGTAGGAATATTAACCATTTTTTAGCAGATCTGAAATATATAACTCTATCTTAATCTGTATATTAAGAGTAATGTAAAATCTTTTTAACATGCTTACCAAACCTTGCTACTCATTTGTTTTTTTATGTTGCTTGGATTTGACAGCCTTATTACAATAACATTTGAGAACAAAAGTTCCCAGTAAAGTGATTCCTACACTTTTTTTCACAGAGAGCAAATAATTCTATGACTAACTGTTTTTCATTGGATTTGTTTGGGAGAAAACTGTCTAATAGTAGCAATTGTGTACTAGTCACCTTGTAAATTATTCAAATGAAAATTGATGCAAATGCGCCCTCTGTTGGTTTTACTCATAAAAAACAATACAAATTACATTTTTTCAATGTTAAAACATGGGGAAGAATTCTATATAAGGAGATATTTTTTTAACTGCAGGCTTAAACAGATTCAATAAGGGGAATGTACTAATCCAACTGCAAGATCTGAACACCTTCTCTCCTGCAAGCACATTGAAATGATGTAGTGACATAACTTAAAGCAAGGCCATAGTGAAGGAATATCCCAGGATGCACATACATTTCACCCCTACCCTTTTTCAGATGAAAACAGCGTCATTTTCACTGTAAATAGATTAGTAAATATTGATTACACAGGCAAATTAATATAAAATTGGTACCAGTGCCTAGTTCAGCAGAGAAACATATTAGTATATCATACTTCCATCAAATTGAGTAAGTTTGTGTTACGGTATTGAGTGACATTCAGGTTGTGTGAGTTATTGTTAGGGCAGTGAGAGTAATTCAAATTGTGTGTTTGTTTTAGGGCATTAAGGGTCAGTGAAGTGTGTAGTAAGTGTGAGTGCTGTATGTTTTTTCATTAATTTTTTTAGATATAATTTTTTTTGTCTTTAATACTTTTTTAATATTTTTTTAACATATTTTTATTTATAATATTTTTTCCATTTACATTAAGAGATTTGTGCTCAATGTACAACAATATAACTTAGAGGGGATGGGGAGGAATTGGGGCATCATCCTCATCATGAGTTTGTGTTATGGTATTGAGTGACATTCAGATTGTGTGAGTTATTGTTAGGACAGTGAGAGTAATTCAAATTGTGTGAGTTTGTTTTAGGGCATTAAGGGTCAGTGAAGTGTGTAGTAAGTGTGAGTGCTGTATGTTTTTTCATTAATTTTTTTAGATATAATTTTTTTTGTCTTTAATACTTTTTTTTATATTTTTTTAACATATTTTTATTTATAATATTTTTCCATTTACATTAAGAGACTTATGCTTAATGTACAACAATAAATCTTAGAGGGGATATGGAGGAATTGGGGCATCATCCTCATCAGGGAGGTGTAGACTGCATCTAAATCTGGACTTGCCAAGATGGAAGGAGAGGCAGCAGTTGTTAGCAGCAATGCCATTGTTACTGCCACCACAAACAGCAGCAATGGTGGTGACACCAGGTGCAACACCCTTGTCACCAATCAACCTAGATAGTTGTTATTATGATTCCTCAGAGTCTTCCAGTGCACTCCAAAGCTTTCTTCTCCAGACGAGCATGAAGTGGCACAGAGAGAGAGAATAGAATGGGGCCCCAACTAGCAAGGAACCTCCACCATGCTTCACTTTTGCCTGCAGACATCCATTATTGTACCAGTCCTTCGGTAAAAAACTGGCTTCTGCAACAGCCAAATATTTAAAATTTTGACTCATCAGTCCAGAGCACCTGCTGCCATTTTTCTGCACCCCAGTTCCTGTGTTTTCATGCATAGTTGAGGTGCTTGGCCTTGTTTCAACGTCAGAGGTATGGCTTTTTCACCTCAAGTCTTCCATGAAGACCACTTCTGACCAGACTTCTCAGGACAGTAGATGGGGGTACCAGGATCCCACCGTTTTTTTGCCAGTTCTGAGCTGATGGCACTGCTGGACATCTTCCGATTGTGAAGGGAAGAAAGCATGATGTGTAAGCATGGTGTGGTTGTGGCTTGGGATATGTTGTAGTGCAACACATGACATCAGTTCTTTAAACCTCTGTTTTCTACAAAAGAATAAGGAGCATGTCAACTGCCAACATATTGACAGCTTTGCAATTCCACAGGTATAGGAAAGGCTTACTTTGGGATTATGTTTGTGAAGTGTTTGACTCCTCCTTAAGAACACAGAAAGTGTGGGTTGGTAGTACATGGCAGAACTGCATACATCTAGTGCTGTTACAAAATGAGTTGAGGAGGCGATAAGGGTGGTGATGTTGGCATGTGTAGGCAGCCTATGAATCTTGTCATCTCATATAACAGACATTGAGTCATACTCCTCTTCAGCAGGAACCATATGAACAAAAACTTGTTCTTATATGGCTTTATTAATATTACAAGTGGTTGTGGAACTTTTTATATGACTCTGACAAACAGCCTCCTCAGAAGGAGAAGGATCATTATCATTTATTGTGCACGCATGCAGCAACCATTTCTGCAGTCAGTTTTTGGACTACCACTTTACTAATATGTCCCTGCATTGCTACTAATCCTTGTATCCTACTCCTGTCCCTAGTATGTTCACTGGACATAATTAAACAATGAAGTGCACAGTGGAACTAATTAGAACTGTGTGCAATGTCTTGCTCTTTACAAAATACTCTATCTCTTCTAGTATCTGTCTGCCTCAGTCACAGCTCACATCAGGGTCCATGTTACCTATCATACTATTTTAAATTTTTTCGGATAGTAATATTTTATTTTTCTATAATATTATTTAATTTTATTTTTCAATTATCATTATCAGTGTTGGAAAAACGAAAACAATGCATCTTCCCCCACACTCTCCTAACATCAAGAACAGCCAACAGAAAGGAACTTGGATCACAATTATCTTTGCCTTTATTTCTTGTCAGTCACATACAATTTTGGGGCTTCTTTGCTCTCTTCTCACACCCCCAGATTCACCTAACACAGAGATAACAGTCAGATCACTAAGGAACTTGGATCCCAACTGCCTTTGTCTTCAGGAAAGCAAATCTTTTGTGGAATTTGGGGTAAATCTCATTGGCTCCCTTCACATACACCTACAGCATCACCTAATACAGAGATTACAGCCAGATCAGGAAGAATCTTGGATCACAGCTGTCTGTCTCAGTCACCCAAGATTTTAGGGTAAATTGGTTAAATCTCCTTTCTCCCTTTATACTCCCCAGAGTTCCACAGACTCCCCTAAAAAATACAACAATTTTCCTGCCCACAAGACTTCCTGCCATTTTTTGGCCTGCTTCAGTTTGATGAGAAAATTTTCACCCATCCATACTCACAGGACATCTTCAAGATGAAAAACAGGTGCTTGTTTATTTGATTCAAAGATTGACCATTTGGGTCAAAATGTTGCATCAACGTTTTAGCCCAAAAGATCCTTGTTTGGGCAAAAAGTTGATTTAATAAACCACATTGTGAGAACAGCCGTTCTTTCTATCTGTAGCAAATGGCACCTCACTCATGTCACGACATGTTTGTTACCTATGTATTTTTTATTTTGTTTATTGTTAAATATGTAAAAAAAAAAAAAAATATATATATATATATATATATATATATATATATATATATCATATCATATCATCATACAATAACATAAAAGGCCAGATGTATGTTTGTCCGATGCAGTCATGCCCAGTAGCAAAAGAGCGAATGAGGCAACTAGGGATGCGCCATCCAGAAGGATAGCCCCATGTCCAGGTGGGCTGAGGCTGGCTCAAACCGGGCACACAAGGATTCGCTTGAGCAAGCAGAGAGCCGACACCACAACAGCACAGGGGAAGCATCCAGTCAACCACTGAGAGCTGCGGGCAGGCATTGGGAGCTCGGGGATTGTCTGCAATGGCTGACAAGTGGTGACGTCATGTAGAAACAGAGAGAAGGAGGTAACTAGGGACACGCGTAAGGAGGAAGTGTGAGGGGAAGAGTCAGCAAGAAGTGCAGAAAAACTGGTATGGGGAGACTGTACATCACCACAGGGACAGTGTGAGAGTCAAGTAGAGAGAGAGGAGAGATAACAGTAAAGTAAAAGAGAACTGGAGAGACATCAGTAAGGGCAGAGTATGAGAAGGACATGGAGAGAGAATAGACACCAGCAAGGGGAGAGTATAAGAGAGAAGAGAAACACTAGCAAGGGGAGAGTGTAAGAAAGAAGATAAACACCAACCAGGGGAGAGTGTAAGGGAGAGGAAAAACACCAGCAAGGGGAGAGTGTAAGAGAGAGATGGAGAGAGAAGACACCAATAAAGGGAGAGTGTGAGGGACAGCTGGAGAAAGGAGAGACACCAGTAAAGGCAGACTGCCCGAACTGCAGTCTCTACTGCGCATAACTGCTTCTGTGCATTCGTGAACTCTCTACTGCGCATGACTGCATCGGACAAACATACATCTGGCCTTTTATCATGCACATTGGCCCATGTACACAGGCTTTTACACTAGTATATATATATATATATATATATATATATATATATATATATATTTTTATATTGCACCCAGGTATATAATATTTAAGTCACGTGAGTGCCAAATATTTACTGTTATATATATGCTGTGAAAAAAGTGTTTGTGTGGTGATTATTTGGAATATATATATATATATATATATATATATATATATATATATATACACACACATATATTGTGACAGAGTCCAGGACCATGTATACATCAGCCAGAGGATACAACAAGGATCCTTGGCTCGTACAATTGAAACACGATATCAATGATGTGTAATGAGAAAAAAACACATGATCTATACATCTATACAATATTTATCACGAAATGGTTGATATCTATAGAACGTGTGTGAAAGTATGAAGAAGACACTTCAATGCTGTGGAATGTGGTGGAGCCCAATATGGTTACATAACTTATGCTCATATAGCATATTAATGTATGACACTAAAACATGAATATACATTGGACTATTTGACTCAAAAGCTGTGTACAGAGGATTATTACGTATAAAGATGCTACACTGAAACTTGGACTATTACATCGTTCACTAATGCAGCTCATTATAATCTTTTTTCAATTTGGTCTGGCTCCCCGAACACTTGTACTGGGTCACAATATAGCTCACCCTTTTGGGTGTTGTTTTTTCCTAGATCTAACGGGGCGGGTGTAAGTTTGCCTTGCCATCAGCTGGCAAGGTAAACTATCAGAGGTATTGTGTACAGTGGTTGCTTGGCAACCCATCGTAACCATCCTACGTCACTGCCCTCCAGATGCGGATTGCAGCTGGTGCAGTTTTGGTGCAATTTGGACCACAAGGACACTGGGGTAGGAGGCTGTATTCTGTATATATATGAGTGTTTTGTTTGTTAACAAACCATTAGCCCTGAGGAAGGTCCCATGTGGATCGACAGCGTTAGGCTTGATGGGTGCAATAAATGAATTGTTTTTTTTCAATTTCGTCTCTTCTGAGTGCTGTCTCTCACGATGCTTGGAGTAACCTGGGATGAGTATACTTTAATATTATATATAATTTTTTTTTATTTTATTTTATAATGTGAGGTGCTATTTGATACAGATAGAGAAAACTGCTGTTCTCACAATGTTGTTTTTTATGTACAATGACAGATCAATCATCACTTGCATAAAAATTAAGCAAAATGTGTGAACCAGTGTATTTTTCTCTGGGAATTATTATTTTTGTCATGTAACCATAGAAAAATATCATTAACAATTAGTGTTTTATCCTATCTCGTTAAAATGCAATTTATCGCTTTAAAGAATACCCCTCCATTGGGTGGCATAAGTATAACCCTCAAAACCCCAGTCCCCCCATGATAATCATATTGGTTGAACTGGATATTACTTAAACATATCAGGGGTTTAGAACCATAAAATTAGGAGGGTCTACCATCCTGTTGTGTTATAGGTTGTGGATGGATAGTTACAATTTATATGAAGGTCTGTGTAATGGAGGGTAGTCAACCTTCGAGGTCATAATTCCTATCATCCCCTCTCCACCAGCATTAGTTTTTTGTGGTTCTATAAAAATGAATAGGAGATTTTATGCTGCCTTCTTCCCCACCCACTGGATTCTAGAAATTGATAACATAATAAATTGGCTCAAAATTAATTCCCCTTGGCTTTAGGGTTTGGCACCAACTTACAAAATAATCCCAAATTTTTGTTTCCTCAAGTGAGGATCAACCATTGTGTATTCCTTGTCAGATATTATCTTACTTGACTGTAAAAAATAGACTACAAAATCTATGGTGGGATCTTTCAGGGACAATCCATACCAATTAATTGAACCTGAGGGACAGAACGAGGTTTACTGGGGAAAGGATAATGGATATAGATAGCTCACCATATAAATGGTCTCTCATCAAAAATGTTTTCCAGTCAGTTCTTTCTTGTCTTTACACCAACCCTTAAAGGAGCAGTAAACTTTTAATGAAAAAATATATAGTAGGTATTTTCCTGTTGAGTAAAACAAGGGTACTCCTATTGCAGAGATGCATATTTCTGTAGTTAATACAGTTAAAACACGTATTTATTTTTTACAGTAACAATGATCTCTAGTGGTTAGATTCCAGTTAGTTATTCTGTTGTATTCTCTAGGAGAGGAGAGTTACTGACAAACAGTTCTCCATAGAATGTGATACAAACTGCTGAGTCATGTTGTCATTTTGAACATTCAGGAAGTAATCACACTGTACTTCACTTCCTAACAATTTCAATTGTTGTTACATTTGAATAAAACAATTGACAGCACTGACAGTACCCTTGTTTTACTCATCAGGAAAAGCTCAATAACATACAGGTTTACATAAAACACTTTACTGCTCCTTTTACTGCAACCTGCAGTGTGTTCTACTTTCTCCGGTGTCGTTCAATGGAAAATAAGACAATTAAAAACAAAAAAGGGAATTATTTGCTGAGAATGAACAGGTTACTTTTTCTGTGATCAATTACCCCTCAGGAGCTTTGCATTTTAGTTTTCTAGTGCTGCTCGAGAGGAGAACTCTCTATATGCATATCAAACAGACCCTGCTTAATAGGTCTGCTTCAAAATGCCAGACATATCTGAATGAGAATTCTAGCTATCCCCAGAAGTTTGTTTCAGCCTCTGTTCTATTGCAGAGGAGACTTATCTGGCATTTCAAATTTGGATTACATTGTGGGTAGGATCAATCTAATATGAAAATGGAAACTTTCTTTAATAGCAGTAGAGAGCTAAAACGTGATTCTCTTTAGTGAGAGCTTGCAGGAGAAAATGGTGCTTTTGTTAATTCTCGGTGTGTATTTCCTACTTTTTCTGTACAAACTCAAATGGGAGTGAACATACAGGTACACCTGGGAGCTTAATTGGCAGGTGGTAGGGAGTGTCCAAATGATGCAATTCAGGTCACAATATAGCTGAGCTTAAAAGAAGTATACTTAAAAGTGGGAAGAAAGGGTTTACCCTAAAAATGTTTGGCATAAGGTGGGGAGTGGCCTATACAATCGTATAAAGTTGCCCTACTCTACCAATTACGTATACAGGGTTCTCCCTCCTGCCACTGTTTAAAGGGATAGTAATACTTCATTTTAACTTTATTTTATTTTGTAGGCATTAAAAAAACATGAAGAATGATATAAGTCTTATCTCTCAAACCTTTATGGTTTATGAGATATTCACAAGCAAAGTTTCCCCTCCCGCCCCTTTTTCCTAGTGTAAGCCATCTCTTCACACATGTGAATCTGGTTGTAAGACCAGACAGATAACAGAAGGGGACAGTCTTCTTTATATGAAAACAATGAAAGCCCTGCCCCCTTGACAAGCTTTTCAGGTTTTTCCCTTATCTTAATTGAAGATTGTCCCTCTCTGCAGTCTACCTGGGCACCTCCCTTCTAATCTGGTTGAACGGGGGGGGGGGGGATACTTTGTTTGTGAATATCTCTTAAACCATAAAGGTTTGAGAGATAAGACATATCATTCTTCATGTTTTTTTAATGCCTACAAAATACAATAAAGTTAAAACGAAGTATTACTATCCCTTTAAATAGGCAGTGTGATAACTTCAATAATTGTATTCCCCAAATTATTTCTGTTTCCACCCAAGTCTATATCTTCCATCGGCCCCTCTTACCTCCTTTTTATCTCAGTCTCACTCCTTCTTCCACTCCCTGCCCCTACTTCCTTACCAAGTCCTTCTTCTTTGCAAGTCTTCTTCTTCCCCTTTCTCCCTTTTATTTCATCCACAGTCACTTCCCTCTCTCCAATCTCCCCCATTCTGTATATAGTTTTCCTTTCCTTAATCAAGATTTCTCCCCCTATCCATGTGACCCTTTCCCCCAAGGTCTGTCTTCTTTAGGGCCCTTTCTTCCTTCATTCTCCTCCATTCTCTCTCCATTGAGTGTCTGTCTCCCCCACCTTCTCCCCATCCCTTGCTCCACTAACTTTCACTCTCTTTTTCCCCTTCAGGTTCATTCATTTTTCCATAGGCTTTTCTATCTCCTCTGTCAATTAATTATATTTCTCTTCATACTCCCTTCTCTCTTTATTCCCCCTCTGCCTCTCTTCTCCTTCAGGGTGTACCTGAGAGAGGAATATCATTAGTGCTATATGACGGTCTTGAAATATTTTATGGACTTATTGTTCTGCAGGAGTGTGTTGTGATGTGATTTTGTGTATACCTGTGGTTACTGAGAACCTAATGGACCTGGAGGAAGGCCTGGAGCTTCCTGAGGGGTGGTGTCTGTTTTTATGTGTGGCACTGACATGCTTCACCACTGGGCAGCACTCGGCACAAACACCAGATTAGGTAAGTCTCTCTCTATAGTTTGTTAGGTTTAGCTTATTAACTTTTTAAAGTTTTTATGTATGAATTTTTCAATAATACAACAAAACATGATAGGAAGGAAACTTAGGAAAGGAAGAAGAAGAAAAAAAGAAACGATCGAGAGAAGAAAATAAATAAAAAGAGCATCTCCTCAACTCACACTGTTGACCAAATACTGGCTACAATTTCTCATGTGGCACCAACCTGAATCCAGCCCCAAACCACATAAGGGGAGAATTGGAAGGAGGACAGCTACACAGAGTACTACTCATATTTTATCAAACTTGCCTGGGCAGCCCTAAAGACACAGCAGTATTTATCAGCACAAGCAGAGAGGGCACACATAAGGATAATGGTCTTGTGGACATAATACATCCTCTCATCACTATTAGGAGATACATCCTCCACCAGTCCCAGAAGGGTTACCAGATGTTTAAAGACATCAGTAAATCTTAGTTCACTCTTAGTTCACTCTACAATAAAGAAAATACACACTCCTAGTAGAGTTTGATGGCTGTGGAAGACCAAAAGCCATGGAAACAAGTTCCAGAGACCATCAACCTTCAGGTCTACACCCCATAATAAGTAGACACTGTGGTGTAGAATAAACTCTATACAAGAATTCTAGCTGAATCATCAAATCCCTGGGTGATATTAAAGTTCTGAGCACAGAGCACAGGACATCATCCTAAAGATCGGGGGTCAAATTAGGAATATCCTCCTTCTATTTCATTAGAAAAATGGCTATCATAGAGCAACTACCAGACCTGAAATTCTGAAAGGCACACTTAAATTGGAGCTATTGGAATTGCATAAAATCAAGAAGTTGGAATTTAGAAGCCAAAGAATTAAAGTCTAGGAGAGAACTGTTAGTGATAATTTTGTGCAGATATTTAAGATTTTGAAGTGGTTGGACCCAAAATTCCTGAATTCTACAGAACGTCAACAAAGCAGGATCCAACAACAGCACTGTATCAGAGTAGAACACATTAAATTCAGCGAAGAGCTTTTTATGTACCAGCTACCAGCACTTGATAGTTATTTTCATGGGAGGTGTATGAGAATCTGAAGAGGCAATATCTACAAAGTCCCAACCAAAGTAGCCTCCAAGACATAAGCAGCATACTTGTGAACTTCACTCTCTTGTGTTCCAGAAGAGTGCTCATGTGCTGTGACCAAGGGTTTGTACATTACACAGTTTGCATAAAAAAGGGGTGGGGCTTAATTGGGAGGACAGAGCTTGTCATTATTTTGTCATAAAGTGGAAGGGAAGTAGGTGGGAAGTGGACAGACCAGGATGGTAAAGGAGGATAAGTGGGCAAGAAGTGGGTGGAACAGTGTGAGAAGGAGGAGAATTTGGCAGAGTTTCACAGGAAACAGCCTCTGTCCCCATTAAGTAACTCCAGGACCAGTAGAATAACTTCCTTTAGCCACTAGTCACTAGCTTTGTTGGGTCACACCCATTGGAAGCAATCTAACTGGAACCCAGTAGTGCCACTCAACACAGAAGGTGACCGAAAACCTTTCATCACCTCCCAATGGATTTTTAAGCTAGTCCTTCACAAACTATGTAGGGTTGAACACCTCCCTCTTCTCAGGGAGACCAACAATACAAATATTATTACAACCTACAATTAAGAAGACAAACTTGAGATTCAAGCCATGCCAGATCAGGGTTCACGTGTCATCACGTGCCCGTGCTTCCGGTGCTGAGCGGCGACATTATTATTCTCTGCTGCCTTCTGATTGGCTGGTCTTAATTGCTACCACTAGGGCTCGCCTTTATATACCCTTGGATGTCCTCCCTTAGGCGCCCTTTCGTGATGTACGAGTTCCTGAGTCTATTCTGTGCTTATGCTGATTCATGTATGACCTGGCCTGCCTGACTATGAGTTTGTTCCTGAGTTCCTGTTGCTACGCTCCGTTGCTGACTGTATCCTGGCTGAGAACCCACTCCATCGCTGACCGTATCTGGCTGAGAACCCGCTCTGTTGCTGACCGTATCTGGCTGAGAACCCGCTCCGTTACTGACTGTATCTGGCTGAAGAACCTGCTCAGTTGCTGACTGTATCTGGCTGAAGAAACCGCTCAGTTGCTGACTGTATCTGTCTGTAGAACCTGCTCCGTTGCTGTCCCCGGTTTGGTTTACCGGCTCCTGTACCAACCGTGTCCGGTTGTGCCCTGGGTGACCCCTTGTGGTCATCGTGATACTGGGCCTTGCATTGTTTGTGGTGGTGCGCCGCGTGGCGCTATTCCTTGTCAACCAAAGGCTAAGCTTGGGCTTAAGCTGCTCCTATAACCGCTGCTGGCGGTGTGCTCATTCGAAGTACCAGTACAAGTGTTCTTACACTGACTGTGTTACTCTGATCTCTCTCTCTGTGGCCTTCCTACCTTTAACACTGTGCTCACTCCCTCTGGGAGTTTTCAGTAAGTTTCTGGGCATTGACCATTAACCCTGTGGATACCTGGATAGTCCAGGTAAGGGCTTACACTGTTCACTGCAGTAACCTCGAGCTAAAGCCAGCATTGTACATTCCATACTGTAGGTTGTGTGGTCACTGGCTGTGTTACAGTTTCCTATTGTCGCCTCGATCCACCCCTAGTGTTCTAGGGTCTGTCTCTAGCAGCTGCCTTGGTCTCCGTTACCCTTCCAGGAGGTAGTGTTGCCACTCCATGGTTGCCTGGTATATGTGGCCTGAGCCTGGGTCAGAGTTGCCTTGTTACCATATCATACAGTCTGGGTCAGAGTTGCCTTGTTACCATATCATACAGTCTGGGCCAGTGTTGCCTCGCTCCTCCGGGTTTGGTGCCCAGGCATCTGGGCAGTGCCAGTCCTGTTACACGTTCACCTCCGGTGTACGCTCACCTATGGTCAGCTCTCGAATGGGTTGCCTTCGACCTCACTGATCCTGCCAGAGTCTTTACTACCAGCTTGTAATCTGTGGTTCCAGTCCACCTATTCTGGTACTGCAGGCTGCTTCCTATTGTGTATTTCTATATCACTGTTTAATTTGCCTTGTGGGCCCCAGGGCCTTATTCCTTGTTTGCTCTCATTTAATAAAGTCATTTTAACCTTACCATCCTGTCTGAGTGTTCTTCAAAAAACCGTGACACATGTGTAGTAACATCTTCGACATCATAGACACACTACTCTACTGCCCGAGTTCTATCCTGTAGTCTTTGTATGTCAGCTCTCAGAAAGATCATCTCTGAAACTTAATGATTTTGGAAGTAAGGGTCATTAAACAACCATTAATGGCAGCCATAATCTCCTGAAGTCTAATGTCCAGGTCAGAAACCACTGGCTTAACTGACGCTGATGAAACAGAAGTGGAAGGTGAGTTAGATATGTCAGATCAAAGTGGCTAACTGAGGGCACACATATTTATCCATTTTTGGATGACAGATCAGCCTCTTCCTAATTGGCCCATGATGGGTATTGTTTAGTTTAGATATGAAAGGTGATGGTAAGGGATGGGAGGGAAGGGGTGTAGTAGGCTTGGTACAGATGAGAAAATGGAGCCATTGTGAATTTTGTAATGCATAAGATCCTCTGTAACCTCCCCCACTCACACACACAAATCTTGAATTTTTAATTATTTTCAGACAGCCAGGTACCCAATAACTCGAAGTAACAGAACTTCCAATCATAAAGATAAATCAAATCACAATGAGCTGAAACTTCCAACCATCCGTTCATGTAGTATATCCCCCCAAAAATATACAGCAGGAGGACAGGTAGATTATGTCATGCTAAAACCCAGAAACAGCAAAGATGAAGTTTCAGAGGGATTTTTAGTTCTGCTTCTTCACTGTGCTTCATGAAGCTGGGTAGAAAATTACGTCTGCAGCTCTTGTGGTCTATATTGCAGCCAACCTCCATCTCTGTTGTGGACCAAATTTAACCAGAGTGGCTACAAACTGATCTGGATGGAGTGGAGAAAGCAGGAAAACAGATCATAAGTAGGTAAGGAGACAGAGAAAGCAGGATGGGAAAAGATTAGACCTATCAGCCCAGGAGCCCGTGGAAATGACAGCAAACTAACACAAAATTAGCAAACTAACATAAAATTGAATTACATTTTTAAATTGGAGGAGAGGGGTAGAGAGATTGGGGGGTTTAAAAGAATTCATTGTACATACCAAATCAAAAGTAGTCAAACACTGGCTCTCCACCTGTTAGGGACTACAAACTCCATTATCTCCAACCTGCCAATGCTTATATATTTCTGTGTGGGAGGGGCTACCTAGTACAATTACTCCAGGGCCTCGGAACATCCTAAAACAGCTCTGCATTCTTGATTTGCTTATAATTTTCAAATAAACATCTAAATCGATCCAATAAATGGAATGTATTGATCATCTCTAGTCACAGAGCATGAGCTGCGCCTATATGTACTTTCCTTATTGGGTACCTGCATCTATGCTTATGTACAGACACACTTAGTATATTTCGGAGCACAACTCCTTCTGCACACAACCTTTAGGACAATGGTTCTCAACCAGGATGCCTTTGCAGTTTGTTGTACCCTGGGCACCTGGTCAGGCTGCCCCATATTTTCAATAAAAACTTTATAAAAATAAGTTAAGGTATAGTTTATAATGTGTATTTATGGAAAGAATTATACACAGTATGCTCTTTGATGTCATGCTGCCTCTTAGTCCTAAGAATAACCATATGTAAGAATTGTACCCTTCATTAAGTCATTGAGAAATTGCCTAAAATGACCTAGGGATGGTCTCAAAATTTCAGACTACATATTAGGTGTGCCTTGAGCCAAAAAGATTGAGAACAAGAAATGAACAATACCCCTACAGAATGAATAGGAAAAAGGAAGAATGTTGCATTAATTTACTCTGGGAGCAGAGCCTGAAACACTATTCCTTCGCTGTATTGTGTAAAAAGCATTGTACATATTACTTAATCAGTCTTTGTTCTTATTTTTTCATGGAATTGTTTTTGTACATATCCTTCAATGAAACTGGCTCTGTGAGGTGTCAAGGCATAATACTGTGTATGTTATTACACACCCCAAACAGCACTGGACTATTTGTAATAATGATTACTGAATAAATAAGCCTGAAGCAGGCGGAAAAAAATAAAATACAACAACTCTATGAGTGGTGTCAAGAACAGTGCTTTGTATTTTGCCAATAACTAAAACAAGCCTGCACCCTCCACCAAAAGAAAGAAAAATATGCTTATGCTACAGCACATCATATTTTATTAAATTGGAAGCCTAGAGTAATATTCTTTATATAATTTAGATAACGAACGCACAGATGTACATACATGGAAAATCACTTACACATAACAGCTTCTCTGCCATTCTGTACTTACTGAAACAGCTGATCAGAGGTCTATCCGCCAATCATCTGATACATGTAAACATAGGACTTGCAAGGCACTTCTTACTGACAATCAAGCCTTTAATTCCTTGAATGCTCTAGAGGATTGCAACCAATTGTGAAGCACCTCTGGCAGCAAAAGGGTTAACATGAACTCTCAAATGTATTGGCATGCTAGTCCCTACTAAAATCAATAATTAACACCAAATTATTAGTCTAAAACTTTTTGGTATCTATTATCATACTTTTTCACATGTCAACTGGCAGTCACAGAACTGCACATACACTGAGGCCAAAAAACTACACCAAAGTGGATTAACAAACATTGATTTAAAGGGTTCATTATCAAAATGTTGCCGTCAATTTGGCGACTAACCCAGGGGCACATTAAAAATGTTGCCAGATTGAAAGTGATGACATAAGAATCTCACTCGCATGACAAAAGCGACATGCCTAACAAAGAAAGCAGGGAAAAAGTGTAACGTAAGAAAAAAGCATGGGCAAACAGACCTTTGCATGCAGCAGAAACAAAGGCGCAAGCGTGACTGTGATGCCCCATTGCCGTGATTGCAGGGGCTGTGATGCTGCTCTCAAAGGGTTAATGGATGGAATTAACTCATACTCACACCATCCATTAACCCTTTGAGTGCTGCAATCACGGCAATGGGGCATCATAGCCACGCTTGCTCTTCTGCTTCTGCTGAATGTAAAAGTCAATTCACTCCCCAGTTTCTTTCTTATGGTACACTTTTTCCCCCTTCCTTTGTTAGGCATGTCGCTCTTGTCATGCAGGTGAGATACTTATGTCACCATTTTCAACCTGGCAACATATTTATTGCACCTCTTGGTTGATCGCCAAATTGACGGTGACATTTTGATAGGATACCAATTTAAAGGGATAGTAATACTCAAAAATTACTAATCCCAATATTGTAGTAATAACAAGATTAAATTAATTTCCCCCAGTGACATCTCTCAAGCCTTTATGGTTTGAGAGACATTCACTCACAAATTTTCCAACCCCAACGGCACACAAAAGGCCCACGTTCTGTGTCGCACGCCACAGGATCCAACGCATAACAGTTCAATGCGTAGGATACCTCTTCGGCAGTGAAAGGGTTAAGGGTCTCCTTCTACATGGCTGTGCAGGACGACCCTTAACCCTTTGAGTGCCGGAGAGGTATCCATCTCATTGCATTGCTTTGAGTTGGATCCCTCTCTGCCACCCAAGGGTTAAGCATGGCTGTTTCACCAAAGTGAAGAGCTCATACAATGGGTTGCAGCCTGTGTAGACACATATTTGCAGGCGCTGCACATGGGCTGAGTGGCAGGAATAGACGCTATGCTTGAGGGAGTCTCGAGTGGCTAAACTCCAGAGGCTGGTGCAATGTAACTTTACTTGCAGTGAGTTGGCCATGTTAGGATAGCTGAGTATGGTGGAGCAGGAAGGCAAGAGACGGCGAGGCATGGGCAATATAGGAGGAGGTGGCAGGAGCAGCTCTGTGGTGAGATGGGTGAATGTGGGTGATAATTGAGCCTTGGTGTGGAGGGCAAGAAGGAGGCATGTTCAATGGAATGTCGTAACCCTTTGAGTGGCAGATGGGTAGGCAACACATTGTAAAGAATTGCGATGTGTACACCTGTGGCACTCATAGGGTTAAAGAGACAGTGGAGGAAAGAGCTAAGTTGGAACATACAATGAGAGATAAAGGAGCCAGTCAATGCAGAAGAGAATGTGTGAGAACGGAGCCAGTTCATGCAGATTACAATTAGTGAGGAGGGAGCCAGTGTGGAAAGTGTGTGTCTAGCTGCAGAGATTTTCACAGGAGTGTCATGGGGCCGACCCCATGGCGCTCATGTGAAAATCACACCCCCTGTGAATGTTTGGAGCAATGTGAATGGAGGAGATGTGCTATATCCTCCCTTTGACCGCCTTGGGGGTGTGTGCGACACATTTGAAGAATTGCTGGTTACACGACCAACTTCTCCTTTATGGTATAGAAACTAAGATATCCCTGTGAACATGACAGAAATAGGCCAACATCTCCTTGAATCCAGCAGACCTTCACCAGGTTTACATTGTTGCAGTGTCTAATTTGACAGTGGCTAGTTTTTCTATTGAAATGCAGCTTAACTCTTTAAATGCCAGACTGGTATGCAACGCATTGCTTCACAATGCATTGCGTACCCCTCTGGTACTCAAAGAGTTAATGAACCTTGCTGTATTCCTGTGGGTGTGTTTATATATGTTTACATGTATATTAGATAGGACTCATTTGAAATTGGGGTACCTTGATGTGGTTAGTGAGCTTGAACATATTTTGGGCAAACTATGCAATGAAAACCTCAAATTTATCACCACAGTAGTATAATATACAGAGGAGGGCTGGTATGGGGGGCAGGGGGGCAATTGCCCCCTGGCCTGGTCATATGTCTGGTCTGGTAGGCCACTGCACCTCACTGAATCTCCCGATTGCTGCTGTAAATGGCGCTACACTAGTGATACCACAGAGCTTACAATTGAAATGGAGCTACATAAATGATACCACAGAGGTACAATCCAAATGCAGCTAAACTAGTAGCATAAACCATTTCCCTTGTAAGTTCCATAGTATTACTAGGTAAGCTTTACATAAATTGTAAGCTTTGTAGTAGCGCACTAGTGTACCCCCATTTCAGCTGTAAGCTATGTGGTATCACTTGACTTACGTCACAAAATTAATGCCAATTTTAAAATTAACAAAAGGGGGTGGGCTGGAACAGTGGCCTGGAATGATAATAGAAATGGGCCACTTGAATGTATTTGCCTCCTGGGCCACAAATTGCCAGCCCTCCCCTGACAATATATACTTTATGCAGGGTTCACATATTCATAACTTGCAGGTCTTTTTTCTAATTTTGCTTTTGCCTTAGGTTTTAGCTTAATTTTCGGGGGCTTGATGAACCCCCTTATTCCTTGCTGCTATCTATTCCTTATTCACTTGGGTTATTATTTTAATGTATATATGTATATGGTGAGCTAGAGCTGTGAGTTTCTTTTCTTCCTTGCTTTTTCACATCCTTTGTCTTCATTCTAGCTGCTTTTTCACTATATATAAATTCATTATTATAAATGATTATTTGTAAAGAGGTTAAAGGCATAGTAATTGGCTTTTTGTTTGACTTGCTTTTACTATGTCGTTTTGCAGTCAGGGTAATTTACAAACCACATGTGGCTTGTGGGGGTGGGCGGAAAAGACCTTTTAAAGGGGGCTAATGGAACTCCAGTCTTCTTGGGTTTCTACCCACTTACTGCAAGCCAATGCTGTTTGAAAGTAGGGGAGTCTTTTCATAAAGATATTAGAAATAGTGCTTTAAAGTGATAGTAATACATTGTTAAAATTAACTTTAATTCTGTAGATATTACAAAAATAAATTAATTGCACCCACTCCTATCTCTCAAACCTCTATGGTTTGAGAGATATAAGCTTACAAAGTTTCCCTTTCCCTCTCCTTGCACTGACGTCAGCTTTCTGTCTTAGAAAAGGAGATTCCGGTCCATAGACTGTCCTGCTTCTGTTCAGCAGAGCCGTAATCACGCTAGTTAGAAAGAAATACTTAATTTGAAAGGTCTATAACGTGTGCTTGCAAACCAGGCACCTGTTGTAGACTGTTCAAAATAAGTATTTCTTTCTAACTAGCACTATTACAGCTGAAGCTGTATGCGGACCGGGATCTCCTTCTCTAAGACAGAAAGCTGATGTCAGTGCAAGGGGAGGGAAGGGGAAACTTTGTAAGCTTATATAGGACTGGGTGCAATTAATTTAATTTTGTAATATCTACAGAATTAACCCCTTAAGGACCCATGACGGTCCTGCAACGTCATGGGTTGTTATACCCTTAACGACCCATGACGGTCCAGGACCGTCATGGCTTAAATGATAGCAGCGTGCCTCCGTGCACGCTGCTATCATTAAATCCAGGCTGAGACTGAGCGCTCCGAGAACGGGGCATTCAGTCTCAGCCCTTCTTCCGGTTCATGCGATCGCCGTATCATCGATCACATGTACCGGCATAGTGACAGACAGAGGCAGCATGCAAAGCATGCTGTCTGTGCCTGTCTCCTCTGCCTCTGTCTCCCTTGCCCTCAAAGTAAGGGAGACAGAAGTAGACGGGAGACACCTAGTGGTTAAAAAAATACAGCAGTTGGGGGTATTAACCCCTTCACTGCTGGTGCAGGAGGCTGGCTAAATGCAGGTCAATTTTTGACCTGCAATTTTACACTTTTTTTTTTTTTTTTTTTTTTAAAAACACAACACACACTTTTTTTTTTTTTTTTACAAAAACATATTTTATTTAAAAAAAATATATATAATTAAACAATATTGCAAGTGTGATTGTTGTGGAGCCATGTAATACACTTATATACACCACCAAATGCCAGGGACAAAAAAGTGTCAAAATAGGGTGGGAAAAAGGGACATGGGGATTTTCACCCAGGGGGGACAGTGGCCACTTTAAACTGCATATTTTTGTAGGTATGACTGACCGGTCATACCTTTCATGCAGTCTCCATAAAAATGTAACCCTTTGTGGCCAATTGATCCCAAGAGAAAAGTCAAAAATGGTGTTTTTTTTTTACATTTTTTTACCTTTTTTTTTAATTTTAATAAAGTGAATGGTGGGTTATCCATATAAATAGGGTATCAAATGAAAGCCCTATTTATGCTTAAAAAAACAGTATATAATTTATGGGGGTGGAATAAAAGCCTAAGAGGGAAAACACTGTTGAACAAAGACATAGTCAAAAAGGTCAGAATTGCTCTGGTCCTTAAGGGAAAACGACCTCAGATTTTCCCGGTCCTTAAGGGGTTAAAGTTAATTTAAAAAATGTATTACTATCACTTTAAATGTTTTTAACTAAGTACTAAGTTCTTCACTTTTATTTACAAGAAATCCTCAGGAATATTTTTCAACTTAGATAGTGATGATAATATATATTAGATAAGACTCACTTGAAATTGGGGTACCTTGACGTGGTGAGTGAGGTTGAACATATTTTGGCCAAAATATGCAATGAAAACCTCAAATTTATCAACATAATGGTATAATATATACTTTATGCAGGGTTCACATATTCATAACTTGCATAGAGGAACGCAGGTCTTTTTTCTATTTTAGCTTTTGCCTTAGGTTTTAGCTTAATTTTGGGGTGCTTGACGAACCCCCTTATTCCTTGCTGCTATCTATGCCTTATTCACTTGGGTTATTATTTTAATGTATATATGTATATGGTGAGCTAGAGCTGTGAGTTTCTTTTCTTCCTTGCTTTTTCACATCCTTTGTCTTCACTCAAGCTGCTTTTTCACTATATTCTATATAATTTAATTATTATAAATGATATAGAATGAAATGCACTTAAAATGTATAGTTGCACACTTATTATTTGTAAAGAGGTTGTTAAAGGCATACTAATTGGCTTTTTGTTTGGCTTGCTTTTACTATGTCCTTTTGCAGTCAAGGTAATATACAAACCGCATGTGGCTTGTGGGGGTGGGTGGAAAAGACCTTTTAAAGGGGGCTAATGGAACTCCGGTCTTCTAGAAATTGTGTTTTAAATGTTTTTACCTAGGTACTAAGTTCAACACTTTTATTTACAAGAAATCCTCAGGAACATTTTTCAGCTTAGATAGTGATGATAATATATTAGATAGGACGCACTTGAATTTGGGGTACCTTGACGTGGTGAGTGAGCTTTAACATATTTTGGCCAGACAATGCAACAAAAACCTCAAATTTATCAATACAGTGGTATTATATATATATATATATATATATATATATATATATATATATATATATATATGTACAGGGTTCACATATTGATAACTTGCATAGATAAGTTCAGATCTTTTTTTGTTTTAGCTATATGTAAGTATGGTTCATTTCCACATGTACAAAACTCCTATAGCTGCCTATGTTGTCAGAGTTCACTGTCCCAACTTCACCATCCTGAGGTTTTTGAAGCTGGAATCTTTTCATAGATTTCTATGCTGCCACAGTCATGGTCATACCCCTCCCTTAACCCTTTATGTGCCAGTGGGGTAAGCAGCACATTTTAGTGCAATGTGGTGCTCACCCCTGTGGCGCGCAATGAGTTAAGGTGCTTCTTACCTGCTTTGATCTAAGCAGCTAAGTGGCTGCTCACAAATTCTACCAAGCTCATTGATTAACCAGTTGAATGCCACGGGGATGTGCAACACATTTCTCCATAGCTGCCAACTGTCCCGATTTACTTGGGATAGTCCCAAATTTGGGGCTCAATCACGCTGTTCCACCTCATTTTTCATGCTTTGCAAGCCTTTACCCCGCTTCCCAGTAATGCCCCGGCCACTTCGGCAGCCTTTTAAATCATGTCATGCTCTCAGCCACATCTAGGTGAGCAGCGAGACAGTTAATTGTATTGCTTATGCATGTCATGCTTCATATATATGTGCACACACAGCTTATGCGATGTACTCCACCATTGGTCTCCTCCCAAGTAAATGCCCTGCTTTTGTTAGATGCATACTGCTGCACTTGTACGATGAGCCAGAGTTGAGTTCAATACAGCATTCAAGCAGCAACATAATTCTCCCTGCCTGGCCATGTACATATTTGATTCATAGGGTGAAATGATACAAGATACATGTTTTCATGATATAAGATATTTAAGCCATATTGAAGGCCTCTTAGAAAACAGAGTGAACATGGTGCTAAGAAAATCCCTACTCTCACCACAAACCCGCCGCTTCACTTCCAGATTGGCTGAAAACGTTACAGTGCAGTCAAACTGCTGAAAGTCTGCTGGTTCAATACCTGCACAAAACAATAACGAATAGTAATGGTTGTTATATTGTGTCTCGTACCGATCCAGCTCATCCTACTGCATGATGCCATCACTCTCCAGTAAGTCTGGATCCAAATGGAAAATGAAGGACCTTACCAACCACTGGTTATTTACACACTGCTGCCAATCAGCATTACCCACATACATGTTTCAGCCAGTTAACCATTTGTGGGCCAGAGGGTATGCAACATTGCACAACCCCTGTCCTTCAAAAGGTTAACAGTTTTACAGCTACTGAAAATACACACATCCTAAGTGTCATTTTTAGGAGAGACAGTGCCTATGGGACCCATATTCATGTCTCTTTCCTACCTTGGGTCCCTCTTTTGGAGTGGCAGTCACTCTTTGAGTGTGAAATACATGTCTGTCTTTTTAGGAGATCACTGTGTGGTGTATATATTAATTTATCATATTGTGCAACAACAAAAAAATCTCACACTAATGTTTGTTTAAAGGTGATCTATCACCCATTTACAACTTTGCCTAAATTGTTTTGTTATATATCGTTTATAATGAAATGTGTTTAATTAAAAAAAACAAAAAAAAACTCTCTTTGGCAAAATTAAAAGCATAAATACAGCTCTGTACCTCCTTCCGGATAGACTGCCGCTCTGCCTCTTCCTCCTCCCTCTACCCAGGCTCGTCCGATGACAGAGGCTTTCTGTCTGTAAGCTGGAACGTTCTCATTGGCAGAGATAAATTTCTGGCCAATGAGAGCGCTCCAGCTTACAGACAGAAAGCCTCAGTCATCTGAGGAGGCTGGATAGAGAGAGGCAGACTGCAGTACAGATCAGCTATCCGCAGTTTGCCCGGAAGTAGGTAGGGCTGTATTTATTCTTTAAATTTCGCCAAACAAGTTTTTTTTTAAATGTATACACTTTTCATTATATACGATATATAACAAAAAGATTTATGCAAAGTTGTAAAGGGGTGATAGATCCCCTTTAAACGTCAGTATATGTGTTTATACTTTAAGCTGTTTGAATAATACACTTTGGTTTTGTTCTAAGTAATTTATTCTGTTACACAAAGAGGTGGCTATAGGTCATGAAATAACCTAAAAATTCCTAGTAATGCCCTGCCCACCAGCCATGCCCCCAGGATAACCATCTAAAACAAGTGTCCCTCTTTGGCCATTTGAAATGTTGGGAGGTATGTTGCTGTGCAATGCTTTGCACACCTCTCCAGCATTCAGAGGTTTATAAGATACACAGTGGGTTGCCACTCAGCATTCCATCAACTCTTGCAATTACATGCAGAAGCATACCTCCCAACATTTCAAATTGCCAAAGAGGGACACTTGTGTTTTAGGGGGTGTTGCTGGGGGTGTGATTGGTGGGCGGAGCATTATAGATAATTTTTGGGCTATTTCATGGCCTATTGACAACTCCTTGTGTAACCTAATACATGACTTATAACAAGACCAAAGTCTTTTACTCACTAATTTATAAACACATATACGTTTAAACAAACAATAATGTGAGTTTTATTGCTGTAGAGCAATGTGGTCCTCTTAGATACACACCACGCAGTCTGAGTTCCTAAAAAGAGTGGCAGAGGAAAGAGGGACAGAGTAATTTGGGTCTAAAAGAGGGACTGTCCTTCCTAAAGAGGGACACTCGGGAGATATGCAGAAGCAGGCTGCTGCACAGCTGACAGATGTTAACAGGCAATCAGAAACACTATGCAAGGCCAGTGGTGCTACTCCATTTGACTTGTGAAGTGTATCTGAGTGTCTGTTTACTTCAATCAACTGTGCAGTGACTGGCATCTGTGTGTAAGGTAACAGCTGATTGTAACATTGTGAGGAGACTCACTATGTATCTTATAACACTTTGACTGCTAGAGGGGATTGCAATGCATTACAGAGCAATGTGTTGCATATCCCTGTGGCACTTATGGGGTTAACCAATGAGATTTCTAGAATTTGTCAGCAGCTACTTGGCTGCTTAGTTCAAAGTTGGCAAGAAGCACTATACCTTTGAGAGCAACAGGGGTGAGCAATGAATTGCTCTGCAATGTGTTGCTTTCCTCACTATCACTCAAAGGGCTTCTGCTGTTCTAACATCTGAGAATGCATCATATCTGTTCTTTCCCTGACCTTCCCTAAACATTGTCACTTTTATTCCATCATATACTAATGACTGCTACCTCTCCCACTCCCCTTGCAGGCCTAATTATTAGTGAGTTTGGAAGAGTCTCATATTTTTGCATTACCAGACACAATTCTCCATAATATCAAACCATAGTGCATCTCCCCCATGTGACTCAGCTCCTTCACTGGTATCCTCTTGGGAGGAGATTGGCTTCTAGGAGCCCTGTAAAAAAAAAAATGTCTAGCGCCATCATAACTAATGAAAAATCTTGCTGCACTTTAGAGCCAGGAGTCACTTCACAGACAAGGGAGAAAGGGAGCTGCTGGGTACATTGTGCTAATGTGCAGGAGGAAGGGAGATACTAGACACTGTTTGCTGGTTTGCTGGGCCCCAGTGGAGGGCACTCTACTCCACCTTGGTGCCCAGACCCATCGGGGACTTGAGTTGGAGATTGTTCCATGGAGCACTGAGAACGAGGGAATTCTTGGCCCATTTTATGGACTCCCCAGCCACCTGTCCCTTCTGTGGCAAGTGGGACTCTGTGATTCAGATCTAATTTTCATGCAGTCAACTGCAGCCCCTCTTGGCATTCCTGAGGGGTCTCTTACTTAGGTTCTGGCTGCACTTATTTTCCAACCTTTTTATTTTTTGGAGCACACTGTCCCGCGACAGTGGAGCTGAAGACCTCTTCATAAACCTGCTCCTGGAACAATCTAAGATGGCCATCTATGTGACTGGGAATCATGTGCTGAAAGGGGAGGCTTCAATGAAGCCTGAAGAGTTGTTCCAGGCATTTGTGCACTCCCGTTTCCTAGCAGAGTTCACCCAAGCCCTGGCCACTGGTTGAATGCCAGCCTTTATCTCCCAGTGGGCCTCAAATGGGGTACTTTGCTCGGTTTCCCCCCACCTGGATTATTTTCATTTAACCATCTTAATTTAAACACATTTTTCTTCTGTGTACTGCACGGCACTAAATCAACAATGTGCTTTGTATCCTCCCTCCAGCTGGTAGGACCAAATAATTTTGTATTTAAGCTTGCTCCACCACTTCCACCTCAAGTTATCAGATTCCCTATATGTACATTTCCAAGGGAAAAGGAAAGGTTACACAGCCTCTAGACCATCCATAGCTAGGTGGATTGAACAGTGTATTACTACTGCTTACATGGAGAGTAAGTTAGATCCACCTCTAAAATTAAAAGCTCATTCTACTAGGGCAGTATCAACATCCTGGGCACTTAAGGCAAGTGCTTATCCAGTACAGATTTGCAAAGGAGCCACTTGGACGTCTATGTCAACTTTTATAATACACTACACACTGGATGTCAGCTCCTCAGCAGATGCCAAGTTTGGACGTCAAGTACTGTAAGCAGTAATTCCTTCATGAATCATAGTAGGAAGTATCCCTCATTATATATTTATTACTATATTAGTATATAACTGGTATCTATGTAGGTCTAACCCTCCCATTAGATCCCATTGTTGATTCAGTGCAGTGGAGTACACAGGAGAAAGGATGAAATTTACTTACCGATATTTCCTTTTTCTTCTGTGTATCTCCATGGCACACCCACCCATAACTCTTCCATTTTGTTTCAAATAACATACAGCTTGGCTAGACAAGATAACTGAGGTGGAAGGGGTAGAACAAGCTTAAATACAAAATTATTTAGTCCTACCAGCTGGAGGGAGGAGATAAAGTCCATTGTTGATTCAGTGCCATGGAGATACACAGAAGAAAAGAAATATCGGTAATGTGACAGAGTCCAGGACCATGTGTACATCAGCCATAGGCTACAACAAGCAGTTTATTCCAGTGGTCAAGTTTTGTCTTTTGCCTCTGCTAGCACACCTGCTCCTGGTTAATTAGCTCAGACCTATATAGTAGGTTTGAAACAGCAGTGTGGGGTCAGACTGCACTGGGATAGTGTGTTTGGAGGCCTGCAAGCTGCCTGTCTGCCTGTCTCTGAAACCAAAGTATGGTGAGAAAGCTTCTGAACTGAAAAGACTGCATGTCTGCTTATTTTACTTTTTGTACTGGAACCCAGAGTAGCTGGGTTAGTAACTGGTAGTGAGGGAACTACTGTGAGTTAGCCTACTGAAAGGAGTAGACCTGTTTATTTCTGTACTTTTTATTTGGTGTCAAAAACCTGTTTGATTTAAAGGGGAAGCATACCCTGAAATTGGAAAGAGATTTTCTTTTGTTGTTGCTGTTTACAATAAACTGCATTGAAGTTCCAACCTCCTGGCTGTCCTGACCGTGTTTGAAGGGACCTTACCACAGTAAGTACACTTCATCCTATTTTATGTTACAGTTCACCTTTTGATTTATGTTTTACATGTATAATTTGTAACATCTTCTGTTTGTTCGGCAACGTTTTCACCTTTTCTTCTAATATACTGTTTGCTGGATGGAAGGGAGATACTGACCACTGTATATGCTGGCTTGTATGGATGAAGGAGATACTTGGCACTGTGTGCTGTTTGTATGGAGGAAGAGAGACATTGTGGACTGTGTACCAGTTTGCATGGAGGAAGGAGATACTTGGTACCATGGGCTGTTTGTATGGTAGAAGGGAGGCTTTGTGCTGTTTAACAGGTAGGAAGTAAGACATTGGGCATTGTGTTCTGGTTTGCATAGAGGAAATGAGATATGAGACAGTTTGCTGTTGCTGTTATGGTGGCTTCTTTTTGGTGTTGAGATACTTTGTATGGTGTAGAAAGGGTTATTCTTGCTTTGCTTACCTTTTTCTTTCTCAATGCACCCGTGCCATATGTTGGTTTTATGCTTGTATGTTTCGTAGAAGTTAGTTTAGCGTATCTAGTGGATTCTACGTGTAGTGTTGATGGACTGAAACATACGACAGGAAATGTATCCATTTACCATGTGCTAAGTGTTAGCGCAAGTCATTGAATCACTCAGAAGGCTTTCTATTGATTTCTATGGTGTGTTGTTTTTTTTTTAGAGACCATTGTATAAAATAATCTCCCATTATTTTTTAAGTAGACAGGTCATTGAATAACTTGCATGGCAGTTTAGATGTCCGTTAACACCAATTTAGTATAGAGCAGATAATTGAATTGTAAGCTAAATAATTCTGTGGCAAACCACTTGCACCATGGGGAGGAATTTACAATTCTAATTGATTTAAATGGAGCTTTTAACCCATTAAATGCTAGTGAACTCTTACACATGCTTTGAAGACATCTCTTAACACATAAGGGGTTAAGAGAACCATTTAACACAATGGGGTATTTGTATTTTTCCACTGTGGTGCAGTTGGTTTACCCCAAAATTGTTCTAGCTCTTCAACAGCCCCCAGATGTCAAACCAAGAGAGAGACTATTTTTCTCACGTTTTTGCAGAAGAACCATTATGTTTTAAACTGAGACCCCATCTGAGGGTAAACTACAAGAACCTACATAGACATTCACTCCCTGAACAGGCATTCTGTGTTTGCAGGACGGGTTATGCAGCTGCATTGATTAGTTATGGATATTTGTTTCATGCCAATATCATCAGAGCTTCAAAGACTGTAGTAGGAAGGGACTGACACATTCCTGTCTTAGAGAGACAGAAAAGTTGACAGAGGGATGTTTGAGGTCATTGGCAAAAAAAAAAAACCTATCCACCACAAGCAGAGGACCAATGAGTATTTACCTTGAAACAGATGAGAAATTATTGACATTCCAGATTGTCTCTTGTGAAATGTCACTGACGTGAAAGGAAGACTATGGCTGAGGAGATTCCAAGGCGGGGACCACACACACACACACACACATGTATTTATTATTTTATTATACAGTGGATGTTATGAGAACTGATACAGATCACTAGGAAGATGACGGCTTTACAATAATTGAAGAGAATGTAACACTCCTTAACCCTTTAATTGCCAGAGGGATCCGTAATGCATTTCTCCGCAAAGCGATGCGTATCCCTCTGGAACTCGAGGGGTTAATAACAACTCCCACTTACCTTACTAAGGCCAGAAAATCCTAATTATCCCAATAAATTGTGCCTTGGGCCTTTGTCAAGAGAAAACATGCTCAGTCAGCCCTGGATGCCATGTCTGTGTATGCGGATATGACAGCTACTAGCAGAATCACAGGACACAAACTCTGCCCACTGCATTTGGGAATCTTAACACTTTAAGGACCAGAGAGGTGTGCAATGAATTGTTTCTCAATTCATTGCACACCCCTCTGGTCCTTAAAGGATTAAACAGGCTCATGCACTCTGTTTTAGTTTGAAAAATCTGTCACCCACTGTTGTGTCCTCCTTCACTGCATGACACTCTGGGCTAACTGAAGGTGGTATAACTCTTAAAAGCACAAGGGTACATTTCATAGGAGCTATTAGGATTGTATATTGTCCTCTACTGAAGAGCTGCACCATGGTTATCAGTGGCATTCAATTCCTATGCACTTTGCTAAACTCTCTGTATTTTATAAAGTTGCAGAGGAATTGGCACAACTTCACTCTATTTCCCTGTAATGTACATACTATAGGAAAAGCATATGGGGATTGCTGGCATTAAAGTCCTAACAATGGCAGAATGGAAAGAGAATGATGCAGTGCTGGAGGATTTGAACATACTCCCCATTAGCATACCTGGGAACCTTCATTTGTGGAGTCCCCTCTGATGCTTCTGGGGAATATAATTGCAGCAAATCACTGCAAAACAGGACTGGGTTTACCCGTGAGTGGGGTGGGGCTTTCCAGGGCATCACACAAGTGGGTGGGAAGCGGGATGAACTAGGTGGGGAAGGAGGAAAAGTGGGAGGAACTGGGTGGGAAGTAGCAGAAATGGTCAGAGTTTTAAAGAAAACTCCCCAAATCTGGAGAACCAGCCTCTGCCCTGGTGACGGGGTAATGCACTCTCAAAACCGGAGTCTCCAAGGCAAATCTGGAGAATTCCCAGGTATGCCCATTAGATGTTCTTGCACATTTCACGTGGACTGGTCTTACTCATAGTTCCCTTAGCGTTAGACTCTGAAAGTGCACTCACATGTTTAGAAGGAAGTAAAATTAAAAGCAAATACTGATTGATCAGTTGGGAGCAGGAGTGTACATACACCAGAACTGGAACCTATTATAAACAAATGAACAGGAATGAAGGTTAGACATGTGTGAAATGGAAAAAGCTGTACCAATTATCAACAAGAAGGAGCAATAAACTGTTTTCATGAAATTCGAGGATTTTCTTAACTTCGTGAAGGAAAGTCAGGATTTTATTAAAGACATGGAGACGAGTATTATGCATTCAAACTCCATCTTTACTACTCCAACAGCAAAAAATAAACAGTTACAGAAAGAAAAAGTGTATACAACAGGATGATAACCCCGCCCCTTAGATAATGCTTATCCAATCACATCACAATAAGCTGCATAACTGTAGGGTCCAATAATCCCACTTACTCTTCTTTGATGCCGCGAAAAACATCAACTGCAGCAACTTCTATAAACAGGATGATTCCTAAAGGAGAAAAACATAAAAGTAGAAAAGGGAGGGTTAATTAGGGAGGGATAATACTTGCCTCTGTGTCTTTAATAAAATCCTGACTTTCCTTCACGAAGTTAGGAAAATCCTCAAATTTTATGGCAAGACACAGAGGCTCCTATTATGCAAGTTCAAAGCTGTTTTAGAACATTAGCAGTTACATGTGTACTAGGTTTGAAATAAAAGGTCTTAAAGGTGGATTCTCTGGACCAATCAGCCTCTTTGAGAATGTCCTAAAGTCTGCCACCTGCAAGAAGCTATTTGGAAGCCATTGCTTCTCTAGAGTAGTGTATTTTGTATCAATACCAGATGACTGCATGATCCAGCAAATCCATCTTGCCAAAGTAGCTGTTGAAACTGGAAGGTAAGGTTTCATAAATAAAATCAGTAATTGGTGTGAATTAGTGCCTCTAAATTTAGCAGTAACAGATTCATATGCCTTCAGACAAAGAACAACACAGAGTTGAGGATCATGAGTGAAGCTTGGATAAAAGAGTTCCCTAGACAAAGATTTAGTACGTCTAGAAATCAAAGATCTTACACAGTCAAGTTCAAGAAATCTGTTAGAAATATCCAAAGCATGAACAGCAGACGCTTGTCTGAATAAAATTAGAAAAAGCAACATGGTGAGTTTGGTCAAAAACTGTTTAAAAGAAAACATCTCATTAGGAGGCCAGGATTCTATGAAATGAAGGATGATATTGACTTGCCAAAGATCAGAATACCTAGTAGAAGGTGGTCTAGAAAACTTAATACCTTTCATCAATTTACATAGTAAAGGTTGTTGACCTTAAGGGAAACCTTCAATATGATTATGACCTGCTGAAATAGATGATCTATAGCAATTTATAGTTCTGTAAGCTATCCCTCGTTGAAAGCAAGAAGACAAAGTTAACGTTGGCAGTTAAAGTGGAAGAAACAGGATCCAGGTTCCATTCCAGGCACAAGCAACAGGTTCTGATGGAACCAGAAGCAACTCGGGAAGCAGAGTTAGATAGCAAGTAAAGTCTCCCGAGAAGTGGAGGGAATCACAGTTGAGCTGTCCAAAAGGGTGTGATTATAACTGTGGTGACTTGCTGTTTCCTGATCTGGAGAATGACTCTGGGAATCATGGGAAGAGGAGGAAACACAACAGCCGAGGAGAGGCCAGTCTTGAAGGAAGACGTTTAAAGCCAGAGCTTCCGGGTTCGGTCTTCAACTGAAAAACTGAGAAAGACGAGTGTTCAGCCTTGACACAAAAAGGTCTAAATGTAGAGGACCCCAAATAGGATCTATTTTCAAGAAAGCCGTAAAGTGAAGTGTCCAATCATTGGACTAATCTGCTAGGTGTCTGGAATTCCAGTCCACAATGGTATTGGATAGTCCAGGTAGATATTCTGGACTGAAATGTTCTTGTCTAAGCAAAAATGCCAACATTCTTTGGCCTAATTGCCAGTGTTTTGGATTTGGTGCCCTCCTGATGGTTGATGTATTTCACCGCGGACACACTGTCTATCTTCAACTGAATGCAGCAATTTGACTTGTCTTTTGTAAAGCTTTTGACAGCAAACAATCCTGCCAATAACTCCAAGCAATTGATGTGCAAAGTTTTCTGAAAGAGACCATTTCCCTCCTGTGGTGAGGTTTCCGCAACAAGATCCCTAACCCAAATTGCTGGCGTCAGAGTCGATGACATCTGGTGACATTCCAAAAGTCACTTTCCCATTTCAAGCCTCTAGAAATTCTATGTTTTAGATAGGTAGAATGAGCTATTTTTTCCAGTTTATGATAAATCCAAGATTAATCAAGGCTTAAATAGTCAGATGGAAATGTTCCTTGAGCATCTCTATGTCCTGAGACATGATTAACATGTCATCCAGATAAATTATCATGTGTACCCCTCTACTTCTCAGAAAACAGATTACAGGTTTCATGATTTTTGTGAAACATCAAGGGGCTGATGATAGGCCAAAAGGGAGATACGTGAACTGGAATGAATTGAAGGAGATTTTGTTGATCTTGAGCCATGGGAATAGTTAAATAGGTATCCTTGAGGTCTAGCTTTACCATCCAATCCGATAGCATCAAAAGATCTGAGGCAATGAATGCCTTCCATCTTGAAGTGCCTGTAAAGGACAAACAAATACAGTTCTTTCAGATTTATGACTGGTTGTACAGCCGAGACTTTTTTATGTACCAGGAAAATATTGCTTATGCAACCCGGGTTCTGAAATTCGGGCGGGAATATTTGCTCCTTTCCTCTGTAAACTCTGAATTTCTTTGTCTATTAACAGAGCTTCCTCTCTGGAGTACAGGAAAGAATTTGGTATTAGGGTCTGAGGAGTGCAATAAAATTATATCTGATTATCTTGTATTGTCTGTAATACCCATAGATTTGCTGTTATCTGACCACCAGGCTTAGAAAAAATGGGTGAGTCTGCCACCCATTTTTCCTGGAGAAAATAAGAGGGGGAAAAAACACTTACCTGATAAGGGTCATGAACGAGGAAATCCTCTCAAACTCTTGGCTCTCTAGACTCTGCCGCATAGAGGGAAGAAAGGAAGAGGGGCTCTGGTGTCCTGGGAGAAATTTCTCCTCCCAAAATAAGAAGGGTCTTGGTAGTTCCTGTTTGTCCTCTAAAGGAACCGACCGGCCGGGAAATGGCCCCTGCTTTTCCTGACCCTAATGAAAACCTTACTGTTGAAAACCTTCTTTATTGAAGTTTGGGCTTTATACAAAACTGTGAATGTATTCACAAATGTACCTAAAGTTTCACCAAAAAGAAGACCATTAACTTATGGCCCTGCTTCCGTGGAAGCCATGTCAGACAACTTAGAGTCTATCCCAACTAAAATTACCCTTCATCTTTCTGTTGAGAGAGCCGTATTGCCATTACTCAACAGACAAAAGGTTCTTTGTATCCAACCTGTAGGAATATTTAAGGCCACTGGGGTATTGTTGGATACCGCTTCCTTAGTCAGAATAAAAATCTTGCTAGTGGGCCAACAATCTCTAAAAGTTTTTCCTGACATTGCTTCAGAGATACTTCAACTCCCTTTCTAGGGTCTCTACCAGATTTTGATATATGTATTGAGCCATCTGAGGGTCCATAAATGGGGTTTCATAAATCCTACGAATAGATGGCCTCAGGTATTCAGACTTCATTTGTTTCTGGATTTTGCGTCCAGATCTTTCCTGATCCAAAATTCTATGTATTTGGATACATGATATTTAGGTATCCATTCAGCTTATCTAGGGTATTTAATACCCTCTGGATTGAAATGTGGTTGACCCTGTTCATCATGAATGATGTTATTTCCTTGTGTAGTACTGTCTATATTATTTTCAATAACCTTTTCATCCTCTGATATTTCATCAGAAAATTGACCCATATGTTCCTCTGACTCATAATCAGATTCCTCAGTAGAACAGTCCAGACAAAAGGAATCTGGCTTAGACTGATTCCTGTTTCTCTTTCTCGGCAAATCATCCTCCTGAGCTGAGGTTCGTTTGTGTGGGTTTGAACCACAATTTTCCATGCTAGATTTTCTAGCCTTTCCATGGCGAGAACAAGAATGTTCTCTTTTCTGTGAGGAACAATGTTTAGTTTTATACTTCATTTAGCCTTTGATATTTTCCTGAGTTTCTTTCTCTCAGGTGAGGTGTCAGAAATTTTTTATTCCCAATTAACTGAGGTTTTAATAAAGTTTCAGGAGGCTTATTCAAATTAGTTTGATTAAGGACATCAGCAATTACTAAAATTTGTTACCTGATTCTTGCAAGAAGAAATTGCATTAGATACAAATTTATTGACAGATTCATCCATCAAGGCTTGAATATTCTATTCAGTATCAGGCCTTGATGACATGCCAATTGCCTCTTGCGAATCAGAATTGGAAACATTATCCTCCAACATAAAATGAGGAGGGATCCTATTACATTTTTGTGGAGTAATGGGTGAAATAATTTTTTTGTGACATTTTTAATGTCCAAGGGAACAAAAACCTGAAGACAAAACTGGGATGAAAGAGATACAAGATAAACAATATATCACTTTAAACCAGCAGAATTGTCTCGTAAAAGTAAATTCCAAACGGACAGCAAAAAAGTATAAAAACAAAATCAGGAAAGATCTGTTGTCTAGGAAAAAAACATCTGTAGTGATAAGAAACATCACAAAATGGTGTATACTGTGAAGAAAGGTTTGCACATGCTCAGAAAAGAAGAAAGGGCAAGATGCTCAAATCCAAGATGGCCACCGTGACTAGGGATATACAATAGAAAACGGGGAAAGGGGAAGAAGAGGAGTCTAACCGCTATGAAGAAAACTTTAATAAACAAAAGTACAAAGAACAAAAGAACACGGTGGTAAGTTCTGAAGTACGGAGTATTCTCAGAAAGCTAAAGGGAGCTGAGGTAAAGACAAGCTGACAAGCTAAGGGGAAAAAACCCATTAGAGAAGGGAACTAAATATACCAGGGATACAAAACAAAGGGCAATCCTCATAAGGAAATAAGAGGCAAATCAATAGCCTCAGGGGACCAAGAAAAACTAAGAATGAAAGTATAAACAAATGAAATGGACAGTATAAATTAAACAAAGCTCACCTACACACCAGATAAAATATAATACATATTTTATCAATTATACATAAAGCAAATATTTTATCAAATTTATTAAACAAAACCACAGAGTATTTATCTTGTGGCACGAGCAGGAAAGAGGAAGTGGGATTACTGGACCCTACAGTAATACAGCTTATTGTGATGTGATTGGAAAAGCATTATCTAAACAGGATAGACCCTACAATCTGATTTTTCATTAAAAAAGTGAATTTACAGCACTTTTTACTTCATGAAAGTTCTAACTGACAGCATGACTCAGCAGTTTGTATAACAGTGTTTGTCAGTGACTTTCCTCTCAAATAGAATGTAACAGAATAAATAATTGGAATCTAACTATTAGAGGGCACTGGTAATGTAAAAAAAATTGCTTAAACTGTAATAACTTGGGAAGTCTGCATCTCTCCGCAGTGGGAATACACTCCTTTTACTCAACAGGATATATATATTTTTCAAAACAAATGTTTACAGCTCCTTTAAAGTAAAAACGAGCTCATAATATGGTGAAACTCTCCAAAATTAACTTCTTCTATGTAACAGACATCTCCAGCACATTTTTTCACAGCACTGTTGAGACATCTCTAGCACTTAAGGGGTTAACTATGGTTAAAGTGTAAATATTAGTGAAAATAAGTTGACCAATCTTCTCACTCTTCTCAAGCATTTGTGTTAGTAAAATTATCTTATTAACCCTTTGAGCACCAAAGGGGTGTTCAACACAATGCAGAGCAATATGTTGGGCACCCCTCTGGTACTCAGTGTTAATAAAAAAGAAATTGAAAATTTTTGGTGTGCATCGATTTGCCAACAGGAAAAATGTGAATTTTTTTTTACAAGTTTAAGATGTATTTATTGCAATTAAGAATCCCACAAAAACCAGTGCACACACAACACTTTTCCTCAGGCTAGAGATGTATTTGTGTTTAGCCAAGAGATGAGCGGAAAGTATGTAAAACACATGAAGTTTGTTAATAAATTCCAGAAAATGCTGAAATGCACCAAGATGAATTGCACAACCATGTGGTACTTAAAGAGTTAGTATTGCTATACGCAGTGGGAGGTCCTGGATCCCGGATCTCATATTTCTGGAGGTGGACATGACCGTTTCAAGCAGGACCACAAGACCTCAAGCTCTGCTCACTGCAAGTGGTGATCTTACTTTTTTTAACACTTTGAATGCCAGAGAGTTAAGGACCAGAAGGATCTGCAATGCATTGCTTTTTTGAATTTCATCATTTGCATACCTACCATAATTTCAAATGGCCAAAGAGAGACACTTTTGTTTTAGGTGGTATTGCTGGGGGCATGGCTGGTGGGCAGGTATTACAGAAACTTTTTAGTTTATTTCATGACCTATTGACATCTCTGTGTAACTGAGTAAATTACTTAAAGAGAGGCCAAAGTATTTTTATCAGACTAATTTATATGAGTGTATATAGACGTTTATACAAACATTTAGTGGGTTTTACTGCTGTGGAGCAGGTATACACTTATCTACACACCACATGGACTGATATCCTAAAAAAAAGGAATTTGGGTCTCAAAGAGGGACTGTCCCTCATAAAGAGGGACACTTGGGAAGAATGCCTTTGTGACATTTACTAAAATGTTTCATGTTCTCTGCAAGAGAAATTTCCTAATTTCTGTTCACCTCTTGACTAAACCAAATACATTGCTAGTTTGTGGAAAATAGTTGTGATTCCAAATACTTTACACATCCCTCTGGTCCTTAAAGGGTTAGTAGGACAAGGCAATCTGTCAGCAACTGTCATGACTGCCTCCATGGATATGGACAAGGACAAAATTCACAGATGCCATTTGGATTTTCTGGACATAGTAAATGTCTGTGTTTGGGGGGAGGTATTATTAGAAGTCATTTCTTCTTTAAAGAAGCCCTGCTGTCGATATGCCCTTTGTAAAGATTGAAAATAATAACACAGGAGGAAAAGTGCTAGTCAAAAGCCAGTACATGTTCCCAAATCTATACATAAGTAGAGAAATATCTAACAGTCAGAGCTGTTTTACCAGGGGTGTGACTGCAGGGAGAGCAAAGGGTGAAGTTGCATTGGGGCCCTGCATCCAAGGTGGCCCCATAGTTTCTAGTTATGCCTCTGTGGAAATAATGTTGTGTTAGTAACATAGATGGGAACTCTCCAGATCTGCCCTGGAGACTCAAGTTATTACAGTGAATTACCGGGTCTCTGGGGACAGACACTTATTCTCCTGTGGTGGGGAGTTTAATGAGAAACTCTGCCCACTTCTGCTCCTTCCCACCCTGTCCCTCCCATTTCCTGTCCTCTTCTCCTCCTTCCCCACCCAGTTCTCCCACTTTCCACCCACATTTTGGGCACATAGTTAAGTCCTGCTTCCAATAGCGAGTAAGCTCGCCAATTTTTTTACATGAATCTCGTAATTTATATCCCCCAGGCTCACCACAGGCTTTGGGGACTCCAGAAGACAAAGTTCCCTGGTATGGTTAGGCGCTTCCAATGAGTAACTGTCAATTCTATTGAACAGCAACATTTTAAAGTGCTGTAAATACCACCTCCCCTGCCAAACATCAAACATCCAACAATGATACCATAGGGAACAAATACAATTTCAAAAGTTCTCATTGATTTGAAAGGGTTAACCATATGAGTGCCAAAGATATATTTAACACATTGCAATGTATAATGCTTTGACACTAGTGATGATCGAGCACCCCAATGCTCGGGTGTTCGGGTGCTCTGGCCAAGCACCCCCAGAGGCTCGAGTGCTCGGCCGAGCACCCGAGCCCCATTGAAGTCAATGGGAGGACTCGAGCATTACACCAGGCACCCCCTGCTCTGATGAGGGGAGGGTGCCTGGTCCATAGGAAAAGGGCAGAAAATGATGGAAACACCACAGAAATGGTTCAGGGACAGCATAGGGAGGATGTCTGGATGCATCTTGGACTCCAACGTCGCTGCTGGGAACGATGTTTCGCCCGTAGTACGCCATTTTTACAGACTGACCGTAAAACACACAAAAAGGAAGATAAAAACGACTTTAGGCGAAAAATTGTTACCAAACAGTATTTGCTGTATATTTACTTGTATATCATCTGCAAATTCTGCAAAAAATTTCATCGATTTTTCGGAACTGGGGCCATGATTAAGAGGGAAATGTGCGCAGAGGCAAATTCTGCAAAAAATTTCCTCGATTTTTCTGAACTGGGGCCATGATTAAGAGGGAAACGTGCGCAGAGGCAAATTCTGCAAAAAATGTCCTCGATTTTTCTGAACTGGGGCCATGATTAAGAGGGAAACGTGCGCAGAGGCAAATTCTGCAAAAAATTTCCTCGATTTTTCTGAACTGGGGCCATGATTAAGAGGGAAACGTGCGCTGAGCCGACCATCTAAAACATTATGGGTGAGGGTCATCCTAAACATATGCGAAGGCCCGCTAGTGAGCTGACGCTATAAAACATTATATGAGAGGGCCCGCTAGAGAGCTGACCCAATAAAACATTATATAAGAAGGCCCGCTGGTGAGCTGACCTATACAAAAAGTTGTCAAACAGGGCCCGCTGGTGAGCTGGCCCTATATAAAAATTATATCACAGGGCCCGCTGGTGAGCTGGCCCTATATAAAAATTATATCCCAGGGTATATGGAAGAGAGTCAACCATATACCCGTTTTTTGGGTGGAAGGGGTGAATGGGAATACAGCGTATTCCCATCATTGTAAATAACATATATAAAGTCACTTTATGTTCACCCGGGGCTTTCCTCCAGTGGAGTGGAGAAGTCAGGGGAAATCCAGGCCTTGTTCATTTTTATAAGTGTCAACCTATCAGCATTTTCGGTGGAAAGGCGGATACGCTTATCTGTTATGATGCCACCAGCAGCACTAAATACCCGCTCAGACAGAACGCTGGCGGCAGGGCAGGCCAGCACCTCCAAGGCGTAGAGTGCCAGTTCATACCACGTGTCCAGCTTGGACACCCAGTAGTTGTAAGGCACAGAGGGATCATTGAGGACGCTGACACGGTCTGCTACGTACTCCTTCACCATCTTCCAAAACTTTTCCCTCCTTGTGACACTAGGCTGCGCATCAGGGTGAGGGTGCTGGCGGGGTGTCATGAAGGTGTCCCACGCCTTGTAGAGTGTTGCCCTGCCTTTGTCGGAACTGCTGTGTGCTCCTCTTTTCTCCCCTTCTCGGTTGGCCAAGGTAGCACGTACTCTGCCGCCAGCGTTGTCAGATGGAAAATTTTGGAGCAATTTTTCAACAAGAACCTTCTGGTATTGCACCATTTTGCTTGTCCTCTCCACCGGAGGAATGAGAGATGAGAAATTCTCTTTGTAGCGGGGGTCCAGAAGGGTGAACACCCAGTAATCCGTGTTGTCTAAAATGCGTATAACGCGTGGGTCACGGGAAAGGCAGCCTAACATAAAGTCAGCCATGTGTGCCAGAGTACCAACAGGCAAGATTTCGCTGTCCTCACCAGGAGGATGACTCTCAATCTCCTCATCCTCTTCCTCCTCTTCTGCCCACCCACGCTGAAGAGATGGAACTAAAGTTCCATGGCTACCCTCTGTAGCGGAGGCAACCGTGTCTTCCTCCTCCTCCTCCTCCGCCTCCTCCAATTGTCGCTGAGAAGACGAAGTGAGGGTGCTCTGGCTATCACCTTGTGTAAGCTCTTCCTCCCCCATTTCCACCTCTTCCACATACAAAGCGTCGGTTTTAATTGTGAGCAGCGAGCGTTTCAGTAGACACAGAAGTGGGATGGTTACACTGATAATAGCGTTATCGCCGCTCACCATCTGTGTCGATTCCTCAAAATTGCGTAAAACCTCACAGAGGTCTGACATCCATTCCCACTCCTCACTTCTGATTAGAGGAAGTTGAACGGAGAGGCGACGACCATGTAACAGCTGGTACTCCACTACTGCCCTCTGCTGCTCACAAAGCCGGGCCAACATGTGGAAGGTGGAGTTCCAGCGCGTGCTCACGTCACACAGCAGCCGGTGAGCTGGCAATTGTAAGCGCTGCTGCAGCTTCAACAGGCCGGCTGAAGCTGTTGATGACTTACGGAAATGTGCACACACGCGGCGCACCTTGGTCAGTGGGGTAGGTTTTTAGAAATCGCTGAACCACTAAATTAAATACATGCGCTAGGCATGGTACGTGTGTGAGCTTGCCGAGCTCCAAAGCCGCCACCAAGTTACGCCCATTATCACACACAACCATGCCTGGTTGCAGGTTGAGTGGCGAGAGCCACTGCTTGGTCTGGTGACTAATCCCCTGCAACAGCTCTGAGGCCGTGTGCTGTTTGTCCCCAAGGCAGATCAGCTTCAGCACGGCCTGTTGACGCTTCCCCACTGCAGTGCTACACTGCTTCCAGCTACCGGCTGATGGGTGAGTGGCGCTGCGCGCAGAGAATTCGGAGGTGGAAACGGAGGAGGAGGAGCCAATAACGTAGGTGCTGGCGGAAACCCTGATGGAAGTAGGGCCCGCAATCCTCGGCGTGGGTAGCACCTGTGCCATCCCAGGGTCCGAGTCGCTCCCAGCCTCCACGACATTCACCCAGTGTGCCGTCAGGGAAATGTAGCGTCCCTGGCCACAAGCACTTGTCCATGTGTCAGTCGTTAAGTGGACCTTCCCAGTAACTGCGTTGGTCAGGGCACGGGTGATGTTACAGGACACATGGTGGTGTAATGCGGGGACGGCACACCGGGAAAAGTAGTGGCGGCTGGGGACTGCGTACCGAGGGACAGCTGCTGCCATCAGGCTGCGGAAGGACTCAGTCTCCACAAGCCTAAATGGCAGCATTTCGATGGCCAGTAATTTGGAAAGGTGTGAGGTTAGTGCTATGGCCTGTGGGTGGGTGGCTGGGTATTTTCGCTTGCGCTCAAATGCCTGGGGTAACGACATTTGTACGCTGCGCTGGGACAGGGAAGTGGATGTGGTCGCTGATGGTGCTTCAGATGGTACAGGTGCAGGGCGGGAGGTATGCGGGCCTGCGCCTTCGACAGGCGATTGGCCGGCACAGAAAACAGGGGAAGAGGAAGCAGTGGTGTGGCCTGCAGACACAGATTGGCGATCCGGGCGTTCCTCCCACTTATTACGGTGCTTGGATGCCATGTGTCGGATCATGCTGGTGGTGGTGAGGTTGCTAGTGTTCATGCCTCGGCTCATTCTGGTGTGGCACAGGTTTCATACTACAATTCTTTTGTCATCCGCACTTTCCTTAAAAAAACGCCATACCGCGGAACACCTAGCCCTTGGCAAGGGAGATTTACGCAAGGGGGTGCTCAGTGGAACATTTGCGGGCCGGTTTGGTGCGGTCCGTCTTCTTTCTTTAGCCACACCACTGCCTCTTCCAGCCTGTTGCAGTGCTGCAGATGGCTCACCCTCAGGACTGCTGTCATCGCTCGGCTCTCCACCTTCCCAGGTGGGGTCAGTCACCTCATCGTCCACCAAGTCCTCCTCCACTTCCTCACTCTGATCATCCTCCTCATTTCTTGATCCCACCACATACTCAGTCATTGACAACTGTATATCATCCTCCTCATCAAGGTCTTGAGACAGTAATAGTGGTTGATTTGATGGCAACTGTGTCTCATCATCATCATCCACTTCCTTTGACCTTAAATGCCGTTCCCCTCTGTCATCTTCTTGTGATTGGGTACCCTCTAGAGGTTGTGAATCAGGGCACAAGATGTCATGTTCCTCTGCAAGCGTGCTTGGAGAGAGGTTCAAATGAAGGATTGGTGATGAGACGAGCTCCTCACTATATCCCAGTGTGGGATCACTTCTTTGACCAGACCCTCTATGGTGGGAGGAAGGATGATCAGGGTGAGGATTATGTTGACCAGACTCTTGGCTACTGAGAGTGGACTTGGTGGAAGACAGGGTGGTGCTTAACCGACTGGAAGCAGTATCACCTGAAATCCAACCGACCACCTGTTCGCAGTGGTCTGACCTCGAGAGTGATGTCCTGCGACGCCCTGTAAACTGAGACATGAAGCTAGGTATGGTGGATGTCTTTCTTTCTTGTGCTCTGGCACCAGGCACAGTTTCTACGCGTCCTGACCCGCGCCCTGAACTATCAGGATCACGTCCACTTCCCCGTCCCTTTTTACCCGCCTTCTTCATATTACACGGAATATGTGCTACTAATCTGCAACTTTGCACACTAAACAGAATGTGCTGCTAATCTGCAACTTTGCACACTAAACAGAATGTGCTGCTAATCTGCGGCTAGGCACAGTGAAAGGAATATGTGACGTTTATTTTTTACACTTTGCACACTAAACAGAATGTGCTGCTAATCTGCGGCTAGGCACAGTGAAAGGAATATGTGACGTTTATTTTTTACACTTTGCACACTAAACAGAATGTGCTGCTAATCTGCAACTTTGCACACTAAACAGAATGTGCTGCTAATCTGCGGCTAGGCACAGTGAACGGAATATGTGACGTTTATTTTTTACACTTTGCACACTAAACAGAATGTGCTGCTAATCTGCAACTTTGCACACTAAACAGAATGTGCTGCTAATCTGCGGCTAGGCACAGTGAAAGGAATATGTGACGTTTATTTTTTACACTTTCCACACTAAACAGAATGTGCTGCTAATCTGCGGCTAGGCACAGTGAACGGAATATGTGACGTTTATTTTTTACACTTTGCACACTAAACAGAATGTGCTGCTAATCTGCGGCTAGGCACAGTGAAAGGAATATGTGACGTTTATTTTTTACACTTTGCACACTAAACAGAATGTGCTGCTAATCTGCAACTTTGCACACTAAACAGAATGTGCTGCTAATCTGCGGCTAGGCACAGTGAAAGGAATATGTGACGTTTATTTTTTACACTTTCCACACTAAACAGAATGTGCTGCTAATCTGCGGCTAGGCACAGTGAAAGGAATATGTGACGTTTATTTTTTACACTTTCCACACTAAACAGAATGTGCTGCTAATCTGCGGCTAGGCACAGTGAAAGGAATATGTGACGTTTATTTTTTACACTTTGCACACTAAACAGAATGTGCTGCTAATCTGCAACTTTGCACACTAAACAGAATGTGCTGCTAATCTGCGGCTAGGCACAGTGAACGGAATATGTGACGTTTATTTTTTACACTTTCCACACTAAACAGAATGTGCTGCTAATCTGCGGCTAGGCACAGTGAAAGGAATATGTGACGTTTATTTTTTACACTTTGCACACTAAACAGAATGTGCTGCTAATCTGCAACTTTGCACACTAAACAGAATGTGCTGCTAATCTGCGGCTAGGCACAGTGAACGGAATATGTGACGTTTATTTTTTACACTTTGCACACTAAACAGAATGTGCTGCTAATCTGCAACTTTGCACACTAAACAGAATGTGCTGCTAATCTGCGGCTAGGCACAGTGAAAGGAATATGTGATGTTTATTTTTTACACTTTGCACACTAAACAGAATGTGCTGCTAATCTGCAACTTTGCACACTAAACAGAATGTGCTGCTAATCTGCGGCTAGGCACAGTGAAAGGAATATGTGACGTTTATTTTTTACACTTTCCACACTAAACAGAATGTGCTGCTAATCTGCAACTTTGCACACTAAACAGAATGTGCTGCTAATCTGCGGCTAGGCACAGTGAAAGGAATATGTGACGTTTATTTTTTACACTTTCCACACTAAACAGAATGTGCTGCTAATCTGCAACTTTGCACACTAAACAGAATGTGCTGCTAATCTGCGACTAGGCACAGTGAACGGAATATGTGACGTTTATTTTTTACACTTTGCACACTAAACAGAATGTGCTGCTAATCTGCAACTTTGCACACTAAACAGAATGTGCTGAGAATCTGCAACTTTGCACACTAAACAGAATGTGCTGCTAATCTGCAACTTTGCACACTAAACAGAATGTGCTGCTAATCTGCGGCTAGGCACAGTGAACGGAATATGTGACGTTTATTTTTTACACTTTCCACACTAAACAGAATGTGCTGCTAATCTGCAACTTTGCACACTAAACAGAATGTGCTGCTAATCTGCAACTTTGCACACTAAAAAGAATGTGCTGCTAATCTGCAACTTTGCACACTAAACAGAATGTGCTGCTAATCTGCGGCTAGGCACAGTGAACGGAATATGTGACATTTTTTTTTTAAATCTGTGCCCCCCCAAACAAAATATAACTGCTGCCCCCACACACAACAGTCCTAAAAAGGACTTTTGGGTCTTTATATGTTGTTCCAACACTTTTCTTCTCCCTACACTGACTTTCCCTTCCTATCCTCATCTCTCCCTGGCTAAGACTGAGCCGAACTCGCTGGTCAGGTGCTATACAGCACCCGATCACGGGTTCTGGCCAGCCAATCAGTGTAATGCCAGCAGCCAACATGGCTGCTGGCATTACACTGATGTCAGAGCCTCCCCGCACGTTTATTGGCTGCGCAGCAGCCGCGAAACGTGCGGGGAGGAGACCCGAACATGGCGGGCGAGCACATGCGGTACTCGTACGAGTACCGCCATGTGCCGAGCAGAGCGATGCTCGAGCCGAACCGAGCTTCGGCCGAGCATGCTCGCTCATCACTATTTGACACTCATATGGTTAAAAACCCAGTGTCAGTCTATGTAACCTTTAACTTATTCCCTCTTTTTATGAAATTAATTTACCAGGAATGATACATTGAGATTGTCGGTCTCTTGTTTTCAAGTATGTCCTATGTACTAATTTTATCTACCTCAGAAAGGGTGAAAGGCTGAGTTGGCCATGCTGGCAACAAACTAGTGACCCTGACGTTTAAACAGATTCTACAGCTGGTGTACTAACAAAATGAGATATCTCACTCTCTTGCAGGTAGGTTTACATTAGAATTGCTCCACTATTTTCTACTTATGGCTTTGTTGCTCTTATTTATCATGCTGAAATGGAGCAATTCTGGAGTAAACTAAATGCAACATGGTGGCATAAATTTCCCGCCCCTTTTACATTCTTAATGTTGTCTCCTCACAGCAGCAAGTGGGTCTGGATGGATCGTGACAAGGGACAATCTTCAATGCCAGTATAATGAAAAACCTGATCCCTTTCATCAAGGGGGGCAGGGTTTTTGTTATACTGACAACCAGAAGATTGTCCCTCATTGTGATCTGTCCAGTTGGATGACCGTATTCCAGATTTGAGGGGAGCCAGTGTTACAGGAGGCAGGAGGGGGACACTTTATAACATAATTACATATGACCTAGATAGAGTAAAGCATTGTAATAACACTCTGCGTGCTTGAAAAATTATGATGAATGATCAACACTTTATATAGAAACAGTACTATCCCTGTAAATCATTGAGAATTTGGGAAGTTTTATTTGATCCCTATGGTACAGTTAGTTCTCTCCAGTATTGGCCCTCTTCAGCTTGGGAAATAAGGCTCCATATGTTTCAGTCGTCACAATTATTGAATTTACAGAAAGTAACCACATCAGTATAACATACCTAGGAACTTTCAAAATGAGCTGACCTTAAGATCTTTAGAATATTATCCTTTAATCCTTAACTCTCAAAGGTTTAAAAGTTCCCTAGAACATAGATTCTAAGCAATGTTGCTGCTTGCTCTAACCCTAGTGGTTTTCAGAGGCATTGCTAGGTTCTAAAAAGATTATACATAGTGCAAAAAATATAATTACTGAGTAACTGAAACACATTGTATTAAAAGGTTCCATTTACTGGTAAACGAAATGTGAATACATATGACCTGATCTACATGTGCAATGTTGACATAGAGAAAAGAGTACATTACATTTGCAATGTACACTTTTCTTTTTATTAACTTTCCTCTTTGTTTTTTTTCTGAAGTCCTTTTTCTTTACCTGCTTTCTAGTGCTGCAGGCATGTGAGGAGTGCAGAAGCTGCCATGCAACTAGTGTGGGATCACGTGACATTACATTAAGTGACCCTCCTTGAGGGCTACAGACATTGTCTCTTAGTGAGCCTGCCTTCCGGATTCAGTTAGGTGACCAAACAAGGGCCCTGCAGGGTTGGACTGAGAATAAAAACCAGCCCTGCAAAAAACAAGATAAGCCCCACATTTCATCAAGTGTCCCATTTCTACAATTGCTCCAGCCCACTGTTCCAGCCCTCCCCCTTTTGCTAATTTAATAAATGGCATTAATGATGTTCAGCAAGGCAAGGTATACCACAGAGCTTACAATTGAAATTGAGCCACACCAGTGATACCACAGATCTTACAGTTGAAATGGAGCTATACTACTGATACTATAGAGCTTTCAACTGAAATGGTGCTATACCAGTGATACCACAGACCTTACAATTGGAATAGAGCAATTCTAGTGATATCCAGGTTGTATACACATTTTCACAAAGGGATAAAATAATATAGATATGACAAGTTTTGCTTAGAAAATTAATTAGTAGGAACCAGGTAATTAGTTCAATATTCATTTTCGATAGATGGCGAAACAGCTTTGTTTTCCCCCTACTCCTCTAAGCTTCTAGTCCCCCGGGGGCCACGGCCAATATTCCACCAACATCACTAAGTAGAAAAATGAAACAAAGAATTTCCTTAATAAAAAATGATCTTGTGGAAAGCAACTAGTGGAAGACTCAGATACAATGGAATATACCCTACCTGTATTAACAGACCTATGGAATGAGGCCTTCTGTGCATTAGACTAGCAGGCATTGGACCCCGGGGAAGAAAAAAGCTAATATCGTCCTGTTCAGATGAGGACTATTGGCTGATTAACCAAAACGGAGTACATGAAAAAGTGTTTGGAAAGAAATAATATTACTAGTACATGGTAAAAAACATTGTGACTTGTCTCAGTCTCAGCCAAACAAACTGGCAGCAATGTGGTGTCTCCTGCTTTTCATTGGAAGGAAGCAGGCTTGTTGCACCGCTGCTGATGTGCTGTCATGCGATGTGACACCATGCTTGCACCAGATGGCTGATGTCACTGATCTCTATCTCTACAACGCCCCTGTGCTAAGACAAGACAAAGAGAGGCTGCAGTGCACTATTTCTCCATTGGGACTGGGACACATTAGAGCAGTGGTTCTCAACCTTTTTTTGCTCAAGGCACCCCTAATACACAATCTGGAACATTTGGGGCACCCCTAACATGTTTAATATAATTTATGAATTGCATAATAAAGGGTACAATTAATAACTATACATATATTATTAAGTCTCATATTCGTAGCCATTCAAATAGACATATTGTGCATATCAAATTCCATATTTCTTAATTTATAAGACAATATTAACATTTTTGTCAAAGTCTTCATAGAAAACATGGGGCACCCTACTTTGATGTCCGCGGCACACCAAAGTACCACGGCACCCTGATTGAGAATCACTGCATTAGAGAAATAAGCTTTTTTACACATTAAAGTGTGTTACTGCAGGCTACAATATAAGCTTGGCGGAAAGGCTCTCTTACCCTCTTTATCACATCATACGAGGCTGCCAACTGACACACTTGAGGTTTAGCCCTCTTAGACCCCCAGCGATTCCCCTGGTGGTGTTCCAGCCAGTATTTAAAGGGATAGTAAAACTTTATTATTACTATCCCCAATATTGTAGATATTTGTAAAATAATTTAACAGCCCCCAGGTTCATCTCTCAAACCTTTATGGTTTGAGAGATAACCGAAGGCAAAGTTCCCCCTCCCTCCCCCTTCCCTGAAGTCAGCGTTGTACTGACTGCAGGGATATCTGGTCTGACTTTCATCAGGCGCCTCCGCAGCAGAGCCGCAATCACGTTAGTGAAAAACCAAGCACATGTAGAAGACCGTTTCAGTGAAATAATTATTTTTCACTAACGGGATTTCGGCTCAGCTGCAGAGCCACAAGCCTATCATATGACAGACTTCCCCTGCAATCAGTACAACGCTGACTTCAGGGAAGGAGGAGGGAGGTGGGAACTTTGCCTTCGGTTAGCTCTCAAACCATAAAGGTTTGAGAGATGAACCTGGGGGCTATTAAATTATTTTACAAATATCTACAATATGGGGGATAGTAATAATAAAGTATTACTATTCCTTTTTAATGAACCTTTAAAGTGCAGCAGTTTAGAACTCACTGCTTTCTCCATGCTGGTCACCTGAGAACCACTGTCTGACAGGCGAACAAGAATTTTCAATAGCTTCCATGATAGCCATTGCTAAACCTAAAATAAAAACAGAAACAAGGTTAGTTTTTATCACCAACCAGCTCAGTTTATAAAGACCTTAAAAGGATAGTAATACTTAGTTTTAACTTTATTTTATTTTGTAGGCATTAAAAAAATATGAAGAATGATATGTCTTACCTCTCAAACCTTTATGGTTTAAGAGATATTCACAAGCAAAGTTTCCCCCTCCCGCCCCTTTTACCTAGTGTAAGCCATCTCTTCTCAGATGTGAATCTGGTTGTAAGACCAGACAGATAACAGCAGGGGACAATCTTCTTTGTATGAAAAGAATGAAAGCCCTTCCCCCCTTGACAAGTTTTTCAGCTTTTTCCCTTATCTTAATTGAAGATTGTCCCTCTCTGCAGTCTACCTGGGCACCTCCCTTCTGTTCTGGCTGAAAAGTGTTACATCAGTAAAAGGGGCGGGAGGGGGACACTTTGTCATTGAATTACTCCTGAACTACAACTCTGACAGAACTGAAATAACACTCTCCAAAGTCCAAATACTATGATGATTAATTAGAGCTGCTTTTATTATGCAACATTACTATCCCTTTAAACCCTTAGCCCCGCCTTTGAATTTCCCACCATTTGAAATGGCTCAATCAGAAAGTGCCTCAATTGTAAGCCAGCCAGTTGTATTCTGGGCCATTCCAGACATGCACACACAAGGCAAGCAGGACACTTTCTCTATGTTCAGGTAGGAAATGTCCTTTACCCTGATAATCTGGCCCTTCACCCTGAGACCCTGAAATGTGGGTCAAAACCTTGAGTCTCAAGGTCAAAACCAGAGAGTTCCCAGATATTAGTAAATTAAGGTATGTCACGTATAGGCAAATACTGTAACAATAACCCCTCTTAGACAAGCAGATGGTGCAAAGCGTTGCTTTCTCTGGTCCTTAAGAGGTTAAATAACAACGATGTATAAAACTTAATGGATTAAAATCTATTATAGAGGTACAGTGTATAAATAATAGAAAACTTCCTAATCCACATAGGACCTTATGTTCAAAAGAAAATTTGAGTAATTCCGGGGCAAGCCAACCGCACCATAGGGAACTGCGAAATCTTTTCATTCGCATTCCTTAAATTCCTATTTATCTAAATGGGTCTTTAACTCCTCAAATGCCTGAGAGGTCTTCAACGCATTGCTTTGCAATGCGTTGTAGACCTCTCTCGCATTCGAAGGGTTAAAGACTCATTTAGATAAATAGGAATTTAAGGAATTTTTATTTCTCCTCCATGGTGATGTTGGTTTGCACCATCAATACAACACGTTTCTTTTGAATAAAAGGTCAATAATTTGTAACTCCATGTTCAACCTTGTGATCCATATTTGGAAAACCCAGGGTACCGGTCTCATATTCATTGTTCTAAATCTATCTCCTCCTCTAGATCCCACAAGGCTGATCCAAACACTACACATCACTAAAGGGATAGTAGTGTTTCACAATAAAAGTAGCTCTGATTAATCTTCCTAGTATTCGGGCCATGGAGTGTTATTTCACTACTGTCAGAGTTCTATTTCAAGAGTAACTGAATGATAAAGTATCTCCCTTCCAACCCTTTTACCTAGTGTAATCCACCTCACCCTCAGATGTGGAATCTGGTCAGTGGTCCACAATGCATTACAGTACCCCACTGGCACTCAAAGGGTTAAACACTCTTACTAACCCTCCTGCCTGATCACCTGGACTGTCCTCTGCATGTTCATCCAAGACCTTCCAGCTGGCTCCACTCCATTCACTGCCCTCTCCTTGGGTACCAGAGGCTAAGGATTGGAGGTGAAGAGATTTCCCTAAGGAGAAGCAGAGCTCTCAGCCAATGCTCCTTGGGACCCCACAGCTTCAACAAGGAGCATCATGAGACCTGCCCGGGCAAGTCATAGTGACAGTGTCCAGAGAGGGAGCGAATATGTGAACAGAACTCCCTATGGTCTGCCAGTGAGGGAGGTAACAGAAGTCCATGGGCCGGTCCTGAGGGAAGTGATCTCGAGGGGAGAGTTGAAACCTTTCTGGGACTTCACTGCTAAATGGTAAAGGAGAGAAACCTCTCCTGTATGCGGATAGCTGGGGCCGCCACAGCCTGAAACAGTAGGCAAGGTTTGAGATGGGCCAGAGAGAGGCTACCCGAAATCAGGTTCAGGAAAGTCTGTAGTCGGTGTATTGTGAGACAGACCTGGAGGCTGGCGCCAGCAGTGCACAACATAAACATGCCTTGGGCAGCAAACTTCCGCCCCTGTCAAAGTGCCACCTGGGTCCATGGACCCACAGGGACCCATGTAAGGGCCGGCCCTGGTTATAAACGCCAATTAAAATAAAAGGCCTTTTGTTGTTCATTCAAAGTTGGTTTTCTCCAGAATTGCACCACTTTACTTAGTTCATCAACCTCAGCACTGGCAGGGAGTGAAGGACTAGAAAGGGGTGGATGGGACAGGGAAAAGTACCAAGTGAGTGGGGATGGGAGAGCACTGTAAATGAATGGGTCTGCAGGTGCAGAATAATAATGGAAACAAAGTCAGAGGACAGGGTCTAGGAGAGGCATTTCAGCAAATACAGTTGAGGGCCACCTATGCACATACTCAGCATTTCTCTCCAAGGGGGTGCTGCAACTTGGCCATACTCTGCAACTGCTTGGGTGCTATTCTTATGATTAAAGTGGAACTTTCACTTCAGTTCAAGTTTGCATATTTGAAAACTGCATTAAAAACTGCCTATATGTCATGCTAACCAAAATTTCAGCAGATGTATAGTTTAGGAGATACTGACACTTTTATTTCCTGGGAAAGTGAAATTAAATACTTCCTGGTACAGCACAGAGCTACTTTATCATATAAATAGTCATTGAAACCTTCATTAACATGTGACACATCACTGAAATACTTAATTAGCATATGAAACATAATTGAATGGCTTAATTAGCATAGGAAAGCATTGATGATGCTGCACAGTGCTGCAATTAGCATACATTAGCATATGAAGAAGTGTGAATATCTCCTGAACTGTACATTTGCTGGCATTTTGGTTAACATGACATATAGGCAGTTTTTAATGCAGTTTTCAAATATACAAACTTGAATTAAGGTGATAGTTCCACTTTAAATGTATACATATAATTCCATGGTTAAGAACCGCACTCATAGGACGTTCCAATGAAAAGAAACAAATGGTGAAAGATAAATGTCCTGTGAGTGTGGTTCTTCACCATTAAATAATATATATACAATTTTAGTTAGCCATGATTGTCCATTTGACATATATAATATATATATCCTATATTATAATTTGCTAAGGATGTTTGTCAGAAGCCGTCATGTGTAGTAGAGACGTCTGTGCGTGCTGCAGTCATGCTCAGTACAGACTGCCCGCTCAGCGGCTGATGCGGAGTGGGGTTCTCCGAATTCAGACCATAGTCCTCTCCGTGCACCTTCCTGGGACCAAACAGTCCAAGGAAGGTGCACAGAGAGGACTATGGTCTGAATTCGAAGCGCCCCACTCCGCATCAGCCGTGGCGCGGGCAGTCTGTACTGCGCATGACTGCAGCACCGCCACTGTTGGCCCATGTTCACGGTCTTTAAAACTAGTGTGTGTGTGTGTGTGTGTATGTATAAATATATAATATAATATAATATTAGAGAGAGATTGCAGAATTACCATTCTTAGAACTTTTCCAAGTTTCAATCCATAACAAATGTGTTTGGAAAAGACAATCTCGGTACATACTACGCCCTTAAATACAGTGTAACAAAGTAGAGAAGAAACAAAACTCCAAAACATATTAACAGAAACACATTACCACAGTATATAAATCCTTATCTAAATACCTTAGGAAAAAAGGCAAAGAGAATAAGCCCTTTGAGTGCCAGAGGGGTGCTCAATGCATTGTTCTGAAATGTGTTGCATTGCCTTCTGGCACTCCTAAAACATCTTATATAATAATTCGCTAGGATGTTTGTCAGAAGCCCTCATGTACAGTAGAGACTGCTCGAACGCTCAGAATGCTGTGAGTTCTGTGCTGGGAGCATTGTGTGCGGAATGGTGGGAGTTCTGTGCTGGGAGCATTGTGTGCCTAATGTTGGGAGTTCTGTGCTGGGAGCATTGTGTGCCGAATGCTGGGAGTTCTGTGCTGGGAACATTGTGTGCGGAATGCTGGGAGTTCTGTGCTGGGAGCATTCTGTGCGTTCTGCCAGTCTCTACAGCACATTGCGTGAGTGACGGCAGACACACAGCAGGACCACCCTTTTAACCCTTTGAATGCCGGAGGGGTACGCAACGCATTGCAAAGCAATGCGTTGCGTACCCCTCCGGCACTGAAAGTGTTAACAGCTCCTAGACCTTGGCCCGTGTACACGGGCTTTTACACTAATCTAAACATAATGTGAAACAATCAGTATATGCGGAATATCCACACTGTTTTACATATGGCCAACAGGGCTCCATGGAACACCACACCAATATACATATGGTGTGTTACATTTGCATATGTATACTGGTGGGGTGTTACATGAAACCTCTCTGACATTCAGAGGGTTAAAGTGACTGGGAGAAAAAATCCCACTGATCTAAATGGGGCTGCAGGGCACTTAAAAAGTTTCTCTCTATGGAGGGCCTCATAATGTCAGCCTATGGGGCACATTCAGTCTGTGGGCCACTTGATCAGCCAGGTCTAGGTATTCAGTGATAGAAAGTGGAACTATGGAAAAAAAATTAGAGGGGCAAAAGGGACACAATGCATAAATGGGGAGACAGGAAAGCTGATATAATTCTCACTATAGGAAGAATGTAGATGTATAATGGGTACTTGAGAAGAATGGGTAGGAAATTACCATACCTGGGAACTCTCCGGTTTTGCACCGGAGACTCCAGATTTCAAAGTGAATTACCGGGTCTCCGGGGCAATGTGTGAATCACCGGGTGGGCAGAGTTTAAGTAAAAACTCTGCCCACTTGTGCTCCATCCCGCCCGGTTCCTCCCACTCCCCGCCCTCTTACATCCATTTTGCATGGGGTTTTTGTGGGGGTTTTTGTCCCGCCCCCCGTGACTAAGCCCCGCCCCTTTTAGCCCTGTTTCAAAAGTTCCCAGGTATGGAAATTACATAAATAGGCAATATGTCTCTTTTTGCAACATGTCTCTTTTATTAGCACTTTGTTTTTTAAAGGAGCAATAAACATTTTTATGGAAAATAAGACAGATAGTAGTGCATTTCCTGTTGAGTAAACCATAGTACATATACAGTTGGAAGATTTGTATTTTTTGGGTTATTACAGTTTTAAGTGTTTTTTTTTACATTAACATCGCACTCTAGCGGTGACATTTCAGATTGCTATTCTGTTGCATTCTGTCAGAGAGCTGAGTCATTAATAACATCTCTCCATGGAATTTGATAGTAACTGCTGAGTTACTTCCTGTCAATTCAAACTTTCAGGAAGTAAGTGTAGTGACCTGGACTAATCCAGTCAGCATCTGGAAGTCTGTCACTATATGTTTGGTCACTTACATACCTTAAACCCATGATCTTTCATATATGTATTCTCTTACCTAGTCTTTTGTGTATTCCCTGAGCACATGTGAAGGTATAGGCCCTAAGCCTAATGTGGTAGTATCACATTCTCCATTTTATTTCCATGTGTATGTGTATTGTCTAGCATAGCACCATCTTTTGGTCAGAAAGCTAATTACTTGTTTCATTCACACTAATGTTAACATTTTCCCTGTGTATTACTGTACATTTCATCATCATCCACATGGTTAAGCTGTGGGAGTGAGTCTAATGAATCATGTGACCTCCTAGAGCCACTCAAGCCCCCTTGATTGCTCTGGAGGAGGAATTCCAGGAGCAGCCCTCTGGATAGAGGGTCTGTAACCCTGTAGTTTTAAAAAAGTCACACTTCGGTGTGTGAAGAGAGCAGACACACTTCAGTGTCAGTCCAGTCAGTCAGTCACAGGCCTTATCCTTTACTAAGAAAGCCTAAAGCAAGTATTCAGCATATCTTCCAGCCTGTTTATCACCTGTTCACCCAAGTTAGCAGGGATTATATACGTGCCTTCTCTCTACAGTCTGTGGGACAATACGATTATATAAAATAGCCCATAGCAAGCTGTCTTGGAAATTGAGGGTCATCCCGCCAGCAGCGCCAAAGTTTCCTACGCATTCTCTACAAGCATGTACCCTGTCTAATAGGGACTCCAGTCATGGGATGCAGGTATTCAAGTCAAGCAAGTGCATTTATTACTACTCAGTTATTCAAGGCCTCTGTAAAACTCCATTCACCTGCTTCAGAAGACCACTCACCACCAGCTTCATCATTTACCACTACTGTGATCTGGATTTCCTGTGTCCTGCCAATAAAGAGCAACGGTTACCCCCGAGACTGGGCGTCTGGAGTACTCATTGCTACAGGTACCTACGTGGGGGCGGGTAATCGGGACACACACATATGTGGATGCCACCTGGGATTGGGCCCATTACATCCCTCGGCCATAGTGAACTGCCAACCACGTGACACCTTAAAGGGCCAGCAACACCTAACAACCCCAGGCCACCACATAAGCACCCTAGATCCGTTTCCCGACAGTGTAACCATTATAAACTTTTGTAACTTTTGAATAAAACAGCAGAGGGAGTATCCTTGTTGTTTTCTACAGTAAAAGCTCATTTAACATAGAGCTTTTCATAAAAAAATACTGATCCTTTAAGCATAATCAATCCTTCATAAAGTGAAAATATCTTCTAAACCAAATCCATATACATCTTAATGAACATTACATTAAATGACTCTAGACCAGTGTTTCTCAGCTCCAGTCCTTGGGGCACACCAACAGGTCATGTTTTCAAGATATCCCTAATTAATCACAGGTGAATCATTCAAAATGACTGAGCCACTAATTACTCACCTGTGATTAACCAAGAATAACCAGAAAACCTGCACTGTTGGTGTGCCCCAAGGACTAAAGTTGAGAATCACTGCTGTAGACGGATTCTGAATGCATGTGACAACCTCTTGAAAGTTCTCATCTTGCTTTTCTCTGATTAATCTGCAGAATGTCTGCCAAACTCCCTTGGCCCACATACTTTTCCTGCTGTGTTTTCTGGCCATGTTTTGCCTTTTTTCTTTTTATTATTACAGAGTCTCTGAGGTAAATTAAAACTCCCTGTTGACACTGCACAAGTGATCTTCATACACATCAATTACAGTGATGAGACAAGACTTGCAGTGTTATTTCTTTTCTGAAGTCCTGGCCAGACACAGCTTTGGCAAACAGTAAACCTTTTAGGTACGTAGATTCAGAGGCTACTTTTTTATGCTCTGTGTTGTGAGAAAGGCTCATAATACAGGTGTAGCCTTCACTAGAGTTCACACTTATTCACTCTTTGTAGCCAGCATCATCTACAGCTGCAGGGGCCTTCTGTTATTTTCTTTATTCCCAATCCATAGCAAAGTTGGAATGCTTTCTGACTGCATCAGTTCATGCTAAAAATGAAAGGTACATTTGTACAAATTAACAGGGGGATTTCATACCTAAACAGATGGATAGCAAATATGCTGAAAATGTGTCTGGTCAGGAGTGTACACAAATTCCCTAAGCCTCTGGCACTGAAAAGGTTAAGTCAAAATTCATATTGGGATTTGGATTTGTCCCATAAGGAGCAATTGGTTTGCCACAAACCTCTATAAAATGACCACTTACCTTTGTTTTCTTTCTTCTTCTACAGTCACTGCATCCTGACAGGTGCAGCACCCGCAACCTATCACTGACCACCCCACCACCACAATCTCCACAACAGTTAACATCACCACACTAGCTGCAGGGGAAGGAGTTTGAAGGAAACACATTAGTCTCTTCCGGCCAGCCTGGACTCCTCCATCTCACTGCTACTGCCTTTGCTTAGTACTTAGCAGGCTGCATCATTCCTAGAACAGCAACACCGGCATCACTAGCCATTCAGCTGCTTGGTGAAGTGAGAAGACACATGAGAGCATTTGTGCCTTGAATGCAGCCAAAGACTAGATGCCTACAATGGAAACATGGTGCAAGAATGTCAGGAAAGGAAAGTGGGATATGGAGTGGCTAGGCTACACTAAGATATAAAGGTCCATAAGCCACTTAAGAATTTACATTTAAGAACTCCAGAGATAACTTCAGGCAACTGCAACAGGGCTGGTATATGAACTCAGTTATCACAAGAAGGATATGTTGAAGGTGGTATCAGCCCTAGAAAGAATCTTAATGAGACAACAACAACTTCACTCTCCATACCACTCCAGTCACCAAAACTCACAGAAGCATGGCATCCTGGGCACCAGGATGTGTTTAGAAGTTGGGGCAGCAAACTGTTAAGAGCAGCTTTGCAATCATTGTGCAGCTGGCACAGCTGATTCATTCACAGAAGCTTGCTGAAATCCTCAGACAGGTATAGACTGCACAACTACAATCATTACCACCAGCTTCACCACTGCAACCACAACCATCATCTGTTCAACTACAACCACCACAGCCAGCTGCTCTGCTACAATCAACTGAGTACTGCAACACTCTTGCCAACTGTGGTACTCATACCATGACCTCCAGCACCACCAGTCCTGCCACCACCACCACCACCATCAGCCCTGCTACTAACATAAGAGCCTGCACCATGCTGACCTGGCCAGTCTGCCCATTGTGCATAGCACTGAGAAAGCAACCAGGACAAGGACTGTAAGGAACAGTTGTGAGGGACAGCTCAAGTACTGGTGGGACGAGAGGCAGTATCAGGGGTTCCTCTGCTTTGCCTCCCTTAGACAAGGACATTTGTTTTTTCAAAACATGTTTTGGAACAGAAGTGTTTAATTTATACAAAAAACAAAAGTAATTCTTGCATCATTCTAATCTTAAGATTACCATTTTCATTCTTGATCTCACCTCCTGCCTGTTTTAAGTCTCCTCCTGGCAGTCTGCTGTGCACATTCCGAGTTTACTGTGTTCCAGAGATCCTGATTCTGTTACAGTCTACTTTATTACTATGTACAGATCTTGGCTAAATTGCCTTCATTTTCTGTTTGCTGCGGTGCAGAGAGAGAGCTCTGAGTGTAGTATTTTTGGAGAATATGTGTCCTTCACCTTCAACCGAGTGCTCTCCAAGAACTCACGTTTGTATACAGTGCTTCCCTGAACAGGGCTTCCCTGGCATAAACCCCAAGATGGTTACTCTGGTCTACTCCTCCTGACGTCAGAGGAGTAGACTGGAGTAACCATCCTGCCGTTATACCAGGGTGGAGCTGTATACATGAGGCTGTATTCTTAGCCTCAACCAAATGTGAGTACATTTCTTGGAGAGCACTTGGGTGATATTGAAGGTCACATATTCTCCCAAAATATTACACTCAGAGTTCTCTCTGTGCCAGTGTTTTTTCTTGTTTTTGTTCAAGAATCCATTACTGGGTGCTCTGCCCCTTGTTGTGAGCTGCGAAGACTCTGAGAAGATACATAGATATGGGACTTTTTGGATTTTAGTTTGGTTTATTATGTTTTATATTGTATAGCTTTCCATATAGAGAGGTGCTGAGTCTTTTTGCTACCTTGGGGGATCTCTCTCTCTCTCTCTCTCTCTATATATATATATATATATATATATATATATATATATATATATATATATATATATATATATACATCTGTATATATGGCCTCTCGCTGTGGTCCAGTTCCTTGTTACCCTTTGTGACCTTCCCTCCTCTGTTCCTAGCAATCCCCACCCACACTGCCTATAATGGTTTCTTGCATTTTCTCGGTTTTGTTCCCCACTATCCTCTGTCCTAGTGCTTCCTTCCTCTTGGCTGCTCTGTGTGGCTATTTCCTTTGCCATTTGTGTGACCTGACCCACAGCATGATCAAACTTGTAATCAACTACTCTAGCAGGCCACATACTCTAGCATCATAAGCTACAGTTGTCTTCTTTGTTCCGCAATTACTTTCTGTCTTGCTTTCCTCTGAATCTCTGGTGTTTCATTCCTCATTCAGCTCATGACAAATGCACAATACATTGTTTTACAATGCATTGGAGACCTCTGTATCCTTCAAGAGCTTATAAGCAACATTTATTGTAACAAGAAATTTGCTTGGTGCCCTGTTGTGAATTTGGTCTTTAAAATTGCCCTACTTTCTTGATGCATATGACATATGTTAGTTATGTGAAATAGATTTTCAGATATCTATTTTTAATTTGTTTAATAATTTTATCACTTTAATACATATAATCCTAAATAGGCCTGCAAGACACTGCAAACGAATGAGAGCTCTTCAGCAATGAAGGTGTTACACCCAATTGAAATGACTGGAAACCTTATGTGTGTATTGAACTTACATTGCTTCCCAAAGACATCTATTGACCTTTCAGCTATTGAACAGCTTCAAGCTGCTTTAACAGGCTAAAGCTTCAATAATAGAAATTAGTTTTTTGAGAGCTTTAATAACTTAATTTTAATATAATAGCTGGAGTCAAGTGTTTGACTGTACAGGTATGGTGTTTTTACAGTCTCCATAATTTGGTAGATGTATGTTCTAGAACTTGAGTAACATAAGCAATGTAATAACAACAAGCCAAAAGAAAACTCCAAACAACTGAAGTTGTTCCTGATGCTCTAGATGAACCATTCAGCTCTAATGTAATTGAGTCATAAGGTAGGCTTAAAGGGACCCTATCTGCTAAAAACAACTTTGTTGATTTTCAAACAGATTTCAAAATCACCTATACATCTCATGACCCAATTTTTTTTAGAAAACAAATTTGAGTTACAGGTTATGCTAATTAACCTTTTGAGTGCCAAAGAGGTATCCAATGCATTGCACAATTGACTTTGTCTGTGCAGAGATGCTGCTGCTGATAACTAGAGTATCCACAAAGTTAATTGTGTATCACATCCAGACACATGTTTACATCTGGATACATTGTTGCTATCATAGTAACATAGTAAATTAGGTTGAAAAAAGACACAAGTCCATCAAGTTCAACCTTCTCCTCATACCCCAGTAATTTTATAGCTTTCCTGCTAAATTAGGTTGAAAAAAGACACAAGTCCATCAAGTTCAACCTTCTCCTCATACCCCAGTAATTTTATAGCTTTCCTGCTACCAAAGAAGTTAGTCTTTATCAGACCCTCCTGATCTGCATACTAAACAGTATAACCCTGTATGTTCCCTTTTGAAAGAAATGTATCTAATCTTCTCTTAAATGTATCCATTGTATCTGCCATAACCACCACCTTGGGCAAGGAATTCCATAATTTAACAGATATTGCTGTAAAAAAAAACCCTTCCTCTGCTGAAGTCTAAACCTCCTTTCCTCTAATCTCAAGGGGTGTCCCCTGGTCACCTGATCAGGCATTGGAATGAATAGCTCTCCACAGAGATCCTTGTATTGACCTCTCATATACTTGTACATTGCGATAAGATCTCCTCTTAGTCGTCTTTTCTCTAGAGTAAATAAACCAAGTCGTTCCTGATACGTCAAGTCCTCCATTCCCTTAATTAATTTTGTTGCTCTCCACTGTACCCTCTCTAGTTCTAGTATATCCTTTTTCAGAACTGGTGCCCAAAACTGCACTGCATACTCAAGGTGAGGTCTTACCAATGATTTGTAGACTGGCAAAATGATGTTATCCACTCTTGCTTCAATATCATTGAGCACAGGATTACAACTTCAGCACTTCAGAACACTGAGGATGCACAAAGAGGGGACAGTGACGTGGTTACCAAGGGGTAGGGACCCCTGAGATGCTGTAAGCCCAAGATGGGCGTTATGTAAGTGCCATGGGAGAAGGGGGGTTCTTATATTGTGTTTTTATGTTCTGAATTTAATAACTACTACACTTAGAGCACTTCCCTTTACCCTTCTTCTTGTTGTGGCACTCTATTTTTGCAGATTTCATTACACAATTAAACCCTAGAGAAATTGCAGCCATTCCCACAATACACACATTTCCATACAACTTATGTGTACTCATTCCCATATGGTTTTATGGGATCTGCTAGCCTGAAGCCGGCAATAGGAATAGTAGATCAATCTGGTACATGCTCATTGATGAATGTAAGTACCACATAAGATCTGACCATTGAGGAATTGTAGAATGGCTAGTGTGCAAGGAAAACAGTGTATTTCCTTTCATATTCAGCCATTTGCTGATGGATGAATAGACACCATACTAAAAGATGTGAAATTTGAAGTGGTCCTGAAGATCAAAAACTGCCTGGTCCTTAAAGGGTTAAATAACTTGCATCAAGCAAAATAAAGATGCTAAAGTGGTTGATGTTTCTGACATTAAAGGGATAGTAATGTCTGCAATAAAGTAGATCTCTGAGTTTTCTTTATTGTAAATCTAACACATTGCGCTATGCTTAAAGGGATTGTAATGTTTCAAAATAAAAGCAGCTTTAATCATAGTATTTGAGCCATAGAGAGTGTTATTTCAATTCCGTCAGAGGTGTAGTTCAAGAGTAATTGAATGATAATGTATCCTACTCCCTCCCCCTTTTACTTATGTAACACTGCTTATCTCAGACCAGCAGGGTGGTGTCCGGATGGATCGCAGAGAGGGACAATCTTCACTTAGCATAAGGAAAATGTTTTAATTGTTCTCACAGTAAGATTGTCCCTTACTGTGAGCTGTCTGGTCCCCGGACCAGATTCCACATCTGAGGGGAGGTGGCTTACACTAGTTAAAAGGGGCGGGAGGGGGATACTCACTTACTATTGAACTACAACTCTGACAGTATTGAAATAACACAATCCATGGCCTAAATACTATGAAGATTAATTGGAGCTGCTTTTATTTTGAAACATTACTGTCCCTTTAACAACTTACTTTTATGTAGTTCCAAAAATATTAAATGCAGAAAGATCCCCCTCCTGTCCCTTCTGGCCACCTTCCACTGAATCTACAGTCTGGTCCCTGGACAGATGCAGTGAGGGACAAACTTCAGTAAACTAAGGAAAATCCTGCACTCCTTCATCAAGGGGGGCAGGGTTTTCCTTATACTTACTCTCTGCAGTTTATCCCTCACTGCATCCATTCAGTCCCGGGACCAGACTGGAGATTCAGTGGGAGGCAGCCAGAAGGGGATCTTTCTACATTTAATATCTTTCGAACTATATAAAAGTAAATTGTTAAACATAGTGCAATGTGTTAGATTTACAATAAAGAAGACTCTGCGATCTACTTTATTTCAGACATTACTATCCCTTTAAAGCAAAATAATTTGTAAGTGCAAACACTATAGGAGGGGGTTAATATAAACCATGCATAATGCCTTTGCCTTTTGTAATGTTATGGGCATAGCTCCCTTAAAAGAGAACTATGCCTACAGTCAGTCACAGAACCACACTTAAAGGGATAGTAATACTAATATTACTAATCCCCATAGTGTAGCTATTTAAAAAAGAATTAAATTGGCCCGAGTGTCATCTCTCAAACCTTTTTGAGAGAAAACCGTAACCAAAGTCCCCCCCCCTTCCCCTTCCCCGAAGTCAGCGTTGTACTGACTGCAGGGATATCTGGTTTTATTTTCATCAGCATCATAGCTGACTGCAGGGGAAGTCTGTTGTACAACAGGCTTGCGGCTCTGCAGCAGAGCCGAGATTGTGTTAGTAAAAAAAAATATTTCACTGAGGCGGTCTTCTAAGTGTGCTTGCAAACCAAGCACACGTAGACCGTTTCAGTGAAATAATTATTTTTTACTAACGCGATCTCGGCTCTGCTGCAGAGCCGCAAGCCTGTTGTACGACAGACATCCCCTGCAGTCAGCTACAACGCTGACTTCAGGGAAGGGGGAGGGAGGGGGGAACTCTGTTTACAGTTTTCTCTCAAACCGTAAAGGTTTGAGAGATGACACTGGGCCAATTTAATTCTTTTTTTAAATAGCTACGGTATGGGGATTAGTAATATTAAAGTATTACTATCCCTTTAACTCTGACTCCTATCTCTGTCCTGCTGCAATGGCAGCCACATAAAAGCAATACTGAGCAATATACATGCCCACCTAGGGAACTGGCAAATGGCAAAATTGCTGTGGAAAATTTGAAGAGGGAAGAAATAAAATTTTAGAGATTATCAAGATGTGGGACTTTTCTCTGGAAAAGTGGAACATTTTCAGTATTGCAAAATGCCTTATTAAAAGCTCTATGTAATGTCCTCAGGGCTTAACTGATCTGTGTTTAAAAGTTACTGCCTGCAGTGGGAGGGTGGGTTGTCTATCCTTTTCTTAGTGTATAACACCCTGGTGAGAAAACGTATTGTACAACAGATGTTGCTGCCAGTCATAGACTATGGTGACGTAGTATATGCTCCATCGCCAGAAATCCATCTTAGTAAACTTGACACTCTGTATAATTCATTATGCTGCTTTAGCCTCCAATGTAATTATACTACCCATCATTGTGATATGCTTAAAGAACTAAACTGGCAAACACTCAAATATAGACGTGCCCTTCACCTTTCTTGCTTAGTACACACCCTCTTCTCTGGAAAACTACCAGACTACCTGAGCAGTATGCTCCCTCCTGCTCTCCCTACTAACTATACCCTCCGTTCCACTGCTACCAACTCATTGAGTATACCACAATACAAGAAAGAAGCAGGAAGATCCGCCTTCTCCTTCAGAGCTCCAAAGATCTGGAACAATCTGCCTGAAATAATCAGATCTGCTCCCAGTCTAAAATTCTTAAAAGTAAATGCTTCTTTATATCTCACTGTGTAACTGTATATAATTTTAATATTTTATATGTATGTATATTTATGTGTATGCATGTATATATAAAATGTAATATATAATGTTTCTCAATTTGTGTAAATATGTAACTCTTTACTGAAAACTATCTAGGACATACGCTTCTATAAGCAGTTGTGTAGTAGGGCCAGGTCACATCTCTGGTACTTTTTTCTATCCAGTGTTCAACCAGATTTAAATATATTAGATTGGGGGGTTTAAAAAGGTACTGGCACTTATTGTAAGACTACATCACTGCCTATAAGTATAATTCTCCTTTAAAGGGATAGTAATGTTTCACAAAAAAGCGTCTCCAATTAATCTTCATAGTATTTGGGCAATGGGGAGTATTATTTCAATACTGTCAGAGTTGTAGTTCAAGAGTAATTGAATGGTAAAGTATCCCCCTCCTGCCCCTTTACCTAGTGTAAGCCATCTCCTCTCAGATGTGGAATCTATTCTCTTGACTGGACAGATCACAGCAAGGGACAATCTTCTTACTGTGAGCATAATGAAAACCCTGCCCCCCTTGACAGGTTTTTCAGGGTTTTCCTTATGCTCACTGAAGGTTGTCCTTCCCTGAAATCCATCCGGACAGTCTTGCTGCTCTGAGGTGAGCAGTGTTACATCAGTAAATGGGGCATGAGGGGATACTTTATCATTCAATTACTATTTAGAGTATTGAAATAACACTCTCCATGACCCAAATACTATGAAGATTAATTGGAGCTGCTTTGATTGTGAAACATTACTATCCTTTTAAGTACAGTTTCTGTCTGCTTGGATCCATATTGCCTCAGAAAACATTAACATTGCATCATCTGCAATGACGCAGTTAGACTCGGAATGTACATAAACAAAGGTGAACGGGGTACATTTCTGGCTGATATTTACCTTAATTGTCACACAATTCATGTGACATGAGGCATCTAGACAATGTTGGCAGGTACAGGGTACACACCCACAGGCCAACTATTTTGAATTTAATTTATTTGATAAAGGACAATGGGCTAATTATTCTGGTATAATATGAATCAGAATGCATCATTAATTTGTATTCATCTATCTGGGATTCTTTTTGGCATAATAATGTTTTTTTTAACTCCTTGAATGGTACAGGTTTCTCAAATGTATTGCTTATTACACTATCCAGTTTTAAAAATAGAACCACATTACACTATCTGCCATCCCAGTCTTGTTCCCCTAGTAGCCATGGAACCACACTACACTATCTGTCAGTACAGTCTTTTTTCTATAGTAGACACGGAATCACACTACATTTTCTGGCATCCCAGTCTTGTTCCACTGGTAGCCATAGAACCACACAACAATATATTGCAGCCCAGCCTTGTTTCTCTGTAGCCACAGAAGCGCACTACACTGTGTTCAGTCCCCTTGATTATAAGGGTCAAAAGACAAAGAGAGGAGGCAGGGAATTGACCCAAAGAAAGCAGAGCTCTTAAGTGAGGCACTGTACAAAGTAATGCATATACACATAAATGAAAGTTTATTTAAGTATCAGTTAATACACATTATAATAAGAGTTCTATTACAATTAAAAATAATTAAAAACAATAAATGTACAGAGGGAAACAAGCTGGGCCCATCAATACTATAACCAGAATGGTACAAATAAATAACATGTGTGAAAAAGTTATTACAAAAATATAACTAGTTCAAGGTACAATTAATAAGTGAACGCTGGTGTATTAGTTACAATGAGTAAATACTGAATGTGTGTGTGTGTGTGTCACGGAGTGTCTAGGAAATAACAACACTGACAAGTACAGATAAAATTTAAAATAAACTTTATTTTAAACACAACAGTGGCAGTAAGAAATAGTACACTCCCATGAGTCCAGGGAAGAACAGTACACACTTTCTTCACCCTTCACTGGGCAAGTGTGGTAACCCACGTCTGTACCCTAACAGTAGAGTACCCAGGCAACTTGAACAAGACTCTCAGAACTCTGGAGCAACACAGTAGCGACTAACTCCACCACCTTTTCGAGGCCAGGTGTGAGGACAGTGCAAGACACTCCTCAATCCTTCACTAGGCAGGTGTAGCAGTAAACAAATGGCCCTAGGTAACCTTTGCAACAGGATAGAAGGACAGTGCACGTCACTTCCCTAGTCACACCAAGCAAGTGACTCGTAGAGCAACTATACCACCTTCTCGAGCCCAGGTGTGAGGACAGTGCAAGACACTTCCTCAACCCTTCACTAGGTGGGTGTAGCAATAACCGAACGGCCCTAGGTATCCTTCGCAGCAGGATAGAGGGACAGTGCATGGCACTTCCCTAGTCACACCAAGCAGGTGACTCGTAGTGCAACTATACCCTACCGCTAGGGTATACCTATGCAAGGAAAACGGCACCTAGGTTAGGTGAGGCAGCACAGGGACCGGACAAACCACAGGAGATCAGTGACACGGACTGACCGAAGCAAGCACTGCTAACGAGTACCGAGCGTGGTAAGAGAAGGCCTAAACTAGGATACAGTAGCCGGCTGGGTAGCCGAGGCTAGCAATAGCAACAGAACGCAATGGAGGGAGAATGGTCAGACGTAGCCAGGATACAGAGCCGAATCGGGTAGTCGGACGTAGCCAGGAGTCAGAGCCGGATCGGGTAGTCAGACATAGCCAGTAGTCAGAGCTGGATCAGGTAGTCAGACGAGCCAGAGTAATACACAGGAACAGCAGTGGACCAACACAGCACAAGGCTCAGGTATACCACAAAAGGGCACAGGTAATAGGACATGCTGAGGTTTAAAAGGCCTGACAGGTAGGAGGAGAGATGACATCACAGCCACAGTGACCTATAAGAACAGCGACTTGCATAGAGCGACAGCCAGGAAGTAATAATGTCGCTGTTACAGCAATTACCCACTGGAGGCAATCACGGGCACCGTGATAGTTTGTAAATATATATGTGTGTGTGTGTGTGTCCTGCCTGGGCCATTGCAAAGGCCATTGTGAAAAAACAAACTGAGGGATTAGATTACATATTTTCCCATGCTTCCATTGCCTAGGAGGTGAGGTTATGCCGGGAACTGAAAGTTTCTTTGAGTAACTTCATCTTCTGCCCGATCGAAGATGTGAAGAAGGGTCTCTCATGTGCAATGTGACACCTAGTGGAAGGGGCCATTTATAATATATTCATAACCCTTTCTGCTGGTCCAGGGTAGGAAAATGTTTAAAAAGATATTGGTGTCTATAAGCAAATTCCCTATTTATTTGTTCACAAAAGCAAGACTGGGCTTGGGGGTATATGGTTAATTGATTTTGTAATGGAAAACGACAACTGGGTTTTAGGATTTTATGTATTTTTTATAGAATAAGGAGGGTATATAGCAGATGCACTATTGAATCTTTTGCTGAACTGAGGAAAGTGACTGGGTTTATAAATATGAGTTCAGAAGAAAAGTATCTTTACAAGATGGTTTGGATAAAACGCTTATAAATGTCTTATTAAAAGCCGCATGGTATTTAGCATTGAGATATTAAGATTTCTGTTTTTTTTATGCTATATGATATATATTCATATTTTTTAATAAACATCAGTGCTTTAGGAGGGCATAGAAAGGGGTCCAGACTCCATTGGGCATTTTAAGATTTATAAGGTGTCTTCGGAACTTATATCAGTCTTTTCTTCTTGGTCAATGAATAAATCATTATGAAGCCACTGTACTCTATATTGATTTCATTCTTTGACTCATTTGCAATGTGTTGCAAACTACCCTGCATCTCAGAGGTTAATCAGACCTCTGTGAGTATGGGGAAGGTGTTTTTTTGCACATGGGAACACTGGGGGGTGCAGCCCTTTACAGACCTGAGCTACAGAGCCTGTGAAGGCCTGTATGGCTACAAATGTAATACAAGAATGGCTGTTTGCAATGCTACATTTAGACATTTTTATATGAATATTGAATTACCAAATTCATATCGTATACCTAATGGAATAACAAGGGGCGGGAAAAGGACAAAAAGCAATTTTCTGACTCTTTTGCTGGCCAAACTCCCCACTACCTATAATGGAATCCAGCACTTTGTATGTATCCCAAATTGCCAAATTCAATATACATACAGGCTGTAATGGAATGGCAAGATTTGGAAAATGGCTTGATAGCTGAACTCCCCAGGTGTAATGGAATTCAACCCTAAACTTCTAAAAATGCACCTAGTGAAATAGTTTGTTTACTTTCCATAAATATATACATTTATGCTTTTATTTGTTCCTGGACTGCCAGTTTACAGCAAGACCCAGCATACCAGCCCCTGACAAATTCCAGTTTGTAAAATGTACTGTACACAATTAAACACTGAACCTATAAGAATGTCTATATACATGTTGTGGTATTGTTCTTTAAGTGCTCTAGTTTGGTTCAAACATCAGGCAGAATGATTTAAAATAATTTCAAATATTCATATTTTTCCAATAAATTATCCAAATTGAAATATGGAAAATATACTTATGTTCATTATCAAAAGAAAGCCCCAAATAATTCCTAAAACTATGTTTTTTGTTGATCAACCACTCTTTATCTCCTCAACTGAATAATTTTATTTTTCTCTGAAAATACTCAATGGAGACTGAATATGTGACCTGGATTCCAAAGGTTCAGCTAAATTAATTATTGATTTAGATAGTTTGTACTTGAATTTGGTCATTGAACATAGACAGCTGTTCAAACCACAACGCTGGCTGCACTACCATGCAGCCATAATACTTTAACCAGTAGCAATTATCTTATTCTTTTGTTCAATATTTTTTTTTATATATGTATAATTTTTATTGGCATTTCAAAAGTACACATGACATGAAAGATAAAAGTTACAACACATAGATATTTAATAACCATCAAAATCTATAACCACAGTATATGAAAGTGAGATATCAAGGCATACATAATACTGCCAATACCATTGACAGAATTCTTTTCATTCACGTCTTAGGCATAGTAAGGCATAGAAATTGGCAACATTGTTTGTTTTATCCACCGAATTTACAGTGTTCTATTGTCTTGTCCCCTTATTGTAAAACAATATTGATGGTAGAATGTTTTCATCTCAAAAGTAAGAATGAGAAAAATTACACTTCCTGCTTTCTTGGGAATTAATGAGAAAAGTGTAGTTTTTCCATCTTTTTTCTGCATTTTTTCTTTCCATTGAAATCAACTATAATAATATAAATGCAACCCCCACTTGATTTACCTCCTTGCATTCCTTCATTGCTAACTAATCAGTATAAAAGGATGTGTCAGTTTACCGTATATCGTCAGTTTATCGTCAGAAAAGAGGGATACAGTGGCTGAAATTTTGAGTTAGCTAGTGTAGGGGCAGAAAGGGAAAGAAAGGCAGCATTGATAGTTAATCAGGCAGGTGATTCTGCCTGAGTTTTCTAAGACTGAGACTTAAAGGAGCAGTAAACTTTTTTTATGAAAAAATATATATTGTAGGGATTTTCCTACTGAGTAAAATAAGGGTACTCCCACTGCAGAGAGATTTATATTTCCAGAGTTATTACGGTTTAATACCATGTTTTTTTACATTAGCAGTGCCCTCTAGTGGTCAAATTCTAATTAGATTTCCTGTCAGATTCTAATGGAGAAGAAAGTCAGAAAAGTCAGAGACATACAGATCTCCATAGAATGTGATAGAAACTGCCTCTCACTTCCTGTCAGTTAGAACGGCAGGAAGTAAAACACAGTAAATTCACTTCCTGATTATTTGAACTGCTATAAATTTTGAATAAAACATCTGACAGCAGTGGGAGTGACCTTGTTTTGTTCAGCAGCAAATGATCTATAAAATATGTGTTTTCATAAAAAAAAGTTTACTGCTCCTTTAACTGAGAAATTATTGACAGTCAGATACTTCCCAAACAGAAATAAAACATCATACATTCAAGAAAAGACAAACAGATAACAGGTAAATTGTATATACTTGAGAGGGCATCTAATAATAATCAAAGGCAAATGCAATAATGGGTTCGGTGTGCAGTTTGTGCTACATCATATGTATACATTTTTGCATAGATTTTATACAAGCCAACTAAGATGAATTTAAAAGTATTTTCTGTGACATTCATGCATTTTTTCTTGCCAGCATTTATACATATCTTTTATATAGCCTGACAATACTGTGATTATGCCACGGAGAAGATGGCGGACATGTTAAGGCAAAATAGTGATCTTAAAACAGCCACAAAAAGTGACAAGTTTAAGCATTATCTGACACAAATGTCTTACATTAACCACACCTACAAATTATGCCATAACATTTTTTGGCACAAATTTAGAAATAAGGGCTTTTTCATGGGCAAACACATTTAAACATGTATACAACTAATTTTTTATGTGGAAATAGCAACAAATACATGTTTGTACCACTTTTATACATATCCCTATTGTCTTACACATACTTTCTCCTATTTCCATAAGACAAGGCGGGACAAGCATTTGTGGGGTTTGGTAGACTCTAACACTGCACCTGCTGCTGTGTGCTTTATCCTTCTGAAGGTCTATCCTATTCTTTACTGTAAAAATTAACACTGCAGTGTTTTAGAGAGAGAGCGCAAGTTGAAATATTGACACTAGCTAGTGTAGACAGGCAAAGGTGGGGTGGAGTTGCCTGAATTAAGGAGTATTGTTGCTAGCTTCTTTGGATTTTTGCATACATTGATACTGACAGTGACAGGGAAAGTTAAAAGAGTGCTGACAGGCAGACAGGAGATCCAATATCTGAGCTGAGAATGAGGGAGACAGTAACAGATACCATACAGAAGCATACCTCGTATGTTATTTTCAGACAACCAAAACAAAACATCACTCCACACGTTAACAGCTCTGTAGTGTAATTTAAAGTAATAAACCACATTACTTAGGGTTAAGTTGAAAGTACTAGGAGGAGTGCATGGATTTGTAGGTGTTAGAAAAGTAATTTTGCAAAAACCGAGGCCATGTTTTTTGCAGCTAGTGCCTTAAATTATGATGATGATTTATAAGTTTATAATGCTTTTATCAACACTAAAGACACAAAAGTTACATTCCAGAGTTGTTGCAATAACAGAATAGATAGTGACATTAATACCCAGCCACATTGTCCATGTCCTAAATCTAATTGTTAATACATTTCAGAATCCCAAACCATGAAAAAAAATCTAAATATCCACAGCAAAATCTGTGTACACTCAACTGGTCTTATAGTGCTCTACATTAACTGGTCTTATAGTGCTCTACATTAACTGGTCTTATAGTGCTCTACATTAACTGGTCTTACAGTGCTCTACATTAACTGGTCTTATAGTGCTCTACATTAACTGGTCTTACAGTGCTCTACATTAACTGGTCTTACAGTGCTCTACATTAACTGGTCTTATAGTGCTCTACATTAACTGGTCTTATAGTGCTCTCTGTACATTGCATTCCATGCAAGAGTGTAAACACATGCCCCATCACAAGCTTAAAATGGAGGTCCCTACCAAGTGTAATTCTATATTGTACATTCTGGACCATTTTATAAGCAGAACAAAGCCTTTAGAGAATATTCAATGCTAACTGTAATGCTTTGAAGGTAGCTTCTTTGTCACCTGGTCAATGGCAACTAATGTGTGACTTATGTGGGCTCCTGAAGATTTGTGAGGAGGCCTCCTTGCTGGTTAGGGACATGAGACAGGAATTGGAAGCTTGTAGTAGAACTATAAAAGCCCTGTAGGGATGGAAATTGGATTCTCTGCTAGAAAGTAGCTTGAGTCCGTTGCTGGGGAGCAAGGCTGACAAGAGGTGGCAACTGCAAATATACCTTTGCTGCGGCACAGCTTTGGTAGTTAAATGTCCAATCTCAGTTACTCCAAGATCAAACGAGATGTACACAGACCCGAATGTTGTGAAAGCAGACATAAGTTGAGTCATACAGCAAAACCGAGAATCAGGAAACATCATCAGAAACATTGTGAAGAGGGGGAAGCAGGGATCACAGCTCACCGTATTGGCTCTAATTAAGTACATCTAACATAATCACCCTGAGGTTTATGTTGACAATTGTAAACTGTCCCCCAAGATATCAGGAGCTGTTTTAGTCAATATGCCCCTTGTTTGTTCCCAATAAGGACAACATGCCCCAAAAGCTTAGCCTGTTAAAACATTTTTCCAGGCTTATCTTGTGGTAGGCCTCAGACTGCTACCAATGAATTCAATTCCTTGCAAGAGCATAACCACTTGCTCACCACCAGCTTAACCCTTTGAGTGCCAGATGGGTGTGCAATGTATTTTATTTACACAGACTAATTTATAAGCACATATACTGACATTTAAACAAACAATAATGAGTTTTATTGCTGTAGAGCAATGTGATACATTTATATATATACACCCAACAATCTGATCTTCTAAACAGAGGGACATCAGGGTGGCAAAGAGGGACAGAGGGACTTGGGTCTAAAATAGGGACTGTCCCTCCTAAAGAGGGACACTTAGGAGGTATGATAATACATTACATTCCTTGCAAGAGTAAAGTAACCTGCCCCATAACCAGCTTAGAATAGACGTTCCTACCAGCATGCTAATACATTTTGCAATGCTTATGTCAATGAAGGACTGCTAACAACTTTTAGTTTAAACTGTTGATTTCTATACTACAGCACTCTGCAGCATTAGCATAACAGCCAGGATTCTTGTGGCCATAGAAAGCAGAGGTGGAAATTGCCAGGTTATCGCAGGACTTTAACTGAAGGTGGTGAAAAGGGGGAATTTCTCATGATTTTTATATAATTGAAAATTTTCATGAAAAAGAGAAATATTATGTAAACATGAAGTTCCTCCCATCCCCATGCAACAACACAGAGTGCAGAATGTGTTAGCACTTAACCTCTAAATGATAATAAAATATATAATAATTCAACCTGATTGCTGCATAATTTGAGTGCCAGAGGGGTATGCATCTCAGTGCTTTTTCAAAGCGTTGTGTACCCATCTGGAACTCAAAGGGTTAAGAATCTACTATACTATTCAGAAATTATTACAACATTAAAGTATATATGCAGTGTAATGTAGCATTTTTTAAAAGTATACAAACCATGATTTGTTTTCAGAAGTGCTAGTTAAACAATCTACAGCAATGGTATTGCTGTTTCTGGGAGTATATTGGCACCTTGTGGTTAAATGAAGAACTACATGAGTATCCATATTAATGGCAAAATTACCTCGTATATACCATACAACAGGATGGTCCAAGTTAAGTCCTCCAGGACAATCAGCAGCACAGGATTTAAGGATTTCACTGATTATACACAGATGAGTCAGTTAAGATTAATGAGCCACTGATTAACTCACCTGTGCATAATCAAGGAAAACCATAAATCCTGTTCTGAACTTAGACAGCCTTGCAATACAATATCAGTGTCTCTAGGGCTGTCTCTCACTGTTTCTCTACTGATGACTCTTATGTTTGTGTATACTCTCTCTGGGTGTTTCTTTCTTTCTTTCTTTTTCTTTCTTTCTTTCTTTCATTCAGTATTTTTCTTTCACTCTCTATCTCTTTCTATATTTGTGTGTCTGTCCCTGATTTTTTGTGCCTCCTTGCATGTTTTTATATCTGCATTGTTTTGTAAATGTGTTTGTCTATGTGTGGGTACGTGTGTGTGAATGTGTGTTTGTGTATGTGTGATCTCCAGTCTGTTTGTAACTGTCTCTATGTATGTGTCTGCCTAGCTTTCATCTATGGGCTATATGTTCAAAGAGGTAGCGAAATAACTTTTTGTCTTTTGTAACGGCTGTTCAAAATACAGTGTCGGGATCATTAATATTTTCAGAGAGTGTCGGTTGTGATCAGAAAAATGTCGTTGGACCGGACGGAAATTGTCATAACTAACGACAAAAATGTCTTATAAAATGTCTTAACTAATGACAAATTTCAGCCAACTACAAATTACATTGAGAAGTTTCTGTTGCTAGTTTATTAACCCTTTGAGTGCCAGAGCGGTGCTCAATGCTTTGCTTTGCAAGGTGTTGGTTACCTCCTCTTGCGCTCAAAGGGTGGAAGGAAAATAAACATAAGGTCTCTGGGGCCTTCATTCATCTCTCTGTCATTTTGTTTTGTCTTCCTAAGAACCATTCAGATTCCCTATGATGTCATAGGACTGTGTATAACTGTCTCGTGATTTCCAAGATGGAAGAATGCCTGGGGATACAAGGTCTGTAGGCTGCTTTTTTGCTTAGTTTTTGCAGCCATCTCCAAATTACATTGAAAAGATTCAAGTTTATTAACCCGTTGAATGCTTTGCAACGCGTTGCGTACTCCCTTTGGCACTCAAAGGATGGAAGGAAAAAAAAAAATTGCACCAGGTCTCTGAGGCCTTCATGCATGTTGATATCTATGCCAATTTGTTTTTTCTTCCTAAGGACCATTCAAATACACTATGATGTCATAGAACTGTGTATAACCATCTGGCGATGTCCAGGATGGGAGACCGCGTGGAAATACAAGGTGCCGTAGGCTGCTTTTTTGCTTAGTGTTTGCAGCCATCTCTAAATTACATTGAAAAGTTTCTGATGCTAGTTTATTAACCCTTTGAGTGACAGAGAGGTGCTCAATGCTTTGGTTTGCAAGGCGTTGCATACCCCCTGTGGCACTCAAAGGGTGGAAGGAAAATAAACATTGTACCAGGTCTCTGGGGCCTTCATCCATCTTGAAGTCTCTGTCAATTTGTTTTGTCTTCCTCAGAACCATTCAGATCCACTATGATGTCATAGGACTGTGTGTAACTGTCTGGTGATTTGTAGGATGGGAGACCACCTGGTAATAAGAGGTGCTGTAGGCTGCTTTTTTGCTTAGTTATTGCAGCCATCTCCAAATTACATTGAAAAGTTTTTGTTGATAGTTTATTAACCCTTTGAGTGCCAGAGGGGTGTGCAGTGCTTTGCTTTGCAGTACGTTGCGTACTCCCTTTGGCGCTCAAAGGATGGACGTAAAAAAACATTGCACCATGTCTTTAGAGGCCTTCATCCATACTGAAGTCTCTGCCAATTTGTTTTCTCTTCCTAAGGACCATTCAAATCCACTATGATGTCATAGTGTCTGGTGATTTCCAGGATGGGAGAATGCCTGGAATACAAGGTGACGTAGGCTGCTTTTTCGCTTTGTTTTTCAGTCATCTACATATTACAATGAAATGTTTCTGTTGCTAGTTTATTAACAGTTTGATTGCAAGAGGGGTGCACAACACTTTGCTTTGCAATGTGTTGCATACTCCCTTTGGCACTCAAAGGATGGAAGGAAAAAAAACATTGCACAATGTCTTTGGGGCCTTCATCCATGTTGAAATCTATGCCAATTTGTTTTGTCTTCCTAAGGGCCATTCAAATCCACTGTGATGTCATAGTACTGAGTATAACTTTCTGGTAATTTCCAGGATGGGAGGCCGCCTAGGAATACAAGGTGCCGTAGGCTGCTATTTTGCCTTGTTTTTCAGCCATCTACAAATTACATTGTAAAGTTTCTGTCAATAGTTTATTAACCCTTTGATTCCCAGGGTTGTTCAATGCTTTTCTTTGCAAGGCGTTGCGTACCCCCTCTTGCAGTCAAAGGGTGGAAGGAAAATAAACATTGTACCATGTCTCTGGGGCCTTCATCCATGTTGAAGACTCTGTCAATTTGCTTTGTCTTCCTAAGAACCATTCAAATCCACTATGATGTCATAGGACTGTGTATAACTGCCTGGTGATTTGCAGGATGGGAGACTGCTGGCTGCATTTTTGCTTTGTTTTTCAGCCATCTACAAATTACATTGAAAAGATTCTGTTGCTAGTTTATTAACCCTTTGAATGCCAGTGGGGTGCACAACGCTTTGCAATCCATTGCATACTCTCTTTGGCACTCATGGGATGGGAGGAAAAAAAAAATTGCACCAGGTTTCTGAGGCTTTCATCCATGTTGAATGCAAATTTGTTTTATCTTCCTAAGGACCATTCAAATCCAGTATTATGTCATAGTACTGTTAATAACTGTCTGTGATTTCCAGGATGGGAGACCGCCTGGGAATACAAGGTGCCGTAGGCTGCTTTCTTGCTTTGTTTTTCAGCCATCTACAAATTACACTGAAAAGTTTATATTGCTAGTTAATTAACCCTTAGAGTGCAAGAGGGGTTCATAACGCTTTGCTTTGCAAGTCGTTGCATACTCCATTTGGCACTCAAAGGAAGGAAGGGAAAAAAACAACATTGCACCATGTCTTTAGGGCCTTCATCCATGTTGAAGTCTCTGCCAATTTGTTTTGTCTTCCTAAGGACCATTCAAACGCACTATGATGTCTTAGGACTGTGTATAACTGTCTGGTGATTTCCAGAAATGGAGAACGCCTGGGAATACAAGGTGCCATAGGCTGCTTTTTTGCTTTGTTTTTCAGCCAACTACAAATTACATTGAAACATTTCTGTTGCTAGTTTATTAAAACTTTGAGTGCTAGTGGGGTGCTCAATGCTTTTCTTTGCAAGGAGATGCGTACCCTCTCTTGCACTCAAAGGGTGGAAGTAAAAAAAACATTGCACTAGGTCTCTGCTGCCTTCATCGATATTGAACTCTCTGCCAATTTGTTTTGTCTTCCTAAGGACCATTCAAATCCACTATCATGTCACAGGAGTGTATAGAACTGTCTAGTGATTTCCAGGATGGGAGACTGCCTGGGAATACAAGGTGCCATAGCCTTCTTTTTTGCTTAGATTTTGCAGCCATCTCCAAATTACTTTAAAACGATTCTGTTGCTAGTTTATTAACCTTTTCAGTGCTAGAGGGGGGTGCAATGCTTTGAGTGCCAAAGGGAGAATGCAAAGCCTTGCAAAGCAAAGGATGGAAGGAAAAAAAATATTGCACCAGGTCTCTGGGGCCTTCATCCATATTGAAGTCTCTGCCAATTTGTTTTGTCTTCCTAAGGACCATTCAAATCCACTATGTCATAGGAGTGTGTATAACTGTCTGGTTATTTCCAGAATGGGAGACCGCCTAGGATTACAAGGTGCTGTAGGCTGCTTTCTTGCTTTGTTTTTCAGCCATCTACAAATTACACTGAAAAGTTTATATTGCTAGTTAATTAACCCTTAGAGTGCAAGAGGGGTTCATAACGCTTTGCTTTGCAAGTCGTTGCATACTCCATTTGGCACTCAAAGGAAGGAAGGGAAAAAAACAACATTGCACCATGTCTTTGGGGCCTTCATCCATGTTGAAGTCTCTGCCAATTTGTTTTGTCTTCCTAAGGACCATTCAAACACACTATGATGTCTTAGGACTGTGTATAACTGTCTGGTGATTTCCAGAAATGGAGAACGCCTGGGAATACAAGGTGCCATAGGCTGCTTTTTTGCTTTGTTTTTCAGCCAACTACAAATTACATTGAAACATTTCTGTTGCTAGTTTATTAAACCTTTGAGTGCTAGTGGGGTGCTCAATGCTTTTCTTTGCAAGGAGATGCGTACCCTCTCTTGCACTCAAAGGGTGGAAGTAAAAAAAAACATTGCACTAGGTCTCTGCTGCCTTCATCGATATTGAACTCTCTGCCAATTTGTTTTGTCTTCCTAAGGACCATTCAAATCCACTATCATGTCACAGGAGTGTATAGAACTGTCTGGTGATTTCCAGGATGGGAGACTGCCTGGGAATACAAGGTGCCATAGCCTTCTTTTTTGCTTAGATTTTACAGCCATCTCCAAATTACTTTAAAACGATTCTGTTGCTAGTTTATTAAGCTTTTTAGTGCTAGAGGGGGGTGCAATGCTTTGAGTGCCAAAGGGAGAACGCAAAGCCTTACAAAGCAAAGGATGGAAGGAAAAAAAATATTGCACCAGGTCTCTGGGGCCTTCATCCATATTGAAGTCTCTGCCAATTTGTTTTGTCTTCCTAAGGACCATTCAAATCCACTATGTCATAGGAATGTGTATAACTGTCTGGTTATTTCCAGAATGGGAGACCGCCTAGGATTACAAGGTGCTGTAGGCAGCTTTTTTGCTTTGTTTTTCAACCTTCTACGAATTACATTGAAAGTTTCTGTTGCTAGTTTATTAACCCTTTGAGTGCCAGATGGGTGTGAAACTCTTTGGTTTCTAAGGCTTTGCATTCTCCTTTTGGCAGTCAAAAGATGGAAAGAAAAAAAAATTGCACCAGGTCTCTGGGACCTTCATCCATGTTGAAGTCTATTACAATTTGTTTTGTCTTCCTACGGACCATCCAAATCCACTGTGATGTCATAGTACTGTGTATAACTTTCTGGTGACTTCTAGGATGGGAGACTGCCAGGGAATACAAGGTGCTGTAGGCTGCCTTTTTGCTTAGTTTTTGCAGCCGTCTCCAAATTACATTAAAAAGTTTCTGTTGCTAGTTTATTAACCCTTTGAGTGTCACGGGGGTGTTAAACTCTTTGCTTTGCAAGGCTTTGCATTCTCCCTTTGGCACTCAAAGGATGGAAGGAAAAAAATACATTTCACCAGGTCTCTGGGACCTTCATCCATGTTGAAGTTTCTGACAATTTGTTTTATCTTCCTAAGGACCATTCAAATCCACTATGATGTCATAGGAGTGTGTATAACTGTCTGGTTATTTCCAGGATGGGAGACCACCTGGGAATACAAGGTGTCGTAGGCAGCTTTTTGCTTTGTTTTTCAGCCATCTACGAATTACATTGAAAGTTTCTGTTGCAAGTTTATTAACCCTTTGAGTGCCAGAGGGTTGAGCAACGCTGTGCTTTGCCATGCGTTATGTACTCCATTTGGCACACAAAGGATGGAAGGAAAAAAACAATTCCACCAGGTCTCTGGGGCCTTCATCCATTTGAAGTCTCTGACAATTTGTCTTCTTAAGGACCATTCAAATCCACTATAATGTCATAGTACTGTGTATAACTGTCTGGATATTTCCAGGATGGGAGACCGCCTGTGAATACAAGGTGTCCTAGTCTGCTTTTCTGCTTTGTTTTTCAGCCATCTACAAATTAAACTGTAAAGTTTCTGTTGCTACTTTATTAAACTTTGAGTTGCAGAGGGGTTCATAACGCTTTGCTTTGCAAGGCATTGTGTACTCACTTTGGCACTCAAAGGATGGAAGGAAAAAAGAAAAATTCCACCAGGTCTCTGGGGCCTTCATCCATGTTGAAGTCTATGCCAATTTGTTTTGTCTTCTTAAGGACCATTCAAATCCACTATGATGTCATAGTACTGTGTATAACTGTCTGGTTATTTCCAGGATGGGAGACCGCCTGGGAATGCAAGGTGCCCTGGGCTGCTTTTCTGCTTTGTTTTTCAGCCATCTACAAATTAAATTGTAAAGTTTCTGTTGCTACTTTATTAACCTTTTGAGTGCCAGAGGGGTTCACAACGCATTGCTTTGCAAGGCGTTGTGTACTCCCTTTGGCACTCTAAGGATGGAAGGAAAAAAAAAATTGCACCAGGTCTCTGGGACCTTCATCCGTGCTGAAGTCTATGCCAATTTGTTTTTCCTTCCTAAGGACCATTCAAATTCATAATGATGTCATAGTACTGTGTATAACTGTCTGGTGATTTCCAGGATGGGAGACAGCCTGGGAATACAAGGTGCCGTAGCCTTCTTTTTTGCTTAGTTTTTGCAGCCATCTCCAAATTACTTTAAAAGTATTCTGTTTCTAGTTTATTAACCCTTTGAATGCCAGAGAGGTACGCAACGCTTTGCTTTGCAAGGGCTTGCGTTCTCCCATTGTCACTCAAAGGATGAAAGAAAAAAAACATTGCACCAGGTCTCTGGGGCCTTCATCCATATTGAAGTCTCTGGCAATTTGTTTTGTCTGCCTAAGGACCATTCAAATCCACTATGATGTCATACGAGTGTGTATAATTGGTTATTTCCAGGATGGGTGACCGCCTGAGAATACAAGGTGCCGTAGGCAGCTTTTTTGCTTTGCTTTTTATCCTTCTACAAATTACATTGAAAGTTTCTGTTGCTAGTTTATTAACCCTTTGAGTGCCAGAGGGGTTCGCAGCGCTGCGCTTTGCAATGCGTTATGTACTCCCTTTGGCACGAAAAGGATGGAAGGAAAAAAAACATTGTGCCATGTTTTTAGAGCCTTCATTCATGTTGAAGTCTCTGCCAATTTGTTTTGTCTTCCTAAGGACCATTCAAATCCACTATGATGTCATAAGACTGTGTATAGCTGTCTGGTGATTTCCAGGATGGGAGACCGCCTGGGAATACAAGGTGCCGTAGGCTACTTTTCTGCTTTGTTTTTCAGCAATCTACAAATTAAATTGTAATGTTTCTGTTGCTACTTTATTAACCTTTTCAGTGCCAGAGGGGTTCACAACGCATTGCTTTGCAAGGTGTTGCTTACTCCCTATGGCACTCAAAGGATGGAAGGAAAAAAAACATTGCACCAGGTCTCTGGGGCCTTCATCCATATTGAAGTATCTGCCAATTTGTTTTGTCTTCCTAAGGATCATTCAAATCCACTATGATGTCATAGGAGTGTGTTTATAACTGTCTGGATATTTCCAGTATGGGAGACCGCCTGGGAATACAAGGTGCCATAGGCAGCTTTTTTGCTTTGTTTTTCAGCCTTCTATGAATTACATTGAAAGTTTCTGTTGCTAGTTTATTAACCCTTTGAGTGCCAGAGGGGTGTTAAACGATTTCCTTTGCAAGAGTTTGCATTCTCCCTTTGGCACTCAAACGATGGAAGGAAAAAAAGCATTGCACCAGGTCTCTGGGACCTTCATCCATGTTGAAGTCTCTGTCAATTTGTTTTGTCTTCCTAAGGACCATTCAAATCCACTATGATGTCATAGGACTGTGTATAACTGTCTGTTAATTTCCAGGATGGTAGACCACCTGGGAATACACGGTGCCGTAAGCAGCTTTTTTGCTTAGTTTTTGCAGCCATCTTCAAATTACATTGAAAAGTTTCTGTTGCTAGTTTATTAACCCTCTGAGTGCCAGAGAGGTGCGCAACGCTTTGCTTTGCAAGGCTTTGTGTTCTCCCTTTGGCACTCAATGGATGGAAGGAAAAAACATTGTACTATGTCTTTGGAGTCTTCATCCATGTTGAAGTCTCTTCCAGTTTGTTTTGTCTTCCGAAGGACCATTCAAATCCACTATGATGTCATAGGACTGTGCATAACTGTCTGGTTATTTTTAGTATGGGAGACCGCCTGGGAATAAAAGGTGCCGTAGTCAACTTTTTTGCTTTGTTTTTCAGCCATCTACGAATTACATTGAAAATTTCTGTTGCTAGTTTATTAACCTTTTGACTCCCAGTGGGGTGCGCAACGCCATGCTTTGCCATTCTTTATGTACTCCCTTTGGCACGCAAAGGATGGAAGGAAAAAAAAATTGCACCAGGACCCTGGGGCCTTCATTCCTGTTGATGTCGCTGCCAATTTGTTTTGTCTTCTTAAGGACCATTCAAATCCACTATGATGTCATAGTACTGTGTATAACTGTCTGGTGATTTCCAGGATGGGAATACAAAGTGCCGTAGCCTTCTTTTTTGCTTAGTTTTTGCAGCCATCTCAAAATTACTTTAAAAAGATTTTGTTTCTAGTTTAGTAACTCTTTGAGTGCCAGAGGGGTGCGCAACGCTTTGCTTTGCAAGGCTTTGCATTCTCCCATTGGCACTCAAAGGATGAAAGTAAAAAAAAACATTGCTCCAGGTCTCTGGGGCCTTCATCCATATTGAAGTCTCTGCCACTTTGTTTTGTCTTCCTAAGGACCATTCAAATCCAGTATGATATCATAGGAGTGTGTATAACAGTCTGGTTATTTCCAGGATGGGAGACTGCCTGGGAATACAAGGTGCCGTAGGCAGGTCTTTTTCTTTGTTTTTCAGCCTTCTACAAATTACATTGAAAGTTTCTGTTGCTAGTTTATTAACCCTTTGAGTGCCAGAGGGATGCTCAACGCTGTGGTTTGCAAGGCTTTGCATTCTCCCTTTGGCACTCAAAGGATGGAAGGAAAAAAAACAGTGCACCAGGTCTCTGGGACCTTCATCCATGTTGAAGTCTCTGTCAATTTGTTTTGTCTTCCTAAGGACCATTCAAATCCACTATGATGTCTTAGGAGTGTGTATAATTGTCTGGTGATTTCCAGGGTGGGAGACCGCCTGGGAATAAAAGGTGCCGTAGGATGCTTTTGTGCTTTGTTTTTCAGCCATCTACAAATTAAATTGTAAAGTTTCTGTTGATACTTTATTAACCCTTTGAGTGTCAGAGGGTTGCACAATCTTCTCTTTTAAAGGCGTTGAGTACTCCCTTTGGTACTCATAGGATGGAAGGGAAAAAAATTGCACCAGGTCTCTGAGGCCTTCATCCATGTTGAAGTCTATGCCAATTTGTTTTGTCTTCCTCAGGACTATTCAAATCCACTATGATGTCATAGTACTGTGTATAACTCTTGGTGATTTCCATGATGGGAGACTGCCTGGGAATAAAACGTGCTGTAGCCTTCTTTTTTGCGCAACACTGTGCTTTGCCATGCGTTATGTACTCCCTTTGACACGCAAAGGATGGAAGGAAAAAAAACATTGCACCAGGTCTCTGGGGCCTTCATCCATGTTGAAGTCTCTGCCACTGTTTTGTCTTCTTAAAGGGATAGTAATACTTCGTTTTTAACTTTATTTTATTTTGTAGGCATTAAAAAAACATGAAGAATGATAGAAGTCTTATCTCTCAAACCTTTATGGTTTATGAGATATTCACAAGCAAAGTTTCCCCCTCCCGCCCCTTTTACCTACTGTAAACAATCTCTTCTCAGATGTGGAATGCAGTCCATAGACTGGACAGATAACAGAAGGGGACATTCTTATTCCTTTGAAAACAATGAAATCCCTGCCCCCCTTGACAAGCTTTTCAGGTTTTTCCCTTATCTTAATTGAAGATTGTCCCTCTCTGCAGTCTACCTGGGCAGCTCCCTTCTGCCCTGGCTGAAAAGTGTACATCAGTAAAAGGGGCGGGAAGGGGACACTTTGCTTGTGAATATCTCTTAAACCATAAAGGTTTGGGAGATAAGACTTATATCATTCTTCATGTTTTTTTAATGCCTACAAAATAAAATAAAGTTAAAACAAAGTATTACTATCCCTTTAAGGACCATTCAAATCCACTATGATGTCATAGTATTGTATATAACTGTCTGGTGATTTCCAGGATTGGAGACCGCCTGGGAATACAAGGTGCCATAGGCTACTTTTCTGCTTTGTTTTTCATCCATCTACAAATTAAATTGTAATGTTTCTGTTGCTACTTTATTAACCTTTTCAGTGCCAGAGGGGTTTACAACGCATTGCTTTGCAAGGTGTTGCTTACTCCCTATGGCACTCAAAGGATGGAAGGAAAAAAAACATTGCACCAGGTCTCTGGGGCCTTCATCCATATTGAAGTATCTGCCAATTTGTTTTGTCTTCCTAAGGACCATTTGTTATGTCTTGAAGTTCAATCATTAAAGAAAAACAGATCCACACAAGTAATGTAGGGTCAATGGAGTGGCAAACTGTGCCAGCTCCGTTTATTTAACTTGATTACAGTAAGGCAGTCCTTTGTGGTTGCTCCGGTTAATCCTCTGGAGGTTTTGGGCACCTTGCCAGCAATCAGCTGGCTTATATTGCAGAGCGGCAGCGGGGTAGCTCCTACTCCACTTCCAGTTTCGCCGATGTCACTTCCGGTCGCGGCGCGTGACGTCATCCGCCACCGCCGCTATCTCCGAGGCCCAACACAACATCTCTCCCTTTCCTGAAACAACAGAACACAAACAAACACACATGTAAACAGTAGGGAGGGGAGAGAGAAAGAGATCTGGAACTGCATCAGTGTCTCCGACCAATTCGAAGGGCTTCATCTGGTTCCCATCTGTCTGGAGGGCGTGACACCCGACTGGGCCTGGAACTTGCAGCAGGAGCATTAGGTGTTTCTGTGCGTGATGGAGACAATGGTGTTGGTACTGAAGAAGTGGCTGTATTGTCAGCCTGTGGACTTGTTGCATCACTCTGAGCCCTTTCTGGGGGAAATGGTCCCCCCAACCAACTATCCTCCTCTTCAGGCCTTGAATCCTCTGATCGACACACATCCGAAGCCTGACATGCGGGGCCTGGGCGAAGCTGCTCTACGTGTCTCTTCCAAGTTAACCCGTGATTCGTCAGGACAACATAAGTGCGGGTTCCTAACACCTGTGTTATGGATCCAGCAACCCATCTCTGAGGGCCTTGATAGCTGCGAGCCCAGACTCTGTCCCCCTTCCTGAAAAACCGGTCCCGAACAGGAGAGGAAGCACCTGAGGAGGGTGACGAAGAGAGGGGACCAGCAGGTTTCATGACATCCAACTTGGTGCGCAGAGGATGACCAAACAAGAGAGTAGCCGGGGGCATCCCGGTGACAGCATGAGGAGTGGTCCTGTAGGCAGTGAGGAAATCCACAAGAACATCCGAGAGGGTACTAGAAGAGGAAGCAGTCAGAGCCGATTTCAGTGTCTGGACGAAACGTTCAGCCAGGCCGTTAGTGGCCGGATGATATGGAGCGGAGGTCCGGTGAGACACACCAATGGAATCTAGAAAAGACTTGAACAGGCTGGAGGTAAACTGGGGGCCATTGTCAGTCACCAGAAGGCGAGGGAGGCCAAAAACAGCAAAAATCTTGCGTAAGACTTGAATTGTGGCAGCTGACGTGGTGGAAGACATAGGCCAAACCTCAGGCCATTTCGAGTGGGCATCAACCACCACCAGGAAAGAAGTGCCAAGGACAGTACCCGCAAAATCCAAATGTAAACGCTGCCAGGGACCAGAGGGACGCTCCCACGGAATAACCGGAGGCGGAGGCAACATCTTCTGCGTTTGGGCACACCCAGGACAACTGCGGACCCACCTGGTGATATCGGTGTCAATCGTAGGCCACCACACTGAGGACCTGGCTTTCTGCTTCATGCGGACAATGCCTGGATGGCCCTCATGCAAGATACTCAGAGTAGTCTGTTGCAACGATGGAGGGACTAAAACCCTAGAGCCCCACAGGATACAGCCGTCCAAGACAGTCAATTCCAACAGCCGATTCCAGTAAGGGCGGACAGATGGCATGCAGAGTGATGGCCAGCCATGGAGAATAAACTGATAAACTTGAGACAGAGTCTCATCCAGGTGGACAGCTTGAGCAATGGTTTCAGAGGTACAGACTGAGGTATAGCATATCTGATGGTGATCTGAAGTGAAAGAGGATTGCATGGGAGGCCCAGGAGTGAAGTGAAGAGATTGGCTCAATGGTAATCGGGAAAAAGCGTCTGCATTGGCATGTTGAGCATTTGACCGATATCGAATAGCGTAATTGAAGGCTCCTAAATACAATGCGTAGCGTTGAAGTCGAGCCACTGCCGTGGGAGAAATGCCTTTGTTCGGGTTAAAAATTGCTAATAGAGGTTTATGGTCGGTAATTAGGGTGAAGTGACGACCATATAAGTATAAAGTAAATTTTTGTAACGCCCAGACAATTGCCAATGCCTCTTTGTCGATTTGAGCATAATTTTTCTCTGCTGGCGTGAGGGAGCGGGAGGCAAAAGCAACCGGCTGCTCGGATCCATCCGGCATTATATGGGATAATACGGCACCAAGTCCATATGGGGAGGCATCACAAGCCACTGTCACAGGCTTGTGCAAATCATAGTGCACTAGCACACGGGAGGCGAAGATGAGGTCTTTTGTTTCCTGGAAAGCCTCCTGACATTTCCGAGACCACTGCCAGGGTGTCTTAGCTTCCAACAGTCTGTGTAACGGATGTAAGACTTTTGCTAAATTTGGGAGGAAGCGATGATAATAGTTAAGGAGTCCCAAATAAGAGCGAAGCTGTGAAACATCAGACGGTGGTGGGGCTTTGACCAGGGCCAGCACTTTGTCTTTCGCCGTATGTAGGCCATCCTTTGTGATCACATGGCCAAAGAATGTCAGCTGTGTTTGGAAAAACTGACACTTTTCCAGATTAGCTTTAAGTCCGTGCTCCCTGAGGCGTTGTAACACCGTTATCACATTCTCTTTGTGTTCTGCGTCTGTCTTGCCTGTAATGAGCATATCGTCCAATAAACACTTGGTGTGGGGAATGCCTTCTAAGATCGAGTCCATCGTCCGCTGCCATATAGCGGGGGCTGACGCAATCCCAAACACCATACGATTATATTGGTATAGCCCTTTATGGGTGTTAATGGTGAGGTACTTCCGACTCTCCGGGTGGACTTCCAACTGAAGATAGGCTTGTCTGAGGTCTAATTTCGTAAAAGACTGGCCACCTGCAAGGGATGCAAATAACTCCTCTAGTCGTGGCAGTGGGTACTGTTCTACCTCCAATTGACTATTGATGGCCATTCTGAAATCTCCACAGAGCCGAATGTCACCGGTCTTTTTAACAACTGGAACAATTGGGGAAGCCCACTCGCTGCTGGAGACTTTTGAGATCACACCTTGACTTTCTAGGCGAGAGAGTTCATTCTCGACCTTCGCCCGAATGGCGAATGGAACAATTCGGGCTTTGCAGAATCGAGGAGAAGCACCCAGTTTTATCTGTAAATGGGCTTGACGGCCGGTGACTTTACCCAGATCAGGGGAAAACACATCTTGAAACATGGTCTCCAGTTCTGTAACCCAATCCTGGTGCCTTGAAGCTTGTAGCGATTGAATTTTAGGAACTGTGCTCTGTGTGGTGGGCATTCCCATGACCCGAATCCATGCCCTACCAAACAACGGTGGACCACCATCTTGAACTACGTATAGCAGAACTTGATAGTTGTTTCCATTGTAGGTGACTGTCACTGTAGCACAACCCAAAGGTTTAATGATATGGCCACTGTATGTTCGGAGTCTTAGCGCTGTGGGTTGCAACTGGAGCTGTATCTTGGCGTTCTCCAACTGCTGTTTGGTCATCACAGACACTGCTGACCCAGTATCCAAATCTAGTAGAACTGCTCTGCCATTGATTAGGACTTTCACTTGAATGTTGTCATCCTGCTCGTGTAAATTATATACTGTGAGATGGGAAATCCACTCTCCTTCGTCAAAAGGTTCGTCGGACTCGATATGTTGTTGTACCAGGTTAGTCGAGACTCTTCTGTTGCCACGAGCTATGCCCCTTGATGACCTGGAACTCCTGCAAACCTTAGACTTTTAGAGCAATTAAAACAGATTTCATCCTTGAACCTGCATTGATGAGATTTATGGGACGTAGCCCCACAACGGAAACATCTTCTGGTAGACAAACTCTCTCTCTGCTGAGCCGGTTTAGCCGGAGATAATTTTAGGACTGCTGTGGCCTCTTCTAAGCCAGTAGGTTTGAGTGAATGCTGAGTTTGCAGATGAGTGGCGTCTTTTTCAGCCAGTTCCAAAGCAATATCCATAGCGACCTTCTCAGTCAAATCTTTCTCCGATAACAGTCTCTTTTGTATTGGTTTGTTCAATAACCCACACACAAACTGGTCACGTAGGGCTTCTGACAGGTTAGCCCGAAAATTGCAAGTCACAGCTAGCCTCCTCAATTCAACCATGTAGGTCTGAACACTTTCCCCTGGCATCTGTTTTCTAGAGTAGAAGCGGAAGCGTTCTGCGATCTCTAGGGGTTGTGGCTGGTAAAACCCCGCTAATGCATCCAGTAAATCAGTCAATGGCTTATCCCCAGGTGACTCAGGGGCCAATAAATTTTCCAGTATTGCAAAAGACTTTCTCCCCACCACAGTCAAGAATACCGCCGTCTGTTTCGCTGCAGGTATATCATTCAGAAATTGTTTTAATCTTGCTGCAAATGAGGACCATGTCTCCTCGCCTTCGTTGAACTCTTGCAAAGTGCCAAACAACATAGCCATGATGTGCAGAGCAAAAGAGAGTGGAGGTGTGAGAAATATCCAGAAGGCACAGGCACAATCAGCAGTGCAATGGTGCAAGCAGACCTGAACTGGAGAACAAACAGTGGAATTCTTCCCAGGAGAACACAGGGAAGACCAGTCAGCTTAGAGTCTGTCCCAAAGAATAGAATCAGTCCAAAAAGCAGCCACAGAGTAGGGTAAATTCAGATCCTCGTCGCCACTGTTATGTCTTGAAGTTCAATCATTAAAGAAAAACAGATCCACACAAGTAATGTAGGGTCAATGGAGTGGCAAACTGTGCCAGCTCCGTTTATTTAACTTGATTACAGTAAGGCAGTGCTTTGTGGTTGCTCCGGTTAATCCTCTGGAGGTTTTGGGCACCTTGCCAGCAATCAGTTGGCTTATATTGCAGAGCGGCAGCGGGGTAGCTCCTACTGGCGCGGTGACTCGCGCCCAATGAACTGGAGGATGTGGCGACACGTCACTTCCGGTTTCGCCGATGTCACTTCCGGTCGCGGCGCGTGACGTCATCCGCCACCGCCGCTATCTCCGAGGCCCAACACAACACCATTCAAATTCACTATGATGTCATAGGAGTGTGTTTATAACTGTCTGGTTATTTCCAGGATGGGAGACCGCCTGGGAATACAAGGTGCTATAGGCAGCTTTTTTGCTTTGTTTTTCAGCCTTCTATGAATTACATTGAAAGTTTCTGTTGCTAGTTTATTAACCCTTTGAGTGCCAGAGGGGTGTTAAACGATTTCCTTTGCAAGAGTTTGCATTCTCCCTTTGGCACTCAAACAATGGAAGGAAAAAAAACATTGCACCAGGTCTCTGGTCATCTATGTTGAAGTCTCTGCCAATTTGTTTTGTCTTCCTAAGGACCATTCACATCCACTATGATGTCATAGTACTGTGTATAACTGTCTGGTGATTTCCAGGATGGGAGACCGCCTGGGAATACAAGGTGCCGTAGCCTTCTTTTTTGCTTAGTTTTTGCAGTCATCTCCAAAATACTTTGAAAACTTGCTGTTGCTAGTTTATTAACCCTTTGAGTGGCAGGGGGGTGCGCAACGCTTTGCTTTGCAAGGCTTTGCATTCTCCCTTTGACACTCAAAGGTTGAAAGGGAAAAAAACATTGCACCAGGTCTCTGGGTCCTTCATCCATATTGAAGTCTCTGACAATTTGTTTTGTCTTCCTGAGGACCATTCATATCCACTATCATGTCATAGGAGTGTGTATAACTGTCTGGTTTTTTCCATGATGGTAGACCGCCTGAGAATACAAGATGCCGTAGGCAGCTTTTTACTTTGTTTTTCAGCCACATACAAATTACTTTGAAAGTTTCTGTTGCTAGTTTATTAACCCTTTGAGTGCCAGAGGGGTGCACAACGCTGTGCTTCGCAATGAGTTATGTATTCCCTTTGACACGAAAAGGATGGAAAGAAAACAAACATTGCACCATGTCTTTGGAGCCTTCATTCATGTTGAAGTGTCTACCATTTGTTTTGTCTTCTTAAGGACCATTCAAATCCACTATGATGTCATAGTATTGTGTATAACTGTCTGGTGATTTCCAGGATGGGAGACCGCCTGGGAATAAAAGGTGCCATAGGATGCTTTTGTGCTTTGTTTTTCAGCCATCTACAAATTAAATTGTAAAGTTTCTGTTGCTAGTTTATTAACCCTTTGAGTGTCAGAGGGGTGCACAATCTTCTTTGAGTACTGCCTTTGGCAGTCATAGGATGGAAGGAAAAAAAATTGCACCAGGTCTCTGAGGCCTTCATCCATGTTGAAGTCTAAGCCAATTTGTTTTGTCTTCCTCAGGACCATTCAAATCCACTATGATGTCATAGTACTGTGAATAACTCTTGGTGATTTCCAGGATGGGAGACCGCCTGGGAATAAAATGTTCTGTAGCCTTCTTTTTTGCTTAGTTTTTGCAGCCAAATTACTTTGAAAAGTTTCTGTTTCAAGTTTATTAACGCTTTGAGTGCCAGTGGGGTGTGCAACGTTTTGTATTGCAAGGCTTTGCATTCTCCATTTGGCAGTCAAAGGATGGAAGGAAAAAAAAATTGCACCACGTCTCTGTGACCTTCATCCATGTTGAAGTCTCTGTCAATTTGTTTTGTCTTCCTAGGGACCTTTCAAATCCACTATGATGTTGTCTTAAGAGTGTGTATAACTGTCTGGTGATTTCCAGGATGGGAGACGGCCTGGGAATACAATATACCGTAGGCAGCATTTTTGCTTTGTTTTTCAGCAATCTACGAATTACATTGAAAGTTTCTTTTGCTAGTTTATTAACCCTTTGAGTGCCAGAGTGGTGTGCAACGCTGTGCTTTGCAATGCGTTATGTACTCCCTTTGGCACTGAAAGGATGGAAGGAAAAAAAAATTGGAGCAGGTCTCTGGGGCCTTTATCCATAATGAAGTCACTGCCAATTTGTTTTGACTTCCTAAGGACCGTTCAAATCCACTATGATGTCATAGGAATGTGTATAACTGTCTAGTTATTTCCAGGATGGAACACCACCTGGGAATACAAGGTGCCGTAGGCAGGTTTTTTGCTTTGTTTTCCAGCCATCTACAAATTACATTGAAAGTTTCTGTTGCTTTTTTATTAACCCTTTGAGTGCCAGAGGGGTGTGCAACGCTGTGCTTTGCAATGCATTATGTACTCCCTTTGGCACGAAAAGGATGGAAGGAAAAAACACATTTCGCCATGTCTTTGGAGCCTTCATCCATGTTGAAGTCTCTACCAATTTGTTTTGTCTTCCTAAGGACCATTCAAATCCACTATGATGTCATAGTAGCCTTCTTTTTTGCTTAGTTTTTGCAGCCATCTCCAAATTACTTTGAAAAGTTTCTGTTGCTAGTTTATTAACTCAAAGGATGGCAGGAAAAAAAACATTGCAACAGGTCTCTGTGACGTTCATCCATGTTGAAGTCTCATCCAATTTGTTTTGTCTTCCTAAGGACCATTCAAGTCCACTATGATGTCATAGGAGTCTGTATAACTGTCTGGTTATTTTTAGTATGGGAGACCGCCTGGGGATACAATGTGCCATTGGCAGCTTTTTTGCTTTGTTTTTCAGCCATCTACGAATTACATTGAAAGTTTCTGTTGCTAGTTTATTAACCCTTTGAGTGCCAGAGGGGTGTGAAATGCTTTTGTTTGCAAGGCTTTGCATTCTCCTTTTGGCTGTCAAAGGATGGAAGGAAAAAAACATTTCACTAGGTCTCTGTGACCTTAATCCATCCTGATGTCTCTGCCAATTTCTTTTGACTTTCTAAGGACCATTCAAATCCACTATGATGTCATAGGAGTGTGTATAACTGTCTGGTTATTTATAGGATGGGAGACCACCTGGGAATACAAGGTACTGCAGGCTGTTTTTCTCCATTGTTTTTCAGCCATCTACAAATTAAATTGTAAAGTTTCTGTTGCTAGTTTATTAACACTTTGTGTGCCAGAGAGGTTCACAACACTTTGCTTTGCAAGGCTTTGCATTCTTCCTTTGGCACTCAAAGGATGGAAGGAAAAATACATTGCACCAGGTCTCTGGGGCCTTCATCTATATTGAAATCTCTGCCAATTAGTTTTGTCTTACTAAGGCCTATTAAAATCCACTATGATGTCTTAGGAGTGTGTATAATTGTCTGTTTATCTCCAGGATGAAATACAGCCTGGATATACAAGGTGCCGTAGGCACCTTTTTTGCTTTGTTTTTCAGCCATCTACGATTTACATTGAAAGTTTCTGTTTCTAGTTTATTAAACCTTTGAGTGCCAGAGGGGTGTGAAACGGTTTGCTTTGCAAGGCTTTGCGTTCTCCTTTTGGCAAAGGATGGAAGGAAAAAAACATTGCACTAGGTCCCTGGGACCTTCATCCATGTTGAAGTCTGTCAATTTGTTTTGTCTTCCTAAGGACCATTTCAAATCCACTATGATGTCATAGGAGTGTGTAAAACTGTCTGGTTATTTCCATGATATGAGACCACCTGGGAATACAAGGTGCCGTAGGCAGCGTTTTTGCTTTGTTTTTCAGCCATCTAAGTATTACATTGAACGTGTCTGTTGCTAGTTTATTAATCCTTTGCGTGCCAGAGGGGTGCACAAAGCTGTGCTTTGCAATGCATTATGTACTCCCTTTGGCACTGAAAGGATAGAAGGAGAAAAAAACATTGCACCAGGTCTCTGGGGCCTTCATCCATATTGAAGTATCTGCCAATTTGTTTTGTCTTCCTCAGGACTATTCAAATCCACTATGATGTCTTAGGAGTGTGTATAACTGTCTGGTTATTTCCAGGATGGGAGACGGCCTGGGAATACAATATACCATAGGCAACATTTTTGCTTTCTTTTTCAGCAATCTACAAATTACATTGAAAGTTTCTGTTGCTAGTTTTTAACTCTTTGAGTGCCAGAGAGGTGTGAAACGCTGTGCTTTGCAATGCCTTATGTACTCTCTTTGACAGTTAAAGGCTGGAAGGAAAAAAACATTGCACCAGGTCTCTGGGACCTTCATCCATGTTGAAGTCTCTGCCAATTTGTTTTCTCTTCCTATGGACCATTCAAATCCACTATGATGTCATAGGAGTGTGTATAACTGTCTAGTTATTTCCAGGGTGGGAGACCGCCTAGTAATACAAGGTGCCGTAGGCAGCTTTTTTGCTTTGTTTTTCAGCCATCTATGTATTACATTGAAAGTTTCTGTTGCTAGTTTATTAACCCTTTGAGTGCCAGAGGGGTGTGCAACGCTTTGCTTTGCTATGTGTTATGTACTCCCTTTGACATGTAAAGGATGGAAGGAAAAAAAACATTGCTCTACGTCTTTGGAACCTTCATCCATGTTGAAGTCTATGCCACTTTGTTTTCTCTTCCTAAGGACCATTCAATTCCACTATGATGTCATAGTACTGTGTTTAACTGTCTGGTGATTTCAAGGATGGGAGACCACCTGGGAAAGCAAGGTTCCGTAGCCTTCTTTTTTGCTTAGTTTTTGCAGTCATCTCCAAATTACTTTGAAAAGTTTCTGTTCTTAGTTTATTAACCCTTTGAGTGCCAGAGGGGTGCGCAATGGTTTGCTTTGCAAGGCTTTGCATTCTTCCTTTGGCACTGAAAGGATGGAAGGAAAAAAATCAGTGTAACAGGTCTCTGGGGCTTTCATCCATATTGAAGTATCTGCCAATTTGTTTTGTCTTCCTAAGGACCATTCAAATCCACTATGATGTCATAGGACTGTGTATAACTGTCTGGTTATTTTTAGTATGGGAGACCGCCTGGGAATACAAGGTGCCGTAGGCAGCTTTTTTGCTTTGTTTTTCAGCCATCTATGAATTACATTGAAAGTTTCTGTTGCTAGTTTATTAACCCTTTGAGTGCCAGAGGGGTGTATAACGATGTGCTTTGCACTTCGTTATATACTCCCTTTGGCACGAAAAGGATGGAAGGAAAAAACACATTGAGCCATGTCTTTGGAGCCTTCATCCATGTTGAAGTCTCTGCCAATTAGTTTTGTCTTCCTAAGGACCATTCAAATCCACTATGATGTCATAGTAGCCTTCTTTTTTGCTTAGTTTTTGCAGCCATCTACAAATTACTTTGAAAAGTGTATGTTGCTAGTTTATTAACTCAAAGGATGGAAGGAAAAAAAACATTGCAACAGGTCTCTGTTGCTAGTTTATTAACCCTTTGAGTGCCAGAGGGGTGTATAACGATGTGCTTTGCACTTCGTTATATACTCCCTTTGGCACGAAAAGGATGGAAGGAAAAAACACATTGAGCCATGTCTTTGGAGCCTTCATCCATGTTGAAGTCTCAGCCAATTTGTTTTGTCTTCCTATAGACCGTTCAAGTCCACTATGATGTCATAGGACTGTGTAGAGCTGTCTGGTGATTTCCTGGATGGGAGACCGCCTGGGAATACCAGGTAACGTAGGCAGCTTTTCTGCTTTGTTTTTTAGCCATCTTCAATTTAAATTGTAAAGTTTCTGTTGCTCGTTTAGTAAACCTTTGAGTGCCAGAGGGGTGTGTAGCTCTGTGCTTTGCAATGAGTTATGTACTCCCTTTGGCACTCAATGGATGGAAGGAAAAAAAACATTGCACGAGGTCTCTGGGTCCTTCATCCATATTGAAGTCTCTGACAATTTGTTTTGTCTTCCTAAGGACCATTCAAATCCACTATGATGTCATAGGAGTGTGTATAACTGTCTGGTTATTTTTAGTATGGGAGACTGCCTGGAAATACAATGTGCAGTTGGCAGCTTTTTTGCTTTGTTTTTCAGCCAACTAAGAATTACATTGAAAGTTTCTGTTAGTAGTTTATTAACCTTTTGAGTGCCAGAGGGGTGTGAAATGTTTTGCTTTGCAAGGCTTTGCGTTCTCCTTTTTTTGGCTGTCAAAGGATGGAAGGAAAAAAACATTGCACTAGGTCTCTGTGACCTTCATCCATGTTGAAGTCTCTGCCAATTTGTTTTGACTTCCTAAGGACCATTCAAATCCACTATGATGTCATAGGAGTGTGTATAACTGTCTGGTTATTAATAGGATAGGTGACCACCTGGGAATACAAGGTGCTGTAGGCTGCTTTTCTGCTTTGTTTTTCAGCCATCTACAAATTACATTGTAAAGTTTCTGTTTCTAGTTTATTAACCCTTGGAGTGTCAGAGGGGTGTGAAACGGTTTGCTTTGCAAGGCTTTGCGTTCTTCTTTTGGCAGTCAAAGGATGGAAGGAAAAAAACATTGCACAGGTCCCTAGGACCTTCATCCATGCTGAAGTCTCTGTCAATTTGTTTTGTCTTCCTAAGGACCATTCAAATCCACTATGATGTCATAGGAGTGTGTATCACAGTCTGGTTATTTCCAGGATGGGAGAACGCCTTGGAATAAAGGGGGCCGTAGGCAGCGTTTTTGCTTTGTTTTTCAGCCATGTACGATTTACATTAAAAGTGTCTGTTGCTAGTTTATTAACCCTTTGAGTGCCAGAGGGGTGCGCAATGCTGTACTTTGCAATGCGTTATGTACTCCCTTTGGCACTGAAAGGATGGAAGGAAAAATAAAATTGCAACAGGTGTCTCTACCAATTTATTTTGTCTTCCTAAGGACCGTTCAAATACACTATGTCATAGGAATGTGTATAACTGTCTAGTTATTTTCAGGATTGGAGACCGCCTGGGAATACAAGGTGCCGTAGGCAGCTTTTTTGCTTTGTTTTTCAGTTATCTACGAATTACATTGAAAGTTTCTGTTGCTAGTTTATTAACCCTTTGAGTGCCAGAGGGGTGTGAAACGCTTTGCATTGCAAGGCTTCGTGTTCTCCTTTTGGCAGTCAAACGATGGAAGGGAAAAAAATTTGCACCACGTCTCTGTGACCTTCATCTATGTTGAAGTCTCTGTCAATTTGTTTTGTCTTCCTATGGACCATTCAAATACACTATGATGTCATAGTACTGTGTATAACTGTCTGGTGATTTCAAGAATGGGAGACCACCTGGGAATGCAACGTTCCATAGCCTTCTTTTTTGCTTAGTTTTTGCAGTCATCTCCAAATTACTTTGAAAAGTTTCTGTTGTTAGTTCATTAACCCTTTGAGTGCCAGAGGGGTGCGCAATGGTTTGCTTTGCAAGGCTTTGCATTCGCCCTTTGGCACTCAAAGGATGGAAGGAACAAAAACATTGCATCAGGTCTCTGGGGCCTTCATCCATATTGAAGTGTCTGCCAATTTGTTTTGTCTTCCTAAGGACCATTCAAATCCACTATGATGTCATAGGACTGTGTATAACTGGTCATTTTTAGTATGGGAGACCGCCTGGGAATACAAGGTGCCATAGTCAGTTTTTTTGCTTTGTTTTTCAGCCATCTACGAATTACATTGAAAGTTTCTGTTGTTAGTTTATTAACCCTTTGAGTGCCAGAGGGGTGTGCAACGCTGTGCTTTGCAATGCGTTATTTACTCCCTTTGGAACAAAAAGGATGGAAGGAAAAAACACTTTGGACCATGTCTTTGGAGCCTTCATCCATGTTGAAGTCTATGACACTTTGTTTTGTCTTCCTAAGGACCATTCAATTCCACTATGATGTCATAGTACTGTGTATAATTGTCTGGTGATTTCAAGGATGGTAGACCACCTGGGAATGCAAGGTTCCATAAACTTGTTTTTTGCTTAGTTTTTGCAGTCATCTCCAAATTACTTTGAAAAGTTTCGGTTGTTTTTTTATTAACCCTTTGAGTGCCAGAGGGGTGTGCAACGCTGTGCTTTGCAATGCATTATGTAATCCCTTTGGCACGAAAAGGATGGAAGGAAAAAACACATTGCGCCATGTCTTTGGAGCCTTCATCCATGTTGAAGTCTCTACCAATTTGTTTTGTCTTCCTTAGGACAATTCAAATCCACTATGATGTCATAGTAGCCTTCTTTTTTGCTTAGTTTTTGCAGCCATCTCCAAATTACTTTGAAAAGTTTCTGTTGCTATTTTATTAACTCAAAGGATGGAAGGAAAAAAAACATTGCAACAGGTCTCTGTGACATTCATCCATGTTGAAGTCTCAGCCAATTTGTTTTGTCTTCCTAAGGACCATTCAAGTCCACTATGATGTCATACGAGTCTGTATAACTGTCTGGTTATTTTTAGTATGGTAGACCGCCTGGGAATACAATGTCCCATTGGCAGCTTTTTTGCTTTGTTTTTCAGCCATCTACGAATTACATTGAAAGTTTCTGTTGCTAGTTTTTTAACCCTTTGAGTGCCAGAGGGGTGTGAAATGCTTTTGTTTGCAAGGCTTTGCATTATCCTTTTGGCTATCAAAGGATGGAAGGAAAAAAACATTGCACAAGGTCTCTGTGACCTTAATCCATCCTGATGTCTCTGCCAATTTCTTTTGACTTTCTAAGGACCATTCAAATTCACTATGATGTCATAGGAGTGTGTATAACTGTCTGGTTATTTATAGGATGGGAGACCACCTGGGAATACAAGGTGCTGTAGGCTGTTTTTCTCCATTGTTTTTCAGCCATCTACAAATTAAATTGTAAAGTTTCTGTTGCTAGTTTATTAACACTTTGTGTGCCAGAGAGGTTCACAACACTTTGCTTTGCAAGGCTTTGCATTTTTCCTTTGGCACTCAAAGGATGGAAGGAAAAATACATTGCACCAGGTCTCTGGGGCCTTCATCTATATTGAAATCTCTGCCAATTAGTTTTGTCTTACTAAGGCCTATTAAAATCCACTATGATGTCTTAGGAGTGTGTATAATTGTCTGTTTATCTCCAGGATGGAATACAGCCTGGATATACAAGGTGCCGTAGGCACCTTTTTTGCTTTGTTTTTCAGCCATCTACGATTTACATTGAAAGTTTCTGTTTCTAGTTTATTAAACCTTTGAGTGCCAGAGGGGTGTGAAACGGTTTGCTTTGCAAGGCTTTGCGTTCTCCTTTTGGCAGTCAAAGGATGGAAGGAAAAAAACATTGCACTAGGTCCCTGGGACCTTCATCCATGTTGAAGTCTGTCAATTTGTTTTTTCTTCCTCAGGACCATTCAAATCCACTATGATGTCATAAGTGTGTGTAAAACTGTCTGGTTATTTCCATGATGGGAGACCACCTGGGAATACAAGGTGCCGTAGGCAGCGTTTTTGCTTTGTTTTTCAGCCAAGTATTACATTGAACGTGTCTGTTGCTAGTTTATTAATCCTTTGCGTGCCAGAGGGGGGCACAAAGCTGTGCTTTGCAATGCATTATGTACTCCCTTTGGCATTGAAAGGATGGAAGGAGAAAAAAACATTGCACCAGGTCTCTGGGGCCTTCATCCATATTGAAGTATCTGCCAATTTGTTTTGTCTTCCTAAGGACCGTTCAAATCCAATATGATGTCATAGGAATGTGTATAACTGTCTAGTTATTTCCAGGATGGGAGACCACCTGGGAATACAAGGTGCCATAGGCAGCTTTTTTGCTTTGGTTTTCAGCCATCTAATAATTACATTGAAAGTTTTTGTTGCTAGTTTATTAACCCTTTGAGTTCCAGAGGGGTGTGAAACGCTTTGCATTTCAAGGCTTTGCGTTCTCCTTTTGGCAGTCAAAGGATGGAAGGGAAAAAAAAATTGCATCACGTCTCTGTGACCTTCATCCATGTTGAAGTCTCTGTCAATTTATTTTCTCTTCCTCAGGACTATTCAAATCCACTATGATGTCTTAGGAGTGTGTATAACTGTCTGGTTATTTCCAGGATGGGAGACGGCCTGGGAATACAATATACCATAGGCAACATTTTTGCTTTCTTTTTCAGCAATCTACAAATTACATTGAAAGTTTCTGTAGCTAGTTTTTAACTCTTTGAGTGCCAGAGAGGTGTGAAACGCTGTGCTTTGCAATGCCTTATGTACTCTCTTTGACAGTTAAAGGGTGGAAGGAAAAAAACATTGCACCAGGTCTCTGGTACCTTCATCCATGTTGAAGTCTCTGCCAATTTGTTTTCTCTTCCTATGGACCATTCAAATCCACTATGATGTCATAGAAGTGTGTATAACTGTCTAGTTATTTCCAGGGTGGGAGACCGCCTAGTAATACAAGGTGCCGTAGGCAGCTTTTTTGCTTTGTTTTTCAGCCATCTATGTATTACATTGAAAGTTTCTGTTGCTAGTTTATTAACCCTTTGAGTGCCAGAGGGGTGTGCAACGCTTTGCTTTGCTATGTGTTATGTACTCCCTTTGACACGTAAAGGATGGAAGGAAAAAAAACATTGCTCTACGTCTTTGGAACCTTCATCCATGTTGAAGTCTATTCCACTTTGTTTTCTCTTCCTAAGGACCATTCAATTCCACTATGATGTCATAGTACTGTGTTTAACTGTCTGGTGATTTCAAGGATGGGAGACCACCTGGGAATGCAAGGTTCCGTAGTCTTCTTTTTTGCTTAGTTTTTGCAGTCATCTCCAAATTACTTTGAAAAGTTTCTGTTCTTAGTTTATTAACCCTTTGAGTGCCAGAGGGGTGCGCAATGGTTTGCTTTGCAAGGCTTTGCATTCTTTCTTTGGCACTGAAAGGATGGAAGGAAAAAAATCAGTGCAACAGGTCTCCGGGGCTTTCATCCATGTTGAAGTCTATGCCAATTTGTTTTGTCTTCCTAAGGACCATTCAAATCCACTATGATGTCATAGGACTGTGTATAACTGTCTGGTTATTTTTAGTATGGGAGACCGCCTGGGAATACATGGTGCCGTAGGCAGCTTTTTTGCTTTGTTTTTCAGCCATCTATGAATTACATTGAAAGTTTCTGTTGCTAGTTTATTAACCCTTTGAGTGCCAGAGGGGTGTGCAACGATGTGCTTTGCACTTCGTTATATACTCCCTTTGGCACGAAAAGGATGGAAGGAAAAAACACATTGCGCCATGTCTTTGGAGCCTTCATCCATGTTGAAGTCTCTGCCAATTTGTTTTGTCTTCCTAAGGACCATTCAAATCCACTATGATGTCATAGTAGCCTTCTTTTTTGCTTAGTTTTTGCAGCCATCTACAAATTACTTTGAAAAGTGTATGTTGGTAGTTTATTAACTCAAAGGATGGAAGGAAAAAAAACATTGCAACAGGTCTCTGTGACCTTCATCCATGTTGAAGTCTCAGCCAATTTGTTTTGTCTTCCTAAAGACCGTTCAAGTCCACTATGATGTCATAGGACTGTGTAGAGCTGTCTGGTGATTTCCTGGATGGGAGACCGCCTGGGAATACCAGGTAACATAGGCAGCTTTTCTGCTTAGTTTTTTAGCCATCTTCAATTTAAATTGTAAAGTTTCTGTTGCTCGTTTAGTAAACCTTTGAGTGCCAGAGGGGTGTGTAGCTCTGTGCTTTGCAATGAGTTATGTACTCCCTTTGGCACTCAATGGATGGAAGGAAAAAAAATATTGCACCAGGTCTCTGGGTCCTTCATCCATATTGAAGTCTCTGACAATTTGTTTTGTCTTCCTAAGGACCATTCAATCCACTATGATGTCATAGGAGTGTGTATAACTGTCTGGTTATTTTTAGTATGGGAGACTGCCTGGAAATACAATGTGCCGTTGGCAGCTTTTTTGGTTTGTTTTTCAGCCAACTAAGAATTACATTGAAAGTTTCGATTAGTAGTTTATTAACCTTTTGAGTGCCAGAGGGGTGTGAAATGTTTTGCTTTGCAAGGCTTTGCGTTCTCCTTTTGGCTGTCAAAGGATGGAAGGAAAAAAACATTGCACTAGGTCTCTGTGACCTTCATCCATGTTGAAGTCTCTGCCAATTTGTTTTGACTTCCTAAGGACCATTCAAATCCACTATGATGTCATAGGAGTGTGTATAACTGTCTGGTTATTAATAGGATAGGTGACCACCTGGGAATACAAGGTGCTGTAGGCTGCTTTTCTGCTTTGTTTTTCAGCCATCTACAAATTACATTGTAAAGTTTCTGTTTCTAGTTTATTAACCCTTGGAGTGTCAGAGGGGTGTGAAACGGTTTGCTTTGCAAGGCTTTGCGTTCTTCTTTTGGCAGTCAAAGGATGGAAGGAAAAAAACATTGTACAGGTCCCTAGGACCTTCATCCATGTTGAAGTCTCTGTCAGTTTGTTTTGTCTTCCTAAGGACCATTCAAATCCACTATGATGTCATAGGAGTGTGTATCACAGTCTGGTTATTTCCAGGATGGGAGAACGCCTTGCAATAAAGGGGGTCGTAGGCAGCGTTTTTGCTTTGTTTTTCAGCCATCTACGAATTACATTAAAAGTGTCTGTTGCTAGTTTATTAACCCTTTGAGTGCCAGAGGGGTGCGCAATGCTGTACTTTGCAACGCGTTATGTACTCCCTTTGGCACTGAAAGGATGGAAGGAAAAATAAAATTGCATCAGGTGTCTCTGCCAATTTATTTTGTCTTCCTAAGGACCGTTCAAATACACTATGTCATAGGAATGTGTATAACTGTCTAGTTATTTCCAGGATGGGAGACCGCCTGGGAATACAAGTTGCCGTAGGCAGCTTTTTTGCTTTGTTTTTCAGTTATCTACGAATTACAGTGAAAGTTTCTGTTGCTAGTTTATTAACCCTTTGAGTGCCAGAGGGGTGTGAAACGCTTTGCATTGCAAGGCTTCATGTTCTCCTTTTGGCAGTCAAACGATGGAAGGAAAAAAAATTTGCACCACGTCTCTGTGACCTTCATCTATGTTGAAGTCTCTGTCAATTTGTTTTGTCTTCCTATGGACCATTCAAATACACTATGATGTCATAGTACTGTGTATAACTGTCTGGTGATTTCAAGAATGGGAGACCACCTGGGAATGCAACGTTCCATAGCCTTCTTTTTTGCTTAGTTTTTGCAGTCATCTCCAAATTACTTTGAAAAGTTTCTGTTGTTAGTTTATTAACCCTTTGAGTGCCAGAGGGGTGCGCAATGGTTTGCTTTGCAAGGCTTTGCATTCGCCCTTTGGCACTCAAAGGATGGAAGGAACAAAAACATTGCACCAGGTCTCTGGGGCCTTCATCCATACTGAAGTGTCTGCCAATTTGTTTTGTCTTCCTAAGAACCATTCAAATCCACTATGATGTCATAGGACTGTGTATAACTGGTTATTTTTAGTATGGGAGACCGCCTGGGAATACAAGGTGCCGTAGTCAGTTTTTTTGCTTTGTTTTTCAGCCATCTATGAATTACATTGAAAGTTTCTGTTGTTAGTTTATTAACCCTTTGAGTGCAAGAGGGGTGTGCAATGCTGTGCTTTGCAATGCGTTATGTACTCTCTTTGGCACGAAAAGGAATGAAGGAAAAAACACATTGCACCATGTCTTTGGAGCCTTCATCCATGTTGAAGTCTATGCCAATTTGTTTTGTCTTCCTAAGGACCATTCAAATCCACTATGATGTCATAGTAGCCTCCTTTTTTGCTTAGTATTTGCATTGCAACAGGTCTCTGTGACCATCCATGTTGAAGTCTCAGCCAATTTGTTTTGTCTTCCTAAGGACCATTCAAGTCCACGATGATGTCAGAAGACTGTGTATAGCTGTCTAGTGATTTCCAGGATGGGAGACCGCCTGGGAATACAGGGTGCCATAGGCTGCTTTTCTGCTTTGTTTTTTAGCCAACTTCAAATGAAATTGTAAAGTTTTTATTGCTAGTTTAGTAACCCTTTAAGTGCCAGAGGGGTGTGTATAATGCTGTGCTTTGCAATGAGTTATGTACTCCCTTTGGCAGTCAAAGGATTTAAGGAAAAAAAAACATTGCACCAGGTCTCTGGGACCTTCAACCGTATTGAAGTCTGTGACAATATGTTTTGTCTTCTTAAGGACCATTCAAATCCACTATGATGTCATTGGAGTGTGTATAACTGTCTGGTTATTTTTAGTATGGGAGACCGCCTGGGAAAAGAAAGTACCGTTGCAGCTTTTTTGCTTTGTTTTTCAGCCATCTACGAATTACATTGAAAGATTTTGTTGCTAGTTTATTAACCCTTTGAGTGCCAGAGGGGGGTGAAATGCTTTGCTTTGCATTCTCCTTTTGGCAGTTATAGGATGGAAGGAAACAAACATTGCACTATGTCTCTGTGACCTTCATCCATGTTGAAGTCTCTGCCAATTTGTTTTGACTTCCTAAGGACCATTAAAATCCTCTATGATGTCATAGGAGTGTGTATAACTGTCTGGTTATTTATAGGATGGGAGACCGCCTGGTAATACAAGGTGCTGTAGGCTGCTTTTCTGCTTTATTTTTCATCCATCTACAAATTAAATTGTAAAGTTTCTTTTGCTAGTTTATTAAGACTTTGTGTGCCAGAGAGGTTCACAACGCTTTGCTTTGCAAGGCTTTGCATTCTCCCTTTGGAACTCATAGGATGGTAGGAAAAATACATTGCACCAGGTCTCTGGGGCCTTCATCTATATTGAAATCTCTGCCAATTAGTTTTGTCTTGCTAAGGACCACTATGATGTCTTAGGAGTGTGTATAACTGTCCGGTTATTTCCAGGATGGGAGATGGCCTGGGAATACAATATACCGTAGGCAGCGTTTTTGCTTTGTTTTTCAGCAATCTACGAATTACTTTGAAAGTTTCTGTTACTAGTTTATTAACCCTTTGAGTGCCAGAGGAGTGCGCAATGGTTTCCTTTGCAAGGCTTTGCATTCTCCCTTGGCACTCAAAGGATGGAAAGAACAAAAACATTGCAACAGGTCTCTGGTGCCTTCATCCATATTGAAGTATCTGCCAATTTGTTTTGTCTTCCTAAGGTCCATTAACATCCACTATGATGTCATAGGACTGTGTATAACTGGTTATTTTTAGTATGGGAGACCGCCTGGGAATACAGTGTGCCGTAGGCAGCTTTTATGCTTTGTTTTTCAGCCATCTGTGAATTACTTTGAAAGTTTCTGTTGCTACTTTATTAACCTTTTGAGTGCCAGAGGGGTGTGCAACGCTGTGCTTTGCAATGTCTTATGTACTCCCTTTGGCACGAAAAGGATGGAAGGAAAAAACACATTGGGCCATGTCTTTGTAGCCTTCATCCATGTTGAAGTCTATGCCACTTTGTTTTGTCTTCCTAAGGACCATTCAATTCTACTATGATGTCATAGTACTGTGTATAACTGTCTGGTGATTTCAAGGATGGTAGACCACCTGGGAATGCAAGGTTCCATAAACTTCTTTTTTGCTTAGTCTTTGCAGCCATCTCCAAATTACTTTGAAAAGTTCCTGTTGCTAGTTTATTAACCCTTTGAGTTCCAGAGGGGTGTACAACGCTTTGCTTTGCAAGGCTTTGCATCTCACTTTGGCACTCAAAGGATGGAAGGAAAAAAAAACATTGCACCAGGTCTCTGGGGCCTTCATCCATATTGAAGTATCTGCCAATTTGTTTTGTCTTCCTAAGGATCATTCAAATCCACTATGATGTCATAGGAGTGTGTATAACTGTCTGGTTATTTCCAGGATGGGATACCGCCTGGGAATACAAGCTGCCTTAGGCAGCGTTTTTGCTTTGTTTTTCAGGCATCTATGAATTACATTGAAAGTTTCTGTTGCTAGTTTATTAACCCTTTGAGTGCCAGAGGGGTGAGCAACGCTTTGCTTTGCTATGCGTTATGTACTCCCTTTGGCACAAAAAGGATGGAAGGAAAAAGAACATTGGGTCCTGTCTTTGGAGCCTTCATCCATGTTGAAGTCTATGCCACTTTGTATTGTCTTCCTAAGGCCCATTCAATTCCACTACGATGTCATAGTACTGTGTATAACTGTCTGGTGATTTCAAGGATGGGAGACCGCCTGGGAATGCAAGGTTCCGTAGCCTTCTTTTTTGCTTAGTTTTTGCAGTCATCTCCAAATTACTTTTGAAAAGTTTCTGTTGTTAGTTTATTAACCCTTTGAGTGCCAGAGGGGTGAGCAATGGTTTGCTTTGCAATGCTTTGCATTCTCCCTTTGGCACTCAAAGGATGGAAGAAAAAAAACATTGCACCAGGTCTCTGGGGCCTTCATCCATATTGAAGTATCGGCCAATTTGTTTTGTCTTCCTAAGGACCTTTCAAATCCACTGTGATGTCATAGGACTGTGTATAACTGTCTGTTTATTTCCAGGATGGAATACCTCCTGGGAATACAAGATGCCGTAGGCTGCTGTTTTGCTTTGTTTTTCAGCCATTTATTAATTACATTGAAAGTTTCTGTTTCTAGTTTATTAACCCTTTGAGTGCCAGAGAGGTGTGAAACGGTTTGCTTTGCAATCCTTTGCGTTCTACTTTTGGCAGTTAAAGGATAGAAGGAAAAAAACATTGCACCAGGTCCCTGGGACCTTCATCCACGTTGAAGTCTCTGTCAATTTGTTTTGTCTTCCTAAGGACCATTCAGATCCACTATGATGTCATAGGAGTGTGTATAACTGTCTGGTGATTTCCAGGATGGGAGACCGCCTGGGAATACAAGGTTCCGTAGGCAGCGTTTTTGCTTTGTTTTTCAGCCATCTGCGAATTACTTTGAAAGTGCCTGTTACTAGTTTATTAACCCTTTGACTGCCAGAGGGGTGCGCAACGCTGTCCTTTGCAATGCATTATGTACTCCCTTTGAGTGCCAGAGAGGTGTGAAACTGTTTGCTTTGCAAGCCTTTGCGTTCTACTTTTGGCAGTTAAAGGATGGAAGGAAAAAAAATTGCAACAGGTCTCTGGGGCCTGTATCCATAATGAAGTCTCTGCCAATTTCTTTTGTCTTCCTAAGGACCGTTCAAATCCACTATGATGTCATAGGAATGTGTAGAACTGTCTAGTTATTTCCAGGATGGGAGACCTCCTGGGAATACTAGGTGCAGTAGCCCTCTTTTTTGCTTAGTTTATGCAGCCATCTCCAAATTACTTTGAAAAGTTTCTGTTGCTAGTTTATTAACCCTTTGAGTGCCAGAGGGGTGTGAAACGCTTTGCAAGGCTTTGCGTTCCCCTTTTGGAAGTCAAAGGATGAAGGAAAAAATAAATTGTACCACGTCTCTGTGACCTTCATCCATGTTGACGTCTCTGTCAATTTGTTTTGTCTTCCTAAGGACCATTCAAATCCACTATGATGTCTTAGGAGTGTGTCACGGTTTGTTAAGACTCTCAGACGTAAGGTTTAGGTAAAAACATAACTTTATTGAAAAGTTAAGGCAATCCCATAGGGTTTTCATACACATACAAACATCACATATATATATAAGCAATTGGCAATTGAGATAGGTTCTACCGGCCTTGCAAATAATACCAGCAAGGCAACCCAAGCAATACTGAAGGAATAGTGATAAGTAGGCTCTACCGGCCCTGCTAATACCGGGCAAGGCAACTGTAAGATGGTATCGTGCTGGTTCTACCGGCCTTACCAATACTGGGCAGGGCAGCCTGAGGAATACACAAGGAATAGGCTCTACCGGCCCTGCCAATGCCGGGTAAAGGTTCTACCTGCCTTACCAATACCGGGCAGGGCAGCCCAAGAAGGGAGACACCACTAAGACCAGTGACTGTCAGATGACAATGACAGTAGGATGGTAAATAGAGTATACGGTCAAGCTGTCTCACCCAAGGAGATGCTAGTGTCTGTACACATCTGAAACAAGTGCTGCTAGAACTGGACAGCACCAGAAGCCTGACTGCAAGTCAGTGAGTAAACCAGCGTCCGCACGCTGGGACCAACAACTGCACCTTGAGCCGCAAGGCAACTGGAGTAAACCAGCATCTGCACGCTGGAACCAACAGGCAGTAGAATGAGCCACAAGGCTAATGGAGTAAACCAGCATCCGCACGCTGGAACCAACAGACAGTATTGTGAGCCGCAAGGCTAATGGAGTAAACCAGCGTCCGCACGCTGGGACCAACAGACAGTATTGTGAGCCGCAAGGCTAATGGAATAAACCAGCGTCCGCACGCTGAGACCAACAGACAGAATGTCGCCGGAGCGACAGGAGAGAAATATCGCCATAGGAACTGAACACAGGAAAGAGCAGGAACAGGCCGAGGCTCAACCGGGACGAGCACAGCAAGTCGGCTCGCAAACGGAACGACAGCAACCGGAACCGGACTGGAACTGACAAGCAGGCAGGAACACCGGAACAGGTAAACTCAGGAACTCAGGAACAGGCCAAATAGCTTCAGCAGACAGGCAAAGTGAATGCTGTTAGAGACACCACGAAAGGGCAACTAAAGGGTGCCCAGACTGAGTTTAAAAAGGCAACCAGAGACGGGCTGACTGCAGACAGCCAATGGGAGCCCCCTGCAGGTGATAGACAGAGAAATGCAGCAATCACGGGCACCGTGATAGTGTGTTTATAATTGTCTGGTTATTTCCAGGATGGGAGACGGCCTGGGAATACAATATACCATAGGCAGCGTTTTTGCTTTGTTTTTCAGCAATGTACGAATTACATTGAAAGTTTCTGTTGCTAGTTTATTAAGCCTTTGAGTGCCAGAGGGGTGCACAACGCTGTGTTTTGAAATGCATTATGTACTCCCTTTGGCAGTTACAGGATGGAAGAAAAAAAACATTGCACCAGGTCTCTGGGACCTTCATCCACGTTGAAGTCTATGCCAATTTGTTTTGTCTTCCTAAGGACCATTCAAATCCACTATGATCTCATAGGAGTGTGTATAACTGTCTGTTTATTTTCAGGATGGAATACCGCCTGGGAATGCAAGGTGCCGTTGGCAGCGTATTTGCTTTGTTTTTCAGCCATCTACGAATAACATTGAAAGTGTCTGTTGCTAGTTTATTAACCCTTTGAGTGCCAGAGGGGTGCACAACGCTGTGCTTTGAAATGCGTTATGTACTCCTTTTGGCACTCAAAGGATGGATGGAGAAAAAAACTGTAACAGGTCTCTGGGGCTTTCTGTAACGGTTTTATCAGACACTCAGACCAGAAAAAATAAAACACAGTTTTATTGAGAACAAATGAGGAACATGACCCCCTAAGGGCAGAAATAGGTATTGACATGTAACTGAAGGCAAATATGGATATATAGCAGACACAGTATGGATAAGGAGCAATGCTGTATAATGCAAAGGGAACAGAGTATAACAAGGGTTAAAATCCAATGCAAGTAATCAGTCTCTGTTGTGGTGTGTTAAGACAACGCCCGGTAGATGACAAGAGACTGAGGTGCGAGGTGGAGAGCAACTTAGTATTGAGTCCAAGCAGGAGTCCACAAAGGACTGGCAATATGTAAGACCAACTACTTGTGCTAGATAGAGCAAAATGGTACTAGAGCCCTGAGCACTCTGCTGTTCGTAACGGGATTAACAACACTGCGTGAGCTGAATGAGACCAGAGCCAATGGCACCCTTCCGGTGCTAAATGGGTTAATAACACTGCGAGAGCTAAATGGACCAGAGCCAGTAGCACCCCTTGGTGCGTTAATGGATACACAAACACTGCCAGAGCTGAGTAGGACCAGAGCCAGTGGCACCCTTCCGGTGCGTAAATGGAGCAAGTGTATTGCAAGAGCTATCGGTATAGGAAGTCACAACTGCTCTGCAAGTAAAGCGGATAGGCACGGTAATGAAGGCAACCAGCACAGTAAGTGTTAACGGAGAGGCTCGGTATTGGAGGCAACAAGCTCGGCAAGTGTTACGGAGAGGCTCGGTATTGGAGGCAACAGGCTCAGCAAGTGTTAACGGAGAGGCTCGGTATAGGAGGCAACCAGCACTGCAAGTGTTAACGGACAGACTCGGTAATGGAGGCAACAAGCTCAGCAAGTGTAACGGATGGGCTCAGGATCGGAAGCAACTAGCACTGCAAGGGTGAAGTGGGAGGTCAGCATATACTGCACACAGTTCACAATGTCGCCAGGCGACATAGATGAGATCTCGCTGGAACAGGATCACAGGACACATGTCACGGAGCAGGAACATCAGCCAGGCCGGGTCAGACACGGAGCAAGAGCGTCAGTGAAGCCAGATCAATCAGTGAGCAGGAACTTTAGCCAGGGCGGGTCATATACGGAGCATGAGCGTCAGACAAGCCGGATCAATCACGGAGAAGGAACGTCAGCCAGACCGGGTCATACACAGAGCAGAAACCAGTAGAGTAGTCAGACAGTCCAAATCGGTACACAGGAACGCAGGAACACAGCAACGGAAGCACTGGTACTGGAACACCACGAAAGGGCACTTGACAGGTGTCAGAGGCCCGGTATAAGAAGGCCATACTGGGCAGGATTAACCAACCTCCACCAACAGGAACACACCACAGCAGAGAGTGACAGAAAATCACGGGAACAGTGATAGTTTCATCCATAATGAAGTCTCTGACAATTTTTTTTGTCTTCCTAAGGACTGCTATGATATCATAGGAGTGTGTATAACTGTCTGGTTATTTCCAAGATGGGAGACCGCCTGGGAATACAACGTGCCATAGCCTTCTTTTTTGCTTAGTTTTTGCACCCATCTCCAAATTACTTTGGAAAGTTTCTGTTGCTAGTTTATTAACCCTTTGAGTGCCAGGGGGTGCGCAACGCTTTGCTTTGCAAGGCTATGCATTCACCCTTTGGCACTCAAAGAATAGAAGGAAAAAAAACATCGCACCAGGTCTCTGGGACCTTCATCCATGTTGAAGTCTCTGCCAATTTGTTTTGTCATCCTAAGGACCATTCAAATCCACTATGATGTCATAGGAGTGTGTATAACTGTCTGGTTATTTCCAGGATGGGAGACCGCCTGGGAATACAAGGTGCCGTAGGCAGCGTTTTTGCTTTGTTTATCAGCCATCTACGAACTACATTGAAAATATCTATTGCTAGTTTATTAACCCTTTGATTGCTAGAGGGGGTGTGAAACGCTTTGCTTTGCAAGGTTTTGTGTTCTCCTTTTCGCAGTCAAAGGATGGAAGGTAAAAAAACATTGCACCAGGTCTCTGGGGCCTTCATTCATATTGCAGTCTCTGCCAATTTGTTTTGTCTTCCTAAGGACCATTCAAATCCACTATGATGTCATAGTACTGTGTATAACTGTATGGTGATTTCCAGGATGGGAGACCGCCTGGGAATACAAGGTGCTGTAGCCTTCTTTTTTGCTTAGTTTTTGCAGCCATCTCCAAATTACTTTGAAAAGTTTCTATTCCTAGTTAAGGCTTTGCATTCTCCCTTTGGCACTCAAAGGATGGAAGGAAAAAAAACATTGCACCTGGTGTCTGGGGCCTTCATCCATGTTGAAGTCTCTGCCAATTTGTTTTGTCTTCCTAAGGACCATTAAAATCCACTATGATGTCATAGGAGTGTGTATAACTGTCTGGTTATTTCCAGGATGGGAGACCACCTGGGAATACAAGGTGCCGTAGGCAGCTTTTTTACTTTGTTTTTCAGCCATCTACGAATTACATTGAAAGTTTCTGTTGCTAGTTTATTAACCATTTGAGTGCCAGATGGGTATGGAACGCATTGAAAAAGAATGCCAGAGCGGTGTGAAACGCTTTGCTTTGCAAGGTTTTGCGTTCTCCTTTTGGCAGTCAAAGGATGGAAGGAAAAAAAACATTGCACCAGGTCTCTGGGGCCTTCATCCATATTGAAGTCTATGCCAATTTGTTTTGTCTTCCTAAGGACCATTCAAATCCACTATGATGTCATAGGAGTGTATAACTGTCTGGTTATTTTCAGGATGGGTGACTGCCTGGGAGTACTGGGTGCCGTAGGTAGTTTTTTTTTCTTTGTTTTTCTGCCATATACGAATTACATTGAAAGTTTCTGTTGCTGGTTTATTAACCCTTTGAGTGCCAGAGAGGTGTTAAATGGTTTGTTTTGCAAGGCTTTGCATTCTCCTTTTGGCAGTCAAAGGATGGAAGGAAAGAGAACATTGCACTAGGTCTCTGGGGCCTTCATCCATACTGAAGTATCTGCCAGTTTGTTTTGTCTTCCTAAGGATCATTCAAATCCACTATGATGTCATAGGAGTGTATAACTGTCTGGTTATTTTCAGGATGGGAGACTGCCTGGAAATACAAGGTGCCATAGGCTGCTTTTCTGCTTTTTTTTCAGACATCCACAAATTAAATTGTAAAGTTTCTGTTGCTAGTTTATTAACCCTTTGAGTGCCAGAGGGGTTCACAACGCTTTGCTTTGCAAGGTGTTGTGTACTCCCTTTGGCACTCAAAGGATGGAAGGAAAAAAAAAATTGCACCAGGTCTCTGGGACCTTCATCCGTGTTGAAGTCTATGCCAATTTGTTTTGTCTTCCTAAGGACCATTCAAATCCACTATGATGTCATAGTACTATGTATAACTGTCTGGTGATTTCTAGGATGGGAGACCGCCTGGGAATACAAGGTGCCGTAGCCTTCTTTTTTGCTTAGTTTTTGCAGCCGTCTCCAAAGTACTTTGAAAAGTTTCTATTGCTAGTTTGTTAACCCTTTGAGTGCCAGAGGGGTGCGCAACGCTTTGCTTTGCAAGGCTTTGCATTCTTCCTTTGGCACTCAAAGGATGGAAGGAAAAAAAACATTTCACCATGTTTCCTGGGCCTTCATCCATCTTGAAGTCTCTGCCACTTTGTTTTGTCTTCCTAAGGACAATTCAAATCCACTATGATGTCATAGGAGTGTGTATAACTGTCTGGTTATTTTTAGTATGGGAGACCTCCTGGGAATACAAGGTGCCGTTGGCAGCTTTTTTGCTTTGTATTTCAGCCATCTACGAATTACATTGAAAGTTTCTGTTGCTGGTTTATTAACCCTTTGAGTGCCAGAGGGGTGTGAAACGGTTTGTTTTGCAAGGCTTTGCATTCTCCATTTGGCAGTCAAAGGATGAAAGGAAAGAGAACAATTCAAATCCACTATGATGTCATAGGAGTGTGTATAACTGTCTGGTTATTTTTAGTATGGGAGACCGCCTGGGAATACAAGGTGCCGTAGCCTTCTTTTTTGCTTAGTTTTTGCAGCCGTGTCCAAATTTCTTTGAAAAGTTTCTATTGCTCCCTCTTCAATTCCCCTCTTACCTCCCCCTTCCCCAGGTAGCATCGGTGGCAGACACGGCACCTCCCGGTATCATTTCTCATGACTCCTATTAAATTGGTAACCATCAACGTAAAGGGTTTGAACTCCCCTAACAAGCGCTCTCTTGTTCTGAGAGACTTTTGCAGAATGAAAGTTGATATTCTGTTCCTACAAGAAACTAATTTTCTAGCTTCGGAGTCCCCCAGGCTTCATGATCGTCAATTCCCTATGGCTTATTTCTCTTCTGCTGCAGAAAAGAAAAGAGGTTTGGGCATTTTGTTGCGATCCTCTGTCCCTTGGAGTTTTCTGTAGTTCAAATCAGATGGGGAGGGACAATACCTTCTCCTTAAGGGCATCCTCTTTAACAAAAAGGTTGTATTGGCCTCGGTTTATGGTCCTAATACACACCAGGTCTCCTTTCTCAAAAGATTCGTGGACATTTTGGATGATTTTGCAGATTGCCTTGTCATTTTTGGAGGAGACCTGAACTTGGCACTAGACCCCCAAATCTCATCCAAATCTTGTATCAAACTTGCACATCTCAAATCTCTCCGTCTTCAGCTTGCCAAGCTTCAATTGTTGGATGTGTGGCGGATTCAACACCCACGGGACAGAGACTTCTCTTTCTACTCTTTCCCCCATAACCCTTACAGTAGGATTGACTATATCTTTGTGTCTCAATCCCTTCTTCATCTTATCCAATCCTCATCTATTGACATTGTCTCTTGGACAGACCACTCCCCGGTGTCAGTCTCTCTATCTTTTCCCCTACACTCGGAACAACCCACTCATTGGATTATGAATGAATCGCTTCTACAGGATCCTGCAACTGTGCACACCCTGACTGAGTTTCTCAAAGATTACTTTACAACTAACAACACGACGGATGTCTTTGCCCATACTGTATGGGAAGCCCATAAAAGTGTTTTACGTGGTCACCTAATTAAACTTGGGTCTCGTAGAAAACGGGATAGGCAGGCGAAGCTTAACGATCTCATAAACAGAATTCATACTCTTGAATTGAAACATAGATGTACCTTAAATGAGTCGGACAGGACAGAATTAGAGACCCTGAAAGATGAACTTAATTCCGTTCTTAAATAATCTGTTGAGAAATCATTCTTCTACTGGAATTTCGTCATTTTTTGGAAGGGAATAAATGTGGGAAGTCTTTGGCTACTCTGATCAAACAGAGGAGGAGAATCATAGCGGTAACGCACATCAGAGATAACTTGGGTATCTTACACAAATCCTTTCCCTCCATCGCCGCATCATTTCGTTCATTTTATCATTAACTGTACAACTTGGAAGGGGCTGACACGATGAACATGTCCTCTGAAGACGTACGTATTCAAGCGTTCTTACAAAAAGCATCATTGCCCTGTATTCCGTTGGCCACTTGTGATGCTCTGGAACGACCCTTCACCTTAGACGAGGTTGATACAGTGTTGAAATCTGTGAAACTGGGCAAATCACCTGGCCCAGATGGCTTTTCAGCTCTCTATTATAGGACTTTTCGGAAAACTCTAGCTCCTTACTTGCTCGAGACCTTTAATCTGGCCTTTTCCGGCATTGCTTTTCATCCACAATCCCTAGAAGCTCACATTTCAATTTTGCCCAAACCTGAGAAAGATCCTTCGTTATGCAGCAGCTACAGGCCCATATCATTATTGAAGTTAGATCTCAAATTGTATGCTAAGCTGATAGCGTTACGACTCCGCCCCATCCTTACCTCTATTGTACATCCAAATCAAAATGGTTTTGTACCCGGTCGTGAGATGAGATAACACCGCCACTGCACTCTCTCTGACTCAATCTGCCTTACTCCGATGGATCCCGTCCATATGCCTTACAATAGATGCAGAAAAGGCCTTTGACCGGGTTCGATGGTCTTACCTGGAAGCCGTCCTCAGACAGTTTGGCTTTGGCCCTCGCATTTTGTCAGGCATTATGAGTATGTATTCCTCTCCTAGTGCTAGGGTTAAAGTTAACAGTGTTTTATCAGATTCATTCGCAATAACAAATGAAACTCGTCAGGGTTGCCCTTTGTCTCCTATCCTTTTTGTTTTAGCCCTGGAACCCTTCTTGAACATTGTACGTACTACTCAACTAATTACTGGTATTCAGTCTGGCAAAACTAACTTTAAAATTGCTGCATATGCTGACGATGTACTATTCTTTCTTTCAGACCCTCCTAACTCACTACCCCCCTTGATCGCCACTTTGAAGGAATACTGCTTAGTCTCATAGGCGAGGATCAACTTTTACAAGTCAGAAATTTTGAACCTCACTCTTCCTGAACATACTGTACAGCTCCTATAACGCTCATTTCCGTTTAAATGGGCGGCTTCTTCAATCCAATACTTGGGGGTCTGGCTCTCTTCTGACTTACGTTCTCTTCCGGACCTTAATTTCACTCCTCTTCTACTTTTTATCTCTGAGGACCTTTCCAGATGGATGTCACTACCCATTTCCTGGTTCAGCCGCAACAACCTGGTTAAAATGATGGTTATTCCCAAAGTCTTATACTTGTTTAATGCTTTACCTATCCATATCCCACAATGGATTCTTCATGCCCTTCAGGCCTTGGTGTCCTGGTTTATTTGGGCTCGGAAGAAACAACGGCTTAGACGCGATATTCTGACCCATCGGGGGGATCAATATGCTGGATTTCTCTTTATACTAGAAAGCAGTTATCCTATCTAAGATTTATGATTTTGTATGCTCCCCACCTAAATTTTGGACGGAATCTCTGGGGGAGGCTTTGGGTCGTTTCGATCTGTTACAAATACTGCTTAATCATTCTCACCCGATTCCGCACACTTGTAAGGACAATTGTGTCCTCAACCATCTATCAGTACGTGGAGAGAGGTCAGCTCCTCTCTCCAGATTGCTCCCCTGCCTTCTCCTTTGGCATCTGTCCTTGGGAATCCAGACTTTGTTGTAGGCTCTCTTGACTCTTCCTTTGAGAATTGGAGCTTGAAGGGCATGGACACCTTACAATCCTTGCTCAGGTCAGGTCTTTTCCCCACTGCGCTGGACCTTGCCGTGCCTTGCTTATTCTTCTTACTTCTTCTTATAACTCTCGCTTTATATCCTCTTCATCCTTTTTTTCAATTCTCCTTGTCTTGGTGCTACATGAGCCCTTGTCGCTTAAGTCTTCACGTGTCCTACTGTTGTATTACCAAAAACTGCAAATGTTCTCAACATCAATTTTCTTGTAATGTTGTTCTTCTTTTACAAGTTATGTTACTATATTTTTCTTTTTCTTGCTTTTGGGTCCTAGGACCCTCATTTGATATGTTTTTTCTCTGATGACTTATGTATGTAATCTACACTATTTTCAATAAAGCCTTTTTAAAAAAAGAAAAGTTTCTATTGCTAGTTTATTAACCCTTTGAGTGCCAGAGGGGTGTGCAACGCTTTGCTTTGCAAGGCTTTTCATTCTCCCTCACTCAAAGGATGGAAGGAAAAAAAAATATTTCACCATGTTTCCTGGGCCTTCATCCATATTGAAATCTTTTTTGCTTAGTTTTTGCAGCCATCTTCAAATTACTTTGAAAAGTTTCTGTAGCTAGTTTATTAACCCTTTGAGTGCCAGAGGGGTGTGAAACGCTTTGCGTTCTCCTTTTCGCAGTCAAAGGATGGAAGGAAAAAAAAAACATTGCACCACATCTCTGTGACCTTCATCCATGTTGAAGTCTCTGGCAATTTGTTTTGTCTTCCTAAGGACCATTCAAATCCACTATGATGTCATAGTACTGTGTATAATTGTCTGGTTATTTCCAGTATGGGAAACTGCATGGGAATACAAGGTGGCGTAGCCCTCTTTTTTGCTTAGTATTTTCAGGCATCTCCCAATTACTTTGAAAAGTTTGTGTTGTTAGTTTATTAACCCTTTGAGTGTCAGAGGGGTGTGAAACGCTTTGCTTTGCAAGGTTTTGCGTTCTTCTTTTCGCAGTCAAAGGATGGAAGGAAAAAAACATTGCACCAGGTCTCTGGGGCCTTCATCCATATTGCAGTCTCTGCCAGTTTGTTTTGTCTTCCTAAGGACCATTCAAATCCACTATGATGTCATAGGAGTGTGTATAACTATCTGGTTATTTCCAGGATGGGAGACCACCTGGGAATACAAGGTGCCATAGGCAGCGTTTTTGTTTTGTTTTTCAGCCATCTACGAATTACATTGAAAGTGTCTGTTGCTAGTTTATTAACCCTTTGAGTGCCAGAGGGGTGCGCAATGCTGTGCTTTGCAGTGCGTTATGTACTCCTTTTGGCACTCAAAGGATGGAAGGAAAAAAAAAACTGTAACGGTCTCTGGGGCCTTCTGTAACAGTTTTATCAGACACTCAGACCAGAGGTAAAAAATAAAACACAGTTTTATTGAGAACAAATGAGGAACACGGCTCCCTAAGGGCAGAAATAGGTATTGACACGTAACTGAAGGTAAATATGGATATATAGCAGACACAGTACGGATAAGGAGCAATACTGTATAATGCAAAGGGAACAGAGTATAACAAGGGTTAAAATCCAATGCAAGTAATCAGTCTCTGTTGTGGTGTGTTAAGACAACGCCCAGTAGATGACAAGAGCAGCCAGAGACTTTGGTGCGAGGTGGAGAGCACCTTAGTATTGAGTCCAAACAGGAGTCCACAAAGGACTGGCGATATGTAAGACCAACTACTTGTGCTAGAGCAAAATGGAACTAGAGCCCTGAGCATTCTGCCGTGCGTAACAGGATTAACAACACTGCGTGAGCTGAATGAGACCAGAGCCAATGGCACCCTTCCGGTGCTAAACGGGTTAATAACACTGCGAGAGCTAAATGGACCAGAGCCAGTAGCACCCCTTGGTGCGTTAACGGATACACAAACACTGCCAGAGCTGAGTAGGACCAGAGCCAGTGGCACCCTTCCGGTGCGTAAATGGAGCGAGTGTATTGCAAGAGCTATCGGTATAGGAAGTCACAACTGCTCTGCAAGTAAAGCGGATAGGCACGGTAATGAAGGCAACCAGCACAGTAAGTGTTAACGGAGAGGCTCAGTATTGGAGGCAACAAGCTCGGCAAGTGTTATGGAGAGGCTCGGTATTGGAGGCAACAGGCTCAGCAAGTATTAACAGAGAGGCTCGGTATAGGAGGCAACCAGCACTGCAAGTGTTAATGGACAGGCTTGGTAATGGAGGCAACAAGCTCAGCAAGTGCAACGGATGGGCTCAGGATCGGAAGCAACTAGCACTGCAAGGGTGAAGTGGGAGGTCAGCATATACTGCACACAGTTCACAATGTCGCCAGGCGACATAGATGAGATCTCGCTGGAACAGGATCACAGGACACAGGTCATGGAGCAGGAACGTCAGCCAGGCCGGGTCATACATGGAGCAAGAGCGTCAGACAAGCCGGATCAATCACGGAGCAGGAACGTTAGCCAGGCCGGGTCATACACAGAGCAGGAACCAGTAGAGTAGTCAGACAGGCCAAATCGGTACACAGGAAAGCAGGAACACAGCAACGGAAGCACTGGTACTGGAACACCATGAAAGGGTACTTGACAGGTGTCAGAGGCCCAGTATAAGAAGGGAATACTGGGCGGGATTAACCATGCGCCACCAATAGGAACACACCACAGCAGAGAGTGACAGAAATTCACAGGAACCGTGATAGTTTCATCCATAATGAAGTCTCTGCCAATTTCTTTTGTCTTCCTAAGGACCATTCAAATCCACTATGATGTCATAGTACTGTGTATAACTGTCTGGTGATTTCCAGGATGGGAGACCTCCTGGGAATACAAGGTGCAGTAGCCCTCTTTTTTGCTTAGTTTATGCAGCCATCTCCAAATTACTTTGAAAAGTTTCTGTTGCTACTTTATTAAACCTTTGAGTGCCAGAGGTGTGTACAACGCTTTGCTTTGCAAGGCTTTGCATTCTCCCTTTGGCACTCAAAGGATGGAAGGAAAAAAAAACATTGCACCAGGTCTATGGGGCCTTCATCCATATTGAAGTCTCTGCCAATTTGTTTTGTCTTCCTAAGGACCATTCAAATCCACTATGATGTCATAGGAGTGTGTATAACTGTCTGGTTATTTCCAGGATGGGAGACCGCCTGGGAATACAAGGTGCCATAGGCAACTTTTTTCTTTGTTTTTCAGCCATCAACTAATTACATTGAAAGTTTCTGTTGCTAGTTTATTAACCCTTTGAGTGCCAGAAGGGTGTGAAATGGTTTCCTTTGCAAGGCTTTGCGTTCTCCTTTTTGCAGACAAAGGATGGAAGGAAAAAAAACATTTCACCAGGTCTCTGGGACCTTCATCCATGTTGAAGTCTATGCCAATTTGTTTTGTCTTCCTAATGACCATTCAAATCCACTATGATGTCATAGTACTGTGTATAACTGCCTGGTGATTTCCAGGATGGGAGACTGCCTGGGAATACAAGGAGCCGTAGCCTTCTTTTTGCTTAGTTTTTGCAGCATTCTCCAAATTACTTTGAAAAGATTCTGTTGCATGTTTATTAACCCTTTGAGTGCCAGGGGGTGTGAAACGGTTTTCTTTGCAAGGCTTTATGTTCTCCTTTTGGCAGTCAAAGGATGGAAGGAAAAAAACACTGCACAAGGCCCCTGGGACCTTCATCCATGTTGAAGTCTCTGCCAATTTGTTTTGTCTTCCTAAGGACCATTCAAATCCACTATGATGTCATAGGGGTGTGTATAACTGTCTGGTTATTTCCAGGATGGGAGACCACCTGGGAATACAAGGTGCCGTAGGCAGAGTTTTTGCTTTGTTTTTCAACCATCATCGAATTACATTGAAAGGTTCTGTTGCTAGTTTTGTAACCCTTTGTGTGCCAGAGGAGTGCGCAACGGTGTGCTTTGCAATGCGTTATGTTTCCCTTTTCGCACGAAAAGGATGGAAGGAAAAAAAACTTTGCGCCATGTCTTTGGAGCCTTCATCCATGTTGAAGTCTCTTCCAATTTGTTTTGTCTTCCTAAGGACCATTCAAATGCACTATGATGTCATAGGAGTGTGTATAACTGTCTGGTTATTTTCAGGATGGGAGACCACCTGGGAATACAAGGTGCCGTAGACAGCTTTTTTGCTTTTTTTTTCAGCCTTCTACGAATTACATTGAAAGTTTCTGTTGCTAGTTTAGTAACCCTTTGTGTGCCAGAGGAGTGCTCAACGCTGTGATTTGCAATGCGTTATGTTCTCCCTTTGGCACAAAAAGGATGGAAGGAAAAAAAACATTGCGCCATGTCCTTGGAGCCTTCATGCATGTTGAAGTCTCGGCCATTTTGTTTTGTCTTCCTAAGGACCATTCAAATACACTATGATGTGTGTATAACTGTCTGGTTATTTCCAGGATGGGAGACCGCCTGGAAATACAAGGTGCCGTAGTCTGCTTTTCTGCTTTGTTTTTCAGACATCTACAATATAAATTGTAAAGTTTCTGTTGCTAGTTTATTAATCCTTTGTAACGGTTTTCAAGACACTCAGACCAGCCGGTAAAATAAAACACAGTTTTATTAAATAAAAGAAATAGCAAGGAACGCCCTCTACAGGCGACAATAGGGAAAGTGAGCAATAGCAATAACAAATCAGTAGGTTAACAGGAAAGTAATGGTAACTTTACTGATAGGAAACAATAGCCAGGCTACTCAAGGGTTAATACAACAAAGTCAGTCTCAATTGTGGAGTTTGGTACCCCCAAGGTGGTGATATCTCTGCAGATGGTAATGCACAGGAGGCTGATGAATGCACAATCAGTACTGCCTTAGATGATAGCGGCACATAGCCCCCACGGGTGTAGCGATGAAGACCACAATGGAAGTTAGTGCTAGAGTCGGTAGCCCTCACGGGCGTCCCTAATGGTGACTGCTTGATCGCAAAAACTGGCCAATAGCCCCCACGGGAGTAATAGAGGAAACCAGAAATATAGTGATTCGAGCCTTTAGCCCCCACGGGTGTATACCGGAGAAACCTGCCAGAGCTTAAGCCAAAAGCTCCCACGGGCGTAACACTGAGACTGCTGAAACGCTGGAGATGGCCAATAGCCCCACGGGCGTATACCGGAGGCCACTCTGTGCTGCACAGGAGGTGAACCAATAGCCCCCATGGGCGTAAACCAGAGACAATTACTGAAGCCAATAGCGCCACACCGGACGCGACAATCAATACCGACTGCTCTGCTAATTGGAGGATGGAGCTGCCGTCTAAATAGGCGTACAAGTGGCCAGCTCGACAGTAGTAGTGGTACCCAGGAATAGGCTCAGTACTAAGTGTAGAAATATGCCAGCACCGAACAGGTTAAGCAGCTCGCAGAGGAATCAAGCTTAGCAGGAATGAGTAATGCTCTGCAAGTATTAAGGAGGCTCTTAACGGAGGCACAGTTCAGCAGTCGGTAACGGAGACTCAGCACAGGATGCCCAACATAGAAGCAGTACTGTGGCGAGATACAAACAGTCCGGTAAACAGCCTCAGCGGAAGTCAGAATGTCGCCACGGTGACAGTGGTGCAGGAAGCAGTTCACGCAGGTCTCAGGAACAAGCCGGTTCAGGTCACGGAGAAGGAAGTCAGCCAGGCCGGATCGGTACACGGAGATGGTTCTCAGACAAGCCAGATCAATCACAAGCAGGAACGTCAGTCAGGCCGGATCGGTACACGGAACAGGAACACAGGAGCGTAGTCAGGACAGGCCAAATCGGTACACAGGAAACAGGATCCACAGAAGACAGCAACAGCAACACTGGCTCAGGAACACCACGAAAGGGCAAGTGACAGGTGTCAATGGCTGGGTATAAAAAGGTCACCGGGGGCGGGCCAAACCTCCTCAGCCAATAGTGTAGCACCACAAGTGAGAATGACAGAAAGGGATCACGGGCACCGTGATACCCTTTGAGTGCCAGAGGGGTTCACAACGTTTTGGTTTGCAAGGCGTTGTGTACTCCCTTTGGCACTCAAAGGATGGAAGGAAAAAAAATTGCACCAGGTCTCTGGGACCTTTATCCATGTTGAAGTCTATGCCAATTTGTCTTCCTACAGACCATTCAAATCCACTATGATGTCATAGTACTGTGTATAACTGTCTGGTGATTTCCAGGATGGGAGACTGCCTGGGAATACAAGGTGCCGTAGCCTTTTTTTTTGCTTAGTGTTTGCAGCAGTCTCCAAATTAGTTTGAAAAGTTTCTATTGCTAGTTTATTAACTCTTTGAGTGCCAGAGGGGTGCACAATGCTTTGCTTTGCAAGTCTTTGCATTCTCCCTTTGGCACTCAAAGGATGGAAGGAAAACAAACATTGCTTCAGGTCTCTGGGGCCGTCATCCATATTGAATTCTCTGACAATTAGTTTTGTCTTCCTAAGGGCCATTCAAATCCACTATGACATCATTGGAGTGTGTATAACTGTCTGGTTATTTCCAGGATGGGAGACCGCCTGGGAATACAAGGTGCCATAGGCAGCATTTTTGCTCTGTTTTTCAGCCATCTACGAATTACATTGAAACTTTCTGTTGCTAGTTTAGTAACACTTTGTGTGCCAGAGGAGTGCGCAATGCTGTGCTTTGCAAAGCGTTATGTTCTCCCTTTGGCATGAAAAGGATGGAAGGAAAAAAAACAGTGCGCAATGTCTTTGGAGCCTTCATCCATGTTGAAGTCTATGCCAACTTGTTTTTTCTTCCTAAGGATCATTCAAATCCACTATGATGTCATAGTAGTGTGCATAACTGTCTGGTGATTTCCAGGATGGGAGACCGCCTGGGAATACAAGGTGTCGTAGCCTTCTTTTTTGCTTAGTTTTTGCAGCCATCTTCAAATTACTTTGAAAAGTTTCTGTTGCTAGTTTATTAACCCTTTGAGTGCCAGAGGGGTGTGAAATGCTTTGCTTTGCAAGGTTTTGCTTTCTCCTTTTCGCAGGCCTCTTTGACCATCCATGTTGAACTCTCTTCCAATTTGTTTTGTCTTTCTAAGGACCATTCAAATCCACTATGATGTCATAGGAGTGTGTATAATGGTCTGTTTTTTTCCAGGATGGGAGACCTCTTGGGAATACAAGGTGACGTAGGCAGCTTTTTTGCTTTTTTTTCAGCTATCTACGAATTACATTCAAAGTTTCTGTTCCTAGTTTACTAACCCTTTGAGTGCCAAAGTGGAGTGCAACGCTGGGCTTTGTAAGGCGTTGTGTACTCCCTTTGGCACTCAAATGAGGGAAGGAAAAAAAACATTACACCTGGTCCCTGGGACCTTCATCCATGTTCAAGTCTCTGCCAATTTGCTTTGTCTTCCTAAGGACCATTCAAATCCACTACGATGTCATAGGAGTGTGTATAACTGTCTAGTTATTTCCAGGATAGGAGATTTCTGGGAACACAAGGTGCCGTAGGCAGCATTTTTGCTTTGTTTTTCAGCCATCTACGAATTACATTGAAAGTTTCTGTTCCTACTTTACTAACCCTTTGAGTGCCAGAGGGATGCGCAACACTGGGCTTTGCAATGCGTTAAATACTCCCTTTGGCACTCACAGGATGGAAGGAAAAAAAAACATTGCACCAGGTCTCTGGCCCTTCATCCATACTGAAATATCTGCCAATTTGTTTTGTCTTCCTAAGGACCATTCAAATCCACTATGATGTCATAGGAGTGTGTACAACTGTCTGGTTATTTCCATGATGGGAGACCACCTGGGAATACAAGGTGCCGTAGGCAGCTTTTTTGCTTTGTTTTTCAGCCATATATGAATTAAATTGAAAGTTTCTGTTGCTAGTTTATTAACCCTTTGAGTGCCAGAGGGGTGTGAAAAGCATTGCTTTGCAAGCTTTTGCTGTCTCCTTTTCGCAATCAATGGATGGAAGGAAATGAAACATTGCAACAGGCCTCTGTGACCTTCATCCATGTTGAAGTCTCTGCCAATTAGTTTTGTCTTCCTAAGGACCATTCAAATCCACTATGATGTCATAGGAGTGTGTATAACTGTCTGGCTATTTCCAGGATGGGAGACCGCCTGGGAATACAAGGTGCCGTAGGCAGCGTTCTAGTATGTTTTTCAGCCATCTACGAATTACATTGAAACTTTCTATTGCTAGTTTAGTAACCCTTTGTGAGCCAGAGGAGTGCGCAACGCTGTGCTTTGCAATGTGTTATGTTCTCCCTTTGGCACGAAAAGGCTGGAAGGAAAAAAAAACAATGTGCCATGTCTTTGGAGCCTTCATCCATGTTGAAGTCTATGCCAATTTGTTTTTTCTTCCTAAGGACCATTCAAATCCACTATGATGTCATACTACTGTGTATAACTGTCTGGTGATTTCCAAGATGGGAGACCGCCAGGGTGTCGTAGTCTTCTTTTTTGCTTAGTTATTGTAGCCATCTCCAAATTACTTTGAAAAGTTTTGGTTGCTAGCTTATTAACCCTTTGAGTGTCAAAGGGGTGCACAACGCTTTGCAAGGCTTTGCATTCTCCCTTTGGCACTCAAAGGATGGAAGGAAAAAAAATGCACCAGGCCTCTGGAACCTTCATCCATATTGAACTCTCTGCCATTTTGTTTTGTCTTCCTAAGGTCCTTTCAAATCCACTATGATGTCATAGGAATGTGTATAACTGTCTGGTTATTTCCAGGATGGGAGACCGCCTGGGAGTATAAGGTGCCATAGGCAGCTTTTTTGCTTTGTTTTTCAGCCATCTACGAATTACTTTGAAAATTTCTGTTTCTAGTTTATTAACCCTTTGAGTGCCAGAAGGGTGTGAAACGCTTTGCACTGCAAGACTTTGCGTTCTCCTTTTGGCAATCAAAGGATGGAAGGAAAAAAATATTGCACCAGGTCTCTGTGACCTTCATCCATGTTAAAGTCTCTGCCAATTTGTTTTGCCTTCCTAAGGACCATTGAATTCCACTATGATGTCATAGGAATGTGTATAACTGTCTGGTTATTTCCAGGATGGGAGACCGCCTGGGAGTATAAGGTGCCGTAGGCAACTTTTTTGCTTTGTTTTTCAGCCATCTACGAATTACATTGAAAGCTTCTGTTGCTAGTTTATTAACCCTTTGAGTGCCAGTGGGGTGTGTATGTGTCTATGTCAATTTGTTTTGTCTTCCTAATGACCATTCAAATCCACTATGATGTCATAGTACTGTGTATAATTGTCTGTTTATTTCCAGGATAGGAGACCGCATGGGAATACAAGGGGGCGTATCCCTCTTTTTTGCTTAGTTTTTGCAGGCATCTCCAAATTACTTGGAAAAGTTTCTGTTGTTAGTTTATTAACCCTTTGAGTGCCAGAGGGGTGCACAACGGTTTGCTTTCCAACTGGTTATTTCCAGGATGGAAAACCGCCCGCGAATACAAGGTGCCGTAGGCAGCTTTTTTGCTTTGTTTTTCAGCCATCTACGAACTACATTGAAAGTTTCTGCTGCTAGTTTGTTAACCCTTTGAGTGCCAGAGAGGTGTGAAATGCTTTGCTTTGCAAGGTTTTGCGTTCTCCTTTTCACAGTCAAAGGATGTAAGGAGAAAAAACATTACAACAGGTCTCTGCAATTTGTTTTGTCTTCCTAAGGACCATTCAAATCCACTATGATGTCATAGGAGTGTGTATAACTGTCTGGTTATTTCCAGGATGGGAGACCGCCTGTGAATACAAGTTGTCGTAGGCAGAGTTTTTACTTTGTTTTTCAGCCATGTACGAATTACATTTTTTTAAATAATTTAATAATTCTTTATTTTTTATATAGCACACACAGATTATGCAGTGCTTTACACTCATATTGGTTCCTGTCCCCATTGGGGCTCACAATCTAAATTCACCTATCAGTATATTTTTTTTTGGAGTATGGGAGGAAACCGGAGTACCCGGAGGAAACCCACGCAAACATGGTGAGAACATACAAACTCATTGCAGATGTTGTCCTTGGTGGGATTTGAATCTAGGACCCCAGCGCTGCAAGGCAACAGTGCTAACCACTGAGCCACCGTGCACTGAAAGTTTCTGTTGCTAGTTTATTAACCCTTTGTGTGCCAGAGGGATGTGAAACACTTTGCTTTGCAAGACTTTGCGTTCTCCTTTTTGTAGTCAAAGTATGGAAGAAAAAAAAATATTGCACCACGTCTCTGTGACCTTCATCCATGTTGAAGTCTCTGCCAATTTGTTTTGTCTTCCTAAGGACCATTCAAATCCACTATGATGTCATAGGAGTGTATATAACTGTCTGGTTATTTCCAGGATGGGAGACCGCCTGGGAATACAAGGTGCTGTAGGTTGCTTTTCTGCTTTGTTTTTCAGCCATCTACAAATTAAATTGTAAAGTTTCTGTTTCTAGTTTATTAACCCTTTGAGTGCTAGTAGGGTTCACAACGCTTTGCTTTACAAGGCGTTGCGTACTCCTTATGGCACTCAAAGGATGGAAGGAAAAAAAATTGCACCAGGTCTCTGAGGCCTTCATCCATGTTGAAATCTATGCCAATTTGTTTTGTCTTCCTTATGACCATTCAATTCCACTATTATGTCATAGTACTGTGTATAGCTGTCTGGTGATTTCCAGGATGGAACAGCACCTGGGAATACAAGGTGCTGTAGGGAACTTTTTTGCTTTGTTTTTCAACCATCTACGAATTACATTGAAAGCTTCTGTTGTTAGTTTATTAACCCTTTGAGTGCCAGTGGCGTGTGAAAAGCTTTGCATTTCAAGACTTTGCGTTCTCCTTTTGACAGTCAAAGGATAGAAGGAAAAAAAAATTGCACCAGGTCTCTGGGGCCTTCATCCATGTTGAAGTCTCTGCCAATTTGTTTTGTCTTCCTAAGGACCATTCAAATCCTTTATGATGTCATAGGAGTGTGTATAACTGTCTGGTGATTTCCAGGATGGGAGACCACCTGGGAATACAAGGTGCCATAGGCAACTTTTTCTTTGTGTGTCAGCCATCTATGAATTACATTGAAAGTTTCTGTTGCTAGTTCTTTAACCCTTTGAGTGCCAGAGGGATGTGCAATGCTGTGCTTTGCAATGTGTTATGTACTCCCTTTGGCACGAATATTGTGGAAGGAAAAATCATTGCACCATGTTTTTGGAGCCTTCACTCATGTTGAAGTCTCTGCCAATTTTTTTTTGTCTTCCTAAGGGCCATTCAAGTCAACTATGATGTCATAGGACTGTGAATAGCTGTCTGTTGATTTCCAGGATGGGAGTCCACCTGGGAATACAAGGTGCCGTAGGCTGCTTTTCTGCTCTGTTTTTCAGCCATATACAAATTAAACTGTAAAGTTTCTTTTGCTAGTTTTTTAACCCTTTGAGTGCCAGAGGGGTGTGAAGCACTTCGCTTTGCAAGACTTTGTGTTCTCTTTTTCGCAGTCAAATGATGGAAGGAAAAAAAACATTACGCCAGGTCTCTGTGACCTTCATCCATGTTGAAATCTCTGACAATTTGTTTTGTCTTCCTAAGGACCATTCAAATCCACTGTGATGTCATAGGAGTGTGTATAAGTTTCTGGTGATTTCCAGGATGGGAGACCGCCTGGGAATACAAGATGCCGTAGGCTACTTTTTTGCTTAGTTTTTGCAGCTTTCTCCAAGTTACATTGAAAACTTTCTGTTGCTAGTTTATTAACCCTTTGAGTGCCAGAGGGGTGTGAAACGCTTTGCTTTGCAAGGGTTTGCGTCCTCCTTTTGGCAGTCAAAGTATGGAGGGAAAAAAAAAACATTGCACCAGGTTTCTGGGACCTTCATCCATGTTGAAGTCTCTGCCAATTTGTTTTGTCTTCCTAAGGACCATTCAAATCCACTATGATGTTATAGAACTGTGTATACCTGTTTGGTTATTTCTAGGGTGGGAGACCGCCTGGGAATACAAGGTGCTGTAGGAAGCTTTTTTTTTTTGTTTTTCAGCCATTTACAAATAAAATTGTAAAGTTTCTGTTGCTAGTTTATTAACCCTTTGAGTGCCAGTAGGGTTCACAACGCTTTGCTTTGCAAGGCATTGCGTACTCCCTATGACACTCAAAGCATGGAAGGAAAAAAAATCGCACCTGGTCTCTGGGGCCTTCTTCCATGTTGAAGTCTATGCAATTTGTTTTGTCTTCCTAAGGACCATTCAAATCCACTATGATGTCATAGTACTGTGTATAATTGTCTGGTTATTTCCAGGATAGGAGACCGCAGGGGAATACAAGGGGGCGCAGCCCTCTTTTTTGCTTAGTTTTTGCAGGCATCTCCAAATTACTTGGAAAAGTTTCTGTTGGTAGTTTATTAACCCTTTCAGTGCCAGAGGGGTGCGCAATGGTTTGCTTTGCAAGGCTTTGCGTTCTCGTTTTGACACTCAAAGTATGGATGGAAAAAAAACATTGCACCAATTCTCTGGGGCCTTCATCCATATTGAAGTCTCTGCCATTTTGTTTTGGGACCATTCAAATCCGCTATGATGTCATAGGAGTATGTATAACAGTCTGGTTATTTCCAGGATGGGAGACCGCCTGGAAATACAAAGTGCCGTAGGCAGCTTTTTTGCTTTGCTTTTTTTTAGCCATCTACGAATTACATTGAAAGTTTCTGTTGCTAGTTTATTAACCCTTTGAGTGCCAGAGGGGTGTGAAACACTTTGCATCGCAAGACTTTGCGTTCTCCTTTTTGTAGTCAAAGTATGGAAGAAAAAAAAAATATTGCACCAGGTCTCTGTCACCTTCATCCATGTTGAAGTCTCTGCCCATTTGTTTTGTCTTCCTAAGGACCATTCAAATCAACTATGATGCCATAGGAGTGTGTATAACTGTCTGGTTATTTCCAGGATGGGAGACAGCCTGGGAATACAATATACCGTAGGCATTGTTTTTGCTTTGTTTTTTAGCAATCTACGAATTACATTGAAAGTTTCTGTTGCTAGTTTATTAACCCTTTGAGTGCCAGAGGGGTGTGAAACACTTTGCTTTGAAGGCTTTGCGTTTTCCTTTTGGCACTCAAAGGATGGAAGGAAAACAAACATTGCACCATGTCTTTGGAGCCTTCATCCATGTTGAAGTCTATGCCAATTTGTTTTGTCTTCCAAAGGACAATTCAAGTCCACTATGATGTTATAGTACTGTGTATAACTTTCTGGTGATTTACAGGATGGGAGACGTCCTGGGAATATAAGGTGCCGTAAGCTGCTTTTTTGCTTTTTTTTCAGACATCTACAAGTTAAATTGTAAAGGTTCTGTTGCTATTCTATTAACCCTTTGAGTGGCAGAGGGGTGCGCAACGCTGTGCTTTGCAATGCATTATGTTCTCCCTTTGGCACGAAAAGGATGGAAGGAAAAAAAGACACTGCGCTATGTCTTTGGAGCCTCCATCCATGTTGAAGTCTATGCCAATTTGTTTTGTCTTCCTAAGGACCATTTAAATCCACTATGATGTCATAGTACTGTGTATAACTGTCTGGTGATTTCCAGGATGGGAGACCGCCTGGGAATAAAAGGTTCTGTAGCCTTCTTTTTTGCTTAGTTTTTGCAGCCATCTCCAAATTACTTTGAAAAGTTTCTATTGCTAGTTTATTAACCCTTTGAGTGCCAGAGGGGTGCGCAACGCTTTGCTTTGCAAGGCTTTGCATTCTCCCTTTGGCACTCAAAGGATGGAAGGAAAAAAAAAACATTTCACCATGTTTCCTGGGCCTTCATCCATATTGAAGTCTCTGCCAATTTGTTTTGTCTTCCTAAGGACCATTCAAATCCACTATGATGTCATAGGAGTGTGAATAATTGTCTGGTTATTTCCAGGATAGGAGACAGCCTGGGAATACAATATACCGTAGGCATTGTTTTTCCTTTGTTTTTCAGCAATCTACGAATTACATTGAAAGTTTCTGTTGCTAGTTTATTAACCCTTTGAGTGCTAGAGGGGTGTGAAACGCTTTGCATTGCAAGGCTTCGTGTTCTCCTTTTGGCAGTCAAACGATGGAAGGAAAAAAAAAATTGCACCACGTCTCTGTGACCTTCATCTATGTTGAAGTCTCTGTCAATTTGTTTTGTCTTCCTATGGATCATTCAAATACACTATGATGTCATAGTACTGTGTATAACTGTCTGGTGATTTCAAGGATGGGAGACCACCTGGGAATGCAATGTTCCGTAGCCTTCTTTTTTGCTTAGTTTTTTGCAGTCATCTCCAAATTACTTTGAAAAGTTTCTGTTGTTAGTTTATTAACCCTTTGAGTGCCAGAGGGGTGCGCAATGGTTTGCTTTGCAAGGCTTTGCATTCGCCCTTTGGCACTCAAAGGATGGAAGGAACATAAACATTGCACCAGGTCTCTGGGGCCTTCATCCATATTGAAGTGTCTGCCAATTTGTTTTGTCTTCCTAAGGACCATTCAAATCCACTATGATGTCATAGGAGTGTGAATAATTGTCTGGTTATTTCCAGGATAGGAGACAGCCTGGGAATACAATATACCGTAGGCATTGTTTTTGCTTTGTTTTTCAGCAATCTACGAATTACATTGAAAGTTTCTGTTGCTAGTTTATTAACCCTTTGAGTGCCAGAGGGGTGGGAAAAGCTTTCTCCTTTTGGCAGTCAAAGAATGGAAGAAAAAAAACATTACACCAGGTCTCTGTGACCTTCACCTTCTGCCAATTATTTTTGTCTTCCTAAGGACTATTCAAATCCACGATGATGTAATAGGACTGTGTATAGCTGTCTGGTGTTTTCCAGGATGGGAGACCGCCTGGGAATACAAGGTGCCGTAGGCTGCTTTTCTGCTTTGTTTTTCAGACATCTGCGAATTAAATTGTAATATTTCTGTTGCTTCTTTGTTAACCTTTTGTGTGCCAGAGGGGTTCACAAAGCTTTGCTTTGCAAGGCTTTGCGTACTCCTTTTGGCACTCAAAGGATGGAAGGAAAAAAAAATTGTGCTTGGTCTCTTGGGCCTTCATCCATGTTGAAGTCTATGCCAATTTGCTTTGTCTTCCTAAGGACAATTCAAATCCACTGTGCTGTCACGCTACTGTTTATAAACATCTGGTGATTTCCAGGATGGGAGACCGCATGGGAATACAAGGTGTCGTAGCCTTCTTTTTTGGTTAGTTTTTGCAGCCATCTCCAAATTACTTTGAAAAGTTTCTGTTGCTAGTTTATTAACCTTTTGAGTGCCAGGGGGGTGCACAACACTTCTCTTTTAAAGGCTTTGAGTACTCACTTTCGCACTCATAGGATGGAAGGAAAAAAAAATTGCAACAGGTCTCTGAGGCCTTCATCCATGTTGAAGTCTCTGCCACTGTTTTGTCTTCTTAAGGACCATTCAAATCCACTATGATGTCATAGTATTGTATATAACTGTCTGGTGATTTCCAGGATTGGAGACCGCCTGGGAATACAAGGTGCCGTAGGCTGCTTTTTTGCTTTGTTTTTCAGCCATCTACAAATTAAATTGTAAAGGTTCTGTTGCTAGTTTATTAACCCTTTGAGTGGCAGAGTGGTGAGCAACGCTGTGCTTTGCAATGCATTATGTTCTCCCTTTGGCACGAAAAGGATGGAAGGAAAAAAAACACTGCGCTATGTCTTTGGAGCCTCCATCCATGTTGAAGTCTATGCCAATTTGTTTTGTCTTCCAAAGGACAATTCAAGTCCACAATGATGTCATAGTACTGTGTATAACTTTCTGGTGATTTACAGGATGGGAGACGGCCTGGGAATATAAGGTGCCGTAAGCTGCTTTTTTGCTTTGTTTTTCAGCCATCTACAAGTTAAATTGTAAAGGTTCTGTTGCTAGTTTATTAACCCTTTGAGTGGCAGAGTGGTGAGCAACGCTGTGCTTTGCAATGCATTATGTTCTCCCTTTGGCACGAAAAGGATAGAAGGAAAAAAAACACTGCGCTATGTCTTTGGAGCCTCCATCCATGTTGAAGTCTATGCCAATTTGTTTTGTCTTCCTAAGGACCATTTAAATCCACTATGGTGTCATAGTACTGTGTATAACTGTCTGGTGATTTCCAGGATGGGAGACCGCCTGGGAATACAAGGTTCTGTAGCCTTCTTTTTTGCTTAGTTTTTGCAGCCATCTCCAAATTACTTTGAAAAGTTTCTATTGCTAGTTTATTAACCCTTTGAGTGCCAGAGGGGTGCACAACGCTTTGCTTTGCAAGGCTTTGCATTCTCCCTTTGGCACTCAAAGCATGGAAGGAAAAAAAAACATTTCACCATGTTTCCTGGGCCTTCATCCATACTGAAGTCTCTGCCAATTTGTTTTGTCTTCTTAAGGACCATTCAAATCCACTATGATGTCATAGGAGTGTGTATAACTGTCTGGTTATTTCCAGAATGGGTGAACGCCTGGGAATACAAAGTGCCGTAGGCTAATTTTTTGCTTTGTTTTTCAGCCAACTGCAAATTTCATTGAAATGTTTCTGTTGCTCATTTATTAACCCTTTCAGTGCCAGAGGGGTGCTCAATGCTTTTCTTTGTAAGGCGTTGTGTACCCCCTCTTGCACTCAAGGGGTGGCAGGAAAATAGACATTGCAAGAGTTCTCTGGGGCCTTCATCCATTTTGAAGTCTATGCCAATTTGTTTTTTCTTCCTAAAGACCATTTAAATCCATTATGATGTCATAGTACTGTGTATAACTGTCTGGTGATTTCCACGATGGGAGACCCCCTGGTGCCGTAGGGTGCATTTTTTATTTGTTTTGCAGCCATCTATAAATTACATTGTAAAATTTCTGTTTCTAGTTTATTAACCCTTTGAGTGCCAGAGGAGTTTGCAATGCTTTGCTTTGCAAGACATTGCGTACTGCCTTTGGCAGTCAAAGGATGTAAGGGAAAAAAAATTGCACCAGGTCTCTGGGGCCTTCATCCATGTTGAAGTCTATGCCAATTTGTTTTGTCTTCCTAAGGACCATTCAAATCCACTATGATGTCATAGGACTGTGTATAACTGTCTGGTGATTTCCAGGATAGGAAATACAATGTGCCGTAGGCTGCTTTTTTGCTTTGTTTTTCAGCCATCTACAAATCACATTGAAAGTTTCTGTTGCTAATTTATTAACCCTTTGAGTGCCAGAGGGATCCACAACGTTGTGCTTTACAATGCGTTGTGTACTCCCTTTGGTAATCAAAGGATGGAAGGAAAAAAACATTGCACCAGGTCTCTGGGGTCTTCATCCATGTGTAAGTCTATGCCAATTTGTTTTGTCTTCCTAAGGACCATTCAAATCCCCTATGATGTCATAGTACTATGTATAACTGTCTGGTGATTTCAAGCATGGGAAACCGCCTGGGAATACAAGGTGCCGTAGGCTGCTTTTTTGCTTCTTTTTTGCATCCTTCTCCAAATTACAATGAAAAGTTTCTGTTGCTTGTTTATTAACCCTTTGAGTGCCAGAGGAGTGTGCAACGGTTTGCTTTGCAAGGCTTTGCGTACTCCCTTTGACACTCAAAGGATCAATGAAAAAAACAATATTGCACCAGGTCTCTGGGGCCTTCATCCATGTTGTAGTCTCTGCCTATTTGTTTTGTCTTCCTAAGGACCATTCAAATCCACTATGATGTCATAGGACTGTGTATAACTGTCTGGTTATTTCCAGGATGGGAGACTGCTTTGGAATACAAGGGGCCATAGGCTGCTTTTTTGCTTTGTTTTTCATTCATTTACAAATTACATTGAAAGTTTCTGTTGCTAGTTCATTAACCCTTTGAGTGCCAGAGGGGTGCGCAAAGCTTTGCTTTCCAATGCCTTGCGTACTCCCTTTGGCACTGAAAGGATGGAAGAAAAAAAAACATTGCACCATGTCCTTGGGGCCTTCATCCATGTTGAAGTCTCCGCCAATTTGTTTTGTCTTCCTAAGGACCATTCAAATCCACTATGATGTCATAATACTGTGTATAACTGTCTCGTGATTTTCAGTATTGGAGACCGCCTAGGAATACAAGGTGCCGTAGGCTGCTTTTTTGCTTTGTTTTTCAGCCATCCACAAATTATATTGAAAAGTTTCTGTTGCTGGTTTATTAACCCTTTGAGTGCCAGAGGGGTGTCCAATGCTTTTCTTTTTCAAGGCATTGTGTAACCCCTCTTGCACTGATGGGGTGGAAGGAAAATAGATATTACAAGAGTTCTCTGTGACCTTCATCCATCTTGAATTCTCTACCAATTTGTTTTGTCTTTCTAACGACCATTCAAATCCACTATGATATCATAGTACTGTGTATAACTGTCTCGTGATTTCCAGGATGGGAGACTTCCTAGGAATACAAGGTGCCGTAGGCTGCTTTTTTGCTTTGTTTTTCAGTCATCTACAAATTATATTGAAAAGTTTCTGTTGCTGGTTTATTAACCGTTTGAGTGCTAGAGAGGTGCGCAACACTTTACTGTGCAAGGCTTTGCGTACTCCCTTTGGCACTCAAAGGATGGAAGGAAAAAGAAAACATTGCACCAGGTCTCTGGGGCCTTCATCCATGTTGAAGTCTATGCCAATTTGTTTTGTCTTCCTAAGGACCATTCAAAACCACTATGATGTCATAGTACTGTGTATATCTGTCTGGTGATTTCCAGGATGGGAGACCCCCCTGGCAGTACAAGGTGCCATAGGCTGCGTTTTTTATTTGTTTTTCAGCCATCTACAAGTTACATTATAAAGTTTCTGTTTCTAATTTATTAACCCTTTGAGTGCTAGGGGAGTTCGCAACGCTTTGCTTTGCAAGACATTACGTACTTCCTTTGGCAGTCAAACGATGGAAGGAAAAAAAAAATTGCACCAGGTCTCTGGGGCCTTCATCCATGTTGATGTTCCTTACCAACGACAAAAATGTCTTAACTAAAGACAAACATTCTCTCTCTGTCTCCACTTTTTTTTAACGTACAAATTTTGTCTTTTGCAAGACATTTTTCTGTCGTTAGTTACGACAAATTTTCTTTTCCTCTATACAACACTGGACAATAGTTTAGCCACACCCTTTTTCCAGTCAATTCTGGAGTTGTATCGTACACAACGGACATTGCTAGTTGTTTGTTATATACTCTATAGAAAATGTGTCGTTCATCCATACAATTACTTATTTTTGTCTTTCATACAACATTTTTTTGTAGTTATCCCTTTGATCATAAGGCCCTATGTGTGTGCTTGTATTCCTGTCTAGGTGACTGGCTCATCTGTGTCTGAATCTTTCTCTGTGTATCTCTGTCTCTCTGTTTCTGTATACATGTGAGTGTGGTTACCAATCTCTTTGCTCAAGTATAAGCATATATCTGTTTTTTTGTGTCTTCATTTTTCTCTATGTGTCTGTCCCTTTGTATGTGTCTATGTGGGTGTTTGAATGTCTGTGTTATTATGGTTGCTCATCTGTATCTTTGTGGTTGAGGGTCAGTGTATTTTGAATGGACTGTCGATACTCACTTTATGATTTTAAAGCAATTAGCTTTACATTCTTGAAAGGGAAACAGATAGAATACCTGTACCAATCACTAGAGAGAGTATCACGGTGCCCGTGATTACTGTGCGACATTCTGACTTCCTTTCGTGGTGTCTCTGATATTTGTGACTCAGTGTTCCTTTTCCTTGTTAATCCGTTTTCTGGCTGACTACCGCTCTCTGTGTACTGACCCAGGTTGTGGCTGACTACCTCTCTGTGTGTCCTGACCAGGCTTTGGCTGACTACCTCTCTCTGTGTACCGACCCAGGTTGTGGCTGACTACTGCTCTCTGTGTACCGACTCAGGTTGTGGCTGACTACCGCTCTCTGTGTACCAACCCTGGTTGTGGCTGACTACCGCTCTCTGTGTACTGACACAGGCATTGGCTGACTACCGCTATCCGTGTGTTATCCAGGCACGACTGACTGGCTATCCTGTTGCCCACGTTCTGCCTTCAGTTCTACCTGTCTCTAACAGTTTACTGTTGCCTTCCAATTCGCTCAGCCGGTTATGATCCGTGGCCTCCGTTAAGCACTTCCTGTCAGTGCGTACCGGTCAATAAGCAGTTACTGTTGCCTTCCTACCTCACTCAGCCTGTCTGCGGTTGCCTCCGTCTAGCACTTCCATTCAGTGCTACCTAGTCACTAAGCGGTTACGGTTGCCTCACTAGTCTCTCAGCCTGTACTATGGTTGCCTCCATTTGCACCTCCTGTCAGTGGTAACCAATCACTAAGCGGTTAACTGTTGCCTCACTAGTCGCTCAGCCTGTACTACGGTTGCCTCCGTTAGCACCTCCAGTCATTGCTACCCAGTCACGAAGCAATTAACTCTTGCCTCACTAGTCGCTCAGCCTGTATACGGTTGCCTCCGTTAGCACTTCCTGTCAGTGCGATCCGGTCACTACTGTTACAGTTGCACCACAGTACTCAGCCTGTACTACGGTTGCCTCCTTCAGCACTTTCAGTCTGTGCTATCCTATCACTAGCCAGCCCGTGTGGTTCCAGTCATTAGGCTGCCTTACCCGGTATTTGGTAAGGCCGGTAGAGCCTCCTCAGTTCCTTGTTACACTAGTCATTAGGCTGCCTTACCCGGTATTCGGTAATGCTGGTAGAGCCTCCTCAGTTCTTTGTTGCACTTGCCATTAGTCTGCCTTACCCGGTATATGGTAAGGCCAGTAGAGCCTCCTCAGTTCCTTGTTTTACTAGCTATTAGGCTGCCTTACCTGGTATTCGGTAAGGCCGGTAGAGCCTCCTTAAGTTCCTCATTGCACCATTATTCGGCTGCCTTACCCGGTATTCGGTAAGGCTGGTAGAGCCTCACTATTGTATGTTATCTTGTATGCCCTGTCCTGTGTCAAACTTTATTGCTGCTGCTTTGTAGAGTTTGGACCTGTGAGGGGCCTTGTGCGCTTTAGTCTATCTAATAAAGCTTTCCTATTTTATCCTACCCAATTGTCTGAGTGTTCATTAAAACCGTGACAGAGAGATGCTCAATAACAAAGTCAGTCAGTGAACAACAACCCGGATTGCCGGATAAAAGCAGGAGGCAGTCAGGATTGTTATTTAACATAGCAGAGTGGCAGGCGGCAGACAAGAGAGTGATTATCTTACATAGCAGAGGTCAATGGGCGGTGAAATACTGGAGAGAGGTAATTCAATATAGCAAGTATTGGTGACAGGCGGTAGGCAATACTGGTCATTTAATGAAGTGAGGGTCAATAAAATAATTCTATAATGAATACACAGGAAGGCTAGCTAATGGACATTATGAACACAGGGAAGCATGTCCATCTGCCATAAATAGCCCATCTGGTATGTCCATAAGACAGTAAAAAAAAAACAGGAACGTCCATAGAAGTGTCAGGAGGACAGGGTTCTTATAAGGTGTTAATATAGCATGGCTATTAAAAGTATTATTCCCAAATCTTTTACAAACATATGTAAATAAAGTGTCCATCAGCTGTGGCCTTGCCACCCAGACACAGCACCTAATCCTTTAGATACTTGCTCCTCCATCCCATTGCCTATCAGGTGAACTTCAATAATACATCACAGCAATGTTTACCCAAACTGATTTTAAACAGCTCTATTATAAAAGTATTGTGCTGCTACGGCAGTAGACTCACCTTGTAAGTACATGTGATTACATCAGTAATAGTCTAAGTTTGGCTGCCATTCATTTTAAGAAAATGGTACATATTATTTCATAAGCCAAATGATACAAATGATACAATATTGGGAATAATATAATACTAACACAGGATATATAATGTCATAGTAAAACCCTTATTAACTATAAAGGAAATTGAGAAACATCTTCAATGTTAAAAACAGTGTCTATGTACTCCCTCTTCATTCTTAGATTAACCACAGATTCTGTCTTTTATTGGCTTTCTGTGGTAGTTTTATTTCTACCATCATGTGCCACTTAAGCTGTGATACAGTGAGGCAGATATACTAAGTGAAACTGGAGCAAATCTGGGACAAAACAACTGCATCATACAGACAAATGAACAATTCAGTTGATATAAAGGACCATGTAATCTCCTCAAATGCTGGAACTGTCACCAACACGTTGCTTATCAAAGTGTTGGAGTCCTCTGTAGCATCTAAGGGGTTAAAAGCCCTATTTAAACTCTCATCACACTTACATTGAGCCCCAAATCCTAATTCAATAGCAATATGCATATACACACTTATATTTTCAAGCATTAATGCGGCATTAGTGAAAAATAGAACTTTTAAGCAGACAGGCAGCGAGGAACAGTGCAGACATCTTGCACATCCCCTTCAAGCTCCACGATTGGTGAGTTGAATGCCTGGTTACCTTAAGGCACTGACAGTGCAGGCACAAGATCCCTGCCGTTGCCTGTCTGCCTAAAAAGTTCTGTTTTTCACTAATGCGCAATTATTCTTGAAAATACAAGTACATCTATGCATATTGCTACTGTAATTAGTATTTGGGGCTCAATATAAGTATGATGATAGTTTCACTTTAAATCAATAGACACTTGGTAAATGTTCTTCCTTGAGAAAAAGGAAGAACAATAAAGACTGGAAAAAAGGCAATTAGAATTTCAAAATAGAAATGAGGATAGAAAAAATAGAAAACTAAATTCAAATTGCAAAGGACAGCAAGGTATTCAAAAAGTTCTTCAAATACATTAATAGCAAAAATGGTAAGAGGAAATGCATTGGACATTTCAAAAAATGAGATGTTTAAGGTGATTAGTGAGGATAAGGAAAAATTCTGATGTAGTCAATCCTATATAATAATTCGCTAAAACGTGTGTAACGATGCATTCATGCGCAGTAGAGACTGCTATGTGTGCTGCAGTCATGCGCAGTAGAGACTGCCTGCGCCGCGGCTGATACAGAGCTGGACGCTCCGTATCAGCCACAGCACGGGCAGTCTCTGCTGCACATGACTGCCCCACGACACTCTGGCAGTGGCACTGTGGCCCATGTAACGGACTCTTCAGCTAATAGTATAATACAAAAATACAGGACAGGGTTAGAGCATCGGGCTAAAGTGCAATCATTGTATTATCAGCAGGGGGGAAGAACATACAGAGACAATAGGAGGATGATCATAAGTGCAAGGCTTCAGTAAGGGAAGTGCGGAACGATTATGATGTGACTTTCAGTGTGCACAAGGAGACTATTGTTACGGAGATGCCTCCTTGAGCAGGTGGGTTTTTTGGAGATGCCTGACAATTATGAGTGTGGATGATTGGCGAATGGTGATAGAGAGGACATTCCAAAGTCGAGGGGCAGCTAAGAGATGGTTCGAGTCATGTAAGGAGAGGACAGAAGGAACCTTTGGGAAGAAAGCAGGTGATGGGAAGAGATGTAGTCAAAGATAAAAGCAGAAATGTAAGAGGATGCCAATGAAGAAAGACTTAAAAGAGAGGAGAAGAATTCTGTAAGAAATACAAGACCTTATGGGTAGCCAAGAGTGGTATTTCAGGAGCAGATGATAGGGAAGATATCTGGGAGCAAGGATAGTTATTCTTGCAGCTGAATTGAGAACAGACTGAAGTGGAGAAATATGAGAGGCAGGAAGACCAAAGAGGTCATATGGCGCGATGCAAGAAATGTTTGCATCAGATAAAGGCATTTTTGTGCGCAGATAGATTTTGCGCATATTCTAATCCAGGAAGCTGAATACCGAACGCTTCTTGAATTGTGCATGAAAAATTCCATTGTACGACAACACTACACAGACATATAAATTCATTCGCAATAGCAGTTCTTGCATTAGGCGCATTCGCTATTCCACTCACACAGATTCATTAATCTTAGCCACGCCCACAAAAAATAAATATAAGCAGCCGTTCGCTAATCTTGAATTTTCATGCGCAATTCAACATAATCATGCGCAAACCTATTCCCTAGTACATTGATACGGGGCTAGGTTGGCTATATGATGGCTTATTTGCTTTGATTATATGTCAACATATGCACTTAAATGTCTTTGTCATCACATCCCAGAGAATCCACCGTAAATACACCATAATTGCCATGAATCCACCATACCTTCGCCAGGTTTACAATTTTGCAGTGACTACTTTGAAAATGGCTTATTTATATATTAAAGCCATTGTCATATTCCAATGGGTGTGTTCATGTTACTGTGGCACTTTACCACACACACACAAAGCTCCAATATCTGCTTATGGTATTCGGGTTCATAGCCCCAACCTAGCCAAACTGAGGTTAGCAAAGTCTGGATCTTCCTATAGTTCTCTGTAAGGCTGTGAGAAATCTCTCACCATGTTCCTGCAAGAAATCCCGTGAAAACAACATTGTTGTCCACTTTTTCATGGAAAAATCTGATTTAAAATCAGCAATCTTCTTATTTTTCGCCCATTGGCCAAAATTATTTTCAATTTTTTCAATGGCTAGTAGGTTTCTGCTAGTGTTGAGCGAGCGTGCTCGGCCGATGCTCGGATCGGCTCGAGCATCGCTCTGCTCGGCACATGGCGGTACTCGTCGAGTACCGCCATGTGCTCTCCCGCCATGTTCGGGTGGCGGGGATCTGTGCCGGAAGAGGCACAGATCAGAAGACGCTCCGCTGGACCACCAGGGACTGGAGGTACGGGGGCATTGCGGAGATGAAGGGGGCATAGCGGAGATGAAGGGGGACATTGTGGAAGAGGGGCATAGACTCTATGCCCCTCTTCCACAATGTCCCCCTTCATCTCCGCTATGCCCCTCTTCCACAATGTCCCCCTTCATCTCCTCTATGCCCCTCTTCCACAATGTCCCCCTTCATCTCCGCTATGCCCCTCTTCCACAATGTCCCCCTTCATCTCCTCTATGGCATAGAGGAGATGAAGGGGGACATTGTGGAAGAGGGGCATAGCGGAGATGAAGGGGGACATTGTGGAAGAGGGGCATAGCGGAGATGAAGGGGGACATTGTGGAAGAGGGGCATAGCGGAGATGAAGGGGGACATTGCGGAGATGAAGGGGGCATTCAGAGATGAAGGGGGCATAGCGGAGATGAAGGGGGGCATTGACCAGGCACCCTCCCCTCATCAGAGCAGGGGGTGCCTGGTGTAATGCTCGTGTCGCCCCATTCATTTGAATGGGGCTCGGGTGCTCGGCCGAGCACTCGAGCCTCAGGGGGTGCTCGGTCAGAGCACCCGAGCACCCGAGCATCGGGGTGCTCGCTCAACACTAGTTTCTGCCCATTGATTTACATGTTTTTCACCTTTTCGCTATAAAAAGTGGCATATTCCAGGTAGTGGGACACAGTAGAAACAGCTACAGAGTGAGGTAGACGTGCTGTGCTGCTGTTATTTTTTTGGGGGGGAAATTGAGGCAAGAGAGGCTCATAGTGACTGCTATCACTATGAGAAAGTTTAAAAATAATAAAAGGAGGAACTGGAAGGACTCTTATATGTCCACTGAGTCTGAGAAGGAGGAGAACGTGACCACTACAGAACCAATGCTGGCCAGTCCCCCTAAATCACCCCTAGGGATCTTTGGGAAATTAATGGGAAGGGAGGAAGAAAAAGATAGTAGTGAGAGCAGGACAGGTCATCTGCCTATGCCTGCTGTTAGGCATGCTACCCTGCTACTGCTACCACCATTGCTGTGTCTGCTGTCAGACGTGCTGCCCCTGCTGCTACTAGTGCTCTGCCTGCTGTCAGATGTGCTGCCCCTGCTGCCACCAGTGCTGTGCCTGCTGCCAGTGCTGAACCTGCTGCCACCAGTACTGTGCCTGCTGTCAGACGTGCTGCCCCTGCTGCCCCCAGTGCTGTGCCTGTTGCCACCAGTGCTGAACCTGCTGCTAGTGCATCTTGTAATACTCAGGAGGGGCGATGCAGAAGATAATGCCAAGTGTGACAGCAGGGGACCCTAAGTCACATTTGCCATTCCCAAGTAGTACTGCCAGTGCTAGTACTACTACTACTAAGAAGGTCCAGCAGCTTGTTAGTGTTAGGAGTGAAGGAGGGGGTAATCAGTATCCTCATATTACTAGTGACTGTGAGGAATAAGACTCTGGGGCTGAACTTACCATTCAGTAATGGTGAAGCAGCCGGTGGGACTAGTGTTTGGAGAGTGGAAGGGGAAGCATTTGAGAGTATCCAGACTAGTGGTCAAGGGAGCCCACACCATTCCTCTGGCCCTGGGAGTCCCCTTCACTTCACGTCAGTGTCCAAGTGGGACATGATCCTGAAGAAGCCAGAACTGGTGGTGGATAGCAGGTGCAGAAAAATACCACCACCACCAGGAGCACAGATCATCTGCCTGTGCCTGATGCTACTGCTGCCAGTCTGCCTTCTTCGCTTCACCAAGAAATGGTAAGTGTTACATTAGGGGACCCTCTGTCACATTGCTTGTCACCTCCTCCAACCAGCAGTGAGACGTCTGTAACAGAGCAGCAGCAGCACGTAGGGACTAGTGGTGGTGATGATAATGCTGGAGAAGCTGGGGCGGAAGAGACATTGATGACCTTTTTAGCAGAAAATGAGAAGGAATGGGAGACAGGGATGAGGATGGGCATCACTACCACCACCAGCAGTGAGCTTTTGGAATTAGCAACTGCTCCAATTTCTGCTGCTGCTGAGTTGCAAGGGCAGCAGGATGCTGATGAGCAAGCTAGTGTGCCACAGACCACCAAGGACACAGTGGGAATGGTGTCAACATGTGATGCAGGACTAGGACAGGTTCCACTTGTCAGCGGCAGCAATACTCCTGGTCCTAGTTGCAGCGCTGATTCTGAGGCAGTAGCAGGAACAGCAGCAACATCATACTCTGCCCCAGACAGTGAAGGGGAATATGGAGGACAAGAAGAAAGAGGCTGTTCTTCTCCACCTATTCCCTACCCCCTGAAGTCATGGGTGTGGAATTATTTTTCTCTTAGGCCAGGAACAGTGCAGTCATCACCAGCGTTACTGTGCACAATTTGTGAGAAGTTAGTGAGAAGGGGAAAGGAGGGAACACACCTTGGCACAACCGCCCTGATAACACACATGAAACACAGACACCATGACATTTATTTAAAAAATGTTAAAGCAAAACACCCACCAAAGAAATCAAGCACCGCTGTGCTGTACCCCCTGACTCTCCAAAAAGGCAACAAGAGGTGAGGTGAAAATCAAAGAAGAGGAAGAATAGAGCAACCCAGGCAGAGATTGGATGTTTCATGATGGGCGAAACAACTAGTTTGCTATCACCTTCTTCCTCTAGGGTAACTACATCTTCTGCCTATTCACCTCATTCATCGTTACCTCCCCCTGCCAAATGATAGCCACTCTGTAGATGTTAGGATGTGGGAGTTTGTGTTCACCCATTGCACACTTTGCGTGGTGCACATGACAGTGCTGATTCCGCTGTATAGAACCGGTTGGGCGTTTCGTTGCTCCAGTACGCGGTACTGGTTTACTCCACATATACCGGTTGCTGACTCCGCTGTATAGAACCAGTTGGGCGTTAAATTGCTTCAGTATGCAGTACTGATTGACTCTCAATTCACGGTTGCTTATTCCTCTGCATATACCGGTTGGGCTATATTGTTGTCAATGACAGTACTCGTTAACCCCTTGTCTACCGGTTGTGGCTGCCTCCTTTAGTGCACCGGTTTTGGGATCCCTGACTGTGATACTGGTTTGCTCCACCCTCCATCTATAGCTGCTGTCATACCATCTAAGCATTAGTGGAGCTGCCCTCCATCTTAGGGTGCCTCGCCCGGTATTTTGGCAAGACCGGTAGAGACAATTTGCTTTCCATTGTGACAACCTTTAGGCTGCCTTGCCCGGTATATTGGCAAGACCGGTAGAGCCACTCTCGGTATATCGTGCTACCCTCCAGGCTGCCTTGCCCGGTATATTGGCAAGGCCGGTAGAGCCGGTTTACATTTCTTAGTGCCATCTTTCTGGCTGCCTTGCCCGGTATATTGGCAAGGCCGGTAAAGCCTACTTTGCTGTATCTTGCTAACTACTGTTTGAACCCATTTTGTATATGTGATGTATGTGTATGTACTGGACCCGTGAGGGCTCCCATTAATCTTTTCAATAAAGTTTGATTTTATCTTACTCTGTGTCTGAGAGTCAAAACAAACCGTGACATTGGTCTACTGCTTTTTTACAATGTTTATAAATTACCTAGAAATAAGTAAAGAATGCAACATTTCAATATTTTCATATGACAATAAATTATTCAGGGTAATACTTTCAGAGCAGGATATTTGTTATCTACAGAAGGATTTACACAAAATGGATTATGAGAAGTAAAAGTGTAAAGTTATGCATTTGGGACAAACAAATAGACTTGCTACTTCTGAACTGAATGGGAGCCTTCTAGGAAACTTTTTTGCTAGAGAACGATCTGGGAATACCTAGAAACTGCAAACTTAGTGATAGTGATCACTGTCAAACAGTAGTAGCAAAAGCAAACAAAATACTATCCTGCCTAAAAAGAGGCATTTAAGCAACAGTGGATAACAATATTGTGCCAATGTATAAACCATTGGTAATACCTCACCTGAAATATGCAGTGTAGTTGTGGGCACCAGTTATCACAACTAGTGATGATCGAGCACCCCAATGCTCGGGTGTTCGGGTGCTCTGACCGAGCGCCCCCGGAGGCTCGAGTGCTCGGCCGAGCACCCAAGCCCCATTGAAGTCAATGGGAGGACTCGAGCATTACACCAGGCACCCCCTGCTCTGATGAGGGGAGGGTGCCTGGTCCATAGGAAAAGGGCAGAAAATGATGGAAACACCACAGAAATGCATCTTGGATGCATCTTGGACTTCAACGTCGCTGCTGGGAACGATGTTTCGCCCGTAGTACGCCATTTTTACAGACTGACCGTAAAACACACAAAAAGGAAGATAAAAACGACTTTAGGCGAAAAATTGTTACCAAACAGTATTTGCTGTATATTTACTTGTATATCATCTGCAAAAAAATTTCCTCGATTTTTCGGAACTGGGGCCATGATTAAGAGGGAAACGTGCGCAGAGGCAAATTCTCCCAAAAATTTCCTCGATTTTTCTGAACTGGGGCCATGATTAAGAGGGAAACGTGCTCAGAGGCAAATTCTCCCAAAAATTTCCTCGATTTTTCTGAACTGGGGCCATGATTAAGAGGGAAACGTGCGCTGAGCCGACCATCTAAAACATTATGGGTGAGGGTCTGCTGCGGAGCTGACCATCCTAAACATTATATGCGAAGGCCCGCTAGTGAGCTGACGCTATAAAACATTATATGAGAGGGCACGCTAGAGAGCTGACCCAATAAAACATTATATGAGAAGGCCCGCTGGTGAGCTGACCTATACAAAAATTGTCAAACAGTGCCCGCTGGTGAGCTGGCCCTATATAAAAATTATATCACAGGGCCCGCTGGTGAGCTGGCCCTATATAAAAATTATATCCCAGGGTATATGGAAGAGAGTCAACCATATACCCATTTTTTGGGTGGAAGGGGTGAATGGGAATACAGAGTATTCCCATCATTGTAAATAACATATATAAAGTGACTTTATGTTCCCCCGGGGCTTTCCTCCAGTGGAGTGGAGAAGTCAGGGGAAATCCAGGCCTTGTTCATTTTTATAAGTGTCAACCTATCAGCATTTTCGGTGGAAAGGCGGATACGCTTATCTGTTATGATGCCACCAGCAGCACTAAATACCTGCTCAGACAGAACGCTGGCGGCAGGGCAGGCCAGCACCTCCAAGGCGTAGAGTGCCAGTTCATACCACGTGTCCAGCTTGGACACCCAGTAGTTGTAAGGCACAGAGGGATCATTGAGGACGCTGACACGGTCTGCTACGTACTCCTTCACCATCTTCCAAAACTTTTCCCTCCTTGTGACACTAGGCTGCGCATCAGGGTGAGGGTGCTGGCGGGGTGTCATGAAGGTGTCCCACGCCTTGGAGAGTGTTGCCCTGCCTTTGTCGGAACTGCTGTGTGCTCCCCTTTTCTCCCCTTCTCGGTTGGCCAAGGTAGCACGTACTCTGCCGCCAGCGTTGTCAGATGGAAAATTTTGGAGCAATTTTTCGACAAGAACCTTCTGGTATTGCACCATTTTGCTTGTCCTCTCCACCGGAGGAATGAGAGATGAGAAATTCTCTTTGTAGCGGGGGTCCAGAAGGGTGAACACCCAGTAATCCGTGTTGTCTAAAATGCGTATAACGCGTGGGTCACGGGAAAGGCAGCCTAACATAAAGTCAGCCATGTGTGCCAGAGTACCAACAGGCAAGATTTCGCTGTCTTCACCAGGAGGATGACTCTCAATCTCCTCATCCTCTTCCTCCTCTTCTGCCCACCCACGCTGAAGAGATGGAACTAAAGTTCCATGGCTACCCTCTGTAGCGGAGGCAACCATGTCTTCCTCCTCCTCCTCCTCCGCCTCCTCCAATTGTCGCTGAGAAGACGAAGTGAGGGTGCTCTGGCTATCACCTTGTGTAAGCTCTTCCTCCCGCATTTCCACCTCTTCCACATGCAAAGCGTCGGTTTTAATTGTGAGCAGCGAGCGTTTCAGTAGACACAGAAGTGGGATGGTTACACTGATAATAGCGTTATCGCCGCTCACCATCTGTGTCGATTCCTCAAAATTGCGTAAAACCTCACAGAGGTCTGACATCCATTCCCACTCCTCACTTCTGATTAGAGGAAGTTGAACGGAGAGGCGACGACCGTGTAACAGCTGGTACTCCACTACTGCCCTCTGCTGCTCACAAAGCCGGGCCAACATGTGGAAGGTGGAGTTCCAGCGCGTGCTCACGTCACACAGCAGCCGGTGAGCTGGCAATTGTAAGCGCTGCTGCAGCTTCAACAGGCCGGCTGAAGCTGTTGATGACTTACGGAAATGTGCACACACGCGGCGCACCTTGGTCAAGAGATCATGCAAATTGGGGTAGGTTTTTAGAAATCGCTGAACCACTAAATTAAATACATGCGCTAGGCATGGTACGTGTGTGAGCTTGCCGAGCTCCAAAGCCGCCACCAAGTTACCCCCATTATCACACACAACCATGCCTGGTTGCAGGTTGAGTGGCGAGAGCCACTGCTCGGTCTGGTGACTAATCCCCTGCAACAGCTCTGAGGCCGTGTGCTGTTTGTCCCCAAGGCAGATCAGCTTCAGCACGGCCTGTTGACGCTTCCCCACTGCAGTGCTACACTGCTTCCAGCTACCGGCTGATGGGTGAGTGGCGCTGCGCGCAGAGAATTCGGAGGTGGAAACGGAGGAGGAGGAGCCAATAACGTAGGTGCTGGCGGAAACCCTGATGGAGGTAGGGCCCGCAATCCTCGGCGTGGGTAGCACCTGTGCCATCCCAGGGTCCGAGTCGCTCCCAGCCTCCACGACATTCACGTGCCGTCAGTGAAATGTAGCGTCCCTGGCCACAAGCACTTGTCCATGTGTCAGTCGTTAAGTGGACCTTCCCAGTAACTGCGTTGGTCAGGGCACGGGTGATGTTACGGGACACATGGTGGTGTAAGGCGGGGACGGCACACCGGGAAAAGTAGTGGCGGCTGGGGACTGCGTACCGAGGGACAGCTGCTGCCATCAGGCTGCGGAAGGACTTAGTCTCCACAAGCCTAAATGGCAGCATTTCGATGGCCAGTAATTTGGAAAGGTGTGAGGTTAGTGCTATGGCCTGTGGGTGGGTGGCTGGGTATTTTCGCTTGCGCTCAAATGCCTGGGGTAACGACATTTGGACGCTGCGCTGGGACAGGGAAGTGGATGTGGTCGCTGATGGTGCTTCAGATGGTACAGGTGCAGTGCGGGAGGTATGCGGGCCTGCGCCTTCGACAGGCGATTGGCCGGCACCGAAAACAGGGGAAGAGGAGGCAGCGGTGTGGCCTGCAGACACAGATTGGCGATCTGGGCGTTCCTCCCACTTATTACGGTGCTTGGATGCCATGTGTCGGATCATGCTGGTGGTGGTGAGGTTTCTAGTGTTCATGCCTCGGCTCATTCTGGTGTGGCACAGGTTGCAAACTACAATTCTTTTGTCGTCCGCACTTTCCTTAAAAAAACGCCATACCGCGGAACACCTACCCCTTGGCAAGGGAGATTTACGCAAGGGGGTGCTCCGTGGAACATTTGCGGGCCGGTTTGGTGCGGTCCGCCTTCTTTCTGTAGCCACACCACTGCCTCTTCCAGCCTGTTGCGGTGCTGCAGATGGCTCACCCTCAGGACTGCTGTCATCGCTCGGCTCTCCACCTTCCCAGGTGGGGTCAGTCACCTCATCGTCCACCAAGTCCTCCTCCACTTCCTCACTCTGATCATCCTCCTCATGTCTTGATCCCACCACATACTCAGTCATTGACAACTGTATATCATCCTCCTCATCAAGGTCTTGAGACAGTAAAAGTGGTTGATTTGATGGCAACTGTGTCTCATCATCATCATCATCCACTTCCTTTGACCTTAAATGCCGTTCCCCTCTGTCATCTTCTTGTGATTGGGTACCCTCTAGAGGTTGTGAATCAGGGCACAAGATGTCATGTTCCTCTGCAAGCGTGCTTGGAGAGAGGTTCAAATTAAGGATTGGTGATGGGACGAGCTCCTCACTATATCCCAGTGTAGGATCACTTCTTTGACCAGACCCTCTATGGTGGGAGGAAGGATGATCAGGGTGAGGATTATGTTGACCAGACTCTTGGCTACTGAGAGTGGACTTGGTGGAAGACAGGGTGGTGCTTAACCGACTGGAAGCAGTATCAGCTGAAATCCAACCGACCACCTGTTCGCAGTGGTCTGACCTCGAGAGTGATGTCCTGCGACGCCCTGTAAACTGAGACATGAAGCTAGGTATGGTGGATGTCTTTCTTTCTTGTGCTCTGGCACCAGGCACAGTTTCTACGTGTCCTGAACCGCGCCCTGAACTATCAGGATCACGTCCACTTCCCCGTCCCTTTTTACCCGCCTTCTTCATATTACACGGAATATGTGCTGCAAATCTGCAACTTTGCACACTAAACAGAATGTGCTGCTTATCTGCGGCTCGGCACAGTGAATGGAATATGTGACTTTGATATTTTACACTTTGCACAGTAAACAGAATGTTCTGCTAATCTGAAACTTTGCACACTAAACAGAATGTGCTGCTTATCTGCGGCTCGACACAGTGAATGGAATATGTGACTTTGATATTTTACACTTTGCACACTAAACAGAATGTTCTGCTAATCTGAAACTTTGCACACTAAACAGAATGTGCTGCTTATCTGCGGCTAGACACAGTGAATGGAATATGTGACTTTGATATTTTACACTTTGCACACTAAACAGAATGTTCTGCTAATCTGAAACTTTGCACACTAAACAGAATGTTCTGCTTATCTGCGGCTCGGCACAGTGAATGGAATATGTGACTTTGATATTTTACACTTTGCACACTAAACAGAATGTTCTCCTAATCTGCAACTTTGCACACTAAACAGAATGTGCTGCTTATCTGCGGCTAGACACAGTGAATGGAATATGTGACTTTGATATTTTACACTTTGCACACTAAACAGAATGTTCTGCTAATCTGAAACTTTGCACACTAAACAGAATGTGCTGCTTATCTGCGGCTCGGCACAGTGAATGGAATATGTGACTTTGATATTTTACACTTTGCACACTAAACAGAATGTTCTGCTAATCTGAAACTTTGCACACTAAACAGAATGTGCTGCTTATCTGCGGCTCGGCACAGTGAATGGAATATGTGACTTTGATATTTTACACTTTGCACACTAAACAGAATGTTCTGCTAATCTGAAACTTTGCACACTAAACAGAATGTGCTGCTTATCTGCGGCTCGGCACAGTGAATGGAATATGTGACTTTGATATTTTACACTTTGCACACTAAACAGAATGTTCTCCTAATCTGCAACTTTGCACACTAAACAGAATGTGCTGCTTATCTGCGGCTCGGCACAGTGAATGGAATATGTGACTTTGATATTTTACACTTTGCACACTAAACAGAATGTTCTCCTAATCTGCAACTTTGCACACTAAACAGAATGTGCTGCTTATCTGCGGCTAGACACAGTGAATGGAATATGTGACTTTTATATTTTACACTTTGCACACTAAACAGAATGTTCTGCTAATCTGAAACTTTGCACACTAAACAGAATGTGCTGCTTATCTGCGGCTCGGCACAGTGAATGGAATATGTGACTTTGATATTTTACACTTTGCACACTAAACAGAATGTTCTGCTAATCTGAAACTTTGCACACTAAACAGAATGTGCTGCTAATCTGAAACTTTGCACACTAAAAAGAATGTGCTGCTAATCTGCAACTTTGCACACTGAACAGAATGTGCTGCTAATCTGCAACTTTGCACACTAAACAGAATGTGCTGCTAATCTGCAACTTTGCACACTAAAAAGAATGTGCTGCTAATCTGCAACTTTGCACACTAAACAGAATGTGCTGCTAATCTGCAACTTTGCACACTAAACAGAATGTGCTGCTAATCTGCAGCTAGGCACAGTGAACGGAATATGTGACGTTTTTTTTTTTTAAATCTCTGCCCCCCCAAACAAAATAAACTGCTGCCCCCACACACAGTAGTCCTAAAAAGGACATTTGGGTCTTTTTTTTGTTCAACAACACTTTTCTTCTCCCTACACTGACTTTCCCTTCCTATCCTCATCTCTCCCTGGCTAAGACTGAGCCGAACTCGCTGGTCAGGTGCTATACAGCACCCGATCACGGGTTCTGGCCAGCCAATCAGTGTAATGCCAGCAGCCAACATGGCTGCTGGCATTACACTGATGTCAGAGCCTCCCTGCACGTTTATTGGCTGCGCAGCAGCCGCGAAACGTGCGGGGAGGAGACCCGAACATGGCGGGCGAGCACATGCGGTACTCGTACGAGTACCGCCATGTGCCGAGCAGAGCGATGCTCGAGCCGAACCGAGCTTCGGCCGAGCATGCTCGCTCATCACTAATCACAACATATATTCTAGAAATGGAGAGAGTAAAGAAAAGTACAACAAAAATCGATTAAGGAAATTTAAGTTCTGTGGTATTTAATTTAAGCTCAGTTTCAATTGTTATGCCACTGAGCATACAACTGAAATGTAGCTACACTAATGATACACCAAAGCTCTGTGGTATTACATGTGTAGCTCCATTTGAATTGTTATGTCACAAAACTTACAACTGAAATGTAGCTACAGTTTCAACTGTACGCTTTGTAGCGAAGTTCTAAACCCAAAGCTCACTCTCAAACTAACCCCAAATCCATACCTTAACCTAAACACAGAGCTCACATTCCACCTTATTCTGACCTATAAACTCGCTTTTGCTGTCACCCTGATCCTGATGCTCACGATCAACATCCTTTGAACAGAAATCTCACATTTTACATCACTCTGAACTCCAGACTCATCCTTACCATCATACTGACCCTGATGCTCACATTCATAATTCCTCTGAACCAGAAGCTCTTTTTCCACATCACTCTAAACTCTCATCTCACACTCCACAACATTTTGAACCCAAAGCACTCACTCAGTATAATTCTGGTACTGATGCTCACAGTTAATCTACTTCTAAACCCACAGTCTGCACCTGACATCCCCCTGATGCAGGGGCTCACACTCCACATCAATCTGAACTAGAGCTCTCAGATCAAATCAAATCAACTCACATCAGTCTAAAAGCTGTGCAAATGCCACACCCATTATATCATTCTGATCTCTAAAACCAAACACTGTTCTCATAAACCAAACACCCAAGCACATACTGCTATAATTGTAGGATGGACTCCATCTCCATCTATGACCATCTGACTTGGCAGGCAGTGGGCACTCTGCTCTGGCCATGTGGTCCATCTAGTCATCATCACGTACCCCTGCAGGCTGTGGTGACATCATTGTGCATGCTGCACAGACCAGAAGGTTGCATAAGTATGAGCAGCAGAGCAGGACTAACTTTACATCATTGAGTCTCTTGGAGACAGTAGTGGACTCTCCTTGGTCAAAGGGCACTGGTTTGTCACTGAATGCCTGACTGTTCAGCCCACCCCTGTCACCTGAAGCCTTCTGAGGAGGCAACCTTGCTGGCTAGTCATGCAGATGCAGGAATATGTGCAATACTTCCACTTACATATTTATTGCAGAAAAAATGAAGTGTATGCAGATGATCTTTACAACAACAAGATAGAAATGAATCAACTGGCTTATTACGTGTTAGCATGTTTTCAGCAAGATCCTTACATAGTAATGAAGAATGTATTTTAACTACATTTCTACCCTCCTTTATAAGTTAAATTTCTGAATTTGTGAGCAGCAGCAGTTTGAGGAATCAGATTCTGTGAAAGCATATAAAGAAATCCTTATAGATCTAGTGAAAGTTTGTATTGTGGAGGATAAGAGAGAGAAACATAAGCGCAAAACTACAAAAACAGGGTTTCCCATCCTTAGTCCTTGGGGAAAACCAACAATCCATGTTTTTAAAATGTCCCTGTTACTTAATAGGTGGGTAACCAGTGGCTCAGTATGTCTATCCTTAAAATCTGAGAACCAGAGCTGAGAATCACTGTGCTATAAATCATAGTGAAAAGGAAGCAAGCAGTATCTGCAACAACAGCAACAATAACATCACAATATACATCATCATCATCACAGAAAGTAATTAATGTGTCTCAGAAAGATAGTCTAATATTTGTGGTGAAAGTGATGGCACTGGCACATCTCTATGGGACTTTTTCCCCAGAATATGGGTTGGTAAATTATGCTCATACTGTATGTCAAAGCAGTGGCCCTGCAGTTTGTGAGATGGTTACAGCATACTTACAGGATAACTATGTTCTAGGCCAAAATTAGAATGGGTTTTCAGCGCAGCTGGTTATGTTGTTAATGACCACAGGACACATCTATCCAGCAGAAGTGTTGGTAGACTTACATTTTTTTATTACCCAGAATCGAGTACCATACAAGTATCATGTAACAGTGGAAAAAAAACCCCACACAAGACAGAGAAGAATACGGCACATGTAATAACAGCAGCACTGAGGAGGAGGGATTTTCACAGTGCCACCCTCTGTAATAGTTGGGACCAGTATTATAAATATTTATCAATGACTGACAAGTAGAATGCAAGTTTATATTTGAATTATACATGATACTGCATATAATTTGCCTAGCATTCTTTCCTATCCATCATTATATATACACAACTACCATCAACATCCACACATTAAAATCAAACCTTTTATATTTTAATTAACTTTAAGTTATAGAAGGATGCTAATTATAATTTAACCAGTTGAAGAGCCCGTTACACGGGCCACAGTGCCACTGCCAGCCGGTCGCGGTGCAGTCATGCACAGTAGAGACTGCCCAAGCCGCGGCTGATACAGTGCCAGCTGGTCGCGGTGCAGTCATGCTCATTAGAGAGTGCCCGCACTGTGGCTGATACAGAGCTGGACACTCCTTCGGAGCACCCCATCAGCCTTGTCACGGGCAGTCTCTACTGCGCATGACTGCGTTGTTACATACGTTTTAGCAAATTATTATATAGGATGTCATCACTGTTTATGTTGTTTATGAGAACAATTTTAAAATTACACTATCAAGATTAATAGTGTATTTTGATTCAGAGTACATAGACATCAACACAGTACTATTCTGTATTTTCTCACACACAATGTTCTAGAAAATATATTTATTTTTTTGGAGGGTGGGACTGGGAGATTCTTACAATTCAAATGTATTATTTAACATATGTGTTTGTTTTGTTTATTTCTATTTAAAATAACACTATCAAAATGTGTAGTGTTATGTATTTTGATTCAGATAGCAACCCAGACTAGTTGCACTCATGTGATGTACACATTCAGCAGATATGTCTTTCCAAAAATTATTAGTAGGTCTAATACAGCAACATAGTGGTGAAGGGAGGATGGGTGTACTGGATATGTACTGTAGAGAAGTAACTTTTAGAGAAGCCTTTATAAAAAAAAAAAATCCTAAATTAAACTCCTTTTATAAAAATTGTAGCTTCATGAAAGGCCTTTACAGAAGGGTTAGACACAATAGCCAGCATGCCTAACAAAACAAGTAAACCATTAAAAAATTAAAACAGTAGCTTACATGCACCTTGTAATAATAATTATACTTAAATATGAAACATTCAGATAAATGGTTAGCATAGATTACTAAGTGTCAAGGTGTTGCTGAGCAGCTCAACTCTGCCTGTTGATTCTGATGTCTGAGCTAATCTAGTGCTCTGCTATCCACTGCTGCTGTCTTCTGAGTTTCTGGCTCAGGCTGATCAGTTGACCTCTCTAATTGCTCACCTGACTGTTATTAGCCAACCCTCCCAGGGTATTTAAAGCAGCTTGACTCACTTCCCCATTGTCCTTGTGTTTGTTGCTGACCTTGTTCCTGACTACTGTGATTCTACTGAGCTCCTGTTTATCCGTGTATGACCTGGCTTCCTCTGATGACCCTTCTGTCTCCAGGCCCACTGGCTTGTTCCTGACTTCGTGAACTTCTGTGCTCCTGACTCCGGCTTGGCTGTGTACCTGTCCTGGTTCCTGACACTGACTTTTCATTTGGTTTATGCTCCTGGATTATAATTCTGTCTTGTTTATTTTTGTTACTGTAATAAAGGTGTTGTATTTTACCTTTTTGTGTCCTGTCTGATTCCTGGTCCATAAAACTAAAGCAAGGTAAGGATTGAAAAAAATATCAGCAGGTCTACTGAGAGGCAAGCCTTGAAAGTAATGTTACCAGGCTTAAAACAAGACACGCCTTAAAGTTTTAGCAGACCTACAGCAAGGCAAGACATTGAAATAATTAATAGCAGGGTTCCAGCAAGACAAGCCTTGAAAAAAATGTTAGCAGGTTTACAAGAAGGCAAGTGTGTCACGGTTTCCAGGAAGTCTCGGAGTCAGTACAGTGAAGGTAGTTTATTGAAGAGAGTAAAAATATACAGTCAGGATAGCAGCAGGAAAGATATTAGACCTTATTACCAGAAGTAATAGGCTGTACTAAGGACCTGGCTGCTGGAGACTAGGCAAAAGGCCACTGGTAGCCTCCTTACAATATATGAACAATAGTAGGAGCTGGAACTGCGGCTCTTGATCCGGAGAATTGAGACAGGATACACAGGAACTGGAGCTTTCCCGTAGTCAGTGGTAAAAAGATCTTCTGACCGACTCAGTGAGGACCCAGAGACCCTTCAGATACCCATCTGACGACAGGTAGGTACCCCCTATGGCTTACCAGGAACGCAGCACTGAACCCTCTGACTCACATCTGCAGTCAGACTAGACATCTTTTGCTTATTAGGAGAGCAACCAGAACCCTCTGATTCACGTCTGTAGGCAAACTAGACACCTGTGGCTTATAAGGAACACAGCAGTCAACCCTCTGACTTATGTCTGCAGTCAGACTAGACACCTTTGGCTTATAAGGAACGCAACACTGAACCCTCTGACTTACATTTGTAGTCAGACTAGACACCTTTGGCTTATTTAGGAGTGCAACCAGAACCCTCTGATTCGTCCTGCGGACAGACGTCAGAGCCCTTAGGCGATATCGGTACCCGGTCTTGCAAACTACAAGGAGTAAGTGAAAGAGACCAGGGGACCCAGTAGCACAAGATATGGCTTTCTGAATGGAAGCAGCAGAAGGTCAGAATAGCCAGAGACTGGTACCTAGATATTTAGCCTAGCACAGGGTTGACACGTACAGGTTCACAGTCACAGAGGGTAAAACACAGAGCGGGTGCGTAGCCAGTAAAGGGTCATACACAGAGCGGGTTCATATCCAATAACTGGTCATACACAGAGCGGGTTTGTAGCCAATATCGGGTCATACACAGAGCGGGTTCGTAGCCAATAATGGGTGATACACAGAGCGGATACGTAGCCAACAATGGGCCATACACTGAGAAGGAGCTCCAAAGACACCAACGCAAGGGCGAGTGGGAAGAGGTAAGGCAGACCTTTAAACCCCACGACACAGGAAGTAGCAAGGCGGAGTTATCTCTAAGTCGGTATAAATCAACCATAGGTGACATTAACACATGCGTGGTCAGAATGCCAGTACCCCCGCACTTTGCCGCTCCGAGCTATCACAGCCCTGCTCGTGGCATGGATGCCACAGGTCTCCAGTCATAGTCTGCCCAGGCCTCCCACAGAACGCCCACAATGGCCCAGCACCCTTTGCTCACTGGGTCTGGGTGCATCGCTGCCAGGAATGTCCCGCTGGAAACTAGGTACTTGTGACAAAGTGTTGAACATTGCTAGCAGCCCTACAGAAAGGGAAGCCTTAAAAATGCTAGCGGTCTTACAGCAAGGTAAGCCTTGAAAAGTTTGTTAGCAGTAGCATGCCTTGCTTACCGCAAGGAAAGCCACAACTTGACTGGAACATTATGCCACCACTGGTATTATGGTGTTTCCATATACATATACATACTTCTGTAAATACATAACCACTTATTAACATATACATACATTAAGTGGGACACATAATATAAATATAGACAAGTACATTCTCTATAGTGTAAGAGATAGGTAGAGCGATGCTCTGTAATATCAGACAGCACACCACTGGGGTTAACAATATGTTATTAGACACTCTGGACTGAAAGCTCTCAAGAGCAGGGCCCTCTGATCCTTTTGTTTTCTAATTTCCATTTGTACTGTTTAATATCTCTGTATGTCTATTCCCTATTGTACAGTGTTACGGAATAAGTTGGCGCTATATAAATAAAGAATAATAATCATTATCATTACAGCTCACTATTGCTTCTAGCGGAAACAGATATTGATTTTGGCTAAAACAGGAAAACAAGATGGAAAATGGATAACACAGTTACAGAAAAACAGGTGATGTACACAGAGATGGTTGATAGCCAGTAAAAGGGTTTATAAGCTACATGTATTTAGGTGGAAGTTAGTTACACTACTAACATCTTAAGACGTCTGTTCTCTGTCTCATACATGTTTGGGAAAGAGCATGTTGGCCTTGAGAAATAATACATTACTTATTCTATTAAATCCTTTCTTTGGACACAATGAGCTTGTTGAATATGGAACCAGCCTGATTGAGGACCATTCTGGTAGAACAGTCTTCAACTTTCTGCTACTGAATATCAGATGTCATAGGATTAGGCTCCTTTATGCACCATGCCATAAATAGCAGCAGTGGTGGTGGTGGGAGTGGGATTGGGATAATCATCCCCACGGACTGTGCTGCTGTAACCAGAACCAGCAGTGATGTGGGATATGGTCTGGTTGCGGCCCCTACTAGCATTAATGCTGAGGTAGTATCAGCACAACAACAAAGCCATCACTTCTTCAAGGGTAGGAGGCAAAATGAAAGTGGCCACAGACACAGCAGGACCTTCAACATCAAGGTGAGTATATGGGGGAAATTTTAAGCCCATTTAAGTCATCATATTTGGAGACTGTAGGAGCCATCAAACAATATATAATTGTGCATTAGCAAGTAGTCAGTAGCCCCCAGAATGAAGTAACACAATTCTACAAAATAGTTGCTATACTTTTAAGATTATATCACAAAACTCTAATTTTATCCTCATGGGGAATATATAATTAAAACAACACCATGGCTCTTGGTAACATAGGGGGTGGCTTATATGTTCAAAACTCTGACCAGGACTGGGAGCAAATCTTTGGTCTATGATTAAGCATGAAGGATGAAATGCGTAAGACAAATTATGACCTTTCTTTTGTTTCATATATTTTAAGAGTACCAAAAAATGAGTTATTTTTACTGGATGTCTCCACTTCTTTGAGTGAAGTCCTATATTTGTTTGGTACCAACAATGAAACTCTGCACTGCTGTATTGGCTTGGAACGCATAACAAAGCAATAGTTCCAGCCACATAAGCAATGGAAGAGTTAATTGTTTTAAAAATCATACCTTTGGAAAACAGGTGACTATACATGTAGATGATTACCACGCCTTCAGACCCCTGACCATCGACCGTAATATCCAAGTACTTGTATGGTGTGATGACAGTGGATAGGCCTCAACATAGTTATCTCACATGAATCTATGTAGTGAGGGTTCAAAACGTAATATTTAATTGTACACCTGATTTTAAATATACAATATATAAATGAGGAATATGTCTATAGCAGTCACCAATTTCCATTGTTTTGCATGTCACAGCAAAGTCTGTAATTCTCTGGAGTCTACTCTCATGTTTCACTTTCCGCTCGGTATAATTAACCATTTTTGTTCCAAGAAGGACAACATTGTGTCCTCTAGATTACAATTATGGCCCTTACAAGTCGCTCTCCTACTTACTCTTTTATTACAGAGTGAAATTCCATAGAATTATATACAGCACATTGATAGTCATAGGTACAATAGCGATTACAGAGAAATCTTCACATAATCATTAACTATTTATATAATTCACTGTATGACTCATATATCCAATTCATGTTAATACTGATACTGTCGCGTTATCACTGCCCCATCTGCTCCATTTATTTCCATCCAGAAAATTCCTAGTTTCACACAGTCAAATAAAATTCCACATGGATCTTCCATTTTCCCCATAACATTTTCAGGGGTCTTCAACTTATTCATATATAGCTATCTAATATAACCTACTTGCATGCTGGATATTATAATTTCCACTCCATACAGTTATTTTATACCTATTGTTGTTTATATATGTGACCGTAGATAGACATCCTATATTATAATTCGCTAGGATGTTTGTCAGAAACCATCATGCGCAGTAGAGACGGCTGCACGTGGTACAGTCATGCGCAGTAGAGACTGCCCGCGCCTCGGCTGATACGGAGCAGGGCGCTCCGAATTTAGACCAGAGTCCTCTCTGCCACCTTCCTGTGACTGCTTGGTCCCATGGAAGGTGCACAGAGAGGACCACAATCTGAATTCGGAGCGCCCCACTCCGTATCAGCCGCGGCGTGTTCATGTAGTCAGTACTGCGCATGACTGCAGCACCGCCAGTGTTGGCCCATGTACACGGGCTTTAAAACTAGTATTGTTATAATCAGATACAGTGTAAAAAGATCATGTAATGAGACCATATACCGTACGAGTTGTATCAGGGGTTCAAAGTGACTGGGGAATCAATCCTATGTGCAGGACACTGGAATACCAAGCTGATTAAACTATCAGTTGGGAATGTTTTTAAGCTTTTTTGACTTTATATTGATCATCTAATTTGTAATGGAGATTAAACTGATTAATTTTATTATGGTATAATAAAGTTTAAGTCTTAGTCTGCTGGGTACAGCTAATATTGACAGTACTGAAATTATCTTCATATAGGGATTCCTAACACACAAGAATATAGATGAGCTGAATAGCAGTCATACATTTAGAGGTAATTCTTTGTCTGCTATAGACATACAGTATTTCTCATTCATATTTCACATGCAGACAGAATGTTTTGTAACCAGTGTTGAATGGTTTGGGTTTACATAGCTGTACCAGCGATTGTCACATTAGACATTGCAAAATGTTTGCTCAGTGTAATCGTACAGAGTTACCAAGCCAGTCACAAGCCATGGTCTGGAGTTGTGAGCTAGTCCAACTAGGACTAGCTCTTATCTCCAGTCATTGGACTGGTCAGATTTACATCTGACCAGTGCAATGACTAGGCAACTGAGTGCTTTATTGTTCTTATATCTAACAAGTTGAACAAGGCCAACATCATTGCACTGCTAGGACGTCATTACCAACACATACAGCAATGTCTAACATGGACAGTTCAGCCTGTGAGAATTTGATGATCCTTTTGCTCTCCTGTCATTAGATGGAACTCTTGACATGGTTGTACTCTAAGCATGTTAGGAAGCATCCTGTAACCGAAAATGCATTGCTAAACATCTGTACAGCTCGCAGTCGGTTTGGCCAATCTACATCTCATGTGTCTCATCACAATAGAAATGTAGTCATTTACATTTCTCACCGTCCATTACTTGGTATGACCATCTTGACTCTACATCTTCTACTTTCTGGTGTTGAAAAGTAAAACAACAAAATAAATGAATAAACTTTTTTTGATTCAGCCAATATTTCTAGCTAGTCAATTCTGCAATCACATTCTTACCTAAGAAGAAAAAAAAGAGAAATACTAGGGAAAGAGGTTATGAACTAAAGATAGAGGTTGGAACATTCAACGTGTGTAAGTATTACTTTACTGAATGGTTGATAGATTCATAGAACAACCTCCCAGCAGAAGTAGCTGCTAACACAGTAAAGGAATTCAAAATGCCTAGAAGAGATATGTCTATTCTGGCAACCATGTAAAACTGCATTTTATCTGGAGAGGAAAATGGACAGGCTAGATGGGCCTACTGATTTTTATCTGCTGTCAAAATCTATGTTTCTAAGTGTCTAAATGTTCTCAAACCACATGCTCTAAGCTTTGTGCCTTAGCTCTGTCCTTGAACCACTGTGTTCCTGCTTGCTAGTGCCACTCAATCCCGATCAGTGGTGAGCAGTGGTACTGCGCCACCAACTTCCTTAAATTTATCTTTTTCTTCTGTGTCTAAATGAGTACTTGCAGATGCCGGTTTGTTGTCTTTGTTGAGTTACCCTGTCTTCCAGTCACAGATGTCTCCTGTATCAGTCTCAAGTCACATCTGAGTACATCATCCATTATTGGTCTTGTATTCCAGTTGTTCCTGTATGCTGGCATCTCATTGTAAGTTCTGCTAGCCTCTTTTCCCCTACAGCTACCAGACCAACCAATCTGCCATCATATTGCCTGTCATGAAGGAGAATGTGTGCAAATGTGAGAACAAGAGAGAGAGCAAGAAAGTGCAAGCACAAGAGTGGGCAAGAAAGAGTGTGCAAAAAAGAGAGATCACAAGAGAAAGATTGTGTAAGAGAGAAAAAGATTGAAACAGCTTTATGCTACAGTAAGAGGAAGAGAGAGACACCAGCTGACAGTTATTCTCCAAAGCATTGTGAAGCATGTACACAAACACATAGTTTTTTAGGATAGCCCTGCTCACCCTGGCACTCAAAATGTTAATTACAGGTGAGTAATCACTGGATCACTCATTGTAATTGAGATGACTGCTTAATTAGGTGTATCCTGTAAATCTGATAAGTCCAATGACTGGAGATAAGAATTAGTCAGTCAACAGGGATCATTTATTTCAGACACCACCAGATGGCAGTGCTATCTCAGGAAATGTCAGTGAGTATTCCATTGTGAATACATTGTTGTGGAATAATATACAATAATGCAATCATGTGAAAAGAAGAATTAACAAAGATCATATTATCATACCAAGTAATACTTGATTTCAAGGACTAAGAGTCAGCAGACTCAAGAGAGATGGACTGACATTTGGCTACGTGAGGGCCTGAGCCACGAAAGAAAGACAGGTTAATGTATTAAGAAAACTGGAGCATTTCTGGGGTAAATCAACTGCACAACAGGGGACAAATCCAGTTTCCCCAAATGTCCATTGATTGAAAATTGGCTTTTAACCCCTAGAATGTCAGAAAGGTCTCTAACACATTGTGAAGCAAAATGTTGGGGACCTCTCTTGTATTCAAGCTCATGTAAATGAATGGAGAAGTCTACTTTGCTTGCTCCAGAATGGCAACACTTTCCTTAGTATACCAGCTCCAGTGTGGCTAATGTTCTAAGAGGTAGCGGAGCAAGCCTGAGGCAAACCAAGTGCACTGGAGGGGACAAATACAAATCCCACTGCATTAACTCTTTGAGTGCCAGAGGGGCATGAAAGGCATTGTGAAGCAAAGAGTTAAACAGGACTTTAACCCCTTGATCCAACACATTGCAAGAAAATGCACTGAAGATCTGGGGGATGATAATGGGGGGATTTTGTTGAGAAAAGGTGGAATTGTAGAGATGTTATGTGAATGGAAGAGGCACTATCTTAATGGACCTGACCTGTTACTGTGTTCTGAGGACTGGAGTTAAGAATTAAAGCAACTATGGTGATTTTGAAAACACTTTCAAAATCATCTATATGTATTATTAGGAAATTAGAAAAGTAGTTTAATTTTATCTATAATATATTATGCTAATTAAGGCATGGCATGCAGGCATTTCCTATCTTAGTAAGAGTCAGAGATGATCAAGTAGGAACGAGCCTGCAATCGAAATTTGCAGGCTCTCTAGGAGTGGTGTCCTTACCCAGGGTGCAGTCTCTTTTAGCCCACTAGTGCCTTTTACAGAAAGGAAGTATCCTAAAACATATCATACTGGTCCTACCAAAACAGCAGTCCGGCCACGAAATTCCAGAAGCAGCCAACCTTAGACATATGTTACAGCCTTGCTAGGCCTCGTCAGTGAGGTGTAGCTGATCTGTCTAGGAACTGTGAGTAAGGGGTCCACTCCTAGAGGGCCTTCAAATTTGTATTGCAGGCTCGTTTCTAGCTGAGTGTCTCTAACGCCTAATTTACATTTACATTTCCTGTCTTAGGGCCATGTGTTCAAAGAAGTAGTGAAACAGCTTTTGTCGTTTGTAACGACTTTTCAAAGTACAGTGTCGTTGGGATCATTAATATTTTCTGAGAGTGTCGGTTGTGATTGGAAATATGTTGTTTGTCCTAACTGAAATTGTCATATGTAAAGACAAAAATGTTGTATGTAACAACAAAAAAATGTCTTAACGAACGGCAAAAAATGTCTTAACTAATGAAAAAATGTCTTAACTAAAGACAAAACTTCTCACATTCAGAACTTCATGTTCCCCCCACTTTTTTCTTAACATACAAATTTTGTCTTTTGCAAGACATTTTTGTGACGTTAGTTAGGACAAATTTTCTTTTCCTCTATACGACACTGGAGAATAGTTTAGCCATGCCCTTTCCCCACCCCTTTTACCAGCAGTTCTAAAGTTGTGTAGTACACAACGGACATTACTATTTTTTTGCCATATACTCTATAGAAAATATGTCGTTCATGCATACAGTTACTTATTTTTGTCGTTCATACAACATTTTTTTATTGTTATGGCCCATAGTCCTACATTACCTCCTCCAATCACTGACACAACCCTTTTAGTGCTAGGAGATGTAGGCAGTGCATTTCTGAGCAGTTTCAATGAGTGGGAAGGTAATATAGGGCTAAGACAGGGAAATGCACTAAGGATTGATAAATATATGAAAAAGAGGAGATAACTTTTGCAGTGAAATACATTTTTCAACTCATATGTTATTCTGTGAAGTCTGTGCACTAAGATGTGTCAAGATGAAGAGATGTTAGTGAATAGATTCCATAGAATAACATAGGAATTGGAGAGTTTATAAGACTGGAGAAGTTATCTCCTCTTTATCACATCTTTATCACACCTTAATGCATAACCCCCGCTGAGTACCTACATGGCATATCTAAGGGGTTATATGATTACCATTAACAAATATAAAATCTATTATGTAAGATAGTGGGATATACTTCAGTGTAATAAACGTATAGTAGATCCTACTGCAAGTCTCATAAATATAATACAGAAAAGCAAAAGAAAAAAGGTAAGGAAGAAACCACCACTGGGTCAAAAGAACATTCAGTTGTCTCCAATGTGGCTCTCTCCCCATACAAAGACCAGCTCAGTATGATATGAGGGAATAGGGACTCTAAAACAACTGACTTTATTAGTATATTTAAAAAAATATATATACACACTAGAACATACAATAAAGTATGGAGTGTTCCTAAAAACACAGCACAACACCTAATAATGTTCAATATTGCCTGAAGAGTTAGGATAGAGTGAGATCTTAATATATAACTTCTACAGTAACCTGCAGGTGCTCTGATTAAACAGTCAGTATCAACCCTTTAAAGGGATAGTAATGTTTCATAATAAAAGCAGCTCTAATTAATCATCATAGTATTTGGACTTTGGAGAGTGTTATTTCAATTCTGTCAGAGTTGTAGTTCAAGAGTAATTCAGTGACAAAGTGTCCCCCTCCCGCCCCTTTTACTGATGTAATACTGCTCAGCCAGAGCAGAAGGGAGGTGACCAGGTAGACTGCAGAGAGGGACAATCTTCAGTTAAGATAAGGGAAAAACCTGAAAAACTTGTCAAGGGGGTACAGGGTCTTCATTGTTCTCACAGGAAGAAGATTGTCCCTTGCTGTTATCTATCTGGTCTATGGACTGCATTCCACATCTGAGAAGAGATGGCTTACACTAGGTAAAAGGGGCGGGAGGGGGAACTTTGCTTGTGAATATCTCTTAAACCATAATGGTTTGAGAGATAAGACTTATATCATTCTTCATGTTTTTTAATGCCTACAAAATAAAATAAAGATAAAATGAAGTATTATTATCCCTTTAAGTGCCGTCATGGCTTCCTCGAAAGGGTTCTACACCTCAAATCTCATGGATTCGTAAGGTGTCTGCAGATGCCCTGCTATTACACAGAACAACTCTTAATAATGTTCAATATTACCTGAAGGGTTAGGATACTGTGGGATCTTAATATATCACTTTCATAACCTGCAAACTCTCTGCTTAAACAGTCCGTATCAACCCTTTAAGTGCCGTCACGGCTGCCTTAAAAGGATTTTACACCTCAAATGTCAATGGATTCTTAAGGTGTCTGCAGATGCCCTGCTATTACTGGCAAAAAATCAGAGGAGCATATCTGTACACAAAGTCAAAGTCTGTCAAATAAGTAGATAAAGTAGCCATTCAACAATAAATGTTGTGACATTGATAGTAACTGCAGGTGCCCTGCTCTCCATCAGTTCTCAGTAGTCTCTCGTCCTAAAAGTCAGCTTTTAGTTATGTAGTTCTGTGCCAATCTCGTTGCACAAGAAAAAAATTATTTATTTCATCATTAGTAGTCTGCTATGAAAGATGATCTACCGGTAGAGTTACTGCAGGGGCCCTGCTATTTTTCTACCAATAAATTCAGCTGTCTGACAAGACTTCCGTTCAGTAACTTGTAACCCAAGTACTCCCAAATTGCAATTTCCAATGTTTGAAATTATAAGATCTAACTATTGTAGTATCTAGCTTTCTACACAGAGATAAGTGTGAAGATGTCACGCTATCCTGGATCCCTCATGGTGTAAGCCACATTCTAACCCTATTGCTAGTTAAGCAGCTATTTCATTCAAAAGTATAAGCGCAGGCAAAATAAATGTCTTTTTTTTAGTCACATCATAGATAACTTAATTAGATGCCATATATCTTAGCGTTGTGCCGCCCATTAACAAATATATTAGAAGTCAATACAAATAACTCTCCGATGATTTATTTTCTCAATCATAGATCATCAATTAAGACTAGAGGAAAGATGCTTTTGACTAAAACAAAGACAGGAATTTTTTACAGTAAGTGCGGTAAAGATATGGAATTCTTTGGTTCAGGATGCTGTGCTTGCAGGTACTGTAAATGCTTTCAAAAAAGTACTGGATACCTATCCAGCACAGAACAATATTGAGAATTATGACAGTTGGCTTCAAAGCAGATAGGATGTTGATCCAGGGAACTATCTGACTGCCATTGGGATTTGGGAAGGAATTTTTTACCCACTTGGGGCTTAATGGTAAATGGCTTCAATGTTGGATTTTTTGCCTTCCTCTGGATCAACAGGGGTGATTTAGCATGAGCTGGACTTGATGAACACGTCTTTTTTCAGCCTCATCAACTATGTTACTATGTTACTAATTAGCATAATCTATTAATATAAATAACACAAAAACACATTTTCTAGTTTGCTAACACAAAATGTGGGTGATTTTTAAAGCTCTTGATGATGATAGTAGAAAAAGAAAAAAAGAAAAGGAGGTGCTAATAGGGTTAAACCTTCTAGGAACTTCTGCTATATAAATAATGGGATTATTGCACTCACAGTAGAATTTTCATGGCCTTTATGTTGTGTTGATCTGTGAGGGACCGAATTTATATACTTGCTCGTTTAAAGCAGAACTACCACCTGACACAATCTTTAGCTTCACTAAGTCCTCATCTGGCGACTAGCTGCTTAGTAGCACTAGTCACCAGAATAATTACCTTATTTAATAGATTTCTGCTCTCTTCCCTGGATGACAGGCAGGATGGAGCGCAGACATCTTGCCATTGTGACGTCCGTGCGCCTGTGCAGTCAGTCCCAGCCGGGTCTAGTAGGCGTTACTAGGAGATATCTGGCTCCAGCAGGGACTGACATCGCAGATACGCTGACGTCATTCTGGCAAGATGTCCGCGCTCAGTGCTACTGACAGCTGGGGAATAAAGCATATATCTATTAAATTGGTTAATAATTCTGGCAACTAGCACTACTAAGCAGCTAGTCGTCAGATGGGGACTTAGTGAAGCTAAAGATTGTGTCGGGTGGTAGTTCCGCTTTAATATGAACATCCTATAAGTCTCTCCTCCATCTCTCTGAAGCTTCAGGATGTTGTTAAGGTATCCATTTTTTTATATTTTGCTATAATAAAAATTCATTGTTTTTACTATAATTTGCAGTCAGTTTATGTGAGTGATTTTTGCTTGTATTCTTCATCCTCTGAAACTGTCTTTTAACATATAACTGGTTATCAATTCAGATTGACTAAGAAGTAAGTCAGGAAAACAGAATATGAGATGACAAGTTTGGGATTTTTTTTTTATTTTATTATAAAACAAAAACTATTTATTTCCCTCTTTAAACACTTTGCAGTATATTTCAGACAAAGAGAAAATCCAGATGAGCAGTTTTCTCCTAAAATTACATCTGGATTCTGTTACCTGTGCAAATGTTATTAATGGATAATATCTTAACACTCTGAGTGCCAAAGAGGTATCCAACCCATGGCAAAACAATGCGTTGGATACCTCTTTGGAACTCAAAGGGTTAAAAAAGGTCTACAACAGTAAATAGGGAGGCTTATGCACAAACCTAAACCAGAGTAATTCTGGGGCTTATCAACTGCACTGTAAGGCCTCGATCCAACTGGGGCCGTTATAACAACTGGTAGGGCAATATTGGCTAACAGCCATTAGCAAAAAGTGCTAGCGGAGCAAACCAATTGCCTACCAGCTGAAACCAAATTCCCATTGTTATAAATAGGGTCTTTAACCTCTTGCATTTTAGACAGGTTTCCAAGACATTGCTTTGCAATTAATTTGAGGACTCTATACCATTTAAGGGGTTAAATGCCATAATTAAATGAAATGGAACTTGTATTTGTAACCTGAGATACAAGAGAAACCTTAATTAAGGTGAACTGTAATGGACACATGCACAGATAACATAGCAATGCTTTGTACACCCCTCTCTGGTCCTTAAAGGGACAGTAATACTTTGTTTTATCTTTATTTTATTTTGTAGGCATTAAAAAAACATGAAGAACGATATGTCTTATCTCTCAAACCTTTATGGTTTAAGAGATATTCACAAACAAAGTATCCCCCCCTGTTCAGGCAAATCAGAAGGGAGGTGACCAGGTAGACTGGAGAGAGGGACAATATTCAATTAAGATAAGGTAAAAAGCTGAAAAACTTGTCAAGGGGGGCAGGGCTTTCATTGTTTTCATACAAAGAAGAATGTCCCCTTCTGTTATCTGTCTGGTCATGCAACCAGATTCACATCTGAGAAGAGATGGCTTACACTAGGAAAAAGGGGCGGGAGGGGGAAACTTTGCTTGTGAATATCTCTTAAACCATAAAGGTTTGAGAGATAAGACTTATATCGTTCTTCATGTTTTTTTTATGCCTACAAAATAAAATAAAGATAAAAGGAAGTATTACTATCCCTTTAAAGGTTTAAAGTACTTTTTGAACAAAATGGTGTCAAAAACAAGATCACTGAAAAAAATTAGATATGCAGATTACATGAATAAACTTATTTCACATAAGGAATACTATACACATTGAGCATATCAACAATAGTCTTGATTTTAAGATGATGATTCGGACATAATGATGTTGATGTAAAAAGAAAACTGGAGTTTATGCACTAAGGAGTGCTAAAGAGGTGATAACATGGAAATAACTTCTCTAGTGATATGATTTCTCCAGTTCCTATGTTATTTTATGGCGCCAATGCACTAAGATCTTCAAAGTTGGAGAAATCTTAATGGATTGGCTCCATAGGAGCTTTATCACCTCTTTATCACGCTTTAGTGCATAACTCCCGTGGAGTAATTCTATACAAATAAACATTTTCCAAATTTCCACTGATTTAAATGGGACTTTTAACGCAATGTGGGTTGTGCACTAAGGCATGATAAGGAGGTGATAAAGCCGAGAAGACTTCTCTAGTGATCTTTTTCTCTGTAGCCTTCGCACTAAGATCTCTCCCACTTGAGAATTTTTAGGTCATAGGCTCCATAGAATAACATAGGAACTGGAGAAGGTATCTCCACCTTATCACCTCTTTATCATGCCTTAGTGCATCTCCGCCAATGAATGATAGAAAGGTTATCAACACACTGCTTTGGAATGCACTGGAGACCAACCTATCATGAAAGGGGTTAATGGAGCAGTATATTTTTTTAATGAAAAAAATAAATTATATTGTAATTTTTTGTTGTTAAGTAAAATAAGGGTATTATTCTCAATCCCCTTGCAGGGAGATTTTCCCCTGAAAATTTTTTTAAACATATTTGGTCACTAGGTGGTGCTGCTCACACACAGCTTACTATGGATAGCCTTAGTTTGACTCATAGGGAGTTATGCACTAAGGTGTGATAAACAGGTAATAAAGCGGAGATGACTTCTCCAATTATATCACTTCTCCAAGTCCTATGTTATTCTATAGAGCCTATGCACTAAAGGTATAGCAAATGTGCTCCATAGAGTAACAAAGGAATTGGAGAAGTGATATCACTGATGACATCTCCGCCTTATCACCTCTTTATCACACATTAGTTAATAACCACCCTTCTTTACCACAGAATATATTATAGAAATCACTTTCCCTTTTGGGCACCAGTCAGTGATATTGAGCAGCAGGAAAATATAGCATATTTTTTCATTAAAAAATGTTAACCACTCCTTTAAAGAAACATTTAAATCAATGGGACTTTTGTCTCCTGTAGTGCAGTTAATTTGTTCCAGAATTGCTTCTGTTTTCCCTTGTACATCAGTATCAATGTGTAACTTCAGTAAATGTTTGGTATGACAATGATATATGATGGATTTTTGCAATATGATATCTGTTAAGTTCATTCGTTGAATAAAAAATCATGTCTAACATAACATATAGAATTTGTATATGATTTTATTTTTTAACAAGAATTTCCCCCGTATAACATTTCCAGATCTCAAGGCACAGAAAAGAAATTTGTGCGTAATTACTTCCTTTTATTGTAAATGTTTGTTATTTAACCCCGTAAGGACTGTGCTGTCCAGGGATGCGCTGGAGGACCAACTCACTTTTTTTTTTATTCAGCCTGCCATGTGATCAAAGCGCATCTTAATGGTCCTTAATGCCGGGACCATTGTGACGATCATTAAACGTCACCCGTCGTTAATGGGTAAAAGTAGGCTATAGAGCATATCCTTCTTTGTAAAATAAGGGTACTCCCACTGCTGAGAGTTATATAATTCAACGGTTATAATGGCTAAAATGTTCTCCTATTTTAGCTTAACCCTTTGCGTGCCAGTGGGGTATAAACAGCATTGCAAAAGCAATGCGTTGCATACCCCTCTGGCACCCTAAGGTTTAGTGGGTCAATACACTAAAACCAAATATTGTGTGGTTTTTCCTGTTGAGTTAAACAATGCACACTAAGGGTTAATGGGTCAGTAAACTTTTTTTTTTAAAGAAAAAAATATATTGTATGTTTTTTCCTGTTGTGTTAAACAAGGGTCCTTCCACTGTAGGGATGTTATTTATTTATTTACATTAACAGGATTCTATGGGAGAGGTGAGTCACTGACAACACTTGTCCATAGAATGTTATAGTAACAGTGATTCACTTCCTGTCACTTTTAACTTTCAGGTAGTAATCTCCCTGATTACTCTTTCCAAAGGTATAAAAGTTTTGAACTGTTATACCTTTTGAATAAAACAACTGCCAGCAGTAGGAGTACCCTCGTTTTAATCATCAGGAAAAGAACAATGACATACATGTTTAATTAAAAAAGTTTATTGCTCCTTTAACCTTTCATTTGTTAATCAAAATGTTAGTAAAAATGTCAACTAATTTCCAGAAGATCATTCTCCATAACTTTTGAATGGGGCTTATCCCAGCAGTGGGAGTATCTTTGTATTACTCCACAAGAAATGCTTTACAATATATATATTTTCATAATAAAACATTACCTCTCATTTAACCCTTAACTACGGCGGTCCTAGGGAGTGGATTCTCCTTAAGGACAGCTTTGATCTCATTCAGCGAGTCCAGGGTGGATTTCCCAAAAGGCAAAGTAAGCAACTGCCTAGCGCTACACATTTTGAGGGGAGCCTCAGATGTGTTGGCCACACCCACATTCTTAATTATGGGTGTGGCCTGAGCAATCTAGTGTCCTTGTACCAGTTTTATACCCCTTTACAGGCTATTATTTAACCCCTGCGATGCTAGAGAAATCTCCAACGCATTGTACACCACTGTTTTGGAGACCCCTCTAGCAACCAAAGATTAAACCTTGTCTTATTTTCTTCTTGTTTGTTATAGACCAGATGTATTTTCTGTGACAGGAAACAGTAGATTAGATCAGGGTTATGTGAGTAATGGGGGTGTGGCCATGGGTGGACCGAAGAGCACCTAGAGTGTCTTGCCTAGGATCATCTGGGATATAAATCCAGTCCTGGGCGCACCGGAACACATGACTTATCATGTGTGCTGGCTCGCTGAATGAGGGTCTGGAGCGATCAGTTTTAGACTCTGGTAGTGCTCACAGCACTCCTGATGGAGCGATGTGAACAAAAAACCATAATGTGCCATGACCGTCATCTGTCCTTAAGTCAAATTCACACATAATGCTCCTAGCATGGCATCAGTCCTTAAGGGGTTAATGCAAATCTATCATATGCAGAGGACCCTTAGTATTGCAATGCAGAATTTACAGATGTTGTACATGTGCTCCTTTTAAAAACTACAGAAACAAAATGTATACTTCAGAGAGATTTTAAATGCAAATATTGTATTAATTTCCATCCGAAGTCTCTTGCGTGCCACTTCTTTGAGAAGTCTTCTATGTCAATTCAATAGCCGTAGATTTCATTTTCTACCCAGCCCGACTCTGTACTCCTCCCAAACCTGTCATTACAGAGCTCATACAGTTCATTGGTGACAAATCCACTTTCTGTGCTTGCTAGTGTCACAAAGCCGCTCTCTGAATGGTGCCCTGCCATGTTGTCATAGTCTCCAGAAAGGTTGTCAGGTGGTGAGCTTTCCCCAGAAGCAATGCGGAAAGAGGTATTGCGGATATCAGGTCTTGTCCCAGTCAAGTCCGCCTCTGTCTGCCTTTTGATGACATTGTAGATCTCCAAATTTGGACTGTTCCTACGGGTTGGAGCCATCCAGAAGCCAGGTTCTTTAGCAGCCATTTCATTTTGGTTTTGTTTCCTTAAAATAAAAGAAAAGAAAAGAACAAAACTGAACTTCAGATAAATTAGCAGTTAAGTATTTCTTATGCTGTTCATTGCATAACGTCTATGGAGCCCTAAAGCTAGGATAAATCAGAGTCTCTACGACGCCTCCCCAGTTGAAATATATCTTTGTGTATAGTGTCTTCTGTACATAATTGCTTTAGCTTTGTTGTTGCAATTAAGACCACATTAAAAAATGTGACTTTCTCTAGGCGACATTGCTATATTAAAAGAGACCTCATCACCAAAGCTGAAAATGGTTAATTTCCATTTAGATATTATGTGCTCCTAGGGTCATTTGCTCTGGGGCAGAACAACTTTACTATATTGGAAAAATAATAATTCCAAAAATGCTTATTGAGTTAAATGGGGCTTGAACCATTTAATGCTAGAGAAGTCTCTAATGCTTTATGAAGCAATTCTTTGGATAACTTTTGCATTCAAGGGGTTAAATCCCCACTTAAATCAATGGGAAATATTGTGCTCTCCTAATAGTGCCATGGTTTGACTCAGAGTATTGAACATATGGCCCTAAACATGTATATCTTATGCTTTCAATCTCTCTGGGTTGTTTGATGCCCACTGCATTGTCAAGCCCAAATGAAGCCTGGTTCTGCCTCCGACAAAATAACAGGATAGGTGAGCTATCTTATAGCCTTAACACCCATACTTTGGGTAACAAAAAATATGATCAAAACTTCTCTGGCATCCAAAACATATTTTGGCCTTAGTAGTAGTAAGAACATTTCCTTTTAAACATAAGGTGGAAGGAATAAAAACATTACCATGAAGAACGTCACCACCCAACACGTTTTACGTCTGAGAAGTTAGAGAGGGTGAAAGACCAAAGAGTTGTAATAACAGTTAAAGCATATGTTTTCTAAGTAAATATTTAGTGGGAAAGGAGGTAGGAGATCAAAATAACTGGAGATGAGAAGCAGAAGGAAAATAAAGTATGTAGATGAGAGGACAAGTAGGTGCTAGGTACTATGAAAAGGTCCTGCCTCCTAAGGAATCAATAGACAAAGCAGGCCATTTTCATCTGCCATTTTTATGTATCTGGCAAGTTCCTCTTTTGTCAAATGGACTATCATTTGCCCCAAAATGTTAAACTACTGATTACAAGAATTTGAACGGGAGACCTCTAATATTAATGTTATTAAAAGCCCCATTTAATCAATGAGAATTGTGGGAATTTCTATGTGTTCCCTACAATGCACTTTATTTTTCTCCAGAATCACTCCACTTTTCTTTTGAACATGGGGCCAGGGTGCACATAAAATATCCAAATATCAGACAGTCACACAAAGGCACTCACTGTAGGGGAAAGAAGCTTAAAGCTGTTTATTAGAATGTTAAGGTTTCTGCGAGCACTGTCTCCTTGATAAAGGTGAATTTGTACATACATATTCCTCCAAACTAGGCCTCTATCTAAAGGACCCAGATAAAACAGCCAGCAGGGCAAAACTGGATAATAGCTCGTTAGCAAAAAGTGCTAGCAGAGCTATTCAATTGCCCTACCAGCTGAAAGCACAAAAGACTTAGGTCACAGAAAAGGACTTGTGGCCAAACACCCGTTTTGTGCATTTGTTTCCAAAATGCCGCTAAATAGCGGCAATAATGGGAACTTCAAAGGAAAAAAGCTAACAATCAGTGCCTGAAGCACTGTCAAGCACCGATTGTTAGCTTATCTGTGTTATACTGACCTGTCATCCCACTGTCCGTCTTCTTCTATCTTCCTTTATGTTTTTATCTAATCTTCTTCATCTTTCTTCTTTGGTCTTCCTCTCCATCTTCTTTATTCTTCTGTTCCGTCTTCTCTTCATATACCTGTAAAAGAAAGAGAGATATTAATAAATTTGCCTTTAAAAGAACCTGCACATCTGTATATAGTTTAACCCCTTGAGCGTACCTCTCTGGCTCTCACAGGGTTATACAATGCACAGATATGCGAGTTAAAATTGGTCAAGATGCCAACATTTTAAAACAAATATCCCCAATATTTCGCTCCTTTAATATCTACACTAATTTTTTTCTGTTGGTGAAAAATTAATAATTAAAACGATGTCTCCTTTTTTCTTCTCCACTGCTGTTTGCAGTGGCAGAGAAAGTAAGATTGAGCAGAACCCCCCTTTGTATCTAACGGGCCAATTCCTGTTCCACTGTGAGGGAATTTTGAACAGAGGCTACCTTTATATATGGGCAGTCTCTGTTCAAAAGGACTCACAGCCACAGCTTACACACCTCCCAGCCAATCAGCTTCAAGAAGGTTCCTCCATTCCCCTGCTCAAAGCTGATTGGCTGGGAGATGCGTAAGCACAATCCCAGACAATGGTTGTTAGTCCTTTAGACCAGAGACTGCCCATATAAAAAGGCAGTCTCTGTTCAAACTTCAATCACAGTGGAACAGGAATTGGCCCTTCAGGTACAAAGGGGGGCTTTACTCAATCTTACTTTCTCAACCTCCATCGCTGCAAACAATGATGGAGAAAAAAAGGGGACATTGTTTTAATTATTCATTTTTTGCCCACAGAAAAATGTTTGTATATTATTATATTAAAGAAGCAGAACATTGTGGACATTTGTTTTAAAATGTTTGCATCTTCGACAATTTTAAGCATATCCGTGCATTGTTTAACACTGTGAGTGCCAGAGAGATACACTCAAGGGGTTAAACTATGTACAGATGTGTGGGTTCTTTTTAAGGCAAATTTATTAATTTCTCTCTTTCTCTTACAGGTATATGACGACGAGGAGGAACAGCAGAAGAATGAAGATGGAGAGAAATAAGAAAGAACAGAGAAGACGGAAGAGAGAAGAAGAAGATGGAGGGTAGCTGACCAGGGTGCTGAATACTCCTCTGGGCATCAAGATTACAGGTAATTCTTACTTTTCAGGGGCTGTTGCTTCATAACTTAGTCTGATTAAGCCTATGATATTCTTACCCCACTGGCACTCATTGGGTAAATTCAACTGACATTGGACACATTTTTCATACTTGGATGTATTGATGTGGGGCTTAAGGTCCCATAACAATACATCCACATTCAATTGCTGCATCGGCAGTTCAAAGTTGCTTTAAAGTGGTAATAATGGATGCTAATAAATGTACCTCTGGTTAACCCCTTGAGTGCCAGAGAGGTATGCAATGAATTGCAGAGCAATGTGTTGCGTACCTCTCTGGCACTCAAAGGGTTAATGCTCATGTTATTTTTCAGGTCACTCTGTATATTAATCAAGTTCCGTTTTAAAGTGTCACCCTCCCGTCCCTTTTACAAATGCAATGAGCTCCCCAAGACGGTCCAGCCAGCCAGCAGGGAGGGACAATCTTCAGTGAGCGTCATGAAAATCCTGCCCTTCTTCGTCAAGGAGGGTAGGGTTTTCATTATGCTCACAGAGAGAAGATTGTCCCTCGCTGTGAGCTGTCCGGTCAAGTGGCCGGATTCCACATCTGCGGGGAAGCGCATGCAAGAGGTAAAAGGGGCGAGAGAGGAATATTTTAAAACTTAATTACTTTAGAACTACAAATTGGACATGATTATTATACAGAGTGACCTGAAAAATACCATGTGAGCATTGATCAGAGCTACATTTATTGGCATACATTACTATCCCTCTAAGGGACTCTGCGCCCAAAAAAACTGGGTGCAGATTTTCCCACGATAAAGTGGGTCCCTTAGTGCATCTTATTGCCTAACGCAGTCAATTGAATAGGAAATTCCACCGTTTATATTAAGTTTCTATGGGCTCATATGTCTTCTGACTTTAGCTGCTGAGGTGCTTATTTTTCTGCCGGCAGTACTTCATAGCACAGGTAATTGAATTGCTATAGCGTTTCATTTCATCCTATTTTTCTTCTCCCCTTTCCTCTAAGCTCTGGGAGCATCATCAACATCTGACTGACTGATTGTCTCATGTCTAATACTTTTTTAGAACCTCTCTAACCTGCACCTCACCCCCAGCACTCAGAAAATGCAGTCTCTAAAGTGGCCAATGATTTGCTCTTGGTGAAAGCAAAGGGCCACTGATCACTGCCAACACTTTAGGACCTCTTCATTGATTTTGACAAAGTGTACCACCCACTTCACCTTTAAGCAGATGCTTTCAGGATGGAAGCTTCTACTGAGGGGAGGATTTGGAAAGGTGATAGGTCCTTTATAAGTTCCACTAATCATAGTAAGATATGTGGGCTAGTTATTTTATGGATTAAAAACTCAGATGACAGATAACAAGATCAGTACCAATACAGAGCACACACTGTGAATCTGTTACTTTACAGATTAAAAACTCTTGTTGCTCGTCGGTCTACAAGCTTTGTAATCCAGAAACCCACATTGCAGTTAAAAGGCCAATTCATTCACAGACTGCTACTGTGCAAGTCTGTTTTTCTGTAGAGTACAAGCTCAGTGTTGCAATTCTGGACATCAAATACAGTGCAATTTTGGTGCACTAGGGCCATTGTACCAAGAACTACTTACCGTACCTTGAGGACATAATTTGCCAGGTGCCCCTTGAGCCCCCTGCTTTGCCTGCAGCACTGTATGACACTTCTGTACAAAGTGGAATAGTCACTTTGTAACAAATATGTGATTTTGAAAGAGCTTTCAAAATCATTTATATTTATATTAGCCATTTCTTAATTTGAACAATAGTTTACAAGTGTTAGAATGCGAGATACTTAGCTTCATTTATTTTCCAGTTTATACAAATGAATTAATACTACAAGCACAGAGTGGCAGTTGGGATAGTGAGCAGTGTAAATGTTACTATGCGGCTGACAAACCTGCTAGTGCTGTCTAATGTTCATGTGCTGACAAGTAATTTAACCCTTCGAGTGCCAGAGAGGTATATAATGCATTTTGCTTTGCAATGTATTGCATACCATCTCTGGTACTCAAAGGGTTGCACTATCTCCTAAACTATTATTTTAAAAATTGCTATAATAAATATAGGTACATTTGAATACTCTTTCAAATCCCCATATTTATTATTAACTGCAAAGGCCACTTTAAGTACAGAGCATTCACTTCACTAATTCACTGTATTCATTAAACTCGTGGTTTATCTTGAGGCTAAAATTTGTCAGCCTGCCCCTTCTTGGCAATGCTCTCAAACTCCCAGACTAATAAATGTTAGTGGAAATCTGTTGGTGCTTTATAAATGATAAGACTAATAATTCATGGTCAGTCGCTACTAAGACACAGAACAGTGGACAGACAGACTTACCGTTTTTCTACAATGCAGCAACAAAATACTCCAATAAATATCAACAGGAGAGTCAGTAGTGGGATCGCAGCAATGAGGATGAAATGAGCTATATTTTCTGAAATGCAATAAAACAATAGTATGTGAACTACAATTTATAATAAGAGAAAACTTTATTAATTTTCCTTGTCACCATCACAGACAATACCTTACAATCAGTTCAAAATACTGTTAGATAGTTTCTGGTGGCTGAGCTCCTGCTAGTTGCACTGATCTTGAGGAATTCTGTCAGCAGCCCTAAGCCCCATGTCAATACATTCAAAGTACTGAAGAAATGTTTATAAAATTAGTAAAATTAACCCTATGAGTGTCAGTGGGGTATGCTTACCCCACTGGCAGTCACAGGGTTAATCCACCTATGTTAAAGAAGCAGCCCCTGGAAAGAAACACTTACCATTAATTCTGATGTCCAGCTGAGTCTTCAGCACCCTAGTCAGCTACTATCAGTCTTCTTCTACCTTCCTTCTTCTGTTTTCTCAAATCTACTTTCTTCTTTGTCTTCTCTATAAAATAAAATGAAAAGTCAATGCCTTTAAAAAAAAAAAAAAAAAAAAGCCCCCAAGATATATCATAGTTAACCCTTTGAATGCTGGAGAGGTACCCCTCTTGCTCAAGGGGTTAAAAATGTAGTGTAGCATATTCTTCAAAAACAAAATGCAGGCACACATTTTACAATAAATAATTAAAATCTACTGATCCATTAATAAAGAAATAACTAGGCTTAAATAAAATTCCACTGCCACTGCCTCTGCTGGCTCCACTGGCAGGGGCAGCAATGTCTACCAGCACAGACCCCACCCCCCTTGCATATGTACCGGGCCATTGTCCGAGTCCCAGTGAGGGAATTATGAACACAGACTGGCTTTTTATATGGCCAGTCTCTGTTCAAAATGTCTGCCAGCCTGCCATTGGCTGGGAAGTGAGCTTATATACCTCTCAGCCAATCAGCTTCTAGCGGGTTTCATCTTCCCCCCCAGAAGCTGATTGGCTGGGAGGTGCATAAGCACACATCCCTGCCAAAGGCAGGCGGGCATACATCTTGGACAGAGACTGGCCATATAAAAAGGCAGTCTCTGTTCAGAATTCCCTCACTGGGACTTGTGCAACGGTCCGGTACATATACAAGGGAGGTTCTGGTAGACATTACGACCACTGCCAGTGGAGCCAGCAGAGGCGGGGGCTGCAGTATTTAATTTAAGCATAGTTATTTCTTTATTATTTATGGATAAAAATATTTGAATTATTTATTGTAAAAGGACTGGCTGCATTTTAATTTTTTTAAGAATATGCCACACTACATTTTTAAATCTTTAAGTGCCAGAGGGGTACCCTTCCAGAATTCAAAGGGTTAACTATGACATATCTTGGGGGCATTATTAAAAAAAAAAAAGGCATTGACATTTCATCTTATTTTATAGGAAAGAAGACAATGAAGAAAGAAGATTAAAAACAACAGAAGAAGGAATATAGAAGAATACGGACAGTGGATGACAGGTAAGTGTTATACAGCTGTGGGTGTTAGGCTAGTGTTAGGGGTAGTATTGTTGCACTTTACTGTAAGGGTTAGTGTTTGGGAGTGTGAATGTGTGTTTGAGCTAACAGTCGGTGCTTGACAGTGTGCTCTGATGTTCTCATTAGTCACGCTTGCTGTGAGTTTTGGGAACTTAACACACAAAACAGACGTTTGGCCACAAGTTTGGTTTCAGCTGGTGGGGCAATTGAATAGCCCCGCTAGAACCTTTTGCCCTACCGGCTGTATTACCGGCCTCAACTGGATCAAGGCCTTAGTGTCCCTCCTCCTACATCTTTCCCTGGTATCAGCCCCATCTCTAGTGTAATGGTTGGATGGTCAGTCAGCCAGTTGCCATGGTACCCAGACCTGGCTCTCACTCACACAGAGACATTTGAGTAGGTTTAATGCATTTTTTTACCAGGCCCAAATTAATGATAGTAGTTTATCGGATGTATTATGCCATATTTAAACAGACTTTCTGAATTTGCAAATGATGAATTTTCTAATTACCTTAGATTTGTAATTTATTGTTTAAACCCCTTGTGGAAAAGAAATAACTCTCAAAGCATCTTAATTTATCATATAATTATAGTATAAATAATTGTTCTCATATAAGTTTCAAAGCGAAAACTTCTCATAAGTGTTTTTGAATAAAAAGGTAATAGCGATCCATTTGCATTTTCAAGGGGAGATATAACTCACTCCCACCGCTCTGTAGTGTACACTTCCACTTTATATAAACCACAGAGCACCCTTAACTAAAAAGAGACTGACAACTTCCACTGTGCATGTATGGCAAGATTCCCTCCCTATTTTTTATTACTGGTTATTACCTCCCCTTATAAATACACATTTGACAAAGCATAAAACTTCTTGCTACTTGAGTAACAAGTCCTAAAGTGATACGAGGCAGAGTTAGCAGGAAGCAGTGGTGGATTGTAGGGGAATACCAGCCCGGGTATTTTTTTTTAAAGCAGCCCACTAGCTGCACCAACATCCCTATCGACGCCCCCTTGTGGTCCCTGCATGGCATGGGAGAGCAGGCACCAGGATATTATGTCATATCCTGGCGCTCTGCATTAGCAAGGAACGCGAAGGCTGTCACAGAGACCTCTCCTTCAAAATATTGTGGGACGGTGAGGTGAGATCTTCTGATCTCCCCCACCGGCCTATGATCTAGCAGCCCACCGGGGGATGCCCGATTCCCCGTTAGGACAATCCTCCCATGGCAGGGAGGAATTAAATAGGAGTGATATTAAAGAAACCCAAACATCAGTAGGTAAACAGTGTCTTTTTCTGTTAACCATTTGAGTGGCAGATGGGTATTGAATGCACTATACCCCTCTGGCACTCAAAGGGTTAAAGTAAAATCAATGTGTAAGTTGAATGTTTATTAAATTAGTGCTTTGTTTATAATTACAGTCAGTCTACACCAATAGATTTATGACTGGCCTCACCGACACATGCCCTACCTTCAGCTTGTTGGGCTGTTTCATTTGTCTTATGTATAGATTCCACTGTGATAATTGGGTTCCATGTAACTGTCTCACCACCTGAAAACAAAACAAAACTCTTCTAAAAAAAAACCTTTTTATGGAGAAATGTTATTACAAATAGGAAAGCTTAAATTAACAGTAATATTCCATCTTAGTTATTATTTTAGTAGTTTATAATAAATTATCTACCTTGAATCAGGTATTTCAGTTCTTGTGTCCTATCAGATGTGAGCACCATATACCATCAATCTGGAAAACCAATCAGTGACTCCACTGTATCTACTGTAAAGGAACATATGAGTACAGTCTTGTTAGCCTCACTCTCTGTTCCACTGAAGCTGGTGCATGCAATTAGCGAGTGAGAGACAAACAGACAGAGAGGATGATATACTAAGAATGACTGGAGCAAACAACATGCACCATAGAGGATAAAGAAGATAAAAATATCCCTGAATCTCAATGATATAGTTTGGATCATAATCCATTAAATGCTAGCGAGGTCTCTAACACACTGTGAAACATTGCATTGGAGACCTCTGTAGCATTCAAGGGGTTGAAAACTCTGTTTAAATCCATTTGAATTTTGTGGCTTTGGTGCAGTTGGTTTGCTTCAGAGTTAATCCAGTTTTTCTTAGTAAATCAGTCTTATGGTTCTCATGATCATTTGCAGATACAGTTGAGTCACTGACTATTTTTTTCTGACCTCTGGTAGTGTGCACTCACATTTTTGTAAATGTAAGGAAGAGAATAAATGAAATAATTGAGAGAGCATTACAGGAAAAAGAAAACTAACAGGTAAAATAATTGAATATGCAAATAAATATATATATATATACATACACACACACAACATAGGACTTTTATATATATACAAGTTGAAGGGCCCGTGTACACAGGCCACAGTGCCAGCCGGTCATGGGGCAGTCATGCACAGTAGAGACTGCCTGCGCTGCAGCAGATACTTCGGAGTGCCCCGCTCTGTATCAGCCGCATCACAGGCAGCATGTGCAGCAGTCTCTACTGCGCATAACTGCGTAGTTACAAACTTTTTAGCAAATTATTATATAGGATCTGGCACTCAAAGGGTTAAATATGTCTGCCTTAGTACAGGTGAATCAATCAGTGGCTCAGTCGCTTTAAAGAGGAACTACCACCCCTGTTAAACTTTGGCCCAAATAATTACCCATCTGGCGACTAGTTTCTCAGTAGTGCTAGTCTCCAGAATTATTACTTGGTTATTGAGAATTCTATACTGCTCCCGGACTGAAAGCCAGGAAACAGCACAGACATCTTTCCATAGTGACATCTGTTCCACATCCTGAAAATGTCTGGTGGCGCTGTTGATACAGAGTCTTAAGGACAGCTTGGTTCAGTTGACCATAACCATCCACAGGATTCTGTGGCAACAGCAAAACTGTTAAATAATTTTTAATATAACGCGTCTTAGCAGTGGGAGTAGTCTATTGCTTAGTAGGATAAACCTTTCAATATATAGTTTTTTAGTATTAAATGATAATATCCCTTTAAAGCCATATGCATAAAATGAATTCTTCAGCAATCTAACTGAACCACAGGGAACAAACATCCCCAAGTTCCCATTTATGTAACCCTGTGTTAAAGGAGCAGTAAACTTTTTTTATGAGAACACATATTTTATAGAGCTTTTCCTGCTGAATAAAACAAGGTCACTCCCGTCGCTGTCAGGTGTTTTATTAAAAAATTATAGCAGTTTAAATAATCAGGAAGTGAATTTACTGCGTTTACTTCCTGATAGATCTAACTGACAGGAAGTGACAGGCAGTTTCTATCACATTCTATGGAGAACTGTTATGTCTCTGACTTTTCTGACTTTCCTCTCCATTAGAATTTAACAGAAAATCTAATTAGAATTTGGCCACTAGAGGGCACTGGTAGTGTAAAAAAACATGGGTTTAAACTGTAATAACTCTGGAAATATAAATCTCTCGGCAGTGGGAGTACCCTTATTTTACTCAATAGGAAAATCCCTACAATATATATTTTTTCATAAAAAAAGTTTACTGCTCCTTTAAGTGGGCTTTTAATCCCTTGACTGGTAGATAAGTCTGTAGTGCATTGCAAAAGCCGTGCTTTGGAGACCTCTCACTTTCACTGACAACCTCTTGAAATTAATGGAAATGTTTATTGGTTCCCCTATGGTTCAGTTGTTTTGCTACAAATTTGCTCAGTTCTTCTTGTGCACACAGCCATTAGTGGCTCAGTTCACTTAACCCTTTGAATTCCAGAAGGGTAGACAACACATTGCAAAACAATGCATTTCACACCCCTCTGGCACTCAAAAGGTTAATGCTGCTAATAATACATGATTTATCATGCAAAATGCATTCATTTTTCTTTTGATTCCTCAAGACAATAGTGCATGAAAACAATACATGCAGCATTACAGCATATACGACTTTGTCTTGTCAGATATATGCAAACACAAGGTACACGATTGCTTGATTCAGGAAAATAAGATGCTTTACCACCTACTAGTGGCTGACAAATCTATTATTTTATAATCTGCAGTTTATATAAAATAAATATTCCATGTATAATATTTATGAATATACTTAATTTACATTACTGAAAAGTGATCAAGTGTTTGTAGTTATTAAACATGTAAAAATTCAGTAATATTCCTAAAGACATGTACTTACATGAAATACATGTAACAGATCAAGGGGTTTATGTACAATTACTCCAACTCAGCTGCAATGGTATCAGCTTCTAAAGCCAGTGGCTGGTCTTCAGGATATGCACTGGAACCTATGATCATAATAGTGCATATAGTCGAATGCACACCTTAGGGTGGCCACATGTCTTGGATTGCCCGGGACAGTCCCGGATTTTAAATGTGTGTCCCTTGTCCCAGGCAGAAAATCTTCTGGGACAATACAAAGTACCTGAATAAGAAAGGGAGCTGCCCATTGCCTACTGTGACAGAAAGTGATACTACTGCTGGGCTTCCAGAGTGCTAAACATTAGAGAGACAGCAGGGCTTAGATCCTGACCTCAAACAGGAGCTGCATTGTAATTTTGTTGCAGTGTTATGCTGGTCTAAAGCTTTGAGCGAAATGTGTATTGTCTTGTAGCCCACCACAGACATTACTTTCTGTTGCAGTAATCAATGGGCAGTTCACGTCTAGTGTTTAGAACTCAGTGGTGCACCAGATAAAGAGCAAGTCTCCACAGTGTACCTGAATAGCAGAATGGAAATGTCACCCTAGCACACCTCCATTGTTACCCCTTTGTGTTTCAGAGGGCACTCAAGGGTTGAAACTTTAATGTCACCAGTCTCCTTACACCTGCCCAATAGCTTGCACAGTAAAATGGCACAAAGTAATAACCATACCTGGGAACTATAATAAGGTGGCACTAGACGAGGGCTGGATTTACATTCCAGGCTCACCTACGCAAGGCAGCTCCAGAGCTCTTAACTCTGCCCATGGCTACACTCACGCTCCTCAAATTACCCCACCTTCAGTCCCATTCACTTTTCCCTGGCAAAAAAGATACCTTTGGCCTATAACATACAAGTGCACACCTTTCATGGATCAGTTGCAAATGGAACTAAAGGTTCAACTCAAGTAGCAAAAAAAAGGTTCTATTCTGGAGCAAAACAACTGCAAATGTCCTAAACTCTAATTGAGTTAAAAGGATATTTAACCCCTTGAATGCTACATATGTTTCAAAGCTAGAATTCAAGGGGTTACAATCCCTATTTAAGCCCTTAACAACCTCAAGATCTGGGGGTGGGTGACCGTTAAGGACCACTGCACTTTTTTGCTGTTATTCGCAATGGATTCTGGGATGGTAGTGTAGTGTGCAGCCACACTGCCATCCCAAAATTCCATGATGTTCTTGGACATCACTGGTCCTTAATGCAAATCCACTGGTGACAGTCCAGGCAAGTCACCAATCCTTAACGTGTTAAATCAATGGGAAATGTTTATTTCTCCCCTATGATGCAGCTGGATTACTCCAAAAAAATGCACCTCTTTTTCTTATCGAATTGTGACTTATATTCCCCAGGGAAGCAGTTTTTATTTGTATTTCTTAATCCACATCTAAACAGATATCACTTCACCACAGGTAATGTAGTTAAAGGGATTATTTGGTAAAGTTTATCCCTCTGAGAAAAACAAGGCTGCTCCCACTGCTGAAAGGTGTTTTATTCAAAAGTTATTAGAGCTCAAGCTTGAATTTTCAAGGTGCAGTATCACAGTGGCCTGAAATCGTACAGTGGCACTGTTGCTACACCATCCTATGGAGAGATCTGGTCAATTGACCATAAATCTCCATAGGATGGTGTAGCAACAGTGCTACTGTACAATTTCAAGCAACTGTGATACTGCACCTTGCATCTAAAAAATTCAAGTTTGAGCTCTAATAACTTTTGAAAAAAACACCTTTCAGCAGTGGGAATACTCTTGTTTTTCTCAGGGGAATAAACCTTACAACATATTTTGTTTTAATTGTTAAGTATTATTATCCATTTTATTTGAGTTCTTGTGTAAAAACTGATGACATAACCCAGAGCTCCGCCAATTACAGATTACATCACCTCAATCCCAGAAGCACCCTGCACTTTTCTGTCACAGATATATTTGGCCAGTATCCTAAATTGGTTATGTTTGTGCTTACAACAGTTACTGTTTTTCTAAGAATTAGTACTTGTCTCTAAAAACTCACCCACTTTGGAAGAATTTGTGGAGGCAGGAACTGTTGTTTTGTCTAAAAAGACAGAAGAAATATAAATTATATTTGAAAATGTAATTTCATGAGATAAATGCTGTGAAATAAACCCTTAACATTTAGAAAATAAACAGCAAATTGTACTTGAATTAAAAAATAAGATCATTCTTAAACCCATCATAATGGTGGAACAACTGTTAGCAGTCACAGGACGTTGTTCTGTGTGATCCAATGGTTTCTTACTGAGGGCCAAGTTTTGGCCTGGACTTAGAGCTTTATCAAGCCTAAGGCCAGGCTGACATGTTGACTCAATATATATTTGAAATGACATATACGCTATTGATATTTTGTACAGAAGTGCTCATTCCCCTTATACACACATATTATTAGAGAATCAGAAATACAGACTCACAGAGAAAAGCTTGTGCAACATTTTTTGTTTCCTGGGTTGGAACCCTCAGGCAGAATGGTAAGCTTGTGCCCCATCAGAACAGTACTGTAAATATAGATCCTCAGTTTGTGAAAAAAACTGTGTAAGAGTAAAAAAGTTGCAGAAACTTTATATAAACCACCATTTATTGGTGGGTCATCAACAGAGACAGGGGATTGGATATGACTCTAGCACTCAAAGGGTCAAATGTTGTCTGGCCCCCTCAGTGACAGAATGTTTCAAATGTTCCTGGTCCTAAAGTCTGAAATCTCCAAATCACTTGTCCACTTTGGATTTAACCCTTTAAGGGCAACATTGCTCTGTTATACACTGTGCACTCCTATGGTCCTTAAAGGGATAGTAATGTCAAATATTTAAAAATATGAATTTTGTAGGGATTAATAAAATGAAACTAAATGCACCCAGTGTCATCTCTCAGACCTTTATGGTCTGAGAGATAATCATAGTTAAAGTCCCCCCTACCTCCCCTTTCCCTGACGTCAGCGCTATAGCTGACTGCAGGGGAATCCGGTCCTGGGACCAGCCGGCAGGTCTGCAGCAGAGCCGAGATCGAGATATTAAAAAATAAATCCTTCACTGGAACGGTCTACAAAGTGTGCTTGCAAACCAAGCACACTTTGTAGACCATTCCACTGAAGGATTTGTTTTTCAATATCTTGACCTCGGCTCTGCTGAAGAGCCTCCGCTGGTCCCGGAACCAGATTCCCCTGCAGTCAGCTATAGCGCTGACATCAGGAAAAGGGGAGGGAGGGGGGAACTTTAACTATGATTATCTCTCAAACCATAAAGGTTTGAGAGATGACACTGGGGGGGGGGGGGGGAGGCATTTAGTTTCATTTCTAAATGCCTACAATATTCATGTTTGTAAATATTTGACATTTCTATCCCTTTAAGGATATATGCGGGGGAGGTAGGTACATTGCTGAAACATTGTATTGTTAAGCAGATATTGGGATAGGCAGAGAGTGGAGGGGGAGACTATAGAATTTTTGGAAAATTCATGTCACTACTGGACCAAACAATAAATGAGTATTATAGATTCCTCACCATAAGAGCAGCCACATATTTCTACTTTACCTTTAAGTTACTCATGTATGAATAAGCAAGTACAATGATTCAGAAGGAATGTCTGTACACCAGCTACTGGTTGGTGCATCCTTTTAGCTAGTGCGATGTGAACATATTTGTATGCATACCCCGAATATAAAATGAAATTCCCATTAATCTCGAGATAGAGAACCACTGACCTAAGGAGTATTTACATATGAAGTTGTTCCGCATGTTGCATCGATCATCATTCCATTGAAACTTGTAGGGCCCACCAACACCAGCTGGAGCAGATGGTTGATGGTACATGACTACGCACACCTCACTTCCACAGGATGGTTCATCTGCATACCAGTTCCTAAGAGGGATGAAAGGTAATCAAGAACCAATTTGGGCCACATAAAGACAAACTGGAGCAATTCTAGGGAAAACCATCTGAATCATATCGGGCAAATGCCCAATTAAAAATGGGCTATTAACCATTTGAATGCTTGAGAGAACTCTATAGGATTCAAGGAGTTAACACACTAATTTAAATCAATGATAATTTGGGGGATTTTTATTTGTCCCCTATGCTGCTGTCTCCACTTTTGTCTTACATATACATATGCACCACTGAGGGACACTCTAAGGCCTCTAAAGCACTCTGTGGGTCATATGTTCAAAAGAAGGCGTTCTGGGGCAGACCATTTTCACTACAGGAGAGACCTAAAAATACCAAAAGTTCCCAGTAATTTAAATGGAGAATTTAACCAGTTGAATGCTGGAAAGGTCTCCCAACGCATACGCAACATATTATTTTAAACCAAGCTCTGGTCAGAGAAGCTCAACTAGGAATGAGTCTGCACACAGCATTTAGCAGGCTCTACAGCAATGTGATTCTAAAGCACTTCATACCTTTCGTGACCAAATGACAGTCTAGTCATGAAGTGCCAGGTAAATACTCTTTGAACTAGATAAACAGCCAAACCCAGACACACGATTTTGCCTTGGCGGGCCTCCTCAGTGAGGTGCAGCTGATCTCTCTAGGCACCTGTGAGCAAGGGATCCACTTCTGGATTCCACTATTAGTCTTAATGGATCCATCCCCGTGGTGATTTGCATATGGAAAGTACTGATCAGATACACTCAGCTAGGAACAAGCCTGGTATAGTATTTAACAGACTCTATAGGAATGGTTTCCTTCCTAGGTCACAGACTCTTTTAGGTCATGTGTCATTATCCAAGAGAGGAAACATCCTAAAGCACACCATACTGATACTGCCCCAGCAGAATTTCAGCCACAAAGTACCAGGCTAATCCTCTCTAAACAAAAGAAACAGCTAGCCACAGGAATATGTTTCAGTCTTGTTAGGTCTCCTTAAGGGAAGTGAAGTTGATCTCTTTAGATACCCATGAGCAAGGGTTCCATGTGTGGATTCCCCTCTTACCCTTAGGGTGACCAATCCCCAGAGTAAGTTGAATACGCAAAGGACTGGTACAGGCTGGGGTCTGCTAAACAATCAAGGCTCCCTTTGCTATATATGGGTATAGGGGCCCCATTATTATTTATGGCAGAAATGTCCAACCTCAGGCTCTGTTGCCATTTGTGATCAATGTTTCCTGTAAGGTTAGAAATCAATGCTGAAAGTGTTAAAATGACAACTATGCATATGCAAAGTACTGGTCAGAGATGCTAAACTAGGAACGAGCCTGCAATAGTATTTTGCAATATGCATGAAAATTGTATCCTTAACGGTGCAGACTCTTTTAGTTCACAAGTGTAAGCACAGAGAGGAAATATCCTAAAGAACATCATACTGATCCTGCCTATATGACAGTCCAGCAACAAAGTGCCAGGCAATTCCTCTCTGAACAAGAGAAACAGCCAACCCCCAATGTACGATTTGGCCTGGTTTAGCCTTGTCCGTGCGGTGTAGTGATCGCTCTCCCTCCACTACAGAGGACACAGACTTTGCATGGAATTAGATTATGTGCAAAGTGAAACACCACACGACACATAGATTATTTTGAAATCACCTATTTAACTAAGCATATTTGTGACATATTTCACTTAATTTATTTCTCAGCTTATGCAAATTAGAGAATATTGGCTGACACAGCCATGTACCAGATACTAACTTTCTACACTGCACTCCTTCCCAAGTGCCACTCACTGCCAGTCATTGCTAGTTCATTTGCATTATCTGAGAATCTGTCGGTCATGCAAATACTTTCAAGATAGATGCTCCACTAATGTGAGAATGTGGAAAAGTGATAGAAGTCGCCAGGTTCATGTTTTTCACAAATTAATTTATGAGTAAAGTGGCATTGTCCTTTTATGGTATTCTTACCAAAATGTAGGTTTACTGCCATCAACCCAACTATACAAGTTCTGACAATCACTTGAATTCTGAGTGTCATCTTCCGTCCTTCTGAGCCCCAACCAGAAGTCACCATCAGAATTTGTGATGCTCTGGACAAGTTTTTCAATGAAAGTTTGTTCTGCTTTGGAACGTATAGTCATTAGGTGACCTCCATCCTGTTTACATTGTTCTTGAGCTTCTTCAAAGTTCACCCTCCGTGAAGTGTCATGGAAATAAATGACTTTGTAGCAGGGTTTCTGTCTCCCATCTTTGCAGACAATTTGTCCTATAGAAATGGAAACCAAAATGTTCAATTACATATCAGTGTGGCAGCTTTTGATTTTGTATGCCTCATTAAGGATAAATTAAGGATTAATTCTGAGGCAATCCAACTGCCTGAAGTATAGGAGAGAAAAAAAACTATTGATTTAATCTATTGAATGCCAGAAGAGTGTGAAACACACTGCAAACAATACAAAATGACAAAATAAAATAGAAGATCCATAACAGAACCAATCCCACCCTTATGATACTGAGTGGGTGCAATTAGTAAGTGAAACAGACCAAGGGAAAGGGAATCAGGAACCCAAGGGAAAGGGAATCAGGAACCTAACAAAAATAAAAAATAACCTTTATTGCAAATATTTAAAAATAACTGTCGAATTAAAAACAAAAATTCTGCCCCTTCTGGTAACTGATGCATGTTCTATTAATGCAACCTGAGAGTAACTCGTGTATCGGAATTGCATCTCTGCTGCCACACTTACTTAGATATACTTGTCTAGTATGAGCAAGGCTCTATTATTCACGTGGCAAAAGTGATTGCTAATTCATCAAGCGCAATGTGTGAGGTCTCTCTATTGTTAAAGTATATTGTACACAGTTGTCTGATAGTAGTTGTACAGTCAACTAACCCAAATAATGCTAAATCCAAGTGGTTATTACAGTAGATAGCCTAATTGTATAGATCTGTTTCGGTGCCTAACTCTAAATAGAGTGCAAAAGGGACAATCGTTGCATCTAGTATAGAATGTCCATTTATAGGCAAAATGGAGAATTGTGTATCACTGGATCCTGTCCAATATTGATAGACATTGGTCAGGCATAGCATGCGGGTTAGTACTATAGAGACCTACATTATATTTCTTGTATTGAGCATACTCACACTTATCTTCAAAGCATCTTTATACACCGGGGGTTTTAAACTATAAAGGCAGTAGTGTGTGATCACCAAATTGTTATAATACAGTGTGTATAACATTGAGGTAACTGATATACAGTACACTGATCATGTTAGTACTGGTGTCAAGTGATCAATATCTCAACTCGACATAGATTATATTAAAATAGATCAGTAAGCTCTCTACCATGTGCATAATAGAAAAGTAACAGATGTTGGGTGGACTAGACACATAGATACAAAGTCTCAGAGCGGGTTGATCCTAAATACATATGTGGTATTTATTTTGGTAGTAGTAGCACAAAAATGTTTAAAGGGCTAGTAATGTTTGTTATAAAAGTAGTCTTTATAGTAAAAGTAACACTTTGCGCTATGTGTAGGAGCTTATGCTCAATACAAGAAATATAACAGAGGTCTCTATATTTCTAATCCGCATGCTCAGATCATTCATATGCCTAACCAATGTCTATCAGTACTGGACAGGATCCAGTGATACACAATTCTCCATTGTGCCTATAAATGGACATGCTATATTAGATGCAACGATTGTCCCTTTTGAACTCTATTTAGAGGTAGGCACTGAAACAGATATATCCAATTAGACTATCTATGTAGTTATAATAGCCACTTGGATTTAGCGTCATTTGGGTCAGTTGACTGTACAACTACTATCATCAGACTGTGTACAGTATACTTTAACAACAGAGAGACCTCACACAATGCTCTTGATGAATTGGCGTTCACCTTTGCCAAGTGCATAATGATGTCTTGCTTATACTGGACAAGTATTTCTAAGTAAGTGTGGTAGCAGAGGACTCTATAGACAATTCTGTTACATGAGTTACTCTCAGTTTGCATTAATAGAACATAAATTAGTTACCAGAAGGGGCAGTATTTTTTGTTTTTAATTCAACAGCTATTTTTAAATATGTATACTAAATATTATATTTTAATTTTGTTAGGTTCCTGATTGCCTTTCCCTTGGTCTCTTTCACCTGCTAGTTGCACCCACTCATAAGGGTGGGATTGGTGCTGTTACAGTCTTCTATCTTCTTTTGTCATTTTATATATATTTCACTCCCTTTGGCTGTAAAAAGCACATTATACACTTTAAGAATTGGTGGTAAACAAACTATCTATTTCTTAACATTGCAAACAATGCATGCACACCCTTCTAGCATTTAACTATTTAAAGTGGATTAATCTCTTTCTCACTGTACGACAAGTCCTACTCTATACATCTGTAATGCCCTATCTAAAAATTAAAATTAAAATAAAACTTGAAACTCCCTGATGAGATGTTATTATAAACGCGTTGGAGAGCACATTTAAAGGGTCCCTTGCTCTCCAACGCGTTTATAATAACATCTCATCAGGGAGTTTCAAGTTTTATTTTAATTTTTAGATAGGGTATTACAGATGTATAGAGTAGGACTTGCCGTACAGTGAGAAACCAGGGGGGGGGGGGAAGTTTACCCACAACTTGGCCAATTTGTGAAAACTAATATCTCACTTATTTTATTTATTTAGAAATATTATATATGCTAAATACAGGGCATATATTGATTTTATACATAGAGAAGCGCTGGTTTGTTGTTGTTTGTTTGTTTGTACCTTGGGTTTTGGCCTGGGTCTGGAGAACCCTCTCATTCCTAGCTGCTATCTATGTATACACTTTATATTGACATTAAAAATTCATTTATTATATGGGTGAGTTGGCGCTGTGAGTTTTCCTTTGTTTTTTTATTTAAAATTACTGGTTTATTCTCTACAACACCAAGGTGCATTCCAAAGAAGAGAATACATGATAAACAGACCAAGCTCAACTTACTTTGGGGTATATAAAATACCTTTTAAAGGGAAACCATTCTTAAAGGAGCTTGGTTCTTAATTTGTTGAATGAAGAGAGTTAGGAATATGTAAGAGTCATTTATAAAACTTTCAGGATTACCATTTGAAGTCTGCTGTAGTTTGTAACTAGTTTGGATTTTTCTATTTTGCAATCCAATATTCTTCTTGAATAACTAGTGATTCAACTGCGAGTGGGGTGCCTTAGGCTATGAGTTTCTCTTTTAGAGTTCTTATGCTTATGTTTATTGTGAGGAGGCACAAACAAAATACAGACTTCAAAGGGGGTTCTTTAAATAAATACAATTACAGGCATCCAGTGCACTGATGTGAGATCCATATACTCCTAATATATAGTAAAATCCAAGTGTGGGGATGGAACCTTTCTCTAGACAGGTTGCTAACCAAAGGTAAAGTTAATACAAGCCATGGCCCAGTTGACAGTAAAGGAGATATAATTATACTAGTGTAAAAGCCCATGCACACGGCCCAAGGTCCAGGTGATGTTAACCCTTTGAGTACCAGAGGGGTACGCAACGCATTGCTTTGCAATGCGTTGGGTACCACTCTGGCACTCAAAGATTTAAGAGGCTGGTGCTGCTCTGCGTCCTGCCGCCGATGCAGTCATGCACTGTAGAGACTGCCCGAAAGCACAGAATGCTCCCAGGCCAGAACTCCCAGTATTCTGTGCATTCAGGCAGTCTCTACAGTGTATGAAGGCTTCTGACAAACATCCTAGCTAATTATTATATAGGATAATTCATAAGCACACAGAAAAAGACACAATGGAGCCCATACCTGCCCTTCGGGTCTGATCCACTGAGGAAGCATCAAAATAAAACACAAATACAGGATCATTAGTTATTTACCATTTTACCCTGTGGCACAACAATAGCACCCAGTGCTCATAAAGAAAATACAGGTATATTCCACTGCAACAGTTGAATGGAGGCACAGACATTTGAGCATACAATATATTTGACACAGCAAAGTATATTAAATACACTAGATACAGAAAACAAGCCATATTGACTAATAAAAGGTCCACATATTAACATATTAACCAGTGGGTTTTTCATGTCACAGAGCAGGGTTGGGCAAACCGAGACCCTCTTGCTGTTGAGAACAACAACAATGGCCGGCAGGAGATTATGGAATTGTAGTACAGCAGGAATGATTCAGGTTGCCTATCTCTGCCAACAAGTTTAACCCTTTACAGACATTTCTTTGTAATCCGATGCACAACCCTCTTAAAGGCTTAAAGAGCATACATCTTCTACACTTGTTTTAAGTCTTTTAACCACATTCATTCTTCAGTTGCCAAGTGAAGACACATCTGCCTTTAGTGTACTGGAATAGACTCCTGTGTGCCTGATCCCCCTATACTCCCCCCCGCACTCCCCCTGGACACATCATGCCCATTCTTAGTCATCTAGTTGATGGTGCTAGAAATTGTGGAACCCACCACGTTAAATGAAAGTTCACTTGTCTTTCTACACTTAGACCTTTGAATCCAGAGGATGGAGCTAAGGGAAAATGTATATTTTTTTCATTTTCACCATTTCAGAGATAATGAAATCTTTGAAAACTGTGAACTTTCCTACCTTAGTCAGTACTACCAGCCTGATAATAACGGAACCCAAATGGTATACTTATACATACCACACAAGGGTGTCAGGATCATAAAACTATGTAGTGCATATACGGTAGATCTGGGCAGAATTTCCTATTTTAGTTTTTTACATTATATTGTTTTTAAAAAGAGGATTTTAGTCTTACCTGTTAAATCCTTTTCTCTTAGTCCATACAGGTTACTGGTAACTCTGGGTAGGAGATCCGCCCCTTTAAGTAGGCAGGAACAATTCTAGAATTGATTGCAGGGGTGGAGACTACCTTCCCTCCTTGGCTGCAGCTAGCCAAACAGCTCCAGAAAGATTTGAGACACTAACTATTGACTAGATAGTGAAGGGAAAGAAGACTCCTGTGAGCATGACCCCGACGGACCCCCACAGTCTGCCACAGGAGAGCCAAGCATGGTCCTTAGACAGGGTGGGAGACCAGTAACCTGTATGGACTAAGAGAAAAGGATTTAACAGGTAAGACTAAAATCCTCTTTTCTCTGTCGTCTAATATAGGTTACTGGTAACTCTGGGATGTCCAACCATGGAGTTTCCCAGAGGCAGAAAGTAAGGCAAGGACCAGGCGCAAGGCCCCCAAAGTCACCAGAGCAGATATGAAACATCAGATGAGATGAACAGGGGTAACAACACCCCAAAACTGTTACACAGCACACTGAACTAGAGCCAGCAGGGCTCAAAAGTGAAGGAAGAGCTAAGAACTGAAGGAGATCCTAGACAGGCAAGACTGCCTACAGGATCTTCCTCCAAAAGCTGACATCAGCCAATGCCAGCACATCAACACAGTTGTGCATCAAAAAGGTGTGCACAGATGACCAGGTGCAAGCCTTGCACAACTAATCAGCAGAGGCCTGATTCTTGTAAGTCCAAGAGGCCCCAATAGATCGTGTAGAATGAGCCGTGACCCTGAAGGGGACAGTCTTCTTCCTCAGCTCATAAGCCTTACGAATAGTGGACTTGATCCAAGAAGCAATAGTCACCTTGGATGCAGGTCTTCCTGCCCTAGGACCCTCAGGGATGACGAACAACATGTCAGACTGTCTGATAGACTCAGTGCGATGCACATAAAACTTGAGACAATGAACCATGTCTAACAAGTGGAGATCCCTCTCCTTCTCAGAGGTGGGGTCAGGGAAGAAAGAGGGCACCACAATCTCCTGACTGATGTGAAACTCCGAAACCACCTTCAGAAGAAACTCCTGAGAAGTGCGAAGCACCGCCTTGTCCTTGTGAAACACCAAAAAAGGTGGTTTACAGGACAGAGTATGTAACTCCACGACACGGTGAACGGACACGATCACCAGGAGAAAGGCCATTTTCCACGTCAACAGGCGTAGAGGAATAGTAGCAAAGGACTCAAATGGAGGGCACTGAAGAATGCCCAAAGCCAAGTTAAGATCCCATGGAGGAGCGAGATTCTTGAAGGCTAGGACCGTAGGCAGATCAAATTCCTGAGACAGGTCCTTGTCAGCACACCAAGATAGAAAGGTCGACCAGACATGATGGTAGATCTTGGAAGAAACAGGTTTGCAGGCACTGAGCATAGTAGCCACCACCGCGGAAGAAAAACCTTTCTTCTTCAATATTCAATTTCCAAGCTGTGAAAGCTAGCCAGTGAACATCCTCCTTCCACAGGTAACCCTGTAGATGAAGATTCGGACGGCAAGGACGCCGGAATGGTTCTGCCACTGACAGATCCAGAAGCTCCGGAAACCAAGCCTGTCGAGGCCAGTATGGAACAATCAGAATGACTGGACAACGGTCCAGTCGAAATTTCCGTAACACCCTGTGCAACATTGGGAGGGGAGGAAAAATGTAGGCCAGAGGGAATAACCAAGGAATGGACACTGCATCCACTGCTAGAGCTAGAGGGTTCCTCCAATGAAAGCAGAACCTCGGTACCTTCCTGTTGTGTCTTGTCGCCATCAGGTTGATGCAAGGAAGACCCCATTTCTGAACAATGAGGGTGAACACCTCTGGGTGTAGCTCCCACTCTCTGCTGTTCACTGTGTGTCGACTGAGGAAGTCCGCCATGACGTTGTCTACTCCAGGAATGTGCACTGCAGATATGGCAGGAACGTGTTCTTCTGCCCAAGACAAAATAGCCTTCACCTCTAACCAAGTGGAGAGACTTCTTGTTCCGCTTGTTGATGTAAGCCACAGCCGTGGAGTTGTCGGACTCCACTCAGACCGGACAGTCTTCCAGCTGAGACGAAGGGCATAAAATATCACCCAAAGCTCCAATATGTTATAGGAAGGAGAGATTTCTCCGGAGACCACCGACCCTGAGCGCACAGGCGAACCAGAGAGGCTGGCATCCGTTGTCACAGTGGTCCAGAAGGATACCAGGAAGGACTTGCCTTTCAGCAGGTTGGAGAGGTCGAACCACCATAACAAACTCAGTTCCACATGAAAATTGAGGTACACTGACATCTTCAAAAGGTCTGGCTGACCCCTGCACACCTGGATCATGAACCTCTGGAGTTTCCTGGTGTGAGCCATGGCAAATGGGACCGCTTCTATGGTGGAGATGAATTTCCCGAGTAGAGAGGACAGCTTCTTGGCTGGAACTGGATCTTGAGCCAGAACCACAGAAACCCTGTGAGCGATCTGGTGAGCTACCTCATCCATGAGAAACACCATGCTTTTCTGAGTGTCGAAGAGAAGGCCCAGGAAGACCATACGCTGGGATGGGACAAGATCCAAGTTGATGATCCACCCGTGATGGGTGAGAGTATGAATGCATTGCTGAATCTGCTGATGAAGAAGTTCTGCAGAAGGGGCTTTCAGAAGCAGGTCGTCCATGTATGGAGTAACTCTGATGCCATTCCAGCGAGGACTGACACTAAGGCTCCCAGGACACGGTTGAAGACTTGAGGAGCCGTCGTCAGACCAAATGGAAGAGCTGAAAACTGAAAATGTCCCCGGTCGCAGGCAAATTGGAGGTACTGCTGACTCTCTGGATGAATGGCAATGTGTAAGTACACGTCCTGAAGATCCAGAGATGCAAAGAATTCCCCCAGGGACATGGCAGCAATCACTGTGCGTAGAGACTCCTGGTGATAATTAGTCTGCATCACAAAGGAATTGAGATCCTGTAAATCCAAAATTAAACGACATCCGCCGTCCATCTTGGAGACCACAAAGAGGTTTGAGTAAAAACCAATACCTCTCTCCTGAACTGGAACCGGCTCTAAAACATCCTTGTCCAGAAGAGCCTGAACAGCGCTGTTGAACAGACGGCATTTCACTGTGCCCTGAGGCGCATGAGAAGGAAAGAAGTGAAAGGGACGAAGAGACACAAAAGGGATCCTGTACCCTTCTGTCACCACCTGTAAAACCCATGGGTCCACCACAGAATCCTCCCAAATGCTGTGATAGTGACGCAGACGACCACCCACAGCAGAATGTGGATCTGGGTTCAGTGAGTCATGCTGAAGAAGGCTTGGAAGCCTTGGGCTTGGAGGAGACCTTGGGCTTCCATTGCTGTTTGGACTTGGAGGAGGTACGCGGAGCTGAGGGAACTGTCTGGTTCACCGGACGTGTCTCATTCTGAAAGGAACGAAGATACCGGTTACGCTTAAGCGGTGTTTTTTTCCTAGGAACCAAGGGTAGACGTGTACTCTTACCCACTGTGGCCTCATTGATCAAATCCTTAAGATCTGGCCCATACAAAGAAGTGCCTTGAAAAGGCAAGGAAAGCAATGCTTTCTTAGAAGCAGCATCAGCAGACCAGATCTTGAGCCAAAGAGCCCATCTGGCAACCACAGACATGGTGGAAACCCTAGCCACCAAACGGATGGCATTAAATAAGGCAGCAGAGACATACTGCTGGGCCTCAGAAATGTTGGCAAGAAGGCACAACATATCCGAAGTAGGAGCACCCTGACTGACAACCAGGGTGAGCTGTTCAGTCCAGACCACAATGACCCGGTTTACCCATGCTGCAGCGAATGCTGGATGCATGGCAGAACCAGCATTGGCAAAGATGGACTTGAGGGAGACCTCCAGTTTCTTGTCAGTCCAGTCCTTTAGAGCAGACACATCAGACACTGGCAGGGCAGTAGACTTGGATAGCCTGGAGATAGGAGCATCCACCTTGGGATGATGTACCCAGTGAGCAAGCACGGCCTCAGATAAGGGATGAAGCTTGGCAACTTTCTTGGAGACAGAAGGTTTCCTGTCTGGAGACTTCCACTCTTCGGACACAAGGCGGTCAAGAGTGGGGTTAGGTGGAAAGCAAGTAAAGAGCTTTTTAGGCTCCTGAAATACATTAGAAAAGTCAGAAGGAACCTCCTGCACCAAGGGAATGTTTAAAGTATTTAAAACAGCCCTGATCAGGCCCTCAGCCGAGGGCTCAGGATCAGCCTCAAAAGGGTCCCCAAAAACTGAGAGGAGCCCACCGCAGAACATTCCTCAACACCTAAATCCACCAGCAGTTCTTCCTCAGAGGAATCTGACATGTCAGGTACTCCCTGAGGTTTTGTCAGGGAAGACTTGACGGAGGAGGGGGTCTTCCAAGAATGAAAGACCCCCTGTAACTGGGATGGAAAGAGTTGCATTGTGGACTTCCTAAGGTCCCTAGTAGCAGCCTTGAACTCTTGCACCCAAACTGGCTCTAATGCATGGCTGGAGGTCTCTGGAACACTCTCAGGGACATCAGAACATGCTGGGCAGAAATGACCTGAGAATTCTCTAGGTAACCCTGAATGAGAGGAAGAACAGTGAGCAATTGGGGATACAGAGACCCCAGAATCCTTAGTCTTAGGTCTGGCCCCAAGCTCCAGTGGTATAGACATTCTCACAGTGTCAAATAACGTTACCTTATAAGAAATCACCCAATTACAGTGTGTAGGATTAAAGTTTCACCCCAGAAATCGCTAAAATAAACTTATCTGGCAGGTGAAGGGTTAATCAGAAGAGGAGAGAAGGAGAGTCCAAGCCTTGTGTAGGATACTCGTTCTGGGAATAGCACAAAATGGCTGCCACGGCTGGAGCCAATCAGAAACTAGCCCGCGAAACAAGCGTTAATGGGAAATATGGTTTTCCCAGAAAAGTACCCCAAACAGTGCCCGAAGCCCCCTGAGCCCCTCAACACACTAGAACCATGAACCGGATGATAGAGCAAGGGCAGACAAGTAAAATGAGCCATCTCTGAAGTTGCTAGGTTAAATGGTTGCAGAGATATGTCCCAAACTGTACAGTCCCATAGAAGTCAATGGAGCAATGGCGCCTATGCGGTAAAGCGCACAACTCAAATTTTACAAAATTGGAAGTGTAAAACTAAAAGACATGAAACATCACTAGAACATGTTAGGATACAGAAAAACACTGAACCAGTAGGAAAAGTGTCAGGAAACCCCCCAAAAAATGCCAAACCAGCAGCTAAAGGGTTAATTATCACATAAACCTGCTCCAAACACCCAACAGACATACAGATCGACCCAATGAGTGCAGGAGTGTGCAATAGGAACTCCATATGAAAAACCCCTGTGCGGAGGGGCACTGTGGTACAAGTGGACTTGCAGCACTCAAAGGGTTGCTCACTTTTCCTGCAGATCTTCTGTCTTCAGATTACCATGTTTAAAGAAGAAACCTCGGTGGGAAACTCCTGAGGAAAGAACTTGTAGCCAAGATTTCCCCCCCAGGGCTTAAGGTCCACAAAAAGCACCTGGTCACTGAGCTAGCCACATCTAAGGGCATTGTCAGTTATGGTAATCTGCCTAATGGTGGTATTCCATTTCTAACAGAAAAATAAAAAACTTCTAAAGCTATAGCAGAACTGTTCTCTTGTCTGTGTTATCTTCACCAAGGAACAAATCTTCCTGGAGCTGGTTGGCTAGCTGCAGCCAAGGAGGGAAGGTAGGCTCCACCCCCTGCAATCAATTCTGGAATTGTTCCTGCCTCCTGGGGCGGATCGCCTACCCAGAGTTACCAGTAACCTGTATTGGACGACAGAGAAATTGTCATATCAGCTCTGATAAGATGAGATAGGTAGTGGAACATCTCTTCTTTCAAGTTAGGAGTCTGTCATTACCATTGCACCTTTCTGACTTTAGTGGGGTGAACGTGCTGCAATAAAGTCACCCAGTTCAGGATTCGGGGGCAACATTGGCTTCTATTCTAAGGTATAAATGTGTTTTATTTTCTTCAACAGGGAGAACATGTAAATCTTCCACACTGTCACTCTCTTTCTCTTCTAAACACAAGGCTGTAAAAGCTGTGTATGTGGTTCTGTGATTACCAGTGAACAGTGGATAAAGGCCGAGGAAGCAGTGTATGTGGTTCTGTGATTACCAGTGGACAGTGGATCAGAGCTAGGGGAAATAGTACATGTAACTTTGTGTTAATCAGTGAAGTGTGGATCAAGGCTTGGGAAGGAGTTTAAGTGATTCTGTAATCACCAGTGGATCAAGAACAGGATCCAAATTTTAGATAATGCCAGAAGATCAAATGATCACCTGGCATTAACCCCTACATCATTTTCTTTGTTGGAAATAGGGACTTTCCACTTCTCAATAAGGGAATCCATACATTTCTAGGAGATGGGGGGCTGGGATATGATCTCTGATAGAAGTACCCCTATATCCTTTCACACAACTGGTTGTTCCTTGGTAGCCCATTGGACTTTCGGGCCGAGTCCAAAATCCTCCTTCATGCACATGATGTAAATAGGTGCAGCCAGATTCCTCAGTTGGGTTGGTGATATCCCCACCTGGGGGCCCAGTACATTGATATATATGCCTCTCAGTACCCCCACATCCCTTTCTACTGAGGATGTTAGGGGCTATGTCCTTAGCAATTTTGGAAGGTCTGCTTCTCTGGCAACAAAAGGAAGGTCTGCCCCTCTGGTCCTAAAAGGGTGAAGTAGGTTTGTGCACTTTGCCTGCTTCAGTTTAAAAAACTGTCAGCAACTATCATGCCTTCCTCCATGAACATGATATTCATGACTGTGGATGCCATCTCTTGAACAAAGAATCCTATCTAATATGCATTGCCAGCATTTTGACTTACAAAAATGTTTTATATTAACAACTGAATCTATCTAATACCCTCATGGCTGAACTTCTTGCTTTCAAACAGGGATCACTTGCATAATAGATAGGATGCACTTAAAATGGGATACCCTGCCGAGGTAAGCAACATAAAACATATCTTTGCTAAAAGGGATTGTAAAGTTTCACAGAAACAGCAGCTCCTATTAATCTGCATAGTATTTGGGCCATGGAGAGTGTTATTTCAATGCTGTCAGAGTTGTAGTTCAAGAGTAATTCAATGATAAAGTATCCCCCTCCCGTCCCTTTTACTGATGTAACACTGCTCACCTCAGAGTAGCAAGACTGTCTGGATAGATTACAGAGAGGAACAATCTTCAGTGAGCATAAGGATAAACCTGAAAAAACGTTCAAGGGGGGCACGGCTTTCATTGTTCTCACAGTAAGAAGACTGTCCCTTTCTGTGAGCTGTCTGGTCCCAGGACCAGATTTCACATTTGAGGGGCGGTGGCTTACACTAGATAAAAGGGACGGGAGGAGGAAACTTTTTCATTCAATTACTCTTGAACTACAACTCTGACAGTACTGAAATAACACTGTCCATGGCCCAAATACTATGAAGATTAATTGGAGCTGCTTTTATTGTGAAACATTACTATCCATTTAACTATGCAACAAACCCCTTATTCTCTTTTAAACAAATGAATGGATATGTTGGTATAATATTAGCTCTACACAGGATTCACATTTAAGTAATTTTATGAGGCAGTGCAGGATTGTCTTCGGAATTAGCATTTGCTGGTTGTGGTAACGTAAGTGGTGTTTATTATTAGGCAGTCTTAATTATCCTTTAAAAATGTCTAAAAACAATGAGGGGCCTGTACAATGCCCTGGGCAATCTTACTCCTAGCTGAGGTGTATATTCACAAAGATCCCACTGGTTCCTTGGTAGATAAGGCTATATCCTGAAAGAAAAGAAGAGCAATTCTGGAAAAAGACACCTGTACTATGGAGGACAAAAGAAAATGCCCACAATTCCCACTGACTTAAATTATGTTTTTAATCCCTTGATTGGAATTCCTTCCCTAAGAGAAAGAATCTGGCCTTTGGCTGATTTTTCACTGGCCCTCAGGTTTGTCACTTTTGGTTTTCTCTGCAAAGGAAGTCTGATACATTGTATCACTTATACAGAGCAGAAACCCATGATTGATACATGCAACAGTGGACATGTGAGCTCTGTTATCAGACAACCGGATATGGCTCTGTCATTTCTCAGTCACACAAATACTCACAAACCCTATCTATCTATCTATCTATCTATCTATCTATCTATCTATCTATCTACAACTCTACTCGCAACTTACACACTCAGGTACAAACAGTGGGGTTACTCAGGTATACTGATACACACAGTGAATGCATACTGATCCACGATAGTCTGACCCAGGTACACAGACACACACAGTAGACCAACTCTGGTATAGAGGCAGACATAGTAAAGTGACCCAGGTATACTGATACAAACAGAAAACTGACACACACTGTTACACACAGTACATAGTGTCAGGTACACTGCAGCACACATTACAGTGATTCCGGCCTACTGATACACAGCAAGTCAATCATGTATCCTGATATATACCATAAACTGACTCCATTATATTGAAAACCCAGTAGACTGACTCATGTATACTTATATACACAGTAGGTTGACTCCAGTATTTTGATACACATGGTAGACTCACACAAGTATACTGATACACAAAAAACAGCAGACTGACCAAGCTAAACTGATACACACTGTAGACTGTGCCATGTTTAACTACACTTACAGTAGACTGGCTTTGGTATACTTATAGTAAGCACGTTAGATCGACTTAGGTATACTTATAGTAAGCACATTAGATTGACTCAGGTATACTTATAGTAAGCACATTAGATCAACTCAGGTATACTGATGCACAGTTTGGACTGAAACAGACTTTATCAGATTAGCATTTGGATGCATACACGTGTGTGTGTTTGTGTATGTACGTGTGTGTTTTATGCATTCTTCTGTGTGTATGTATGTATATATTCATCTGTTTATGTGAGTGCACATTACAAGAAACAATCTTGGTTTTATTGTTGTTCAAAGTAGACTGATACAGGAACACTGATATACACAGAAGACTGGTCTCAGTATATGGATAAACAGTAGAGCGGCTCTGGTATCCTTATACACACAGTGGGCTGTCTCCAGTACACTGGTTCACATTATAGACTGGCCCAGACACACACAGTATACTGGCTAGTGTTCTGATTAACACACAGTAGACTGACTTGGCTATACTGATACACACAGACGACCATCCCAGGTAAACTGATACACACAATAAAATGACTCATATTTGCTGATACACATAATAGAGTGAACCTGGTATACTGATACACAGTTTAGAGTGAATCTGGTCCAATGATGCACAAGAAGACTGGCCCTAGTGTATGGATAACATGTAGTATACTAACTCAGGTACATTGATACACACAGTAGACTGACCCAGGTATATTCTGATATACTGATACACAAAAGTCGTCTGACACAGGTATACTGATACAAAAGTTAGAGTGATTCAGATATACTGACAAACACAGTGGACTGACCCAGGTATAATAATAATACCAGTGGTGTATTAGGCTTCCTACTTTCCTATGGCCAATTAAGACATGTGACTCACCATGCACACACACACTTCATCCAGCCACAGACATGCATAATTGGTTAAAAGATTTGATGAATCCCTTGGGTGCAGAGATCTCCAGCTTCTTGAAACAGAAATCTCTCTAGCATGGAAGGGGTTAAACACATGCTGTACTTTTATTAATAATTTGAGGGGTGTGCAATGCATAGCAAAGTGTTGCACATCCATGTCGTCCCTTAAGGGTTAACAGCACCTGGTGTAAAATGCATAGATCCAATTGTAATATATAAAAACTAGCAATGTGGGACGGCGCTGCCCATCAGGATATATAGGGAATTAATGCACACACATGGATGCAAGACAAACACCCACAGAGACACATACGCAAATGCACACGCATGCACTGAGATGCATAAAGAGCGACATGGTCATACACACATACATGCAATGCACAACATGCAGACACATAGAGTGTGATACCGACATGCAACACACACAGTGAGGAACACACAGGCACACACAGAGACACACACAGAAATGAGTCATAAGGGGGTGACTTATGTGTCATTGTAATAAGTTTGTGTTTGTACTTATGCCTCCACTGTGGCATTCATTCATGTAGTTGAAATATATGTGGTAATTGCACATACTATGGTGGAAGGTAGATCGTGCTGGGTCCTGGGGTGTGAGTGAGTGTGAGTGAGTGGCATTCATTCATGTAGTTGAAATGCATGTGGTAATTGCACATACTATGGTAGAAGGTGGATCGTGCTGGCTCCCGGGGTGTGAGTGAGTGTGAGTGAGACTATGGTGGAAGGTGGATCGTGCTGGCTCCCGGGGTGTGAGTGAGTGTGAATGAGACTATGGTTGAAGGTGGATCGTGCTGGCTCCTGGGGTGTGAGTGAGTGCATGTGAGTGTGAGAGTGAGTGATTGCGTGTGAGTGATTGCATATGAGTGATTGTGTGAGTGTGTTAGTGAGTATGTGTGAGTGTGTGTGATTGAGTGAGAGTGTGTGAGTGTGAGAATGTATGAGAGTGAGTGAGAGAGTGTGAGTGAGAGAGAGTGTGTGTGATTGAGAGTGTGTGAGTGAGTGAGTGTGTGTGAATGAGATAGTGTGAATGAGACAGTGTGAGTGAGAGTGTGTGAGAGTGTGTGTGTGATTGAGTGTGAGTGTGTGTGATTGAGTGTGAGTGAATGTGTGAGTGAAAGTGTGTGAATGAGAGTGAGTGTGTGAATTATTGAGTGTGTATGATTGAGTGTGTGTGTGAGAGTGTGTGATTGAGTGTGAGTGTTTGTGTTTTTTATCTGATGTGTTTGTGTCTGTGGCAGCGAGTGGCAGCGATTTTGCTTTTTCAGTTACTTGGATAGTGGTGGACGGGCTGGATAGTGGGGGCAGGCCAACCCTCTGCATGATTTAAATCACTCCCCCACTGAATCACCTAATGGGAGCAGTAACTCCTCCTTACTTATCCCTCTGAGTGCCAGAGGGGTACACAACACATTGCTTTGGAATGCGTTGCGTACCCCTCTGGCACTCAAAGTGTTAAGTTATGGTAACATAGCAATCTAACACACGGTGGCTCTTCAGTTGAGGCAGCATAGCAATATGCTGAGGGACCAAATAGTGGTGTTTGAGGCTTGCCCTTTGTAACATACAGCAAAGCATCTCTCTCCCTTTAAGGAGAAAGGGCGGGAATCAGGAATCAGGAAGTGGAGGAGTAACAGTTGAAAACAGACAGTGAGGTGACTGAAGAGATGAAAAGAGTTAAATAAAAGAGTTGCTATTAAGTTTATCCCTGAATGTTTGTATTTTATGGAAACATTGCACCCTCGTACTGAAACAGAGTGTATAGAGGGTTACAGTTATCTGTGGGAGGTGAAACAGTGTGTTTGTGGGGTCATGAACCTGAGTGAGAGGGTGTGTGGACCAGGAGAAGATACTGATATCCCTAGTATCAGAAAAAATAGGGAAAAAAGAAAGACAGGGCGCCCCTGTGTGTATCAATCCTATATAATAATTCGCTAAGTTGTGTGTAACGCCCGACATGCGCAGTAGACACTGCTGCGCGTGCGGCAGTCATGCGCAGTACAGACTGCCCGTGCCGCGGCTGACTGCCCCACGACCGGCTGCCAGAGGCACTGTGGCCCGTGTAACGGGCTGTTCAACTAGTACGTTATAATTGACCACTACCAAAAAACACCCTAAGGTGCGAACTCACAATATAATATGTGTCAGAAACGGTGTTCATCGAACCGACTAATTAGGCATATGGAGAAATAGAACAATCCCCAAAAAACTTCAGGCAGCTCTCCAAGAACACGCTTATCCCCCAGCAGTATAATAACGATCAAACCTCAAAAACAATAAGAAAGCGCCACATGGTACAGTATGTACTTAACAAACTATGCTCAATTGGATCAAGTGAAATCACACTCACATAAATAATGGTCAGGGTACCGATATCGGGCTCCACTGACAATCGCACATACGGAGAGATTTCACCTGTCTCCGTTCAGGTTACTCACGATTTCTTTCAAGTCAGACTCTGGATATTTCAAAAGACACAGGGCGGGGTGTTCAATTTAAAAAAGTTATATTTATTAAAATATAAAAATTGGGCTTAGTATGCTAATGCGTTTCGCGGTTGTAACACCGCTTTATCAAAGCTTACACTCCAGTCACTCTGGGTGACTTTTACTCTATTTTACTTTGTTTATATTGTTTTAATACATCAGTTGTGTAATATACTGCAGTTACTGGTGCACTGTTTTTTTCTTTTTGTTTTTACATATTCTCTTGTTTTGGAACCACAGGTGTGCAATGCACATCCTTATGGCACTGAAAGTGTTAGGGAATGATGCTGTTTGTGGTGCTGAATTCTGAGAACATAGCCAAGTGAGGGAGCACAGAGGATGCGTTCAGACATCAGGGTGGTCAAACTGCTGGTGATGTGTATGGGAGTGCATTCCTTACACATTGGCAGCATTTCAATAACCCTACATGCTAATTAGTTAATCCCCCCAACTACCCTTCAGTCCCTAGTTTTTAGAGCATATGGTGACTTGTGTCTCCATCGCCAAGGTAATATGCTCCCCACACATTGCCAGACACATCATTATAGTATCGTTCTCTTAGTGCATCTCCCCTATGGATCCCATTGATTAGCTTTCTAAAAGGGCGCAAAAAGCAGAGAGTGAGCTGGGTAGGACTGTATCTTTACTTATTGCCATAAAACTGCATGCAGCATAGTTTGGAGACTTCTGTTGCATTCCAAGGGATAAAAAAAACAACATTTAAATGGAAATTTAGGGAATTTTTATTTGATCCATGTGATGCTCTTTCCACATACTATATAGTGTAGAAATGTGATATAATCTATGTCTAGACCCTTCAATAGTACAAGTATTTCTAGCATCCAGATGGTTAATTTTTATGCAAGTGAGCGAAGGCTGATACACCATTTTCTGTTAAATACTCTGCATTTCACAATACAGACGTGTTCCACAAAACGAATACCAAGCAGAATTTTCTTAACAAGAAAAAACGATCAAATAAATAAAAAAAACTGATGATATTTTTCAAAATCCTTGCTCATTTGTTCAGACATAAAAAGTAAATGTTTCTTAATACATTTCCCAAGTGTCCAAAGACGTATCGGTGGATCATTCAACTAAAAACACTGCAAAATGTGTGTAACACAAATTAATTGCTATTAATTATAGACAGGCACAGGTTCATTTAAAACAATACCACTATCCTAAGCACCGCTGCAATTTCTGCTGACACAACAAAATATTAAAACTTGGCAGCTCCAGTAGGAAAAAATTAAACTGTTGGAAGACTCACACACACATTTTATTAACATACCATTTCGCCTCCATGCGTAAGGGAAAAAAAATATAAATATATATATATTATATCCTATATAATAATTCACTAAAAATGTTTGTCAGAAGCCATCATGTGCAGTACAGATGGTTGCATGCTGCAGTCATGAGCAGTAGAGACTGTCCGGGTCGCGGCTGATACGGAGTTGGGCACTCCGAAATTCAGACCGGAGTCCTCTCTGAGCACCTTCCTGAGACCAGGAAGGCCATGTGCGTAGTGCTCTCAATGCCTTAAAAACCCCTCTCCTGTCAGCTTTAACCCACTGAGTGCCAGTGGGGTATGCAACGCATTGCAAAGCACCCCTTAGTGACCGCATGCGGCCGGCACTTAATGCCTGCCAAACTTTTTTTTTATTTTATTAAATTACTTCCGGGACATACATGTACGTCCTCTGTCCACCTGGGACATCGCTCGGGACGTACATGTACGTCTTCGTGCGGTAATGCGTTGTGTACCCTCCTGGCACTCAAAGGGTTAATCTCTTGAATTCTGCAGATATATCCAATGATTTGCTTAACAATGAGCACACGTCTCCAGCATCCAAACAGGTTAATCCTTTACGTACAACAGGAGTTAATGGAGACTGTTGTTTGAATGGATCTTGGGTAGTAAAACTGTACTGAGCAAGTACAGTGCAGTGCATTCTTTAATGGAGCAATTCTGGAACAAGACACCTGAACCATAGAGGAGACATACAAATCCTCGTTGAATGAAGTGAAGCTTTTAACTCCTTGAATGCTAGCTAGGTTAACGCATTGTAAAAAAAATGTGTTGGAGACTGCACTAGCATTCAAAGGGATTACAATCTAGAGTTCAATAAATGGAAATTTGTTAAATTGTGTATTTGTTCCCTATGGTATATCTGTAGTTGTTAACCTGCCTGTTATCCACAGGTAAATCAAACTGCAACCACTGACAAACTGACAAAGGTAAGAAGTGAAAACTGCTTTGAGAGGAAGCAAATATTATTTGGGGACTCCATATTAAGAGATGTGACTTTGGAGGATAGTCATGGTACTGGCAAAGAAGTCAGATGTTTTCCTGGTGCTACAGCTCATAGAAACAGAAGATGCATTTTAAAAAATTGTTAAAGAAGCAAGACATAATGGAGAGTTGGATGTCATAGTCCATTTCGGGACAAATGATTTGGCTTTTAATGAGGTGAGTGTGGTAAAAGATGTTTTTAAGAAGCTAATGATCTGCAGCAAGTTGCTTCCACAGTATCTGTTTCAGAGGTTCTGCCAGTGTATAAGGAAGATGATGGTAGGATGCAGAGAATTAGAGACTTTAATTCATGGGTAGGGAAGTGGGGCCAAAAACATGGATTTGGCTTTGTTTCTCACACCAACCCTATTTTGTGTAACAAGGAATTGTACAAAAAGGATGGCTTGCATCTTTCTCAAAAGGGAACAGAGGTTCTCAGCAAGCAATTCAGATGTTTTGTTAACAGGTATTTAAACTAGTAGAGGGGGGAAATGGAATGATACAGGATAAAACCAAATGCCCCCCAGAGCATTGTACAGATGAATCTGATCAAGGTTTGTCCATGGCAAATAGGTAAAAAACGAGTAGACTTAGAGCAATGTGTACAAATGCCCGCAGTTTAGGGAATAAGATCCCTGAATTAATTGCAATAATAACTAGTGAAGATGTGGACGTAGTGGAGATTAATGAGACCAGGTACAATGAAAAATGACTGGGATGTAGAAATACCAGGGTATTCTCTATTTAGAAAAGAGGTAAGGTAGAAATGGAGGAGGGGTTGCCATTTATGTCATAAATAGCTTAAAAGTTAATCTTATACAGGGTATGGAGGAGAATACAGAGACTGTTTGGATAACTTTAGAATATGGTAATAAGATGGTCACTCCTATAGGTGTGATCTAGAGACCCCAGGACAATCAAAGGAGTTGGATCAACTGCTGGTCAAGGAAGTAACTAAGATGACTGTGAAAGGTGAGGTTATTATAATGGGGGACTTTGATCTTTCTGGTGTGGACTGGAAAAAACAAGTAGCAGGTTCAGCCAAGAGTAGAGAAAGATACTAAATTCTTTACAAGGATTAGCTTTTAGTCAATTAGTAAAAGAGCCAGCTAGGAAGGAAGCCACACTAGATTTATTATTTACTAATGGAGACTTGGTATCATATGTAGCTTGGGCTCCAGTGATCATCAATCTGTGTGGTTTAATATAAAGACAGAGGAGGAGTTGCGCAATACAAAAACAAAAGTTCTAGACTTTAGAAAGGCTGGTTTTTCTAACATGGAAACATTTTTATGTCAGTCTTTAACCACTTGGAGATCTTTAAATGGAGTCCAGGAGAAATGGGATTATCTGAAATGTGTTTTACAGAGCATTGTATAAGGCAAAAGAAAAAGAAAATTACTGTGGTACTCCGCAGTAGTGGCAAATATAGTAAAGGAGAAAAAAGAAGCATTTAAGAAATGTAAGCAAACGCAGAAAGAAGAAGATCTGTACAAATAATCTGTACAAAACTAGGCTGAAGGAGGCCAAATGCATTATTAGATGTGCCAAAGCACACACACAGGAAAAAATTGCCCAGTCAATAAAAAAGAGGGATAAAACATTTTTTAGATATATAAGTGAAAGGAAGAAAATGAAACAAGGAATAGTTAGACTGAAAACAAAAAATGGAATCTATGTAGATGAGAATAAAGGGCTAGCTGACTGTCTCAATTAATAGTTTTGTTCAGTTTTTACAGAGGAAGATGAAGGGAAGGAACGTCTGTTAGAAAAAAGAAATGGTAAGACATGGGAAAGATGCATGTTTACAGAGGAAGAAGTTCTACTTCAACTTTCTAAGTTAAAAACAGATAAATCAATGGGACCAGATAGGATACACCCAAAGTTAAAATAACTTGTGTGTTCTAGCAAAACCTTTAACAGAATTATTCAACAGGATTAGTTCCAGAAGATTGGAAGATAGCAAATGTTGTACCACATCACAAAAAATGTATCAGGGAAGAGTCTGGTAACTACAGACCAGTAAGTCTTACATCAGTAGTGGGAAAATTAATGGAGACTATGCTAAAGGAAAGAATTGTTGAATATCTGAACTTGAATGGCTTGCAAAGATCTGCAATAGGGTAGACATTCCAGGGGAATAAGCCAAATGACAAATGATTTACGTAAATTAGAAGAATGGACAATAGTGTTGCAGCTGCAGTTTAATGTTGATAAATGTAAAATAATGCTCTTGGGACATAAAAATTCAAAGGAAAAATATACTGTTAAGGGTACTGTGCTGTCAGAGACAACCGAGGAAAGGAATTTGGGAGTAATTATAACTAATGACTTAAAGGTAGGCAGGCAATGTAATAAAGCAGCGGGGAATGCAAGCAGGGTGCTGGGTTGTATAGCTAGGGGCATTAGTAGCAGAAAAAGGGCAGTGGTCATGCCACTCTACAGAACTCTAGTTAGACCTCACCTAGATTGTACAGTAATGGAGACCCCATCTCCAGAAGGATATAGATACTCTAGAGAAAATTCAGAGAAGGGCTACTAAAATGGTGACTGGTTTACAGGAAAAGACATATCAGGATAAACTAAAGGATCTGAACATGTATAGCTTGGAGGAGAGAAGAAAGAGAGAGGATATGATAAAAACATTCAAATACATGAAGGGATTCATCAAAGTGCAGGATGGAAGTACATTTCAAAGGAGTGAAAATGTTAGGACAAGAGGCCAAAGTCTAAAACTAGAGGGACACAGGTTTATACATAATGTAAGAACATTTTACTTCACCGAGAGGGTAGTAGATAAGTGGAATAGCCTACCAGCAGAAGTGGTAGAAGTTGATACAGTGACAGAATTTAAGCATGCATGGGATAGGCATAAGGCTATCCTTAACATAAGAAAAGACCAAGGACCAAAAAAGGTTTGAGGGATTTTTACAGTAGGAAAATGGGCAGACTAGATGGGCCGAATGGTTCTTATTTGCCGTCAGATTCTATGTTTCTATGAGTTTCCCCAGAATGGCCCCACTTTTTTAACGTTGCTTGTTTGACCCATAGGGAGAGAGATACTAAATGACGAGTTGCCCCTTATACCATACTGTGCAAGGAAAATCTAATTCATTTTCCCTCTCACAAGATGTACTAACAAAGGCCTGGATACCATTCAAGTTGTTAACATTATCAAGGGATGTTATCTACACATTTTGTCATAGACTTCAGCTAAAAACTACTGATAACAGCTTATCAACTGCAAGGTAATCTAGGTCTTGGATTGTACTGGCTACGGAGATGCTTTTACACGAAAGTGCATGTGTCACCTTTGCTTGGTGGAAGCCTATGTTAACCCTTTGAGTGCCAGAGGGTTATGGAATGCATTGCAAAGCAATGTATTCTGTACCCCTCTGGCACTCAAAGGGTTAATCTGTGGAAACAGGGCCCCCACTGGCTGGATTTTTGCAAGGGTACTAAGCATGTGTTGCACTTTGTGATATATCCATGGCTCCATCAAATTTTCTCCTCATTTCTTAACCCTTTGAATGCTTTGCAATGCAATGTGAACCCCTCAGTCACTCAACAGGTTAAGGCCTTATTAAAAAAGAAAGAAGTGGAACAATTCCAGGTTTTAACAACTTCCCCAGGGACATAAAAAAACTATCTGTAATTTAAATGGGGCTTTTAATACCTTGACTATTAGAGAAGTTGCTAACACATTGTGTACAAATAAAACCTGTGTTGATTTAAATGGGGGCTTTAACACAAGGGGGGATGCACTAAGGTGTGATAAAGAGGTGATAAACCGAAGATCACCTCCAGTGATATCACTTCTCCAATTTATATGGAGCCAATGCACTCCAGCTTTGGAGATCTTAGTGAAAAGGCGCTATAGAATAACATAGGAACTGGAGAAGTGAAATCTCTGGAGAAGACATCTCCTCTTTATCACTGATTTATCATTCCTTTGTCGAACCGCCCTGCAAAGACTTTTCTAGCATTCAAGGGTTTAAATGCTCCAGTTAAATTAGAAGGAATTTGGGGGAATTTTAATTTGTTCCCTATGGTGCAGTTGTATGGCTCCATTTTCCTTGTACATTTAGGGCTAGATTCTACTGCAGGTGCTAAATGTTAACACCCGTTTTATCATTTTCCTATTGTAGTCTATGGAGAAAACTGGAGATAAAAGCAGAGATAAAATTAACACCTGTAATAGAATCTAGCCCATGGTCCTTAGAATGTTAACATTTCCTAATTTTTTTAGTGAATACAAGTTTTTTCAACTGTGTTTAACCCATTGCGTGCCATACCAACGCATTGCTTTTCAATGTGTTGGTCACCCCTATGGCACTCAAAGGGTTAAGCACAGAAAACATGAAGAGCTGTGAAAATAACCAATAGGCAGAATCTCCACCACAAAGTAGCTAATTCTCATGATGAAGAGAACTGACATATAGCACCAGTGTGATAAAATGATACTATGGTGGTGCTAGTGTAATACAGTAATACTATGGTAGAGTCATTGTAATACAGTAATACTATAATAGAGTCAGTGTAATACAGTAATACCATGGTAGAGCCAGTGTAATACATTGATACTATGGTAGAGTCATTGTAATACAGTAATACTATAATAGAGTCAGTGTAATACAGTAATACCATGGTAGAGCCAGTGTAATACATTGATACTATGGTAGCACCAGTGTAATACGCTGATACTATGGTAGAGCCAGTTTAATACAGGCATACTATGGTAGAGTCAGTGTAATACAGGGATTCTATGGTAGTGCCAATGTAATACAGTGATACAATGGTAGCGCCAGTGTAATACAGTGATACTATGGCAGTGCCAGTGTAATAAAGTGATACAATGGTAGCACCAGTGTAATACAGTGACACTATGGCAGCACCAGTGCAATACAGTGATACTATGGTAGTGCCAGCGTAATACAGTGACACTATGGTAGCGCCAGTGTAATACAGTGATACTATGGTAGTGCCAGTGTAATAAAGTGATACAATGGTAGCGCCAGTGTAACACAGCGACACTATAGTAGCATCAGTGTAATACTGTTATACTATGGTAGTGCCATTGTGATACTATGCAAGCGCCAGTGTAATGCAGTTATATATTAGTAGCACCAGTGTAACACCAGTGATACTGTGGTAGTGCCATGAGCCAGCCGTGGCTTGGAAAGCTGTGAACCTCTTTGCGCCTTCATCTTGGCAGATGTACTAACAGCAGGAGCAATTCTGGAGTAAGCTAACTGCACCATAGGGGAATAATAAAAATCCCTCAAATTCCTAATGATTTAAAGGGAACATTTTTAACCCTTTGAATGTACCAAGACTTTTCTGGCATCAATAAGTTAAAAGTCCCATTTAATCCTTTGATGGCCAGAGAGGTATCTAACGCAGTGCAGTGCAATGCAATGCGTTAGATACCTCTCCGGCACTCAAAGGGTTAAACATATGGGAATGTTTCTTTGTACCCTGTGGTTCAGGGGATTTGGCCCAGAATTGCTTATTCTTAGTACATCAGCCTTACTGCCTTGGAAGGCACTGGACCAACTTTATACTTTAACCCTCTCACCACCTTGACCTGTAAAAGGGAGGGAAGGAAGAGGGGAAGTTAACCTTTTGTGCATAATTTCCAACTCATTTCTTCATGTGGCAAGTAATAATAATAATAATATAAAGGGGATTCTATTTATATATATATATATATATATATATATATATATATATATATATATATATATAAATAAAAAAAAAATTAGTTTTTAAGATAACAATAATATCAATAGAAAAAAGTACAAACAAGTATAATATATAATTTACTTTTTTAATTTCTGCACCACTTATAATAATATTTAGTATATACGTAGACAAAATAAAATGCCACTTACCACTCTCCAGGCTGGTTCCTTTGCAGCAATGGAAAATAACAACCACAATGCTTGCAAAAGCTACGATAACATCCATGATTTTTCTCCTGCTTATCTGCAGTGTAGCTGGGAGTCACAGCTGGATATAGTCAACTGCTGCAGGACAGAGGGAGCATCCTCCAGAAACCCTCTCATTGAACAAGTGATCTGGTAGCAGGGCAGCAGACTGTAGCTAGCAGTTTCACTGCTCCTTGCTGAATAAAGAGAAATCCAAGCCTTCTAGGCTGTGCTGATCAATATAAATCTATCAGCGACATTTCTGGAGGGGCAGGATCAGTCTCTGCCAAACCAATTGAGGCAGCTACTCTGTGTATTAAAGTAAGAACTTGAAGGAAGTCCCAGAGCAAAGCACTGTCAGTTTAATTACTTGAAAGCAACAGCTCCTTAAAATCTTTTTGAAAGATTGATTGTCACAGCTTCCAGGAGTAGCTGACGTACGTTTAATCCAGATCTGCGGGGGTTCATCTATCAGCAGTGAAAAGGCATATATTTCTACAAATCAAACATGGACCATGTTGATTTAAAGGTCCCTCTTCTACAAAATAATTACAAACTACTGATACAATGATTGATAAACCTTACAAACAGATCTGTGCTGAGATTAAATCTCTCCCATGGTAACATTTTTTCTTAAACATGCTTATGACATGCAGGTCTTAACAAACTGCGTTGGCTCTGCTGCATAACAAGAACAATTCCTTTTTAACCTTTCTAGTGCCAGGAGACTATGTAAATGATTACAAAGCAATAACGTTTGCAGTCTTGTGACATTCAAAGAGCTAAACAAGGTAACATTTTACTGGAGCAAGCTAAAAAAGGATTTGTAAACTCACAATACAAATATGTAATAACATTTAAGGCTTACATTATACAGATATTTTGGCCAGTGACTAAAAAGTCACATTATGCCTTAAATTGTCATACTGTGTGTCACCAAAATGTAATGTTAGGAATAATGCAACAAGGACATTGTAACTTTTTTGCTTGCAGTGCAACTTTTTTCTATTTTTATTAAAATATTTAAACAGCAACCTAATTTCAGTTTTTTCTTTATGGTTTTAAAATCCTAATTTATTACATTTGCTCAATGGATCCTAACACTTTATTAACCCATCATGATCATATATAGACTGTGTAGCCTCAACAACATTCACTCCAGAGATGTACAGAGTAATATCTGTCCAGTAGCAAGACTAACGTCCTGTGCATCAACCATACTGATATTGCAAATTAGGCTCAGTACTAAAATCCATGCTACATATATAAAAGGGGTCTGCCTTTTGCAGAATCAGCATGGATAACTGTCCCTCCTTGCTCCATTGAGTCCCCCTTGTTATTCTTGTTTCACCCAAAAATGATAAAACTTGAACTAATGTATAACACACAAGCTTCTGAATACTAATACAAAAAAGAGCTTCTGATCCTTTAACAAGAAGCCACAGATCACAACATCATCAAGTAACAAATAAAATATAAATCCACAATGACTGGTCCTTTAATAGGAATATTTACTGATCCTGAAAACTGTTTAGTATTAATAAAAATTATCATTTCCTCATATGCACAGCTGTGTCAGCATGTCTCAGAGAAATCCAGGATCTCTGCAGAGGGAGAGAGGCGTGTAACTTTTGCCAGAGTTCCTCTTTGAAAAAACTTGTCAGCATAAAAAGAAAAAAATCCATTCTTGGTATGAAGTCACAAGTTCTCAGATTCAAAGTAAGTGATGCTGATGGTCTTATGCCACTGAGGTTGGTCACAAGGTCCCATCTGATGTTTATTTGCTGCTTGTAATCTCATTCAAATCAATCCTCTCTCCTGGTTTCAGCAGGGTATAGTCAGAACTACTATACTATATTTCCTTTTCCTTGAACAGAATGGAAAAGTGACAGGATGGAGCTTCAGCTTGAGCAAAGCTGATCCTGCTGTTTATGAATAGGGAGGGGAGGAGGATTCAAAAATTTTCCATGGATGGAATTCAAGTCTACGTTATGTAAGCAATCCTAGTCATGCCAATGCTACTTTGAAACCATGGGAAATATACACATATATAAATATACTGTTTAATGTAAGGTAATATATATTAGAGTTTAGGGTTCATGTTTTCACATTTCTTAAACATCAGCTGTTTGTGCAGATATTTAACATATAACTACAAATATGGCTACAACACAACCAATTAAATCTTGCAACCACAATTTCTAATTAATTAGGCAGTACCATTAACACTATGACTTTTCCAGTGTCATTGTAAATATTTTGTTAATTCAACGTTTTCAAGAAATTAGGAGTTTTTTCCCAGTCTTGAGGCACTGGAGTGAATGTGCTTATCTACCAGCTCAGCTCCAGTGGTATTAGCATCCAGTGCCTGTACCCTGAGATATGCACTAGAGTGTTTTAACGGTGTAATACATGCCATAGGACATACTCTAGCCATTCTTGATACCAGCACCAGCCTGAATTTCTAACTAATTCACTCTTCTTATTCTCCTCTCTCTCTCTCTAGCCCAAACAAACTTCTCTACCTACCATGGTCACTGTCTGTATGTATTCAGTAGGTAGTGGGTACTGTTGATGCTGGTTAAATAGAAATAGTAAAACCCTTGCCTAAATTTATATAGAAATAAAACCCCCATGCATAGGCCTGTTTGACAAGACAACTAAGATTTGCTTTTTATAACAACAGTCTGCGCCCCTCGTAAAAATAATGTTTAAACAATAAATATGAAAGGCCCAAGTTAGGGCTGAAAGTTTGATGGAATAAACCAGCACCTTTCTTCACAGAGAAAGGACCTGTGAGTGCAATGCTATTTGTGATCTTTAAATATTTTATATATATATATATATATATATATATATATATATATATATATTAGAGATATGTAAAGAGTGCCTCTTTAGTTAGAATGTAGAAATCTATTGTAATATAATGACATACAAATGTGTGTATGTGTATGTATCTTTATATATATTTATATCCTGTATTATAATTCGCTAAGTATGTTTGTCAGAAGCCGTCATGCACAGTAGAGATGGTTGCGTGCACTGCAGTCATGCACAGTATAGACTGCCCGCGCCGCGGCTGATACGGAGGAGAGCGCTCCAAATTCAGACTAGAGTCCTCTCTGCGCACGCGGCTGATACGGAGCAGGGCGTTACGAATTGAGACCGGAGTCCTGAAGGTGCGCAAAGAGAACTATGGTCTGAATTCGGAGCGCCCCACTCCGTATCAGCATGACTGCAGTGCTGCCAGTGATGGCCTGTGTACACGGGCTTTAAAACTAGTATATATATCTTTATATATATATATATATATATATATATATATATATATATATATATATATAGCTCCCTACATGTTCACAGCTCTTTGCAGGAATAGTACAATACAAAATATGCAGGACAGCATTAACAGCATAAGGCTAAAGTGCGATTGTTGCATTAGTACATTAGTAGTAGGGGTAGAAGTGCAGCAAAGTAAATCATACATTAGGAAGGGGACCCCACCCCAAAGAGCTTACAATCTAATGTGATTTGATTGTATGAAGGTTAGGGAGGGGCTGTAGATGGACAAATTCATAGATGCCTATAGGCTCAGGTTCCCTAAAAAGGCTAATGGGCTTTTTAATCTATATTACTTTATTTTCCCCTTCTAACCTTGAATTATTGTGGTCTGCCCTGAGTCACAGCTAGGATAGAATGTTCCCAGAAAATTATCATAATGGATATGATTGGGTTTACTGTCTTGGTATGGGTGATCAGTATATTAAGGACATTGGTAGGTAACAGACTGGGCTGGGTCCTTACATGACTATCAGAGGCTTTTCCTGCGGCCCTCAATCTGTTCTCTGGTATAGCGGGAAGAATTCATAATTTCCCTCTGATACATCACACACACCCTCTGTCTGTTGCCTCAGAACATACCTCCCTTTACATACACGCTGCTTCTCCTTAACTCCTTTGGAGCCAGAGGGGTGTCTAGTGCATTGCACTCTCTAGCATCCAATGGGTTAAGTTACTTTTTTCAACCAATATTTTGGATTTTTTAAAGTGGAAACAACACATCCTAATAATAATCCTCTACTTATATTTCTATGGACACAAAATCCTAATGGCCCTTCTGAAGTTTGTCCTTCCTCCTTCATTCAAGGGACTGTCAATCAGTCCTGTTGTCATGTCCTTGGAGAGGGATACTGCCGTTGCTAGTCCCCCTACACTACATAGTCACATTAACCCTTTAAGGGTTAGAAAGGTACTTAGTGCATTGCTTCCCAAAGTGTTGTGCACCCCTGTGGTCCTTAACCTCTTAACGACCCTTGACAGTCATAGTACGTCAAGGGTCGATCTGACTGAACGACCCATCACGTACTATGACCGTCATGGAGTTCCGGGCTCCCCCCGCGGCTGCATGCCGTTCGGGGAGTCCGGATCCAGAAAAGTAAAAAAAAAAAAAAAATGCTCCGCGGACATTCAGTCTCGTCACGGCGCTGATCCCCCGGTCGTTAAGGGGTTAAAGGGTTAAGTAGGCTCATGCACTCAGCCATCTTCAGTTTGAAAAAACTGCCAGCAACTCAGCAACTGTCATGTCTGCCTCCATGGACTGATTGAAGATGTTATCTATTGAACACAAAGGCACAAGACAAAGATTCATAGAGGCTATTAGGACTTTATTGCCATAGGTTATTATTATTATTATTATTAGGCAGTACTACCCCTTTCCCTATAATGTGTGACCCTTAAGTGGACTTGAGGTACACATCTGTGGCTCTATGGATGACTCTGCTCCCCAACTGTTTTCTAAATTGTGGAATTTAACTAGCAAGTTATAGGTTTCAGTGAAACATTAGTACAAGAAAAATAAAATCATATATTTTATCTATTTTCAGAAATAGTGACATATTAATCAATAGTGATGGACAAAAACTTTCACCCAAAAAAAAACAATGTGAGAAAAACTGCAATTTTAGCTTTCTGCTGAAGTACTGCAAAAATTGCAGTTTTTCCTCAACAATCCTCAACCTTGTCTTCTGCAGAGGCTTGTCCCATTGCACTGGTATTCAGTGAATCACACATGCTGCCCCTTTACCCTTGTCCTACAGTAGCAATAAAACCACACATTCTAGCCCCCCAGCCTTGTCCCACAGTAGCAATACTACCTCTCCAGCCTTGTTCCAAAGTAGCCACAGAACCACAAACACTGATCTCTACCCTTGTCCCATGGCACTGGTAGTCAGTGAACCACTCATACTACCCCCCAGGTTTGTTCCACTGTAGCTATAGTACCAAACATACTGACCTCACTGCCTTGTCTCACTGCACTGGTAGCCATAGAACCACACAAACAAACCCCCCTGGCTTGTCCAACAGTATCTATAGAACCACACATAGTGATGTCCAGCCTTATTCCACTGCACTGGTCTCCATAGAACCACACATACTGACCCCGCAGCCTTGTCCCACTGCCCTGGAATCCATAGAACCATGCATACTAACCTCTAGTCTTGTCCCATTGCACTGGTGTAGCCTACATTTTGGGGGTTAGCAAGCATTAGGACATTGTAGGTTGTTCTATATACAGGTATTTTCCCTGGGAAAAAAAAGGAAATTGATATTTTTTCAAAAATTTGCACTGGAAAAAAATTGCCTTTTTGCCCACCCCTATTAATCAGCTTTATATAGAAAGTGTAGCAATTCTAAGGCAAAACAACTGCACTATAGGAAACAAAATAATTTAAAGGGAGTTTTAACCCTTTGAATGCTAAAAGCCCCTAATATATTGCATTGCATTGAAATAAATGGGAATCTTGGTAAAGTTTATTTGTGCACTTTGGTGCAGTTGTTTTGTCCCAAAATTACTCACCTTTCTCTTTATAGATAAAGACCATTAACCCCTTGAGGACCAGTAGGGCATTGCACACCCTCTGGTCCTCACCTCAAGGGGTTAAAGGAACAATAAAACCTCTTAATAATAAACCCTCCTTTACTTTAATCTGGGCAGAACATTCTAATGAGCACTATGAAGCAATTCTCTTTGAACAGGTCCTCCAAAACTAATCAACAGCTAGTAACGGATATGTTTCTTTTTGCAGGGCTCCTGGACTCAGATGCTACCACTCAAGTCTTCTTAGGAAGCCTTCAGTAGGAGGTGTTTGGCTTGGAGATCTGCAAACAAAAATGGCTGCTTACATGGACATAAAAACCAACAATAATTAAAAATTAATTTTGGAGAACCAATACACACATAATCGATTCACAGTGGCCATTACAATTTTTTTGCACAGATAAAGTAAGTGAGAGTTAATTATTAGGAGGAGTTAGTGTTCTTTCAATTTTAGAGTTGCAAAACACGTTAGGAATCACTGCCTCTAATCAATCAATTTATTGATTAATGTATGCCTTTATATTTATAGATATGCACTGTACTGATTTCATTAACATATGGGTATATTGTCTTAGGTGGCATAATCTGTATTTTTTAGATCAGAAGTGGACGATCTGAAGCCCTGGATACAGCTGATGTTGGACATCTCTCATCATTCTCAACCAACCATTGGCCTGAGGATTGTGGGAATTGTAGTCCACTCAAGTGAAATTGGGGGCGATATAGAACATGGGCTATTTATTATTCTCTTGAAGCAATGTGGTAAAATGTAAGTCTTCCCAAGCTCCCAGTAAATCTGACACTGAGCACTGGTTTGCTTTACCTTCCGTGTAGTGGAGAAAGAATGATGTACAGAACTTCCTGAACACTGTCCAGTTATTTTATTCTTCCAAACTGTTTGACGTTAAAGGAAATCCTGTTTGTGAGGTTACTTTTTGTTAAAAGGACAATAGGAAACCAAAGGAAAATAAATAAATACTATTTAAAGAGGAAAAGTAAACTATATATATATATATATATATATATATATATATATATATATATATATATACACACACACACATATACATACATATAAACTTGATATGATTTGTAGCTTATCAGCTTGTGTTTTCCTTAACTAGGCATTTAATGTACATGTTTACATTTTTAATCTCAGTATGCTTTTGACTTGATAAAGGGAGCTTGTTGCTCTCGAATGCTTATCCTTACAACTGAATATTAGTCCAATAAAAATGTATTAATATATAATGTTATACTCATTCATATGGTAAAGACATGTATATATATATATGTATATATATATATATATATATATATATATATATATATATATATATATACATAATATATAAACATACATATTTATACTACACACACACACACATCCTATATAATAATTCGCTAAAACGTGTGTAATGACGCAGTCATGCACAGTATAGACTGGTGCGCGTGCTGCAGTCATGTGCAGTAGAGACTGCCCACGGCGTGGCTGAAAAAGATCCACTGAAGAGGTCTCTTGCATTTAAGGAATTAGAAGCCCCATTTAAATCAATGGGATTTTTTATTTGTCCCCTCGTAGTGTAGTTGGTTTGCTCCAGAATTGATGCAGTTTTTTTTAAGAATGCAGAACAGTTCTGATACTCCACTGGACATGGGCCATAATTATGAAGATTGTTTCACTGAACAATTTTTTTTGCAAAAAATGTGTTCACTGATACTGATTTAATAAAATGTTGTACAACTTTGTTTTTCTGCTTCTTACTTTAATCTCTGCATTTTCTTGGATAAATATGGTGCAGTCATTTTGCCTCAGAAGTGATCTACGTTTGCCTTGATAGATATTGTACAGGGACCACATATTTTTAACCTCTTACACAATATGATCTATTGATATACTAGATTTATATTTTATACAAATGAAAGCAACTGTTAGTCATTTCCCATTTATTAAATGCCAGATTGTTGCAAAGGTGGAAGTGAGCTCCTGGGATGTGGGACTGGATTTACATCCCAGGCTCCTCTAGGTAAGGAACTTGGTTCATTTTTAAAAAGTTGCATATAAATGTTGTGTCTGTGGCCATACGGCGCATGAACCATTAAAATGGTGACGTGAGAATCTCGCACTGCATGAAAGAGCTAGATTCTCATGTCACATTCTTAAACGGCGCTTCAGTCCACATTGATTTTATTGTGTCCGACCAAGGTGTTTGTGAATGGCTCAGTACTCACACGACCCTTAAAAAGCAGCATATACAACGAAATATCTCCAAGTTCCAGGTTCATTTGTAATATGTTACCATGTACCACTAACTATTGCTTATTCAAATACCAATTGTTGACCCTTTTCTGTACTAACTGTTTTTCTTTATTAAAATCTGTATACACTTTTTTTGTGTGTCTGTGGGCACATGCTTACATATGATAAATATAATTTCTGTCAGGTCTTCCATGGGTTAATTGACATTTGCTCCCAACCTTTTGGGATCCTGTTATCCCTATTTAGCCCTACATCTTCCCTCCAGTCCTTGAAAAATTCTTATCTCCTTATCTCCTGCTATCTAATCAATTGTACCTGTGCTCCTGATAGACCTCCTCACTCTGGACCCTTGCTTGCCTGATTTTGCTCTATAACTATCTATTTCTCATTAAGTCTGCTTCTGATTGGTGCTTGATCTTATTTTTTGTATTTTAGCTGTAATTTCAAATCCCTCCATGCCATCTTGCCGTTAGATTATTCCAACAGGCAATACATAGCAACTGTCTGCAAACATTTGTAATGGATAAATAATGATTACATCAGACACTCACCTATAAACAATAAAATCAATCACTCACCCATACACAATAAAATCAATGCGGCCTGAAGCTCCGTTTAAAGAAGCAACTTGAGAATATCACGCTTTCATGTAGGGCGAGATTCTCATGTCGCCATTTTAATCATGACGAAATAATAAATGCTTTGTGTGGCCACACAATGTTTTTTATGTTACTTTTAAAAGGATACCAAGGCCCATGGCCACACCCCACTCCTCACATGACCCCAGCCCCAGTCCATCCACGGTTTTCTGGCAAAGAAAATTGCCTTGGCCTATAATAAGCAAGAAACAAAACAAAGAAGCATTAACTCCTTGGTTGATAGAGAAACCTCCAACACATTGCAAATCAATGGGTTGGCGATCTCTCTCTAGCATCCAAGGGGTTAAATAATAGTCTGTAATGGGGGTATAAAACTGGTGTAGGGACACTAAAATATCGCTGGTGACACCCACAACAGAGAATGTCAGTGTGTCCAGTACAGCTGAGGTGACCCTCAAGATTTGGAGCTCTAGGCAGTTGCCTGCTCTGAATATTGCGAAATCCGGTCCTGCTGGTACATGAGTTATTATGAGGTCAGTACCTATTAAGGATCAGCCTTTACTGGAAGAGCTTGCTGATTGGTTGCTGTCCTATACAGCTTGCTGATTGGTTGCTGTCCTGTAGAGCTTGCTGATTGCTTGCAGAAAAAAAAATCAACAGATGTCTTTTATAGCCAGTCACAACTTAAAAGAATAGGAGCAGTTCTGGGCAGGGCCGGCGCTGCCATTAAGGCAGAACAGGCAGCTGCCTTAGGGCGCCGCAATGGAGGGGCGCCGAAAAGAGGGAAGTTGTGTTTTTTTTTTTTTTTTTTTTTTTTTCCCTGCGGTGTGTCACATAGACGCCGCGAGGGAGCGCTTGGTAGTGTAAATCAGCGCTCCCTCGTAGCGTCTATGTTACACACAGCAGAGAGACCCAGGCTCTGTAGTAATACAGAGCGCTGAGAGATGACATCATCTCCCAGCGCTCTGCATTACTGAGAACAGCGCGCGGGAGCCTCAGCTCTGTGCCGAAGGCGGCACAGAGCTCTAAGCTGTGGCACGCCGCTAGACCACCAGGGACTCAAGGTAGGGAGATGAAGGGGAATTATGGAGATGAAGAGGCATTGTGGAAGGGGAATTATGGAGATGAGGGGGCATTGTGGAAGGGGAATTATGGAGATGAGGGGGCATTGTGGAAGGGGAATTATGGAGTTGAGGGGGCATCGTGGAAGGGGAATTATGGAGAAGAGGGGGCATTGTGGAAGGGGAATTATGGAGAAGAGGGGGCATTGTGGAAGGGGAATTATGGAGTTGAGGGGGCATTGTGGAAGGGGCAATGTGGAGTTGAGGGAGCATTGTGGAAGGGGCAGTGTGGAGTTGAGGAGGCATTGTGGAAGGGGCAATGTGGAGTTGAGGGGAGTATTGTGGAAGGGGCATTGTGGAGATGAAGGGAGCATTGTGGAGACGAAGGGAGCATTGTGGAAGGTGCATTGTGGAGGTGGGGAGAGTGTGGAGGTAAATATGTGGGCGGGGGCAGGGGATTGTGGCAAGGTCGGGGGGGGGCATCAAAATGCACCTTCGCCTGTGTATTCAAAAATCCTTGCACCGGCCCTGATTCTGGGGCAAACCAACTGTTTCATAAGGGATACATAACAATTCCCAATGATTTAAATGGGGTTTTAACTCTGAATACCATATACAGGGCTGGATTTACATCCATGAGCCCCTAGGCTAGATGATTTTAGCTCCACCCATAGCCACTGCCCCATTCCTCACATGGTCCACTCTCAGTCCCATCCACTATTTCCTGGCACAGAAAATACCTTTGGCCTATAATAACCCCAATGCATTGCTTTGCAAAATGATGGAGATCTCTCTAGTATCTAAGGGGTTAAATAATAGCCTGTAAAGTGGAATAAAACTGGTGCAGGGCCATTGATATCACCCTGGTTACATCCACAATTCAGAATGTGGATGTGGCCAGCACAGCTGAGGTGCCTGTCAAAATTTGGAGCTCTAGGTAGCTGCCTACCCTGCCTATTGGGAAATCCAGCCCTGGTTACAGAGGCCCCCAATGCATTGCTTTACAGGGTATTGAAGACCACTGAAGCATTTAACCCCTTAAAGACCCATGATGTGCCAGGAACATGGAATTCTGGGGTGGCAGCATAGCTGCACGCTGCTTTGCCATCCCATAATACTATGTGCGAAAGAGAAAAGGTCCATGGTCCTTAACCCTCTGAGTGCCAGAGGGGTATGCAACACATTTTTTTAGAAATCAAAGGGTTAACAGTTGGCCACGAGATGGATTGGGCAGTCGTTAAGGGATTTAAGTCTCAGTTAAATAATTAGGGATTTGTTTCTTTCATGTATGATGCAGTTGGTTTATTCCAGAATTCCTCTGGCTCTGCTAAGCACCTTACTGTATTGCAGACACAGTTACACACAGGAACACTGTCAGAGTATGTTTACACTTAGATACCCACACAAACGCAGGCACAAAACAAGGAGTAAACACCTTGATGGCGGAGTTGGGACATACAAATGTTGAACACACATATTTAGAAAAAAAAGTCACACATATTTACTGAAACATACAGTCACATTGTTACACACAAATAAAGGTTCATAGTTATAAATACAAACCTGCAACTGTGGGGCAACCCAAATGCACCACAGGGAACAAAATTCATAATAAGATGAATCATTTTCTAACATTCAACATGTCAAAAGAAATACTTAGGTCAATAGGAAATTGTATTTGTTTGTATGGTGCCATTGGTTTGCACAAGAATTATCCAACTCTTTTATACAAAGACTCAGAATAGACACAAGTAAATACACATATACAGGAGAAAGACATGAGGGGTGGAATAAAAGGTAGTGAGTAGGAATGTAGAGGAAGGGAGAAAGGGAAAAGAGACAGAGAGGCAATGGGGAATTGAGAGAAGGGACCAAGAGGTAAAGGGAAGAGATGAAAGGATACAGCACATAAATAGACATCATGTCTAGCAGTATACCACTGCAGCCTACTAGAATCAGACTTAACAGAATGAAGTAAAATAGCTACTGTCAGGTCAGTTGTTTTGTGTGTCACAGTACACCTACAACAGGACAGCTTGACACTCTTAGTAACTATTATGTGTCATAACAAAATTCAAATGTACCATGCATCTCCTTGTGTGAAAAGGAAAGTGCACCCTCTTTGAATTCTATGGTTTTACATATCAGGACATAATAACAATCATCTGTTCCTTAGCAGGTCTAAAAATTAGGTAAATAGAATCTCAGAGGAACAACAACACATGACATATTACACCATGTCATGATTTATTTAACAAAAATAAAGCCAAAATGGGAAGCCGTGTGTGAAGAACTAAGTACACATTATGATTCAGTAGCTTGTAGAACCACCTTTAGCAGCAATAACTTGAAGTAATCGTTTTCTGTATGACTTTATCAGTCTCTCACATCATTGTGGAGGAATTTTGGACCACTCTTCTTTACAAAGTTGCTTCAGTTCATTGAGGTTTGCGGGTATTTGTTTATGCACAGCTCTCTTAAGGTCCCACCACAGCATTTCAGTCAGGTTGAGGTCTGGACTTTGACTGGGCCACTGCAACACCTTGATTCTTTTCTTTTTCTACCATTCTGTTGTAGATTTGGTGATTCTGGTGTGCTTGGGATCATTGTTGTGTTGCATGACCCAATTTCAGCCAAGCTTTAGCTGTCGGACAGTTGGCCTCAAATTTGACTCTAGAATACTTTGGTATACAGAGGAGTTCATGGTCGACTCAATAACTGCAAAGTTCCCTGGTCCTGTGGCTGCCAAACAAGCCCAAATCATCACCATCCACCACCGTGCCTGACAGTTGGTATGTTTGTGCTGATATGCTGTGTTTGGTTTTCGCCAAAGTGGCACTGTGCATTATGGCCAAACATCACCATTTTGGTCTTGTCTGTCGACAGGACATTGTTCCAGACGTCTTGTGGTTTGATCAGATGCAACTTTGCAAACCTAAGCTGTGCTGCCATGTCTAAGATGTAACTCTTTGGTTTTTTGCAATTTCTCTGAGCATTGCACATTCTGACCATGGGTTGAATTTGATGGCACGTCCACTCCTGGGAAGACTGGCAACTGTCTTGAATATTTTCCACTTTTGAATAATCTCACTGTAGAATGATGGACTTTAAATTGTTTGGAAATGGCCTTATAACCCTTTCCAGATTGATGGGCAGCAACAATTGCTTCTCTACGATCATTGTTGATGTCTTTCCTCCTTGGCATTGTGTTAACACGCACCTGAATGCTCCAGACCAGCAAATTGCTAAAACTTTGGCTTTTATAGAGGTGGTCACACTTGCTGATAATCAATTAATCAAGGGCATTTGATTAGCAGCACCTGTCTGCTATTTTGCATCTTAATTCCTGTGGAAGCAGTAAGGGTGTACTTGGTTTTCACACATGGCTTCTCCATTTTGGCTTTATTTTTGTGAAATAAATTATGACACAGTGTAATATGTCATGTGTTGTTGTTCATCTGAAGTTGTTTTTACTTAATATTTAGACCTACTAAGGAAAAGAAGATTGTTATTATGTCCTGATACATAAAACCATAGAATTCAAAGAGGGTGTACTTTCTTTTTCTTCACAGACCCAATATTTTTATTATTACCTGCAAAAAAACAAAACAAACAACAACTAATATGGGTTCCATTGATTCCACATTTATTAAAATCACCAAATGAAATCTCATCTGCTCCCTTCACCTTCATTCCCTAAAGGCAGGATAATATATGAATAATTAAAGTGGGATGAATTTAAGTGGTGTTGAGGGGGCTAAAGACCAAGGTTTCATGCTAAAATGTCTTGTTGCCGGCATAGGCGCATATAATGGTGTTAGTCGTGCTTCTAGCGATGGTGTAACTGGGCTGCATGGCATACTACAAATGCATTAGGTTGGCCACAGTGATTCTCCTGCCCATATTTACCTTAGGTGCGTTGCAATGCATTGGACACCTCTGTGGCACTCAAAGGTTACGTTTAAATTTGACAGTTTTAGAGTCAGTATCAATCCCCAGAAAACCTGAAGATTTTTGCTAGAAAAAAAAATGCAAAGGTTCAGAATGAATTAGCACTTTTTCCATTATAGTTTTTGATGTCTTCACACAATTTTGTTCATAGGAATAGCCCAAATCAACTGAATCGATATCCATCCAATTTCACGCAGGGATGCATGTTATAAGGGACCGTTTGCGCAACAAAACCAAAATATATAAAAACAAAAAAAACAAAAAAACAAACACACATAGCTTAGTCTATAGCTAGTCACTAGGGATGGGCCAAAAATTGTCCCCGTGTTCCCACGTTGTTATCCGGTCACCTCACTGTGACCAAATAACAAAATATACTGCATTTTCACTAGCTAGTTACTGCCTAGGAACATGAAATTTAGCTATCTAGTACCAAAACAGGCCACAATTCCTAAGTTTTAGACTTGATGTGCATATGGACAGTTTCTGAAAAGATGTAAAATGGTGTCATCCATTATTCAGTTTGTACTCGGGCATTTTCCTGAAGCAACTATGACCCTCCAGTGCTGGAAAAAATCTAGTGGGTAGAAAGACACAGGCCCAATCCAAATGTTTTTGTCTGTTTAAAAGCTCCATGCAAGACACTTTGGTTTAAAGCTCTCTCATTTTCGGAGTCTTTAAACAAAACTTTCATTCTATTTAAAACTTTTCCCTGCAAATTAAACTCTGGTATAATGTTTTCTAAAATTCCATAAACCTGGGAAGACTAAAAAAAGACAATATTTTAATTATACTATTTTGTCTTAGAGTAAAGCATGTAGCAATAAGTTAAAACAAATATTTAATATATTAAGTGCTACATTTAATAAAATTAACAATAAAATAGTTCCCTTTGTTGCACAGGAAAATACAAAACAAGGGTGAGAGTTTAACACTCTAAATAAGTGTTGTGGAATTAAGATGTTATGTACTCACAAGATTGGTGGTCAGGCAATTTCTAACCTGACAGTTGCACAGGCAGAGGATATCAAGCCCTCTCTGCTTGGGATCTCCAAGGTTTCTTGCTAGACGATAAGGCTCCAATTCATCACAAGCGCATCACCAACACGATCAAAACGCAGGCTCAGTATATACTTAATCTACTTTATCCTGAGAGCAGAGTCTTTGTCAGCTTTACTCATTGATTATTTTTTCCCTCGTTGTATGCTGTCTTGTGTTCCACATTAAGGCTTGTTTGTTTACTCTACAATTATATTCCATATTTCTTTGCCATTATTTCCTTGATTAAAAACAGTTTCTGGGATTATTAGACTCTGCAAACAAGGCAGGGTTCCCAGTCTTCAATTATTAAATAATTGCTTTTGTCTAAATTTAATAGAAATCAAAAGCAGCACAAATATGTTCTTTTAAGGAGAGATGATCAGTACACAGTATTGCAATGTCATCTATGTACCCCAATATATTTGTCAGTAACACAACACTAATCAGCACATGAACTCCACAGGTCATTTTATCTTTCTTATTGAACAGAGAAGTGGTTTTATTGCACAGATAAAAATCAAAAGAAATAAAGGACACCCCTGTCACAAAACCATTCATTAAAGGGATAGTAACCCCTGCCCGGTAAACTTTAATCCAAAAGCTAGTAATAGGCAAATCATACTTAACTCCCTTATTCCCATCTCTCAAATAATTATGGTTTGAGAGATGTAAGAAAAGAAAGACCTCCGTTCCCTCCCCTTTCTCATGAGTCCGCTGTACAGCGGATGTCATGAGATCCTGCTTCCCGGACCAGACGGCGTCTCTTCAGGAGACTGGCTTGCAAGCACATGTTGTAGACCATACCGATGAAGTAATTATACTGAGATATCCAGATGACAGCGCTCCTGAAGAGACGCTGTAAGTCAGCCGACCGGATTCTGCCTCTGACAGCTTTACAGCTCATCAGGCAGAAAGGGGAGGGAGCGGAGGTTTTTCTTTTCTTACATCTCTCAAACCATAACGGTTTGAGAGATGGGAGTAAGGGAGTTACTTTTGATTTGCTTATTACTAGCTTTTGGCTTAAAGTATACCGGGGGGGGGGGGTTACTATCCCTTTAAGACCTGATTAGTACAGATTGAATAAAATTATTTTAAAATGAATAAAAACCTTCTGGGATACCCATTTTCTTTAAGACAAAAAGGAATTTATGAGATCCATGATTAAAAATATTTCTAGAATCTAAGGACAGAACTGCCAGCTTCTGGTTACAGTGTTTTTAATACCATATAAAGTCTCTCAGCTTATGAAGCTTATGGTGAATTGTTCTGCTGGGGACAACACACACCTGATTGCTATGAATAACCTGACATATTACAGTTTTCAGCCACTTGGCAAGTATTTTGGGATAAGGAGAGTTAGCTATAGGGCTCCAGTTCTTAATATCCGTGTTGTTACTTTTTTGGCAATAGGGTGACTATATTCTTTTTCCAGGAGGTTGATAGCTTTTTAGAAATAAAACATTTATTAAAAAGGCATATAAGATCATCATTTAACATAATGAGAAATACATTTCAAAGAATATCCCTTATTTATTTTAAATTTTTAATGGTGCCTAAAATCTTCTTTACATTTAAGATTGTGGTTAAAATACAATTATCACTTTCATTTAAAATCACTGAAATGTATGTTTCATAAAATCTTTATCTGCAGATTTTGTAGCCTACAAAAGATTATACAAGTTTGTATCAGATAAGGATTTCTCATTATTTATCCACTAATAAAGTCTCTATAGTTTTTATTTTCTTAAAGTAACTGGTACATTTTTTTATTCTCTTTTATATGCTGTACTTTACTGATAAAAATTACTTCTTTTGATTTTGCCTGTACAGCCCTGAAGTTGAATATGTACATTTTTATAAAATAGCCTCTTTTATTTGTTGTACCCCACCCAATTCTTATGAATATCAATTTAAAGGGATAGTAATGTTTCACAATAAAAGCAACTCCAATTAATCTTCATAGTATTTGGGTCATGGAGTGTGTTATTTCAATACTGTCAGAGATGTAGTTCAAGAGTAATTGAATGATAAAGTATACCCCTCCCTCTCCATTTACTGATGTAACACTGCTCACCTCAGAGCAGAAAGACTGTCCAGATGGATCTCAGACGGAAAATCTTCAATTAGCATAAGGAAAAACTTGAAAAAACTGTCAAGGGGGCAGGGTTTTCCTTATACTCACAGTAAGAAGATTGTCCCTTGTTGTGAGCTGTCTGGTCTCAAGACCAGATTGCACATCTATGGGGAGGTGGCTTTACACTAGGTAAAATGGGCAGGAGGGCGATACTTTATCATTCAGTTACTCTTAAACTACAACTCTGACAGTATTGAAATAACACTCTCTATGGCTCAAATACTATGAAGATTAATTTGAGCTGCTGTTTTTCTGAAACATTACTATCCCTTTAAGCTAATGTCTACAATATACCAACATGTAGTACAATCAATCAATAGTACACAGTTTTCTACTTATTCTTTAAAAACATTCATAAAATGTTCATGAACCACTTTGTACTCGAGCAGGGTGGTATTTAGTTTCCAACACCCTTTATCCTTACAAATCTCAGAGGGGTATGCAATTTTTACCCTTTGAGTGCCACAGATGTATCTAGTGCATTGCAGGCAATGCATTGGACACCTTTCTGGCACTCAAATGGTTAAAATACACAACTGTATGGTCTGATAAAACTTCTTCCACATGTGTATAAAATTGTGGGGTTAAGAAATAAACACATTCCAAAAAAGAACAGTTATTCTTGTTTCTCCATGTTACTTGATCTTCTATAGGTTTATTTTTATATAAATTCATAAAAACATATGCAAATGTAAAATCAGTCACTATGTTTCTAAAAAGGTTAGAAGATCTATCCATTCTCTTGCTATAATTCCAAAGTTAACCCATATAATTTGTAACACTGTTATAATCCCCAGTTAAAACCACTGAATTTATATCTGTAGTAAACAGGGAATAATCTCAGACTGTCCAACACATTCCTGGTTGTGTGGATAGGCACACTCATTTAAACATTTACACAAAAGCCCATCAATAAGTGCAGTCACAAATAAAAGGCAAAGCCTCCCAAGGAAACACTTCGAAAAACAAAGACCACTCCTGTATTTGTCAATATTTGATCATGATCAGACAGAGGTACCATAAATTCAGTCTACTAAATAATTCCTATAATCACCTGTGTGTGATATAGCACATTCCAGCAGAAATTTAACTGTGACGTTAAGGGCTTGATGCAAATGTTGGAGATGGCTGTTTTTTCTGCCTACAGCGTTTTTTCAAGCACAGTAAACTGGTCAAATGTCTGTGCTGTGAAAAAATACAGACAAAAAAAAAGCCATCGGGTGATAAAGTTAAGAGGTGTTTTCAGCCATAGTAAATAATGAAATTTTCAATTCAAGTGTCAGCGTTAGCCATGAAGATCTGATAAGGGACTCATTTTATTGCAGGAAAGTTAAGACCCAGTTTTTTTGGGACTTGAGTCCTTTATGGGACCTTCAAACAGCCGACACAGAAACTGAAAGGAAAAAAAACCTAAGTCCTCAGTGGATGTATTGATATGGGGCCCTAAGCCACACCCACATCAATACATTCAAAGTATGAAAAATCTGTCCAAAGTTAGTAGAATTATCTTTGTTACAGTGAAGATAGATCATAAAGGGATAGTAATACTTCGTTTTAACTTTATTTTATTTTGTAGGTATTACAAAAACATGAAGAATGATACAAGTCTTATCTCTCAAACCTTTATGGTTTAAGAGATATTCACAAGCAAAGTTTCCCCTCCCCGTTCCTTTTACCTTGTGTAAGCCATCTCTTCTCAGATGTGGAATGCAGTCTATAGACCAGACAGTTAACAGCAGGGGACAATCTTCTTTCAATGAAAACAATGAAAGCCCTGCCCCCTTGACAAGCTTTTCAGGTTTTTCCCTTATCTTAATTGAAGATTGTCCCTCTGTGCAATCTACCTGGGCACCTCCCTTCTGCTCTGGCTGAGCAGTATTACATCAGTAAAATGGGCGAGAGGGGAACACTTTGTGATTGAATTACTCCTGAACTACAACTCTGATAGAATTGAAATAACACTCTCCAAAGTCCAAATACTATGATGATTAATTAGAGCTGTTTTTATTATGAAACATTACTATCCCTTTAATGACTTTGGCTGTATGTTTGGGGTCGCTGTCATGCTGCAAAATAAATTTGGGGCCAATCAGATGCCTCCCTGATGGTATTGCATGATGGATAAGTATCTGCCTGTACTTCTCACCACTGAGGATACCATTAATTCTGACCAAATCCCCAACTCCTTTTGCAGAAATGCAGCCCCAAACTTGCAAGGAACCTATACCATGCTTCACTGTTGCCTGCAGCCACTCATTCTTGTACCACTCTCCAGTGCTTCAGCAAACAAAATGCCTTTTGCTACAGCCAAACATTTCAAATATGACTCATCAGTCTAGAGCACCCGCTGCCATTTTTCTGCACCCCAGTTCCTGTGTTTTCATGCATAGCCGAGTCGGTTGGCCTTGTTTCCACATCAGAGGTGTGTGTTTTTGGCTGCAAGTCTTCCATGAAGATCACTTCTGACCAGACTTTTCTGGACAGTAGATGGGTGTACCAGGATCCCACTGTTTTCTGCCAAAAAGCTGATGGCACTGCTGGACATCTTCCGATTGCGAAGGAAATTAAGCATGATGTGTCTGTCATCTGCTGCACTAAGTTTCCTTGGCCAACCACTGCATCTACGGTCCTCAACGTTGCCTGTTGCCAAGATCTTGGATAGCACATCCGGAAACCCCTGTCTTCCTCAACATTTCTGCCTGGGAGGGACCTTGCTGATGCAGTATACCTACCTTGTATCTTGTTCCTGTGCTGAGTCTTGTTATATGCCTACAAAATCCCTGACTTTGTGCAAGTGTACCTAGAAGAACTGATACAGTTTTGAAGGCAAATGGTGGTCACACCAAATACTGATTTGATTTAAATTTTTCTTCTGTTCACTCACTATCATTTTGTTAATTGATAAAAATAAACTATTAATGTCTATTTTTGAAAACAGTCATACTTTACAGCATTTTTTCACACCTAAGACTTTTCCACAGTACTGTATATTAATAGTAAAAGTTTAATTTATGCTATGAATGGCACTAGGGTAGGCACCTATCGCCAGATTATAGTACAGTACTTGAAGCTAACAGATCTACCTCCTGTCAGTGCTCATTATGTCCATGGGCTCTTAGCTTCCAGTACTGCATAGGTTAATATGCTAGCAAACTATAAGCATATTATTAACACCTTAAGTGCTGGAAGCTAAGAGACCTGCCAACTATAGGACACTGTAAAGTGGTAGGTAGTGCAGGAATGGCAGGAATTAATATGGTTACACAGACTAGCCATATGAACTCATCAAAAATCTGCCAGCTAATGAGTGCTTTTAGGAGGTCTAACCATATTAACTTCTACAGTGCTGATAGCTATTAGACATGCTACCTAAATATTTTCTGAACTGCAGGTGTTACACAACAATATTAACGTGTTACTGAGACTTGAAAGCAGAAAACTGTAACCGAAAATAAAGAGGAAAGATTCTGGAGCAGTTCTCATCAGCTTAGCCTAGGGCCACAGTTTAATGGCAGTAACATGTTTATGGGTTAATCCCTACTAGGAACAACTGTTCTAATTATGGTTTTATGTTTATGGGTCTATCCCAACCAGGACCAAATTTTTTTCTGTTTTAAAGGGGTGGCGAGGGTAAAATGTCTTTTGCACCTAGTCCCCTAAAAGAGGATTTTAGTCTTAACTTTTAAATCCTTCTCTCCTAGTCCATATAGGTTACTGGTAACTTTGGGAAGGAGACCGTCCCTTTAAGTAGGCAGGAAACAATTCTTAGAAAGAAGTGCAGGGTGGAGCCTTTCTTTCCTCCTAGGTGGTCACCAGCCAGTCCTCTCCAGTTATATTGATACGCTAACAATTGACTAGATAGCAAGAAGGAAAAAGAAGACCACCCAAGGAAGAACTCCTGGAAGTACAAGGAACCACAGTGCCCTGAAAACATCCCCAGGGTAAGCCAGATGGTCCCTTCAAGGAGAGCAGACGAGCAAAAAACTTGCAGTCAAGACTGTCGGCCAGCAGGTTGAACCAGGGAATACTTCATCTAAGAAAGATGAAGACAAACACCTCCTGGTGAAATACCCACTCTCTAGTGTCCACGTGGAGGCGACCCAGGTAGACAGCGAAGACACCTCCTCACCCGGAATCTGAACAGAAAAAAAGGGCAAGTACATGGACTTCCGTCCACAGGAAAACAGCCTTGACCTCCAACAGACATCAGGAGCCATCCAGGCTGATGATATAAGGGACGATCGAGGAGAAGTCAGACAAGACAACCCATGAGAAGAGATGGCCAACTCCTCAGATCATGGAATATCACCCTGAGTTCTGGAACACAGAGGGCAGAAGAGGTTCCTCTGTCAACCAAGGTTCCGGACAGTCAGGTGACCCAGAGCGCACCCCAGCCGGATAGGCGGGCATCAATGGGATCCATAAAGCAGATGGAACCACAATGGGCCTACCCTTCACAGGTTGGAGAGACACAGCCGTCAAGGAAAAACAGCACCACAGAGAACGGAAGAGAGAGACAGAGACAGAGACTTATCTCTGTGAGAATCTAGATACCCCAATGCGAAATGGGACCACAACCAACTGTGGAACCCCGTGGGCCTAGCAACATGGCGCTGCCCCCATGGCGAAACCCGAGCTCCCCACAAAGGAGACCAACGGTTTGGCTGGAATAGATCCGCAAGCCAGAACCGAGGCCACCCAAAGGTGATCCAATAAGGCACATCCTCCATCAGAAAAAGCAAGCCCAGCCAGGTGACAACAGGAAACCCATAAAGACCAAGCCTAGCAATAGGGTTAAACTTGGGCATAAGAAGAACTCAACGAGAAAGCGAGTAAGAGGAAGGATCCCTGAGCAGAGGGACCCGAATACCCTTGTGTACTTCTTTTCTTTTTTGTGTGAAAATTACTTAATTACCCTGTGAGTACCTCTCTTTCACCATCATAATACTCCATATAGATGTAGGGTAGTGAGTGCATAGGGTCAACTTGTTGCTTTTTTTGTGCACGATAGAATCAATGCACCCAAGACTCAAATAACCACCAGCGGAGGTGAGGTCAGTCCAAAGGAGAGAGCAGATAACTGGAAGTGCCCATGTCACAAATGAACCAAGGACAGCGAAGTGCAGGCAGGCACCCAGCAGCAGCCCTCTGACCTGGAAACCACAAATAGGGTGGAACATGAGAAGTATCCATGTTCAGGGTAATGAACCAGGTCCAGAACCTCCTTGTCCAAGAGATACAGAATGGATCCAAGGAAGGAAACAAGGCAGATCCAGTACCCAAAGGGGAACAAAGGAATGAAAGGAAGGAAGCTGAAAAGAATCCAATACCCTTCAGAAACCACCAGCAAGCCCAAGGGTCCGTAACAAAGTCTGCAGAATGCTCAACAAAAAGAAAAGGAGCAGCGGACAGACACCAACAGGTGCAGGCGGACCAAGGCTCAGCTAATCCTGCCAAAGGAGGTTAGACTCCAGTGCCTGGTCTCCAGTGCTGTGGCGGCATAGGGATGGAACACGGCGGCTGATATAGCACTTTGCTAGACTCCTGTATTCCATCACAAGAAGTGTGAAAAGTAAGACGTCGTCTTGCCTGCGGATATCGCTTAGAGGCCAAGGGGAACCAAGCACACTGGCCCTCAGTAACCTCGACCAATGACGTCCTTCAGATCAGGGCCAAAAAGGGATGAACCCTGGTAGGGGAGAGAAACCAGAGATTGCCTAAGGGTCGAGTCAAAAGACCAGAACCTAAGCCACAAAGAGTGCCTAGCAGCCACTGATAGGGCAGAGGCCTTAGCCTCAAGCCTAACAGCATCAGATAAGGCATCGGTAAGATAGCACTGAGCCGCAGAAATTTCATCCAAAAGTGACAAAATGGTAGCTTTCAGAGCACCCACATAGACAGCATCAGACAGCTGGTCAGTCCAAACAGCAACAGCTCTGTTAACCCATGCAGAAGCCAGGGTAGATCACAAGGACGCACCTATGGCAGAGAATACAGCTTGTAAAACATCATCACGCTCCCTATCAGCTAAATCTGTGCAAGCAGAGGGATCCACTGCAGGAGATGCAGGGGAAGGGGAAGGACTGGCAATACAGGCATCAACCTTGGAAGGTGTAGCCCACCAATCCAAGGCTGTATCATAAAAAGGGTAGAGCTTAGACAGTCTCTCAAACAGAGACAAACTCATGACAGGGGTCTTCCACTCATCCAGGATAGTTTGGTCAAGAGTGGGGTGAGGCGGAAAAAATGTGGAAAACATCTTGCGTCCCTGAAGGACAGCAGAAGCAGAATGAGATTTCGAAGCAATAGGAACGCGTACGGTGTTCAGAACCACCTTAATGAGACCCTCAGCAGAGAGTCCAGGGTCAAGTTCAACAAAGGCACCACCAAGGTGGAAGGAAGCCCCAAGTGAATACACAGAGTCCTTTGAAACTTTCAGCGGTTCCTCCACAGAGGAATTAAACAATTCATGAATGCCAAGTGCCATAGAGGCTAGATGCCTGAAAGAAGTGGAGGGCATCCAAGACTGAATAAACCCTTGAAGTGGAAAAGGAATCTGTGCCATAGAAGACCTAAAGTCCCTGTCCCAATGTGGCTCTTGTTCGTGGTTGGGATACCCTGGCATAGGTGCAGGAGCCACAGTGCATAAAGGGCATAATTGTCCTGAATACTCCATTTGGCATGAGGAACAGTAATCAATGGGGGTCAAGGATGCCCCAGAAACAGCAGCCCTAGGTCTAGCCCCAAGTGCCAACGGGTCTGACACCCTCACAGGTAAAAACTTCTGAAAGTATAAGGGAAACCCAAATACAGTGTGTAAGATTAAGTATTTCACCCCAGAAATCGCTAAAATGCATGTATCTGGCAGGCAAAGGGTTAATCTATTGAGGAGAGAAGGAGAGTCCAAGCCCTGAGTAGGATACTCATGAAGGGAAGGAGAGAACATGGCACTCGTGACGGGAGCCAATCAGAAACGAGTGTGCGAAGCAATCGCTCATGGGAAATGTAGATTTCCCTGACAAGTACCCTAAATAGTGCTCGAAGCCCCCTGAGCCCCTGAAAACACTCAGAATGTGAACTGGATGATAGAACAAGGGCAGACAAGTAAAATGAGCCATCTCTGAAGTCTCTACTTTGAGTGGTTGCAGAGATTTGTCCCAAACTGTAAAGTCCCATAGAGGTGAATGGAGCAATGGCGTCTATCTATGTGGTAAAGCATGCCTTGGAACTCAAATAAACCAAAATATTTAAAAAGTGTATGAACAGTACAAAACACTGAAGAAAACACTAAAATTAATGAATAAACACTGGATCCAGTAGGGAAAGTGTAATGAACCCCCCAAAAATGCCCAAACCAGCAAACAAAGGGTAAATTTACCACAGAAATCCAGTTGCTTCAAACCCCAACAGACATACAGATAAACCCAACGAATGCATGAGTATGTAGTAGGAACTCCAAAGGAGACCCCTGTGCGGAGGGGAAGCATGGGACATGTGGACCTCAGCATTCAAAGGGTTGCTCACCTTTCTTCTGTCTTCATATTACCATTTTCTAAAGAAGAAGCCTCAGTGGGCAACTTCCAGGGAAAAAACATGCCCCACAAGCTTTTCCCTCTCAGGGCTGAGAGGTCCACAACAGCACCTGGAAACTGAGCTATCCACTTGGGAATTGTCAGTAATGGTAATCCACCTAATGGTTAGCATTCCATATCTAACAGAAAACAATAAATATAACTAAAAACTAAGCAGAACTGTTTCTCTTGCCTTCTGTTCAAGGAAACAATCTAATTGGAGGGAATTGGCTGGTGACCAGCTAGGAGGGAAGGAAGGCTCTACCCTGCACTTCTTTCCAATAATTGTTTCCTGCCTACTTAAATGGGTGGTCGCCTGCCCAAAGTTACCAGTAATCTTCACTGGACGACAGAGAAATTCATTTTGGAGGTGTAACTTCCTTACCCTCTTTGTGGGTAGTAAATTGGGGGTTTGTTGTTTGTTTGGGATAGGAGAAATAGCCATATTATGCCCCCAAGAAAAAGAATACCTCTTGGTCTGTAATAAAATCAAAAGTTGCTTCAACAAAGTATTAGTTTAAGCAACCAGGTTATTGTAAGTTTTTAATTTTTCCCCCTCAACGATTTCAGTTTGTTTTGCAATTGAATTGTTTACGTTATAAGTCACATTAACCCCTTAAGGACCCCATGACGGTCCTGCACCGTCATGGGTTGTTATACCCTTAACGACCCATGATGGTCCAGGACCGTCATGGCTTAAATGATAGCAGCGTGCCTCCGTGCATGCTGCTATCATTAATTCCAGGCTGAGACTGAGAGCTCCGAGACCGGGACATTCAGTCTCAGCCTTTCTTTCTTCTACAGGTTCATGCGATCGCTGTATCAGCGATCACATGTACCGGCATTCTGAGACAGAGGTAAGCACACAACTCATGCTTACCTCTGGGTGTCTCCTCTTTTTCTGTCTCCCTTGCTATCAAAGTAAGGGAGACAGAAGTAGACAGGAGACACCTAGTGGTAAAAAAAAACAGCAGCTGGGGGTATTAACCCCTTCACTGCTGGTGCAGGAGGATGGCTAAATGCAGGTCAATTTTTGACCTGCAATTATACACTTTTTCTTTTTAAATAAAAAAAAACACAACACACTTTTTTTTTTTTTTTTTACAAAAAAATTTTTTTATTTAAAAAAAAAATATATATATAACTAAACAATATTGCAAGTGTAATTGTTGTGGAGCCATGTAATACACTAATATACACCACCAAATGCCAGGTATAAAAAAGTGTAAAAATAGGGTGGGAAAAAGGGACATGGGGTCATACCTTTCATGCAATTGATCCCAAGAGAAAAATCAAAAATGGTGTTTTTTTTACTTTCTTTTTAAATTTTCATAAAGTAAATGGTGGGTTATCTATATAAGTGGGATATCAAAAGAAAGCCCTATTTGTGCGTAGAAAAACAGTATATAATTTATGGGGGTGGAATAAAAGCCTAAGAGGGAAAACACTGTTGAACAAAGACATAGTCAAAAAGGTCAGAATTGCTCCGGTCCTTAAGGGAAAACGACCTCAGATTTTCCTGGTCCTTAAGGGGTTAAAGGTGGAAAAAGTTCTGACATGATTTATCTTTGTATCATTCTCTAACATCACAAGACCCTGGCATTTTAACAGGGGTGTGTAGACTTTTTTATATCCACTGTATGTACATTGTAATAACTGAAGACAACAGATAGTCTAGACAACTAAATTATGATGCTTCACAGGAGTGACTAGCTGTAGAACAAGGAATATTTGTTTTTGTTCCTCCTCAGAGCTTCTCACATTCTACAACTGGATTTTTTTTTATCTTATCCACATAACCACTGGACTAGTTGATGTAAAAATTCAGAAACTATCTTAGGGAAAAACCCAATGGGAGTTCACAAAACCGCCATATCAGAGTGAAAGATCAGAAAGGGTCCTTTAGTTTGGCCACACACTGAACAGACACAATCTCAAGTAGAAAAGCTGCCTTAAGAGTCCAGAACTGAAAGGAATTAGAAGACTCAAAAGAAGCTGTCTAAAGGACTCATAGAACCAATTTCAAGTGCCATGGTAGAGTGAGATCCTAAGAGACTGGGTAGGCCTGAGCAACCCCTTGCACAAAGATTAGCATATCTTGCAATGATGCAATATTCATCAGAAGAAGAACAGATAGTTCTTATAAGGTCTAGATTACTGTTCTTAATCCTTCCTGGGGCCCATCCTGAAGAAAGGGCAAAATCACTCTAAGACTAGAGGCACGCAACAGTAACCCCAGGTAATCACACCATTTGTAAAACAAGGACAAGACCCTGTGAATTGCTTTGGATGAAACCAAATTTTGGGCCTTCACCACTGTAGCAATGACATAATCAGAGAAACGCTTCGTCTTTAACATACTGGCTTCAAGATCCAAGCAGGATTCAGTGAATCCTGAATGAGGAGATTTGGAAGAAGTGGAATACAAAGCAGCTTGGCAATGGGTAGATTGAGGAGATCCAAGAACCACTCCTGGAGAGACCAGTAAGGAGTGGTCAGGATTACGTGTGTCTCCCCCATCCTGACCTTCATAAATACCCTGGGAATCAAAGAGGAAATATATATAGAAGGGGAAACTGCCATGGAATTCCCATAGCATCCGTTGAGAGAGAGGAACCCATACCTTGGCACAAAACAGGGGAAACTTGTGGTTTGACCAAGGTATCCCCAGCTGGACGACCCCACAGAAGAACTATGAAATCAAACACTGCCAGCTGAGAAAATCCGCCTCTCTGTTGTCTACCCTGTGAATGGCTGAGAAAGCCAGAATGAGAGCTTCTGCCCAGCAAGATCAGTTGAACTTCTGGACACATTGCTGCACTCCTGGTCCCTCCTTGGTGGTTGACATAAACCACTGCCCTTGCATTGTCGGACTGAATCCTCACCGGGGGACCCCGGCAGAGTTACGACCAATGTAAGAGAGCAAGGTGAATTGCCTGAAGCTCCAACACATTGATGGACAGGAGTCTATCTCTGTCAGACCAACTGCCCTGAGCCTTCTGAGGACCAAAGAACCAACCCAGCCCTTTAGGAATCTGTCATGACTACAGCTAAGTTCAGGGAGACCAATAGACAATCCAGAGTTAGATGGGAAAGCTGAAGTCACCAACAAAGATCTCACTTTTTCTGGCTGGAGAAAGTCATGACATGGAAGAGATGAGACTACTGCCTGAACCAGATTCTCTCCAGCTGCATATCATGAGTGTTCAACTGGGCAAGGGGAACTGCTTCCAAGGCATAGAATAGATACACCAGTACCTTCTTGTACTCCAGCACTGTCGCTGACAGGTGAACTAAGACCTGTGACACCTGCACAAACAACTGAATCATGTACTCCGGCAGAAAGACCCATCCCTGAAGAGTGACAAAACATGCTGAGAAAGGCTAAAACATGGGACCAGAGAGGATTTCTTGAAAATTGATCATACAACTATGCTGCTAAAGTATGCTCAAGCACTTCTGAAGCCAATATGGAGAGCATCCTCTGAAGGAGCCTCTACTAAAAGGTCCTCCAGATAGGGAGGGAGGTGAACTGAAATTGCAGGTATTGATGATCTCCATCACCTTGAATTGGGGGAACATCCATCTTGAAAAGGGGAAAATGAACAAAGAGATTGAGACCCTATAAATCCAGGACAGATACACATATATGGCTATTCCCCTGAAGAAACCACGATCAACTGCTGCAAAATGCGTTGGGTGGTGTGGGCACTGCAGCATGGCAATTAATACTTACCACTGACCTTCCAATCATAATCTGTGCTCTAGAGGCCTTTTCATCTCTCTCCTAATGACTATCCACTTTCGAAGTGACTTAGGGACTCTAGCTTAAATTGAAAGTGCCATCTTACTCGAAGTATGGCTGTAGGGGCTCATTATATCATTCTATCCTTTACTCCTCTCTCACGACATACTATACTATTGATGTGACTTAGGGATTGCAAACTAAGTAAATTAACGTAGTGCTGGCATACTTTTTAGTCTTGTTCTAGGGTCTCACTCTATGCCTGTCAATTTAATATGTACAATTGCAGACAGGTGATTACTATCACACCTTTCTGCTCAATCATATTCTCAAGAAAGCACTATAAGAAACTAGACTTTGTAAAAGAAGCACAAATACTACAAAAAAGTGGCGCTCAGATATAAAAGTTGGACAATAGAAAAGAATGAATCTGACTAGTAAAAAAACAATGGCACGTTCTAAAAGAAGATCCAATTTTAAAGGGATAGTAATACTTAAAATGTAAAAAAAAAATATGTTGTAGGGTTTATCCCCCTGAGTAAAACAAGAGTACTCCCACTGCTGAAAGGTGTTTCATTCAAAAGTTATTAATTTTCAAAGTTGAATTTTTCAGGTGCAATATCACAGTGGCCTGAAATTGTACAGTGGAGCTGTTGCTACACCATCCTATGGACAGCTCTGGTCCCAGGACCATAAATCTCCATAGGATTGTGTAGCAACAGCACCACTGTACAATTTCAGGCCACTGTGATATTGCACCTAAAAAATTCAACTTTGAAAATTAATAACTTTTGAATGAAACACCTTTCAGCAGTGGGAGTACTCTTGTTTTACTCAGGGGGATAAACCCTACAACATATTTTTTTTACATTTTAAGTATTACTATCCCTTTAAGGTCCACACTAGAGGAGACACCAAAGATCTCCTTTAGGAGGAATAAAAATATAAAAGAATTAGTGGTGCCCAGTGATATTTATAAAAAGTTGAGCAATAATGGATACATCAGTTAAGGACCCTACAATCTGATGGTCTTAATGCTGACATAGATTTGGCAGCATTTGTATGATCCAACGGTTTGGGGGGACTTTTAAAATATGAGGGCCATAACATCCACCTACACAACTTCTCCTCCTGTTTTATTTGGTGCACACTGAGGGGATGGCTGTTGGGAGATATGTGCTCTGCGACACCATTTATGTTTTATTGTAGATACATACATATAAAAATAGGGTATGCGTGGAAATATGTGGGTGTCAGATGTAATGGTTATATGGTATTGCTTGTATGTACACATATATGTTTTTAGACATGAGTACAGTATTTTATGTCAAAGTTAGGATTGGATTATCAGTGGGAGGGAATACACCGAATTCAATTGGCCACTTTGTAATGAAAAGCTTTGTTTTATGGGTTTGATGTAATTCTTTGAGATGACAAATGTTAATATGCCAACTTCATGATGCTACGGATAGAAGAGTATTTAGTCCGAAGGAACGAGACCATCTGTAACCTTGAGGAAGCGGACAGCTGGATACGTGATACTCGTTGGCTATATTTTTATGTTTTTTATTGTTTTTAGGTTGGGAGTGATCCTGTAGCCTCTACACATTGGGTCTGTGGGTAAATTGTGGTCATCCCGCTTGTATGGCTGTAACTTTTTGTATTGGGCTAGAAGATTTGCCAAGCTCTGAGTGTCTGTATTGCTTCCTTCCACGTTAACATCAATCAAGTATACGGTGTGATAGATACTGCTTTGGAGGCGTAACTACAGAGAGAGATATGCACCTATTTTATTGATATCTTGTAAGTGCAATTTTGTTATTGAGCATGGGAATTTTTTAAGAATAAAAGCTCTACTTTTAGATGGTGCTCTTTGCGCTTCTGTTTTCTGTACATAGTTTGTAAAAGAAGGGTTGAGAATCTGAACCACACGTGCGAACTGAGAGACGTATGTCAGGTCTCGTTAAGGAGCTTAAGACAGGTGGAACTAAGAAGCCAGTGGCATGTTGCATGGCTGTATTGACGCACTCTTTCCTTTATTATGCGGATGGTTGATTAATCAGACCCATTTTTATATTACCCTTCTATCAAATTAGGTAAATAAAAAGGAACACATTGACACGTTTTAATGCACAATAGTAAAAGTTACGTTCTATATCATACTGAGTAACTGAGGGCCGTAAGACACTGAATTGATCTCTACTGTCACGAAATAAGGGAGCCAAAATCTACATCCCCCTTTTTCTGTACATTCAGTTGTTCTTAAATCCAGGGCAGTATGACAGCCGCCATTCTTTTTGGAAACTACTAAAAGGTTGGAACTGAATCCCATGAATCTTTTCTGAGGAACAAGCACAAGGACCTGCATGTCCATCAGGGAAGAAATCTATTTTAAGAATATATGGCCCTGCATTGGATCGTGTTGGGCCCTGGATATGACGAAGCAAAAGAGGAGGAAGAGATCTTAAATCTCAACCTGTAACACCAAATGGTCATCCACTGAGAAAGTCCATGTATTGTTGAAGAAATATAGATATCCTAAGGCGGACCCAAGCCCTGTGAGTTATGCAGTGGTAGACTTATCACCCGGGTACAGCCTCGCCATGCACACTTGCATTTCAGGGAAGGGCGTGTCTGGGTCACAGAAATGGAAAGCCTGGGAACATACTGTTGAGGGTAATGAAAGACATGTATCTTCCATGGAAAGGAGGGATGCATGGGGGTAACCTAAGGGGCAATAACTCTTTCCCCCAATAAGGTAGCTAATAAAATTCTCCATTTCTGGGCCATATATCAGCTCGGGATAAAAGATTTATTTGAGGACTGGTCTGTTGACCAGATCTGTAACCAGAGGGTACATTGCGCTGCAACAGAGTGCTGAGGACTTACCAGTCAGAATCAAATGTAGCCTCAGCAAGGTATGCAGAAAGAACAATGTCCTCTTCAGGTGAATCCACATGGACGTTTCCTAACAGTTGCTCCCACTAAACAGCGATGGCTCTAGTAACCCTAGCAGTAAGAAGGTTGGTGTAAAGCAGCCACAGGGGCCATGAAATTCACCTTAAGAAGTGAATATTATCCACACAGCCCTTGAAATCCACTGCATCTGCCACAGTCAATGATGTATGCTTAGAAAGGTGAGAAATAGGAGGGTGAACTTCTGAGGGAGAAGTCCCTTAATGTATTGAAGTAGAAGAGTAGGGATATTGAAAAATGCCTGGCGATAAATAGCTTCTTAGCAGGTGACTTCAACTCTTCAACTCAAGAACCACTTGGTCAAGAGAATGATAGGGAAGGAAAAGCACAGCATCTCAATATTGTCCTCATCAATTTACCCTTCACTAATAGAGGAATTCCCCTCTAACAGGGGAATATCCCTACCTCCATAATGACTAAATGTGCAGGCTTATGTTCAAAGAAAGAGGGGCCCATAATTTTCTGTGTAGGGAGCTCAGAACAAAAATAGCATGTACCAGTCAAGTCATTGGGAAGACTGGTCTCATAAGGATCAAAGGATTACTGAAGAGACTGGTGGTCTTAGACTTTCCCATGTCTCTCCTGTGTTCAGACATAGCCAGGAAACCCCCGTAAAAGAGAATACAGGATGAAAAAAATACTTATCTGTCTATAAAGGGTGCCAGGAGGAGATTCAACCACCAGAATAGACAGCTGAAAAGTAGGTGCATTGTGGGTCTCTCTGTTGACAAGAAAGGGAAGGGGAGAACCATAGCATTTCTCCTTCCTTTCCATGAAGCCTAGGAAAATATGTCCTCTATGTAAAAAGCATGAACGCTGTAGTGGCTTTCTAGCAGTCATGCCCCTTCAAAGTCCCAGTGGCAGGGGGACCTGCTGAGGTGGTCCAAACATAGACCCATATGCCTTTTCCTGCAGTCTGGAGCCTACCTGGTACTGTAGAGAGACTGAAAGAACTCAATGTCACATCAGAGATGCATGCTGCAAGGACCTTTCTCTTAAAGGCACCACAAACTGTTAGATAGGAAAAATGGAATAAGTAATAATAAATTTAAATAAAGGATAGGGACCATCCCCAGGCAACTGATCAGCATATGGGCTGCAAAAGAGTTGTACTATTAGGCTCCTATGTGGAAAAGCAAATAAAGGAGAGTGGCTAAGTATATTTCTAATAGTCATCTTCTAACAGACCCAAGCTCTGTAAAAGTCTGCTCCCTGGTCCATTTCCATCCAGTAGGAACAGGGAGGATACCACCCAACGGGGCACTGAATAGCTCTATTTAAAGGGATAGTAATACTTAATATGTAAAAAAAATATATTATAAGGTTTATTCTCCTGAGTATAACAAGGGTACCCCTACTGCAGAGAGTGTTTTGTTCAGTTCTTATAGCTCAAATTTGATTTTAGGTACAATATCTCAGTGGCCTGAAATTGTACAGTGGTACTGCTGTTACACCATCATATGGACAGCTCTAGTTAGTGGACCATAAATCTCCATAGGATGGTGTAGCAACAGTGCCACTTTGCAAATTCGGGCCACTAAGATAAAGCAAAAACAATATATAAGACAAACAGACTGGATCTACATAGAACACTGACCAATAATTAAATCATCCTCAAAAATTATATATAAAAATACCAAATTTATTACATAATTGTAAATCAGCACAAATGAAAGTAATATCCCCACACAGAAGACTCATTTAACATAAATGTGTAGTCACATGTACCTAAAATAAACTCATAAAAACATATGACCTATAATCATACACAAGGCACTAAATCTGGCGCCAGACATAAAAGAACTGTCTAGCGTCCAAAATGTAATAGGCTACCGATCATAAACAGCAATTCTTTAAGATGTAAGTGAAATGAAAACATAGAAGATGAATATATGGAAATGAGAGGACGACATATACACCATTCTTCTCCATCTCGATCAGGAACAAATCTCATCATATGTATCTCTATATCTCTTCATCCTACTATAGGATTAGTATCATCATTCAAACGTACAGTTCATCTACACAGGACAAATGGAATGACATGGTGAAATGAATATGAAAATGAAGATGTAATCCCATTCTTTATATAGCGATCGAGTCTGGCCATCTACTATCGTGATGCTCTATGTAGTGCTCTATGTAGATCCGGTCTGTTTGTCTTATATATTGTTTTTGATTTATTTTTATGGATCATGAGCACCCCAAATTTGTTTTGTATGGGTAGACCATATTTGTATATTAGTAGTGCTCCTATTTTGTTTTTCTGTTTTTGGTTTCACTAAGATAAAGCACCTAAAAAAATTAATGTCTGAACTGCAATAACTTTTGAATAAAACACCTTTCACCTGTGGGAATACCCTTGTTTTACACGGGGGATAAACCCTACAATATATATTTTTTACATATTATGATTTACTATCCTATTAAGTTAAAGTGATAGTAATTTTTCAAAAACAGCAGCTCCAATAATCTTCATAGTATTTGGGCCATGGATAGGGTTATTTCAATACTGTCAGAGTTGTAGTTCAAGAGTAATTGAATGATAAAGTATCCCCCTCCCGCCCCTTTTACCTAATGTAAGCCACCTTCACTCAGATGTGGAATCTGGTCCCTGGACCAGACAGCTGGCAGCAAGGGATAATCTTCTTACTGTGAGCATAAAGAAAACCCTGCCCCCCCCTTGACAGGTTTTTCCTTATGCTCACTGAAGACTGTCCCTCTCTGCGATCCATCCAGACAGTCATGCCGCTCTGAGGTGAGCAGTGTTTCATCAGTAAAAGGGGCGGGAGGGGATACTTTATCATTCAATTACTCTTGAACTACAACTCTGACAGTATTGAAATAACACTCTCCATGGCCCAAATACTATGAAGATTAATTGGAGCCTCTTTTATTGTGAAACATTACTATCCCTTTAAGAAAACAAAAAGAGCTAGCTAAGATAATCTTTGCCGTGCCGTGAAGCCACTTTTAAAACTGAACATGTCTTGTGGGGTAAAGTGGAATAAGGAGAAAATTCCCAAATGCAAAGAGCTCTTTTTATATAAGTGCACTGCCCTCTTGTGGGAGGATACTTTAGCCACGGTTCCTATGTCTCACAGTGGATGAAACAGTTTTTGCTCCCCATGGTACAGTTTGTTTGTACCAGAATTACACCACTTTCTTAGGGCACAGCCTCAGTCATAATAATATATTAAGTGCTCCCCAGCCCTTATGAATAATAAAATAAGGAATTTCAGGTTTTTATTAACTCTAATATTAGCTGTATTTCAGCCACAACCTGAAACATGTATAAAGGAATAATTTATTTGTAAATATAACAAAGTATAATGATCTCTTCAACACATTTTAATTGTGGTATCTCATTGCACATCAAACTGTGTAATATATATATACACAACACATCTTATTTTTTCAGGTACAAATAAAACACAGGGGATCTTTGAACCAAAGCAGTTTGGCAGAGCACAGTACAAAATAATTAACCAGTTTTGAATGTAAATACTTTATGGCATATTTCAAAGCATTATTTACTTGTTAACATGCCAGCCCATCAATAATGTAGAAGAAGAGTGCTTTCTGCTGTAAAACGATAAAAATGTAATGATCTTTCATAAATTCTGCTTTAACAAATGCAACAAAATGCATGCAGTAGCATGAGATTTTACTTACGGAGCAGTTTGAAAATAAAAAAACAATAATTTAGATGATTAAAAAACACCATTAACCCCTTGGATGCTGAAGAAGTCTCCAGCACATTGCAAATGAATGTATTGGAGATGCATATAGTATGCAAATGGTTAATTTAGCAATTAATAACAATTGAAGGAAAACTAAAACCTCCTAATAACCACCCACACTTACTTTACCTTGGCTTGAAAATCCTAATGTCCCCTACGAATTTTGCCTTTGTTTATTCAGTCAGTCCTCTATGTCAAGGCGGACATGACTGCTGCTACAGGAGGAGTGTATGCGTCTCCTCACCCCTTTAAGGACCTTACAGGTGTACAATGCACTGCAAAGCTATACACAGTATACCCCTCAGGTCCTTTAACCCCTTATGGACCAGTGACGTGTTAGTACTGTTACTGCTGTCTTTTGACTAAAGGACCAGTAATGATCCTGGCACATCACATATTTTTTACTTAAACTGCTCCTCCAGGAGCACTGTGAGTAGTAGTGGGGTCTGAAATTGACTGCTCCAAGACTTTAGCTGTCACTATTAGACCCCAGTCACGTGCGCCGAACTTCCCTATCTCGTCCTTAAAGGGAAACCAACTTTTTTTTTTTTTTGTAACCCTGCTCTGGGAATCCTGTATTTGCCCCAGTACTGCTGTAAGGTCTTTAGGTTGTATTTTGCTATGTTTAAAGTGAATTTGTCAATTTGTAACACATAGGTGATTTTGAAAGAGCTTTTAAAATCACCTATATTTATGTTAACCAATTTGTATTTAGGGTTGTCAGTTTATGCATATTAGACAGTACTGGCTAACATGCCCAACAGACACTAACATTCCTCACAATACCATCTGCCACTCCCTGCTGACCACTGCTAGCTTATTAATAAATAAATATCTCAAACTAAATATAAAATATATTATTGGAATGGCGCCCCAAATATATATACAGCCAATCAATACAAAACAATAATCTATAGAGAAAACTATATTGCTGCTATCCCTAGATTCTGTCAGTGTATAGAATCACAAGGAGCTGACAACAAAAAAAAACAAAATATCTCAAACTATTGTATGAAATAAAAAATAATGAATAGACGCTGGGATTCCATTGTAGTTCATACATTTATCAAATGTTTTATCTAAAACAAATCTTCATAGATATCAATGGGTAGGAGGAGCTGGATTAGGTGTCCTTAGAACATGTTTATTAGGATATTTTAGTTACAAGGAACCAATGTATAATTTAGCAATGTACAAAGCAGGGCTAATAAATATATGTTTTATAAACATGACAGAAGTGAGGGCCCTGTTCATAAGAGTTTACAATGCAGAGTGTTGTTCCCACAATTTGGGTAATTCCCTGTTTAAAAAACATCTTGAATAAAATCTGACTTCTGAAGCTCACAGGTCACAATTTAGTCATTTAAGTTGTTGAACGGCCATTATTTCTTCTAGTGCTTCCATATCACGGCAACATGGATCTGACCTGTGGGGTAAAATAGAAATCATAACATTTTATATTGTGCTGCAGTATGATTGTATTCCAAAAGTACAGTTTAAAGGTAAATTAACTTGAGACAGTTCCCCTTTGGCAACTCTTCTCCCACAGAAGAGGCTGTATGTTGCAGCTTAATGGCTGACTCAGCTTTCTCCTCTCAGAGCAACATGTGAGAAATTTCAGACTTTTTAGGGGCTAAGGGTGTAGCATAAACATTAACCTGTCAAATCTTAATTATTGCTGCCTATTGGAGATGCATTACTACAAGTAAAGCTCATGGCTTAAAGTGGACCTGCCACTCTGAATTACGTTTAATTCATTTTAAAATTACTTTTAAACTGCTTAGCTTGCTGTGCCTTTGTTTGTGGCACAGTGTGGTTCTTTATGTTGATGTCTATGCTGAGCCAAAATGAAGGCAGTGCAGCAATAAGTTAGGCCTGTAAATAACTGGGATACTGTACATGGAATTAGCATAAAGTTCCACAATGCAAAAACATGAACTTTTTAAAAACTATTTATTGTACATAAAAATTGCTAGCAGTACAACATTCAATTAGATTTTAATTAACCAAAAAGTAAATGAAAAATTGTAGAGTAGCAATATTCTTCCGGTTTAGTACTTGGAGCCCTGCAAGAGGGCTCAACACAGTACAACAAAATATAGACAGGCCTCAGCTGCCTGTGTCCTGAACCTATCAGTTACAGTTTTTTTATTCATTTCAAAAAAGGTTTATAAGGAAGGGTATATCAGACATTTTGGGGGTGCTGTCTACTTTCTCAATGCTCCCTCCCCCACCCATCGAATGAGAGGAGACAGCATTCAGAAAGGGGACAGCGTTCCCAAATCTTCTGCTTATACCCTTCCTTGTAAATTTTTTTAACCCTTTGAGTTCTAGAGGGGTACGCAAAGCAATGTGTTGCGTATCCCTCTAGGCACTCAAAGGGTTAAAGTATATCAAAACCGGTAACTGATAGTTCCAAGATGTTGGCAGCTGAGGCCTTATGTCTATGTTTTATTGTACAGATTTTAATTAGCCATAAAACAAGCTAAAATTGTCTTACAGTGACAGATCCACTAGTGCAGGACTTCATTTGAAAGGCTGCTTGCCAGTCGAGTGGGTACATTTCCTGGAAACCATAAGAGACTGATAGGAACAGTTTTGGGGCATCACAACTCAGCCTCTGTTTATTAACCAAGTGTTGTCAGATAGGAACATTTAAAATGAAACACTAACACCTACATTTAACAGCAACTACATACAAGTATGTACTCTGCACTGACGACAGTATCTATACCATGTATTTAATTGATACAAGTGTTCTAAAATCATCTCTTAAATATACTTTGTGGAGCACCCTAGCTTGTTTACAGGGACATTTTCACTTCACAAATTTATAATATGTTTTCTGAGACAATCTGTGCCACTGAAATATAATGACAGATATAAACCTTTAGGACCAGAGGCACATGCAATACACATAAATCATTGTCTTGCATTCCACTCTGGTCCGGTTTCCTTTTAAAATAGCTCATTGTAAACAGCACGGCTGCATTCCGCGCATTGATCATGTCGCCTTGATTTAAAGGGTGACATGAGTATCTCTGCATATAAGCGTGAGATTATCATGTTGCATCTTTAAATGGCGCTCCCAGCAGCATCCATGTTATTGCCTGCATCAACCCTTTGAGTGCCTCTGACCTCCTACCAAATGCAAATAAAATACAGTCAGCAGTTGTGTATTATGTTATAAGACGACAGGAGAATACAGCACGTCAAAACAAGTTAGAAGAAACGGAATGAGAAAACTGTTACAATAACAGAAGTCAAGTGTTCTTCTAACTTTCCGCTCCCAGTCCTCTCCTTCTTCCTAATTTCTATTGCTGTAGAAGGTATATGGACTTATGTTTTGACATGCTGTATTCTCCTGACGTCTTATAACATAATCCACGATTGTTGACTGTGTTGTATTTGCAGATGGTAGGAGGTCGGAGGCACTCGAAGGGTTAATGCAGGGCAATAACATGGATGCTGCTGGGAGCACCGTTTAAAGACGCAACATGAGGACCTTGACCTTATATGCAGAGCAAGGTTTCGTGTCGCCCTTTAAATTAAGGTGACATGCTTAATGTGCAAAATGCGGCCACACTGTTTACAATGCGCTATTTTAAAAGTGAACCTTCTTTTCCTCATAGGGTTAAATATAACAATGAAAACCTATGTCTAAGCTATTTTGGGTTTTCCTGTTGTCTCCCAGTGTAATCCTACCTTCCTGTTGTTGCTTTCTGCAGCTATGACATACTGACAAAATTAAATAAAGGCAAATGGGTATTTAATATTTTTCTAAAGCCCCTTTCACATGGGCTGCACCAGAGCAGTGATGGTGCATTTGTTATGCTGACACTGCTGAAAGGTATGCTGCTGGGCTATGATGTCTTTCACACAGACAACTATTGCCTTGCATGAATGCACCAAACTCTTGCAAGTTTTAGCTTTACTGTGTTCACACAGGAACACAATACAGATGCATAACAGCCCAAATGAGCATCACTGGAGGTTCATATGCTCACCACAACCTCCAATAAATTTTCTGGTTATCCATAAAGTTGGAATTTGAGAATGAAATCTCTAGATATATTTAGCATTTGAATATAGAGTTGACAAGCAATGCAAAGAAATGCATTGCATACCAGTATAGTGCTCCAAGGATTGCCATATGTCCAGATATTCCTGGACATGGTATATATGTTATTGGCTGGTGTGCTACAATAGGCAGTCTTTCTGGAATTATAAAGTAGGTGAATAGGTGACCTTTATATCACCTCTCTGTGTTACATGTTCTGTGGTATAGAATGCTTTCTCAAGCTCACCACAGCCTACAACTGCTGCAATAGCATCACTTCCTCTAATAAACTGAAAGAAGAATGAAATAAAATGTATTTTATGGTGTCAAGATAAATGGTGAAATATATTATATGACCCTGTATCCCAACGAAATTTTGAAACACTTATCACTTGCAGTTTCCATGAATAATGTTCAGAAGTTTTATTTTGTTTTATGTTTTAAACCCTTTGAGTGCCAGAGAGGTATCCAATGCAGACATTTTGTAAAATCTGAACTTGATTAATACAACTCTTTGTAATCAAACAAGTAAAAAAACATATCTAGAGTTAGCTGGTTTTCTCTTGCAGAGGAGAATGGCCTGTTATTTTGGAAGTGGAACATGCTTTTTGGTGTAATTAATCTGATATGTACGTGGAAATTTCTCCCCTGTTATGGCAAATAGAGGGCCAAAACACGGTGCTCCTGTGTGGTGACTAGCCAAGGAACAAACATTTCATTTTGTTCATTTCATGTGAGCCTCTCACTTTTTTGGCTAGTAATGCTGAGGCTGTTCTTACTGCTGCTGGCTCCAGTGCATGCTAAAAGTTTTTCATAGAAAATTATTCAATCAATAAACATGCAGATATTTTCAGTATCAGTAATCAGCACTGCATACATAGACAACAGTTTTGCAATGATTTACTCACTCAGGGGAGGGCTGGCAACTTGTGGCCTGGGGGGCAAAGTGGCCTATTTCTATTACTGTTTGAGCCCACTATTCCAGCCCACCACCAGTTGTGAAGTAATACCACATAGCTTACAACTGAAATGGGGCTACACTTGTGATACCACAGAGCTTATAATTTAAGTAAGCCTACACTAGTGATACTATAGAGCTTATAAGGGAAATGGATTATTGTGACAAATACCCGTACTCAGACTGAGTAGCTCTGCCAAAACTGTGCTTCCTTTGCCCAGGGCGACACTCAAGAATTCCACCAGCCAGGAACCAGGATCAGTGCTCCAGTCACCCAATCACTCAGGTAAGACTCAGTGTAGGCTGAACGCACTCTGGATTCAGCAATGCAACTTAGTGCTCATCTTTAATCATTCTCTCTGTATGTAGTATGCAACATTCTTTTGGAAGCATCTGTTTTACTCCATTACTCTGTCTTTATATATTCTGAACTGATATCTTTTATGTCTAAATAATTATTGGTGTCAGACACATATATTTATAATGTATATAGTTTGATTTATTCATTCATATACAAATTCTTTTAGAATGTGCTGCCAAATATCACCGTTAATGACTCTAGGAGGTTTTCTGTCTGAATGTCAATCATTTTGTAACCACACAGTGATTTGTCAATGAAAGTTTGACTCAGACCAATAGCAGATCGCTCTAGGGCTTAAATAAAATAGACTCACTTTTAAGACATTTGTTTGCTTCTTTATTTCTGTGAACAAGCCGCTGGCAAAAAGCACATCAGACATTATATGCATGAAGCCGGATCAGATCATTGCCAGTTTTATGGCTTCATCTGAACTAATAGGCTTCATGCTTTATCCGCCTCAGTCATATTGCTATAAGTAACTCCTATGGGAAACAGTTGAGAGGATAGGGTTAACTTTTACAGTTGGAGCCAGGGCTGTATTTTTAGCCAGAATTGTGGTATATCAGAATCAATAGGCTCCATCCATAGACTAGTCAGAATATACTTTTCAATGCTAGTCTTTTAGTAGTGTGTACTGCATGCATGAAGCCGGATCAGTTTTAACTGCAATATTTGTAGTAATATCTGAACTAACAGGCTTTATCCACTGCTCAGTTAAGGCATAAGTTAGATCATATTGAAATTCTAGCCCTTTAAATGGCATATACTGCACGCATGAAGCCGGACCAGATTCTATAGCCCCATTTCGTGGCAACATCTGAACTAATAGGCTTCATCCATAGCAAAATTAGGCAGTTCATTCATTTAAATATTTTCACACTACTTATTAGCTTTATCCATAACCCTTTTTTTGGTTATATTACTTCTGGTGACTCACATCTATTCATTTGTCCTTTTACTACAGAGTTTTTTAGTTAAGAGATATAACAGATATCCTATGCAAAGATACGGTTGGATGTACATTTTATCGATATTGAATCTATGAATCTGTATTAAGGTTATATCGATATTTATCCATCACGACCATTATGCAATCCTCCGATTGGCTTATACATTTATCTTGCTAGAGATATTTTCTGTTTGAGTTATTTGATTCAAGCGACTCATATTGGAGAAAGGATTGAATCTGACAGTTTATACTGTATCCAATCTACTGGGTCTCTTGACATACTGTTTATACTGGAGAACGGATTGAATTTGACAATTTACATTGTATCCAATCTATTGGGTCTCCTTGTGTTCGTCTGAGAACGTCCTTTAGACTATTATCCACTCAATAGTTATATTAGGACTATATGTAACTTATTTTAAATATTTTGGCCATTTTTTATATTAAACACTAATAAAGGTTATATTTTACTTTTAAGGGACTAATCTATTATTGATTATGTGAGTGCTCGGTTCAGCAAGGGTATCTTTTTCTCTACTCCTATTAAGAAATAATTTATTGTGGAACACACAGGGTTTATATACACACATAACAAGAGATCCACTCATATTAGAATACAATAGGATACAGGTGACTGCAAACCACATATGGGAAAACAATGGGGCCAGGGGTGGAGGGGCACATAATACAAAGAGGCACAATGAGAACAATACACAAGTTATACAATGGGGGCATCCACAGGGGGGAGGACTGTAAACAACAAACATGATTACATCACACAAAATGACATCACTACATAATCAAATGACAAACATCAGTCTAGAGCATAATTCTCACAACAAATACACTACCCTGTTCCTGTGCCAGTCTGTAGGGCAGGGGCTGGGCCCCAGGCCCCTTTGGGAGGCCCAGGGCACGGATGCCTCCATGACAAGGGGCAAATGGAGCAGTGGTTAGTCTTAGGGAGAAGCTATACTCTGTTCCAGGGCCAGGTCCATAGTCTGTGGGCAGGAGGCTGTCCCTCAGCCCCCTCCAGGAGCCCCAGTGATGGAGGGTTCTGTCACAGTTATGCTAAAAGTGTAGGTTGATTTGGATTATAGCTCTGTATATCACTTGTGCAGCTCCATTTCAATTGTAAGCTCTGTAATATCACTAATGTAGCTTTATTTACAGAAGCAAGAGGGAGACTGAGTGAGGCAGTGGCTCACCTGCCCAGACATATGACTGGCCCAGGGGGCAATTGCCCCTCTGCCCCCAGGCCAGCCCTCCTCTGTATTCATTCTTTCAGCACCTAAACTGTTAAGTCTGGTTAATATGCCAGACTATCCTCTATTTTGGAAGCTTAGCATCTGCCCTAATACTCATTCTGCTCAAATGTAATTAAAATGGTAGGATGCCCTGGCTTTACATTGTTATTATGATTCTGGTTGAAATTATGTTTTTCCTTGTCATAAAAATAGTTATAAACAATTTAATAGGCTTCTGAGCCCTTCACTTGTTATGTAATGTTAACACGAGGACATACAACAGCAAGTACAGCATTCTTGTTGAACCTCTGTCACAATGTTGATTAAATTGCAAAGGAATCAATAATAATCTCTTGTAAAGCTCTGATAACCAAACACAGTGCTGTTTGGTACAGCTATATCAAATTATATTAAAACCTCAGTTTTCCTTGTTAATTAAATATCAGCTCTTAAATGTTTCACTGGGAAATGACTTTATGATCTACTAATTAAATAATAAGTGGTTAGTTGAGACAAATGATTATAATGGCATCAGCAGTCATATTAGTTATATTATTATCATCTGTAAAACCTCAGGACATGAACCCTTAGCGTGTCGGAAAGGTATTCATTTCAGTGCATTGCAATGCGTTCAACACCATTTTGGCACCCAAAGGTTACAGTGGAGAAACTGATAAGTGACGTATTTAAAAGTCACCCATTGGTTTGACTTTCTACAAGTGCATAATAAGTAAATATGAAATTTTGAACAGTAGGACCCAATGTACAAATAACAATATCAAATATTAAATATGCACCAATCAATACCTTTGAATGCAAAGCAATGAATTCCGTACCATTTTGACACTCAAAGGGTTAATTAAGTCAGGACAGAAGGTGAAAAAGCCCACAGTGTCAAATAAGTGTGCAGTATAAATCCAGTTACTAAAGTCTCAAAACAGCCAATGTAGAAAGTAATTCTAAATCAGGATAACAAAGATTACCTGTAAACAACAAGGTAACCACACCTGGACATAGTACTTTCCTGGAATATGGCACACTGATGGTTAAAAATCATGAAAATGAAGATAAGCAAATGTAGATGTACAGTCAAGATGAGAATGTGGCATACAAATAACATCCCTTGGTTCTGTTGCTGGTATTATTACTGAGCTTGTCCACTTCTGAAGATATCTGCAAAACATTATGCTCAAGGCAGACCACAGAGAAAACCAAGTGTATTATTTATTGTAAAAAAACAAACAAACATAAATTAACCCTTCAATCATTATATTTATAGGACCCCTATCTTCTGATGTTGCATGCCAGGTAATCCTGTCCTTATTATTCACAATCTGTGTCCTCTACACCACTCTCTGGAGAGTGGTCCTCCTTACCTATGTTAGTTGAGATGTCAAGATGTTGTTATCCATCTTTGATACAAGCTGTCCAACCAATGTATAGACCTCAAAGTCTTCCATTTGAATGATTTTATTTATTTATTTATTTAGAAAATGTTTTACCAGTAAGGATACATTGAGATTTCTCTCGTTTTCAAGTATGTCTTGGATAGTTTTCAGTAAAGGGTTACATATTTACCCTAATTGTGAGACATTATATACAAACATACATAAATATACATACTTATTAAATAATGGGATTATTTACAGCTACACACTGTTTTAGATATAACGAAACATTTGCTTTTAAGGATTTTAGACTGAGAGCAGATGTGATTATTTCCGGAAGATTGTTCCAGATTTCTGGACCTCTGAAGGAGAAGGCAGATCTTCCTGCTTCTTTCCTGTATTGTTGTATACGCAGTGAGTTGTTAGTAGTGGAGCGGAGGTTATAGTTAGTAAAGGTACTTACTGACAAATCCATTTCTCTTAGCCCATGTGGGACACAGGAACCATGGGGTAAAGTATCCCCCCACAGTAGGCTTAGCCACTTGCATAAAAAGAGTTCGCTGGAGGCAGAGACTCCACTTTACCACCATCAGACATGCTCAGTTTTAACTTATAGAAAAGACAAAAAAGAACCTAAAAGACCTGAACTCCGAGAATTCAAACACCTTTTTTCCCTCTGGGAGGAAAGTCCAGTGGATTTTTGTGTACTGGGCAATAAATTATTTTCTTTTAGTCCATGTAGAACAAAGGAGCCATGGGGTTAAAAAGTGCCCTCCGATCAGGAGGGAAGACTTGCCTTTAAAGGCTCTCTGGAGGTGGAGATTCCTTTCCTATTCCCCTTTACCCATACCAGAAATGCTCAGTTTTAAAAAATCACAAATATCAAAAATGGAAGCAAGACAGGAAAAGGAACCCCCCCTGCCCGGAACTCAAATAACTTATTTCTGGGAGGGAAGTCCAGTGTTCCACATGGATTAAGAGAAAAGGATTTATAGATTCATGCACAAAAATCCTCTCTTTACTTTCGTCCAATGTGGAACACAGGAACCATGGGTATATACAAAAGCTATCCAAGCAAGATTCCTGGGAGAGGAAAAAACCCTCAAAATATATAGACCATTTTCAACAGAATCTAACAGAAACAAATATGAACCTCAGGTGTCAACAGACACCTACAAACAAAACCAAGTAGAAGTAAAAATACAAGTTACTGGTAATAAACATAAGATGGGTACCTACATAGGTGCAACAGCCTGTAGGAACTTCCATCCAAAACTAGCTTCAGCTGAAGCCAGCACATTGACACAGTAGTGTTCAACAAACATGTGAAGGGATGACCACATTGCCACACTGCACAACTGCTCTGCAGAAGCATGTTTCTTGGGCCAGGAGGCACTCACCTCTCCGGTGGAAAGAACTGTGAACTTGAAGGGTACAGGCTTTTTTCCTGAGAATATAAGCCTAGTGAATGGTCGCCTTAATCAAGAAAGCCACTGATACCTTGGACACATTTGGCCTGCACGTGTGCCCTTAGGAATAACAAAAAGCGAGTTCAATATTTGGAAAGGCTGCATTTGATGAAGGTAGTTTTCAAGCAACTGACTATGTCCAAACAATGAATCTCCTGCTCCTGTCTGTTAGACTGAGTCAGTCACGGAGAAGAAAGAACAATTTTCTGGTTAATGTGAAGCTCGAAAACAAACTTAGGGAGAAACCCTACAGGAGTTCACAAAACCAACCTAATAGAAAGTAAAATCAGAAAGGACAGGATGAGCCTTGAAGTTCAGCAACTCGATGAACAGACACAAATGCCAGCAGGAAACCTGTCTTACGAGTCAAGGACTGGAAGGAAACAGAACACAGAAGCTCAAAAAGAGCCTTCTGAAAGCACCCAAAGGACCAAGTTCAAGTCCCACGTGGAAGTGGGATCCTGAATGATAAGGAGGCGTGAGCCACCCCCTGCACAATGGTCTTCATAGCTATACATATCTGTAAATGTAAATACAGATTAGAATTTTGAACCTTAATAGAGCCAAAAGTAAGCAATTTCTGAAGACCATCCTACAGAAAGACTAAGACAACCGGTAGATAGAAAGGGTGTGGCCATAACCACTGCCTGGTCTTCACACCACTTGCTGAACAAAGTCCAAAACCTATGGTACACTTTGGACGATACTGGCTTGCAAGACTTCATCATAGTAGCAATGACAGAATCAAGGAAACCTCTTCCCAAGAACGCTGGCTTCAAGAGTGGAACCATCAAAGCCAACTTTTCTACCTCTGGGTGACAGAGCACCCTAAGTCAAGAGATTCAGAAAGGGTGGAAGCTTAAATGGCTACTGAAAGATTGGGAAGATCCGAGGACAAGACTGGTGAGGCCAGAATGAGGCAATCAGAATTTCATGAGACTGCTCCATCCTGACTTTCCTCAGTACACTGGGGATCAGCAGGAATGGTGGAAAGATTCTCTGGGGATAATACAAGGATGAGAGGGTACCGGGATCTGGAGGGAAACAAGGGAACCTTGCGGTTCAACTGAGAGGCCATTAGATTCATTGTCAGATGGCCCCACAGACAGTTTATGGAACTGAACACTATCTGGTTGAGTTCCCAATTCCTGGGATACAGATATTGATGGCTGACAAAGTCTTCTACAACACGGTCTACTTATGGAATGTGAATGGCAGAGAAAGCTGGCACGTGAGCTTCTGACCAAACGCAAATCACTGGAACTTCTTACAACATGGATGCACTCCTGGTCTCTCTTTGGCAGTTGATACAGGCCGCTGTCATTGCATTATTGGCCTGAATCCACTCCGACAAACTCTGGAGGGACTAAGACCAATCTCTTGGAGCTTCAGCACATTGCTGAGCAGAAGACTTTCTGTCTGTCAAAAAGGCACTGAGCGAACTGAGAGCCCAATGTGGCTCCCCAGCCTGTCAGGCTGGCATCCATAGGGACATTTACCCAATTCAGAATGTGCAATGGCCATCCCAGAGAGATGGGACCTCTGAAGCCAACAACAAAGATCTGACTACATTTGGTGACATTATTATCCTGCCTGAATCAATTCTTGAGAATCTCCAGCTGCAGTTCCTGAGTGTGGAACTGGACAAAGGAGGCCACCTCCAATGCAGAGACCAGAAACCCTAATACCTTCATGTACTCCCGCATGGTTGCAGACATTTCTTATCTGTAGAAAGAGTAGAAGAATATGACCCTTTTGACCACTAGTATTCACCCAGTGTAGAATAAATCTTTACTGTTCATGATTCATCCAATATAGCCACCCCAAGCTAGTGTTTGTTAAAGGTATCACTAGCTCATAACAGAGACTGACTAAAATGAAGTAAAGTTTTAGCATCTCATGAAGGAGGCCACCTCCATAGAGGAGGGTAAGAAGAATGGGGCTGAGAGAAAATAAAATCAGCAAGCATAACCAGCACTTCTACCACAGACCCTTAGAATGTGGCTGATAGACAGAGACTCACTTTCAGGAACTGAGAACTACGAAAATTGGAACCCTCTTCATTCTTCAGATACCTACTTGTGCTCAGACATAGCAAAGCAGGGAGAAGAGGAAAATGGTTAAGAGAGAAAGCAAACTTCTAGCAGAACCAGGTCCTGTAATTGCCTGGACTCTGGTCTATATCCATCAAGCAGGCTAGAGATAGAGACCACCTAATGGGGGACTGCATAGGCCCATATAATTTAAGAAAATAAGAGAAGGCTATCTAAGAGAATCACTGCTCTGATCATCTCCTGGAGCGAGTAAAGTGGAGTATGGAGGGAGTCTCTGCTTCTAGAGAGGCTTTTAAGACAAGTGCCCCACCTCCCTGGACAGAGGATACTTTACCCCATGGCTCCTGTATTCCAAAAGGAAGCAACAGAAATCCGCTTTTTCCTCTTTTGTCTATTGTTTGATAGAGGAACCATAGGGATATGCCAAAGCTATCCCACAAAGATTCCACTGAGGGAGAGAAAAAAAACCCAATACATAAACCAGTTTCAGCAGAGATGAACTAGAACAATCATGAACCTCAGGTGCCAATGGACACCTATACACCAAACCAAGAAACAGCAAAAAAATTACTGGAAAAAAATACTCGAACGATTTCAACACAGGCACAACTGCCTAGAAGACTTTCTGTCTCAAACTTGATTCAGCTGAAGTCAGAACATTGACCTGTTGGTGTTTAACACATCACCACTTTGCACAGCTGTTCCACAGAGGCACAATACTTGTAGCCAGAGGAAGCACCCACAGCTCTGGTGGAATGAACATTGACTCTAAAGGGTATAGGCTTTTTGCTAAGGACATAGGTCTGGTGAATGGTCCTCTAACACCAAGAAACTACCATCATCAAAGAAGCTGCTTGGCCCACACAAGGGACCTCAGGAATGACAAAGAGTGAATCTGATTTGTGAAAAGGGTCTGTACAATTAATGCATGTATATTAGATAGAACTGAACAAACAGAAAAGAGGATTTCAGTCTTACCTGTTAAATCCTTTTCTCTTAGTCCATATGACATACAGGTACTGTGGGGAGGCGACAGCTCCTCCTAGTGGGCTGGAACAATTCTGAAGTAAGTGCAGGGGTGGAGGCTCTCCCTCTTTTATATTAGGCTACCTTAGCCCCTCTCCACCAGATAGATTTGAGAAAATAAACTTATCAACTAAGATAGCAAGAAGGGAGATGGGAAAAACTCCTGTGAGCGATGAACGCAAAAAAGGACTCCCATGTCCAGCCACAGGAGACCCAGCATGGTCCCTTTCACCGGGTGGGAGATCTGTATGGCATATGGACTAAGAGAAAATTTAACAGATAAGACTAAAATCCTCTTTTCTCTGTCATCCAATATGACATACAGGTACCATGGGGATGTATAAACATTGAGAAAAGAAGGAAAGGACCAAGTGCCGGTCTCCATGATACCAGAGTTCCCATGGACTATCCTGGGCATGGAACAGCCCAAACTAACAAAGTGTCAACGGACACTGAATAACAGTACACAGCACACAAGAACAAGAGCCAATAGGGATCAACAGTTAAAGAGCTATAAGGCACAGGAATGACTTTCCTGCCAAAGCTGGTTTCAGCCAAAGGCAGAACATCTACATGGTAGTGTTTGGCAACGGTGTGCACAGAAGACCAAGTGGCCGCCTTGCACAGCTGTTCAGTAGAGGCCTGATTTTTGTAGGCCCAGGAGGCCCCAACAGACCTGGTTGAACGTGCTGTAATAAGGAAGGGAACAGGTTTCCCTCTGAGCTCATGAGCCTTGAGGATGGTAGACTTAATCCAGGATGCAATGGTCACCTTGGAAGCAGCCATACTAGCCCTGGGACCCTCAGGGATGAGAAATAATGCATCAGTCTTATGAAAAGACTCAGTAAGGTACACACAGAATTTAACGTAGCGCACCACATCTAACAAGTGGAGATCCCCAGCCTTGCCAGAGTTAGGGTCAGGACAAAATGAAGGCACAACAATCTCTTGATTTATGTGGAACTCAGAGACCACCCTAGTAAGAATTTCCTGGGAGGTACTGAGAACAACCATATCCTTGTGAAACACCAGGAAAGGCCTGCAACTCAGCAACTTTACTGACAGAGACCACGGCCAAAATAAAAGCCATCTTCCAAGTCAGAAGGGGTAGGGGAATGGTTGCCAAGGACTCAAAGGGAAGCTGCTGCAATACGCCAAGACCAGATTAAGGTCCCATTGAGAAGTGGGAGCCTTGTAAGCAGGGAAAGCATTAGCAACAACCCCAAAGAAGACTTTGACACCTGGCAACATGGCAATGCATCTCTGGTAAAAGACAGAGACAGTAGAAGTCTGGATCTTCAAGGAGCTAAGGCTAAGGTCCTTGATCCCACCATCTTGCAAAAAGGATAAGATGGCCGGAGGGTCAAACTCCTGTGAAGACATATCCCTGTGCACACAACAAGAATGAAAGGTAGACCAAACCCTGTGGTGGGCCTTAGAAGAGACTGGCTTCCTGGATTGGATCATGGTGGAAAACACATCAGGAGAAAAGTCCTTCTTCCTTAAGATGGAGGCTTCAACAGCCATGCCGTCAAAGCCAGACTGTCCACGGTCTCTCTCCAGAGGTAACCCTGGAGGAGGAGATCCGGTCTGCGTGGCAGAGAAAATGGATCCTGAACAGACAACGCCAACAGTTCTGGAAACCAAGGTTGCCTGGTCCAATATGGAGCAATCAGTATGACTGATGCGCCATCCATCTGAACCTTCCTCAGCACCCTGGGGATGAGAGGAAGAGGAGGAAAAGTGTAGGCTAGATGAAAGCACCAAGGAATGGACAAGATGTCCACTGCAAACACCAGAGGATCCCCCCATTGAGAGCAAAACATCTGAACTTTCCTGTTGTCCCTGGAAGCCATCCGGTCTATCCAGGAACGCCCCCATTTCTGGACCAGTAGGTCGAAGACTTCTGGATGGAGCTTCCACTCCCTGTAAGCCACCACCTGGTGACTGAGGAAGTCCGCCAGAACGTTTTCTACTCCTGTTATGTGCACAGCGGAGATGGCAGGAATGTGTTCTTCTGCCCAGGCCAAAACAGCCTTGACCTCTAACCAAGAGGAAGTGCTTCTTGTGCCTCCTTGCTTGTTGATGTAATCCACGGCTGTGGCATTGTCTGACTGGACATGGACTGGACAGTCCCTCAGTGGAGAGGACCAGTACATCGGAGCATGGAGAATCACTCTGAGCTGCAGAATGTTGATGGGTAGGAGGGTCTCCTCCACATTCCATCATGCCTGAACCTCCAGGAGACCCAGGACAGCTCCCCAGCTGTGAAGGCTGGTGTCCATCGTCACCAGAGTCCAATGCTGGACAACAAAGGGTTCCCCTTTCCTCAGGTTGGAGCTGTCCAACCACCAGAGGAGGTCCTGCCTCACTTCCTGGGGAAGAAAGACCAGACAAAATAAGAGTTCTGGATTCCCCCAGTAAGCCCTGATAGTGAACTTCTGAAGCTCCCTGGTGTGCACCACGGAGTACAGAACCGCTTCCATAGTAGATATCATCTTCCCCACAAGGGATGAGAACTTGCACACAGGGGCTGAGGTCCACTCCAGAGCACAAGACACCTTGTTCGTGATCTGCTGAACAGAATCCTCTGTCAGATAGACCATGCCCTGAGAGGTGTCAAAATGGAGACCCAGGAAAACCAGATACTGAGAAGGAACTGGAGCAGACTTGTCCATGTTCAGAATAAATCCATGCTGAAGGAGGATCTGAGCACATTCCTGGACCTGGAGGTCTCTGGAAGGAGTCTTCAGGAGAAGGTCATCAATGTACAGAGTCACCTGGATTCCTTTGGTGTGCATGAAGGCAATCAGGGCTCCCAAGACAAATGCAAACACCTGAGGAGCAGTGGTGAGCCTGAAGGGAGAGTGGTGAACTGGATGTGTCCCAAAGTGCAAACACTCTGACAGTCCGGATGAAGTGGAATATGCAGGTTAGCATCCTGCAGGTCCAGAGAGGCCAGAAATTCCCCTGGACACATTGCTGCGATGAGAGAGCAAAGACTCCATCTTGTAGTGAGTATGGCCCACATAAGAGTTGAGGTCCTTGAGGTCCAGGATAGGGCAACTTCCACCATCCTTCTTGGAAACCACAAATAGGTTTGAATAGAAACTTAAACCTCTCTCTTGCGGAGGTACCAGGGTCTGGACTCCCTTGTCCAAGAGAGCATGCACCAACCCGTTGAAAAGACTTACATTTTCTTGACCCAGAGGGGAGCAAGAAAGGAAGAATCTGAAGAGAGGCAGGAATACAAAGGGAATCCTGCAGCCTCCTGAAACCACCTGTAATACCCACTGAGCCACAAAAAAGCCTGCCCAAATGTTTGAAAAAAGCTACAGGCGACTACCCACAGGAAGAGGTGGACCAGGGTTCAGCGAGTCATGCCGAAGGAGGTTTGGTGGATTTGGGTTTGGTGGAGGAATGCTTGGACCTCCACTGCTTCCTAGGCTTGGAGCATGGAGTGCTGGCCTGAGACCCACCTGGATTCGGCCTTTGTGCATCATTTTGGCTAGGACGAAAAAGACGCTGTTTCCTCGCCAAATTAGGGCGTTCAGGAACCTGAGGCAACAAAGTGCTCTTACACCTAGTGGCCTCATTGATGACAGTCTTCAGTTCACCACTTCAAGTACATGTGGAGAAAAGAAGAAGTTGGCTAATAATGCTTCTCCACCTGCCCCTCCTCCAAAGTCATGGGTGTGTTGTTGGAATATACATTTTTCCCTTTAGAAACTGCAATGTGCACAGTGTGCGTAGTAAATAAGGGAAGGACTGGGAACAATGGGCACATCTGCACTCACATCAAATGCCTGGCACAACTCTAACTAAGCACCATGAAGCTTAGGGTCCGCAATGTGAAATCATCCCACCAGAAACCAAATACTGCTGCTGTTACTATGCCCCATGTCCACTCCCCACTAAGGACAACATACAGTCTTAATAGTAATTAGGAACCCTCCCGGCCACTAGCTTAGAATAGTCTGTGTCATGGAATATCCTCAGATGCCGTTTGATTCCCTGGTTATGATTATCCTCCACCACATTGCCATGTGTGGTCAGCACACCCCACACGGTGTGCAAGGGGTGGACACTGCCACACCCTGACATCTACAGAGTGGGGGAGGTAACTATGAATGAGGTGAATCACCAGAAGATGTAGATACAAGAAGGTGATGGCGAGACAGGTGTTTCACTCACAATCTAACTTTGTGGCTAGATTTCTCTATTATTCCTCCTCTTTGATTTCCACTTCTCCCCTTGTTGCCTTTTGGGAGAGTCAGGGGGTACCCCAACAATTGGTGCCTGATTTCTTTGGTGGGGGTTTGGCTTTAAAGGGATAGTAATGGTTAATTTTAAGTTGATTTAATATTGTAGACATTAAAAAAAGGTTAACATCTATGTAAGTCTTATCTCTCAAATCTTTATGGTTTGAAAGATATAACTTGCTAAAGTTAACTTTTTTTGGCTGTTTTACCCAAGTCTGCCATCTAGCTGACAGCTGCAGATTCCAGTCATTTGACCAGGCAGAGGCTCTTCAGCTGACTTGAAATCACCCTATTTAGAAATAAATACTTAATTGGAACAGTCTACAAAGTGTGCAAACCAGGCACACTTTGTAGACAGTTCTAAATGAAGTATTTGTCTTTAGATATCATTTTATCGGCACTGCTGAAGAGTCGCATCTGGTCGCGTGACCAGAATCTGCTTCTGACAGTTTTACAGCTCGTCAAGCTGCTCCACCATCACCCTAATCATTAGCATCAACACCAGTCTCTCCTTGCTGCTGCTGCTCTATTACAGTCTCACTGGCTGGAGGTCATGACAAATGTGACAGAGGGTCCCCTACTGTCATACTTTATATTTTTTGAGCTGAAGAAGGCAAACTGGCAGCAGTAGCAGCAGGCACAGGCAGCTGATCTGTGCTCATGGTGGTGGTATTACTGCTGCTAGTCACCAGTTCTGCCTTCCACGGTATCATGTTGCATAGGGACAATACCGTGAGTAGAAGGGAAATCAAAGGGTCAGTAGAATGTTGTGGGCTCCCTTGACCACTAGTTTGGCCACTCCTCATCACTTCACCTACCATCTCAGCATCAACAGGAGGATCTACTTTGGTCACGCTAGTCCCACAGGCTGATTTACTATCAAGAACAGCAACCACACCAATTTCAGTCTCTGTGTCTTCCTCACTACTTGTATCACCCTACCCCCTCACTCCTAGCTGCTGGATCTTAGTAGTAATAGTGGCCGGACTGCTTGGGGATGGCAAGTGTGACTTAGGATTGGTTCCCTGCTGGATCCTCACTGAGAATCACAAGACAAACTAGCAGGTACAGCACTGGCAGCAGGCACAGGCAGCTGACTTGTTCTGCTCACACTACTACCCTCTTCTTTCTCTGCCCATGATACAAATGTCCCCAAGATCCCATGGGGTGATGTAGGGGGACTGGCCATAACTGAGTCTGGTGAATCAGGGCATCCAGACCCTTCAGTGCTGGTAATGTTCACTTCCTCCTCAGACTCACTGGATGCATAACGGTCCTTTCAGCTCCTCCTTTCATAGCAGATATTTTCATTGCTTTATTTAAAGGCATAGTGATGTCTATATTATATTTATCTCTGAGTCGTCTATATCATTTTATATATATCACTATGTTTAATTACTTACATGTTTGTACTTCAAAATATATATACAAGCTGAAAGGATCCCCTTCCCGTCCCTTCTGGTCGCTGTTAGGGACCAAGAACCAGATAGGACACAAAAAAGTAAAAATGCAAAACATCTTTATAGAAATAACAAAAGCAAATAAAGCAAAATTGTGATCCAAAAGCGTAAACCAAAAGGCAAGCCGGGGTCAGGAACCAAGACAGGTACTCAGCCAAGCCTGGGTCAGGAATACAGAGACCAGAGAAGTCAGGGAACAAGGCCAGCAGTCAGGAACCAGAAGGGACGTCAGAGGAAGCCAGGTGATACAGAGGTAATCAGCAACTCAGGATAACGTGCTTGTTCCAGAATCAGACACAAGGGCAATCAAGTAGTGAGCCAAGCTGCTTTAAATACCCTGGGAAGGTTGGCTGTTGGCTGATAGCAGTCAGGTGAACAAACACAGATAGGTCAACTGATTCAGCCTGCTCAGCAAAGGAAAGGCAGCAGTAATGGATCAGAATGTCATCTAAATATACCACCACGCATTGCTGGAGCATGTCCCGGAGGACGTCATTTAAGAATTCCTAGAAAACCACGGGAGCACTGCAGAGACCGAAGGGCATTATGAGGTGTTCATAATCCCCGCTCCTGGTGTTAAACACGGTTTTCCATTCGTGGCCCTCCTTCATCTGTACCAAATTGTACGCCCACCCCTAGATCGAGCTTGGTGAACACCTTGGACCCTTTTAATTGATTGAATGGCTCAATAGTAAGTGGAACAGGGTATTTTTGACCGTGATAAGGTTTAACCCCCTGTAATCGATACAGGGTCTCAATTCTCCACTCTTTTTCTTCACGAAGAAGAGTCTGGCCCCAGCAGGAGAGGAGGACTTGCGGATAAACCCCTGGGACAGTGCATCCACGACATACTCCTCCATGGCCTTATTCTCCGCAACAGAAAGAGGGTAGACTCAACCTCAAGGAGGTATGGCATCCGGCTGCAACTCAATGGTACAATTGTATGGGCAGTGAAGAGACTGGGGATGTGGTTAGCACCTTCACCACTTTTGCTAGTCATGTCTTGGAACTATTAGGTGACCATGCCAAGACTTTGGCCCTTACCCAATCGAACGTGGGATTGTGTCTGTGCAACCATAGATAACCCAGGACCACAGGATAGTGAGGAGAGTGGATCACCTAGAATTGAAAAGTTTCATGAAAGAGAGCCCCTACAGCCATAAATAAAGGAGCGGTTTCGTGAGTGACCTGAGGCGACTGTAGGGGTCTGCCATCAATCGCCTCAGTGGCAAGTGGACTAGTACGGAGCTGCAATGGAATGGAGTACTTCTAGGTGAAGGCACTGTCAATAAAGAGGCCCGCTACACCGGAGTCAATAATTGCCTCTGTAATAATGGAACACTCGTCCCAAGAGAGCCCAACGGAGACTAGAGGTTTATCCTTCTGGATAGCTGTGGACACTGAGACGCCACCTAAGGTCCGTCCCCTATAGGATCTTAGGTGCGGGAGTTTTCCAGGATGTGTGGAGCAAGTTGCAAGCATATACCTTGCCCTACCACAGTAAAGGCACAGGCCTTCCCTCCTCCTAAAGGCCCTTTCAGCAACTGAAAGGCAAGTGAACCCAAGCCGCATGGGCTCCACATCGCCTGAGGTCTCGAGACTAGGAGGAGTGGGAGGAGAGGGAGGCACAGGTGGGGACAAAAAGCTTGGGGCTAAACGGATGGGATGCCTCCGCAGGCGCTCCCTAAAAGGTGGTCTCTTATGAATATGGGAGTCAACCAATATGCAATATGAGACCAATTCCTCTAAATATCTGGGAAGGTCCCAGGCTGCAATCTCATCTTTAATTGTATCTGAAAGCCCATTAGAGAAAGCAGCTACGAGAGCCTCATTATTCCAACTATACAGGACAAAAAAATTTAAAAATGCAAGACACCTTTATTGAAATAACAAAAGCAAAATCGTGATCCAGAAGAGTAAACCAAAAGACAAGCCGGGATCAGGAACCAAGACAGGTACTCAGCCAAGCCGGGGTCAGGAATATCGAGATCAGTGAAGTCAGGAACAAGGCCAGCAGTCAGGAACCAAAAGGGATGTCAGAGGAAGCCAGGTCATACAAGGTAATCAGCAACTCAGGATAACGCGCTTGCTCCAGAATCAGACACAAGGTGCAATCAGGTAGTGAGCCAAGCTGCTTTAAATACCCTGGGAAGGTTGGCTGTTGGCTGATAGCAGTCAGGTGAGCAAACACAGAGACATCAGCTGATTCAGCCAGTTCAGCAAAGTAAAGGCAGAAGTAATGGATAGCAGAGCACTGGATTAGCTCAGACAGCAGAATCGAGAAGCAGAGCTCAGCCAAACCTTGACAGTCACTTCCCCTTAGCTCTGAGATCTGGTGATGGAACTGGACGGATGCAGCATGGGACAATCTTCAGTCAGTAAGTATAAGGAAAATCCTGCCCTCCTTGACAAAGGAAAGCAGGATTTTCCCTTGTTTACTGAAGATTGTTACTCTGGACCAGACAGAGGCAGCATGATGAAGCCAGAAGGGGGATCCTTTCAGCTTTTAATATCTTTTGAACTACAAACATGTAAGTAATTAAACAAAGTGATATGTGTTATAAAAATGATATACACTCGGAGATGAGGTTTAATGTAGACATTACGATCCCTTTAAAAAGGATTTTCCAAGGGGGAAACTTATGGATGGATATAAAGCTACACATCGTTATACAAATGTATGTAGAAGGATCAATCTTAGTGTAATACCTAAATATTACTATCCCTTTAAATACTTATAACATGTTAGAGGCAAACTATACACTAAGAACAAGTGTCTCAGTTTATCAGAAGTTTATCATTTAGGTAAGGTTCATTTAAACATCAGTCAGTTATTTCTATTTACTTTTTTGTTTGCACTTGATCTCAGTTTTAGTATTCTGCTGGTTGTTTCAGTTTCAATCTGAAAACCACTAGCGTCTTTCAGGAGTCACTCATGTGTATTTAAGCCTATTATTTACTGGGAGGTGTGACCTGTCTTCAACAGAGAGCAATATATACAGGAATCTGTAGATACTACAAAAAAGGGATAATTATACTTTTTGTGCATAGTTTCCTTTTACCTTTTTCCACATCTAAAAGTGCTGTGAGTGCAATGTTTTGAACAACCCCTATTATACCTAAATACATCTCTTTCCTGTTTGTAGTAGTCTCACCACATGACAAATTCTAGCTCTAAATGGTGTTGCTTACTGCACTTCAATCAGTTTTGTTAGTAACTTTTTGGATGCAAAAGCATCTGAAAATATTGCAAAGCAATGTCTTGTAGAAGTTTCACATCTAAAGAGTTAAATCCCTTTATTGTATTTATGTTATACTATTTGCTTAATTTGCAAAGCTCTGCACATCTTGTGGTACTAAAAAAATATATGTACACATTAATATTTCAAAGTCCTTTCCTTTTCCTTTCAAAGCAACTTACCTTGGCTCTCTCTCTGTAATTGTTGGCTTATTTGCCAGGGAAAATACTTCTTTCTGAAATTAAAGCAGACAAGTCTGAGGACATTTAAAGTTTACAATTTATAGCAGTGTTTTTTTTCTTGTTGTGTAGCGACACTGAAGGAAAGATACGATTTCTATGACACAGTTTCAATAAAGGTATAGAACTAATGGGAATATGTTGAACACAATAAATAAATACATTGAATGCTCTGGGAGTTATTCACTAAGGCATGACAAATATGTAGTGCTCATCCATTTGCTTCATATCTATGATAGGAATACCTGGGGGGTTATGCACTAAAGCATGATAAAGAGGTGGAAAAGTGGAGATAACTTTTTTGTGAAAGTATTTTACCAGGATGAATACATTGAGATTTCTCTCATTTTCAAGTATGTATTGGACTCATTTTATCTACTCAGAAGGGTGAAAGGCTGAGCTCATCTTGCCGGGACTAGAACCTGTGACCTTGCAGCTTGCACACATTCTACAGCTGGTGCATTAACCAACTGCACCATCTCACCAGCATAACTTCTCCAGTGATATCACTTTTCCAGTTCCTATGTTACTCTATGGAGCCTATGCACTAAGATTTCTCCAAAACTTAAGAAATGTTAGTGAATTGGCTCCATAGAAAAACACAGGGTTAGAGAAGTGATATCACTGAAGAAGCTATCTCCATTTTATCACCTCTTTTTCCATATATGGTGTAATTGGTTTGCCCTACAATTACTCTTTTATGCATATGGCCCTAAATGTTCTGGTATACTTGGAAGAACCATCTGGGACCAGCATCACTGATAAGCTAAGGTGGGTATATTCTTAATGTGACCTTCATTTGGCTACCCACCATGATTGATGCTAAATTACACTAACACAGTAACAGAATTTGAGGCAGATAAGAACCAATTGGCCCATCTAGTCTTCCCAGTTCCATACCTAGTGAACTAAGACTTATTTTATCCTTATAATAACCATTTATCTACCCAAACATTTATTGGTTTCTTACTCTTGCACATCATTATGCCATTTTGTTTCTTTAGTAAAGCATATTTTTAATTATTTTTTTCTCCTTTACCCCTTCCACATTTTATCCTGTATTGTTATGTTTTATATTCAGATGCCAGATCAATACCACTTTCAGGAGCATGACTACTGAAATGCATTCTACACCTCAGTAGTTTACCTCTTGTATTTGTTTTAACTATGCACGTCCTAAATTGCTGTGTCATATCATGTTTTGAGTGTGCTGTTCTGACGTTCATACCTGTCAAAATATCTAATAAAGGGGATACCTAAAAAAAATATGACACAAGTGAAGGAAAGTTCTGTGGGAGGCAACTCTGCTGAAGGTCTCCCTGCAGTCACCTGTAGCTCACCAGATGAATGAAGGCCTGGCAGAGGGGTATAAAATGCATTCAGTTTTGCATGGGCTAGCACTGAAAGGGTTAAAAGGTGCATGCAGAAAGCATTGTTTCTGAATGAGTAGCATTTCTCTCTGTCACTGAAAATGTTTTATATTTCAGAGTGGTAACTGGTGCATTGTTTAACAGCAGTAAATCCATATGCTGTTTGTCCAGAGCTGTTTTCAGCACCCTCTGATCAGAATCATAAGGCCAGGTAACCTGTACCACGTGGAAGCCTGTTTCTGCTGCTGAGTGTATTTGCCCGGAGATGTCGGGGCACCTCACGGAACATCCAAGGGAGAGTAGCCGAGAAATGCAGATCCAGTATCTCAGTTTATGTCGAACAACAGGTGCAAGTGGCAGGAGTTAATGTTTGTCAGTCACAATGTATTGGCCCTGACTTTAGCAGTGAAAGGGTTAAAAAAAACTGAACTCTACACAACAAAGAAAAGTAGCCTTTAACATGCCATTGGTGGTGTGTGGGGGGGGCAAGCTATCGATTTCAGACTCCTCTGCTATTTGTACCCACCTCCATGCTGGTGAACCACCAGCCCCTCAGGAGGCAGAGTGGAGATCTGTTCAGTGGGTGGCCTGCTCACCTTTGCCACCCACTTCCTCTCCAAAATCCTCTGGCAATTGTCTGAGTGCATGGTCAGGACCTTCACAGGGTAGTAATGCAGTTTCAATGCGCAGAGTGTGCACATTGAAAGCTGGAGGTCCTGACAGGCCTCTTTGGCAATTTTTAATGTGTTGAGGATCTTGGAGAGGAGAGCAGCAGTGAAGAAAGCAGGTGGCAAAGGCAAACATGCAGCCCGCTGAATGAATCTCCACTCTGCCTCCTTGGGGGCTCAATGGCTCATCAGCATGGAGGTGGTACAAGGAACAGAGGAGTCTCAAATATATAGCATGTTTGTGTCTGGATGTGAGATGGAGGTGTAGGGTAGAGGAGGCATGAATCACCCTTTTTTTTTTGGTTGCAAGAGCAGAGATTTTTACAAGAGTGACTAGGGGGCTCTAGACAGTATGGAGGAGATATGCAGCATTGTCCTTCTGGAATCCCCTATAGTATGTCAACCCATACCAATGAGATATCATTGAAAAAGTTGTAGCTAATGAATACAGTGGGGTTTTTAAAGATTTCAGTGCCTCTGAAGGGGTAGAAATATAAAAAAATAACTATTTTCTCCTTTAGAAACAATTTCTGTAAACATTTGTGCACATCAGGCTAGGTAAAGAAAGGCAAGTAACTCCTCATTTAATGCAGCGGGAATCTACTTAGGGTTTTTCTTTGTTATGAGATAATTATGCCTTTAAACTGTTTAGTGCATTTTGGTTATCTCCATGAAAATGTAAATCAAAATTCTGTTATGTGCACTTACCATTTTGGGGCCCTAGGGAAAAACCCGTTAGAGCACCAGTTCATATTGGGTATCAATGTGCTCACGAGCTATGTTGGATTTATATTTCATATTGTTTTGTTTGTTAAAGGGGATAGTAATACTTCGTTTTATCTTTATTTTATTTTGTAGGCATTAAAAAAACATGAAGAACAATATAAGTCTTATCTCTCAAACCTTTATGGGTTGACAGATATTCACAAGCAAAGTTTCCCCTCCCGCCCCTTTTTCCTAGTGTAAGTCATCTCTTCTCAGATGTGGAATCCAGTCCATAGACCAGACAGATAACAGAAGGGGACAATCTTCTTTGCATGAAAACAATGAAATCCCTGCCCCCCTTGACAAGCTTTTCAGCTTTTTTCCCTTATCTTAATTGAAGATTGTCCCTCTCTGCAATATACCTGGGCACCTCCCTTCTTCTTTGGCTGAGCAGTGTTACATCAGTAAAATGGGTGGGGGGGGACACTTTGTCATTGAATTACTCTTGAACTATAACTCTGACAGCATTGAAATAACACTCTCCAAAGTCCAAATACTATGATGATTAATTAGAGCTGATTTTATTATGAAACCTTACTATCTCTTTAAGCCAAGATTGCTTGACTTCAGTGTAAATTTCTTAATCATTCTGAAAATCCTTATTTTTTTTAATAACATCTCCTTTCCACAAAATTTTGTGTATGAAAAAACCTCATCTATTTTCTGATTAGTAAATTTGCCTACTTTCAGGAAACATATGCTGTTAAATAAGTTATTGTGCTGTTTTAGGGTAGTTTTGTCACGTAACCAATTTTATGTGCATTTTTGGTCTCCTATTAAAATATCTCCACTTATATGGCGACCCTCAAAAAGGACAACATCAAAATGTCGCCTGATAAAAAGGGTGACAGCGGTCGCCCCTGTATACAGGTCACCCAATGGAAACTGCAGTGGCAAACCAGTACATTGCAGAGCAATTCTGGTGCAGTATTTCTATCCCCCCAATAGAAAGCATAGTCTGCATCAGCCTGTGTTGCCTGCAGCCAAACACAGCACACCCAGCAGGACGAAACTAGAGAGGAAATAATTAATGATCTGGATCATTTGCCTGATTGACACACACATCATTAATTATTTCCTCTTTCTAGTTTCATCCTGCTGGTTGTGCTGCGTGTGGCTGCAGGCAACACAGGCCGATGCAAAAATACTTTTTAATTGGGGAAATACTGTACAGGCATTACTGTGCAATGCACTAGTGTGCTGCTGCAGTTTCCCCTGGGTGACATTTAGATATCGCCCTTTTGAGGGTCGCAATGTAGAAGCTGACATTTCAATAGTAAATCTGCATTTTGAGTTCATAGAGTTGAAAACAGCCTTTTGTGCTCCTGTTAACCCTTTGAGTGCCAGTGGGGTACACAATGGCTTGCGTACCCCCTGGCACTCAAAGGGTTAATTAAGGGTCTATGAAGGCCATGCATATTGGTAAAACTATACATATTTGGCATTTTTGTACTCTGGGAGGTCGGGCTTTTAGAAATTATTGAAACTTTCACAATCAACAAAATGTTTTTGATACAAAACGTAAGATATCAAAATATGTAATTTTTTGCTTTTTTTGTATTTAGGACAGCACAGCTTGTTGCACAATGCAAAATTTGCTTCACATAGGGCTCATGAAAAAGCAGGACTGGTTGTGGAAAAAAACAGTATATAGTTTTACGAATATAACTAGAATCATACATAACAGATGGAATGCAAAAATGCTGCAATGTGTTTTGCCTCCACAGCTTATGAAATGGCCCAAGCCCTGGACATTGAATGGTTTAAAGAAGAATTAAACTTTTATATGAACAAATATCTGTTAGGGGCTTTTCCTGCTCGGAAAAACAAAGGTGCTCCCATTGCTGGGATTTTTTTTCATTCAAACATTAATAGAGCTCAATATTTTTTTTTATTAAGCTACAATTCTTTTTATTCTGGTCCCCAGGAGTACTGTTCCTGTCACTTATAGTGGAGGGCCCTATTTATTGATGTAAAATCTCTTCTAGAGTGGATTATAAAATAGTTCCTTTTGGACACAGGTTGGCACTGTTGCAGTTTGCTTAAACCTTTTAAAGGGATAGTAATGTTTCACAAAAAAAGCAGCTCTGATTAATCTTCATAATATTTGAGCTATGAAGAATATTATTTAAATACTGTCAGAATTGTAGTTCAGGAGTAATTGAATGATAAACTACCCCCCCCGTCGTCCTTTTTATCTAGTGTACGCCGCCTCCCCTCAGATGTGGAATCTAGGGTGACCACATATCCAATCTGCCATTCCGGGACATGTGGTCACCCTACTCTATTACCCATGCCAAAGTGTACGTTTTGGTGGAACAAGGACATGATAAACAGCGAACAGCCAGGTGGTCTCCCAAGGCCTACATATATAGTTGGGCCTACGCAAAGAGAAAGGACCACAAATCCACCAGGTTCTGACCACTGCGCTAAGGAGAAACAGACTACACTTCTTACCTGACCAGCATACCCGAAACCAGACACCCAAACCCGACAGTTCAGCAACAACGACAGAACTACAACTCAGTCCCAGAAGTTCTAGTCAGAGGGATTCAACTGCACAAAACTTTATTGAAACATTAGAGAAGTGTGCTGGGTGGCTTTGCTCATTCCGGGGCTCTTTATTGTCCTGGAGGGGAGTGGCCCGGGACGTGGGGCACAGACCTCAATTAAGAGACAGTCCCGGGCATTCCAGGACACATGGTCACCCTAGTGGAATCTGGTCCCTTGACCAGAAAGATCGCAGCAAGTGACAGTCTTCTTATTGTAAGTATAAGGAAAACCCTGTGGTCTCCCCATGTTTGCTGTTGATTGGAAGATTTCAAACCAGCTATTTCGATACGGATACTACTACAGCTCATCAGTAGTGAATTCTCTCTTCGTCCATATTTGGAACTGTATCAAGAAATCTGTTTAAGGACTCGGTGCACCACGTTCCGGTTTTCTGGGGACGCATTCCAGGGACACAGCTCGTTGGCTCTCAGAGGCAGGGGCCTATTATGTGCACAAAGCCCAAGATGGGCAAAATGTGAGTGTGATGATTGATTTTTATTATTTTTACTATTTCAATAAATAGTGCACTTAGTTGGATCTTATCTTGTTCTTCTTGTCCTGTATTGGTTTGTGCTGATACATTTTTGCAGTTTTGTTTCTCCTGGGTGTACAAGGACACCAAAAGTTACAGCAGCATCCATCAGACAATTGGGATAATAGGATCCGTTCATTTCATCTCATCTCATCTCATCTCATCCTCACTGTTTGACATCTCCATCTCCTCATCTTCACTGTCTCATCATACCATCATCTCCATTCCTATCATTCAGCTTCTTCGGTGGACTATTTATTGTCTTCATAAGTTATACTTGTGGACCTTTCTACACTGATTCCTTGAGTTGAAGGTACTGTTATTACTACTATTTTTAGTTTTCAGTGTAAGATTCATAGCACTTAGATCCTTGGATAGTAGGAGTCTTTCCAGTTTATTTGCGCTTGCATTCTCTGTTGTATAAGGAAAACCCTCACCCCCTTGACAGGTTTTTCTTATGCTCACTGAAGAGCAATCCTTCCGGACACTCTTGCTGCTCTGAGGTGAGCAGTGTTACATCAGTAAAAGGGGCAGGAGGGGGATACTTTATCATTCAATTACTCTTGAACTACAACTCTGACAGTATTGAAATAACACTCTCCATGAATACTATGAAGATTCATTGGAGTGGTTTTTATTGTGAAACATTACTACATTACTATGCCTTTAATGCCAGACTGGTGTGCAAGAAATTGTGAGGCAATGTACTGGGAACTCCTCTGGCACTCAAAGGGCTAAACACACATACTGATTTAGCTATAACAACATTATTTTTATTATTTAAAAAAAAAAAAAAAAAAAAAAGCTAAGCTGACCGCTCCTTTACATATATTCATCGGCAAACACTGGGGAATGCCATTAAAATGGACTGCCTCCTGTAAGTCTGATGTACATTTTGTGTCTCTTTACTCTCTCACAAGTTATACAAGTGAGACTCATCAAGAGAAAAAATGGACATGGAAAAACTTTCAAGTGCATAAAATGACTCATTAATATCCTAGTGTGGAAAACATATTCATAATTCAGACAAGAAAAATTGGGAGAAGAAAGTTGTATTCTAGTTACAGAGTAACAGATTCAGACAAGAGAAAATACTTGGCAGATACTTGCAAAAGTTAATTAACTCTTTGAGTTCCAGAGGAATAAGCAAGGCTCAGCAAAGCAATGCTTTGGGTACTCCCTGGCAATCAAAGGGTTACAGGAGCAGTAAACTGAAAAAAGAAAGCTCCAACTTTTAGAGTTTTCATTCAAAATTTATCGCATCTCAATTTTTTCGAATACATTAAACTTTTTCGAACACATTAACCCTTTAAGGATCAGAGGGGTATGCAACGCATTGCCTTACAATGCGTTGCTCATCCCTCTCATCTTTTAAGTGTTAAACTGTGGTTTTCTATTGTGATTCCCACCACTTAAAGGGATAGTAATACTTAATTATTACCAATCCCTATATTAAAGTAATATTTAAAATAAATGTATTGCCCCCCAGTGTCATCTCTCAAACCTTTATGGTTTGAGAGATAATCTCTCCTAAAGTTGCCCTCTCCCTCCCCCTTCCCCATGGTCAGCGTTCTAGCTGACTGCAGGGAAGCCTGTTGTACAACTTTCAGATGGCTCTCCAGCACAGCCAGATCGCGTTAATAAAAAAATAAATCTTTCACTGAAATGGTCTTCTACGTGTGCTTGGTTTTCAAGCACACGTAGAAGACCGTTTTAGTGAAAGATTTTTTTTTTAATTAAAGTGATCGCGGCTCTGCTGCAGAACCACCTGATGATTGTAAGACCAGATTTCCCTTCAGTCAGCTACAACGCTGAGTTCGGGGAAGGGGTAGGGAGAGGGCAACTTTAAGAGCCATTATCTAGGTTTGAGAGATGACACTGGGGGCAATACATTTATTTTAAATATGATTTTAATATAGGGATTAGTAATAATTAAGTATTACTATCCCTTTAATGTGGAATTCCACAGTCTATGACTCAACCTTTCCACACATGTGCATTATAAAAAGAACATACCTTCTGGTCAGTTCTTGGCGCATTAGTAACACTTTTTTTTAAAGCAGGTGTAAGCTGTAATAATGTTTGAATGAAAAATATTCCAGTAGTGGGGGGGTACCCTTGATTTATTCAGCAATAAAAGCTCTATCACATATATGTTCATAATAAAATGTCACTGCTCCTTTAACTAAAAAAGACAGTTCAGAATACTATAGAACAGTGCTCTCCAACATTTGCAAAGAGAAGGCTCAATTTATTCTAAATCTTTATCATGGTGACCCATTCCCTACAGAACGAAAACAAACGTATAATGCGCCTTGCTTCTGATATTATTGATTCCTCGCAGCAATCTGTCTTGGGAACTATGTTCAGAATATAATTACAGTATATCTGGAGCAAACCAGCTGCACCATAGGGGACAAATAAATCTCCTCATTGATATAAATGGGATTTTTAGCCATTGAATGCTAAAATTCTCCAACACATATTGTGAAGTTTTTTTAAAACCCCGTATGAACTAGTTGACTTGTTCTGAAATTACTCCACTTTTCTACTGAACACAGGCTCGTAGGAATATTGAGCCTAAACTGCAAACAGCAGAGATGTGCATTCCCATTGGTGGTTGGGGTCGCACCATATAAAATTAATGTTGTAATATAATCTAATAAAAACCGTGGCGCTCTCATGCAGAGGAAACAATACATTGAAAACATCATTGTGGAGTCTGGTGTTTTATATGAAAGGAAAATTTGTAGACGAGGAGTAATTTTCTGTTTTCAAACTATAATTCACACATAACCTCTTGAATGCTAGACCATCTGTAATGCATTTTGAAACGATATCTTTTAGACCCCAAATCTCCAAGGTCTTAAACCTTGTATAGCTCCAAAGAAAGGGAATGAAATCGAACCTGTTGCCTCAAATTTAAGCTTACATATCTGAAATCTTAATTCAAAACTATGTGTTATCTTAGCCAAAAGATCAGAAAATTTTTAGTTTAGGAGATACTTGTAATGTTATTCTGAAAAAAGAGGATTTTAGTCTTACCTGTTAAAGCCTTTTCACTTAGTCCATACAGGTTACTGGTAATTCTGGGTAGGCGATCCGCCCCTTTAATTGTAGGCAGGAACAATTCTAGAATTGTATTCAGGGGGAGGAGCCTACCTTCCCTCCTTGGCTGCAGCTAGCCAACCAGCTCCAGAAAGATTTGAGACACTAACTATTAACTAGATAGTGAAGGGAAAGAAGACTCCTGTGAGCATAATGCCGAAGGACCCCCACGGTCTGCAACAGGAGAACCAAGCATGGTCCTCTGACAGGGTGGGAGACCAGTAACCTCTATGGACTAAGAGAAAAGGATTTAACAGGTAAGACTAAAATCCTCTTTTCTCTGTCGTCCAATACAGGTTACTGGTAACTCTGGGATGTCCAACCATTGAGTTTCCCAGAGGCTGGAAGTAAGGCAAGGACAAGGCACAAGGCCCCCAAAGTCACCAGAGCAGATATGAACCATCAGATCAGAGATAGCCCAACAAACAATGAAGTGTCAACGGACACTGAACAGGGGTAACAAAACCCCAATTTACACAGCACACTGAACTAGAGCCAACGGGGCTCAAAAGTGAAGGAAGCACCAAGAACCGAAGAAAATCCTAGACAGGCAAGGCTGCCTCCAGGATTTTCCTCCCAAAGCTGGCGTCAGCTGATGCCAGTACATCAATACGGTAGAGCTTCGAAAAGGTGCACACAGACGACCAGGTGGCGGCCTTGTCTTGTCTTGTAAGCCCAAGAGGCCCCAATAGATCGTGTAGAATGAGCTGTGACCCTGAAAGGGACAGGCTTCTTCCTCAGCTCATAAGCCTTACGAATAGTGGACTTGATCCAAGAAGCAATAGACACCTTAGATGCAGGTCTTCCTGCCCTAGGACCCTCAGGAATGATGAACAACGCGTCTGATTGCCTGATAGACTCAGTGCGATGTACATAAAACTTGAGACAATGCACCACGTCTACCAAGTGGAGATCCCTCTCCTTGTCAGAGGTAGGGTCAGGGCAGAAAGAAGGCACCACAATCTCCTGATTAATGTGGAACTCAGAAACCACCTTCAGGAGAAACTCCTGAGAGGTCTGAAGCACTGCCTTGTCTTAGTGAAACACCAAAAAGGGTGATCTACAATACAGAGCATGCAACTCCGCGACACGGCGAACTGACATGATCGCCAGGAGAAAGGTCGTTTTCCACGTCAGCAGGCATAGAGGAATAGTAGTCAAGGACTCAAAGGGAGGGCGTGGAAGGACGCCCAAAACCAAGTTAATGTCCCACTGAGGAGCAGGAGACTTAAAGACAGGACAAGAGTGAGCAACGCCCTGGAAGAAAACCTTGACATCAGGAAGAATAGCAATGCGCCTCTGAAAGAAAACAGAGAGAGCAGAAGTCTGAACCTTAAGGGAACTCGAACTGAGGCCCTTATCAACACCATCCTGCAAGAAGGCCAGGACCGTAGACAGATCAAAATCCAGAGAAAGGTCCCTATCAGAACACCAGGAGAGAAAGGTCAACCAGACACTATGGTAGGACTTAGATGAAACATGTTTGCGGGCACTACGCGTAGTACCCATCACACCAGAAGAAAAACCTTTCTTCCTCAGTATTGAGGATTCTACTTCCAAGCTGTCAAAGCTAGACGATGAACATTCTCCTTCCACAGGTAACCCTGTAGACGAATATCCGGATGGCAAGGGAGCCGGAATGGCTCCGCCACTGACAGATCCAGAAGCTCCGGAAACCAAGCCTGCAGAGGCCAGTATGGAGCAATCAGAATGACTGGACAGCAACAGCATTCCAGTCTCAGTTTCCTTAACATCCTGTGCATCATGAGGATTGGAGGAAAGATGTATGCCAGAGGAAATAACCAAGGAATGGACATGCCATCCACCACCAGAGTTAGAAGATCCCTCCAGCGAGAGCAGAACATCGGAACCTTCTGGTTGTGTCTTGTCGCCATCAGGTCGATGCAAGGAAGACCCCACTTCTGAACAATGAGGGTGGACACCTCCGGGTGCAGTTCACACTCTCTTCTGTCCACCATGTGTCGACTGAGGAAGTCTGCCATGACGTTGTCTACACCGGGAATGTGCACTGCGGTTATGGCAGCTTCATGGCTGGAACTGGATTGTGAGCCAGAACAGCAGAAACCCTGTGGGCGATCTGGTGAGCCACCTCGTCCGTGAGAATCACCATGCTCTGCCGAGTGTTGAAGAGAAGGCCCAGGAAGACCAGACACTGGCATGGGACAAGATCCGACTTGTCCATGTTGAGGATCCACCCGTGATGGGTGAGTGCATAAATGCAGTCCTGAACCTGCTGATGAAGAAGTTCTGCAGAAGGAGCTTTCAGAAGCAGGTTGTCCATGTATGGAGTTACTCTGATGTCATCCCAATGGAGGATGGATACTAAGGCTGCCAGGACATGATTGAAGACTTGAGGAGCTGTAGTCAGACCAAAGGGAAGAGCTGAAAACTGAAAGTGCCCTTGGTCGCAGGCAAATCTAAGATACTGCCGGCTCTCTGGATGAATGGAGATGTGTAGATATGCATCCTGAAGATCCAGAAGTACAAGAAATTCCCCCGGGGACATAGCAGCAATCACCGTCCTTAGGGACTCCTGGTGATAATGAGTCTTGATAACAAAAGCATTGAGATCCTTCAAATCCAAAATGGGACAACAGCCGCCATCCTTCTTGGAGACCACAAACAGGTTTGAGTAAAAACCCATACCTCTGTCCTGAACTGGAAAATGTATGAGAGGGGAAAAACTGAAAGGTAGGAAGAGAGGCGAAAGGGATGCTGTACCCTTCCGCCACCACCTGCAAAACCCACTGGTCTGACATTGAATCCTCCCAAACGCTGTGGTAATGATGCAGACATCCACCCACAGCCGAGTAGGGACCTGGGTTCGGCGAGTCATGCTGAAGGAGGCTTGGAGGCCTTGGGCTTGGAGGAGACCTTGGGCTTCCATTGTTGTTTGGGCTTGGAGGAGGAGGAACGCTGAGCTGAGGGAACCATCTGGTTCGCCGGACATGTCTCATGGCCCAAACAAAGAGGTGCCTTGAAAAGGCAACAAGAGCAAAGTATCACAGTGCCTGTGATTCCTGTCACTCTCTGTTGTGGATGTCACTGATTTGCTGACTGAGTTTGACCCGCCTCCTGATGACCTTTTTATACCTGGCTATCTCTTATGTCAGTTGCCCTTTCGTGGTGTTCCTGAGCCAGTAGTGCATTTGCTGTGTTCCTGTATTCTGAGTTCCTGTGTACCGATTCGGCTTGTCCTGACCATTCTCCAGTGTTCCTGCCTGTGTATGACCCGGCTCGTCTGCGGACCACCCTTGGATCCTGACCCGGCTAGTTTGACGTTCCTGCCTGTGTATGACCCGGCTCGTCTGCGGACCACCCTTGGATCCTGACCCGGCTAGTTTGACGTTCCTGCCTGTGTATGACCCGGTCCGGCTGACTTCCTGCTCCGAAGATCGACTTCCAGCTTGTTCCAGTGACCTGCGTTCCAGTTGTCGCCGCCGCGACATTTTCCAGTCCCTGCTGCCCACGAGTGTGCCATTGCCTTGCCTGGTGATTCCTTCGATAGTGCTGTGCCTCGTTCTAGTGCAGAGCTGTGTGTATTCTGTGGGCCTTCCTCTCCTTGCAGAGCCTGATCGTAGCGTTGAAGCCTTGAGTAACGTTACAGAGCCTTGCAGTAGCGCTGAAGCCTCGAGTAAACGTGCATTTTAACTCTTGCAGTGCTGCCTCATATTCACTCTCTCTATCTCCAGTACGAGCCTCGTTACAAGTGATACTGCTGCTGAGTTGGCCGCTCTCCGTCGGCAACTCTAGTCTAACGTTGCAGAGTGTTCACAAAGCTTGGGCCGTTTGGGCGCTTAAGGCTCTCCGGTGTTGGTTACCGACGAGATCATATACACAGAGTGTAGGCAGAAAGGCTTCAGTGTTGGCTTATCCGGTACTACGCCCGAGGGGGCTAGTGGCTCTGGCTCTAGTATTACTGCGTTCGATTACACCTGAGGAGGCTATTAGCTCTTGCATTGCAGGCCGGTTTCCATATTGCCCTAAGGGGCTATTCGCACTTGCACATACTAAAGCAGTTCCTGTAGCTACGCCCGTGGGGGCTAAGTTGTTACCCATTCTGCTTATCATCTACCACCTTGGCAAGGCAGCTCGTTCCTCAGCACCTGATGAACATCGTCTGTACAGCACAGCCTATTTAACATCAAGGGCGTGTCAAACTTCCACATCTGAGACTGACTATAATTTGGACTTTAACCCCTTTGGGGCCAATATCATCCTAGTGCATACTGATTTGCATTTATGTCCAGAATACTATTTTCCTTGTATTATCTCAGTTTACATTATCTGTGTATTACCTACCGCCTCTAGAGGGCGTAATTGTCATTATTCACTTTAATAAAGTGTGTTTTATTTTCACTTATTGGTCTGAGTGTCCTAAAAACCGTAACACAAAGCTTTCTTGGAAGCAGTGTCAGCAGACCAGATCTTGAGCCAAAGATCTCATCTTAGAGGGATGAACCCACTGAGCGAGCGCCGCCTCAGAGAAGGGGTAAAGCTTGACAAATGTCTTGGAAACAGAAAGTTTCCTATCCAGAGACTTCCACTCATCAAACACAAGGCCGTCAAGAATGGGGTTAGGTGGAAAACAAGTATGGGGCCTCTTAGGCTCCTGAAATAAATCAGAGGGATCCAAAGAAACCTCTTGAACTAAGGGAATGTTTAGGGTGGTTAAGAAGGCCCTGATCAGGCCCTCAGCCGAGGGATCAAGATCAGCCTCAAAGAGGTCCCCAAAAAAGTGAGAGAAGCCCACAGGAGAACATTCCTCAACGTCCGAATCCACCAACAGTTCCTCCTCAGAGGAATCCGATCTATCAGGTACTCCCTGCGGTTTCGGCAAGGAATATCTGATGGAAGTAGGGGTCTGCCAGGAGTGGAAGACCCCCTGTAACTAGGTTGGAAAGAGCTGCAATGTAGACCGGAGGTGGAACTCTTGTACCCAAACTGGCTCTAATGCATGGCTGGAGGTCACTGGGGGAGACTCTGGGACAGCAGAACATGCTGGGCATAAATGACCTGAGAATTCTCTAGGTAACCCTGAATGACATGACGAGCAATGTGCAATAGGGGACACAGAGACCCCAGCGTCCTTAGTCTTAGGCCTGGCTGCAAGCTCTAACGGATTAGACATTCTCACACTGTCAAAACATTTAAAGTATAAGGAATCACCCAAATACAGTGTGTAAGATTAAAAGTTCACCCCAGAAACGCTAAAATGCACACTTATCTGGCAGGTGAAGGGTTAATCTGCAGAGGAGAGGAGGAAAGTCCAAGCCCTGCGTAGGATACTTGTTCAGGAAAAGAACAAAATGGCTGCCGCGGCAGGAGCCAATCAGAAATGAGCGCGCAAAGCAAGCGCTCATGGGAAATGTAGTTTTCCCACAAAAATTACCCCAACGGTACCCAAAGACCCCTGAGCCCCCCAGCACACACCAGATGTTAACCGGATAATAGAGCAAGGGCAGACAAACCAAATGAGCCATCTCTGAAGTCGCTATGATGAGCGGTTGCAAAGATATGTCCCAAATTGTACAGTCCCATAGAAGTGAATGGAGCAATGGCGTCTATGTGGTCAAATTTGCAAAGTTGAAACTGAGAAGTAAATGTGCACTAGACATTACTAAAACATGTCACTAGAACCAATAAACAGTAAACCCAGAAGGGAAAGTGCCAACTACCCCCCAAAAGATGCTAAACCAGCAGCTAAAGGGTTAAGTTACCAAAGATACTTGCTCCAAAACACCCAAAAAATTAGCTAAAACTATAGCAGAACTGTTCTCTTGCCTGTATCTTCATCCAAGGAACAAATCTTACTGGAGCTGATTGGCTAGCTGCAGCCAAGGAGGGAAGGTAGGCTCCACCCCCTGCATTCACTTCTAGAATTGTTTCTGCCTACTTAAAGGTGCGGATCACCTACCCAAAGTTACCACTAACCTGTACTGGATGACAGACAAAATACCTTTTCTAACTGAAATTCATCACCTCTCTTTCATAGTAAATTAGGTTGAAAAAAGACACAAGCTCATCAAAAGTTGTTCCTTTTCTTCACAGTAATACAGAAATGAGAATCATATACTCATTCACATTTCAAAAACGGGTTATTAGTCTATTTACTTGAACTCCCTGTTTACTTACTAATACACAGTATTACCCTGTATGTCCCCTTCTGCTAGAAATGCATTTAATCTTATTTTAAATATATCCACTGTATCATACTTTACCACATCCTTGGGCAAAGAATTCCACAATTTTACAGACTTACTGTAAAAAAACAAAAATCCTACCCTGCTGAAGTAGAAACGAGGTTCCTCGTAAGGGCTGGTCCCTACATATTTGATCAGGCCTTTGAATGAAAAGGTCACTAGAGAGATCCTTGTATTGACCATACATGTACTTAAACAATGTAACAGGCACCTTTTCTCTACAATAAATAAACCAAGTTTGGCTAGACATTCTTCATGTGTCAGATACTCCATTCTCTTAATTTTGTTGCTGTAGTCTGTATTCTCTCCAGTTCTAAAATATCCTTTCCCAGAACTGATGCCTAAAAATTGTACTGAATATTTGTGGTAAGGCCTTGCCAATGATTTGTACAGTGTCAAAATTACATTATCCACTCTTGCTTCATTACCGCTTTTATACAAGACAGTACTTTGTTTGCTTTTGCTACTGACACTGACCACTGTTTCCAAATTTACAAGGACTCCCAGATCTTTCTGTAGCAATGAGTCTGCTAGAATTATTCCATTAAGTTAAGTAGCATTACGATTTGCTTGTCCCAAATGCAAAACTTTCCTACATTAAACTTGATACTCTATTTGTTTGCCCAAGTTGCCATTTTATGTATGTCCTTCTATAGAGAACAAACATCCTGCTCTGAGTGTATTACCCTGCATAATTTAGTGTCATTTGCAAATATTGAAATTTTGCTTTCTATACCTATTTCCAGATTATTAATAAACATGTTAAAAAGCAGTGGATCAAGTATTGACCAATAAGGTACTCCACTCTCAATTTTAATGGTACTGGAGGCTTTTCCATTTACAACAACACACTGTTTCCTGTTCTTCAACCAGGGCTTATAATTTGAAGTCCTTTGCTACTAGCCAGACCTGAAAAGTTACTCGCCACTCGCCAGGGCTAAATTTTCACTTGCCATTGGCTAGTGGCGAGTGGAAATTTTGAGCCCTGCTTCAACCAAGTTTGAGACTTCACAGAAGCTCAAAAGATTTTTTGGCAAGATATGTTCCTTATAAAACCATGCTGATTCCTTCTAATAATTCTGTTCTTCACATTGTAATCCTGGATCTTTTTTTCTATGATTTACCAGCAAATTAGTATGATTCTACATTTAGAATTAACTTGACTTTCTAAAACACCGACATTTGTGTTTTTATGTCTAGGTCTTCCCATAGAAATTAGCAAGTGAAAAATGCTAAACTGTATTTTTTTCACGTTTTGCATGATTATTCATTTCAGGTACAAAATAACAAGAAATACACGATGTAACTCAAAATGCTACACATTTTTTTAAAATTACACAAAATTACAGTTCAGGGATTTGTCAATTGCTTTTTACCTAATGGCTGGTTTGATATGAAATCATCAGAAGATGGAGCTATAGTAAAAAAACATTTGTGTTTACATTCTTTCAAATATCCTGAATGCCAAGAAAACTGCGGAATACCATATAAGGTTAGATAGTTAGAACCATGCTGAGTAAAATGTTGCCCAACTGGCATGAACTTACATACTATAAAGGGTGCCAGGACCACAAAACTGCACAGACCACAATCTGGCAGTTTTCTTGCTTTTACTTGAACTTAAATGTCTGTAACAACTACAGACCAGAGGAAAACATAGACAAAGCATACTGATTTGTAAATAAGACCAACTGTATCAAATGAAGGTCATTTACCTTTCTACACCTAGCCTGGTATCCACAAATGTTTCCAGTAGGTGACAATAAAGAAAAAAATGCATTTATTTTTTTATTTGTACCCCCTTCAAAGATACTGAAATCTTTGAAAACTAAGGGATTTTCTACAGTATTAATTAGCAGCTCCTCTCCTGAGAAAAAGAACACCCCATCAAAGTAATGCTGAGTCATTCTGGAGCAAACAGTCTACACCATATGTGAGAAAGAAACATTCACAGTAATTTAAACTGAGGTCTTCAACTTATTACCTCACAACACATTAGAGACCTCTATAGAATTCAAAGTGTTAAAAGGCCTACTTAAATCAAAAGGAATGTTGGGCAGGTGTATGTCCTCAACAGTGAAGTTGCATTGCACCAAAGGTCTTCCAATTATATACTTAAGGCCAAATGTATTTTCATGTGCTAGTTTCATATAATACTTGGATTCTCTATTGTGTTTATATTGCCCTGAAGGTCTTTTGAGCACGAGTAATGTATTTCCCTACCAGTGTTGTCTATCTCGTCCTCAAGTAACCTCCTCATTGGATTTCACGTGATTACAGTTAGGTCAAACAATGTCTGCTTCTTTCAGAAAGAAAAACCTCTGCTAAAGAAGGATATATCTATGACAGAGCTATGATTTAGAGATCCAGATCATCTGCACTGTTGGGGGTTATATGAGGGCTGGAGTCTAGCAGCACTGCTCTAAGCAGAACTGTGGATAACAGTAGAGATGTGGCAAGCACACGTCCACGTCCTTAGTAGTTATAAACTATCTGTTGAAGACGGGACATCCTTCTCCAGTGAAATGTTTAAGCTCTGTCCTACATGTAGTTCCTAATAATCTTAACCCTCTGAGTGCTAGAAATGCATAAATTAGCATATGATGTTACATTCAAAGGACTCCCCATAGAGAAATAAAATTACCAGTATCTTCTAAATGAGGTTTCTGCTGCATCCTGGCTAACATGACCCAGGTAGTTATGAATTAAGTTTTCAACTATGCAAATACCATTTCAGGTCCACTATAAATCACTTGGGTGTTAGAAACATCTCCAGTGCATTGCAAAAGTTAAGCACTGGATAGACTTTATGTTTGTATATAGTTACATAGTAGTTTACGTTGAAAAAAGACTTGCGTCCATCAAGTTCAACCCTCTTCCTAATCTGGTTTACCGCTGTTGATCCAAAAGAAGGCAAAAAAAACCCTTACTTCAGCAATTTCAAATTCTGCTTTCAATGGGGGAAAAAATTCTTTCTTGACTCCAAATGGCAATTGGATTTCTCCTTGGATCAACAAGCACTAAATAAATTAATCTCAGTACTAACATATATAGCCCTCTACATATTTGTGTGTGTGTAAAAATGGCCAGATATTATATAAAACACTTCACAGAAAACATAGTATATGTATAACAAAGCTGTAGGGATAAAGTACTATCTTACATTACAAGGGGACATGAGCTATTTGCATTAAAGTTTCTTGATTGCTAGGGTGTTTTTGTAAGGAGAAGTGGAAAAGGGAGAATGGGAAATGTGGGAAAACAGGATAAGGACTTTTTTATCTCCTCTGTTGTATTTGTTAACCCTTTAAAGACTATCAGATTGTGCAAAGAATTTTTTTGTAATATGTTGCAAACCCGCTGGTCCTTAAGGGGTTAAACCCTGAATGTACTGTATAAGCCTTTTACTGCTAAAGTGATCTGAGCTCTTGGTAGCACACGCTAGCCTCTCTGGACATCTCTAATTGCAATGTGATCCTATACCTGTTAACATGAGGCCGTCCTACTGTTGTTGGACTACAATTACCATCATCGTATCCAGACAGCCTTTAAATCGTATTTATAAACTAAAAACATTGATCAAAAACAAAACAGCCCAGCACTTGAAGGCTTGAGCAGTAATTACAGCAAGTAGGAGCTCTACAATGGAATGGCTCACTATCTATTATTAATCCCCAATTTAAAAAAAGATCAATATGTTTAAGGATGGCAGGCAGAAAATCCATGTGCAGTGGCATCATAAATCAACAGTGGTAGCTGTAGTAACACTGGCACAGTATCCCACACCTCAGTACTGCAATACAAATGTACAGGAATCGTGTCTGCAATTACATATCAGATGTATTGCTTGCTCTATAGTAAAACTAATGACAGTTCAATAAAGCAGTACTTCATATTAAGCATATCCCGTTTCAGTGAAACTGAATATATATTCTGCAAAATGCATAGTTTAATTAAACCACTGGATGCTAGAAACCTCTCTCTCTAGTATACGAACAGTTACTGTAATACCACACAATGTACACAATGTTTTATAAGATCACAAATACAAAGGAGACACAGTGAAGTACCAAGACTGAGGGCCTTATTCATCATTCTAAACAGGTGCAATTCTGAGGCAAACCAACTAAAATGAAAATTCCCATTGAGTTAAATGGTGCTTTAACCCGTTAACGACCCATGAAGTACCGGGATTGTCATGGGTAGATGCGACTCAAGGACCCATTACGGCCCCGGTACGTCATAGGTTAAACTCTCCCATCGCCGCCGCATGGAGTGACATGTAACATGTGACAAATGTAACGGAAGCTGAGAAGGGACCGCGTCGCCTTCCGCCATCGTTCCTGGGTCTCTCCTTCTCGACGCAGATACGCGCCGTCAGATGCACCAGTTGAAGTATGAACAGTCACTGGAAACAGCCGCAGGATCGCTGGAAGCATGGAAGCAGGGAAGAGTCCACGTCGCCGCCTGACAGTCCACGAAGTTAGGACGCAGGAAACTGGCAGCAGGCGGTCAGCGATTCAGGATGCTTGGCGCAGATGGGTATCAGAGTGGATACTTTAAACCATAAGCAAAACAAGACTCCAGGACTCCTTGTTCACTCCAAAACAGAACTCTCTTTATTGACAAAGACCACAGATATTTATACATAGTACAGGACATTGGATCACATGGGGAACCTGATACAATAGGGAACATGATTAAATCATAACACATCAGACAAAAAGCCAGCAACTGCTGGTCTTAACAGATACAATGACTCAGACAGGGTTACATTTCAGATACACAGGGGTTTGATTGAACAAAGACTTGAGGACGTGAACGAATTACCACATGGCAGGGGGTCAACATAGTGAATGGCTGGAGTTGCTATAATCCACATCTTAGGGACAGTGGCCCAAGGTTGGAGCCTTTGATTGACTATTTTGAATGCCCTGCCCCAACTTTGATCAATCACTGGTCTGCCTACCATTTCCCATGTTAAGCTAAGGAAGATATTTGCATAACTGGTAGTTGGTGATTGCACAAACCTTCAAATTGGACAAGTACAATTAAACACATACAATATTTGAAAATACATAAAACCAAACTTAATACACAAACCAATGTTCATAACTATAAGTCTTTGTTCCTGGCAATAGCTGGCCAGTTCGTATGCCAGAGCCCACAGCTACATCCAAGCAGGGCAACAAGGTCCATAGTTTTTAAGTAAATAGTTTGTGGTCCAGACAAGGGCTCAGTAATGGGTAGGATCCGTTACAAACCTGTGCCTCCCAAAAGAATACCCCCAGTATGATAGACTGCACAAAATTCATACCCTAATAAATCATTTACAGAAAAAGTTTGCCTAAGTATATATACCCCAAAAACAAATTAATGTAGATGAATCCCTAATAAAGTGTAAAGGCAGGTTAGGGTTCAAGCAATCCCCTCCAAGCGCTCCAAGTCTGGTGTTAAATATTATAAATTGTGTGAAAGTGCTACAGGCTATACCCAGGCTTTTAGAATTTATGAGGGCAAGGACAGCCAACTTAATCCTCCTGGTTGCCCCAAATTTCTGGGAACAAATGGAAAATAGTTTGGGATCTAATTTACCCCTTATTAAAAAAAGGTTATCAGTTATTTGTTGATAACTATTACACCAGCCCCCTTTTTATTTGTCTCTTTTTTGTTTTGACACCGTGGCCTGTGGCACTGTTAGGAGCAATTACAGGGAGTTGCCCAAAAAACTTTTAGATACAAAACTAAAAACTGGGAAGTCCTTATCTTTGCGCCAACAGGAGCTGCTGGCAGTTAAGTTTAAGGACAAAACCTGTGGCAGTCACTGTTCGTGGCACCAGAGGGGTACTGAGAAAGCCAGTCTGCATCAGGGACTATAACAAGAACATGGGTGGAGTTGATCTGTGTGATCAACTAATGAAGCCATACCTCGCTATGAGAAAGTGTAGGGCATGGTACAAAAAAGTTGCCATCTTTATGATGCAGACTGCAGTACATAATTCATTTTACTGTTCAAACTGGCAAACCCCAATCCAAAATTTAGTTTTTTACAGTATCAGCTACAACTCATTTCTCTAGTTTTGTTTCTGGGTGTGCCAGAAATCATTCCATCAAGACCCGGGGAAGTACACTTTATTTATAAAATCCCCTCAACTCCCCAAAAGAACAAACCACAGAAGCACTGCAGGGTTTGCTACAGCAAGGGAATACGGACAGACACCACCACTTACTGTCCTGATTGCCTTTCCAAACCTGGCCTCTGCATTGGTGACTGCTTCAAGCAATACCATGCAGGCACAATGCACTAGTGCTGTAAAGTTTATTTTATTATTTGGCTACATTTTCCCCCTGAACTGTCCTGATTTTTTATTTTTCAAAACACATCCCTTCTTAGATTTAATACTATCAAAATATAATGGGAGGCAAAGCACCCTAAGTTTTTTCCATTGCTGATAACGGAAACACACATGTTCCCTACTGGGCCCAGTAGCTCCTCCAAACCCTTACAAACCTATGCATATGGGGCATTGCCGTACTCAGACAATGTAACTCACCACTAATGTAAAGCACTTAAATATCATCTGATTGAAATCCAGAGCAACACTAAAATATAAGTGTGAAAAAATTGTGTTTTTCTGCCTTATTCCAAGTTTTGGGAGGGATTGGTGATAGAGCTGCAGCGAAAAAATTGATAAAATGCAAATAGAATGAAAGCCAGGGTTGTCTACTCTTCTACAACATATACTTTTGGGGGTAAAATCCACTGCAGCATTGCCAAACAGTCTGAAATGAGACAAAGCACCAGATGTAAAAATGGCATGTCTGTAAAAGGAAACACACATGTTCCCTACTGGACCCAGTAGCTCCCCCAAACCCAGAGAAACCTATGTATATGGGGTATTGTTTTACTCAGAAGAAGGAGCTAAACAGTAATCAATGCAGTTTTTAAAATCTACACCTATCCTGTGCTTGAAATTCACATCAACACTGAAATCTAAGTGTGAAAAGCGCTGAATTCTTTCTTACATTAAGTTGTACGAGAGATTGGTGGTAAAATAGCAGTGTAAAAAATTTGAAAACACACCTAAAATGAAAGCTGGGGGTGTCTACTTTACAAAAATATACACTTTTGGGGGGAATCTTAAAGTGGAACACTGGAACATAGTCCCAAATGAGAAATGGCACCAGTTAAGCAAGATGTGAAAATTCAATATTTGTTCAAAATTGGGCCCCGTAGATCCCCCAAACTACGAGAAACCTATGTATATGGGGTATTGCCTTACTCAGAATAAGGAGCTAAAACATTTATCAATGCAGTTTCTAAAATCTTCACCTATCATGTGCTTGAAATTCAAATCAACATTGAAGTCAAAGTGTGAAAAACGCAGATTTTTTTACTTACATCAAGATTTACAAGAGATTGGTGGTAAAATGGCTGCGTAAAAAATGTGAAAACATACATAAAATGAAAGCCTGAGGTGTTTACTTTCCAAAAGTATACACTTTTGGGGGGAAATCTTAGAGTGGAGCACTGTTACACAGCCCTAAATGAGACATGGCACCAGTGATGCAAGCTGTGAAAAAGTGTGAAACTGGAAACGCGTATGTTCCAATTTGGGCTCAGTAGCTTCCCCAAACCTTGAGAAACCTATGCATATGGGGTATTGCCGTACTCAGAAGAAGAAGCTAAACACTAAACAATGCATTTTTAAAAATCTTCACCTATCATGTGCTTGAAATTCACATCAACATTGAAGTCAAAGTGTGAAAAACGCTGATTTTTTTACTTACATCAAGATTTACAAGGGATTGGTGGTAAAATGGCTGCATAAGAAATGTGAAAACATACATAAAATGAAAGCCTGGGGTGTCTACCTTCCAAAAATATACACTTTTGGGGGAAATTTTAAGATGGAGCACTGTTACACAGCCCCAAATGAGACATGGCAAATGAGCATGTTCCAATTTGGGCCCGGAAGCTCCCCCAAACCTATGCATATGGGTATTGCCGTATTCAGAAGAAGGAGCTGAACACTAAACAAAGGATATTTTTAAATTTTGAACTATCCCGTGCTTGATATCAACAGTAATATTGAAATGTAAGTGTGAAAACTGCAAAAAAAAAATTACCACAATTTTGAAAAATATTTCTGGAAAAATAGCTGCATAAAAAACTCCAAAATTCTCCTGATTATTTACCTTATGTTGTCTAGTTTTCAGAAACATATACCTTTGTGGGACATTTTTGGTTCTGGCACCGTCAACTAAGCTATGATGCTCACATGCCAATTGTTGAAAAATTACAGGTTGGAAATAATGGCATCCATCCTATATAATAATTCGCTAAAATGTTTGTAACGACGTAGTCATGCGCAGTAGAGACTGCTGTGCGTGCTGCAGTCATGCACAGTAGAGACTACTCGTGAAGAGGCTGATACTTCCAAGCTGGGCGCTCCAAAGTATCAGCTGCTGTGCGGGCAGTCTCTACTGCGCATCACTGCCCCTGCGACTGGCTGGCACTGTGGCCCGTGTACACGGTCTCTTCAACTAGTCTTGTAATATTTACCTTGTAAATGTGACAAAGTTATTGAAATACTAGGCATATGGGGTACTCATATACAGGAGAAGCAAATGAATATATTTAGGGGTATTTTTTGTAATGAACTAATAGTATACAAATCCTGACAGGAAAATGTAAGCAAAAAAAAATTTTATTTTTTTTTTTTTTTTGCTCTTTTTTTCTATTTTAATCAAATTAAGCGATGATGTATTCATATAATTGTGGTATCAAAAGAAAGCCCTACTGTGTGCTTAAAAAACAGTATATAATTTGTGTGGGTGTACAAAAGGAATTAAAGAGAAAATATGGTTGAACAAAGACATAGTCAAAAAAGTCAAAATTGCTCCGGTCCTTAAGTCAAATTGAACTCAGATTTCCCCGGTCCTTAAGGGGTTAAACCCCCTAAACACCTTTCCTTTCTTGTCTGGATAGATGTGTAGTATAGCGATGTTATCCAATATGATTGGAACGCTGGTCCTGATGTTAGTACAAATGCTGCACTCCAACTCAATGGCCCCTCCTTCACCTATGTCAGGGCCCCGCCACCTGTAACTTACAGCATTGGCCTACAGCCAGGAGGAGACAGAACTTTTTAGTGAGCTTTTTTAGTGGGACTGTCTTTTTATCACGGTGCCCGTGCTATTTGGCGACATTCTGTCAGTCTACACTCCTGCTTTATACCTATTGGCTGAACTGTGATTGTCCCGCCCAGCATTGTCCTTAAATACTGGGTTCTGGCACATCTCCGGTGCCCTTTCGTGGTATTCCTGTACCAGCACTTGTTCCTGATTATTGTGTGCTCTCAGTGTATCGACCTGGCCTGCCTGACTACTCTGCTTCTTGTTTCCTGCCTGTGCACCGACCCGGACTGCCTGACCATTCTGCTTCCCATCTCCTGTGTACCGACCCGGCTTGGCTGACGTTCCTGCTCCATGTACCGACCCGGCTTGGCTGACGTTCCTGCTCCTTGTACCGACTTGGATTGTTGTACGTTTCCTGTTCTGTGTGATTCCGCCCGGTTGGGCTGCTGGCTCCTCTGCACACCCTGACCGGTCTCCGGTTAAGGGTAGTACTTCTCTCTCGCTGTCTGTGGACAGCTGTGCAGTTGGTCTCTGTTGCCTCCGTGTCGCCCTGGCAACATTCCTATTGGTCCATTCCAGGTTGGGTGCCTCTCAGGGCGAGTTGCTCAGATTCCGTTACTGCCATGGCAGTGTCCAGTTGACTTGTCTCCGTTACCGCCACAGCAGTGTCCAGTTGCCTTTCTCTCCGTTACTGCTCCGGCAGTGTCCAGTTGCCTAGTCTCCGTTACTGCTACGGCAGTGCTCAAGTGGCTCAGTCCAAGTTACTGCTAAGGCAGCGCCCCTATTGCTCAGTCACTGCCACGGCAGCTCCTCAGTTGCTCTGTCTTCGTTAATGCTACGACAGTATCTAGTTGCCTAATCTGCTACGGCAGCGCTCACGTGGCTCAGTCTCCGTTACTGCTACGGCAGTGCTCAAGTTGCCTGGTCTCCGTTACTGCTACAGCAGTGTCTAAGTCACTCAGTCTCCATTACTGCTAAGGCAGTAATCACGTTGCCTAGTCTCCGTTACTGCTACGGCAGTGATCAAGTTGCTCAGTCTCCGTTACTGCTAAGGCAGTCCACAATTGTCTGGTATACCTATTCCTGGACGTTACTCGTACTACAGCTCTCACCTCTATTAGAGCTCCTTAAAAGGTCTTACCACACATGGGCCTGTCAAAGTTTTCTGTTGACTATTAACCCATGCAGTACCGATATATTGGGACTCCCTCAAGATCTGCCTGACCTGTGTCAGTATAATGTTATGTGGACTCTTTACTTATACTGGACCTGTGTGGGTGTTACGGTTTGTTAGACACTCAGACCAGTAGGTAAAATAAATCAATCTTTATTGAAAGAAATAAAATGAAAAGGATCGCCCTCTACAGTTGACTGCGACAATAGCAAGCTATACACAGTACATACAACTTTAATACAATATTCGAAAGGAACCCAACACAGGTACTAAGAATAGGGAATAGGACCCTAAAGGGTGTATGAAAACAGTTAGTCAGTCTCAGCTGTGGGGTTTGGCACACCCGTGTGGTGTCTAGATAAACTGAGCAAGTGTGCACAGCACAAAGTTCATATGAAGATGATAGAAGATGTTCAGTGACCAATATAAGTTATAACAGCACAGTAACCCAGGATAGCCCCCACGGGCGTTCGTGAATAGACCGGAGAGCCTGCAAGTGCGAGAGTATGTAGCCCCCACGGGCGTGATCGAGACTAGCCCAAGATGCGAAGCTGGCGTGTTAGCCCCCACGGGCGTATCACCGAGAACCACTGAAGCACAACACGAGCCAAGAGCCCCCGCGGGCGTTTACCTACAGATAGAGCAAGAGCTTGGAGCCTAACCTTGCCACCAATAGCCGCACCGGACACCTCCGTTGATAACCGTGAAACCAAGGACGCCCAAACGGCCTACCGGGATTACTACTCTGCAAATATAACCGGGAGTCGCCGTCCAAGTAGCGGCCAACTCAGCAGCAGTAGAATTACAAGGCAACGGTTCTATATAGAGCAAGGAGGTCCGGTCATTGAGGAGCGGCAGTGCAAGGGTTAAAAGGTACGTTTGAATCTCCCAGGCTCGGTATGGTAGCTTAGCTCTGCAACGTGTAAAGGCTCGGTACGAAAGGCACGGCTTCTGCAAGTCGGCAAGGAACTCTGCACAGATGGATGGGTTACCCAGGAGGGTAATGGTCACACTAGATTGGCACAGCAATGCAGGATTCAGAATGTCGCGGCGGCGACAAACAGCCAGGCAGCCGGGAAGGACTTGAAGAGGGACGCCAGCCAGCCGGGTCGTAGCACGTAGAAGATTCTCAGACAGGCCGGGTCGTAGCACGTAGAAGATTCTCAGACAGGCCAGGTCGTAGCACGTAGAGGATTCTCAGACAGGCCGGGTCGTAGCACGTAGAAGATTCTCAGACAAGCTGGGTCGTAGCACAAAGAGGATTCTCAGACAAGCCGGGTCATACACGAACAGGAACACTGGAGAGTAGTCAGAACAGGCCAAAGTCGGTACACAGGAATCCGGATACAGGAACACAGCAACAGCAAGTCTGGCTCAGAAACACCACGAAAGGGCATCTGACAGATGTAAGCGTCAGGTATAAAAAGGTCACCAAGGGGCGGGCCAAACCAACAGAGCAAATCACAATCTGCCATAGATGAGAGTGACAGACAGATCACAGGCACTGTGATAGTGGGCTTACCTCAATATAACCTGTCTAGCGGCTGTACTATCATAAGTGTATATTACATGACCTGTGAGGGTTATTGTGATATTTTTTGTTTAATAAAACTGTGTTCTATCCAAACCTACTGTGTCTGTGTGTCGAACAAACCGTTACACTTTTCCCTTGGGGATTACTGACATATCACTGCATCCACAAACTATATTGCAGAACTGAGGATCGATATCGCCTCACTAATAAAAACATCAGGACCAGAGATGCAGGCACATTGGATAACACTGCTATACTGCATAACGATCTGGACAAGAAAGGAAAGATGTTACAGGGACACAGTTCGTTGGGTACCTGAGGAAGGGACCTCTTACATGCATAAAACCCAGTATGGGCAAAATATGATTGCAGAAATTGTGTTGCCTCCTTTCCCTCTGTTTTTCAGAGTGTTTAGAAAGGTTAGGATGGAGGGACGCTGATAATCCTGATTGCTGTTTATTGGCCTTACCAAGCGTGTTTCTCAGATCTAGTCAATCTATAGGATGCCAAGCTATATCCTCTTCCACTTGTTTCAGATCTCTTGAGACAGGGTCCTTTGTATCACTCTGGGTCCTTTGTATCACCCAAATTTTCACTTTCACTTTCCCTAAAATAAAAGTGTGACTATCTCCCAAAATATACATCTGCTGGAATTTTGGTTAACATGACACATAAGCAATTTTGAATGAATATAGAACAATGTGAAGCTGAGGCTAGCTTTACATTGTTTTATATACAACAGTTGGTTCAAGAGAGGTTGGACTCATTATTTGAAGCTACGGCCACAAGGCAATAAAATGTGAGCCTATGCTTACCGATGGTTCTATGTAGGCCTATTAAACCCTATTTCTGAGCCAGAACCTTCATATTGATTGAATTCAATTTTTAATGAAGTTTTCAAATACGTAAAGAAATTTTAAGGTGATAGGTCCCAAATTATTAGGACAGGAGAGTAGCAGAGGCTGCAATACACATAGGTTATTATTTATTTTCCCCTATGGGGAGTAAAAGTAGTGATCAAAGGATCAGAATTAGGAAACCTGAGTTAACATGGTGTTGATAAATCCCATATCTATGCACCCATGATATTTTTAACATATATCAGTCACTAATATCTCAACTTTCTACCCTTCCCCCCTGAAGTTATGGTTGTCAGACCAAGACATAAAGGAAAGGGTGCATACTTCTCTTGTAGTGAAGATATAAGTATTACGCTGCCCCTCTTCATGTTTTCTATATAATTAAATAAGCTGGAAGCAGGAAGCTTTATCTCGGGGGAAAAAACGATACCACAAGCACAAAGCTGGTATATATCAAGCTTTGTTCTTCTGGACAACATTTTGCACCTGAAAAGTGCAGCCTGAGGCTTTATTACTTGTTTGGGTGTCTGTGTATCTTCACTTTTTTTCCTATCATAACTGAAGTGAGTTGTTTTGAACTAGTTGTTATACCACGTGATTTTACCTTAATTCGTTCTTCTCTTTGCTTTTTCAGCAGTGATATAATCTCCTCTCTTCTTTTAGCCTGTAAGAAATGACAACTTAATAATAAAATAAATAATAATAATAATTTACTATGTGTAAAGTTCTATACATAAAATGGTAGCACTATATAAGAATATATAGTATTATTTTAAGGTTATTAATTTAAATGAATTACAGACTTAATTATTCAGATTTAATTGAACGTTTGTATTTTTGCAGACAACCCATCATTACAGGGTATCTTTAAAAACAATACAAATATATGTATTAAATCAAACCTTTTGTATCTTTAAAACATTGCAATATAGATTTTTAAAACAATGTATGATACCTCATAGGAAAGTACAGTTAAAGTGGAACTACCACCCCACAAAATCTGCTTAGTAGCTCTAGTTGCCAGAATTATTACCTTATTTAATAGACTTATGCTCTCTTCTATGGCTGACAGTAGCACGGAGCGCGGACATCTTGCCATAGTGACATGCGCACGCCTGCGCTGTCAGTCCCAGCCGGCTCTAGGAGGCGTTGCTAGGTGCTGTTCGGCTCCAAAAGGGACCGACAGCTAAAGATTTTGTGGGGTGGTAGTTCCACTTTAATGGAAATGGTGTATAGAGCTTTCTTCTTAATTTTACAAAATGTTATTCAAAATGCGAGGCACAGAAAATCAAAAGTTCACATTTGACTCCTTATCATCCAAAAAAGAACAGATGTGACACACACATTCTCCACACTGATAATTAAATATGCTGCTATAGCACAAAATGGGCCATAAAGTCAATGGACCAATAGGTACGATCTTAAAAGTGGAGAAATTCTGGGCTAATCAAGTGCATCATAGGGAACAATTAAACATATACAATATGGCAATTAAATAAAAAGAGGCTTTTAACTCCTTGGGGGTTATGCACTAAGGAGTGATAAAGAGGTGATAAACAGTAGATGACTTCTCCAGTGATATCACTTCTCCAGTTCCTATGTTATTCCATAGAGCCTATGCACTAAGATCTCCAAAGGTGGAGAAATCTTAGTGAACAGGCTCCATAGAATAACACAGGAACTGGAGAAGTGATATCACTGGAGAAGTCATATCCACTTTATCACCTCTTTCTCATGCCTTAGTGCATCTCCTTCCTTGAATGCTAAAGCAGATACATAAAGCAAAGTAGAATAAGTCTGGGGCAAAACTAAAACCATAGGGGAAAATACAAATTCCTATTGATTTAAATGATTCTTTGAACCCTTGAATGCTAGAGATGTTTCTAAGATATTTCTTTGTAGACCACACTAGCATTCAAGGGGTAAAACTCCATTTAAGTCACTGGGGATTTCTGCCGTTTTTATTTGTTCCCTAATGCCCATATGCTTTGTCCAACATCTTCTCAGCTTTCTTGGTGAATATGGCCCCTAAACCCCTTGGATATGCTTCTAGTATCAAAGGGTTAAAGAACAAAATTAGCTTACAAAATGTATGACTAGACTTAGTTCTTTTTATTACTACAGTAGAAACATTAATGTTATATAATGCCATGCAGGAACATGAACCTAGATCTTGCTACATCAGTCTTCATGTAAGAAGTACGTGTGCACGGATGACATATCTACCAAGGAAACCACCTCATTATTGCTTACCAAAGAGCTGAGTTAATTAATTTGCAGGATGGGACAGATCAATGGGTGAGAAATCTTAGCTAGTGGTTAACTGTCATCATTTAAACGTTTCAGTTTCCTGTAAAGACATGTCACTATTGTCCATTCATAAGCCTTAAATGGAATGTTTTGGAATTATTATGCCAAGCAACAAGGTTAAGGGTCTTACAAGTATACATGACAGCACTCAGTAGTAATAACAACACAACAATGGAACAGTGCTGCATAGGTCTTATACAGTCCAGTGTGCCCATTATTAATATATATCATTTTTGATGGCCGAGTGCTATAACTATAGCTTCAGGGAGAAGTATACCAATGGTTGTTCGGTATATGCATGAGTCCCTGAGGTTGATTGAAGGGTGGCCTGGTGTTGTGCCCACATACAGGAGTCATAGGTGGACTGAATGGTGTCTCAGGGTTCTATCCATAAGCAGACGTCCATGTAGTGGATTGAATGGAAGGCTGGTGTTTCATTTGGCAGTATTTAACTATGTGTGCAAACTTCTATCTCAGTGTTATCTGGTAGCATATTTGAGGAAGTGGACTGTGATAGTTTTCTAACAAAGGAATACAGGGTAATAAAAGTTGGGTATTCTTGTTCTATACCAGAAGCAGATGTGGTGAACTGCCTGGTGCAAGAATGAAGGTACACCTTAATAAAGTTCTACAAGTGCAGCAGAGGCTGAGAGACATCCAAGGGAAAGGCTGCTAGGAGGGCTGGGCCAGCAAACAATGGGAAAAAGCAGACTCAGGAGAAAAGAGCCACCAGGAAAAGTACATCCACAAAATGTGAGATCCATCTTAAAAAAGGCAAAGACCTGGCGTTAAAGTGGCTTTGCTACCCACTCTAGTGAATGTTGTTTGCCGCACTGTAAGTTTATGTGGTATATGTTTATAATGGCTCTTTTAAAACAGAACCTTTGTTTCAGTCAGAGCGTAAACTAAGTCTCCTCTTTATGATAAATGTCATTTCTTGGCAAAAAGTCCAGTGGGATTTGCATAGTTACAAAAATATTGCTTAGTACAGCCAAATGCTTTCTCAGCTTCGAGATAATCAGAGGTGATTTGTTTGTGTGACCTGAGGACTGGAGCTGATATAGGTGATTTGGAAAGTTCTTTCCTGCAATGTTGGTTCTACATCAAGATCTGCACGATTGTGAGTTAAGTTTGGTCCTTAGTTCTCCTCCAGTAAAAGTTTCAATAGGACATTTTCTCTTCTGAGGCACATCTGATGGGCATCTTTTTTACACAGCGCAAGAAAGACCTGTGTATGAGAAAAGGAAGGGAATATATTGCTTTTATGGTTTTGTGTGTGTATGTGTGTTACTGTTGTCACATCCACCACTGTTGCCCTGTACCAACATAACCCTTTTTGTGTTTCTCATTGACGTATGGCAACCAAAATTATAGAGAGTGTAATAATGCTGTATATATTGATGGGTAGAAAATCAGGGATGACACCTTAAAATTTGCTCTGGACCACAGCAGGGTGTTATTGTGGAACTGCTTGCACTGGAGTCTGTGATTGGGTGCATTTTATGTGTGATAATGAGGCTGCTCTTCACAAACTTTTGTATCAAATCTACTTTTTATGGGATTGGTACCATAGTACAAGGAAACACACCTGGATAATTCAGGATAAAGTTAAAGTGAACCTGCTACTTTTAAGACTAGCCAAACTGGGCTTGTTCATATTAGATAAGAGAAGTATGATAGATGATATGATTACCATTTACAAATGTATTTGACATCAAAACAAGGAACTCTCCATTGCAAAGCAATACATTGGACCCCTGTGGCAAACAGAGGGTTAATTTCATTTTTCTTTATTTTGTATTCAAAGCTTGTTGGGGGGACATCAGGAAAACTCCTGATGGCCCCCCAACAAGCTCTGATTATAAAGTTAAAAAAAAAAAAAAAAAAAAAAGTCCTGTGTGTGCCACAGGTGTGGGGGGGTCTGCATTGGACCCCCCGTGGCACACACAGGGTTAAAAAAAAAAAAAAAAAATAATATATATATATATATATATATATATTATATACTTCAATGAGGTCTTAGTAAAATAAAAATACCCCACAACATTACTAACCCTGTGAGTGCTACATGGGTCTCCAGCACTGTACTGGATGTCCCTGCGGCACTCATAGGGTTAATTTAGGACATTTTTTTTTTTTTTTTTTAATTCAGTCCTCGTGAGGGGACATCAGAACCCCTCCTGAAGTCCCCCCAGTTATTGATCACCCAGCTGATTGTGCTGGGTGATCAATATGGTGACTGCAGGAGAGCAAAGGTTCTCCTGTCCTTCACTCCTACCTCCGGTAGGAGTGATCGCAAGGGGGGAAGTCACCTAAGGTCACCGGTGACTATGTCACCAATGACGTTAGGAGGCTTCCCCCGATCCCGCCCACTCCTACCTGGAAGTTTGGGTAGGAGAGAACAGGAAGGAGAAGCTCTGCATCTCCTTTGGTGATATTGATCTCCCAGCGCGATCGGCTGGGAGATCAATATCTGGGGGGGCATGAGGAGTGATCCTCATGCCCCCCCACGAGTGCCAGACACATTTTTATCTAAAATGCGGCCACTGCATGACGGTTATAGCGGCTTATGCAGTGACCGCATTTAACACTTACAGCTTACGAGCTTGGCACAGAAGGTACAGCTGTGCCATCTTGTACGCTGTAAGTGCTTGGTACTCTAGGGGTTAAAAGAACCCAAAACCTGTGCTTTATTCAAAAAATGAGCAATTCTGGAGCAAACCATTTGCACCATACAGGACAAATAAATCATCAGTTTGATTTAAACCCCTTGAATGCTATGGCTTTTCTGATGCCTTACTCTGGATAGTGTTAGAGACCTTGCTAGCATTTACTGGGATAAAATCCCCATTTATATCTATAGGAGGTTTCAGACTCTTTATTTCTCCCCAATGGTGCTATTGGATTGCTGTTGTGCACAAGGCCCACTGCTTCAAGTTCACTTTAAAGTCTGTGAGCTTTTGATCTCTTCACCAAGACTGGAAATATCCAACGGCCAGAACCAGAGCTGAAGATGAGTGTAGGGGGGCAGCTGCTGCTACAGATGACAGAGGCAGGAGAGAAGATCTAGTAGAATCTCATGTCTGCTCTCGCTTTGACCACAAGGGAAGCAAGATAAGTATAAATGAATGTGGCCACGTTATCCACCTGATTCCCAGAAACTTGGTGAAGCCTGGTTACCTCTCCAGCCCAGAGAACAACTGGACTATTAGGAGCAGGTATTGAAAAATAGAAACCTGGTGAGCAAAACAAAATGAATAATATAATATGATGTGAATAAGTGATACACAAGTGATATAAGGCAGCTATAAGGTAAGAATGCACCGCCATGTAAGTGTAACCACAGAACAGAAACACCAAGAAAACTACCCTAGTGCCACTGATAAGAGAAGGCAACGGCTCTGAATAATGCCATAAAATAATTTATTACAAAATCAAAAACATACGCATAAAATAACCATGACAAAACCTTCCAAACATGAAAAAAAGTCACCATATACCTCACGGGATGTGTCCCAAACCCAACCACAAACAAATTGCGGCCACACACTGTGCATATCTGTGATTTGTTTGCGTTCGTGATGGGGATTGCCCTCTCAGGGCAATACCATAGATCCAGAGGGCTTATTGAAGATTGTCCCTCTCCGCTCACCATCTGGACCAGACAGAGAGGCAGTATATGCAGGAAATGGGGCGGGGGGGGATTCTTTCATCTTGAATAGTGATTTGAACTACAAATCTGTAATTAACTATATATAGCGCAACATGTTAAAGAAAATTGTAAATAATACTCTGAGCCAAAGTTTTAATTGAGGTATTACTATTCCTTTAAATCCAGTCTTTCCCTTTCAACTACTTTCATTTTAGCACTATTACCCCAGCAGACAAGTCACTTTTTCCCAGTTCTGAATATATTTGTCTTTAACACGGTTTTCTGCAGGTTTGTTATAAATCCTAAGACATGAAACTGAGTTGTTCCATTTTCCATAGCTAATAGTAAAATAATAGCGCACCGGGATGTGTCCCGGTGAGGTACAGGGTGACGTTTTGCCTTATTTCATAATTCGATGTCCTTGTTATGGTTAACTTATGTATATGTTTTTAATAAATTATTTTAAGGGATTATTCAGAGCCATTGTCTTATCGGTGGCACTAGGACAATTTTCTTGGTCTATTAGGAGCAGGTGTTTAACTGCCTTATTCAAAGTTAGTGTGCTGGAGACCTCTGGAGTATTTGAGAGGTTAAAAGCCCTATATTTAAATAAAGAGGAATGTTTAATTCTGCCATAAGGAACAGTTGTTTTTCCCAGAAATGCTTTGTTTTTCTTCTGTACATAAAACCTACTGTTGTTCCTTAACCCATTGAGTTGAGCAACTCTCTTACACTCAAAAAGTTAACAAATACACAGAAACACATTGGTTTTGCAATAATGAAACATTTATCCAATTTTTAGTTAGCTTGTAACAGAATCATGGTAGTGGTAAGCATATCACTGCTGGTTAACCCTTTAAACAATTTAAGCTGCACTATCCATAGTGTCTCAATTTTTTTTGCATTAAGCAAAAGAAGTAATTTGAAAATCTGGCTCAGTTTAGTTACAGCTTGGTTTCATTCCATAGACTGCTGTACAATTAGTTAAGAACACAAAAATGGCAGAAACAAAACCTCTCGTCTTACCCGATTTGGAAGGGAAAGCTTAATGTATCCTAATGGAGAAGAAGCACTACTCTGCAATTAATTGAAAATGTCCATTTGCTGACTTGCAAAATACACCGAGCTGCAGAGCTCAGCTGCTTGAAGAAACTACTATAAAGATTTGTTCAGCTGGCTTCTATCCCAGCTTTTACATTAAAAAGAGTGATTTTTTTTTACTGAAATAAAGGAAAATTTACCAGCTAAATAGTGCATGCTCTATTTGTTATATACTGCTTCACCCATTTTGTATGCAGTGCACATAAAAGATGAGATATTGGAAATGACAGTTACACTTTAAGAATTTAGCTTACTAGCATTGCTTACTAAGGTGTCAATAGCAACTATAGCTGTTAACCCTTAAGGACCGGGAAACACTGAGGTCGATTCCCCTTAACCCTTTGAGTGCCATAGGGGTACGCAATGCATTGCGTACCCCTCTGGCACTCAAAGGGTTAAGGAAAAGCAATTCTGACCTTTTTTACTCACCGATACCAATACTTTTTTTTTTGCTGTCATTTGCCAGTTTTCCAGGTACTTAAAGCGCATATATATATATATATGCTTTAGGTACTTGGAAAACTGGCAAATGACCGCAAAAAAAAGTATTGGTGAGTACTTGGGAAAAAAAAAAAAAAAAAAAAATTATATATACCCTGACACAGGGTATTGGTGCTGGCATCGGCCGCATTTGCGCGAGTACAAGTACTCGCGCAAATGCTGGTATCGGCACTGATACCGATACCAGTATCGGTGCAACCCTAAAAATTTTATACCGTTTTTTACGCACAAATAGGGTTTTCTTTTGATACCATACTTGTATGGATAGCTCACCATTTATTTTAGTAAAATTAAAGAAAATGGTACAAAAAAATGTAAAAAAAAAGCCTTTTTTTTCTCTTGGGATCATTTGGGCACAATGGGTTAAATTTTTATGGACACTGCATGAAAGGGATGACCGGTCAGTCATACCTATTAAATGGGCAGATTTAAGTGGTCACTGTCCCCCCGGGTGAAAAACTCCATGTCCCTTTTTCCCACTTTTTTACTAATGACATTTGGCGGTGTGCATAAATCTATTTCATGGCTCCACAACAATCACACTTCTTATTTTGGTAATTGACATTAGTAAAAAAAAAAAAAAAAAAAAGTGTGTCTTTAAAAAAAAAAAAAAAAGTTAATTTTAGCAGGTGAATAATGAAACTGCATTTAGCCAGCCTCCAGCACAGCAGTGAAGGGGTTAATACCCCCAGCTGCTGTATTTTATTTGTCCACTAGGTGTCTCCTCTCTGCTTCTCTGTCCCTTACTTTGATAACAAGGGACAGACGGCTGAAAAGAGACACTAGAGCAGGGGTTCTCAACCTGTGGGTCACGTGCCCATCGGGGGTCGAATGACGATTTGCCAGGGGTCGCCTAAAACCAGGGCTCCACTAACAGGGGTTTCATTTAGATGCCCCCAGCCGCTTGGGTAGCTTGCCCTTATACTTTTAATTGAGTGGATAATCGGAGGCCTGACCGAGCGCACCAGAGTAGCGACATGATGTATCCAATTCACATTTATGATACAGTGGAGCCGTTCCATTGGCTCCTGAGATATGTCAAACCAGAAGTATGTTTGTTATGTAAGGACTGGGGCCCACGGAACCGACGCAAGTTGGAGCTGATGGTTGCAAGTTGGAGCTGATGGGGGGCAATGTGGAGATGAAGGCGGCAATATGGAGATGATGGGGGGCAAGTTGGAGCTGATGGGGGCAATATGGAGATGATGGGGCAATGTGAGGGCAATATGGAGATGAGGGGGCAAGTTGGAGCTGATGGGGCAGTATGGAGCTGATGGGGGGAAATGTGAGGGCAATGTGGAGATGATGGGGGGCAATGTGTGTGCATGCATGCAACAATGATAGAGAAAAAGACACATGCAACGGACATACACACATAAAGACACAGAAACTCCCACACATGCAATGACATACATAGAGTGAGATAGACACACTCATACATGCAATGATACACACACACACGCACACACACACACACACACACGTATAGAGAGAGACAATCTTGATGTGAGCCATACATATTTATTTTGGGTGGGGGGAAATCTGGGGTGAGTTCCCACACTTCTTTTCCCAGGACTTGACCCCTGCGTAAAACCATCAGAAAATTGTTTTTTGTAACATAACAGTAGCAAAATTACAGCGATGAAAGAGCAACGAAAATAATGTTACTGTTAGGGGTCCCCACAACTTGGGAAATTTTATCGAAGGGTCGTGGCACTAGAAAGGTTGAGAACCACTGCACTAGAGCCTCATTCATTCTTTCACAATGCCAGTACATGGGATCGCTGCTGCAGCGATCCCATGACCTGGCACTTGTGAAAGTGGCTGAGACTGAATACTCTGGTGCCGGAGCGTTCAGTCTCAGCCGGGAATTAATGGTAGCAGCGTGCACGGAGACGTGCTATCATTTACCCCATGACGGTCCTGGACCGTCATGGGTCCTTAAGGCAAAACAACCCATGATGGTCCAGGACCGTTAAAGGAACACCCACCATCTCAAACACAAGGGAGGTTATGTATGAAGGTGATAAAGGTATGATAATGCAGAGATAACTTCTCCAGTTATATCACTACTCCAAATCCTATGCTATCCTATGGAGCCTATGCACTAAGATCTCCAAAGTTGGAGAAAATTTAGTGCATAGGCTCCATAGAATCATGGGAATTGGAGATGTGATATCACTGGAGAAACCATCACTACTTTATCACCTCTTTATCACGCCTTAGTGCATAACCCCCATCAAGTGCTAGTAATAAAGCACAAACTGTGTGATTTAATAATATGCCTGTCAGCAGTCTTTTTAACCCTTTGAGTTGCGTTGAATACCCCTCTAGCACTCAGGGTTAATCTTTATTGTATTTTCTATTGTGCAGCTTCCTGGCGTTGTGGAAACTACCATAAAATCTTGTGTAAAATATGCAAAATTTTGCCCCTCTTCACCTTATGTGAAGTGGGGTGCATATTATACAATTTTCACTTTTTCCCTCCCTCCAGGCTTACCCATGGACGTCGCTCCCCCACTGTAGTCCAAATTCACCATCCTGACAGGGTCCCAGCGGGAGGCATGCTTGCATCTGCCGCCAGCTTCCTGCATGGCCTTGTCAGGACCTCCTCTGCCCAGCCAATGGGCAAGGTCCTCTCAGGGCAAAACCATAGATCCAAAGGGCTTACTGAAGATTGTCCCTCTCCGCTCTCCATCTGGACCAGTCAGAAAGGCAGTATGATGCAATGAAAGGGGCGGGAAGTGGGATACTTTCATCTTGAATAGTGTTTTGAACTACAAATCTGTAATTAACTATATATATTGCAACATGTTAAAGAAAATTGTAAATAATACTCTGAGCCAAAGTTTTAATTGAGGTATTACTATTCCTTTAAATCCAGTCTCTCCCTTTCAACTACTTTCATTTTAGCACTATTACCCCAGCAGACAAGTCACTTTTTCCCAGTTCTGAATATTTGTCTTTAACACAGTTTTCTGCAGGTTTGTTATAAATCCTAAGACATGAAATTGAGTTGTTCCATTTTCCATAGCTAATAGTAAAATAATAGTGCATTCTTATTGCATTTAAAAATTAAAGAACTCATTATTCTATATTAATTTCATTCTGCATGCAGTATGGTTGCAAAAGCAAAAATTGATTTAATGCATTTCTAATCTAATTGGTATGATTATGGAAATTGAGGCTGTCTGTACTTGTTTGGTTTATGATACAAAGCAGACAGACATTAGGATAATTTGCTGACTAGCATTAACCCTCGGAGAGCCAGAGTTTTCTCAATGGACATATCTTAGGAATTCAGAAGGTTAATCCCTTCATCGGAGAAGATTCTTCCATATGTTAATAACATAGTGAGGTGGATTTCCAAGAAAAACTGGAGACATTTTTGAGAAAACCAACGCAGCACAGGGGACAAATAATAATTCTTATTAACTGAAATAGACCTTTTAACCCCTTGAAGGCTAGACATATTTGAACACATTGATTTTCAATACAATGAAGAACTCTCACCCTTTAAGGAGTTAACTGCCCTATTTAAATGGATACGAATTTAGGGATTTTTGTTTGTTTGTCACCTACTGCACAGTTGGTTTCCTCCAGACTTGCTCCATCTCGCCTTTGCACTTTAGCCTCACTGCTTTACAAAAGTGTATTTACTCACAAGAAACACTGCATAAATCTTTCACCTCCTGCTGCATCCATCATGCATTCCATTTCCATGCTTGTACATAACATATCACAATTTGTTTTAATCTTTAAGTCTAATATAATAGCCTCTTGGATTCTTCATGTCTCCAATGAATTGCAAACAAATTTGGTGAAAACGTTTCTAGAATCCAAAAGGTTTAAACAATGCACTTACTATAATGGAATGAAACTGTTGGCAACTTCAATCCCTTGTGATACTCATTAGTCTTTAGAGAGTTGGGCATGCTGTAGCTCTCATGGTTGTGTTAAAGAACATCTCCAATCATAAGCAGCAGACTACAAGAAGATTCAGGGTGACCCGAGCTATAGCTCAGCAAAAGCTGAAGTCACAGGTTGCCCACCCCTGTTCTACAGCATCACACAGATAGAAAACAAGAGAAACATGCCTAAGATGACAATCTCATTTCGCATAGTTCAGAGGCACAAGGTGTTGCCCATTGTTGTTTTCTGTAAATATTGAGGCAAAGCATCTTAGATAACAGTTGCTTACTTGCTACCTACTAAGATAGCATTTTACCACTTTAATTGGCTTTAAATATTCCTAACCAGAAAATCATTATCTAAGTCTGCACTTCACTAGAATAGCACCATTACAGTCTGTCAGTCCCCCATACCAGAGCTCTATAAAGGAAAAAAACAAACATTTTAGCACCTTGAAAATGTTATAGCAGTGCCTCATACACCTTAAGACAAAGAAGTGGTTCACAGTGTAAACTCTACTTAATGATCACTACTATTAGTCAGGTGAATCTCTGTCTGCAACAGTAGAAAAACAGGTGTTGCTTTTCCTGTGAAGTGATATGTTGAACAGATGGACTTTCATTTTAATGTTTAATGTTAAGAGTTACTGGGGATTCTCTGTTGTCTCCACATTTCTGTTTGACTTAGGCTGACGTGAAGCTGTCAGTCAGTCCAGTGTATTCAGGTGAAGGAACTATATAACAGAGGGAGTCATTAGCTACCTCTCACTTCCTTTCATCCACTATACTTTGATATGGAAGGCTATTTCAGAAAATTGGCAAGTAATAAGTTGAAAAATGTAGCCACTGATACTTTTTCCCTTATATATGTCTAAATGTTGGCCACAAATGTAGATATCAGTTTGTTTTAAATTACCCTACCACCCTAATGAAAGAGGTGGAGGACAGTCAGTCTTCTATGTTCCCACCCTCTTGCTCAAAGGGTATAGATTTAATTTCACCAACCACTCCATTACATGACCTTCACCCCAATACACAACAGGCCACTGCATAACTAAAATTCTTCCACTTGGGAGTAGATTTTGGTGCATGGATAGAAAACCGGTTAAATGGCAGAATGAAGACAGAAGTTGTAAACTGAACCTTTTCAAGTTGATTTTGAGTTTTAACCCTTTGAGTGCCAGAGGGATACACAACGCATTGCTGTGCAACCTCAGATGAACAACACATGACATAATACATGGTGTCTTGATTTATTGAACAAAAATAAAGCCAAAATGGAGAAGCTGTGTGTGAAAAACTAAGTACACCTTATGATTCAATAGCTTGTAGAACCACCTTTAGCAGCAATAACTTGAAGTAATCATTTCTGTATGACTTTATCAGTCTCTCACATCGATGTGGAGGAATTTTGGCCCACTTTTCTTTACAACATTGCTACATTGAGTTTTGCGGGCATTTGTTTATGCACAGCTCTCTTAAGGTCCTGACACAGCATTTCAATCAGGTTGAAGGAACCTAGTGTTCAGGCACACGTTTTAGACCATTCCAATGAAGGGATTCCGTGTAAGTAACGAGATCCCGGCACTTCTCAAACGCCAGCGCGTCGACCGACATGGATCTCCTGCTGACAGCTTTACAGCTGTCAGTAGGAGAAATCAAACTTTAAACGCCCGTATCTCCGTATCTTAAACCATAGCAGTTTGAGAGATACGTTTTTTTGCATTCAGATCAGCTTTTTAAGCTCTTCTAAATGCAAAAAAGTTTTTTCACACATTACTAACACTTTAAGATTATAGACTGATCATTTCTTTGTCAGGGAGCAAACATACAAAATCAGCAGGGGATCAAATAATTTTTTCCCTAAATGTATATACATACACAGTAATGTGCAAAAGATTTTGACAGGTGTGAAAAAATGCTGTAAAGTAAGAATGCTTTCAAAAACAGGCATGTTAATAGTTTAAATTTATCAGTTAACAAAATGCACTCTGGCAGGTAGTTTGTTCCAAACATTTTGGAAAACTAACCACAGTTCTTCTGTGGATTTAGGCAGCCTCAGTTGCTTCTCTCTTTTCACGTAATCCCAGACAGACTCTGACATTGAGATCATGGCTCTGTGTGGGCCATACCATCACTTCCAGGGCTCCTTGTTCTTCTTTACCCAGAGGATAGTTCTTAATGAATTTGGTTGTATGTTTGGGGTCATTGCCATGCTGCAGATTATATTTGGGGCCAATCAGATGCCTCCTTGCTGGTATCGTATGATGGATAAGTGTCTGCCTGTACTTCTCAGCATTGAGGAGGCCATTAATTCTGACCAAATCCCCAAATCCATTTGCAGAAATGCAGCCCCAAACTTGCAAGGACACTCCGCCATGCTTCACTGTTGCCTGCAGACACTCATTCTTGTGCCGCTCTCCAGCCCTCGATCCACTTCAGAGGTATGGTTTTTTGGCCGCAAGTCTCCCATGAAGACCACTTCTGACCAGACTTCCCCAGACAGTTGTTGGGTGTAGTAGGATCCCACAATTTTCTGCCAGTTGTGAGCTGATGGCACTGCTGGACATATTTCGAATGCGAATCAGTTTAATATGTGGGTTGAAACACAATCATTAACTGAAACAGAAACAGCTGTGAAGAAGAAATAAAGGTGGGTGAGGAACAGCCAAACTCAGCTAACAAGGTGAGGTTGCTGAAGCCAGCTTAATGTTAAAAGTCATACACCATGGCTGTGCCAAACAACAAGACACAATGTATCAGCAAGGCCTCTCCTAGGCAGAAATTTCAATGCAGGGGTTTCTAGATGTGCTATCCAAGCTCTTTTGAAGAAGCACAAAGAAACAGGCAACAATGAGGACCGTAGATACAGTGGTCAGCCAAAGAAACTTAGTACAACAGATGAAAGACACATCATGCTTATTTCCCTTCCCAATTGGAAGATGTCCAGCAGTGTCATCAGCTCAGAATTGGCAGAACACAGTGGGATCCTGGAACACCCAACTACTGTCCAGAGAAGTCTGGTCAGAAGTTGGCTTCGTGGAAGACTTTCGGTCAAAAATCCATACCTCCAACGTGGAAACAAGGCCAAGAGACTCATCTATGCAAGCAAATGCAGGAACTGGGGTGCAGAAAAATGGTTCACTTTAATAATGTCACACCCTACTTGGCACCCATCCAAACAGCACACTGGAAATTTTGCACAGATCAGAATCTCTCTCTAATCAAAAGAGAGATCATCTGATGTCGCACTTTTACACGTCGCCAAATGGAGGGCGACAATGAGTTCAAATTATTAATAAATTGTGGTGTGTCTCAGTGCGGCCCTCCTTCTCCCCACATGTTGGAAGGCTTTAAAACTTCACTTTTATTGTTCTATTTAAAGAGACCCACTAATATTTCCATAAGAGCAATATCAATTAAAAGAAGCAGATTACTTAGGTTAAACCATACCATCATGTAACTAACCCACTGATTCTGTAGTCAAATTCTTCCATTGTTGCTGGGGATTTTGCAGAGCTTTTACACCTGCTGGATGTAAGCATAACTCAAAAGAGCTCAGCAACTCAATTCATATTACAGGTGATGGAAAAAAAATCAATCCCCCCGGCTTAAAATTAATAATTGTGGCTCTGGACACTCTACATACAGGCCGCATCACTGCTACCATAGGAAAACATACAGACTCCTCCCACCTGTCACTACTCAAATTCTTCCAGTTACTCAGAAGTTGCAGAGCTTTTAAATCAGACTCCTCCAGTCAGACGCCACCATGTCAGGTGAAATTGACATGAGGAGACACCTGAAGAAATTATGTGGATGGGGGGGGGGGTGTCTTTCTGCTTATTTTGATTGATTTTACTTGCTGAGCCCCTGCATTCAGACACAGCACCATTGGTCTCTTAGTCCCACTGCAGAGGACATATCTGTGGCTTTCTACCTTGTTGCAGCACTTTGGAGCTGGGGCTGCAGTACAGTCTAGCTGTATACTACTACTGGCATCATTCGGTGGCTGACTCTGTTGTTCCTTCCTCTGCAGTGGGACTAAGAGACCAATGGTGCCGCTCCTGAGTGCAGGAGCTCAGCAAGGGATTAAGGTATGGCTTCATAAATTATATTCTACTGCTTCCAACACACGGTGAGAAAGGGGGGAGAACCGAGATACACCACAATTTATCAATAAGCTCTCTGATTTAAAAGCTCTGCAAATTCCCAGTAACAGTGGAAGAATTTAACCGCATAATCAGTGGGTTAGTTACGTGATGGAATAGTTTAACCTACGTAATCTGCTTATTTTAATTGATATTGCTCTTATGGAAGAATGAATGGGTCTCTTTAAATAGAACAATAAAAGTGAAGTTTTAAAGTCTTCCAACACACGAGGAGAAATGGGTTGGGGGTGCACCGAGACACCACAATTTATTAATAAGTTGAACATCAATGTTGCCCTCTATTTGGCTACATGTAAAAGTGCGACATCAGATGATCGCTCTTTTGATTAGAGCGATAGTCTGATCTCGCCCTTTTGAGCTGCGCGACATTTCCAATGCATCATTTGGATGGGCACCAAGTAGGGTGTGATATTATTAAAGGATACACAGAAACATGGCAGTAGGTGCTCTGGACTGATGAGTCAAAATTTTAAATATTTGGCTGTAGCAGAAGGCAGTTTGTTTGCCGAGGGGCTGGAGAGCAGCACAATGAGTGTCTGCAGGCAACAGTGAAGCATGGTGGAGGTTCCTTGCAAGTCTGGGGCTGCATTTTTGCACACGGAGTTGGGGATTTGGTCAAAATTAATGGTCTCCTCAATGCTGACATGTGCAAGCAGATACTTATCCATCATGCAATATTATCAGGGAGGCATCTGATTGGCTCCAAATTTATTCTTCAGCATGACAAGGACTCCAAACATACAGCTAAAGTAATTAAGAACTATCTTCAGCGTAAACAAGAACAAGGAGTCCTGGAAAAGATGGTATGGCCCCCTCAGAGCCCTGATCTCAAGATTGTTGAGTCTGTCTGTGATTAAATGTAGAGAGAGAAGCAATTGAGGCTGCCTAAATCCACAGAAGAACTGTGGTTATTTCTCCAAGATGTTTGGAACAACCTACTTACAGAGTTCCTTAAAAAACTGTGTACAAGTGTACCTAGAAGAACTGAGGCTGTTTTGAAGGCAATTGGTGGTCACACCAAATATTGATTTGATTTAGAGTTTTCTTCTGTTCACTCACTATGCATTTTGTTAATTGATAACTATAAACTATTGATATGTCTAGTTTTGAAAGCATTCTTACTTTACAGCAATTTTACACACCTGCCTAAGACTTTTGCACAGTACTGTGTGTCCAACACGTCCTTCCCCATTGAGGTCTGATGTGAGTGCTCTTGTTCTTGTACAGATTGGCCCTAAAAGTAAAGCAGCCACCTTCATGACATAAAAATGTGAGGGAAAGGAGATACAACATAGAAAGTAACGCTAACTGTTCACTGAAGGTGGACGTCAGAGAAAAGTGGGACACAACAGAGAAGAACCATGGTAAGTAAAGTGTTAAGTTACCAGTCTTCTTTCTTCAGGCTACCATCTAGCAAAGCAGAACTTCAGAGAACTTCACCAATGAGGAACAAGCTTATCAAAGTCAAACTCCAAGGGAAATGATCCATGAAATAGGCATCCAATTCCAGGGAAGCTTGTGATGGGATCCCACCTAAAGGGGGATTATCTAGCCAATATGTAAGAAAAAAAAATAATCAGGGGGTTGAGGTAGAGGATGGAGTCTCCTCCTCAAAGAGCCTCTCTTTTCTGAAGTGCCCGGCCCTCTGGAGGATGGGTGGTCAACCCACATGGTTCCTGTGTTTGATATTGGATATAAGAGAAATTACATTTACCAAGCTTTATGTTTCTGGTTCTATAAAAACAGTGGCAGTTCTCTGGAATGTTTTCAATCCAAATATCAGCTTGATATACATTTTAGAAGAAAATAGCCTCAATTATTGCAGTGTAGTATACAGAATACACTTCTTTACTCTTCAATACATTACATAAAAACAATGTGTTTAATACAATTAAATTATGGCTAATGGTCTCAAGAAAACACTTACATTGTTACAAATATGTGTGAGACTAAGTGTTCCTCTGGAATGTTTTATTTAGAGCTGCAAATGTCCTGCTAATAGTCTGGGACATTGTCTACTGATACAATACATTTTTTTTATTCCAGGCATACAGCTAAAGAATTGGGAAGATCATAGGAAATCAAGACCACAATTTCAGAATGTTTTTACTCCAACTCCTTCCAGCTGCTGTCCATGGGTGTCTGGCAGTGACACAACATGTGATTTTCTCCATGTTATATATTTTATAATGCATATATACACACACACACACACACACACACACACACACACACACAGAATACAGTCGTTCAAACTGACTGCTTAAGGGTGCCTAAACCTGTCCTCAAGAGCTATATCCAGCAAGTATGTGGCTCATTCATTCTGACTAACTCACCTGCCCTCATGAGAGGAAACTATTACATTTTGTCTTTTGAGGTATGTTTGGGCATTTTTTGCAATATCTAGCTCCTCTCTCTAATAAAGTTGTGTTGACTGTCCCCAGATATCTTCAAAAACAAGTTTCCCTTTAAAATTACTAGGAAGCAACATGCCACTGTTTAGTAACTACAGAAAGTTGGGACAGAACCGAGGGTTGAGGAAACAGAAACGTCTTCACAAACAATTTCTTCTATGGAATTACACTGCAGAATAAGAAGAATATTGCTCTTTCTATGAGTGTGGCTTAATAAAGAGGTTTGCAGGAAAATAAGACATAAAACATAGGTTTTGATCTTTTTTAAATAATTAGAAAAAAGAATGAAAGGTCAGTGCTAAACACTACAGTGACATTGTAGGGTGGGATGAGGAGAGTTAAACAAGAGAAGGTATTTGATGCACAATATATCATGTATAGTTACTAATTTCTGCAATCTTGCCCTAATAAAATAAATCTTGGTCCTCTCTGACTACTAGCCCTTGACAAAAAGCCTGTCCAAAGCTCCACAAATCAGTCAGGTGGTCCTGCAAAAAAAAAGAGAGAAGGAGAAGGACAGAACAAAAAAAGGAGGGAAGAGGTAGGACAGAGCACAAGTGTAGAAAAAGGGTTACATATAGCTATTACACGCATAAAAAGAAAAAGTTGGTTTAGACAAAATATATACAATATTATAGGCTGCTGGCAATACTTATAGCTAATCTAGAATGATATCTATAGATATTGTCAACAATGGAAGTGTCTCTTCCAAGAAGTGACCATATATTGAATGGATACAAAATGGAGTAACACATTTGCTGTTGTAACCACTTGTGTGGAGGATTGAACAAATGGTAAAAACAGATCTTAATCACACATTTATCAAAATACATGCATAAAAAAATACAGCACAAATCAGAAGACTTGAGGAAGAAAGAAAGATCCTTATCCAAGACACAAGGAGTCTCGTTACTCATTTAGTCCTTTTGGGTTTAACGTTTGTAGTTGAAATATCCAAAAGGTCTAAGGGATATGATATAAAATGTACAATTGGAGCCCCTCTGTTTCCTTGTTATGGTGTCTTCCCACACTATGCTTTTGGTTCCCGTTTAAAATATTGTTTCTATGTTCCAGGAAACGCTCCTTCAATGGGCGTATAGTGTTTTTCACATATTGCAGATTACAAGGACATTTTAGAAAATGTCCTACATATCAGTTCTACAAAAGTTGTAAAATCCTTGGATTCCAATCCTTGGGGCAAATTTGATCTTTAGCCTTCTGGATTTTTTATATATAATTTCAGGGAGTTTTTGCAGTAATGGTCTAAGTATCTGGTCTCCCATCAAGATAGACCAGTGTTTCCAGAGGATGTTTTTGATTCCACCTCTTGCAGAGTTGTATCTTGTCATGAACGGTATCCTAGGTGCTTTGATAGAAGCCTTCTATTTTTTTTTTCTTACATAACAGGAAAGGTCTTGAGGTACCATTTAATTTAGTAAGTGCTGCTTGGATGGTTCCTTCTTTATAACCCTTCTCTCTAAATTTCGAAGCTTGTTGTTGATATACCTCCTCATCAGAACAACTACTTCTCAATCTATAAAACTGGCTCAAAGGTATACTGGAGAGCCACTTCAGATGGTGAGCTCTGGTTGCTTGTATATAGCTGTTTATATCCATGTCCTTGAAGTGTGTGTTGGTATGAATAAGGTTGTCAGTACTCCTAGTTAACACCAAATCCAAGAATACAATCTGCTCTTTACTGTGGTTAAAAGTAAACTGGAGACCAATATTGTTCTGATTTAATCTGTTCATAAACACTTTCAACAACATTTTTATTTTCAGATTTTTACTTCAACATATTTATCACACTCATAATTTCATTGAAGTTGATTTCATTGGATAAAACACCACTAAATGGAAATTTTGTATTTATATAAATATAAAATAAAATGCAAGATATTTGCTTTAAAAACATTTTACAACAGTATATTATATGATATCTGTACAAAAGATATTATTCAAAATGCTGGGACACAGACTACTATTAGTTTTTATAAATATTTATATTAGGGCAAAATAGAGCATTTAATTAACAAATATATAGATTTGAATATGCATTATTACATTACATTGTGATCATATAGTTATTGCGTGTAACTGAGTGTGGTTTGAAATGAGTTAATGCTTACAATACATCTGAACTGTTTATGGGATGTAGGAGACAATGAAACATCTTTACTGGACATTTCTAGTCCGATGATTGGTTGCTAAAACTATTTAGGTAGTGATAGAGAAGACTGGCAGAATCTGATACTCCAGAAGAACGTGCCTTAGGTGCGCTGAAATGCATAGTGCGTTATGTCAGCTGAATTGGACAGATTGGAGTGCCACATGGGGGGACCGAAGTAGCGAAGGAAGCCAGAGCAAGTATCTATTGTCGGGGGGACAAATGACCATAATGCACTACAGAAGGACTGGCTCTGTGCACATATATCGGTGCACAGAATGCACAGACTTTGGGGACATCCTTTATGCTTTTTTCAAGCAGCACTCAAGTAAGTGTACATCTGAACTGATGAAGGATTGTCTGTGTGGTTGAATCCAAGCACCACTATTGTAAGGGGCCATTATCTTACTTATCATGTGCACTGTGGTTTCATCTGTTGATATATTTTGTTGACGCTTATTCTCATATGTATTCATGTAGATACATTTTTACCATTGGCTCAATCCTCCAAACAAATGGTTACAACAGCAAATTTGTAACTACAGTGTTGTGTCCATTATTATATGGTACTTCAATATATGGTCACTCCTTGGTATAGACACTTCCATTGTTGCCAATAGCTATAGGTTTACTTCTAGATTATCTATAAGTATTGCCTTTCACCTATAATATTGTATTATTTTATCTGAAACAATTTTTATGCATGTGAAATAAACATTTAACCCTTTTACTACACTTATAGGACTATGTGCTGTCCTACCCCTTCCCCTTTGATCTGTTAAGTTAAGAAGAGTCAGATACATCATTGAAACAATATAAAGTATATAAAAGTATTACAAGAGAGCAAGAAAAATACTATAAATGGCAAAAAGATTAAGGTTGATATTGGTCCTCTTATCAAGAAGCTATGACACCTTAAACACTTTTTCTTCTTCTGTATATGCAAAGGAAGCAACAATAGTAGGCTATGGGCAAAAAGAGAATCACAGAATTTCCTCCACCATGTTCACAGCTTAATGAGGACAAAGTCCAAAAGAGACTAGAAAAGGTTATGTTGAATAACACAACTGGACTTGATAGCATACACCAAAGGATAATTAAGGAACTTTCTTCAGCATTAGCAAGGCCTTTACATGCAATATTTAATGATTCTCTATGATCAGGGTTAGTCCCCTGTGACTGGCAGAAAAAAGATGTAGTACCATTATTCAAAAGGGGGCAAAATCTAAACCAGGAAATTATAGACCTGTGAGCTTGACTTCCTTAGCGGGCAAGATATTAGAAAGGTTACTGATAGTATCAGGGCTATGTGACAACCAACAACATTGTTAGCAGGAACCAGCATGGTTTTATGAAAAATAGATCATGTTAAACTAATTTACTTGCATTTTATTATAGAGTGAGTAGTGTAATTTGGACAAGGGTATTGCTGTTGCTGATGTAGTATAGTTGGATTTTGCAAAAGCCTTTGACACTATGCTGCAAAACCGGTTATGCATAAATTAAAATACTTTGGTTTGGGAGGTGATATCTGTGCATGGGTAGAGAACTGGTTAAATGATAAATGACAGCAAATTGTTGTAAACTGAACCATTTAAAGTTGGTCGAAAGTTATAAGTGGGGTGCCACAGGGTTCAGTCCTAGGCTCAATGCTTTTTAACTTATTTATTAATTATCTAGAATTGGACTTGAAAGTAGTGTCTCAATCTTTGTGATGACATCAAGTTGTGTAAGGAAATACATATAGAGCAGGATGCTTTTTCTCTGCAGATTTTGATAAACTGAGTGAATGGGCAGAAACGTGGCAGAAGAGGTTTAATATAGATAAATGGAAGGTTGATTTGGGCTGCAGAAAAAAACATGCTACATATACACTAAATGGAAAACTTTTTCGGGAATCCTCACTAGAGTAAGATTTAGGAGTTCTGAGTCAATCAGCTGTTCTTGCTACAATAACCACTAGGGTATTATCCTGTATAAAAGGGTATAGATGCACAGAATAGAAATATAATTCTACTCTATACAAATCCTTGGTAAGGCCCCATCTAGAATATGGAGTACAGTTTTGGGCACTGTGGGGTGTAGTCTCCTCCTCCTCCTCCAGGAGGGCAGGTTACTTCCAGAAAGGTCTCTGAGGCCTTCCACTTTACCCCTGCCTACTATGCTCAGTTTTAAAGTATAGCAAAGCCAAGAGAAAAGTAAAACAGACACAAAAGAAGAAAAAAATAATACCCTGAACAGAGAATCCAAGAAGACCCCATCCCCCAATTACGATTAGCCAAGGACAGTCTTCTCGCAGCTCCATTTGTTTCTACAGCCCTGTCAGGTATGAAACCTTTCTCTCTCATTGCTCCTTATCTGTGGAATACTCTACCTCTCAACCTCCACCATTGCACCTCTCTTGGGAAATTCAAGTCTTATTTAAAATTACACCTCCTCAATAAAGCGTCAACAAGCTAGAAGGTACTGACTTTGTACACCCAAGGCTCTTATAATTTACATACTTTATTTGTGTGTCCCCTTTCCCAACAGGAACTCTAGCACATGGCTCTAACATATTCTGTATATCTCCCTTTACCTCTTTATTGTAAGCTTTTGGCAGGGTCCTCTTTTCCAGTGTTTTTCTTTCCAAAGCACTTGTAATCCTGTACTGTCTAAATCCTTAGAATGTAAAGCTCTGCATACACTTGTGGCACTATATAAACATATTCATTCAGAGTGTAAAAATGTTATGCCCAGTGCTGGGAGTTCCCTCTTTCAAATGTTATTACAGTTCAACATGCTTTCCTGCCTGGTGGCACTGTTACAGCATTCATCTATGCAAGGTGTCCTAAAGTAGTAATAGCAACAGCATCTTACGACTGCACAAAAAAAAAACCAAGCTCAAACTCTGAAAAATGCTTGTACTGTAATAACATTTGACTGAAACATCTCCTAACAATAGATATGATCTTGTTTTACTCAACAGAAAAATCCTTACAATATAATTATTTTCAAAATTAGTATTTACTGACCCCTTAATGCCTTTAGCTATTAATAAGGGTTTTTTCCTGTGTGTGTGTGTGTGTGTGCGTTAAACACATTGTACTGTCAGCAAAAGGGTTAAGCAAATATCAGTCTTTACTTACAGGAATTTTACAAACCACTGCTTAATTACAACATTAAATATACCATTGACATCTGTCCACTTATGTTCTATGTGGAGCCTGTATTCCTCTGACATCAATCAATCAATCAATTTCAAAAGACAAATCTATTGTACTATTGGCTGGTTTCCTTTCAATGAATATAGATTTCACATTTAGAAATAAACAATAAAAGGGCAGCACTTTCTAAATCTAAGACTAACTAACTAATTAGACATATTTCATTATAGATTTTTATGTTAAAAACAATTTAAAAATACTTCCATGTTTGTATTAACAGTTTACCCTAAAAGGTGCTACAAGCCTTTTTAGCAGCAGAGATGCTCAAACTTAAATCATATTTATGAAGAAAACCTATCTGCTTGATGGAAGATTTTAACATTCATTAGCATTAATTTAGGCAGGTTACATTTTCCAAACTGTAATGGAATATTTTTTAAAGAATAGTGCAGGATGAAAATATGGTCCTTGCAGGAGAGGTGATTATTGTATATACCTGACTTGTTAACACTCACCGAGAGCCGTTGCTGTACTAGTGAATAACTGTGCGTGTCCACGATAGACAGAAGTTCATATCCACATACTGAGTGGTCAGCATGTCTCTCTCTTCCCAGACTCCCAACGGGCTTGATATAGGAGTTATACTACTGTGAAGCAGAGCTTAACCCCTTAAGTACCATTGACGTGGCAGGACCGTCACGCTGGTCCGGCACTTAAGGACCAGTGACGGTCCTGCCACGTCACGTACTTTTACTCACCGCACTCCTGTAGGAGCGCGGTGAGTAATACCGGGCACTAAAGTTGATCGATCCAAGACTGGAGTGATCTCTTCCAGTGCCCCGTTTGACGTGCCGCCCCACGTGATCAGTCACGTGGGACAGCACGTCAAAGTTTCCTATGTGGTCCTTAAGGGACGGCACGCCCCGGGACCGCTGGTCCTTAAGGGGTTAAGGGGAAATTGAAACCAGGTCCGATTCGCAGTGTTTACTTCCACTTTCTGCATCCCTTCCCTAGTTACCATAGAAACAAGTAAAAGCTGTACGTATTATGAAAGTAGAGACGCACTCGAACCGAATATCTGTTGCAGCCAGCTACATTGCTGGTGCTGAAAGGCTCTCAAGCATTCAGGGGGTTAAAAGTCTCATGGGTTAGTAATGCTATATTTCAGGTTGTGCACATATTTCCCACTAATGGCCCACGTCTCCCTGGACGCACAAAAATACCGGCTTTTCACTTGCCAGTATAGTAGTTACTGCTCTCATTCCCATCTCTCAAACCATTATGGTTTGAGACATATAATAAAATAAAGGTCTCCGGCAGAATCCGGTCGACTGACTTTAGGCGGCTCTTCAGGAGTGCTGACATCGGGATATCTAACTATAATTACTTCGTCGGAATGGTCTACAACGTGTGCCTGCAAGTCAGGCACACGTTGTAGACCATACCGATTAAATAATTATAGTTATATATCTCGATGACAGCGCTCCTGAAGAGCTGCCTTCTGGTCCCGGAAGCAGGAACTCATGATGTCCTCTATACAGTGGACGCATGAGAAGTGGGAGGCAGCGGGGACCTTTATTTTATTACATCTCTCAAACCATAACGGTTTGAGAGATGGGAATGAGGGTAGTAAGAATGTTTAAATTGTACCTATAAATTCGCCTGTACTTTTTTCAACTTTGCTATCCCTTTAAAAGAGTAAGAAAACCTACTTACATCAACCAAGCCTTAAGGAATTTCAGTTTGTTCCATGTATAAAAGATATATCATAAGAAAAATATCCTTTAACCCTTTGAGTGCCAAGTGGGTACATTGTACGAGTTTGGACAGCTGTACCCGCTGTGCCAAGCTCGTACGATGTACCCACTAAAATGCGGTCACTGCATGAGCCGGTATAACCGGCATGCAGTGGCCGCATTTTAAAAATAAAATAGCTGGGCAATCGTGGGGGGACATGAGGATCACTCCTCATGTCCCCCCTGTTATTGATCTCCCAGCCGATCGCGCTGGGAGATCAATAAAAGAAGAGGAGAAGCGCAGCTGAGGCGCAGCTTCTCCTCTTCCTTGTCTCCTACCCGAACTTCCGGGTAGGAGTGGGCGGGACCGGGGGAAGCCTCCCAACGTCATCAGTGACATGTCACTGATGACGTTGGGGAAGTTTCCCCGGTCCCATTCACTCCTACCGGTGGTAGGAGTGAAAGGCAGGAGAGCTTCTGCTCTCCTGCAGTCGCCAAATTGGTCTCCCAGCCTATCGGCTGGGAGATCAATTACTTGGGGGACACCAGGAGGGGTCCTGATGTCCCCCACGAGGTCTGAATATATTAAAAAAAAAAAATAAATAATAAAAAAAAAAAACTAACCCTGTGAGTGCCGCAGTGGTCCCCAGCACATTGCTTTGCAATGTGCTGGAGACCCTTGTAGCACTCACAGGGTCATTTTTTTTTTTTTTTTTTTTTTTAAAGACCTCATTGGGGGGATCAGGGGGAATCCTGATGCCCCTCAATGAGGTCTATTATTAAAAAAAAAAAAAAAAAAAAAATTTTAACCCTGTGTGTGCCACAGGGGGGGTCCAATGCACCCCCCCCCTCCTGTGGCACACACAGGGCTTCTATCATTACTTTGTTACTAGAGATTGTTGGGGGGCCATCAGGATTGGTCCTGATGGCCCCCCAACAAGCTCTGATTACAAAGTAATAATAAAAAAAAAAATTAACCCTCTGAGTGCCAGAAGGGTCCAATGCATTGCTTTGCAATGCCCTGGAGACCCATGTGGCACTCACAGGGACATTTATTTTGATTCCTTTTATTTTTTTTTTTTAAGACCTCATTGGGGGAATCAGAGGGGTCCTGATACCCACCAATGAGGTCCATAATAAAAAAAAATGTAAAGAAAAAAAAATTAACCCTGTGTGTGCCACAAGGGGGGCCAATGCAGCCCCCCTTGTGCGGCACACACAGGGCATTTATCATTACTTCGTTATCAGAGATTGTTGGGGGGCCATCATGATTGGTCCTGATGGCCCCCCAACAAGCTCTGATTACCAAGTAATGATAAAAAAAAAATTAACCCTCTGAGTGCCACAAGGATCCAGTGCATTGCTTTGCAATGCGCTGCAGACCCCTGTGGCACTCACAGGGTCACTCTGTTTGTGGACATATATATTTTTTTTACTAAGACCTCATTGGGGAGGGATCAGGGGGTCCTGATGCCCCTCAATGAGGTATATAATAAAAAAAAATTAAATCAAAAATTAACCATGTGTGTGCCACTGGGAGGGGGGGTTCAATGAAGACCCCCTTCCTGTGGTACACACAGGACTTTTTATCATTACTTTGTGATCAGAGCTTGTTTGGTGGCCATCTGAATACAAAGTAACGATAAAAAAAAATTAACCCTTTGTGTGCTGGACACCCCTGTGGCACATAAAGGATTTTTTCCCCCTTTATTTTTTATTTAGACCTCATTGTATGGGTTCTGATGCCCCCAACGAGGTCTACACAAAAATATTGGGGGAAAAAGCCCCAAAAAATGCACGTGCAACAGGAAGGGGGTCCAACGCAGTGCTTTGTATGAGGGGACATACAGTGCACAATGGTAGTCAGAGATCTCCCATACACACTATCAGACACTGCCCCACCATCACCACCATCCTTGCTCCTCTGCTCATACCCACACACACTGCCTAATCCCTCACCCTCTCACACATTTTGTTAGACTTGTAGTCACAGGTCCGCACATACACCGGCTGACGTCCTAGCTTCTTTCATCTGTTAGCCATAAAATCACACATACACTGTTTGTTTTCCCATTTCTGTTTCACTGGTAGCTACGCTCTTGTAGCGTAAATTGGTATGTGAACCCAGAGCAGTGGGGTACCATTTTTTTTTGGCTGGCAAGAAGTCCTCCTAGGAAATCCCACGCCATTGAACCATTTTAGTATCTTTGAAGTGACTGATGTGTAAAACAAATGTTTGTTTTTCTTTCCTGTAGCACCACATTCTGGAAATAGTTGTTCCAAATAACTTAGGGGTACAAAGGCAAGTGACCCCTTATTAGATGCGGCAGGTTGTCTTCTTTCCAAAATGGTATGGTTTATCTACCTTTTCTTCAATTCTGAAGGTGTTATAGCCATTTTTATACAGGCAAGTCAGGTTTGAGAAAATGTTAGAAACATCAGAGGTTGTAGTAGGTGTAGTTTTCTACTTCTAGCACCCCCTAAGGTAGTTCAACTCATATCAATGGGGTGTCGTTTGACTCCTAAGAGCACTAGCAAACAAATGCAGTTGAAAATTCCATGGTTTTCACAGAGCTCCATACATTTAAAGGGGCAGAAATGTAAAAAAAAAGCATTTTTTTTCATTAGCGCCACCTCCTGGAAGCATTTGTGCATACCAGCCTTTGGGTAAGAAGGCAAGTGACCCCTCATTAGATGCGGCAGGTTGTTTTCTTTTCAAAATGGCATTGTTTCTCTACCTTTCCTGCATATCTATTATGGTTATAACCATTTTAGTGCAAGCAGATAATTTAAAAAACAAAAGTGTCAGGTTTACGTTCGTGTTCCTAGCACCCACATATTGTATGTTAACCCACACAAATGGGCTACCATTTTTCTCATGATGGTAGCAAGTACTGAATACAGCAGGAAATGTTATGGTTTTCAAAGATTTTAGTATCTTTGAAGTGGTGGAAATGTAAAAAAACCTGTATTTATTCCCATAGCGCCACCTTTTGGAAATATTTGTGCACTTCAGCCAAGGGGGTAGAAAGGCAAGTGACCCCTCATTTGATGCGGGAGAATGTCTACTTTCCAAAATGGTATACCTTTTATACCTTTCCTTCATGTCTCTAACAGTTATGGACATTTTAGTACAAGCAGCCATTTTCGAAGAAGCAAACAGGTAGGTGTAGTTATGTGCTTCTGGCACCCCTAAGGTAGGTCGACTCATTCCAGTGGGGTGTCATTTTTCTCCTAAGAGCACTAGCTAATGAATACAGTTGGAAATACCATGGTTTGCACACATTTCAGTACATTTGAAGGGGCAGAAATGTAAGAAAATGCCTTTTTTTTTCATTAGCGCCACCTTCTGGAGGCATTTGTGCACTCCAGGCTTGGGGTAACAAGGCAAGTCACCCATCATTAGATGCGGCAGGGTGTCTTCTTTTCAAAATGGTATGGTGTGTGTACCCTTTCTTCACTTCTGTAGTTGTTATAACCATTTGTGTACAGACAAGTAATGTTTGAGAAAATGTTAGAAAAATTTGAAGTTGTAGTGGGTGTCGTTTTGCACTTCTAGCACCCCCTGAGGTAGTTAAACTCATACCAATGGGGTGTCATTTTTCTCCTAAGAGCACTAGCTAATGAATACAGCTGGAAATACCATGGTTTTCACACATTTCAGTACATTTGAAGGGGCAGAAATGTAAGAAAATGCCTTTTTTTTCATTAGCGCCACCTTCTGGAGGCATTTGTGCACTCCAGGCTTGGGGTAACAAGGCAAGTCACCCATCATTAGATGCGGCAGGGTGTCTTCTTTTCAAAATGGTATGGTTTGTGTACCCTTTCTTCACTTCTGTAGTTGTTATAACCATTTGTGTACAGACAAGTAATGTTTGAGAAAATGTTAGAAAAATTTGAAGTTGTAGTGGGTGTCGTTTTGCACTTCTAGCACCCCCTGAGGTAGTTAAACTCATACCAATGGGGTGTCATTTTTCTCCTAAGAGCACTAGCTAATGAATACAGTTGGAAATACCATGGTTTGCACACATTTCAGTACATTTGAAGGGGCAGAAATGTAAGAAAATGCCTTTTTTTTCATTAGCGCCACCTTCTGGAGGCATTTGTGCACTCCAGGCTTGGGGTAACAAGGCAAGTCACCCATCATTAGATGCGGCAGGGTGTCTTCTTTTCAAAATGGTATGGTTTGTGTACCCTTTCTTCACTTCTGTAGTTGTTGTAACCATTTGTGTACAGACAAGTAATGTTTGAGAAAATGTTAGAAAAATTTGAAGTTGTAGTGGGTGTCGTTTTGCACTTCTAGCGCCCCCTGAGGTAGTTAAACTCATACCAATGGGGTGTCATTTTTCTCCTAAGAGCACTAGCTAATGAATACAGTTGGAAATACCATGGTTTGCACACATTTCAGTACATTTGAAGGGGCAGAAATGTAAGAAAATGCCTTTTTTTTTCATTAGCGCCACCTTCTGGAGACATTTGTGCACTCCAGGCTTGGGGTAACAAGGCAAGTCACCCATCATTAGATGCGGCAGGGTGTCTTCTTTTCAAAATGGTATGGTTTGTGTACCCTTTCTTCACTTCTGTATTTGTTATAACCATTTTTGTACAGACAGGTAATGTTTGAGAAAATGTTAGAAAAATTAGAGGTTGCAATAGGTGTAGTTTTGTACTTGTAGCGCCCCCTGAGGTAGGTGAACTCATACCAATGGGGTGTTATTTTTCTCCTAAGAGCACTAGCTAATGAATACAGTTGGAAATGCCATGGTTTTCACACATTTTAGTTCATTTGAAGGGGCAGAAATGTAAGAAAATGCCTTTTTTTTTCATTAGCGCCATCTTCTGGAGGCATTTGTGCACACCAGGCTTGGGGTAACAAGGAAAATCACCACTCATTAGATGCAGCAGGTTGTCTACTTTCCAGAAATATATAGTTTTATATAGTTATTCCACTGTTTTAGGGTAGTTTTACCACAAAAACCCTAGAATGCGCATATTAGTTTATAAAGTTGAAAATGTCATTTTGCGCTGCTGGTGATTAGGGCTCTACGCTAGCCATGGACGTAGGTAAAACTATACAAATTTGGTATTTTTTTACTCGGGGGACTCGAGGCTTTTTCAAATAATTGAAACTTTTTCAATCAAGGTAAATGTTTTTGATACATAGTATGTGATTTTAGCAAAATGAGTAAATTTTCACTTTTTTTTGTCATTATGACATCATAGCTTTTTGCACGATGTAAAATTCTCTTCATGTAAGGTATCACAAGAAAGCTCAATTCGTTCTGAAAAAAACAATATATAGTTTTCCATATGTAACTAAAAATCCCCAGAGGAAATCAAGCCTAAACGGAAGGATAGCAAAAATGTTGAAAAAGTGTCTGGCCTGCAGGGTTCAGAAAATGGCCCGAGCCTCTGGCACTGAAGGGGTTAAGGAAAAAAACATTGATGTTTGAAGTTTTTTATGAAAATGTCATTTTTATTTGGAGATGCCACCTGCAGGCTCAGGCTGAACAATTACCATTTATTTTATTAATACAGATCAATACAACGGTGACCTCAAATCTCTGTTTTAAATTTGATTTATGCAATATCACTGATGAACCTTTCAAAACTTGTGAATAACTGGAATGATTAAAATGAATACTGACCTCCTTAATACTCCTTTCTGATATCTTCAGCTGGCAAGATTCGAACTATTAAATACTAAATAAATCGGCTTCATAAATCAGTGTAATAACGTTTCATGGGATACTTTACATTTAGTCCTCTTCCTTTTGTGGAGCTTACAGAGCATGTTTAAGTCTCATACAATATTTTTCTTTTGCAGTAGTTACCCATTTTAATTAAAATTCCCACAGAATCTTATCAAGCAAATTATTTAATGCAGCTTTATTATTGTTATTGAACGTATTTACCTGTTGATAGGTGGTAACCAGAATATTATGATAAAATCTATAAAGCAAAATGGGATGTGCTTTTCTAAACATTAGAACAATGGCCACCCAGGTACTCACAGATTTATTTATTTTTTTAATTAAACGGGAAGATTATGGTGCCGATTAAAACAAAAAATTACAGAAACAGCACTGCGTCAAATGTTTAATCCTTTAAAGGACCAAAGGGTTGTACAATGCATTGCTTCTCAGTTGTGCTGCACACCCGTCATGTACTAAAAGGGTTAATCCATACTTACACTGATGGGCACATAGAAACTGCCATTCACATGTACTTTTCATCATATTTTAATTGTAGGATTGACCATAAAGGGAAAATTGCTCCAATGTATTAAAGGGACAGTAATGTCCCATAAAAAAAATCTTGTTTTACAGCTGAAAAAAAAAATAAAAAATATTTATAGCAAATCCCATCTCTCAAACCGCTATGGTTTGAGACATATTCGCACTGAAAGTTCCTCCCTCCCTCCCCTTCTCCTACAGCTGACAGCAGGAGTTTCAAGTCGGCCAACTCGAGAAGGCTCTTCAGCAGAGCCAAAATCACTTTATTTAAAAATAATTACTTCATTGGAACGGTCTTCAAAGTGTGCTTGCAAATCAGGCACACTTTGTAGACCTTTCCAATTAAGTAATTATTTTTTAAATAACACGATTTTGGCTCTGCTGCAGAGCCACTAGCTGGTCCCCGGACCAGGATCTCCTGCTGTCAGCACAGCACTGACATCAGGAGAAGGGGAGGGAGGGGGGAACTTTCAGTGTGAATATCTCTCAAACCATAGCGGTTTGAGAGATGGGATTTGCTGTAAATATATTTTTTTTTTAAATATGCAAAAGATGTTTGAAGTGCCTATTATATACACAATAAATTCACTTTTGGGTCTTGTTTAAATATTTTATTAAAAAACAATACAGATGATAGAAGAGTCCACCTGCTGTATCACGATCCTGGGATCCCCAATCCACCGAATTAGTCTTGTAGACTGGAGCAACTCGGACCATACACACAACACCTAGACACAAACTATCAAACCTCTTTTAAAACTACATACACGGTCTGTATATAAAAAAAAACGCAATGTGTGCATGTCTTGGACATTGACCCATGCGGAAAACAAAACTAAATTGATGTAAATATAAGTGGTAAACAACCCCCATACTAATGGGCTAGTAAACCTAACACTTATGTTTCTGCATCTGTATGCCCATTCACACACACCACAATGTATAAATATAAAAATCAACCCTATAGCTAACAAATACCACATCAATGATTGCTCACGGATGTGGATCCAAAAACCGTTGATACATATAGCACTGGGACAGCTAGAACACTCGGGTTACTCCATGTAAATACTCAAAGAGACGGCAAACTCATGTTATGGTCATAAAGAATCAACTCTAGGCTTCTGGGAATGAACAACAGCACAATGGCCTGTTCTATGGCTAGTCATCGCCTAGAAGCATCATGTTTTAACTCTCTAGTGCCATTACAGAGGCCCTCCTGATAAGGCCCAACTAGGCCGAAACGTACATCGGAGTTACTCTGTGTAAATCCTCAAAGATGGCAAACTCATGTTATGGTCATAGAGAATCAACTCTGATTAACTCTGAGTCCATTGACCCCATGGGTGCCCAATTCCCAAATGAGTTGATAAACAAGGAACTCCCCAAAGCTCACCAGCTAGTAACCCTCACCTCATATATAGACAGTATGATACCGTCCCTTAGGATTAATCCGTCAATATTAAAAATCATAAACGATAACAGATATATATTGGGGTGACTAATACTGATCTCAATTTCAAATCTAGACCAAAATAAATAAATAAACTATAAAAAATTATATCGTAAACATAATATAGTCACCCCAATATGTAATATCTGTTATCGTTTAAGAGTTTTAATACTGACGAATTAATCCTAAGGGAGGGTATCATACTGTCTATATATGTGATGAGGGTTACTAGCTGGTGAGCTTTGGGGGGGTTCCGTGTTTATTAACTCATCTGGGAATTGGGCGCTCATGGGGTCAATGGACACAGAGTTAATCAGAGTTGATTTTCTATGACCATAACATGAGTTTGCCATCTCTTTGAGCAGAGACCATATAGACAGGGTATCTAAGTTTCAATCCAGTAAGCTGAAGAGATACAATTCTGAAACAAACCAGCTGCAACACAGGGGAGAAATTAAAATTCCTAAATATTTAAATTGGGTTTCTACCCTCAATGAATTTGAGATCTCTCTAGAAGCATTCAAGGGTTTACAAGCCCCATTTAACCACTTTGATGCTAAGCCTTTTCACACTCAATGCTAAGCATGTTTTCATAATTTTGTTGCAGTTTACAGGCAAAATGAAAATGTTAGGTTCTTACCTGTGAACAACCCATGTGTCATATACTTGGGGGGGGGGGGGTTCAGAAGATCATAGATTTAAATCAAACTGGAATTGGGTTGCGGGTATCCCCCAACAAGGCCAAACATGTTTACTCAGAAAGCAAAGAGAATATTATAGCATATATATTATATATGTATATTTATTGAAACTCCAGTATATCCAGTAGAGAGAATGCCAAACAACTGTGTTTTTTCTGTGTTCCACTAGAAAATGCATATGCTTTAATATTTTTAATGGCCTACATAAAACACCACCATTTTTCTTTTTATGCATTGGTCTTCCTATTAAAAAACAGCTATTGGGGAAATTCTCTTTTTTTTACATTTCTACCCCTTCAAAGTTACTGAACTCTTTGAAAACGATGGTATTTCCTACTGTATCCATGATGTATCCTCTCCTGGGAGCAATGACACCTCAATGGTAAAAGCTGAAGTACCATAACGGGGTTCCAAATGCACAATTCCCCTACAAAACAACCATTTTTCTTGCATTCTTCAAATTATCAAATTGTAATCCAAATCCTAATACACAGAGATAAAGAGAACATTTTTACACAAATGATATATAAACATGATGCTTTTTCAAAATTTTTTTTATCTACAACTGATAAAACATTCAGTATCCATGGACAGCTCACTTAAGGTCATGCCATATATCAGTGGGATTTAGGTCCAGACCTTGACTAGGCCATTCCAAAATATCACATTCTTATTCCTCAGCCATACTTTTGTAAATCTGCTTATAAGTTCAGCATCACTCTTGTTGAATGACCCACTTTTGGTTCAGCTTCAGCTCACAGGCGGATGGCCTGACATTCTACTCTAGAATCTTCAGATATATTACAGAATTCATGGTTGTGTCAATGAAGGTAAGCTATCTGGGTCAAGGCAGCAAAGTAACCCCAGACCATCACACTCCCACCACCATGCTTGATGGTTGGGATAAGGTTCTTCTGTTTAATCTCAACCTCTCTTTTCTACCATACATTACATTTCTCAATCAGGCTAAAACATTCTTTGAATTGTCAGTCCAATTAACATTATGCCAGAAGGCTTGTGAATCATCTATGTGATCTTTAGCAAACTTCTGCCCATGAACATCATTCTTGTTCAGTATTTTTCTGTTTGTTGCACCATGAACACTCACATTAGCCAAGGTAAGAGAGGCTTGCAGATCTTTAGATGTTAACCTGGGGTTGTTTGTGACTTAATGCATAATATGCCAGGTTACTCTTGGAGATATTTTGGTAGGATAACTGCTCCGGTGTAGAGTGACTATGGTCTTGAACCTTCTGTCTGACAGTGGATAGGTGGAGCCTTGAATCCTTAGCAATAGTTTTATAACCCTTTCCAGACTCATGAGCAGTAATAACCAACCATAAATTTGGCTGATAATATTTCACTTATTTAAAATAGTTTACTGACTATTCTTTATGCACAGGCTTACTGGATGCTACCCATTAGATATGCACAGAAGTGTTGGATTCGATTCATCAATACACACAGAATCAGTGTTTCAGCTTTGACTGTGAGTCATGTACCTGTTGAATAAACGATATTTGTCTAAATATTCAAAAGGGTTCATACAAACCAAGTCTGTGACTTTTGAAACAAAATGTGTGACTTTTTAATATTAAGTGAACCCCTGGTATATACGCACACAATACACTTTGTTTTGTTTGGAGATGTTGTACAGCTATGGCACTGTGAAAACATTCAGAACCAACCAGTTGACCTCAGACTGCAGTAACTACTCAGCCCTGCTTTATTATCTACATTACACAATAGAAGTCGGCCACCATTCTCTACTGTGTTTGCAACTGCCACTGGCTGCTTAGAGGATGGGACCTTGGTAATCCTGGATGTGTCAGGAGCTAGTACTGAATTGTTACTGTTTGGCAGAACCTAAGAGGAGGTATTGTGAAAGCCCTACTGATGATGGAGAGACTCCGCAGAATGCCATAGCACTGTACTTTTTTCAGTCTTCCACCCTCCCGTTTATATTTTCTGTCCAACTTTAAAGGTTTCAGCATTCTTGAAAACCACTTAAATGTAGCTAAATAATTAGAATTTATTTGGGCTTGTCGTATCAAAGCAATTTAGAAGACCAGCTATCAAAATTGCCTATGTTGTCTTAGACATTTTGACAGTATTTGATATTTACCTGCTGTGGCATGTGCGTCTGCAGAAACTACCTCCCCTAGCGCACTACTCTGATCAATACAAGGCTATGGTTTTGGACAAAGTGAAGGGTGAGTGGGTCATTTTCAGTAGTAAGCACATTATTTGTTGCATTTTTTCATTCTGAGTGTAGATATTACCTTACAGTTATCATTGGGACAAACTATAATGGCCAGAGGTGCCTCGCCAACCTCCTATCACCTCTAAGGCGCACACTCTCAGCTCGACAGTTCCTTTCCAGATATAGGGTAATCAGAACTTCAGCAATCACGAAATAAATAAAAGCAATCACAAGACAAGTAAGTGAACTAGTGCTGCACCCAATTAAGGAGTGTGCACTAGCACAAATAATTATATATTTTAGTTGATACAGTCGCTTTCATGTTTTGCAAGTTACATGGTAAAACATAATTCCTTTTTAATTTGTAAGAGAATAATATCCATTAAAACAATACAACTTTAGTGGAATATGCCAAGGTATGGGCCTTTGCTAGATAGGAGGGCTCAATCTGTTTGTTTTTTTTGGGGGGGCATAAGAGGATCAGTCCATGTTGCTTCACCCAATTAAAATCCTCTTTTCTCTGTAGTCCAATACAGGTTACCGGTAACTCTGGGATGTGCAACAATTGAGTTTCCCAGAGGCGGGACGTAAGGCAAGGACCAGGCGCAAGACCCCCAAAGTCACCAGAGCAGATATGAACCATCAGATCAGAAATAGCCCATCAAAACAATGACGTGTCAACGGACACTGAACAGAGGTAACACCCCAAACTGTTACAAACAACACTGACCTAGAGTCAACAGGGCTCAAAAGTGAAGGAAGCACTAAGAACCTATCACGGTGCCCGTGCTCCCTTGTTTTGGTTTTCCTGTCAGTTATCCTGTGTAATACCCTCATTGGTTGCCCTGTGTTGAACCCGCCCACTATGGCCTTTATATACTGGGCTCCTTTCGTGCTGTTCCTGTACCAGTGCTACTAACTGCTCAGTGTTTCCAGTGTACTGACTTGGCCTACCTGACTTCTCTTCAGTGTCTGCTCCTGTGTATTGACCCGGCCTGGCTGACGTTCCTGCTCCTATGTACCGACCCGGACCAGCTGACGTTCCTGCTCCTGTGTTCTGACCCGGCCTGGCTGACGTTCCTGTTCCTGTGCACCGACCAGGCTTGATCGACGTTCCTGCTTCCTCTGTCATTGTCGTCTCGGCGACATTCTTAGTCCTCAGACAATCCGGTTACCATTGGCTTGTCCTCCGCTACAACTCCTGCAGGTTGCCAGTGTTGTCTCAGTTACTGCTCCGGCAGTGCGCCTCTGGCCTAGTCCTCCTTTACTGTCATACCGGTTGCAAGTGTGTGCCTCCGTGATTGCTCTGGTAAAGTGCCATTGGCTTGTCCTCTGCTACTGCTCCTGCAAGTTGCCAGCATTGTCTCAGTTACTGCTCCGGCAGAGCGCCTCTGGCTTAGTCCTCCGTTACTGTCATAAGGGTTGCAAGTGTGTGCCTCCATGATTGCTCCGGTAAAGTGCCATTGGCTTGTCCTCCGCTATTGCTCCTGCAGGTTGCCAGTGTTGTCTCAGTTACTGCTCCGGCAGTGCGCCTTTGGCCTAGTCTTCCGTTATTGCTACATCGGATGCAAGTGGCTGCCTCCGTGATTGCTCCGGTAGAGTGCCATCGGCTTGACCTCCGTTACTGCTATTCCGGTTGCAAGTGGTTGCCTCTGTTATTGATCCGGCAGTGCTCATTACTACCTCAGTTGAGCTCTGGCAGTTCACGTATGTTTGCTGACCTTGGCTTGTTAAAGTATCATTCCAGTACCTTCACATAGGAGACTGTTTACCATCATTGATGAACTTTAACTCCTGCAGTACCGGAGTCCTGGGAACTTACTTCTCTTGCCTGACCTGTGTCAGTATATACTGTCTGTACCTTCATGTTATGCTGGACCTGTGTGGGCATTGAATAATTTACCTGTCGTGTGTCTGTACTATACTATTTGTATACTACATGACCTGTGAGGGTTCTTACTGTATTGTTTAATTCAATAAAACTGTGTTTTTATCCTAACCATTGTGTCTGTGAGTCGAACAAACCGTTACAGAACCGAAGAAGATCCTAGACAGGCAAGACTGCCTGCAGGATCTTCCTCCCAAAGCTGGCATCAGCCGATGCCAGCACATCAACACGTTAGTGCTTCGAAAATGTGTGCACAGACAAACAAGTGGCAGCCTTGCACAACTGATCAGCAGAGGCCTGATTCTTGAAAGCCCAAGAAGCCCCAATAGATCTTGTAGAATGAGCCGTGACCTGAAAAGAGACAGGCTTCTTCCTTAGCTCATAAGCCTTACGAATAGTGGACTTGATCCAAGAAGCAACAGTCACCTTGGATGCAGGTCTTCCTGCCCCAGGACCCTCAGAAATGACAAACAATGCGTCTGATTGCCTGATAGACTCAGTGCAATGTACATAAAACTTCAGACAATGCACCATGTCTAACAAGTGGAGATCCCTTTCCTTGTCAGAGGTGGAGTCAGAGCAGAAAGAGGGCACCAGAATCTCCTGATTGATGTGGAACTCCGAAACCACCTTCGGGAGAAACTCCTGAGAGGTGTGAAGCACAGCCTTGTCCTTGTGAAACACCACATAGGGTGGTTTACAGGACAGAGCATGTAACTCTGCAACACAACGGACAGGCACAAAAGGAGAAAGGTCATTTTCCACGTCAACACGCGTGGAGGAATAGTAGTCAAAGACTCAAATGGAGGGCGCTGAAGAATGCCCAAAACCAAGTTAAGATCCCATGGAGGAGCAGGTATCTTGAAGGCAGGACGAGTATGAGCAACTTCCCTGGAAGAAAACCTTGACATCAGGAATGATGGCAATGCGCCTCTGAAAGAAAACAGAGATTGCAGATGTCTGAACTTTAAGGGAACTCAAACTGAGGCCCTTATATACACTGCCCTGCAAAAAAGCCAGGACCATAGGCAGGTCAAATTCCTGAGACAGGTCCTTGTCAGCACGCCAAGATAGGAAGGTCGACCAGACATGATGGTAGATCTTGGAAGAAACAGGTTTGCGGGCACTGAGCATAGTAGCCACCACACCCGAAGAAAAACATTTCTTCCTCAATATTAAGGATTCAGTTTCCAAGCTGTGAAGGCTAGACGATGAAGAAGATCCGGACAGAAAGGGAGCCGGAATGGCTCCGCCACTGACAGATCCAGAAGCTCTGGAAACCAAGCCTGGGGAGGCCAGTACGGAGCAATCAGAATGACTGGACAACGCTCCAGTCATAATTTCCATAACAACCAGTGCAACATGGGGAAGGGAGGAAAGATGTAGGCCAGAGGGAATAAGCAAGGAATGGACATTGAATCCACCGCCAGAGCTAGAGGGTCCCTCCATCGAGAGCAGAACCTCGGAACCTTCCTGTTTTGTCTTGTCGCCATCAGGTCGATGTAAGGAAGACTCCCATTTCTGAACAATGAGGGTGAACACCTCTGGGTTCAGCTCCCACTCTCCTCTGTCCACTGTGTGTCGACTGAGGAAGTCCGCCATGATGTTGCTACGCCAGGAATGTGCACTGCGGATATGGCAGGAATGTGTTGTTCTGCCCAGTGCAAAATAGCCTTGACCTCCAACCAAGTGGAGAGACTTCTTGTTCCGCCCTGCTTGTTGATGTAAGCTACGGCCATGGCGTTGTCGGACTCCACCCAGACTGGACAGTCTTCCAGCTGAGATGTCCAATGACGAAGGGCATGAAATATAGCCCGAAGCTCCAACACATTGATGGGAAGGAGAGATTCTTCTGGAGACCACTGACCCTGTGCACTCGGGCGAACCAGGACCGCTCCCCATCCGGAAAGGCTGGCATCCATCATCATCGTGGTCCAGAAGGAAACTAGGAAGGACTTACCCTTCAGCAGATTGAAGAGTTCGAGCCACCAGGACAAACATGAAGAGGAAGTGACACCTACGTCTTCAGAAGGTCCGGTCGACCCCTGCACACCTGGATCACAAACCGCTGGAGTACCCTGGTGTGTACCATGGCAAACAGTACCGCCTCTATGGTGGAAATGAAATTCCCCACAAGAGATGACAGCTTCTTGGCTGGAACTGGATCTTGAGCCAGTATCGCAGAAACCCTGTGGGCGATCTGGTGAGCTACCGTGAGAAACACCATGTTCTTCTGGGTATCGAAGAGGAGGCCCAGGAAAACTAGACGTTGGGATGGGACAAGATATGATTTGTCCAAGTTGATGATCCACCCGTGATGGGCGAGAGCATGAATACGTTGCTGAACCTGCTGATGAAGAAGTTCCGCAGAAGAGGCTTTCAGAAGCAGGTTGTCAATGTTAGGAGTAACTCTGATGCCGTCTCGGTGGAGGATGGACACTAAAGCTCCCAGGACACGGTTGAAGACCTGAGGAGCTGTCGTCAGACCAAAGGGAAGAGCTGAGAACTGAAAATGTCCCCGGTCTCAGACAAACCGGAGTTACTGCCGGCTCTCTGGATGAATGGTAATGTGTAAGTAAGCGTCCTTAAGATCCAGAGTTGCAAGGAATTCCCCCGGGGACATGGCAGTAATCACCGTCCGTAGAGACTCCTGGTGATAATGAGTCCGGGTCACAAAGGAACTGAGATCCTTCAAGTCCAAAAAGGGAGGACAACCGCCGTCCTTCTTGGAGACCACAAAGAGGTTTGAGTAAAAACCCATACCTCTGTCCTGAACTGGAACCGGCTCCATAACGTCCTTGTCCAGAAGAGCCTGAACAGTGCAGTCGAACAGATGGCATTTCTCTGCTCCCTGAGGCGTATGAGAAGGAAGAAAGTGAAAAAAGGAGGAAGAGAGACGAAAGGGATCCTGTACCTTTTCATCACTACCTGCAAAACCCATGGGTCCGACACTGAATCCTCCCAAATGCTGTGATAGTGACGCAGATGACCACCCACAGCAGAGTGCGGACCCGAGTTAGGTGAGTCATGCCGAATAAGGCTTGGAAGAATTGGGCTTGGAGGAGACCTTGGGCTTCCATTGCTGTTTGGGCTTGGAGGAGGTACGCGGAGCTGAGGGAACAGTCTGGTAAGCCAGACATGTCTCATTCTGAAAGGAACGAAAATACCAGTTACGCTTAAGTGGTGTTTTCTTCCTAGGAACTAAGGGTATACTCTTACCCCCTGTAGCCTCACTGATCAGATCCTTGAGATCTGGCCCAAACAAAGAAGTGCCTTGAAAAGGCAAGGAGAGAAAAGCTTTCTTAGAAGCAGTATCAGCAGACCAGATCATGAGCCAAAAAGCCCGTCTGGCAACCACAGACATGGTGGAAACCTTAGCCACCAAACGGATGGTATCAAATAAGGTAGCAGAAACATAGTGCTGTGCCTCAGAAATGTTGGCAAGGAGGCGCAAGTTATTCGAAGTAGGAGCATCCTAACAGACAGCAAGAGTGAGCTGTTCAGTCCAGACAGCAATGGCCCAGTTCACCCATGCTGCTGCAAATGCTGGACGCATGGCAGAACCAGCAGTGGCAAAGATGGACTTGAAGGAGACCTCCAGTTTCTTGTCAGTCCAGTCCTTTAGAGCAGACGCATCAGACACTGGAAAGGCAGTAGACTTGGATAGCCTGGAGACAGGAGCATCCATTTTAGGAGGATGAACCTACTGAGCAAGCGCTGCCTCAAAAAACTGAGAGGAGCCCAGAGCAGAACATTCCTAAACATCTGAATCCACCAGGAGTTCCTCTTCAGAAGAATCTGACAAGTCAGGTACTCCCTGATGTTTGGGCAGGGAAGACTTGTCGGAGGAGGGGGTCAGCCAAGAATGGAAGACCCCCTGTAACTGGGATGGAAAGAGTTGCAAAGTGGACCTGAGGTCTCTAGAAACAGCCTTGGACTCTTGCACTCAAACTGGCTCTAATGCATGGCTGGAGGTTTCTGTAAGACTCTCAGGGACATCAGAACATGCTGGGCATAAATGACCTGAGAATTCTCTAGGTAATCGTAAATGATAGGAAGAGCAATGCACAACAGGGATACAGAGTCCCCAGCATCCTTAGTCTTAGGTCTGGCCCCAGGCTCCAATGGTATAGACATTCTCACAGCGTCAATAAACTTATTGTATCAGAAATCACCCAATTACAGTGTGTTTCACCCCAAAAATCACTAAAATAGACTTATCTGGCAAGCGAAGGGTTAATCAGTAGAGGAGAAAAGGAGATTCCAAGCCCTGAGTAGGATACTCATTCTGGAAAGATCACAAAATGGCTGCCGCGGTGAGAGCCAATCAGAAACGAGCGCTCGAAGCAAGCACTCATGGGAAATGTAGTTTTCCCAGAAAAGTACCCCAAACAGTGCCCGAAGCCCCCTGAGCCCCCCAACACACTAGAAACATGAACCAGATGATAGAGCAAGGGCAGACAAGTAAAATGAGCCACCGCTGAAGTCGCTAGGTTAAACAGTTGCAGAGATATGTCCCAAACTGTACAGTCCCATAGGAGTCAATGGAGCAGCTGCGCCTAGGTGGTAAAAATTGAAGGTGTAAAATTAAAAATACATGAAACATTAGTAAAACATGTTAGGATACTCAAAAAAAAACACTGAACCAGTAGAAAAAGTGTCAGAACCCCCCCCCCCCAAATGAATGCCAAACCAGCAGCTAAAGGTTTAAATACCACATAAACCTGCTCCAAACACCCAACAGACATACAGATAGACCCAGTGAGTGCAGGAGTATGCAATAGGAACTCCAAATGAAAAAGCCCTGTATGGAGGGGCACTGTGGGACATGTGGACCTGCAGCACTCAAAGGGTTGCTCACCTTTCCTGCAGATGTTCTGTCTTCAGATTACCATGTTTAAAGAAGAAGCCTCAGTGGGCAACTCCTGAGGAAAGAACTTGTAGCCAAGATTTTACCCCCAGGGCTTAAGGTCCACAAAAAGAACCTGGTCACTAAGCTAGCCACATCTAAGGGCATTGTCAGTTATGGTAATACACTTAATGGTGTTATTCCATTTCTAACAGAAAAATAAAAAAAAAACTTGTAAAGCTATAGCAGAACTGTCCTTTTGCCTGTGTTATCTTCACCAAGGAACAAATCTTTCTGGTTGGCTAGCTGCAGCCAAGGAGGGAAGCTAGGCTCCACCCCCTGCATACAATTCTAGAATTGTTACTGCCTACTTAAAGGGGCGGATCGCCTACCCAGAGTTACCAGTAACCTGTATTGGACGACAGAGAAATCAAGTTAAAAGTACTTATCAGTCTGAAAGGGTTACTGTTAAGGAGGGAGAAACTAGCCTCATGCATCACACTCTGTAGGAAAGGAGGAGGAGGGCCAGTGTAGAACATCCCCTACCATTCCTCTAAATCCTGGGAAAACTGGGCTTTATGGGCTACCATGATATCAGTGTGTGTGTGTGTGTGTGTTATCACACATGTTATCAGTGTGTGTGTGTGTTTGTGTGTGTGTGTTATCACGCATGTTATCAGTGTGTGTGTGTGTGTGGGGGGGCAGCAGCACCAATATGCAGTATACTGAAAGACAAGCATAATAAGAAAAACTTTCACCCGCCCGTATGTGCTCCAGTCTAATATGACTACCACTCATGCCCATTCTTAAAGGCACCACAGACCAAAAGTGTATTAAATGGGATAAAAGGAAAAGAAAATAAACTAAAATGAAATAGAATAAAATCTATTATGGATGCAGCTGTGGTAGTAGGTTTTTTCATAAAAGGAACAATACAGGATATATCTTTCAGCAAAAGATGACAGGTTCTGCAGTTCTTAGGAATGTTTCTCTACAGCTTATTGAAGCTGTGACTCTTCCTTAGATGTTTCTGAGGTTCTGAGTTTACAGTGGTCTGTCTCTGAGTATATATACAATTTTCCACAAACTAATATGGTCATAGCAAGAATAGCAATCACACATGTAGACTAATATGGTTATAACAATAATAGAAACACACATCCTCAATTTCTACATATGGATATAGGCTTAAACTATGAGGTAATATGAATATATTATAGCTTAATTTAAACACTATGAATTTCTGATATTGATAACCTAAGTATAGGCTGAGAAATGCAGAAACCATGATTGACACAATCAGGTGGCTACAACTTGTCAGCTAATCTTACATATATACATACATTTATACATTGCTGGCTGCTGTTTTAGAAAAGTCAAACATTCCATAGATCATATTACTTTTGTCAGAGTAAGAAACAGATTTAAAGGGAAGAAAACTTAAAAGGACAGTTTATATTTCTTACAAATCCCAAACTTACAAAATGAGAGGGAGATTAGGAACAGACAAAAATGAGGAACAGAGTGCCAATCCAGTAATGTGTGTGAATGTGGCTGCCAGATAGACAGGCGCATACTCACAAGACATGTGCACTGTAAATACTGGAGAAATAGTACCATAGACAAGCTGAGCAGAGAAGAAAGGACAATAACGTAAGCCATCTTTTAGCAGACCCAGGATCCATTCAGTTTGCCTTTTAAAGCAAATTTGCTGCCCTCCTGGTAGGAGGATACTTTACCCCATGGTTCCTGTGTTTCACAATGGACAAAATAAAAATCGATTTTCTTTGATTTTCATTCATAACTGCCAGATAAAGACTCTAAGCAGAGCTATATCAAAAAGCAATGCCAATAAGTGATGGGACTTTTGCATTTCCGCTGTACTATGATTAAATAAAATGTTTAGCAAATTGCAATACAGGTTTCTGTGATATTCAAAATATACATTTTCTTTATTTTAAATATAAGTGAAAAATGAGACACTTCTACATATCATGGCGCTAACACGGAGCTCATCTTACCTTTTGTAGATAAATAGCCTTTTGTTCTAGACTCTCCTCTCTCTGGGCTTCTAAAATGAAATATTCCGTCTCTATAACAAAAAAATATTTTAGAGGAGTTAGTAAAATAGCATACCTATCAATTTGAAGGAATTTTTAATATAAATCATTTTTCTATTTGTTGATTGAGGGAAGCAGGGACTATGGGAGTATAGCATCCTCCCCCAGGAGGCAGGGTACATAAAAGTGAAACTCCTCCAACACTGAGCCCTACCTATATAGCCCTCCCCACACTCAGCTAGTTCAGTTTAAATTTAGCAGTGCAGAGAAGATGTAAAGATACCATGACAGATAGCCACAGAAATGGCACGGCATCCCTACCTAGAATACTGTGGAACAACATTTTCTCAGGGTGGGTTGCCCTGTCTCCCTCAGTTGATGAGTATAAAAATCTATGTTTCCCTTGCAAGAATTGAGGGATACAAGGGCCATGAAGATGTCCCAAAGTAGTCCCAACAACACAGGGAGGGAAAGAAAACTAGAGAATGGCATCCTGCAAATTGTTGCAACCAAAACTGGCATCTTGGGATACAAAAACTTTTCTTAAAGGTATGAAGAGATGACCAGGTCGCTCTGCCTTGAAGACTTGATCCACAGAAGCTTGATGTTTCATGGCCCCTGAAGGACTCAATGAATGTTTAGAATGAGCTATAACTCGTATTGTAGTTAGACGAGACTTGAGAAGATTATTGGTCTAACAGTCCATTTAAGTCAGTGGCTATAGAAGCAGCTATACCGTTTTTAGGGCCTTCATGGAGAAGTTTTCAGCTTGCCTGAAAGAGTTATCTCAGACAGAGTGTTTAAAGGGTTAATAATATTTTATATAAAATAAAAAGTAATATTGTAGCTAATCAAAAAATAAACCCATCAATGCCAGTCTGATCTCTCAAACCTTTATGGTTTGAGAGATATACGGTGATAAAGCTCCCCACTCACTGATGTCAGTATCACAGTCCCACTAGGGAGACCTAGTGTTCCTGTGCTTCCTTCTTCTGTTTGGAGGTTAGCCGGCATGTTTGCGGCTACTTCCGCATTTCTGACGTCAGGGAACGGGCACTGTGTCAGGCTCCTCTTTATGGGCCTATTCTGTTTAGCCTAATTGGTTTCTGCCCTTATCGGTGGGTTTATTAACCTTCTTGGGCCTAGGAGTCATTGCTCTTATGTGGTGTTTCGGCTAGTGTCTCTTGTGCTCCGTTGTGCCCCGTACTTTATCTGAGAATCAGCTCCGTGTATGATCCGGCTTGTCTGACTACCCTGTACGGTTCTGACCTGTGGCTCTGGCTGACTACTAGCTCCATGTAGACCGCGGCTTGTCTGACTACCCACATCGGTTCTGACCTGTGGCTCTGGATGACTTACTCGCTTTGTGTAGTCCCCGGTTTGTCTGACCTCTGGCTCTTGCTGCCTATCGCTCCAAGTAGTCCCCTGCTTGTCTGACATTTTGCTCTGGCTGACTACTTGCTCTGTACTCTCCAAATGTGCCTGACCATCAGTCTCAATGTTCCGTGGTTCAGGCCTGCTCTCGCTCCTTGTTGCCTATGGTTGCCTGACCTGGGGTGGAGTCTTGTGCATCAGTTACTGTTCCCTCTGGTGTTCCACCTGAACCTCTGTCCTAGTCTCCGGTATCTCGCAGTAGTACAGTGCGCAGCATAGTGTGCAGCTCCGGGTAGGAGCCTGGTCCTATCATCCTGTGTGGGCTATACTATAATTGCTGTACTTAATAAATAAAGGTGGTTATACATTTTATGATCGTGTCTGTCCTTCTTTGCCTGAAAACCGTGACAGTACATAAGGGCCATGTCTCCTGATGGTTCAGGCAGTCCACCTAATCTAAGCATCCTATCCAGGATGGATTCTCAAGTTCAGGGAATAGATCAGTTGTCTTTCTCTATACAGACACTGTTAAATCGCGCAGCTCACCTAGATCCCTTTACCCAAAAATCAGTGGCGCCTCCAGTATCTGAGCCTGTTGTGGCCACAACCTCCGAAGCTGGCGTGACTAGAGGTTTGTCGGAGTCACAGTACCTTATACTCAGTGCTGCTGCTTCGGGCGACGCTGAGAATCTATGGCCCGAAATGACACTTCGGCATCATCCCAAGTGTCACTTCTGGCGATTGGCTTGGGCGCGCTTGGCGTCTTCATCGGCTGTCCGTGTCCTCTCGCTAAGCGGGCTGGCTGCTCAGGATGATGCAGGAGTAGAACTGGGGGTTGACGCATCTCTGCTTGTCGTGTCATTTGCGGGCGCGAAGCTGCGTATTTACACAGACCACAAATCTTATTCAGGCTGGTCTGGCTTGTCTCCTCCTATCTACTCCCTGGCTGAGTATAAAAGGGTACTGGATCCTTATCCAGTTACAGCTACCCTTATGTTGTTGTCCTGTGCAGTTATAGTAGTTTGAGTTCCTGATCTCCTGTGTATGACCCTTGCTTGTCTGACTATCCAATCTGGTGCTGACCTGGAGCTCTATCCATCTACCCTCTTGGTGTTGCATCTAAATTAGTGGACATCCTATCTGGTGCAGACCTGTAGCTCTGGCTGACTACCCGCTCTGTGAATGACCCTGGCCTGCCTGACTATCCAATCTGGTGCTGACCTGGGGCTCTGTCCATCTATCCTCTCGCTGTTGCCTCTTGACTAGTGGACATCCTATCTGGTGCAGATCTGTGGCTCTGGTGGATTCCAGCATACTGACTGCAGGCGTGAGTCAGTGGCCTCCCTGATTGCACTCAGTTTGGGAGACCATCGAGGTCTATTTGGTATTTCTCCAGAGAAGTGAGATGACCAGTGGCTTCAGCCTAGTCTCTTGCAGCTGGGGTTGACCTTAGGCTAGCTCCTATTTCTGATCGTTTCTAGCCTCTTGAGTCACCCTCTGCTCTTGCTATTTGATGTCATCTTATTCTAATAAAAGGGATTTAAATTTTACCGTCTGACTCTTGTCTATTCTTGCTGATGCTGACAGTCGGGCTCCACTCCATTACCCCAAAGATTTGATGGGGAACCTACTCTGTGCCGGGGGTTCCTAAATAAGCTGGGAATTTTTTGGAAATGGTACCACACGCATTCCCCACTGAGCGAAGTAGGGTGGGATTCCTGATCTCCTTTCTATCTGGCAAGGCAATGGCCTGGGCCAACCCACTATGGGAGACTGAAAAACCCATAATTCATAACTTTACTGAATTTGTGGCCTCGTTTCAGAGAGTCTTTGATGTTTCTGGGCACGCAACCTCCATGGCCAAATGACTCATGACAATACGGTAGGGCTCACGTACAGTGGCAACGTACACTATAGAGTTTCGTACTCTGGTAGAGGAGGTTGGATGGAACAATGAATCCCTTGTAGCAGCATTCTCCCAGGGCTTGTGTGACACCATTAAAGAAAAGAGGGCAGCTTGAGACCTGCCTGGTGACCTGGAGGAGCTAATCTCAGTCACCATCTTGTTAGATATGAGAACTCGTGAGAGGCCTTCGTTCAAGGAGCATGTACATAAACCGTTGCCTCAGTTGGCACCTAGCTTCTTACGCCCACCCTGTCCTCCCTCACCTCCCATACCTCCTAGTTCTGACCCCGGCAGGGGGGAGCGATGCAGCTAGTCTTCACACGCCTTTCGATGGAAGAGAGGGCTCAGCGCAGGAGGAGGGGCCTTTGCTTATACTGTGGGGAACCAGGCCATATGTTGCATGCTTGCCCTATCCGGCCGGGAAACGCTCGCACCTAGGGTTAGGTAGGGGACAGACCCTGTGTGAAATTTCACAGTCTCCAGAAAGACTACAGGACAAACCTATTCTTGAAGTAGTATTGTATTGGGCAGAGTGCCTCCGGGACCGCTGGCTTTTTCATGGATGCAGACTATGCAGCCAAGCACTCTATCCCATTGCTGCCTCGCTCCGCTCCATTGGCAATTGAGGCCATTGACGGCCGACCCCTACAGCTGGCACACATTATGCATGAGACTCATCCCTGGTCTCTAAGGGTAGGGGCACTCTACATGGAGACACAACAGTTCCAAGTCATACATTCTCCCCATCATTCCATCATTCTGGGTTTTCCCTGGATGCAGACTCACAACCCAAGAATTGATTGGCAGACTTGCGATATTCTGTCATGGTCTTCTCAATACACAAAGCCTTGCTCCAGCAGCCTAACAGGATATTATGTACCTCTACCTCTTTACCTGCTGAGTACCAGTCCTACAAAGGGGTATGTAATAAGGTAGAGGCCAGTACGTTACCTCCACACAGGCCTTACGATTGTACGGTTGATCTGGTACCAGAGGACAGACCGCTTGTCGGTGGTGGAGAACAAGGCCATGGAGGATTATGTGACTGACGCTCTAGCCAGTGGAATTATGTAATGGTTTTCAAGACACTCAGACCAGTAGGTAAAATAAAACACAGTTTTATTAAACAAAAAAAATAAAAGAAAGGATTGCCCTCTATAGGCAGCACTGAGTAATAGCAAGTAGGCTGTATTGGCCCAATATACAGATAATAACTTTACAGATACTGTCACATAACAGATACTGAGGACAGAGAACACAAGGGTTAACACAGTAATCAGTCCATCTCAGTTGTGGTGTTTGGCACGCCCTAGGTGGTAATTTAGGCAGTGAGTGGTGTAGTTGACACAACATCTTAAGTACATAAAATGGAGATAACTGCTTCAGCAAAAGGAAACTGCGACCCGGACCCTGCAGCCACTTGAGCCTGTAGCCCCCACCGGCGTAGTAACGGGAGCAACTGAATTGCAAGAGCTGAGCCAATAGCTCCCACGGGCGTAGTAACGGTAGCAGCTGGATGGCAAGTGCTTGAGCCAATAGCCCCCTCGGGCGTAATAACGGAAACAACCGGATTGCAAGAGCTTTGAGCCAATAGCCCCCATGGGCGTAATAATGGAAGTAACTGGATTGCAAGAGCTTGAGCCAATAGCCCCCATGGGCGTAGTATGGAAGCAACCGGATTGCAAGAGCTTTGAGCCAATAGCCCCCATGGGCGTAATAACGGAAACAACTGGATTGCAAGAGCTTGAGACAATAGCCCCCACGGGCGTAATAACGGAGAATAGCACTGAACGAGCTAGAGCCCTGGCGCCTATTCCGGGCGCTGTAACTTAGACCAACTATACTGCAAGGAGTAGAATGAACCGTCGCCTCACAAGGCTAGGATGGACCGGCTCAGCAGTAATAGTCGCTGTAAGGTAACGGCTCTGCAAGAGTAAGCTATAGCTCTGTATCAGTGACTGGAGGCTCAGTATAGGAAGCACAGCTCTTCATGGTAAACGCAGGCTCAGCAATCAGGGGCGCAGTTCTGCACGGGTTAACGGGCTAAGTTAGCAGGAGTACAGCTCTGAACGGGTTAACGGGCTCAGCTAGCAGGAGTACAGCTCTGCATGGGTTAACGGGCTCAGCCAGCAGGAGTAAAGCTCCGCACGGGTTAACGGAGGCTCACACTCTGCCGTGCCACAATCACAGGAGATAGTCAGAATGTCGCCTCGGCGACAGCAGGAAGCTGGAACGCTGTCGGGGTGGTAGTAAGCCGGTGCAGGTCACAGAGCAGGAACATCAGCCAGGCCGGGTCGAATCACGGAGCAGGGTGCTCAGACAAGCCAGATCAGGTCAGGAGCAGGAACGTCAGCCAGGCCGGGACGAATCACAGAGCAGGGTTCTCAGACAAGCCAGATCAGGTCACGAGCAGGAACGTCATCCAGGCCGGGTCAGATCACGGACCAGGAACACAGGAGTGTAGTCAGAACAGGACAAGTCGGTACACCGGTATCAGGAACACAGCACAGCAATACTGGCTCAGGAACACCACGAAAGGGCACTTGACAGGTGCCAATGGCAGGTATAAAAAGGTCACCAGGGGTGGGCCAAACAGGCTCAACCAATAGGAGCGCGGCACAAGCGAGAGTGACAGAAGGAAATCACGGGCACCGTGATACATTACCCAGAAGTCTTCCTCACATGCAGGCGCAGGTTTCTTTTTTGTTAAGAAAAAAGATGGGGAGCTTCGACCATGCATCGATTTCAGGGGTCTGAATAAACTGATGGTAAAAAACGCTTATCCGATACCACTGATCACGGATCTATTTGATTGTATCAAAGGCTCTACTGTTTTCACGAAACATGACTTGAGGGCCGCGTATAATTTGGTATGAATAAAAGAAGGCCATGAGTGGAAGATAGAGTTTAACACCCGGAGCGGGCACTATGAACATTTGGTGATGCCTTTCGGATTGTGCAATGCTCCCGCTGTCTTCCAGGAATTAATTAATGACGTTTTGTGAGACCTACTACAGAGTTGTGTTGTAGTATATCTGGATGATATACTCATCCATTTTCCTACCTTGGAGGCACATAGAGCAGATGTAGCCTGGGTCCTACAACAGGTTGTTCTGCAAGCTAGAAAAATGTGAATTCCACAAATCCCAGGTGACTCTTAGGATACGTGATTTCATCCTCTGGCCTAGCCATGGATCCACAAAAACTGTATGCCATCTTACAGTGGCCACTTCCAGTAGGGCTAAGGTCCATACAGAGGTTCCTGGGCTTCACTAATTACTAGAGGAAGTTCATACTAAACTTCTCCACAGTAGTCAAAACACTTAAGGACGTGACTCAGAAGGGGGCTAACCCTTCAGACTGGGCACCAGAAGCCTTGCAGGCATTTGAGGACTTGAAGTTGGCTATTGTCCCACCCGAATCCTACCCTACCCTTCACCCTGGAGGTTGACGCTTCAGAGTCTGGAGTAGGCGGTTTGCTGTCCCAGCGCGCAGGCCCTGGGAAACCGCTGCTCCGTGCATTTTTTTTCTAAGAAATTGTCTAAGGCTGAGAGTTTATATGATGTGGGAGATTGTGAACTACTCGCCATCATCCTTACCTTGAAAGAATGGCGATGTCTGTTGGAGGGGACCACTGTTCCAATCCTGATACTGACTGATCACAAGAACCTCACATACTTGTCTGAGGCGAAGAGGTTGTCTCCTCGTCAAGCCAGATGAGCTATATTCCTCTCGAGGTTTAATTTTGTGGTCTCCTACCACCCTGGTACAAAACAATTAGAGTAGATGCTCTCTCTTGACAATTTGAGGGGCCGAGTCCCAGCTAGAGTCTCCTCCGGTATGTATTATTCCTCCTAACCGCATCTTGGCTACTATACATATCAGTATTACATCTCTGTTGGGTGAGGAGATTTTGGCTGCTCAAGCTTCCTCCCCGGCGGAGAAGCCTAATGGGAAGTGTTTTGTGCCTGAATCCCTCCATACCAGACTGCTGGAGACGTACCATTCCTTGAAGGCTGCAGGGCACGTTGATAGATATCAAATGATATGGTCTATGACCTGACACTTTTGGTGGCCCAGCCTGAGGGTGGATTGTTCCGCATTTGTTGCCGCATTTTCCACTTGTGAGCAGACCAAGACTCCTAGACATCTTCTAGTTGGTCTCCTGCAACCCATCCCTAATGGGGAGCATCCATGGTCTCACTTATCTATTAACTTTATGGTAGAGTTGTCTGTCTCAGAGGGTTACACTGTCATCCTCATGACTGCAGATATATTTTCCAAGATGGCCCATTTTGTGCCACTGAAGTAAGGAGTTGGCCGAAATCTTTGCTAAGGAGGTGGTTAGTCTTCATGGTATACCCAAAGTGGTGGTCTCGGCTCGTGGGAGCCAGTTTGCTTTGCGTTTTTGGAGAGCCTTTTGCAGTCAGATGGGGATCCAGCTCTCGTTCTCCTCGGCTTACCACCCACAGTCTAACGGTGCTGCAGAGAGGTCTAATCAGGCGCTGGAACAGTTTCTCCATTGTTTTATCTCCAACCATCATAACAATTTGGCGAACCTCTTACCGTGGGCAGGGCTTGCCAGAAATAGTGAGATGAATTCCTCCTCTCTGAACTCTCCCTTCCTGATTAAATATGGGTCCCAACCTTCTCTCCTACCTGAGTCCTTCGAGGTGCAAAATATTCTTGGTCTGGAGGAGCACTTGAGGGTGCTCCGTTCCACGTTGGTACGGGTTCACAGATCCCTGCAGAGTTCCACGATGCACTATAAGAGACAAGCAGCCCGTACACGTCTACCGGATCCAGTGTTCCAGGTGGGAGAGAGAGTATGGTTGTCCTCACGCAATTTCCATCTCCAGGTGCCTTGTAAAAAGCTGGCTCCCTGATTTGTGGACCTATTTTAGGTTCTCAGCAAGATTAACCCTGTAACTTATGCCCTCGACCTCCCCGCTAACATGCGCATTTTTAATGGGTTCCATGTATTGCTATTGAAACCACTGGTCTGTAACAGATATACTACTGCTCCTGTCCGTCCAAGTGGGGGACCATGAGGAGTATGAGGTACAAAGTCTTTTGGACTCTCACAGGGTCAGAGGACAGGTCCAATATGTAGTCCATTGGAAAGGGTATGGACCTGAGGAGCGTTCCTGGGTCACTAAGAGAGATCTACATGCAACTGCCCTTCTCCGTGAATTCCACTACCTAAATTCCTCTGGTGCTGGTTCTCTTCTGCGGGGGTACTATCACAGTCCCACTAGGGAGACCTAGTGTTCCTGTGCTTCCTTCTGTTTGGAGGTTGGCCGGCATGTTTGCGGCTACTTCCGCATTTCTGATGTCAAGGAATGGGCACTGTGTCAGGCGTCTCTTTATGGGCCTATTCTGTTTAGCCTAATTGGTTTACACCCTTATCGACACCTTTATTAACCTCCTTGGGTCTATGAGTCATTGCCCTTAAGTGGTGTTTCCACTAGTGTCTCTTGTGCTCCCTTGTGACCCGTGCTTTATCTGAGAATCCGCTCTGTGTTTGATCCGGCTTGTCTGACTACCCACATCAGTTCTGACCTGTGGCTCTGGATGACTAACTTGCTCCGTGTGGTCCCCGGGTTTGTCTGACCTCCGGCTCTTGCTGCCTATCGCTCGGTGTAGTCCCCGGCTTGTCTGACCTGTGGCACTGGCTGACTACTTGCTCTGTACCCTCTGAACATGCCTGATCATCAGTCTCAGTGTTCCGTGGTTCAGGCCTGTTCTCGCTCCCTGTTGCCTCTGGTCGCGTGACCCGGGGTGGATACTTGTGCATCAGTTACTGTTCCCTCTGGTGTTCCACCCGCACCTCGGTCCTAGTCTCCGGTATCTCGTAGCAGTGCAGTGCGCAGCTCCAGGAAGGAGCCCGGTCCTATCATCCTGTGTTCTGGGGTTGTGCGGGTTATACTATTATTGCTGTACTTAATAAATAAAGGGGATTATACATTTTATGATCGTGTCTGTCGTCCTTTGCCTGAAAACTGTGACAGTCAGCTGTAAAGCTGACAGAAGGAGATTAGAGTCGGTCGACATGAGGTGGTTCTTCAGTAGAGCCAAAATACCACAATCTAAAAAGAAATACTTCACTGGAATGGTCTACAAAATGTGCTTGCAAACCAGACCATTCCAATTATTTCTTTAGATTGTGGTATTTCAACACTGCTGAAAAGCCACCTGCCGGTCCTGGGACCAGGAGAATCTTCTGTCAGCTATAGGCTGACGTCAGTGCAAGGGGAGGGAAGGGGAACTTTAAAACGTTATATCTCTCAAACCATAAAGGTTTGAGAGATCGGACTGGCATCAATGGATTTATTTTTTGATTATCTACAATATTACTTTTATTTATATAAGAAATTACTAACCCTTTAAGTCATCTGACCACATATAGGGTATGAAGGACAACATCCTTAGGATTGAGTGGGCTAGGACAGAAGGAAGAAAGAATCAATTCTTATTTGATGTGAAAAGAGGAAACCAATTAAAGTTGAAATATTGGAACAGTCTGTAAGACCACTTCATCTGGATGGAAGAGCGTATGTGTAGATTTGCAGGATAGACCACAGACTTCTGAGACTTGCCTTGTTGAAGAAATAGCAGTGGGAAAAACAAAAATTCTGAGAGAATCTGAAGACTAGGGTTCAAAGGGAGTTGATTGAAGAACCTCCAGGAAAAGATTTAAGTCCCAAGGAGAGGTAGGGGTTTGATAAAGAGAAAATATGCGAGTAACATCTTGGAAGAAAGTCTGAATTCCAGGAATCCCAGAAATCTTCAGGCCGAAATTTGCCTGCAAAAAGTCCAGAATCCAGAACAGAGTAACCACACTAGAAGAAAAGTCTTTTAGAAGGGGAGATTTTTTGCTTATGGGTGAACACATATGTAACTCCTTAGCAGTGATGAAATTGACTTATGATGTACATGGACAATGGGAACAACTTTAAAAAAAACAAAAAAACAACAATCATACATTTGTGAAATGTGTTAGGCATTTTGTTCCTCTTCGTTTGATATCTCCAGGGCCAGCCTCTATAAGCTTTTAAATCACTGCAATAAAATTTACTTTCCTGGTTATTTGTCAGCATTCAAAAAAGTTAATCCTCTCTCTGGGTGAGGAGAGTAATTTTCCCAAAGATTTTAAAACAACCCTGAACAACACTGAAGGGAAGAAACCTGGTGAATGCTGACATATGGCCAAGAACACCAAATAACAGTAAGCTTAACCACTTAAGGACCGGACGATAGCGCATGTGGCAGGCACTTAAAGACCACGGACCATTTTTTTTTTTTCTAAATCGGATTCAGGGCTCATCGAACGGCGTGCAGCTGCACGGGGAGCCATGAATTCCATGACGGCCCTGGCATGACATGGGTCCTTATGGCTCGCCCACCCATGATATGCCAGGACCATTAAGGGTCCTTAAGGGGTTAAAAGTATACGTCATAATTCTCCAATGATTATCCTACCATAGGACAAGAACACAACAGAAAACCCCACACAGAGAAATGTATAAAGAATTATGTTAATTGGATCTTAGGCCAAAGACACAAAAATGATGAAGAACTCTGCAAGGCTGAGTCTCGAACATCCAGTTTGAAGTTATTTGGTAAAGAAGAAAATTGAAGCCCAAGAGACACTTTCTCTGTGCAAGATACTTTCCGTCTTATACTACTGACAGTCAAATAAAGCTTCATCTCCAATGGGAGAGTTAGTGCAGTAATGAATCGGGCTCCCGGGGAAGTTAAAACCCTTGCTGCAGTCAAGAGACTGTTGGCTTGGTTGATCAACTGACCCAACTGGCTCAGGAAGTTGATGGTCTGATCCTGACTCAGACCGAAAGTGGATGTTTAGATACTAAAAAATCCTTTTTCCTTTTTCTGAGCGACCATGGGCAAAGAAAGCTGACAAACATTTTTGATGCTGTCACTATTGCAAAGGGAATGCAGATGACATGAAAGTGTATCCAGTTCAAATCAAACTTGAGGAATTGTTGATGGATCTGAATAAATATGAAAATAAGCATCTTTTAGGTCTACAGTGACCATCCAGTTCAAAGGCCAAACTTCAAAGATGATATTGAAATGAATTCTTGAAAGATCTTGCATGAAGTAGTCTGCTGAGCTTCTTGCAGTCGTATGCAGGACACCAGTCCCCTGATAGCTTCCTGGTGAATAAGAGTGTCAAATAAATTCCCTTTTCTTGGAACACTTAAATGGATTGAAAATGATGGCCGGACCATTTTATAAAAAAAGGGATTTGAACTCTACAGTGTAGCCATTCTTTACAGTGGAAATGACTCTCTGATCAAAAATCTCTTTGCACCACAACTCCTGGAAACAACTCAGCCTTCCTCCTACCCCTTAGTGCAGGGTGTTGTCTGCCCTCATTTCTATGCATGAGATCTAGATACTCTTTTCCCAGTCTGTTGGCTCAGAACACCCAAAAAAGCTTAGCTAACTTTTTGGCTTTGATTTTAGAATACAAATTCTAAAAACTGGCCAAAAATTTAGCTAAGCCAATGACATTTGTCCCTTGCTCTCTTAGTAACATAGTAAATTAGGTTGAAAAAAGACACAAGTCCATCAAGTTCAACCTTCTCCTCATACCCCAGTAACTGAGAATTTTATAGCTTTCCTGCTACCAATTAAGTTAGTCTTTGTCAGACCTTCCTGATCTGACTACTGATAAACAATATAGCTCTGTATGTTCCCTTTTGAAAGAAATGTGTCTTATCTTCTCTTAAATTTTTCCATTGTATCTGCCATAACCACCTCCTTGGGCAATGAATTCCACAATTCAACAGACCTTACTGTAAAAAAAAAACCCTTCCTCTGCTGAAGTCTAACCCTCCTTTCCTCTAATCTCAAGAGGTGTCCCATGGTCACCTGATCAGGTCTTGGAATAAATAGCTCACTGCAGAGATCCTTGTATTGACCTCTGATATACTTGTACAATGTGATAAGGTCTCCTCCTAGTTGTCTTTTCTCTAGAGTAAATAAACCACTTTGTCTAGTCATTCCTCATATGTCAAGTCCTCCATTCCCTTAATTAATTATGTTGCTCTTTGCTGTACCCTCTCTAGTTCTAGTATATCCTTTTTCAGAACCGGTGCCAAAAATTGCACTGCATACTCAAGGTGAGGTCTTACCAATGATTTGTATAATGGCAAAATAATGTTATCCACTCTTGCTTTGATACCTCTTTTTATGCAAGACAGGATTTTGTTTGCCTTTGCTACTGCTGTTTGACACTGGCCACTGTTTCCAAGTTTGTAGTTGACAAGGATACCCAGGTCTTTCTCTAGCGATGAGTCACCTAAAATTATTCCATTAAGTTCATAAGTAGCCTTGGGATTGTTTCCTCCCAAATGCATGGCTTTACACTTCCCCACATTAAACTTCATATTCCATTTGTTTGCCCAATCTGACATTGTATGTAAGTCCCTCTGTAGAGAGAAAATATCCTGTTCTGAATTAATGACCTTGCATAATTTAGTATCATCTGCAAATATTGATATTTTGCTTTCTATGTAAATGCTTTTCCCTCCTTCATGGGTGTTATAGCCATTTCATCAGAAGCCAGTCCACAGCACTGCTTGAACACTAGCCAAGAGTACTGCTTTGTTCAACAGCTGATTGGCTACATGCTTGGAGCTGGCATATGCAGTCTGATAACTGCCAGAAAGGGAAGGGGGATATTTCATAGCTCCAGATTTAGTGAACAAATGTGAGCAGCCACTTGCCTAAAAGAATGGATAGGGTTGCTTAAACGATTTACGGGTACTATCTAGCCAGGTCCTGTCTCTCAGAAATACAGCCACAATTCAATGCGGAAGTGATACAGCTCATACAGCTGTACAATGTAAGTCTGCTCACTGGAAGGCAGGATCTGACAGACTCTGAGAAGACATGGAGAGGCAATCAATAAAGTGAGCAGCAACTTCTCTCTCTGGACATAAAAAAGAGAAAGAAAGAGAAGGGAAGCAGGGACTGATGCATGGACAGATACATACACACATAGCAAACATACAGGGTCCCTTTAGATAGTTTTTATTTTTCACAGCTCAAAATTAAATGGGGGGGGTCGCCTTATATTCCGCATCATCCAGTAATTTTGCTGACTACCTTATAATTTCAACAGGAGATGCCTACAACAAATAAGTCCCTCAAGATGTAAGAAGGGTAACAATGCTCATTACTGCTGAAACATAAATAAAAAATACAAATGTTTGATGGATGGTACACAAATTTGAAAGTATTACAATTAAAAAGGCAACAAAAAAGATTGTTAAAAGCCAATGCAAAAGTACTCAAGTAACAAAAAGCACAGAACATTCTACGAACTGTGCTTTGTTGATTACATGACAACCGCCAAATTAAAGCATTTTTTGATCAATCAATTCATAAGTGATTTGTTATGTTTTTGGATTGATCAAGATTACTCTGCAAGCTTAAAACAAGAGAAACCCCTCATAGATATGTGATCCTTATCATCCTACTGCTGGAGTAAAGCGGAACTTTCATCCGCTATAAAGTCGCCCTGCTATAATTAAGCAGGTAGTGACTAGCTTCTCAATATATATTTTACCTTTCAAAAGTAGCCCGAAAAGAAACCCATCATTGAAGGAGACTGACCGCCGGGTTAGCGCAGTCTGCATGCCTGCACCATCAGTCCCTTCCAGTAAACATATGATGCAGTGCAGTCTACACAGTGGAGACCAGGACTGATAGCGCAGGTGTGCACACAAGATGTCTGCGCTGTAGCCTGTGTTCCGGTCTCGTTCAATGATGGGTTTCTTTACATCGGGCTTCTTTTAAAAGATAAAATATATATTGAGAAGCTAGTCGCTACCTGCTTAATTATAGCAGGGCGACTTTATAGCGGATGAAAGTTCCGCTTTAAGCATAATTTATGATTACAGAGTAGGAATATGCAATATTAAAATTAAATTCATACTTACGAAGATCTTCAAGTGGTTGTTGGTGTGCAAAATTCTTTTCTAGAAATAAGGAAAGAAATTGACAAATTAATACAAAACACACAACATTCAGACAAAATACAGAAAATGTGCACCTAATAAATCTGTATTGACATTGGGCTAAACCTTGTAAGGGACCTCTGGAGCTAGGCATGTCATAAATGACACTTGTTCGGGCCAGTGAAGAACATCTTCAGTCCTATTGAGCACATCAGAGTCTCTTTGGGGGACTTCATAGTTTGCAAGAATGCAAGTGTGAAAGACAAACAGAGGTTAGAGGCACCAGAGGTATTGGGACTGTTAAACAGAAAATGACAATCAAAATGTAAAGAAAAGAGTGATGGTAACCTGCAAAATATGCAAAAAGTACATACTTCTTCGGAGAGACTGAAGCTGATGTACTAAAGAGAACGGACGTAATTATGGAACAAACCAACTGCACCCTAAGGGGTCAAATACAAATTGCCCAATCATTCACTGATTTCAATGGGGCTTTTAACCACTTGAATGCTAGAGGTCTCCAATAATTTACAAAGCAATACACCAGAGACCCCACTATCATTGGGGGACACCATTTAACTTACTGGGAAATTTGTTTTCTCCCCTATGTTGCAGTTACTCAAGAACTACTCCATTTCTTCTTAGTAGATCACCCTGGTAAGTGTCTGCATGGCATGACATTCATAGTCTATAACACTAAGGCCGAGATTCATCAAGATGCGGAAAAAGCAGTGTATCAAATACACTGCTCTTCACCGCGATCATTGATGGATACCTACAGGTATTAATGATTTGGAGTGTTTCCCTGCTTTGCGTATGTGAAGCAGAAAAACCCACGCATATGCATAAACAAAAATGTGTATGCATGTGTTCACCCCATACATTGGCATGGGATCCACCAGATTGAAGCTAGCGGATCTATCTGGCCATCGCTTACTGAAGAATAAGCGATAGCCTCATACAATCCGTAAGTTGCTGAATGGGTGAATGAATGGTTAATGTGCAAAGAAATCCTCAGATTTTCTTGTGCATTAAGCCATTCGCACCTTGATGAATCCCAGCCTATATAACTAAGATTTCTTTAAAAAACATGGTCAGTACAACATCTATATATTTTTGAAAGTTCTTAGAATCAGTGGGACTTTATTTCTCCCGTACTGTGCTGCTGGTTTGCTCCAGAATTCATTCACTTTTTGTTGGCAGCTGGGGAGGACTCAAGGTGAACACTCTATAGGCCTTATTTATTAAGCTAAAGAAGTGAATTTTGGTGCAAACTAACTACATTTGAATGCTAGAAATCCTCCGACACAATGGGGGTTATGCACTAAGGTTTGATAAACAGGTGATAAAGTGGCGATCACTTCTCCAGTGATATCACTTGCTAAGTTATTCATTGGAGTCTATGCATTAAGATTTCTATAAATTAAGAAATCTTAGTGCATAGGCTCCATAGAATAATACTGAAATTGGAGACGTGATATCACTGGAGAAGTTTTCTCCACTTTATCATCTATTTATCACATCTTATTGCAACTACCAAAAGTGCTGAAAACCTCAAGGGTTTAAATCAGCAGAAATTTACATAATGTTCATTTTAATCTTATGGCGCAGTTGATTTGCTCCAGAATTGCATCTCTTTAGTAGGAATGGGCATACACTTTCACACAAAAAAAAAATAAGGAAAAACTGCACTTTCTGCCTTCTGTGGTAAATCCTGTGAAAAGTGATTTTTTTTCTGTTTCAATACCAGGTCCTGAAGTTTTAGTAGAATCAATACTTTGGAGACCTAGGTGGTTAAACATTTAAAGGAGCAGTAAACTCTTTTTATGAAAAAATATATATTGTAGGGATTTTCCTGTTGAGTAAAATAAGGGTGCTCCCACTGCCGAGAGATTTATATTTTCAGAGTTATTACAGTTTAAACCCATGTTTTTTTACATTAGCAGTGCCCTCAAGTGGTCAAATTCTAATTAGATTTCCTGATTCTAAAGGAGAGAAAAGTCAGAGACATACAGTTCTGCATAGAATGTGATAGAAACTGCCTGTCACTTCCTGTCAGTTAGAACTATCAGGAATAATTATCTGATCTGCTATAAAGTTTAAATAAAACATCTGACAGCAGTGGGAGTGACTGTTTTATTCAGCAGGAAATGCTCTACAAAATATGTATTTTCATAAAAAAAAAGTTTACTGCTCCTTTAAAAAACAAACAAACATTCTCCTGTACAATTCTGTGCAATTTGGAAGAATGTGATCTGTGTGAAACATGTACAGAATGGCATATCTTATTAGGAGGATAGCAACTCCTGTAGTTTTCTCAAACCCCCCCATTATCGTCAGTGGGAGTTAATCAGAGAGAACTACCAGATCTGCTTTTCTTCTCCTTTAGTAGAATAAGGTCTTATGTACTCTTCTGAAATTGTAAATATTAATTTCAACAATTAGGGAGTATAAATAATCCCTCATCTTCAGACAAGACAATGATAAATTAAATGATAACACACATTTTTAAAATTGAATGCAAGGGAAATTCATTATAAAAGATCAATGTGTAAAGCAGATTTATATTGATTTTTTTACTCATGTTTTCCTGACAAGGCTGTTTCAGCGTAAGTGTCATTTATGTGAACTCAGAGCCTTTTAATGTAGCGATTAGAGGATTAATGATTCAGTCTTTGCTGCATGAAACAGCATTCTACAAGAACATATTTATTATATACTATAAACAGAGATGCATATTTTGGTACTGGAGATCAATAAGTCCAAAGTGATACATTTTATTTACACACAGTTTCTATTTGTGGAAAACACTGGGCAGAATGGATACATTCAGAACAACTGAATCATAGGGGATAACGTTCCTAATGGTTCAAAAAATTCCCATGGATTTAAATCAAGCTATATATATATATCTATATCTATAAAAGAGAAAGGCTCATTGCATAATTTATGTCTCCTCAGGAGACACACACACCCAGGGGTGGCAATAAGGAGGAGTTACAGCTCCCATTGGGTAATTCAATTGGGGCGTGATTTTCACAGGAGTTGCAGTAGTGCAGGGAGTTGGTCCGTCCCCACTCTCCATCCCGCCCACCACTATTTAACTGAGGACAAAAACACAATGGCTGCCACTTGCTCCTACACCACACACATGCTCCACTCACACAGCACCAAACAAATACACACACCACCAAACACACACAGCATCAAACACACACACAGCAACACACACCCCAAACACACACAGCACCAAACACACACACCCCAACCACACACAGCTTCAAACACACACACAGTATCAAACACACAGTGCCATAAAGGGATCCCATACATTGCAACCCAATGCATGGAATTCCTTTCTGGCAGTCAAAGGGTTAAGGCTGTCACTACGTTTCTGCTTCCCTACTGACACACAGCTGCACTCCTACTAATGACTACAGGTTTACACCACACAGTGTGATCTCCTCCAACAAAATAACAGCCAAATAACTTACTTCACTTGATTCCCCTCCCTACAAACTTTCCTACCTGCACAGAGCCTTATCTGCTTGTTGCCTAGCAACTACCCCACCTCCTCCACTATACAGGAAGTTGGGAGGAACCAAAACCTGCTTTTGCTGATGGGAGAAATACCCTGACCTGCTCTGTGTGTCATCACATAGGACTCAAGTCCACTGTTGTGTATGTATGTCTCACACTATGGCGACACTGTGTAAGACTCAGTATGGAATGTGTATGTGTGTGTCACTATGGGTTGTGTATGTGTGTCTAAGTATGATGTGTATGTGTGTCTCATTATGACATCTGTATGTGTGTCTCAGTATGGAATATGTGCGTGTGTCTCACTATGGGATCTGTATGTATGTATGTGTGTGTGTGGCTGTGTGTGTCTCTCACTATGGCCATAGCTGGGAACTTTTGAAATACCATCACTCACAGATCTGACATTAACCCTTGAAGCCCAGTGGGGAAAAAAAAAGAGTACATTGCATTAACTGTTTCACTGCCAGAGGGGTAGGCAATGCATTGCAAATTAATAGCAAATATACACTTATGGATGGTTATATGTGTGTGTGTATGCCTCACTATGAGATGTGTATATGTGTGTATCTCACTATGGGATGTGTGTGTGTGTGTGTGTGTGTGTGTGTGTGTGTGTGTGTGTGTGTATCACTATGCCATGTGTATGGGTGTGTGTCTCTGCATGGGATGTGTATCTCTCTGTCTCACTATAGGATGTGTGTGTCTGTGTATGGGATGTGTATGTGTGTGTCTCACTATGGTGGGGCTGTGTGTCTGTATGGGATGTGTATATGTGTGTGTCTGACATAGGCATTTGTGTGTGTCTCTGTATGGGCTGTGTATGTGTGTGCTCACAATGGAGTGTGTGTTTCTCTGTATGGGATGTGTGTGTGTCTGTCTCTGTATGGGATCTGTCTGTGTGTCTCACTATGGGATGTACATGTGTGTGTATCTGTATGGGATGTGTATATGTGTGTGTGTGTCTCACTATGACGTGTGTGTCTCTGTATGGGATGTGTGTGTCTCTTTATGGCATGTGTATGTGTGTGTGTCTATGTATAGGATGTGTATATGTGTGTCTCACCATGGCATGTGTGTGCCTCACTACGGGATGTGTATATGTGTGTCACTATGGCATGTGTGTCTCACTATAGGTGTATGTGTGTCTCAGTATGGGATGTGTGCGTCTCTCACTATATATATATACATACACAATCAGCCTGGGCTTACCGGGACGGAATGGCACATAGAGATATAGATTAAATTCAGTTTATTGTAGCACTGCTTCACACCGAACGTTTTCGGTCCTTAATGGACCTTCATCAGGGTAGTGAATGTACACAAATTTCAAACATTTAAATGAAATATATATGTATATATATATATATATATATATATATATATATATATATTATTTATTTATTTATTTAATAATTTTTTAATAGCCTTATATATATGGCCCATTACTAGATTGAAACTCACACAACTTTATTTATATTAAACAAATAAATCTTAGCCCACAGTTTGGGGGCTTTTTATGTAACCTGGTGACCAGGAATTTTCAGCATTTTTGCTAGCCATTGTTTAGGTATGATCCCCATAGATAACATTTCACTTTTTTTCCACACCATTTCTGGTTTTCTTGGGGAGACAAGCTATGATGTTATAGATAAAAAACAAAAAAAATCAAATCCTCTGTGGTTGTGAATCCCTCTACACTAAAAAGATACTAAAATCGTTCAACACCATGGAATTTTCAGACGTATTCAGTACAGTCCCACTGGTATGGGCTGTTACATTGTAGTGGGTTCCGGGAGCATGGATAACAGTGGAACAAGGCTGGAGAGTCAAAATGTAAATGTAGGAATCTGGGAAAACCAGGAAGTAGTGGAATCAGGCTGAGGAAGGGGGGGCAGACAGTCTATGTGAGGATGTGTAACTGTAACTATCAGTGAACTGTGATAGGGGGAGAGGGGTTTTAGCACGGTGCCCGTGCTATGCTGGTGACATTCTGTCAGTCTTATTCACAGCTAGCTCTTATTGGTTGCAGTGGCCTTGGCCCGCCCAGTATTTGTCCTTAAAGGGGAACTTTCACCCCGCAATAACTTAATGTTCACTTACTGCTCACCTGGCGACTAGTTGCTTAGTAGCGCTAGTCGCCAGAAATCTTACCCGGTTCTTCAGATATCGGCGTTTTACAGGAGCAGGAAGCACGGACGTCTCTTCACAGTGACGTCCGTGCGCCTGCGCTGTCAGTCCCTTGTGCACCGTGCCGATATCTGAAGAACCGGGTAAGATTTCTGGCGACTAGCGCTACTAAGCAGCTAGTAGCCAGGTGAGCAGTAAGTGAACATTAAGTTATTGCGGGGTGAAAGTTCCCCTTTAAATACTGGGCCCTGTCACTTCGCTGTTGCCCTTTCATGGTGTTTCTGTACCAGCTCTTGTTCCATTTTCTCATGTGATATCAGTGTACGACCAGGACTGCCTGACTACTCTGCTGCATCTGTTCCTGCTCTGTGTACCGACTCAGATTGGCTGACGTTCCTGCTCTGTGTACCGACCTGGCCCGGCTGATGTTCCTGCTCTGTGTACCGACTCAGATTGGCTGACGTTCCTGCTCTGTGTACCGACCTGGCCCGGCTGATGTTCCTGCTCTGTGTACCGACTCGGATTGGCTGACGTTCCTGCTCCTTGTACCGACCCGGCCTGGCTGACTTTCCTGCTCTGTGTACCAACTCGGATTGGCTGATGTTCCTGCTCTGTGTACCAACCCGGCCCAGCTGATGTTCCCGCTCTGTGTACCGATTCTGATTGGCTGTCATTCCTGTTTGGTGCACCGACCTGTTGGGCCTCCGTTCCCTATCTGTCCAGGATTGCCTGCAGCTCTCTCTGTGGCTCTCGTTGGGCTTGGCATCCGGGCAGTGTTGCTTACCACATTATCATTCCTGCAGCCTAGTCTTGGTTATGGTCCGTGTCGCGCGGGCGACACTCCGGTGTGAGCCTTCCATTCTGTGCCCACAGTACGCTAGACCCGATTTCCTGCCATTAGCTGAGGTTGGCCTTCCTTGGGCGCCTCAGTCTCTATCCACCTCGGACAGTCGACATTGGTCTGAGCGTTCGATTAACCCTACGGGGAAAGGGCCAGTCTCCACCGGTTGTTGGCATTGCAGTCTCCGTTAGACATCCTCTGGGCATACAGTCAGTCCTCCGCTACTGCTACAGCAGTCTATAAGCTTATTAAGGGCCTCCACTTACTTCTGTGGTATTACTCGCTCTTTATACTCTCCCTCCCAACTGAGAGTCTTAAGGGCCTCGCACTAATAGGGCCTGTCAGTCTTCCTGGCCTATTAGTAACCCTTTCACTGCTGCCTTGTTTGAGTATCACACGAATTACCTGACCTGTGTCAGTATATTGTTATTACTGTATTGTACAATTGCTGGACCCGTGTGGGTATTTACTACTATAACCTGTCCTGTTTCAGTACTATATTGTGTATATATATTAGTGGACACGTGAGGGTTATTGCCATTTTAAGTTTTGTTCAATAAAACTGTGTTTACCTAACTTACTGTCTCTGAGTGTCAATAAAACCGTTACAGTTTTAAATATTGCATGTGGGGATCTCTGACTACCAGTAGGCAGTGAAGCCAGGTTGGGGAAGGGGGTTTAGATAGTGTATTTGAAGAAGTAACTAACCAGTGGGAAGTAGAACTAGACTGTATATGGAGATCTATAACTACCAGTGGCAGTGGGACGAATCGGAGAGGGGGGAATCAAACAGTGTATGTTTGAATCTGTGACTTCCAGTTGGTAACTGACCCAGGCTGGATATTCAGGGTGTCTGATAGAGTATGCGGAGATCTGTGACTACCAGAGACAAAAAGAAGAACCAGACAGTAGGGTCAGCCAGGGTTTACAGGGATCTACCAGTGAGCAGTGAAACCAGGCTGGAGGGGGGGGGTTCTATGGCTGTGTGACTACCAGTGGAAGAATGTTGGAGAAGCAGGCAGTATCTGTGTGCATTGCAGAGGGGTGTCCAAAAATAGCAAAACAATGAACTGGAAACCCAGTGGCACATACAGGGTTGATTTTTTTTCATATATGCAGACCTCACTGGGTGGCAGGGGGGTATCAGAACCCCTCCTGATGTCTCCCCCCCCCTCCACTTACACAATATTGTGGATATTAAGAGTCATGGCAAACATTTAGTAAATAGGGAGAAAAAATATTTCACATTTGATCAAATAAACACCCCCACTGGTATACATGGGGTGTGTGGTTCTTTAATGCATATTCTGCAGTTGCTTTGCTCCTGTTACTACACCATTTCCATGGTAAGTATACCGCTTCATGTAATTCAGTTCTAGTTACAGTTCTGGTAAAAATATAGCAGGTGACAACTTCCATCATCCTCAACCAGTCAGTGGAAAGTGAGATGATAGAGGGAGGATGGGAGCATTGTCCAGCAGGACAGAGATGGTGTGCTATCTTTCTCCTGATACTTCACTTTCAAGTTAGACTGTCTGTTTGAATTACAGATACTGTTAGAGCTGGTTCAAATTACACAATTCTCTCATTTAATCCTTTGAATGCCAGAGAGGTATCCAGCACAATGCAATGGATACCTCTCTGGCAGCCAACGGTTAATTTTCAGTAATATTTCAAAAGGCAAAAATCTTGAACCTTAGTTCTATTATTTTGCATTTGATTTGGTACTCTTGCCCCCTCTGCTGGACCAACTTGAAACAACCACTATTAAAATAAAATTAAAATGCAAAACAGTTATCCATTTGTACACAGAGCTGTACATCAAATATTTTTGCCACTGTGGGTCCCTGTACCTCCAAGTTTTTGGTGCCTGAAGCATAGGGAGATAAACTGTTTTGCCTAAGTTCACAAGTAACAGTTAACAATGGGAAATGAACCAGGATTTCCCAGCTACAAAGCCAGTGCCTTGGTTTCAAAGTCAGTTAATTAACCCCTTAAGCACCCATGAAGGTCCTGTTCCGTCATGGGTTGTTATACCCTTAAGGACCCATGACGGAACTGGACCGTCATGGAATTCCGGGCTCTCCTCGCAGCTGCACGCCGTTCGGGGAGTCTGGAACCCAGCAGCAAAAAAAAAAAAAAAAAAAAAAAAAAAAAATGCTCCGTGGTCCTTAACGGACCGAAGGTGCATGCGCGGACGGTCGTTAAGGGGTTAAGCAACAGAGCCACAAAAAACACTGCTATTATGTGCAGAACCTACAAAGAACCCATGGAGGCTGATGTGCTGAGAACTGGAGCAATTCTGTAATGAACCAACTGCACCACAAGGATGAGCACGTCTTGGATTGCCCGGGACAGTCCCAGATTTTAAATGTGTGTTCCTTGTCCCAGACAGCCCCCTTCTGGGACAATACAAAGTCATGGAATGAAGACTCCAGAGCACAGAGTTCTAAACACTAGAAGGACAACTGCCCATTGCCTACTGCGATAGGAAGTGATGCCTCTGCTGGGCTACAAGAAAATGGCTTCCAGACAGAGCTCTAAACACAGAGAGAAACGAGCCTTGATCATGACATCAAACAGGAGCTTCAGTGCAATTGTGTTGTAGCGCAGTGCTAGTCTTAGACTTTGGGTATGATGCACATTTTCTTATAGTCCACCACAAGCATTGCTTTCTGTCACAACAGTCAATGGGCAATTCTCCCTCTAGTGTTTAGAACTCTGTGGTGCACCGGAGAGGGAGCAGGTAGCACACTGATGTCAAGTAATCCTTCCCACAAAGCTACTCTAGAGTCGTGGCTCTCGTCGCCACAGTGCCCCTGTTTGTTAGAATGGACATGTCACCCTGTGTGCCACAGATGATAAATACACATTCCCATTGAGAAGTAATGGTCTGGAGAAATTTTTAGCATTCAAAGTGTTAAAAGCCCCACTTAAAACAAGGGGAATTTTGGGACCTTTAATTTGTCAATAGTAACCCTCTGCATGCCAGAGGGATAACCAACTTCGTAATGCATCGGATACCCCTCTGACACTCAAAGGGGTGTTACAGAAAAAAAGATATAAACATAGGGCTATATGCACAAAAAGTAAAATGGCGCAAGACTGGGGCAAACTAACTTCACCATAAGAAATAAAAATTCCCACTGAGTGAAATGTAGCTCTTAAATGCCTTGAACTCTAGAGAGGTCTTCAATAAGCTGCAAAACAACGCATAGCCGCCTCCCAACTCTCGCATAAGTGGTCAAAAAGCCAATTTTAAATCCATGGATTTGGAAAATTGTCCTAAAAAAGTTATGTTATGTGCCAGCTCCCTATTGGTATGTCTACATCAAAACACACAAAAAAGAAACAAAGGGGGACACATCATGTAAGACACATAATGACTCCAAATAAGTGGATAAAATCAGTATTGCTTTTGTAGCTTCATCTGGAGGCAGGCTGACTGTCACACCTTTGACAAGGTGTAAGATTCACCTTAGTTTAAATCATCGCTCAGCTGAACCAGGGAGTAATGCAGATAAATGTGATATATAGTTAATCTCCTTTATTTCCAAGAAACTAAAAGCAGTATCCATTTAGATGACACAGCATTATCAGGTGCTTAGCCTTGTCATAGGTAGCACGTAGTTGGCTATTTTCCTAATGTGGGTTCCCTACTGCGCAGGTACACTGTTCAGATATTTTTCATGCTGGTGCCATTCATTCCTTCTCAAAGGAGCCAGTAATGAGGTATGCAGACAAGTCTGGAAGATCAGAGTTTCTCACTCTTGTTTTAATGGTCTCCAATCCAATATATTTACCTTTTCCAAATGATAGGGAAGCAGTCCATTAACAAAACACCAAGACTAGGGGAGAGCCCTACATGATAGAAGGGACCTCAGGTCTACATCCCTCAATGGATGAGCACATGAGCAGTTGGAAACTCATGTTAGAAACAGAAACAACTTCACCAAAGTTGATAACTTTCCACTTCACAGGTGGATAGTGAATGTGTGGGTGGGTGGGTGTTTATACATATACTGTATTTTTTTCATGTAAGGAATACATGAGATTTCCACTATATATCTGTTTTCTATATGCAAGTTTCTCCCTGGAATAACAGACATATTTTCTGTCCTGAACATATCATATGCCATTCGCTCCTTAAGAGAATTTTGGTTTTACAGAGAATTAAAAATTGGCTAAATTGTATTATGAGTAAGTTTTGAGGAAATAATCTTTGTGGGTGACTCAGTTTGGCTTTATGCTAATTTGTTACTGTCCTGGTCCAATATTATCACATACCATACTATAACTCTACAGAGTCAACACCCCGATGTTGTTTGTAGTAGCACAGGGAGTGATATGTTTAGCTTCAAACTAGACTAATCACCACAGTATGCAGGGAATTTGCATTAAGTGCCACACTGTGCCATCAACATATAATGGTTCATACAACATATAGGTAGGTTTTAATTCTAACAGAGCTTACGGGTGGTAGCTTTGATCATGCTTGATAGATGATAAGATATGCAAAACAGAGCCGCACAATGGGTGAATGAAGGGTTGTAGTTCTAGATAATATGGAATAACAGCTGTTTTTAAATCTACTGGCTTTTTAATGTGTTTACATTCTGTATAGAGAGAGTGCTTTCAAACTTTTGCTATATATATATATATATATATATATATATATATATATATATATAGATAGATAATACCTTTGTCTGTGGTTAGCTGCTTCCCATGTTCAGAGACAAATTCTCTGCCATTTCATAGCTGCACTGTCATTTGGGAAGAACCAGTAGCATATGCTTCAGAATATTTTTTTTCTCATGGTATAGCACTTGTGAGCAAAAAGAGGTTGCACTCTGGGGACAGGATACCAGTCCTAGCATATTCTTTGCATATCATAAGACTCATGAGCTTAGCTGAGCATCTCTGACTTCTGCTTTTGCTTAGGACACTTCATGACCTACTAACAGCTCTTTATGTAACTGAATTAATGATTTAGTTCAAGACCAAAGTATTTTATTTACAACTAGTGAATGCTGCATGGCGTTGCCCATTGGATTTGGCACTTTGAGCATATTGGGGATCTGCTGGATGTTGACTGTGGCAAGTCTCACTGCAGAGATTTTCACAGCAATGACCAGGAAGGCCAAGCCACACACACTGAAGACCAATGCACAATGCTAAAAGACACATCCACATGTATAAAAACTGATATTGATAAGTACTGTTTCCTTTTATATTGTTCTGAATAAATATTTCTCTACATTTTTATACATGTGGATGTGTCTTTTAGCATTGTGCAGTGGACTTCAGATCGTGCGTAAGGTCTGCTGTTCATCTAGCACATGCTGTTGACTGTTCTATTATTTGGCACTGCAGTTGTATACAATTTGGGATCACCACAGTAAAAAAGAGGGATAGAGGGATTTGGGTATCAAAGAGGGACACTTGGAAGGTGTGTGCTATCTATTAAACATTTCTACTCTCTGCCACCCACAATTCTCCACAAATACAAATTTCCATTGATCATGTAACCCTATTTATTTCTCCCCTTATTTAACTCTTTGAGGAACAAAGGGGTGTGCACATGACTGAAAAGCAACTTGTTAAACAGATCTCTTAAGTTCCAAGGTTAAAAACTGATCCAGTCAACCTGTCACCTTGATTCAAGTTTGCATATTTCAAAACTTCATTAAAACTGCCTATGTGTCATGCTAGCCAAAAGACCAAATATACAGTTCATAAAATATTCATACTTGATACCCTATGCTAATGTATGATAATTGTGGTACTCTGTGGTATCAGTGACAAAACTAATTAAGTTTTTCAGAGACGGTTAAAGGGATCGTAAACCAATCTAAAAAGTACTAGCTCTATAGTAGATATAGTAAAAAGAGATTATCGGAGGTTATTCCTATCTCTCAGACCTTTATGGTCTGAGAGATATAGGAAAATAAACTTCTCCACTCCCTCTCCTTTCTCATACGTCAGCTGTATAGCTGACGGCATGACAGCCAGACAGCAGCTCTTCAGCAGAGCTGACATAGCCATATCCTATATAATAATTCGCTAAGTTGTGTGTAACGCCCGACATGCGCAGTAGACACTGCTGCGCGTGCGGCAGTCATGCGCAGTAGAGACTGCCAGCGCCGCGGCTGATACAGAGCTGGGTGTGACGGGCTGTTCAACTAGTCTAAAAATAAATGCATCAGACCGGTCTACAACGTGTGCCTGGTTTACAAGCACACTTCGTGGATCATTCCAGTGGAGTATTTATTTTTAGACTAGTGTAAAAGCGCGTGTATACGGGCCAAGGTCCGGGTGATGTTAACCCTTTGAGTGCCAGAGTGGTACGCAACACATTGCTTCGCAATGCGATGCGTACCCCTCTGGGTCTCAAAGGGTTAAGAGGCCAGTCCTGCTGCTGACGCAGTCATGCACTGCAGAGACTGCCCGAAAGCACAGAATGCTCCCAGCACAGAACTTCCAGCATTCTGTGAATTCAGACACTCTGTACTGCACATGAGAGCTTCTGACAAACATCCTAGCAAATTATTATATAGGATATTACTATGTTGGCTCTGCTGAAGAGCTGCTGTCTGGTTACGGGACCAGAATCTGTTTCTGACAACTTTACAGCTTGTCAATCAAAAAAGGGAGGGAGTGGAGAACTTTATTTTCCTGTATCTCTCAAAGCATGAGGATTTGAGTGATAGGAATAACCTCAGGTAATCTATTTATATTATCCTTCTCCTGCCCACCACCTGTCATCCTTCATCACCTACTTGTTTTCTCTATCCCTTCAATTAGTTTCACCTATACCTCGCCTCAACCCAACTTTTCTCCCTTTTCTTGTTCCCAACGCACCTCCTCTTTAGCTCCCAATACCCAATCCCATTTATCTCTCTTTTCCTATCACTATTAACCCACCTGTCTCCCGCCCCTCCCTACTCACGCAGCAGGTGTAGACTTCCAGCAGGTCTTAGTCTCTGCACCATATCCCCTGACACCAATCTGGACTCCAGAGGTGGCTGCAGGCTCACTGAATTCCAGAAGATCTTACACAAGGTAACATCCCGATCAGAAGAACCCGCGAACACCGTATAATTACTGCTCTGCTTCCCAGGGTCCTCCATCCCCAGCAGATACTGTTTATTATTAAACCGGAAGTAGCCGTTGCACCTACTAGCCAGTCTTTGCCAGGTCCTTGAGCCGGTTGTTATGGTCCCCATCGGAAGTTGATGTTTCCATCACTACAGACGCAGTTTGTAAGAACAACCTGTTAGAGTTGTTACGCTTCACTTCTGTTCTTTATCGTTTACATAATAAAGAGCCCAAACAAGAGGAAAGTTTTCTTATTAGACTATTGCAGTTATTAACCATTTTATTGCCAGTTGATGTTCCATACATTGCTCAGTGGCACACCTGATCTCTAAAGGGTTAGAACTCATTTTGCACTGGAGCGCTGCCAATGCATGCTGGGTTTCTTCTACTAAATAAAAGTTGTGCAGTTTTGAAACAAACTGAATGTACCTCCGGGAACAAATAAAAAAGAGAACTGAAGTGGAATAAAATGGGGCTTTTAGTCTCTTGAATGCTAGAGAGATGCAATGCGTTGGGCCATTTAAATCCAAATGGAGTTTAGTTCTCCCTTATGATGCAGTTGGTTTGTTCCAGAATTGCACGTTTTCGTTTATTGAACTGCATTTGAAGAATGTAAGCAAGAGTGACATTATGTACATATGTCTAGTTTGAGCTTCTTCAAACATTAACCATTTGAGTGCCAGTTGAATGTACAGCACAATCGCTGTATGCCACACTAGTTTGACGCCCAGTGGGTTAATTCATTTTCCGCTGGAATGCAGGCAGAGCAGACTCTGGTTCGTGTGCTAAGGTATTATGGAGCAAAACATCTGCATAATTTGAAAAAAAAAAATCAATATTAATACTGAGCAGCAAAGACGAACTGACTTCCTCAGTCTGTCCTGTTAGATAACTCTCTGCACTGCAATAGGTCATGAAGAGATTAATGCAATGTTATGGGTTTTGAAGGGAGAGACAGGCTGTTTTGTTTTAGATGTGCAAGTGAAGAGGAGCTAAGTAGTGTTCTGCCATGTTCCCACCCTTGTGATGACACAGAACAGAGGTTCTCACCCAGGGTGACTTATTTTCATCACCCATGGGCAAAAGTTTAGGATATCACTTTAGTTCTATGACAACTTTGTTAAAATGTGAATGCTGATCTTCAAATGGAAATAGTTATGCACAATATGCTAGCTGCTTGCAATTCTGATTGTGAGACCTGAGAAAAATTTAATGTATGTCCCTTTACTACACCCTTGCTAAATGACCCTGATAGTTGCTTAGTGCTTTATTACAGAGCTGACAGGGGCTTTAGATTGTTAGCCCCAAAGGATTCCCAAGCAGTCCAAAAGCACTTTACTGGGAGTATAGACATATTTCTTCACTATTCTGTAGACCAGTGGTTGGCAGCAGTTGGAGTGGTTGCTTCATGCATCTTAAAGAGGCTCTGGTGCAGCAGAAGCACCCACATGCCCTATTACCTACTAGTGTAAAAGAGCGTGTACACGGGCCAAGGTCTGGGTAATGTTAACCCTTTGAGTGCCATTGCATATCAATGTGTTGCGAACGCGGGCAGTCTCTACGGCGCATGACTGCATTGTGACAAACATCCTAGCAAATTATTATATAAGAGGATTTCATTCTAAAATACATTTTATCCCTCACTTTCCTCTTAAATACCTTCATTTATTTCCCTACCTCTTCATTTTAATCCCTTGTCTCCTACTTTAAAGGATACTTAATCCTTTGCTACCTGTAGGTCAGATCAAAGTGAAATCCAGTACGTGGTCCTTTTGAGGAACCTGCGGCCACATATGTGTCCATTTGGATGGAACTAGTTGCCTGTCACTGTTCTTGACATACTGCAATGCTGCTACATGGGAGTTGATTCAGTTATTATAATGTGAGGCAGGTTATTTTGCCACTGATACATTTGAATGGGATACCAGCCAGTATTAGCCTTTATGTGTATTATAATTTACTTGTGTTAAACTTATTACACTATACTGTCTTTAGCATTCCTCTTATTTGTGTCTTTATACCTTGATCTCAGTGCCCATGGCTCAAGAAAGCCACAACATATGTCTGGGGTTGGCTTTTATTCACATGCAGGGCAGATGTGCCTAGCATTTGCCCTGTGGGCAGGGTAAGACTGTTAACAGAGATTTTTCTTTGTTGGCCAAGAGGGGAAGCTAGATTATCAAGGTTCGTAAACAGGAAAATAACATAGGATCAGGTAGAAGATTCTGTAATTCTGGGAAATAATCCCATTCAGACAGGTATTATTTAAATAGAGTAGTATCATAAATTAGAAGTATACCATTCCAAAAATTAACTCATAGGCTGTGATTATGTGTGAGGAGCTGTTTCCTGAAGTCCTGTTCTAAGATTATTAGATTTGTTTAAAAGGGATAGCAACCTTGAAAAAAAAGTACAGGCGAATTTATAGGTACAATTAAAACATATTTTTCCCCCAAGGTTACTATCCCCTTAACTGGATACCCCCGGTTCATTCATTTTTGCCTTGCACTTACCTCTGCTCCTGGTTGCTCTCCAATGCACTCCTACTTGGCCTAAATCAATTAGCCTCACAAGCACAGTAGTGAACTTGCAAAGTGTTTATGCTGACTTGTGCTCCTGAAATCTGTATATACTGATTGTGTTTTATTATCTCTTTGATTAAGCGCTGCCTGTTAAAAGACCTACAATATTGTCTGGCACCTGCCCAGGACCTGTTCCTGTTATGCAATCTACTCAGTCCACCAAATGGCTTTGTTATGCCCTCTGATGCAGTGGTTCTCAAGCAAGGTGCACTGGCACTTTGGTGTGCCTAGGATATCCACTTAATGTGCCCCTTGTTTTCTATAAAGACTTTGACAAAATGTGAATGTTGAGTTTTATAGAAACAGAATTTGACAGCAGATAAGAACCATTTGGTCCATCTGGTCTGCCCATTTTCCTACTGTAAAAACCTAAAACCTTTTTTGGTCCTTGAGCTTTTCTTATGTTAAGGACAGCCTTATGCCTATCCCATGCATGCTTAAATTCTGTCACTGTATTAACATCTACCACTTCTGGTGGCAGGTTATTCCACTTATCTACCACCATCTCAGTGAAGGAAATCTTTCTTACATTTCTTCTAAACCTGTGTCCCTCTAGTTTTAGACTATTGCCTTTTGTCCTAACATTTTTACTCCTTTGAAATGTACTTCCATCCTGCACTTTGTTGAATGCCTTCATGTACTTGTATCTTTCTATCATATCCCCTCTCTCTCTTCTCTCCTCCAAGCTATACATGTTCAGATCCTTTAGTCTATCTTGATATTTCTTTTCCTGTAAACCAGTCACCATTTTAGTAGCCTTTCTCTGAATTTTCTCTAGAGTATCTATATCCTTTTGGAGATGGGGTCTCCAGTGCTGTACATAATACTCTAGGTGAGGTCTAACTAGAGTTCTGTAGAGTGGCATGATCACTTCCCTTTTTCTGCTACTAATGCCCCTAGCAATACAAACGTGCACCCTTCTTGCATCACCTGCTGCTTTATTACATTGCCTGACTACCTTTAAGTCATTAGAAATAATTGCTCCCACATCCCTTTCCTCTGTTGTCTCTGACAGCACAATACCATTAACAGTATATTTTTCCTTTGGATTTTTACATCCCAAGTGCATTATTTTACATTTATCAACATTAAACTGCAGCTGCCACACTCTTGTCCATTCTTCTAATTTACCTGAATCATTTGTCATTTTAAATGTATATTAATGGAAATATTTAGCATACCATGTTTGTCTGTTATTATGATAATGAGACAAGTATAACTATATATTACTAATCTGTACCCTTCATAACGCCCTTGACAAACAGTTCATCGGGGGTGCCCAGAAGAATCTGAATTACATATTAAGGGTGCCCTTAACAAAAATGAGTTGAGAACCAATGTTCTGATGATATAACTGTGAGAGGTAAGGTTCTAATTTATGGTAATTCTGGGAACTAGCAAGATAATATGTAATTTCCAGCCTCTTGCCATAACCTGTTAATTATGTACATGAATCAAGCTACATTTACACAGTTGTACTTAACATAAACAGTATACATATCTTTTAAGTTCAATGGTTTTAAAATGTTTATTTTTAATCGGCTCTAATGAAGGTTACAATTCAGACAGGAGAGGTTCTTTTGTCCATGAATGGAGCCAGTGTGATATGTCTTGATTTAATAGTTACACCATAATTTTTCATGCAAGGATTATTTGGGAATAGCTTTCTGTGCTAACATTGCTAAGCAACCCATTCTTATCTTATCTGGTGCTCACTCATTCATCAGTGAACAAGTAGGAGGCCAATCCACCAATAAAATCTGCAAGCTTCAGGCTGGCGAATCCCATAGAAAGCTTTAGGGTGCTCATACACATATGCTTTATTCATATAAGTTTGTATCATCAGAATGGAGTTATTCCTTCATCTGCTCACACAGATTATTTAACAACTTTTATTATCTTCGATGGGTGTGACAATCGCCCCATCATACGCCAAACTTTTATGGGTTGGGGGAGGAATCTCCCTTGTTTCCAGATAATAATCCATATCATGATAGCATCTTTCATTTTAAAAAGTACATCAACAACACTTTTTAACATGTTGCTTCAGGTTAACCCAAGAGTGTTTCCTTTCTATGGAAATCACGCGGCTTTCGCTACATCCACCAGTACAGGTATACTCTGTCTGAGACCCAGGAACACCCTTCTCCAAAATCCAAGCAGGCATGGGTAGGCAAAAACCTACCCATAAGCTTTCTGCTGATAAGTCTACCTCCGCATGTACTTGTGAAGGCCCAGTCCACCTCAAATAATCAAAGGACATCTGCTTCTATTTCGCATTATATGGACTCTCCTCATGGTGGATGTGTCTTAAGAAATGATTTTGGAAAGTTATTGCATAGACCCAGTATGGGCCCTCTTATTCCTAGAGTGAGTATCATAACTAACGAATATGCAGGACTTGGTGCCAGTTCCTCGACAGGAGAGGCTCACTGTATTATACTTTACTGTATTAACTTTTTAGCATCAGAATTTTTAAGGGAAATATTCTTCTTACAGTCATTCATAGTTTTTTTTACAATATATTTTCAAATGTGACGGGTTGTAATGGTTTTATAAGACACTCAGACCAGAAGTTAGAATAAAACACAGTTTTATTGAGAGAAACAAGGAACACTGCCCCCTAGGGGCTAAAATAGGTAATGACACGTACATGGATATAGATAATGGCTGCCTTAGCAGGCACAGTATGGATTGGGAGCAATACTGTCATATAACAGGAAACAGTAGTGGCACAAGGGTTAACATCGAATGCAAGTAATCAGTCTCTGTTGTGGTGAGTTTAGACAACGCCCAGTTGATGGTAATAGCAGCAAGAGACTGTGGTGCGAGGTGGGAAGCACCTTAGCAGTGAGGCAGAGCTGAAACACTCCAAGGACAGGCGATCAGCGAGATACCCAACACTTCTGCAAGAGCTGAATGGAACTAGAGCCAAAATCACCCTACCGGTGTGGTAATGGAGTCACAAACACTGCGAGAGCTGAATGGGACCAGAGCCAATAGCACCCTTCCAGTGCGGTAACGGAGTCACAGACACTGCAAGAGCTAAATGGAACATGAGCCAATAGCACTCTACCGGTGTGGTAACAGTCACAAACACTGCGAGAGCTGAATGGGACCAGAGCCAATAGCACCCTTCCGGTGCGGTAACGGAGTCACAAACACTGCAAGAGCTGAAAGGTATCGCCCAATAGCACCACGCGGTGTGACAACTGCTACTCTGTGCTCATAAGGTGTAAGGTAGAAGCACAGTTAACGGAAGCCACAATTGCTCGGCAAATGTTAACGGACAGGCTCAGTATCGGAGGCAACAAGCTCTGCAAGGTTTAAAGGACAGGCTCAGTAATGTAGGCAACAAACTCTGCAAGGGTTAAGTGGATGATCAGTCTGCACAGAACTGCACTCTACAGTTCAAAATGTCACCAGGCGACACAGAATCAGGATCTCGCAGGAATACTCTCAGGACGACAGTAACACCGGAATCGGGTCACGGAGCAGGAACGTCCGCCAGCCGGGTCAATCACGGAGTAGGAACATCAGCCAAGCCGGGTCAATCACGGAACAGGAACGAACAAGAATAGTCAGACGGGCCAAATCGGTACACAGCAATGGATGCACTGGTACAGGACACCACGAAAGGGCACTCGACAGGTGCCAGAGACCCGGTATATGAAGGCCACACTGGGCAGGCTAAACAAGCTCCGCCAATGGGAGTGCACCACAGCAGAGAGTGACAGTGAGATCATGGGAACCGTGATACAGGTTTACTTCTGAAAATATTGTCCTCCTTTTACCATCCAACAATTTTGATGGCTTTTTGAACATCATAATCTGGTACGAATAGTCCCAAAACACATAAATGTATCAGCTCCTTCAGTTTACTTTGTTTTATAATTAGGCTGTTTATCTTAATCAAATAATTCTAGTATAAAGAAGAGGAAAACACATTTGAATAAAATAATTTTAGGTGAAACTTGAAAACAAGGCAAACAGTCCAAACATATTTAAGGGGAAACTATCACCTAGATAAGATCCTCTCTATCTGTCTGCTTCTCTGGGAGGAGGAATGCCGAACTGCATTGTGAACCCCTACATCAGTGGAAGAGCTCATCATGAGTCTTAAAAGAGACCCCACTGCTCTCCTCCTGATCAAACAAGAGATACTGGACTACAAGAATCCAAGTCTCTCAGTTCATGTCACTTGGGTTTAGGACAGCAGCTTCACTAGAGTGCTATGGAGGTGTATTTTAACCTCAATAGATTGGGCTGCATACTCAACATGCAGTTTACCACAAACCACCTGGCTATGTCCAGGTCCAAGGGTGTCAAGGTTTCTGCCCCCCCCCCCACACACACTGTTAACAGGAGAAGTTCTGCCTTCCCCAGTTGTTGACAGGAGCTCTTTCAGGGCTGCACAATGCTGCTCTGGACTTTTACTATTTTTCTCCCAGTAAGTAAAATGGGACTTTCTGTTTAACATTTTAAAACACACTTTGTAGTGATGAAATATTAATATATTTAATATTAAAATGAAATATAAAAAGCTTAGCTTAGCCCATTTTACTGAGTTTCATAAATCCAATTTTAAATGGTTAGTAATGCCCTCTTAAAAGTCGATGCTATATTGCAGAATTTAAAAAAAAGAATAAATTATGTGGAGCAAGTCCCATCTGTCAAACCTTTATGGTACGAGATATATAATGTTTTAAAGTTCCCCCATCTTTACCCTTCCAATGACATCATACAGAAGGATATTCCGGTCCCTGGAGCAGCCAGTGGCTCTTCAGCAGAGCCGAAATAGCAATATTTAAAAATAAATACTTCATTGGAACGGTCTACAAAGTGTGCCTGCTTTGCCTAGTTCTTTTAAAATATCACTATTTTAGCTCTGCTGAAGAGTGGCCTTGAATCGGGCGACACGGATCTCCTTCTGTCAGCTTTACAGCTGACATCAGGGAAAGGGAGAACTTTAAAAATGTTATCTCTCAAGCCATAAAGATTTGAGAGATGGGACTTTCTCCAGATACTTTATTTTTTTAAATCTACAATACAGCATAAACTTATAAGCGGATATTACTATCCTTTTAAGTAAATATCTTTTCTGGCCATAGACATTGTAGAAAGGTGCTAGAGAGGGGAGTTTTTATCTCCAGTATTGCCAAGAAAAAAAATCACATTGAATTTATAATCTCTGTATTCTACAACCCTTTAGTCTTGCTGAAATAGAGATATTTGGATGCTTGAAATAATTTCTCTCTTTCTTCCTTGTCTGTCCTTTGCAGGTGATGTGTTTCCTCTTGGTACAAATATTTAGTGTTAACTGTTGTTTGAATATCTACCGTATAGTTTATTTCTGAGGGATAAGTAGGTTAATATTATGACATACCTAATTATTTATAAGGTATTATATAAAGAGTGCAAATTATGTGGAGATATTCATCCAGTGTCTCTACAGGACACATTGGTAAGAGAAGTTTGCCTTTACTCCAAATAATTGATATTTTAAGGAGTTCATATATTTGATAACTCCTTAATTAACACCCCGCCCCCTTTTGCATTTTATATAATTCTATATATTCAGAGATACAAGGAATAACTATTGAAATTAATTGTATGGATTTACATAAAATGTGGGCAACAGATGTATAAGATGCTATCTCAGTATAGCTGTGTATTGTACTGTTCGATACCTAAACAGGTTAAAGCGGAACTACCACCCTTTACAAACATGGCCCCAAATAATTACCCACCTGGCGACCAGCTGCTCTGTAGCAGTAGTCGCCAGAATTATTACCGCGTTAATGAGAATTATATACTGGTAGTTCCGCTTTAAGAAGGATTGGATTATGTTAGGAAATTAGAGACTTTCCCTTTAAGAGTTTGGAGTGTTTTTTATGTATTATATGTTTATGATTTATGTGTATTTCCACATAACATTGTATCCCTGAGGAAGAAGTGAGGGTTAGCCCCATTCACTGTACTCACGTACACTGGTCTCTCCTACACCCTCTGTGAGCTTCCCGCCCCCTTCTCATAGCCATTACGCTACCCCTCAGGGATAGAGTTGGCCTGTAGCCATGAGAACACAGAGCTTCCTTAGCTTTTTCACGCTTATACCATTGGAACATCAACTTTGTATGGTCTGGGACTTTTTAAAGCTCACCATTCATTTTGGGGACTTGAAAATACAATATTCTTACTTTTGGACTCTTTCATCAACATCTGGACCCCAAGGATTCTCTCATTAACACTGCTACAGGAGTACCAGACAGACACAGGGAAGGAATTAGGGACACAGCTCGAAGGCTATTAGATATTGGGACCTTACATGTATAAAGCCCAAGACGGGCTAAATGTGAATGCAATAATTGATATGTTTTTATGCTTGATATCATTAAAACTGCTACATTTAGATTGAATTTGTATTTATCTTCTGTGTTTGTCTAGTTTTGCACTTTTATCGACTATAGATCACCACTTTCCTGAGTGGACAACCACACCAAAATGTTTTAAGCAGCATCTGACACTTTCACGAGAGACATAGGATTCATTCATCAAATCATCCCATTTGCCTTTATCATATTTCATCACCTTTCATCTTTAATATCTCTCCAATTATTTTTGTATATTCATCTACCAGCTTTCACCTGGGACCCTAAGGTACTGTGTTTTTTTGCACATCTGTGACCTGATACGCAGTCTGGACCCCAATATTGGGGACTAATAGACGTTTTTTGTTTGGACTGTTTTTTATATGTGATTTTCTTTTTTGCACTAGTTTTTTTTGTGTAGATATTGTATACTAGTTCAGTGATACACAGGGTTTATTATTTGTCTTTGATGATATCCAGGATGTAGGTGTGATATTTTTAACACATATTCCTTATCAACTGTTTGTGAAGATGGATTTATAATACTGCTGATAATGGCTAGTATGAGATATATGCTCTAATTCTTTAACACACTGGAATTTTTCCATCTGGTGTTTTATACTTTTGTAGCACTGTATCAACTGACACATTGGGTGGTTCCTTTTTTGGCAGTATTTTTTAGGTATATATATGATTATTACCATACTGAAGTATGGCTCATTATGGGAGCTGTAGTCTTGAACAGCTGGAGGGCCTCATGTTGCTATGCTATAGTCTGTGTAACTACACCATGACATTTTACTATCTTACATGATTCTAAAGGTCAGTGGGTGGTTCTTTCTCTCTGTGATTAATAAGATTCTGAATGCTAGTCTATTGATTATTGTGAAGATCTGTGAACTAAATACAGACCTAAAATGGGGATCATTAACAACTGGGCCTACTGATACTATGCAAAAAATATATGAATTGATGTAACGGACAGTTGTATAACAGACTCTAAAATAAGTCCTTCTGTTAAACAAAACTAGCATCCAAGGGGTTAAAGTACACAGACACAACAATATATTTTATGGTAAATCTCTAACTATGTATCACTGGGCTCTTAGAGCTAAAACCAACACTACTTATTGATGTCCATATATGGAGCTCTTTACATACCAGCCTGTTGCAGTGCACTTCTCTCAGTATATTAAAGTGGAACTATCACTAAAAATAAAGTATCCCCCAAATCATTATGCATATAGCGATAGGCATATCCATACTAGTATTACACTGAATAAGTTCAGTGTTATTGATAAATTCAACTCGTTCCCAGACACACAGACAGGAATCAACGCAGACATCTGTGTGCCTGCGCTGTCTGTCTTGGTCTCCTCTAGGAGGAGTTGCATTGTACCTTAAAGTACAGGAAGGGACTGACGGCTAGGGGTGCACAGATGCCGGCACAGCAACATGCCTTCCTGTGCGTCTGGGAATGAGTTGTACTTATTCAGTGTCATACTAGTATGGATATGTGTATCGCTATATGCATAATGATTTGGTAGGCACTTTATTTTCAGTGATAGTTCCACTTTAACTCTCACTTGAAGCTGCACCTCCTTACTGAAACATTTACAAAGTAGTGGTACCTCCATTCCTTCAAGCTAAAGCATACCCTTCTCTACTAAGCTGTACTCTGCACTTAATCCTTATGTTCTCTGTGGGTCACATACACAAAGAAGTGGGGCAATTCTGGGACAAACCAATTACACGAAAGGGACCAAACAAAATCTCCCAATTTCCAACTGTTGTAAATGAGACTTCTAATACATTTATGCTAGAGAAGTCTCCAATGCATTGTTTTACTTCTTGTCTTGCCCTGTATTGTCTGAACCCTAAAATTAGAAAGGACTGCTTACGTGTGGTGTTATTTAAATGAACATACTAATTCAGGTATCCCCAAAAAAGCCCTGTAAATATTATTCAGTTAGTTAAAAGAGCATTATTTCCTGCTGAAAACAAAAACTTTACTTTAACAGCAAGTGGTCCCACAAACCTTAAAATGTACAGTCTATTTTTCATATTTTCACTCTGATCCAGTAAATTTTTCTGTGCTCATCCTGTCCCTCTAGATGTCCAACTGATGACATCAAATGTCATACTGATGATATCAAAGCAAGCCCACTGAAGAAAATTTTAAAAAGCAGCATGAACAGAGAAGGATTTAACCTGCTGACATCACCAAAGTAAGGATTAAGGGCAAGTACTTGGTATTTTTAATTTTCATGTGAATAACAGAAGCAACGACAAAAATAAAAATGCAAACCTGCTCTATTTTATTCACTTAACATGATATTGTACTTGTATCAATTGTATTCTAGGGTGCACTGTTCCTTTAATAACACAGCAGTTCCCAACAGGTATGTCATGGCACATTTATGTGTCACAGAACCAAGGTGAACATGTCATATATTCTCATTAAGTTGTATTGTTTTTGATACATGTGAGTCACAGAAATTTGGAGTTTTCAACTATGTGTCACAACTTAAAAAAAAGGTTGTAAACCACTCACGTATTATTTTTCCTTTCTGCATAATCCCAAACATAGTTAAATAGGACTATGTCATCAAAATGTAAAAGCAGATATGTAGAGAATTACAAAATATTTTTTGAGTGTGTGAGTTTAAAAAAATTCATTCAAAAGCAATGCATGGGACACCATTCTTGCATTTATAGGGTTAAACATTTTTAATGAGAAACACTGACTGTAAATCATTTATAAGTTTATTTTAAAATTGTCTCTGGCCTAAATTACATTACAGTTGATAAATGATATCAGTAGTTTTATCTACCAGATTCTCATCATAGCCTATGGATACATTTGTAGATACTACCCTTGACAAGTTATCAACTGCAATGTAATGTAGGCCACTTCTAGAAAAAAGAATATACACATTCAAAACACTATTGTTTTTGTTAAATTTACATTTATGTTACAAATTATTATTAACTGACAGATTGGCTTGGTGATTTATATTTTTATTTCCAGTAGACACATGATGCTTTCAGTCCCTTTCACCTGGCTGTGTAATTAGTGATTGATATTATTTCAAATCATCTAACTACACTGCCTGGTAACTAGGCTGCCAAATTCCACTCTGCTAGCATACTGATACAAGGTAGTGTTCATTCAAGATTTCACTCCCTACTGGGTACATTTTGTATGTGAATGCTTATGGCAGTGCAGGAAGGACTATCCCAGAGAACACTCACACAAACAATGCCAAGAAATTCAGCTACTCTACAGAAATATTTGGATAGACTGGGGAAATGGGCAAATAAATGGCATATGTTTAATTCAGGTGCATGTAAGATCTTCTGGACACAGAAACAAGCATTTTGTAACCTTTTAAGGGCCAGCAGGATGTGCAACACTTTGTGAAGTAAAGTGTTACACAGCACTCAGGTCCTTGAAAGGAACTGAGACAATACTAGGGAGTTATTTTTAAGAGAAGGTTATGGGAGGCTCTGTAGACAGACTATCATGAAACCAGGTATAAGTCTATTTATAAATCCCTGGTAAGACCTGGAATATGGAGTAATGTTTTTTGCACCAGAACTGTGTGAAAAAGTTACTAAAGAGAAGTGACTGTTAGTTTTAATGAAATTATGCAGATGGAACTTATTGTCTCTGGAGGCTGTGTATAAACTCTTGAGGAGATCCACAGGGTGTACACAACTCAATGCAAAGCAATGTGCTGCACCACCATAGTCTAAATGTTAAATAAGTATTCTATAAATTTATTTCAACTAGGATGTTATCAAGGGGGGAATATGATTTTTTTTTTAACCACTTGATTCTAAATTGTACATTTTATGAATGGAGCTTAGAGAGAAAGTTCAGTTGCTTAATACACCAACTATATTATCTGTCCAAACTTTAGGCAGTCACTGATTCTAGCTGTAGCAGGTTTGACTAAGCTTTTCATCCCTCTACGGTCAATACCTTTGAGATGGGTATTAACAGCCACAATTTATTGGCTCTTCCCAGTTGGTTAATTCTGAAGTTGTGTGCCAAAGTGCTTTGAGACCCACTGGGGAGAAAAGAGCTATATAAAATAGGGTATAATTATTGTTTGCCTTTCTCTAGATCACCAAAGGTGATCTTGGTAAAGATATAACTTAGGCCTCTTTCCACCTTTTTGACTCTTTTGAATTTCATCACTTGTTTACTCACCAAACAGGCGGATAACAGAAGTCCAATCCAGATTCAAATAAGTGTGGTGCAGTAGAAACTAGTAAAATTGTCAAAGAAGCTTGGACGCATGAAAGTCACTAGGAAGAATTGAATGCATTTCATTTACCCATATGTATAGCTGAGTTTCCTGCCATTTCTTCTAATACCACTAGGCTGTCAGTAGAACTGTGGTAAATATTCATTGTCAAAGTAAATTTATAATAATTTTGATTTTAGCAAAAAATGTTTATTACAGCAAAACTAAGTTTCTGCTAGAAAAATGGATTTTGCTGCACTAAAAGGAATGTATGGTCTGAGTTGGATTATTGGTTAACCAAGATAGAATATGGCTAATAACAATATCTGAGATACAAGCTGAATCCTCTTCACAAACACAAGTTGAATTGCTCACTGTTGCTTCATCCTGAAGTAGTGTTTTAGTGCTAAGTTTGATGGTAGTTTAGTTAGTGATTGCAAGTTTTATATCAACACAATCAGCTAACTACACTGCCACAAAACCAAACACAATCCATGGGGCAATACATATAAAAGAGGTATATAAACCATCTAGAAAAGAAAACATATTGTTAAAATCGATACATTTATTATTGGATTTTATCTAAAAAATAATTTTCATTTTCTTGTCTACTGGAAAATTTGTAGATAAAACCAGTAATAATTACTTGCAACTGAATGCAGACCATAAACTGAGTTATGCATTACCAGAATACATGATATGCAAATAAAGACATTCAATCTAGTATAACGTAGAGGTAAAAGAACAGAGGTCACAGAGTATATTTTTATTAAAATTAAACATTAAAGTGGACCTGATGTGTACACAATTTTTAGTCTCATTAAATGGATCCATTTAAACTGCCTATAACTGTTTCTTTTTCAAACAGGTTAATTGTTAGAGATTTTTTATTTAGTATTTTGGAGACCTAATCTCACGAGAGCTTTGTTCTCGGACTTGGTTAGCTAAAGCCTGCATAATTAATGCCTCACGTGATCAGAAAATTAACCCCCTCTACCTTCTTAAAGTGCAAAATTTAATTTCCATCAAAGGGCTGGAATAACTTTATAAAAAGCAATCATGAGAATTCTTGCAAGGATAGATGCTTCCACTGGGGGAGGCAACTTTGAAAGGGCACAAGTCCTCTTAAGAGAAAAAACAAGCAAAAGAAATGCATCTTAGAAAAAAAGAAATAAAAAAAAAAAAATTCAACTTCATTTTTAATAAAGAGCCAAAACGTTTTTTGTTTTGTTTTGTTTTTAAATGATAGGTCCGACTTAAAATGTGCAAACAAAATATGCTACCTGTCTTCCTCTATCTCACTAGAAGAATATTTAAAGGAGCAGTATAAGATCAATAAAAGATGTGTTTAAACTACTGGTAGTCCCCTATGAGCTGTAGGAACTGAGTTTACATAGCTTTGAACTCACCTGTTTTCTGTGCAGATTGTGGAGATTTGTATAGGTGGGTGATGTCAGAGCCTTACTTGTGAGAACTTTCTCTCTCATTCCCATAGAAGCCCCATGCCATTGAATTTAGCGGAACTCAGTGTTAACACAGAGTAGAGGGCTCCCATAAATGAAAAGAAAGTAGCTGATCTCACTCAGCTGGGCAAATCTCTATGATCTGCACAATAAACCAGAAGAGAACTGGTGAATTTGAAGCAATGAGAACTTAGTTCGCTTAGTTTAGAGGGTACTGCCAATAATTTAAAGGGGTGTTTTATTGATTCTATAATCATGTCCCTTTAAAGACAGTTGTGTCCATCTAGCAGTTTCTTTTTTAATTACAGATACATGTACTCCTTTGTAGTGAGAGATAATCCCACGTTAGACACCTACCTTTTTAAGAAGATCTTCTTCTAATTGCCTGAATTCCACTGAAAAGTTTTAGCAGAGAGAACAGCAAGGTCTTACATGAAAAGTTCTCCTTTTGAACTGTTGGGACCAACCCAAGGTGTATTGGAAGTTTTTGTATACACTCCGTAGCCATGGACATGTGATGTAAATGCAAGCAGGTGGATCCCTACGTGTATGGGCACTGCAAACTCAGATGACTGAGATATGTTGCCAATGACTTCAATTCAGGAAATGTTTCCATGGTTGGTAGTTAGAAAATACACTAAACACAAACAACAGTAATGAAAGGTAATCACTTTTGACCCCAGACATTTCTGCATTTATACTAGTTTTGCTTTTATAGATGTTAGGTGAGAATACTCAACAGTAAATTGAACTCAGGTTGTCCCTGTCCACTGCAACACTATTTTGGTAGCTCGGGGGTTAATACCTAGCTGCTCACCTGTTACTGCACCGATTCCTGCTAGGTAGGGTAAATGCCTACCTATCAACTGTCCCAGAACTCCCTGATTTTGGCTCCTTGTCCCTGGATCCTAGTGTTCATGGGTTTGTCCCTGGTTTTAAAATGTTAGTCTAACCCCCCCCCCTCTTCTTTGTGCTTGTCATTAAAGGTTTAATAGATTAAACGCTTCCCCAATTTTTAATATTACTTTTGTATATGATTTAATGTCTATTATTCTTTCCATGAGCAGCTTCAAGTCTGCCATATGAGATTGTCTCACTACATCAGTGGTTCTCAACCTTTTTTGCTCGGGGCACCCCTAACACATAATCTTGAACATTCGGGGCACCCCTAACATATTTAATGTGATTTATCAAGGGCATAATGAAGGGTACAATACACAAATATACAGTTATTATTAGGTCTTATAATCATAATAACAAAACTAAACATATTGTACATAATTTCTATAAAGCTTTATCTAGAGGTCCATTTTAGTTGGTCTTTACAGAAAATACGGGGCACACTAAGTGGATGTCCGTGGCACACCAAAGTGCCACGGCACCCTGGTTGAGAATCACTGCACTACATGGTACTAAGGATCATTACTTATGCTCTGTCATGTGATTGGCCAGGGGGAAAGGGTCCCTGCAAATGTTAATGGGCAAGTATATTAAATGGCTCTTCTACTTCCTGATTGATCTGGAACTGGGTCACTGCAATTATGCAGTGTAGAAACCCCCAATTTGCGCAACCACAGCATAAATATGGTATTTGACAAGTGACAAAAGTTATCCTTCTTACACACCCCCATATGCACCAGTTGACAATCAACCAAGAAGTAGAGGAACTGATTATTGCAGTATGGCATGAGCAATTAACCTCCTGAGCTATCAGAATCAGTTTAGCGGTAGTAAGGGACACATGGCTAAACCGAACAGAACAGAAATAAGGTTCACTGATCCTGTAACTGACACTGAAGTGACCAATAACTAGTTTACTGAAGGCCACAACGGTGTATTTTAATGTATTTAGCACCAAAGAGCAAATAATAAATGTTTCCTCGTGTTGAAACTTATCAAAGCTATCTGTGCACAAGTCTGTCAAAACTATTACACAATTATTGCACCATATTTATCAAAAGGAAAAAGTTTCACTGACTTCTATAATATTTTTAACATTTGATAAATTAATTATATATTTTCTGCAGCAAGGACACGTTATTAAATAACCATGTTCTGATTATGAAGAAGTTTGCTCCTGCCTACTAAAGACATCTGCCACTGGAAGTTGTTATAGGGGTTGCTGCTGAAGGCAGCCTGATAGAGTACAGTCCATGAAGAACACTAATACCAGTACTATTAAAGTGGATCTGTCACGCTGTAACAACTAGGTTCTTCTCAAACAATAGTTAGGCAATGATGCGCAGTACACGCTGCTGCGCGTGCTGCAGTCATGCGCAGTAGAGGCTGCCCGCTCCGTGGCTGATGCAGAGCGCGTCCAGCTCTGTATCAGCCGTGGTGCGGGCAGTCTCCACTGCGCGTGACTGCCCTGCGACCGGGTGGCAGTGGCACTGTGGCCCGTGTAACGGGCTGTTCAACTAGTATTATGATAATATTTTAGAAACTATAAAGATGGGCTCTTTAAAGGGATTTCAAATATAAATGTTTACTTTTAACTCTTTAAATGCCAGGGAGTTGGAAACTACTTGAGTATCAGAAGGCTGGACACCACTCTGGAGGTTGACACTCAAAGTATTATATCTAATGATGTGCTTTACAAGCCAATTTTTATTAGAAACTAGTTTGAGTAATTTAAACTTGCAGACTATGCTGTTCAAAAGCATGCCATACGGGAACTTCCTATCTTAGCCTTATAATACCTCCCTCCCTCACTGACTGACAGAACCCTTTCAATGGTTGTGGGCAAAATGTCCAGGAATAGCAGAGTAAATCTGGATTGAGACAGAAAGTGTCTGCACTGCATGCTTTAATTAGCATAATCTATACATCTAAATAGCTCAAACTAGTTTTCTAAACAAAAATGGTTAATAAAATGTGATATTGAAAACACTTTCAAAATCATAGTTGTTGCAGGTGATAGTGTGCCTTTAACCCCTTAGGGACCCTTGACGTACCAGGACCGTCAAGGGTAAACTTGCTTGAAAGACCCTTGACGGTCCTGGTACGTCACGTACTTTTTACTTACAGCGCTCTACCGGGAGCGCTGTAAGTAAAAATGGGGCATGAAATAGACCGCTCCAAGATCGGAGCGATCTATTTCAAGCCCCATAGTGACGCGCCGATACACGTGACAGGTCACGTGTACCGGCCCGTCAACGTGCCCCTATGCGGACGTTATGGGACGGAAATGTCCCATAATGTCCGGTCCTTAAGGGGTTAAAGGTATAGTAATGGCAGAAAAAAAATATTAAACTATATGGGAGATCAATTAAAAGAGAGTACTTGCACTTATTCATATCTTTCAGTACTTGCACTTATTTGTATAATTCTAACTGTTATGTGTGAGAGATATAGGAAAATAAAGTTCTCCGCTCCCTCCCCTTTCTGCTTGACTAGCTGTAAAACTGTCAGAAGCAGATTCTGGTCGCTTGCCCAGACACGGCTCTTCAGCAGTGCCAACAGAACGATATCTAAAGATAAATACTTCATTGGAATGGTCTACAAAGTGTGCCTGGTTTGCAAGCATACTTTGTAGACAGTTCCAATTAAGTATTTATCTTTAGATCTCATTATATGGGCGATGCTGAAGATCCTCTGTCTGGTCAAATGACCGGAATCTGCAGCTGTCAGCTAGATGGCAGACTTGAGTGAAACAGCCAGGAAAAGGAAACTTTAGCAAGTTATAGCTCTTGAACCATAAAGGATTGAGAGATATGACATATCTATGTTAACCTTTTTTTAATGTCTACAATATTAAATCAACTTAAAATTAACCATTACTATCCCTTTAAGACCACAGCAACTGTTATTTAATCAAAATGACTTTGCCCCTTAATAAACACATAAGGGAACATATACACTTTACATCTATATATTCACTGTTTAATGCCTTAAAGGGATAGTATTGCCATTTTTTTTTTACAAATATAATCTTGTAGGCTTTAGAAATAAAACTAAATGCCCCCAGTCCCATCTCTCAAACCTTTATGGTTTGAGAGATATTCGGGACCAAAGTTCCCCCTCCCTCCCCTTTCCTTGACGCCAGAGGTCTAGCTGACTGCAAACCAAGCACACTTTCTAGACCGTTCCAGTGAAGGATTTATTTTTCAGTATCTCAGTCTCGGCTCTGCTGCAGAGCCTCCGCTTGTCCAGGGACCGGATTCCCCTGCAGTCAGCTAGAGCACGGACGTCAGGGAAAGGGGAGGGAGGGGGAACTTTGGTTCCGAATATCTGTTAAACCATAAAGGTTTGAGAGATGGGACTGGGGGCATTTAGTTTTATTTTTTAATGCCTAAAAGATTGTTTGAAAAAAAAAAAGCAATACTATCCCTTTAAGAACCAGCAGTCCCGGGGTTGGGTTTCCTTTAAGGACCAGATAGGGAAATTCAGCAAGCTGGCACACGTGACTAATCACATATGCCATCTCGCTGAACAGGGTCTAATAGAGACCACTCCAGCCTTGGAGCTGTCAATTTCAGACCCCTCTACTGCACACAGGGCTCCTGCAGGAGCCCTGTGAGTAAAAAATACGTGACATGCCAGTCCCATCACCGGTACTTTAGGCAAAAACAACGGTGACGGTCCTGACACGTCACTGGTCATTAAGGGGTTAATTAACATCTATATGCTGATATTATCGTTCCGTCCCTTCTACCATGTTAGGATGCTCCGGTACTAACCCCCCAGGATTATACTGATGTTAGTTAGATTAGATCTTTTTCTCATTAATGATTGTGAATAAATAATAGGTTTCCTACTGAGTGATCACTCATACACAAAAAAATGTATGCAATTGCTTTGTTTTGACACTATCATTGTGAATATGTAACCAGCATATAATGCTGTCACAAAGAGCCCATTTGGCTTCACAGCACACTCCATCCTCTTATGGAATGCTATTTTTGCTCTTTAATCTACATCATAATACAAATATCCTTCTAATAACACTCCATTTATCTTAATCTGGGAAGAAAATGCTAATGACCAGTATGAATTAATTCTGAATTTACTGATTCTACAAAATGAATGTTTAATAATGTATATAATGTCCATGGAGGCAGACATGAGGCTTTCCATAGCATCACAAGATTCTACATTTCTCCCAATGACATCTAAGGAAGCCTGCAGTGGAAGGGGTTTGGGGTTCTTGAATCCTGCAACAAATACATCTGCCTCTATGGATATGATATTCAGTACTAACTAAAAGATTAACTTTGGAAAGCACTCTGCAGAAACGTGATTGTTAGTAGCCATAAGAATTGTCTGTCCAGATTAAGTTAAGTAGGGGGTTTATTGTAAGTGGTGTTTAGGTTATTTTAAAGAAACCTTTCAACTTAAGAAAAGTTTAGTTTTAAAATCAGCACTAGACATTTTTTCTGTAAAATACATATTTGGTGATAAAACGAACCCTTATTTTAGTGGCACAGTTTGGCTAATTTTCAGCACAGTGGGCTAATTGGTTCTGTTCAAGGCCAAATGTATCACCCACTGCACTTTATGAATGAATGTAGGGTGTATGTGTGCTCACTGTTTGGATTCATTCATAGTACAGTGAGTGTGCATTACCTAGATTCTTAGTACAGTGAGTGTGCACTACCTACATGCATTCATAGTACATTGTGTGTGTGCGCGCACTACCTAGATTCATTCATAGTACAGTGTGTGTGTGTGTGTGTAAGGTAATACTGACCCTGCAAATGAGATAATGGAGGTTAATTCCTTAAGAAAGTATTTATACTACAAAGGGCTAATACAACATATAATCAGCTTTTAACCTTTACCAGATGGGTATGCAATGCATTGCATACTCCTCTGGCACTCAAAGGGTTAATGCTCTTAAAAAAAAAAATAGCAAACTTCTGTTAAGGTGACAGGCCCACTTTAAATATGCAAATGTAGAATATGCACAATGTTCTAACACACCTACATACAGAATGACACAATGGGGCATATATATTAATGTGTTCTTATAAGTCTGCAAATGTGTTTCTTAACCTTTAAAGTGCAAGAGAGGTATCCAATTCATTGCTCTCTGTGGCACTCAATGCGCCATATGTACGAATGTTCACAAGGACTAATACTAACTATTCCCTAATTAGCTAAAGATGAAGTGGTGCTGTCAGATCTTTACATCTGCAACAGCCTTTTGTCACTAATAATTTAACACAAAATGCAGATCTAAAGTTTCACTAAATAATGATTATTTGCAGAGTTGAAAATCCAGTATAGTGATTTGTCACATAGGTCCCTATTTTCAAATTTTCAGAGCTATTACCTAATACCTAAGAACAAATATTCACAGTAAATTTTTAATGCTAATATAACTTTTCAACATGTTGATACATATGCCCCACAGTGTAAAACATAAGTAATTGCAAATTGAAAGGAGAATGTGCTAACACATTGATGTAATTACATATCATTTGGTATGCTGCACATGCTTTGTTGTGAGTGATTAGCCAGTGGTTATCAAGTGCTAGTACACAACCACATTCTATAATATGTTCAAATGTACCCACAACTGCATTTTTATATGCAAATACATAAAGTGCATGCAAGTGGCCCTTCTAACAAAGTCAGCCATTACTCTGGGAATTATAATAGTTGTAGTCCTACAACAGCTATTAATTCTTTGAGTGACATATGGGTGCTTCTGGCATTCAAAATAATATATTAGATTTGTGTAATGCTGTGAATTATAATTAAAACACACGTGATTCGTTAAAATATCTGGGATTAGATTATAGAACATAAATAATACATACTTCAGGTATCATAATTAACGGTGGTGTGGGCAACCCGTGGCTCCCCATCTGTTCAGGACTACATCATTCTCGGCCAAAGGTTGTGGACATATGAAGAGCCACGTGTTTCCCAACCCTGTTTTAGACAGAGATGAATCATAAAACTCATCACATCTGATCTGATTCACAGATAACTCAAGTAAAATAGTCAATTGTGTCCCAGCAGTGAAGCAAGTGTTGGATGACAGGCTAAAGAATAATAACGGACCATAATTACACGTGAAATGTAGAGAAATAATTTGCACGCAGTAGGGGGAATAAAATTACCAACTATATTTAAACAGTTAAAAGCACATTTCAAATAAGTGAAAATATTTGAAAATTTAATTTGTTCCCTATAGTGTCCTCCACGTGCTGATGTTGAAGACATGAGCGCACAAATCTCACCTGTTCCATTTCTGATGCAGCGCTCCCTCCATGGCAGGTTTGCTTTGGAGTTGTTCCATCTGCTTTTATAAAGGAAGGTCTCGGGACGTCCAGCGTCTGAACCGGCCTCCTGGAATGCAACACACTTGCGGCGCGAGGCACTGGGAGTCCCAGCGGGAATACCATGGGGAAGGGGGGGTCGGCTTAATCGCGCTTAGGTCCCGCGTACACCGGGATATTTTTCATGCACTTGTTACTGTGCCCTTAGCAGAAGTTAATTCGGGCGGGAATGCGATTTAGGATTCGTGGACTCGGGTTGTTCAGGTGTATAATATCACGTTTATAAATTAGATTAAAATGAGGGGGGGGGGTTGATAGAAACAAGTGTAAAAAGATGATAAACGCGGATTTATGAGACCTGGGGTTTCTAAAAGCAATGGCCTATACCAGTGGTTGTCAATATTTTCATGCTTGGGGTACTCCCTAACTCGCAATGTAGAGTTTTTGGGGCACTCCAAGCATTTTATGTGTACTTTGTCAAGAGTATTATAAAGGGTACAAATAAGTAAGACACAATTATTTTTAGATCATAAATCAGGATAACAAAAACAAACATATTGCATATATAAATTTGTGTAAATGCGCACTGGAAACTCAAAGTTCACATTTTTGTCACAGTCTTAATAGAGCAGTGGTTCTCAACGTTTTTTTCCTCAAGGCACCCCTAACACACAATCTGGAACTTTCTGAGCACCCCTAACACATTTAATGCAATTTTTCTAGGGAATAATAAAGGGTTCAGTTCATGAATATCCAGATATTATTAGGTCTCACAATCATAGTAATAAAAATAAATATATTGTGCGTAACATTTTCCATATTTTTACAATTTAAAAGACAACATTTACGTTTTTGTCAGTCTTCATAAAAAACATGGGGCACCCTAATCTGAGGTCCGCGGCACGCCAAAGTGCCACGGCACCCTGGTTGAGAATCACTGTAATAGAGAATATGGGGCACCCTAAGCGGTTGTTCTGTTGAGTCATTGGTCTGTACCCTATACTGTATGCATATGGATAGGTAGTAGGTTGGCTTTACAGTTGATGTTAGGTTACAACTTCTATTATTAGCATTAAAGAGAAGCATTATGTATGCTTTTAAGTATAAAAAGAATTAGGGACATATGCCTGGCTGTACCTGGCATATGACCAGGGAGCAGAGGACCTCATCACTTGCCTTAAAGTGTGATAATTAATTTGCAGGAGGCTGTGAGCCCAAACTGCGATCATCCCATGGGCCATGCCACATTTGAATCCTGTCTATCTGCCACGCCAATATTCAGTGTGGCAAACAGAGAGTAACACAATGTGAGGAATTAGCCAAAGTGTGCTCAGTGGCAAATTCCTGGCCTTATATACACTGTACATGAATGTAGTGTGCCATGAGATGTAGCCACACCACTTCTTGTGTACTTCACTGCTAAGGTCAGTGCTATCAGATCATTTGTCTGATCATCAACTCACCCTCCACACACACATAAATGCAGTAGTGCAACTTGGAGGATTATGAACTAAGGTCTGATGAAGATGAGACTTCTTCAGCTATTTCACTTAACCAATTACCATGTTATTCTATGGATCATATGCACTACTAAGATCTCTACCACTTGAGAAATCTTGGTACATACATACCTCACAACATTTCAAATGGCCAAAAAGGGACACTTTTATTTTAGGTGATGTTGCTGGGAGTGTGTGGTGGGCAGGGCATTACTGACAATTGTTACATTATTTCATGACCTTTGGACACTGCTTTATGTAACTGAATAAATGGTTTAGAACAAGATCAATGTATTTTTATTTGCACAGACTAATTTATAAACACGTACAGAAGTTTAAACAAACATTAATATTAGTTTTATTGCTGTGGCGCACTCTGAAACAAGTATATATACACCACATAGTCTGATCTCCTAAAAAAAAAGAGGGACACCAGGTTGGGATAGAGGGATCATAGAGGGACTGAGTTTCCTAAAGAGGGACACTTGGGAGGGGTGGTACATAGGCTCCATAGAATAACATGGGGATTGGAGAAGTGATATCACTGGAAAAGTTATGTCTTCTTTATCACACCTTTGTACATATCCCCCCTAGTGCACCCATGCACTGTGTGAACTTTGGTACTCACTAGCTGATATAAATTGTGTGAGACAATGTTTGTACCATTTTCTATTCCATATTGTTTAATATGCAATTCAGAGCCCCATTTTCCATGCACTTGTTGCATGGTGCTCTGTCCCTCTTTGAGTTACTGCAAGCCATAAGGAGAGCAGCTGATTGGTATAGTACACTTGTCTGCACGAAGGCCAATTTCCTATGCTCTGTCTGTGAACTTAACCACTATTGCATTTGAATCTAGAGGCTCCAGTTCCATGTAAGTAGAGCCTTGAGAGTATTTACATTTATCTTTCCCATATGAGGTACGTTTCTCTTTTTCATCTTATTATTTAGGGATAGCTGCCTAGTTATCTTCTGCAATACACAGTAATTACATAGCTATAAGTGACTTATTAAGACACTTAAACTGCCCCATGTGCCTGGAAGGTTTGCTGTTGCTTCTTAAGTTAAATACTGTTGTTAAAAGGTCAGTGTTTTTCACAGTAGTTGCCCTTTTACCTGTTTTGTTCACTATGAACAAACCTGACAAGCTAGCATATCTATAATTATTTTGGAGGTGTCTTGAACGAGGACTATGAATGGATTAAAGGGATAGTAATAGTTCATTTTATGTTTATTTTGTATCGTAGAGATTAAAAAAATATAAACAACAATGTAATTCTTATCTCTCAAACCTTTATGGTTGTAAATCCACAAACCAACCATTACATAATATGCCTCATTGTGTTTAATAACAGTTTGTCGTTGCTGCTCAGGTGCATCCACCAGTCAGATAGAGCCAGCCGATGCTCAGTGCATCACAGAACAGAATATAACATTGCACACCTGTGTTACCGTATATGTATATACACGGTGCCTCCGCCACTCAGGCCAGTACAACTCACATGGACCCCAAAAACCAAACTGTAAATATACTAAAACCAACAAAGGCCAGTTGTACTAATAAAATAAATAGAAAAGAAAAATAGATGATTAATCGTAAAAATAAAAAATCTTAATAAAAAGCAAGCCTTTAAAGTGCGTGAAATCGTACCAAGACATTAAGTTACAAGTGGATTTTTGCAGAATAGTAGTTATTGTGGATGATCTGAATTGTTTTTTATTAAGATTTTTTTTATTTTTATGATCAGTTGTATATTTTTTTATATTTTTTTAGTACGGGGGCATTTGTTGGGTTAGGTTGTTTTTCTGAATTGTATTCTGGGATGCACGGAGCATTGTTTGGTTCTTTTTGACTGGTGGATGCACCTGAGCAGCAACAACAAACTTATTAAAGGCAATAAGGCATAGTACGTTATGTAATCCAGATTGGAGGTAGATGTATGTGGATTTGTGATACTTCACAACAATTGCTGTGGTTGTTTTTAATACAAGAATATATATTGGGTTTGAGATGTCATGGCCAGAATACAATTTTGGGGTAAGTTGGTGTCACCTAAATACCCAGCATCTATTATTGTTATCTGATATACCATCCAGTCTTTTTGGTGTACTCTGGTCATGGACACATGACCAAGAGGACATATAATACATTTTGTACATTTTTACCATATTTTATTTTGACTATTCATTTATAGCACTACGATTGGTAGTGCAGGATTGATTTGTTTAAAATATTTGAAAAAGCCATGAATCTCCCAAGTACAAAAATACCAAATATGTGTATTTTTACCTACATTACCAAGAGCGAAAAATTGCATTTTTTTTTTTTTTACATTTACACCCCTTCAAATATACTGAAGTCTTTGAAAACTATGGAATTTCCATATGTATTCATAGTTACTGCTCTTGCAAGAAAAGTGGAACCTCATGGGTATGAATTGATATATGTAGATTGTATCAGAAGCACAAAACTACAACTACAACTTCTGATTTTATTTACATTTTCCAAACATGACTTGTCTATACTAAAACTGTTATAACAGTTATAGAAGTGAAGAAAACTTAGACAAAGCATACCATTTTGAAAAGATGATAACCCACAGTATCCAATGCCTTTCTACCCCTAGCCTGGTGTTCACAAATGTTCCCAGAAGGTGGCTCTAAAGGAAAAAAATGGCATTGGTTTAAATTTCCACCCCTTCAAATATACTGAAATCTTTGAAAACTGTGGAATTTCCAACTGCTTTTTTCAGAACAGTGGCTCCTCATTTGGTATGAGTTCACATACTGTAGGATGTGCCAGAAATATAAAACTACACCTACCTGTCATAACCATTAGAGATAGGAAGTGAAGTATACAAGTTATGCCATTTTAGAATGTAGACACTCACCCACACCAAATGAGTGGGTCACTTGCCTTTCTAACCCTAGGCTGAAGTGCACAAACATTTCCATAAGCTGGCACCCTAGAAAAAAATACATGTTTCTCTACATTTCTAACAGTTCAAAGATACTAAAATATTTGCAAACCATAGACCTTCCTACTGTATTAAGTACCTGCTACCAGCGTGTAGGTTAACATACACAGTGGGGTTGCCAGGAACACTAAAATACACCTGACACTTTTGTTTTTGATATTACCTGTGTGCACTAAAATGGTCATAACCATTACAGATATGCAGGAAAGGTAGCCAGGGTATACCATTTTGGAAAATAGATATTCTCTGCATCAAATGAGGGGTCATGTACCTTTTTACCCCTAGGCTGGTGTGCACAGAAGGTGGTGCTATAGGGAAAAAAAAGTTTTCATATTTCTACCTCTTCAAATATACAGATGGCTTTGAAAAACATGGAATATATGACTAATCTTTAGCTTCTACTCCTCCAAAAAGTTCCACACTGTTAGTATGAGTTGGTTTACTGTTGGGGGTGCCAGAAGCACAAAACTATGGCAACTACAATCTATCATTTTTCATAAATGTTTCAGCTATGACTTGCCTATACTAAAATAGGTATTTCAACAAGAGAAATGAAGAAATTGTATATAAAGCATATTTTTGAAAGTAGACAACTAGCCACATCAAATGAGGGGTCACTTGTCTTTCTGCTAGTGTGTACAGCTATTTCCAGAATGTGGAGCTATAGGAAAAAACACATACTATTTTAAATATCAATCACTTCAAATATACTAAAATGGCTCAATACTGTGGGACTTCCTAATGTATTCGGGACTTACTGCCAGCCCATAAAAAGTGGTACCACTGTTATGAGTTGACATACCTTATCGTGTGCCAGGAGTCTGGCTACCAGTGAAACAAGGCTGGGAAAGCAAACAGTGTATGTGCGATTCTTTGGCTACCAGTTGAAACCAGCTAGGGGATCAGTGTATGTGCTGACCGGCGACTACCATTGAAACCAAGCTGGGGGGCAGGCAGTGTATGTGGGTATGTCTGACTACCAGTGGCAGAGGAACAAGGCTGGGGGGTAAGATAGTGCATATATGGGATCTGCAACTACCAGTGTGCACTGGAATCAGTCTGGGAAGCAGCTTATGTCCCTCACATACGCTATTTGATTCCTAGCCTGATTATAGTAGATAATAGACATCAGTGTCTATCATTGGGCAGTGGAACCAGGGTGTAAATGGGTCAGGCTGGGAGAATGTAACTGCCAGTGGGCTGTGGAACCAGTGTGAGTGTGTCAAAGTGGTGTCCAACACATGGCGCACACACAGGTTTAACTCTTGTTCAATTATTTTTTATTCAGACCTCATTGGGTGGACATTAGGACTCCTCCTTATACCCCCCCCCAAGGAGATGTGCATAAAAAAGTAATCCTGTGTGTGCCACAGGGGGTCCAATGCATTGTAAAGCAATGCATTGGACTCCACCACGGCACACTGTTAGGGACCAGGAACCAGACAGGACACAAAAAGGTAAAATGCAATATACCTTTATTAGTGCAACAAAAACAGAAGCATGATCCAAGAGCATAAACCAAAAGACACGCCAGGGTCAGGAACCAAGACAGGTATTCAGCCGAGCCGGAGTCAGGAAACCAGGAGTCTGCGATGTCAGGAACAAGCCGAGGGTCAGAAGCACAGAAGTCAGCAAAGTCTGGAACAAGCCAAAGGGTCCAGAACACAGCAAACAGGAGAGCAGGAAAATCCACAGCAGCAACAGGTCAGCAAACAAACACAAGGTATCACGGTGCCCGTGATTGCTGCAGTTCCTTGTCTGTCACCAGTAGGGGGCTGCTATTGGCTGTCTGAAGATAGCCCGCCTTTCATTGCCTATTTAAACCTGGATTGGGCACCCTTTGGTTGCCCTTTCGTGTTGTTTCTGACCTTCTTGCTATCACTATGCCAGTGATAGCTGGGCCTCTGTTCCAGTGTTCCTGAGTTCCTGATCTCATGTGTTCCTGAGTTCCTGATCTTTGCTGTTCCAGTATTTCCTGCATGCTGACTACTTCCAGTCCTGGTTCCGGCCTAGTCTCTGGTGTTGCAGTTCCTGCTGAACTTCTTCTGTGCTGTTTCCTGACCTGACTGATCGTTGCTGGTTTCTGTGTTCTCATCGCCTGTCTCCTGTATCCTGGCGACCTCCTGCCTGGTCACGTCGGCGACATTGCTTGTCACACCAGCATGCGGATGCTGGTTTGCTCCTAAGCCTTGCGGCTATACAAACTTGCTTGTTACACCAGTGTGCGGTCACTGGTTTGCTCCAAAGCCTATCGGCTATACAATCCTGTGTTGGTCCCAGCGTGCGGACGCTGGTTTGCTCCTAAGCCTTGCGGCTATACAAACTTGCTTGTTACACCAGTGTGCGGTCACTGGTTTGCTCCAAAGCCTATCGGCTATACAATCCTGTGTTGGTCCCAGCGTGCGGACGCTGGTTTGCTCCTAAGCCTTGCGGCTATACAAACTTGCTTGTTACACCAGTGTGCGGTCACTGGTTTGCTCCAAAGCCTATCGGCTATACAATCCTGTGTTGGTCCCACCGTGCGGACGCTGGTTTGCTCCTAAGCCTTGCGGCTATACAAACTTGCTTGTTACACCAGTGTGCGGTCACTGGTTCGCTCCAAAGCCTATCGGCTATACAATCCTGTGTTGGTCCCAGCGTGCGGACGCTGGTTTGCTCCTAAGCCTTGCGGCTATACAAACTTGCTTGTTACACCAGTGTACGGTCACTGGTTTGCTCCAAAGCCTATCGGCTATACAATCCTGTGTTGGTCCCAGCATGCGGACGCTGGTTTGCTCCTAAGCCTTGCGGCTATACAAACTTGCTTGCCTACATTGTAAATCTGTTGAGGCTGCCTTGCCCGGTTTTGGTAAGGCCGGTAGAACCGTTATGCTATTCCATCTGCAGGTTGCCTTACCCGGTATTGGCAAGGCCGGTAGAGCCTAACATTCTATTACTTCAGACTGTCCTGTCCGGTATTTTGACAGGACCGGTAGAGTCTGCCTTCTGTCTTTGTTATATTCTGTATATATCTGTATGTATGTGAATGCCATCCTACATTATCAATTAATTATTTCAATAAAATTGATTTTTACCTAAAACTTGTGTCTGAGAGTCATAATAAACCGTGACACAAGGACAATGGAGAAGTGAGCCAAGCTGCTATAAATACCCTGAGAGGGTTGGCTCATAATTCAGCCTGAACCAGAAACTCAGAAGACGGCAGCAGTGGGTATCAGAGCACTAGATTAGCTTAGACAGCAGAATCAATAGGCAGAATGGGAGCAGCTCAGCAAAACCTTGACAGTACCCCCCCATGGGGCAGGACCAGGTTTATGGGGAAGCGTGCATGGAAAGCATGGAGGAGGGCGGGGGCATGCACGTCTGTAGCTGGAACCCTTGAGCGCTCTTCTGGACCGTTACCCTTCCAATGGACCAAATATTGAAGACTCCCTCGGAACCTACGAGAGTCAGCTATTGATCGGATCTTGTACTCCTCATGGCCGTCAATGGGCACCGAATGAGGTCGAGGAGTGACCGTAGTGAAACAATTACATACCAGAGGTTTCAGCAGCGAGACATGGAGCACATTGTGTATCCGCATATTGGGAGGAAGGTCTAGGGCATAAGCCACAGGGTTCACACGTCGGAGGATACGGAAAGGCCCCACAAAACAGGTAGCCAGTTTCTGAGAGGGCACTCAGAAGTGAAAATTTCTGGTGGACAACCAGACCCTCTCCCCGACCTGGTAGGAGGGTGCGGGTAGGCGTTTTTTGATTAGCCTGGAGCTTCTGGGATTGTTGTGAGCGTCGCAACAACTCTTGGACCTGTAGCCATGTGGAACGGATTCACTGGAGATGATCCTCCAATGCTGGGATCCCCTGGGGAGTGAATGAATCTGGAATCATGGAGGGTTGATACCCATAATTCACCATGAAAGGGGAGAGCTGGGTAGAAGCCAAGACAGCACTGTTATGAGCAAACTCCGCTCAAGGTAGCAGGTCCGACAAATTGTTCTGATGGTCTGAGATGTAACACTGCAGGAATAGCTCCAAGCCCTGATTAGCTCTTTCCGCTGCCCCATTTGATTGCGGGTAATAGGCAGAGGAGAAGGAAAGTTGGATACCTAGTTGTGCACAGAAGGCCCTCCAGAATCTCAAGACAAACTGGCTACCCCGGTCGGAAACTATGACTTTGGGAACCCCGTGTAGCCGATAGACCTCTATGACAAAGACTGTAGCCAGCTCTTTCACGGATGGAAGTTTTTTGAATGGTATGCAATGAATCATCTTAGAAAATCGGTCAACGACCATGAGGATGACAGTATGACCATTAGACAAAGGAAGGTCAACTATATGAAGTCCATGGCAAGGTGTGACCATGGCTTCTCCCCATTGGGTATAGGTTGGAGAGGACCCACTGGAAGGTGATGGGGTGATTTGGTCTGCGCACAGACTGGACAGGCAGCAACATCTTTGCTGAGTTATGGTCACCAGAAGAGACAGGAAACCAACCAGAGGAGCTGGTTCTTTCCGGGATGACCTGCTGATTTAGTCTTATAGTAGGTTGCAAGCATCTTGGTATGGAGGTCAGTAGGTACAAAACTGCACCCAGAGGGAGTCTCAGCAGGCGCATCTACTTGGGCAGCCCGTATTTTCTCCCCAAGGGGAGATGTTATTCTGGTACGTATGGTGGCCAGTACTTTGTCCTGAGAACTGTCTGGATAGGGCATCAGCCCGGACCTTTTTATCACCTGGCAGGTACGAGACCACATAATTAAAACGAGACAAAAATAAGGCCCATCTGGCCTGTCTTGGAGACAAGCATTTAGCTTCAGACAAGTAGGTAAGGTTTTTATGATCCATGAGGATTAGGACTGGCATGGAAGTTCCCTCGAGCAAATGCCTCCATTCTTTGAGAGCCAGCATTATTGCCAGAAGCTCTCAATCGCCAGTTTGATAATTGCACTCCGCAGGACTTAGCTTCTTCGAGAAATACCCACACGGGTGCAACTGGCTCTCAGGAGTAGGACATTGAGAAAAGAGGGCGCCTACTCCTGTCTCAGACGCATCATCCTCAAGTATGAATGGAAGCTCAGGTTTCCGGTGTGCCAAAATAGGTGCTGCGGCAAAAGCAGCTTTTAGTGACTCAAATGCCCTGATGGCTCCTGGGGACCAGTGAGTGGAGTTACTGTCTTTTTTTTGGTCATGTCGGTAAAGGGTTTTACAATAGAGGAAAAATTGTAGTTACATTTCCTATAGTAGTTCACAAACCAGAGGAAACATTGAAGGGAGCAGAGACCTACGGGTTGCAGCCACTCTAGAACAGCTGAGCGTTTTTTAGGGTCCATAGTGAAACCGCCCTCTGAAATTAAATACCCCAAGAAGGTGACCTGTTTGCGGTGGAACTCACAATTCTCTAATTTGCAAAATAGGTTATTTTCTTGTAAGCTTTGCAGGACTCGGTTTACATCTGCATGGTGGCTTTCCATGGAGGAGGAATGGATCAGAATGTCATCTAAGTATACCACCACGCACTGTTGGAGCATGTCCTGGAGGACATCATTCAAGAATTCTTGGAAAACCGAAGGAGTATTGCAGAGACCAAAGGGCATTATGAGGTATTTGTAATGCCTGCTCCTGGTGTTAAATGCGGTTTTCCATTCATGGCCCTCCTTTATCCGTACCAAATTATACGCCCCCTCGCAGGTCGAGCTTAGTGAATACCTTAGACCTTTTCAATCAATCGAATAGCTCAGTAACCAGTGGAATAGGGTAGGAGTTCTTAACCGTGATGATTGAGCTCCCTGTAGCCAATACAGGGTCTCAGTTCAGCACTCTTTCTTCACGAAGAAGAATCCGGCCTCAGCAGGAGAGGAGGACTTGTGGATGAACCCCTGGACAGCACATCCGCAACATACTCCTCCATGGCCTTATTCTCCGTGACAGAAAGGGGGTAGACTTGACCTCGAGGAAGTATGGCACCTGGTTGTAGTTCAGTGGTACAATCGTATGGGCTGAGAGGCGGTAGCTCACCAGCCCGGCCCTTATCGAATACATCACAGAACTCTTGGTACTCGTCAGGCAGCAAAGAGACCGAAGATGTGGTTAGCACCCTCCCCACTTTTACTAGGCATGTCTTGGAACAGTTGGGTGACCATGCCATGACTTCAGCCCTTGCCCAATCGACCGTGGGCTTGTGTTTGTGCAACCATGGATAACCCAAAATCACAGGATAGTGAGGAGAGGCTGTAGGGGGTCTACCATCAATCACCTTAAGGGCAAGTGGAGTAGTGCAAAGCTGCAATGGAATGGAGTGCTTGTGGGTGAAGTCACTGTCAACAAAGAGGCCTGCTGCACCAGAGTCAATAAGTGCCTCTGAAGTAATGGAATTTTTGCCCCAAGAAAGCCCAACGGAGACTAGTGGGTTATCAGTATGAATATCAGGGGATTCTGAGATGCCACCTAAGGTCTGTCCCCTATAAGACCTTAGGTGCACTCATCCCGGATGTGTGGGACAATTTTGCAGTAGATGCCCTGCCTTACCGCAGTAAAGGCACAGGCCCTCCCTCCTCCTCAAGGCCCTTTCCGCAACTGAAAGGCAAGTGAATCCAATCTGCATGGGCTCCACATCGCCTGAGGTTTCAAGACAAGGAGGTGTGGGAGGAGAGGGAGGTATGGGTGGGGACGAAAGGCTCGGGGTTAAATAGGTGGGATGCCTCCGCAGACGCTCACTAAAGGAAGGTCTCTCACGGATACTGGAGTCAAACAGAATACAATATGAAATCAGTTCCTCCAAATCACTGGGAAAGTCCCGGGCTGCAATCTCATCTTTAACTGTATCCAAAAGTCCATTAGAGAAAGCGACCATGAGAGCCTCATTATTCCAACCAACCTCAGCTGCCAGGGTACAAAACTCTATGGCATAATCAGAAACCATCCTAGTACCCTGCTGGATGGACATTAGGTGCTTGGCAGCCAAGGTGGAGCGGCCCAGTATATCAAATACCCTTTTAAAGTATGCCACAAACTCAGCATAATTGTATACAGTGCGTTTCTGCATCTCCCACAGGGGAGTGGCCAAAGCCAAGGCTCTGTCAGAGAGTAAGGAAATCATGAGGCCCACCTTATTCCTATCAGATGGGAAGGACTGTGGTACCATCTCCAGATGCCAACCTAGTTTAGAAAACCTCTGCATTGGTTAGGGTCACCCCCATAACGCTTGGGAAGCAGGGCAGACCCTGTCATACCTCTCCCAATAGTGGAATCACCATTGGCAGCCAGAGCGGGAGCGGCAGCAGCTATAGGGTCAGCCTGCATTGGTCTACCTGGTCCAGCCTGAAAAAAATATTCGGTGGATTACCTGCGTCTCCTGCGTTCATGGTCCTTGTGTACTGTTAGGGACCAGGAACCAGACAGGACACACAAAGGTAAAATACACCTTTATTAGTGCAACAAAAACAGAAGCATAATCCAAGGGCATAAAACAAAAGACATGCCAAGACAGGTGTTCAGCTGAACCAGAGTCAGGAAACCAGAAGTCAGCGAAGTCTGGAACAAGCCAAAGAGTCTGGAACACATCAGACAGGAGCACAGGAAAATCCACAGCAGCCAGCAGCAACAGGTCAGCAAACAAACACAAGGACAATGGGGAATTGAGCCAATGTGCTATAAATACCCTGAGAGGGTTGGCTGATAACAGTCATTTGAGTAATCAGAGAGGTCAGCTGATTCAGCCTGAGCCAGAAACCCAGACAGCAGCAGTGGATAGCAGAGCACTAGATTAGCTCAGACAGCAGAATTAATAGGCAGAATGGGAGCAGCTCACCAAAACCTTGACACACACACAGGTTTAACTTTATTTTTCATTATTTTTTCTTATTCAGAGCTCATTGTAGGGGTCATCAGGACCTCTACAAAATGAGTGCTGTATAAAAATAATGAAAAAGAAAGTAATAATCCTTTGGGTGCCACATAGGATGTCACACATTGTACAGCGATGTGTTGGACCACCCCCTGTGGCATACGCAGGGTTCTTTTTTTTTTTCATTATGTTTTTATGCAGATCTCATTGGGAGGACATCAGGACCCCTCCCCAAGGAGGCCTGCATAAAAAAAAAATCCTGTGTGTGCCACAAGGGAGTCCAATGAATTGCAAAGCAATGTTTTGGACCCCCCCCCGTGGCACACAGAGGGTAGATGTTTTTTCATTAATTTTTATTCAGACTTTGTTGGGGGGACATCAGAACCCCTCCTGATTCCCCCCCCCACAAGAATATCTTCATGAAAATATAATTGTGTGTGACATGGTGGCGGGGTCCAACACAACAGTGTTGATTTTTTTTTAATTTATTCTTTATTCAGACCTCTTTGAGGGTTCACAGGTTCAAGGAGGTATCCATAAAAAGTTACCCTTTGTGTGCCACAGGGGGGATCCAACATTTGCAAAGCAATATATTGCCCCCCCCCCCATGGCAAACACAGGGTTATTTTTTACACGTTATTCAGATCTACTTGGCGGGGCACCAGGACACCTCCTGATGCTCCTCCTAGGAGATCTGCTTAAAAAGTTGTGAAAAAAAAAGGAATCCTTGCCGTCCCTGTGGCACACACAGGGATTACTTTTTTTTTTTTTTATCAGACCTCGTTGGGGAGACATCAGGACCTCGACTGATGCCCCACCAGTTATTTATCTCCTGGCCGATCATGCTGGGAGATCAATAATGGAGATGCAGGGGAGCATCATAGTAAATTAGGTTGAAAAAAGATTCAAGTCCATCAAGTTCAACCTTTGCCTCATACCCCAGAAAAATGAAAATGATATAAGCCTTCCTGCCACCAAATGAATATTAGTCTATTTAATCAAACTTCCTGTTTTACCTATGAATACACAGTATGACTCTGTATTTTCCCTCTTGAAAGAAATGCATCTAATCTTCTTTTAAATGTATCCATTGTATTTGCCATTACCACATCCTTGGGCAAAGAATTCCACGATCTAAGAGACCTTACTGTAAAAAAAAGACCTTCCTCTGCTGAAGGTGATACATCCTTTCCTTTAATCATAAGGGGTGTCCCCTAGTTATTTGATCAGACCTTGGAATGAAAAGCTCACCAGAGAGATCCCCTGCTGCACATTATTTTGTACCAGCACTAGGTGAGATTTTTGCATGATATTACTGAGGGGTGGGAAGTTTGAAGTTTGCGCAGGAGAGTTGTGCAACCTCTTTCCTCCTCCATAACTGCCCTCCTCCTGTCTGCCCATACTCCCAGTAACAGCTTTAGATGCAGCAAAACCAAAATATACAACTGGTTAAATATTTTTAAAAGTATTTGGATTTTATAAACACATTGCATTAAGAAACATGACTTGTATCACTTTTCCTGTTGAGCTGCTGTGAAATGATTGCTTCAAATATTATTACAGTACAGAGTTTGATGAAGTGATGGAACTGATACAATCATCCTATATTATAATTCACTAAGGATGTTTGTCAGAAGCAGTCATGCACAGTAGAGATGGCTGAGCGCGCTGCAGTCATGCGCAGTACAGACTGCCCGCGCTGCAGCTGATATAGAGCGGGGTGCTCCGAATTCAGACCGGCGACCTCTCTGCGCACCTTCCTGGGACTATTCCCAGGAAGGTGCGCAGAGAGGACTCCAGTCTGAATTCGGAGCACCCCACTCCATATCAGCTGTGGCGCGGGCAGTCTGTACTGCGCATGACTGCAGCGCAGCCAGTGTTGGCCCATGTACATGGGCTTTAAAACTAGTATTCAATAAAGAACAGTAGTCTGAAACACATCTCTCCCATAGAATGCAGTAGAAATGTGGACTGCACATCATTTGGTACTGTTGCTACAGGTTAATATAAAAGAAACAAAATTTAGGCTGTTTTAAATTGGAAAAAATCATATCCCAGCATTGAGAATGCCCTAAATTCACTCAACATAGCAGGAAAACCCCTGCATCAGATGCTTTTTGTCATAATAAAAGTTTAGTGCTCATTTAATATTATGAATACAAACTGGAAAATAATTGCTGGTACTTAGGCTGGTATAATCTATTTCAGTCCCAATACACACAGCTATTAAACCAGTTCACTTCTGAATGGAATTCAGCCAGGAAAAGATATTTGTATTATTAGACCGTGGTTAAAATATAACCTTTATTTGTTCATTTAAAACACAAAAATGTGTTATTTACATTAAAAAGTTATTGACTGTGTGGCGATAGCCCTGTTTCCGACTCGGGACTTGATTCTATTGCTACAGGTAAAACAGACGGTAAGTGAAAAGAAAAAGATTGAGAAATAAACCCACTCATGTACTGCAGCTATTCTATAGCTGGCTTTTTTTTTTTTAAAGGATTGTACAGAAGACATAAGATTAAAGAAGAAGATGGCCAGTAGCTGCTTAAGGCGCTGAGGACCCTGCTGGATATCAGGATTACTGGTAAGTTTTTATTTTTCAGGACGTGTGCAAACTCTTGGTAGATTAACCCTATGAGTGCCAGAGGGGTATGCAACACTGTAGAATCTTTTTTAAACCACCAGTGTGTGTTGAAAACCAGTTTTCTAACACACACTGGTGGTTTTCAATGTATGTTAGGGACTCTGCTCCTCCTTTCCATGGCTCAGTTTTTTCACCACCAAAAGTGCGTTCCTTAACATGCGTCGAAACCACGGCATGGAATAGGATAGCAAATTCTACTTTTTTACATGATGTCCATTGGGTGCATATTTTGCACCCATTGGATATTTTTGCACGGAGGTGGTTGTTGACAGCACAGTTAATACAATAGCAAACTGTTCTGTCAAAACCACCAACACTTGTTTAAAAACAATAGTGAGGATACTAGTATTGAGCCTCAAAATTCAGTTTGAAGAGGTTTAGGACACCCAGAAACTATAAAAGTTAGAAACCAAAAAATCAAATGAACCCTATTGTGGAGGTATTAACCTGTACTAGTATTTATTGTTCTGGCCGGTTTAGAGTCAGAAATATGGGCTAGTAAAGACCCTAGAACTCATTAAGAAGTTTGTGCACTTAATTCACCTCCCAGGTTAGACTTCCAAAGAATGGAAAAGTGCTAGAACAAATGTTGCCTCACTATGTATCAGCAATTCTTTCCTGTGCCTATTCATCATTTCATTTATAAATATGCAGCACTTTCACTTGATTTAAAAAAAATGAATAGTACCACATCCTTAAAGTAATTTAATTCTATAGATTTTTCTGGGGAGAGGTCTAGGTGTGTGGGAAAGAGTGTATTTTTAAAAACTGGTAAAGGTTGGTACTATGTTAGCCATGAATAAAGCAGGAGGGTAGTAGAGTAAAGACCAAGCCTATTGAAGAGACCAAGACCTGGTCTTGAAAGCTTACATTCTAAAGCTACTCAGCCAATAAAGGTATCACTCTACTAGTCTGCTGTCTTTTAAACATAATCTATTTTAAACTGGGTGGAGTTGGTGTTCTTAGCTCCACACCTTGGACATTGAAGATAGGACCGAGTTTCAGGATATCCTAGACTGAGCACAAATAGATTAATTCTTGGCCTTTTTTATAATTAACCATTATAGGCATCAAATATAGTCCCTTTAGTGCTTATTTTCACATAATTAGAGCAAGTGCAATGGAAGAAATGTACATACTGTGGATTCAGTCTCTGAACCTGTCCATGACATGTAGTTTCATGGTTGCACCCAACCTTATTGACTGTGGAGACGAATCTCTGCAAGTGACATAGCCACAGGTGGACCATGGCTTGATACAGGTCTTTCCACCTAGCTGTCACTGTCTTTATTTTGTTGAATACACACTTTGAAAATGTTGATAAAAGAATGTTTTTTGCCCACCCAGTTTAACAACAGGTTCCACCAAAAATAATCTTGGCAATACCACTTTTCTCTGTTTAATCCTCGGTTTACCCAAACTCTAGGTTTAATGTTCACCACATGACTTAAATGGGCAGTAATGTCCCATAAAAAATAGCATTTTGTGGTGTTTAAAAAAATAAATTATATGGCACAAATCCTTTATGGTTTGAGAGATATTCGCATGTAAAGTTCTCTCCTCCATCCCGGTCCTAGGACCAGCCTGCGGCTCTTCAGCAGAGCCAAAATCGCAACATTGGAAAATAATTGCTCCACTGGAAAGGTCTACAAAGTGTGCCTGGTTTGCAAGCACACTTTGAAGACCGTTCAAATTAAGTAATTATTTTCCAATATCGCTATTGCGACTCTGCTGAAGAGCCTCCTCGTGTCAGCCAACACGGATCTTGTGCTGTCAGCTTTACAGCTGATATCAGGAGAAGGGAAACTTTACATGTGAATATCTCTCAAACCATAAAGGTTTGAAAGACAGGATTTGTGCCATATAATTTATTTTTTTAAACACTACAAAACACAATTTTTATGGGACATTATTGTTCCTTGAAATTATTAGATGCACTTTCTTCACATTCCTGAGCTCCCTGAAGCAGTCGGAGCATAGATGCTATGCTTCTGTATCCTAGCAAAGCAATAAAAAAAGACACACTACAGACAATGACAAGAGGAATTTTCCTATTTAAAAATAAAAAGGTTCTTCCCGAAACGTTGAGACATGTTCTCTTAACTTCAGTTGCCTTGGGCCTAAGCACCCATTTATTGTACAGACTTCCTTTGTTCTAGTTCCTTTGTTTTATATAATTAAGATTCTTCACCCCTGCAATATATATTATATATGTATATGTGTATATATATATATATATGTATATGTGTATATATATATATATATATATATATATATATATATATATATATATATATATATATATATGTGTATATATTCACACGCACACACACACGTCATAAACGAGTTAGTACTCACAGGACTTTCAAGCAAAGAAGTGTTTACTCGAAGCAGTGTCAAAGTTTAAATATGTAACACATTTTCATCACCAAATGTTGACACAGTTTTGAGTAAACACTTCTATGCTTGAAAGTTCTGTGAGTGCTGACTCGTTTATGACTTGTATATATCTAAGTTGATCCCATGAGTAAGTGCACCCAGGCAAGGATTTGGAGATTGTGAGAGTGCTTCCCAACTGGACATTCTATATATAAATTCTATAGCCAGGAGCAGAGACAGGCAGTGAGCTGTTCAGAGCACCCCGCTCTGGAGCACCCCGCTCTGGATCAGTGCGTTCGGCCAGTCTCTACTGTGCATGACTGCATCGTTCTGGCAGTCTCTACTGAGCATGTGCTGTTATGCACACAGGGAGCTTCACAGCCTAACAATTTATATTATACAGATAATATAAATAAAATGAAAGTCACAAGATGGGTTTTTGGATACTTGCTGGCTGGGCCCGGAGAGTGCAATACAGTTTGTTAGACATGGGGGTGTTCATTGCTAGAGGAACTTTCAGCTCCACACAGATATGTAAAGACATTGAATGGTCTAATAAGTGCATGTAGACAAAGCCTTCTTTCTTGCACGGAAGTACGTTAGAGTCATAGATGGCTGGGGCCATTGATTGCCCTCTCTCCAATTCACCAGCTCCTCCCCCCAACCTTCCTCTGTTTTGCAAAGTCCCATTTGTCCATCCTCCTTCACATTCGACTAGTAATCCATTTTGCCCATCTCCCTCTCATTCACCAAGTAACCCTCTTCTCTATCCCTCCTATTCGCCTTGTGTTCCTCACCAAACTGCTCTCTCTCTCTCCCTCCTCTAGCCTCATTTGCTTTATAAAAGTGATCACCCCATGCCCTAATTCCCATTCACCAATTAATCATCTTCCCCAGCCCTCCCATCCACAATAACCTTTTCGCCCACCCTTCCTCCCAGTAGCCAATCCTTATCACCTGCTCTCACTCCCTTTAGCCAAGTACTCTCTTCATGCCCTCTCTGGGGTCCTCCTCATAATTATTAGCATTTGCTGGCATCATATGCACTTTTCTCCTGCATTCATGCTGCGTATGGAGTATTCATTTCCCTTCTGTATGATAATAAGCCTGCACTAGTGGTGGAGGTGTATGTGTGTGGGTGGGGGGGATGTTGAAGGGGCCCAGGGGTGATGTAACATATTTTGTGCTTCTGTGCCAGGAGCAAGTTTTATATTACCATTAGGGTAGTTCAGATAGCCCAAATGCCTGGTGCAGGATCACAATCACACTGTGGGGAGCTGACTATAGCTTTTGTAGTAGAAACGCAGGAGACACATGGAGTCAGCAAATGCTAATAATTTTGAGGAAGACTCCAGGACATACCCTGCTTCATGGGGGGATGTGGAGCAAGGAACAGGCAATTGAGTGGGTGGGAGATGCACTTAAAGGGTACTTAACCCCTTAAGGACCGGTTGCGCACGCAAGCTGCCGTCACTTAAGGACCAGGGACCTTTTTTTTTCTGAATCCGATTCCAGACTCCCCGAATGGTGTGCAGCTGTGTGGGGAGCCCAGAATAATAAGAGTATAACAACCCATGACAGTCCAGGACTGTCACGGGTCCTTAAGGGGTTAAAGAACTTAGTTAAGTAATAGCAAGACCATTATACTTAATATTTATTGATTCACTTTTATCGCGCACAATGCCCTGAGGTTGGAGGAAAGCTGCTGTATTATCATTGTTTAAAAAAAGGGCAAGATCAAAACCAGGTAACTGAGGTTAACATCCATATTGGGTAAGATATTAGAAGGGTCACTAACCGACAGTATTTAGAACTATGTGAAGACCAACAATATTATTAGTAGGAGTAAGATCATGTGAAACTAATTTACTAGAACTTTACGAAAGGGTACGTAGTAATTTGGACAAGGGGATTGCGGTTGATATAGTATACTTGGATTTTGCAAAAGTCTTTGATACAGTGCCTTACAACAGGTTACTGCATAAATTAAAAGGCTTCAGTTTGGGAGGTGACATCTGTACATGGATAGAGGACTGGTTAAATGATAGATGGCAGAGAGTTATTGCAATTGGAACCTTTTTAAGTTGGTCTAGTTGTAAGTGGGATGCCACAGGGTTCAGTCCTGGGCCCGCTGCTTTTTTAATTTGTTTATTAATGATCTAGAAGTGAGAATTGAAAGTGATCTCTCAATATTTGCTGATGACACTAAGCTGTGTAAGGAAATACATACAGAGCAGGATGTTTTTTCTCTGCAGAAGGATTTAGATAAACTGAGTGGAGGATCTATGCTATAAAGAGACTAGCCATATTGGATTTGTTTACATTGGAGAAGAGACATCTAAGGGGTGATATGATTAACATTTACAAATATATTTGAGGTTAATATGAAGAACTCACCAATGAACTATTTGCTCAAAGAGTTGAGCAAAGAACAAGAGGTCATCCATTAAGACTAGAGGAAAGGAGCTTTTGACTAAGAGAGATTTTTACTGTAAGGGCAGTAAAGTTATGGAATCTTTGACTTGGAATGTGCTTGCATTTACTGTAAATGCCTTCAAAAAAGTAATGGAGACCTATACCACACAGAACAATATTGAGAATTATGGCAGATGGCTTCGAAGCAGAAAGGATGTTAATCCAGGAAGATATCCTATTGCTATTCAGAGTCAGGTAGGAATTTTTTTACCCATTTTTTTACCCATTTGGAAATGCCTTCAATGTTTTTTTTTTTTTTTTTTTGCCTTCCTCTGGATCAACAGTGATGATTTGGCATGGAGCTGGACTTGATGGACGCATGTCTTTTTTCAGCCTCATCAACTATGTCACTATGTTACATAACGGTAATGCAATATTGCAGTGTGCTGACATTGGTCCTGTTTTTTCTACCTGTCTCTGCAGTAAGGAGGAAGGGAGTGCTGAAAATTGTTTTAGTCATCTCAGCACCAATGTTGTACAGAGGTCAGGGGCATAAGTACAGGGGGTTTAGAGGGTGCAGTTGTTCCTAGGCCCAGTATCCAAGGGGGCCCTTTCTGTCCCGTGGTCCAATAGGCTCTAATTAGGCATCTGTGAAAATATTTTTGTGTTGGAGGCCCCAAAAAGTTTGCAGTAGGGCATTCTAATGACTAGTTATGCCAATGATAGAAGCTGAGCATATAGTATTAAGCTGCATCAGTGGCACCAAGCACCTTAAGAGTATACGCAGACAGTAACAGTAAAAGACTGAGAAGTTAGATTGGGCTAGAATGAGAAGGAAATAATAGGTAAGATGGTCAGAAACATGTACTCTGATTGCTGTTTGGTATAATACTCATATCTTACTACTTAGCTCAGTGCCCTTTACTTGTTGCAATGGTGCACTATTACTTTTCTAGTTGGTGAAATGCTCTCCTGATTTTTCTTCTTGTAATGCCACAATACATTTTTCATAAGTGTGTGTTACAACACATTGAGCAGTAGTGAATATAGCTTTCTGCCTGGCTGTACCTGTAAATTTGTTTTCAGTGGACCACAGTTTTACAAATATATCACAAGGTCCATTTCAGCTTCCATGTGTAACAGCAATCTGTCCACAATCCATTAAATAGAAGACCTTATAGACAATATCATAACCACTATGAGATGATCGTAACATTTTAATTCATATAAATTTCTTATTAAAATAAAATATATGCCCATAATAGGTAAGAGTTTAATATTAAGAAGTAAGCAGACTCTGAAGGTATAAGGGTCGCTATTATTTATTACGTAAGACTTGCAGTGGGGTAATACTAACTTTGAAATTATTACTTTATGACCCATGTTTTCATATAAAATATTTACAAAATGTTGAATGTAAAAAAATGTTTTTCACGTCTTCAATTTGGCATATTGTTAAATGGACATGTGAAGGGGAAGGCATGATGTGCCCAGTTTCTGGAACTGTTCTAGATTCTCCAACCATTTTAATCCAACTTGGTCTGGAACCTCATTGCTTTTCTGCTTACAAATATTAAAGCAACCCCTTAAGCATCTCCCTCCAGTAAACATAGGCATAGGAACTCGGGGGAGGGGGTTCTGATGGAGAAAGCTAGGCTTCCTTGTTTCCTCTTCTAGCCATATAAATCACAGTATTTACATATTGCAGTGGTGTGTGCATGTGCCAGTGTGCTCTACCCACTGTCTTAGCACATGTGTGTTGGTATAACAACTGAAGTGTGCCTAGACCATGCTTCCAGGTGCCGGCTGTCTATATGTAACAGAAGCCCCACCCCTTCTACTCCGTCCTTATGCCATGTTCGGAGGAACTGCTATCTGCTGCTGACCTGACTAACCTGTCAGCTCTGATGCTGGGTTCATTCAGTAAATTGTAGCCCTGAGAGTCTCTGGTGCAGATCCACCCCTGTAAATCCTGTGTACGCATAATCTGTCGTATGTAATCACCATAGATCGTACTGTGAACTAGTGACACTCTTACTCTGTCCTGTGATTATCTGAGGAAAAATGTCCCTGGAAAATTATACACAGTGCAGTGTTCAGGAAACTAAAGAGGGGCGCTTCTCAGGCAACCCAGCTGCACCATAGAGGACAACTTAACATTCCTATTATTTTGTATTGGATTTTTTAACCCTTAGAGTGAAAGATCTCCATTACCATAGATACTTGTCTGTCATTGAAGAGGTTAAAAGCCCCATTTAAATCAATGGGAATTTGTCCCCTGTGGTGCAGCTGGCTTGACACAGAATTGTACTTTTGGCTTCCTTAACCCATTGAGGGCCAGAGGGGTATGCAACGTATTGTGAAGCAATGCGTTGCATACCCCTCTGACTCTCAAAGGGTTAATGTGGCTCATATGGTACAAATTACACTGTTTATGAGTATAGGTTTAGTTCACAAGATGGTTAATATAATGAGAATAGAAATGGAACACATGAGGTTAATGTACTGAGAGGAACTGAAGCAAACTAACACAGAGGTTAGAAATCTCTAATATTCCCATTGATTGAGACTTGTCTTTTAACCCCTTAGATACCAGAAATGTCTCTAATACATTGCTATGGAATGTCTTGAATGTCTTTCTAGAATACAAGGAGATAAAAACCTGCATTTAAATCAACAGAAATGATGTGAATTTGTCCTCTTTGTTTCAGTTGTTTTGTCCCAGAAGTCCTCCAGTTCTGCTTAGTTCTTCATTATCATTGATTTAAAGATACAAATTGAATAACATTGTATTCTTCTTATTTATTAATGTTATAAATACTATCAGCTCATGAGCTAGTCTAACAATAACACATATAGATTGATTCCTTATAACTTTAGCAGAGTAATTCAATCTCTTCACAATGAGCTTTAGACACCTCTAGCTTCCAAGGGGTTAAAAGTAAAGTGAATTAATTGTCATTTTTTAGGAAATTGTACGAATGTGTTTCTACCATTACATTATAAATTGTGAACGTCACAATATATTTGAGACCTCTTACATCCTCTTACAAGCAGTTAAAAAAAAGAAAACTTGTTTGATGTGGTTTGTAAATTATGTCGTTCTTTTAAGTCATGTAAATGAGTCACCTGTTAACATGGATAGCCAAGGCAACCAAGCTACTAACGTTTACTATTCCCAGTATTGTTTTAAAAGAAATCATCTCAAGTTCTATATGCACAACAGAAAATCAAGCTGCTTCCATGGCAAGGCAACTCCTAACAGAGTATTCACATTGTAACTAGGGACAAACCCTGCTCTTGATGAATTACTCTTTTGACAATTGTATCTTACCTGAATATCCAGTAAAGTGATCCAGATGCTCCTGATTTATACATAATACACTTTTTTCTTCACAGATTCATATCTCCTAAAATCATCTGAAATCTACAACAAAATAATTTCCCTTTTATTTTGTCACTGGAGCTTTAACAGAAAAACATTTTCATCCGAAGTAAACCTCAAAAATGTTACCGTGTGGCCTAGATTTTAGTGTTCTGAAAATAAATGTCAGTACTGGGATTGATTTGGCCTGTGGTTTCTAGAGAAACCATGCCTGATTGACACCTTTTCTTTGAGGTACAAGCCCAGACATGTCTAGAGATCTAATGTAATCTTAGTAAGAATGTTTGCTGAGATTTTAGTGTCTAACTATGAATGGACATAGTTATATATTTTTTATGAAATCAGGTACAGGTTGGTATGCCATCTTACCTCCCAACATTTCAAATAGCCAAAGAGGGACACTTGTGTTTTAGGTTGTATTGCTGTGGGTGTGGCAGGTGGGCTGAAAATTTCTGAGAATATTTAGGTTATTTCATGACCTGTTGGCACCTCTTTCAGTAATGGAATAAATTATTTAGAACAAGACCAAAGTGTTATTGTTTACACAGACTATTTAATAAGCACCTATACTGAAGTCTAATATGAGTTTTTATTGCTGTAGAGCAGAATCATACACACATATACACAACAGACAGTCTGATATCCTAAAAAGAGGGACATCAGTGTGGAAAATAGGGACAGAGGAATTTGGGCCTCAAAGAGGGACTGTCCCTCCTAAAGAGGGACACTTGGGAGGTATCTGCCATTACTACATGATCAGTGTTGTGGCCCAGCTCTGGTAAATATGACTTTGATTGCAGTTTCATATATTGACTGGTGTGACAAACTGCATGTTAGCTTACATTTCTTTACTCATGAGCCATGGCTTAATAATGAAGGAACATTTATCAAAGTCTATTGAGAAGACACACTAGACACAGTATATAAGCACTCCTACAGACAATCAAGTTGTATTAATCACCTTTATTCTACAAATGTGTCATGCAAGATTGGATAATTGCAAATGCATTTGTCACAGTTTGTGTGCGTACAAGATGTTGTTTGTTAAAAACAATGTCACTCTTTATATTCAAAGCATGATTCCCATTACACCTTTCTGCTACTAGTTAGTAGTAATGGTTGTGTGGTATAAACGTATATAGACCAGGAGTAGCCATTAGTTGAATTAATTAGTGGTTTAATCACTGTAATTGGCCTACCTGCGCTCCATTTGGGTTACTATGAAACCATGGACTGTTGGTAGCTCTTGAGGACAAGGGTTGGCTTCTCCTGGTATGACACAAAATCCCAGATCATTGAAGTTTAAGTCTTTTGAATTGACTTGTAAAACCAGTTGTGTAGACTCCTAATCCAAAATTGGAGACTAGTAGATCAATCAGAAACTTTGATTCTCATTGAAACATAGAATTTGATTGCAGATAAGAACCATTCAGCCCACATAGTCTGCCCATTTTCCCTACTGTAAAAACCTTAAACCTTATTTGTTCCTTGGTCCTATCTTATGCTCATACATCATAATTGGGAACCCTCTGTATCTCCCTGTCCCCTTTTATATGGTGTACACAATACAGTCTTTATTATTTGTGAAACCAGGCATGAAAACTCATAACTATATGCAGATTGCCATGAAAACATTATTTCCCAGGCTAAGGTTTGTGTAAACACTTAGCATTTTGTGAACCCAAGTACAATCTCAACACTCTATAAAAGTAAATTACTGTAAATTCAAAACTGTTATAATAAGCTTGAGTACTCAGTTTTAGTAGAAGGGGGAAATAGCTATAATTGTTACTTAAACCATGATCTGCCTGTGGGACAAATGCTACCAGCCTTACCCTGGGTTGCGGCCCACCTTATATTTTTAACCAAAACATTTTTACCTTATTAGCTAGCTCACTTGAACTAATAGGCCAGTAAGCTACAGAATAGTTATATTCTGTTATACTTATCAGTGTTCTGACTGGCTATATCAATGACTAGCACTACGCCTATAACTGAATCTTTATACATATAAAGCTGATTAAACTTTTTTTGTAATTCTTGTGTATTACTGCTAAAAATACATATTTTTGAGTAGCTGTCAGGCACAAACACCATTGTTATCAATAAAGAAATTAAGGCCACCCTTACACATATGAATTTCTGATGATGCTGCTAACAACTGAAAAAACTTGTATGCCCTGACATAAACCCTTTAATATTAAAGAGGTCTTGTTGGTGGCCTCGCTATCATACAAGGCATTAAGGGGTGCCTGCTACTTCATACTCTGATCAGGGCCCACCAGTGACTTAAATTAGTCCTGACAGTCATACTAAAACAATCTGATCCTAGTGATTTACACAATGTGCTTCTTCCTAGTTACATGTATGATTGGTTCTTAGATGTTACCCTGGTAACTAAGTGTTACTGCATGGTATATAAGGAAGACCAAGCATTTTTTTGTCAGATTCAACAAGAGGACAGGACAGCTGTCTCCATGGAAGACAATACCCAGCTGTCTCCATGGTAAAGGGAGGAGAACAATGCTCTTATGGAGAGTGTCCAGGCTGCTATTAAGATTTGGTTGGCCCACTTCTCTCAGGTACACCTAAGCAGAGTGCAGCACTATGAGGCAAGATAGTGAATGCTGTGTCTCTGATGTGCCAGTCCGAAGCACAATGTTAGGAGAGAGTAGAAGATATCAGGCGCGTGATGTGATGGCTGATCTGTCGTCCTAGAATTATAAAGCCTATCACTTTCAAAACACTTCCAACTATTAATTAAAAATAAAAAGTGAATTTTTTTTTTTTTTTTTTTTTTTTAATCTTTCTAATGTACACTTGTCGGATTCCCTAGCACCCCATGCTGAAGAAATACCAAATGTTTTGAATACAATTGAAAAGAAAAAAGTAGAATTTTTAAGAAAGTTTAGACTTCTAGATAAACCCTTAAGTGTCAGTTAAGTGAGCAATGGATTTCTTTGCTATTTGTTGCTCACTCATCTGGAATTCAAACGGTCAATAACTAATAGGCTAGAGAGGGTCAATTGGTGGCATTCATCTGGTGAAACAACTGGTGGAGATCGTTGTATAGAATGCTGGGTCTCCCATTCAATGCAGATAGTGTTCAGCTAATAGTGGCTTGATGCACATGGGGACAGAGGCATTCTGGAACTCCAGTCATACACAGAGCTTGGACAAGGGGTGGATTGAAGAGCCCTTGCTGCAATATATAAAGTAGGCCATTTCAAGAGGCCAATTTGTTTTTGTTTTTTTATATTGAGTAAAGAAACCATAAAATGTATCTTCATGACTTTGTATGTTTATTTTAGCCATTACACTAAGGAAGCCTACATACTGTATCGATTATAACAAGGGCACTTTAAACACTGCTTAGGTAATGGGCAGTCCCTGTGACTGGATACTCATGCTCTGTGGTTGTTGGTTTCCAGCTCACATGGGGACCTTGTGATAGTATGGCTGTATACATACATATAGTACTATACTAATAGGGAAATAAATGCCAGAAAACTCATATACTGTACTATACTATAGCTATATCTGTATATACCAAAATAATGAAACGGATACAATATCTTATAGAGATACAAAAAACGTTATTGTATGGAACAGTTATCTGCCTCCAAAAAAGAAGCGTACATCAAGCAACATACACCCCCCCAAACCCTCCCATTCCCACATGTAAAAAAAGCAACGTTGCGCTTAAAAACAAAAAACCCCTACGTGAGATTCCAGCATCTATGAGTAATCTCCTAAATAATGCTGGTAACTGTGAAAAAGTATACACTTCCATACACATAGATAGGGAGGTGAATTAAAGTGACGGCTGACACAAAGTGCTTTAACGTAGTCACTGAAATCCTGGTCTCTTTTACAGTCTCAGTTCAACAATAAACATTCTACCACAATGTATACTTATGGACCTGATCATAAATCTGAGACCACTGTTCAGGTGAATCCATTGACTTGACAAAAAATAAATGGCCAGTGATCTAAACAGGCTACTTTGTACCGCATTCAAATTAGTTTGCTCATTCACATTGTGATCTGGAATTTAAATCAGAGTAAGCGAACACACACACACAGAGAATGGAACAGACTCACCGCTATGATGTGTACTCCAATTCATTTCTCCGGAAACACCGATCATCCATAAATTTGTGAATATATATCATCTTTGTATCTGTTACACGCTTGACAGCAAAGTATCACATCAGCCTTGATCATTCACTTGGGCATTCTCCAGCCATAGATCCATTTGTCATAATTTTCAACTTAAAGTATCCAGTAAGCACTTCTCCGTATGTGACAGTCTTCCTCTCATCATTAGCCATATCCCCTCTTACAGGGGAACCACCACCTACGTGTTTCATCCCATAATCCAGGACTTTTTCAAGGTTGCATTTTCAAGATTGCATTGAACCTTCTTGATGATCGATGGAGGTCAGTCACTGGGGTATTCTTCCTCTGGAAGCTAAAGAGAATTCATGTCCATACACTAGACACATTTCAAGTTGGAGCTCAGACATGAGGTTAAAATGAAGTACCTATTATGCCTTGTACCACAACAACACATTGCTATTCAACATAACAGTATATATTGTCAAAAAGAGATAACAGAAGTTTGGGTAAGGCTAATTCAAAAGATGGTTGTAAATAAACAACACTGTTTTCCATATTTATACACATACTTGTCTGGCAGATAGCCTTTAACCCCTTAAGGACTATCCATACACGCACATGGCCGTCACTTAAGGACCAGGGACCATTTTTTTGTTTTTAGCGAATCCGATTCCGGACTCCCCGAACGGAATGCAATACGGTAGATATTAATACCAGCCTAATGGTTTAAATTGGTTAAACAACGTTATTGAAATAGCATAGCTCTAGGTCTTATTAGTTACTAGACGGCACACTGCATTCCGGGAGGGTTAGGGGGTGTAGGCTTATTGGGTTTTTGGGATTTGAAAAGCATACCAGTTACAGGGGAAGATCCCCGATATTGAGTGGGGCACTATTGTGTGGTGCCGCAACCACGCCATTTTGAAAAAAGTAATGGCTAGTGATTACATTACCCATACGCCAGTTTTTTCCTGGGCTTTAGAGCATGGGAAGAGGAGGTTCTATACTGATCCTCATCCTTTTTTCCCTTCATGTGGAGAGCATGAGATTGGTCTCTAATTCCTTGCATGTCACTTTAACCCTTTCAGTTACGTAAGTACTTTTATCTTACTTTTACAGTAAAATATTTCAAGGGGTCTCCTGGCTATGTCTGCTCCTAAGGCAAAAATGGGCTTAACCCCTTTAACCAATATCTCCTTATACCAGATTGGTCTAACTAGGGATTTCTCTGGTAATTTATATTATTCTTGCTCTGTGGCCCACACATGCCTCCCAGGCCCTCTTCTGATGAACAGGAGCATGCGTGAGTTAAGACCCTTATTTCTTCTAGGGTACTATACCTTCCACTATTCAAGGCATTCTAGAATCTTAGTCTAAGTGTCATCCATTTCAAAGAGGGAAATTATCCTGTGGTAGTGGTCCCCTTAGCTAAGGAGAACAATTTGGATTTGTCGTTTGCTATTGGTGATTCTTTTGAGGACATCTCTGGTTGTTCCTTTCCAGTTGTCTCTCTCTTGTATCTCATTTCTGCATATGCTTTAGTGCAGTGGGCTACCTACCAGCAGTGGACCCTCCATTCTCTGTCCTTTCTTAGAATACAGCCTTGCAACTTCAATAAACACAAACCTTCTGCATGGTTGAAACAGAGCACATACTCAATAAACCAAGGGACTCAAATCACACAAATTCACCATTGACACAATCATGACAACTAAGTTGAAACAATGTCAGCAATACATACAACCAAAGCAAACATACATTGACGGTGGAACACAGTAACACAAACAGCTGGAGGACACGTGTCATACAGCAGGAAAACCAGACCACACACAAGTCTAAAATTTCAAGGTTGAACTTTGGTTATCATATGCATCTGAAGAGTAGAGATGGCAAGGAGGTATTCCTTGTTATCCCCAGTCCACAGGATACAAATGATAACCAAAGCTCAGCCACTGTAGGTCCTTCCTTCAATGTACAGGATCCTGTCAAGCTGCTTAATCAATTAGTGCCAGAATGATATCCCATGTATTTCAATGCAATGCACTGGATAGCATCTTGGCACCAAGGGCTTAAATGTTAATGTCATCGTCATGCATCCCTCTTGTCACAGCTCAGGTTACTAATCACTCTATCTCATTTACCCACACAGCATCCACGCCTGCAGTATAGTAGGAGGACAGTGAGGAGGACCACCAAGCAACCCCCCCAGTGACACGGCCCCTGAAGAAGCAGATGAGGGCAGCATCTAGAGGTCAGAAACATCACCACAACTTTCATAGTATGAGCTGCCACCCACAACTGGCACAGAATGGATGCTGCATGGGAGGTGGACACCTCCCATTACCACAGCCCAGTACTGGATGGTCCCGCTACCACCAGGATGCCACTGGATGCCCAGCATGGTGCTCACCCCACAATATGGGGCATATGGGAACACAGCATGAGCCCAGCCACCTACCTGGATACAACCAGACCAGGAGACCAGCATTCAGACAACAGACAGGTGCGAAGACAACAGCTTTGAGTGGCCATCCTTCAACAAAATTACATGACCACTCGACTACGAACACCCGGGCAGCACCCTCAACTGCTCTCCAAATTTACACCTCAGCACAGAGTGAGCCAGGGGAACAACCATCTGTGGCCAGTGAGGATTCGATAGATGTGGTAGGGGTCACAACCATCATCATCACATCTTGGCCCCCTGACACCTGCCTCTCCCCTCACCACTAGCTGCAGAGTCTTACCCACATCCAGACCATGAGGAAAACAATGGCCAACAGGCAGAGCCAGAGCAAGGAGGATAGGCACCCCCAAGCCCATAATCCACTCCCTCATCATCTGCCACAGCTACACCAACTATCAGGATGGATGAGGAGTTCCTCTGCATCCAGAGGAGGTTGCTGAGGGAGGCCAGATGCTACTCAAGGAGGTCACAGTGACACATGGAGAGAATCACATCTACTCTCAGCAGGATACAATCACAACAAGCAATCATCACTACTGAGTTATGCCACAATGGGGCAGGACTCATTGCTGACAGAAATACACAAGCAGAATTGCCTCCATGCAAATAGAGAGAAGCCAACAATCCACTGATGGGTCAGATGCAACCACCTTCCCCTCCAGTGTGACCCCAACCCCAAGACATCCCAGAGTCACTAGACAGTTGGTGAGGGCATCCACCTCTGCACCCTTCCAAACCCCCCCCAGAAAAAAAAAATAACCTCTACTTGACATATTCCCCTTAATAAACATGCACTTATTGATCCCAATTATGTCTGTGATTCCTTCAGGTATCTAACAAGGTAAGTGGCAGAGATGTCTCCAGTGCATTTCAAACAATCCAGTGAACACAACTCCTGCACGTATTACTTTGTGTTAAGGTATTGAAGCATTGGTAACCACACAGAGCACATCCACTGTACGCCTAGCAAAGCTAAATAACTTGAAGGTATTGTTTGGCCATGATGTGAGCTAAAGTTGAACAACTGACACCTACTCCTTAGCATACTGTGTAGGACTGTCCCTGTTTAGTTTGAGTCACTGGTGTGGTTAAAGGTTTTAGCTAACCATGCTTGAGATATCAAAGATCACTGCAAAGATAGAATAGCAAAACTGAATTATGCTGGTATTCACACTCATATTTGGAACAATCCATAACACAGCTAATCATGAATGTGTGAAAAAATGTAGTGTTTGGCTATAGGACAGGATCAGGAAGAAGCCGCTAGTCAGGTTTATTGATTAAACAATGCAAGGAGAACATCTCATTGCATCTCTCCATTTAAATCTCCACTCAGTGCAAAGTTAGGGGGGATAATGAGAACTTGTGGTAATGCTTTATTAAATACAGAGCAACAGTGAATGTGCTATCATGACATCACGTTTATGTATCAGACCCATAAAACAAGAGACATGCCTTAATTAGAATAACGGATACATAACTATTTCACTAAATAAAGTAATGTCTAATACAGCATCCAAATCACAGACATATTTTTTAAAGGTGACAGGGTTCCTTTAATATGTTGAACAATACGATCAAGCAAAAGCATGTTTTTATTTTAACAAATGCATTTTAGACTTTTTTTTTTTAGACTTGAAACACCAAGGTGACCGACCTGCTTATATGTTTTCTAAGAGGTATTTGAACTCTGAGGAAGAGCTGTATTGCTGTACAGGTGTTTCCTGTTAGATCTTAGCCACATCGTAATAACATACTTGAACAGATTCTGAAATTTTGAACAGTTTGTAAGAGGTAAACAATTTCAGTTATTACAATGAAATAAACAGTAGCACTAGGGAGCAGAAAGAGTTGCGCTTTATGGAAGTGGAGCAAGAGTTTCTCCAGGGTCTCTTGGACATTTCCCTGTTGCAGGATGGGTCATGCCAGAGTCAAAGCTGCACTACATAATTTTCTGTTATGCCAAGAATTAACCATCATTATCCTATTAACCTTTTGCGTTCCAGAGGAGTAGACAACCCATTGCTTCACAATGAGTTAGCTACCTCTCTGGAACTCATAGGGTTAGGACCAAGGGGATGCTAACCAGCCATATGAATATGTGAGTGTGACATTGTAGCAATACATAACCTAGTATTTGAACCAACCCCCATGAAATAGAGAGTCTGTGTTAACATGGTGGGCCTGCCAATCTCTCTCCTAATTACTTACTCCAATGCTATAGCCAACAATACCACAGTAAATACATTCCCTAGTCTGCTACACGAGGCATTGCATATCTATTGTTCTCATAGTACCTCTAATAACCCTTTAACACCTGGAATGCCAGCGGGGTATCCAATGCATTGCATGTGATCTGTCGTTCCAAGGGCTCTATGGTTGATATGGCTATGTTCAACTCAATATTTGTTTTATGTTGTTAGTTAACTTCAGGAATAAAATGGACATAGGCAAATGGGTGTACCAGTGTACACTGGGGGATGGTTGATATCCTTTAAGTGGCAATGTCATGATGGCCCCAGAGCAATTCCAGATGTCAATTGAATTCACAACCACTATTATACCCAAACATGGCATGTCAGCTGCATGCTATGTGGTTGTGTTGTTGAAGCAGGCAATTGGAAGGTTGGAGGCTTGCATCTCAGTCATCCTGTGTGGTGAAACATTTCATTATTTCTTGTGTGAGTATGTTTGCACACTTTCCCCATGCCTAACCATTGTAATACATGCGCTATGTTTGACTCATGTATTGTACTCACAAGTAAAGTAGTCCATGATGAGCCGGACTCATATCTCCGCCTCTCCCAGGGTCTCCTCATCCTCAGGCTGGTGAACAGGCACCTCCACAATGGGTTCTGGCTCCAGATCATCCACTACACATATGCCCCCTCAGCAATTTAGTGAAGTATGGCACACGCTAGGATGATAATCACATACTTCCCCTGGTGCATATTGAAGAGCCCTCTGAGTTATCCAGGCACCGAAATCTTGTTTTAAAGTCAAAGGAACATTCAACTGTATTTCTGGTCCGGACTTGAGCCTCATTGTAGCAATGCTGTGCAGGTGTTTGAGGATTTAGGACACGTGTGAGGAGCCACGGTTTGCAGCCATATCCAGCATCCCCTATGGAAAAGAAGCAATGTTGTGACACAAAGACAGCATTGTTATGCAGATGATTTTGTGTAAAAGGGACATACTATTTGTGTTCTGTTAAAATCCAGATTTCAGCTCTTTCAGAGGCTTATTATCTTATTGCCAGATGGGCAGACTTTTATGCAAGGGGTGGCTCATGCCTACCCAGTCTTTCAGGATTCCACTCCTCTGTGGGACTTGAACTTTGTTCTAAAGGTGCTTCAGAAACTCCTTTTTAGCCTTTGTCTTCAGTTTTTCTGCATTTCTTGATACTCATGACAGTCATTCTGCTGGCTGTTGTATCTGTGTGGCAAGTGGCCAAAATTCAGACTTTACCTTGTAAGCCTCCTTATCTGGTTTTTCACTCTGATATATATGTGTCTCTCAATTTCAAGTATGTCCTGGGTACTCATTTTATGTATCTGAGAGAGGTAAAAAGCTGAGTTGACCTTGCTTGGACTAGAATCTGCGACCCTGAGGTTTGAACAGATTCTACAGCTGGGGCATTAACCATCTGAAATATATATACACCCATATGCAACGCAATGTCAGCCTAGTGAAATACATTTTGCATGCTATTTAGCATATTTTTGCGTGTACTGTAGAGCTACAATAGCAAATGTATTCACATTAGCTCTATTTTAAAGTGCATTTTTCATTATATTTCGTTATTCTTCTTTTTCTTGTTTTTGTTTATTTTTATGTTTCCCCACATAACAGTTGTATATTCAGCAGGACATTTAACTTTAGCTGTTTTTATCGTTAGTTTTCAGCCTGACTGATGTATTATCCTTGATGTGGTAATGTTTGGGTACCTGATGCTGGACTCCAGACTTAGCTTGGATGACGTCACGTTACCTGCGCAGCCAATTTAAATGCTCACATCATGGAGTGCAGTGTGGGGGACATGACACCAACAGGTACGTTGGGTTAAGGTATAAATAGATGTACTGTATTATCCCATACCCCTTTGCCCCAGTGAAGGTCCAGCTGGGACCGAAAACATTTGGCTGAAGATGACACAAAGTTTGGAAACTACTCTTCTGTAGAGAGGGGAAGCTTTTGGTGATCTTTGGTTTGGGAAAAACCAAAAGGGGAGCATTTTGTTAAAAAGTTTTGGAACCACTATTCTGTATAAAGAGGGAAGATCCTTTCTATAATTATTTTTTTTTATCATTGAATTGCAAACCTCCAGCTACTATTGGTTGGTCTTTTGAGTGACAACAACTTTGTTTTTCAAGCTAATTTTAACCTTCCTGCTCTTCTCTCGAGTTCCCTGTATTCAATAAGAAGAGTCCTGTGACTTCAATGTTTGAATTCGGCCCTAACATAATTAATTTTTCCCTTCATAAAATCTCTGATTCTGTCTAAGAATTCTTCCTCTAATAGGGATGGGAGAAACCTTTCACCTCAAAAGAGAAACCTTTGAAGTGATCTGTTGTGGAGGCATCAGGAGCAGTCATGATGTTCCCTCAACAAAGTATGAAGTAAAACTAATACTACAGAAAAAAATAACCATGTGTGTGTGCCACAGAGAGTCCAATGCATTGGACAGTCTTGTGGCTCACAAAAGATTATTATATATTATTTTTTTCATTTTTTTTTAGTCAAACCTCATTAGAGAGCCATAAAAAGGGATCCTGTTGCCCCCTAACAATGTCTAAATAAAAAAATAATGAAAAGTTAAAGCAAAAAAAACCCTGTCTGTGTGTGTGCCTCTGGGTGGTCAAAAGCATTGCTTTGCAAATGATTTTTAGTATTATTTTTTATTCAGATCTTGTTGAGGGCTGACCCTCTAGCCTGTTTCAACTGGTAACCAAAGACTCACAAATACACTGTTTGCTTCCCCATCCACTGAAAGCCATGCTCCTGGCACCCAATATTGTATGTCAATCTATACAAGTGGGGTATCATTTTTCTTAGGCTGACAGGAGGTTCTGAATACACTAGGAAATTCCATGGTGTTGAATCATTTTAGTATCTTTTTTTCAATAGTGCCAAATTCAGGAAATAGTCATGCACACTAACTTAGAGGTAGAAATACAAGTGACCCCTCATTTGATGTGGCTAATTATCTATTTCCAAAACTGTATGGTTTACCTACCTTTTCTTAATTCCTCTTGTTGTTATAAGCATTTTAGTACAGGCAAGTCATAGTTGAAAAATGTATAAAAAAATGATATATTGTATTTGTGTAGTTTTGTGCTTCTGACACCCCATACTGTATGTCGACTCATTCCAACAGGGTGGGCTTTTTATTGAAAGATTAGTAGCTAATGATTACAGTCATAAATGCCAGGAACTTTCAAAGCTATCTGTACCTATGAAGAGGTAGAAATGTAAAATAGCTTAATTGTTTCATATAGCACCTCCTTCTGTAAAGTTGTGCACACCAGCCTAGGGATACAAAAGCAAGTGCCCTCATTCAATGTGGGCTAATGTCTGCTTTTCAAATTGTTATACCTTTCCTGCATATGTGTAATGGTTATAATCACTTTAGTGTAGGTAAGTAACTTCAAAAATAAAATTGTCCGGTGTAGTGTTCCTACCACCCCAATATTGTATGTTAACCCATACAAATGGGGTACCATTTGTCTCAGGCTAGTGGCACAGACTGAATACAGTTGGAAATTTTATGTTTTTTAAAGATTTTAGTGTCCTTGAAGTTGGGGAAATGTAAAAAAACACGTACTTGTTCTTATAGGACCACCCTTTACAAATATTTGTTACTATGTTACTATTTGTATACTTTAGGCTAGGGTTGAAAGTAAAGTGATCCCTCATTTGCTATGGGTGAATGTCTACTTTCCAAAATTGTGTACCCTGCTTACCTTTATGTCTCTAATAGTTATGACCATTTTAGTACAGGCAGCCATTTAAAAATGAAAAGAGGTAGGTGTAGTTTTAAGTTATTGTCACCCCAGCAGTATGTAAATGCATACTAATGGGGTGCCATTTTCCTTGTAACAACAACAGCTAATGAGTAAGGAATACAGTTGGAAATCCCATAGTTTTCACTGATTTCAGTACATTTGAAGGGGTGGAAATGTAAAAAAAAATATTTTTTACCTTTAGCACCACCTTCTGGAAACATTTGTGCACATCAGGCTTGGGGTAAGAAGGCAAGTGGCCCCTCATTTGATGTGGTAGGTTATCTTCTTTCTAAAATGATATGCTTTGTCTACTTTTTCTTCATTTCTCTTCACTTTTTTAGCTGTTATAACCATTTTCTTACAGGGAAATGATGTTTGAGAAAATGTTAGAAAAATCAGAGGTTGTTGTAGTTATAGTTTTGTACTTTTAGCACCCTCTACGGTATGTCAACTCATACCAATGAGCTGCCATTTTTCTCCCAAGGGCACTTGCTAATGAATACATTTGGAAATTGTTTCAGTACATTTGAAGGGTTAGACATTTATAAAATTGCTATTTTTTAGCTTTACCAACACATTTGTGCACACCAGGTTAAGGGTAGAAAACGACCCCTCATTTGATGCAAATAAAGTTTTATGAAGTTATTCAGCTGTTATAGGATAATTTTACCAAATAACCACTACAATCCACAGATGGTCATAACCATTAGAGATATGTAGGAAAAGTAGACAAGGTATACAATTTTGGAAAGAAACAGTCATCCCCATGAAATGAGGTGTCACTTGCCTTTTTACCCCTAGCCTGGTGTGCACAAATGTTTCCAGAAGGTGGCCCTAAAGGATAAAATGGCATTTGTTTACTTTCCCACCCTATTAAATGTACTGAATCTGTAAAAACCATGGGGTACAAAAAACTCAAAACTACACCTACTTGTTTTGTTTTTTTAAAATGGCTGCCTGTGCTAAAATGGTCATAACTATTAGAGACATGAAGGAAAGGTATGCAAGGTATGCCATTTTGCAAAGTAGACATTCATCTACTTGCCTTTTCATCCCTAGTCTGGTGTGCACAACTGTTACCAGAAGGTGAAGTTATAGGAAACAACTGAGCTATTTTGTATTTCTACCTTTTCAAAGTCATACATAGTATTGAGAATACATGGAATTTATTACTGTAATCATGAGCTAATACTCTTTCAAGAGAAATCCCACCCTGTTTGGTATGAGTTGACATATTATAGGGGGGTGCCAGAAGCACCAACTACACCAACTGCAATCTATCATATTTTGTAAATTTTTCAACTATAATTTGCCTGTACTAAAATGGTTATAACATTGAGAGAAATTAAGAAAAGATAGCTAAATTATACAGTTTTGGAAAGTAGACAAGAAAAAAGTAGCTGCATCAAATGAGGGGTCACTTGTCTTTCTACCCCAAAGTTAGTATGCAGAGCAATTTCCAGAATATGGTACTACAGGAAAATAAACATCAGTCACTTCAAAGATACTAAGATTGGTTCAACACCATGGAATTTCCTGGTGTATTCAGGATCTCCTGCCAGCTTAAGAAAAATGGTATCCCATGGGTGTGAGTTTACATACCGTATTGGGTGCCAGGAGCATGGCTACCAGTGGAACAAGGATGGGGAAGCAACCAGTGTATGTAGGATTCTATGGCTACCAGTAGGAACAAGCTAGAGGGTTATCCAGTGTATGTGACCTTTCTGATGCCCCCCTAACAAGGTATAAATAAAAATAATAATAATAATAAAACCTGTGTGTACCACAGGGGAGTCCAACACATTCCAAAGCAATGTGTTGGACCCCCCCCCAGTGACACAGGCAGGTTTTTTCCCATTTTTTTATTCAGACCTCATTGGGGGGCATCAGGACCCCTCCTGATCCCCCCAATGAGGTCTAAATAAAAAATAATGTTAATGTAAGCTAAATAAATAATCCTTTGTGTGCCACAGGGGTGTCTTGTGCATTGCAAAGCAACAGAAAGGACCCCTGTGGAACACAGAGGGTTAATTTTTAATTATTATTTTTTTATTCATATCTCATTGGAGGGCATCAGACCTGCTCCTTATGCCCCCCAACAATGGCTGAATAAAAAATAAATTTAAAAAAGTGTGTGTCCCCACAGGGGGGTCCAAAACATTGCCCCTCCATGACACACATAGGGTTTTTTTGGGGGAAGTTAGACTTTGTTGGATGCCCCCCAATGAGGTCTGAATTAAATAATAATGAAAAAAAAATCATAATCTTTTCTCTGCCACAGGAGCCCAGTGTATTGACCCCCCATAGGACACAAAGGGTTAATTATTATTTTTTATTCATACCATGCTGAGAGGCATAAGGAGTGGTCCAACAAGGTCTAAATAAAAAATAATGAAAAAAGTGTGTGTGTGTGTGAGTCCAACATGTGGCACATGCAGGGTTATTTTTGTAAAATTTCCAATTTTTTTATTTAGATCTTATTGGGGGCATCATGACCCCTTCCTGATGCCCCCAGAAATGAGATCTGAATAAAATAATAATGGAAAAAAATAATAATAATCCTTTGTCTGCTGTAGGCGTGTCCATTACATTGCAAAGCAATGTACTGGACCCCCTGTGACACAAAGAGAGTTAATTTTTTTATTATTTTTCATTCATACCTCCTAGGGGTGGGCCCTCAGGAATGGTCCTGATGCCCCCTCAACAAGGACAGAATAAAAAATTATGAAAAAAAATCCTTTGTGTGCCACAGGGAGGTCTGTGTTGGTCCCCATGTGGCACACACAGGGTTAATTTTTTCCCATAACTTTTTATTCAGACTTGTTTGAAGGAATCAGGATCCCTCCTGATGTCCCCCATTCAGGTGTGAATAAAAAGTAAAAGGCTGCCAACAATACATTGTGTGTGTGCGCCACAAGGCTCTTTTGGTTTTTATCAAACCTCTTTGGGGCACATCAGGACCCCTCCTGATGCCCCCCTCATCCCCCCAGTTTTTGATCTCCCAGCCAGTCTTGCTGGGAGATCAATAATGGCAATGCAGGAGAAAAAGTAGCTCTTCTGCTGCTTTGGCTTCTCTCTTATACCCCGGTAGGAGTGGGTGGTATTGGGAAAAGCCTTCTAACATCACTGGTGATCCTGCAATAGAGAGATTGATAGACAGATAGATATACACTACTATTTCTCTAGTGGGAAATATCTTAGTGCATAGATTCCACAGAATAACAGGAACTGGAGAAGTGATATTTACCTCTTTATCACACCTTAGTGCATAACCCTTCTGGTGCACAAAAAAAACTGAATGGGGCCAGTATTCAGTGGATTAAACCCCCACTGACATCAGTGGGATTTTTATTTGTCCCCAATGGTGCTGTTGGTTTGCCCAAAATTAATCAACTTTCCTCTGTGTATAAGGGTTGGTAAGTGAGAGATAACTGTCTTACTAATGTTCTAAATCCGAGATAAAGGACTATCTTGCCACTTATTACGTCCTAGCCATAGTGATAGATACACAAATTTCACCTTTGGCTTATTGGCCCATGTTTATACCAAAGTTATTCAGGAGTAAACCAACTGCAGCATAGAGGAAAACTAAAAATTCCTAAATTCCCATGCACTTGAATGGAGCTTTTTTTAACCCCTTGAATGCTAGAGAGGTCTCCAGTGAATTGCTTCACAGTGTATTGAAGGGATTCTAGCACTGAAAGGGTTATACGCCCAATTTACTTTAACATGAATTTTTATATGTCCCTTATGTTGCATTTGGTTTACTCCAGAATAACTTCGGTTTGTTTTTATAAATATGGGCTATTGTTCCTTTCCCTCATCAATATTTTAAAGCTATGTCTTAACTTTCACTAACAATGAATTATTAAGTGAGAGATTCTTCTGACCAAATGCTGCTTTTCATTGACGCTGGATGAAAATGGCACAGCTATACTGCTTATCATTCATTTATTTTGCAGTGTCCTGCATTTTGGGGTATGTATGGTCCCTGCAACAGAATTCTAGCTGTGAATATGGAAGAACTTGTTCCAGAGATCAGAATAACTCAGAGATCTGCCCACCAGGTAAGTACTGTACCCTTTATTTCACTCTGAACGTAAGGGCTGTGAATATTTACATCAGATATGGACAAATCTCAAACTTTTTTTGTACAACTTCTATCACCCTTAGCCAGCCATTGGCCCTGTGTCTGAGTTATTAGCTATAACATAAAAAACAGGATTGATACACTGTACGTGAAAATATCCTGTATAATAATTCGCTAAATGTGTGTTTGTCAGAAGCCGTCATGCGCAGTAGAGACGGCTGCATGTTCTGCAGTCATGCGCACTACAGACTGCCTGTGCAGTGGCTGATAATGGAGCAGGGCTCCGAATTCAGACCATAGTCCTTCGGTGCGCAGAGAGGACTACGGTGTGAATTCGGAGCGCCCTACTCCAGATCAGCCGTGACACGGGCAGTCTCTACTGTGCATGACTGCACCACGGCCATTGCTGGGTGGCACTGTGGCCCATGTACACAGGCTCTTCAACTAGTATATAAATATTAAAATAAGATTTAACTAAAACTGTCAGAAATCATATTTTTTATTTTAAAAAATGCTAATTGAAATAAGGTGACAGGTCCATATTATTTATTAGGTATTACGGACACATTTTTTTGTGCCTGTACATTTAGGGCTTATGTACCAGTTTGCCTGTTTCTTGGCCCGGGCATCTCCCTGCCTCTATGTACTAAGATTCCCGTGGAGTTTTTGTACACAGGTATATTTCCGAGTGCAGGGCTGGCAGTCTCTCTCCACTGGAGGAGAAGCCAGACCTGCTTTCTTGAATCTGAGAAAGGGAAGCAGGTGGACGTTAGGCCTGCACCTTTGTTTTTGGATCAGGCAGGGGTAACTGAGAGAGCAAAAACCTCCCTGGACCCCTTTCTGAACTTACAAGGGGTCTCCCTCTCCCTTAAACAGTCTCCCCAAACATAAATGTCCCATGAATTAACTCCTCCATTGTCTTTAGATTTCTGCAAGACTTAAATAACAAAAACACTGTAATATTCACCTGCTACTCCTTTTATTTTAACCTGATCTCAGATTAACCCCATCACGACAATGGACTTACCAGGTACGTCACGCAAAAATGTAACTTAGTGACAGAGGGCGTGCCTGGTCAGCCCCAGAAGTAATTCGCTATAATGGGAAAAACAAAACAAAACATTGTTAAGTGTCGGCCATGTGCGTGCGCGGCTGGTCACTAAGGGGTTAACCCCTTCATTGTCTGTTTGGGTTATATAAGCTTCACCTACAATGGAAGGGTTAATGTTTAAATTTACATTTTGATTTAAAAGAGCAGTAAACTTTTTTAGTGTAAGCCATCTCTTCTCAGATGTGGAATCCAGACCATAGACCAGACAGATAACAGAAGGGGACAATCTTCTTCCTATGAGAACAATAAAAGCCCTGCCCCCCCTTGACAAGTTTTTCAAGGTTTTTCCCATATCTTAATTGAAGATTGTCCCTCTTTGCAGTCTACTTTGGCACCTCCCTTCTGCTCTGGCTGAACAGTATTAAATCAGTAAAAGGGGTGGGAGGGGGATACTTTCTCATTGAATTACTCTTGAACCACAACTCTGACAGAATTGAAATAACACTCTCCAAAGACCAAATACTATAATGATTAAATTAGAGCTGCTTTTACTATGAACCATTACTATCCCTTTAAATCGATACTCACATTAATCAGACTGACCGGGTGATACAAATCCAAAGCCTGTCATAAGACTCACAGGGGAATATGCTGCTAGTCTTCCCCACCAAAGGCCATCTTCAGTTGGCACCTGAAGCTCTCACCTTGTGATTATAATCAGTGATCTCAAAACTCAAACAAAAATCATAAAAAAAATTAAAAAACAAGAAAATACATATATAAAAATGTCATGACCGGAACTGTAAATAAAAAAAAGAAATAAAAAAAATATATTGAAATTCAGAATCTACACCAACCATTTCCTCAGGAGGGGCTCTAAATGGTTAAAAAAGGTTATTTTAAACTATAGGACAAGATTTTAGAGAGTGACCCATGTCAGTCACTGACCTTAACCTTAACAGTTTTTAAATATTAAACTTTTATTCGCTTCCACACTTTTTCCTTATGTCAGCTCCTTTTCCTGATAAGACATTTACAGTGCTGTGAGAATTCCTGTCATACCATCAATCTTTTTCAGAATTTGGAGAAAGAACTGAGGGCAATACCTCAATGATGTGGTCATCAGTAAGAAGTAGCTTACATAACTTGCTTTACAGTTTAAACTACATGTTGAAGCATTACTATCACTTTAAAATGACCATATCAGAAACACTGAAAAGGGTCACGCCATTTAGATATTATGTTATGGATATGAAGCAATTTAATCTTTAGGTTATATTGGAATTTGTGTTCTGGTTTAAGAGATCATAAATACATTATATTGCAATAGGTGGAGACCTCTCTAATTGGCAGAAATTTCTCTTGAATAATACCACTGTATGATAGATAAAACACTTTTATTTTACCTTGTAGGTAATACAAAATTATGAGAACAGCCAACTTATTACTGTTAGCACTATTACATTTCTTCTGAAGCACATTAAATTGTGGTTTTACAATTTTTTACATTGTTAGTTCTGTAGGTTTACAGGCCATCTCAAATATATTTGTTTGTTTATAGGATATTACTGCTCTGAGGAGGATGGCCTGGTTTTTCCTTGCCCACCAGGTTCATTCAGATCAGGAAGAGAGCTTGAATCTCCAAATCACTGTATAGCTTGCCCTGTGAACTTCTTCAACCACTTGGTGGGCCAAAAGGCCTGTTTTTCCTGTGGATCTGAAGCAATACAATCTGAGGAAGGACAGGCTACATGTATCTGCTATGGTGAAGGGCGAGTATTTCAGGTAATGTATTCAGTCATGTTAATTAAGTTTTCTATTGACTGTCAGCATTAAGGAGACCGGTGGCAGGTGCATCATCAGCAAAAAAAGAGAAAATATAACTAAAGGATTATTACGATAATATATGTAAAACTTCAACCTGTATTCTACCAATATACACATTTGTACCACACAAAATATGAACATATTTTATACACTAATAAGAAAATCACTGGCATAGACAGTTACACAGTAGTATATTTCAAAGTTGTATATCAACTTGTATTATTGATAAAATGACATAGAAGGAAACCTCCATAATATCCTCTCTTTAATAGATATTCTTTATACATACTGAAATATGTAGGGTTTAGCAGGTCAAATTAGTCTTTGTCTAAAATAGCTTTGATTGTGATGTTTGAGTGAATTGTCAAAGTATTTGTAAGCTATTTCAAGTAGAAACATCTTTCCTAAAGTTTGTCTGACACATGATGCACTTACCCATTAAGAGGCACATTGAAAATGAATAGCAATATCTAGAATTAACAGTTTTTTTTCAGTTTTTTCCTTATGCTCACTGTAGATTGTACCTCCCTGCAATCTATCCGGACAGTCTTGCTTCTCTGAGGTGACCAGCGTTACATCAGTAAAAGTGGCGGAAGGGGGATACTTTATCAATTACTCTTGAACTACAACTCTCACAGTATTGAAATAACACTCTCCATAGCCCAAATACTATGAAGATTAGTTGGAACTGCTTTTATTGTGAAACATTACTATTCCTTTAATCCTTAGGTTCCATAAAAGAATACATGAATTGAAGATTTTATCCACAGGAATTTATTCATAGGAATAGGAGAGTTGATGAAGAGTTTCTCACCTCATCATCTCCCCTCTGCAACTGGAGGATTTCTCTCTCTATGGAGAATTTACCTCATTTTTTCCCTTTAGGTCTCCCCTCAGAGTCTGGCCTTCCAGAAATAGCTCCCATCCAGCCATCCTTAGTGTTTGCCTGTCCAACCCAGGTTAGGATGCTGTGCTAGGGTCTGCATCAGTAATTTTCTTTTGTGGAGGGCCTAAAAAGGTTTCTCCTTTTACAGGATTTGGTGTAGTCTATGCAGCTGGATTGGGTGATTGTGCTTGACACTTTTCCCTTGTGCCATACATTAGAATGCCTTGCTCCCTTTCTCCCAGTAATGCACCAGCAAGGCAGTTCTAAGGTCTGTTCAAGCCTCAAATTGTAAGTAGGGTTAACATACCATACCTGTTCCTTTTTACTTTAATTTATAATTGGACTTTTTTAGACTTATACAGCTCCATTGCTGTCTCTTACAATATCAAGGCTCCAGGAGTATCTCCTTTAGCTAGCAGAAGAATATGTTTGCTATGTGAAGAGGATAAGGAAACGGAGAGGATGATAATGTTATGGTTCAGTACACTAAGACACGGAGGTATAGGTAAAAACACAGCTTTATTGAAACACACAATGAACAATGTAACCCTCACGGGTCTAGTATAGCACAAACTGACACAAGACAGGTTACAGATGGTTAACCCACACGGGTCCAGTAGAGTGAACACACAATACTGACACAGGTCAGGTAAATGTAACTGATACAATGTATGACGCCCACTTAACTAGTGAAGTGCTGGTCGTAGCACAATACAGGCTAAATGTCACCTGATGGTAACAGGAGGCCACAGGAACGGACTGCAAACTCAGACTCTGGACGCCTGTGAATGTGACCAATGGTGGACGCCCAACAATGACTAACGGAGAGGTCAGAACTTGTGCTTATAAGGAAGTAACCCAGCACTGTGTGCACGTACTACCTGACAGGGTTAATGGGCAATGGTATATATGGATGGCCACCAGAAGCGCCCTACTCGATAGCGGAATACCAAGCCCAATCAATACTTTTCAACTGAACCCAGTAGTAATAAGCGAGGCCCTTCCCCCGAAGGGGTTAATGCTCTGTGGTCTGTACAACGGAATTTACCGGAGGTGCCCTACTGAACTAACACAGACCAAGCGAGTGCAACACGGAGTGGAAGCAGCAAGACTCTGACCATGGATAATACAGTGCAAGCAACTGGACACAGCACTTGGACCAGACACAGGATTGGTGCCCAACCGGGAGGCAGGCAACAGCAAACTGGATCAGAAGAACAGGAACCTCGCCTGGATGAGGCGATAGAGAGATCAGGAATGTCAGCCAGACCAAGTCGTTACACAGAGCAGGATCCTCAGACGTGCCGGGTCGGTACACAGAGCTGGGTCGTCAATCACGCCGGCTCTGTACACAGAGCAGGAACGTCACCTGGGCCGGGTCAGAACAGGAAGCAGGAACATCAGCCAATCTGAATCGGTACACAGCAGCATCATGAACGAGACTATAGCGTGGTCAGGCAGTCCAGGGTCATACACTGGATCAGAACAACAATAACTAGCGCCAAGCATCAGGTACACCACGAAAGGGCACTCGCAGAGTGACAGCCCAGGGTATAAAAAGGAGGAGCAGTACAGGCAGCCAATAGGAGAATAGAATCAGCCATGATGGACAGAATGTCACCCAGATCACGGGCGCCGTGATAGATAAGAAAAGAATGGTTGGGGGTCCAAACAAAATAACAAGAAAAGAAGCTATATCATGGTCATCAAACTAACATGAGCAGGTCTCTTTCCAAGGTAATATTCCACCAGGGAGGGAGCACTGTAAGCATGCCAGCTACTTAGGACGTAATAGCCTCATTATGGTTGAAGCATGGATTACATATGTCTTTAAAGTCCTGTTTCCTTTTAATGATGGTTGTAAAGACTGAAGGAGCAGCCTCTATTATCAGTATAAGATCATGCAATTCAATGGTAGTAGACTACCTCACCTAGGAAGGAGGCACAAGTAGCGGGAATCTACTCCACCTAGCAGAGAAGAATTTTCTTTGGGCTGAAGCCAATCACATGAGAGGGAATAATGCCTGCACAGACAGTCTCAGCAGGAAGACAATCCAACAAGATGAGGAATTGGTGATATTCAAAGTTAGATCTGATGCCAACAAGACAGAATGCAAAACTTCCAAGACTATTCTGTAAATTTTCTCAAGGAAGTGGATGATTTACTGGCCTTTCCAATTGGCATACATACTATATTTCCTCCTCTGAGGTTCCTCCCTCCATTCCTGGGAAAAAAATTTCGGGTGAAAGCACTAGTCATTATTGCATCTAAATGTCCCAGAAGACCCACAAATGATTGATCCTTTCAGTTCCTGAAAGAAATGCCCATAAGATTTGTACAACAGAGCCTGGAAGACTCTAATATAAATCTCAGAAGGAGAATCAGTTTTCTCTCTCCACTCCCTGTCTTCTAGAATTCATATCTGATGGCTTCAACAAATACTTGTACCCTAGCACACTCAAGGTTTAAGTCTCCTCTCTAGGATGCATTCTTTTTTCAGAGCATCACCTAGAGTATGCCTTCATATCCTCCTTGGGATCTAAACTTGCCACTGATGACACTCATGGGATATCCTTTTGATCCTTTTGAATATTGTTCTCTTAAACTTCCCTCTTTCAAGATTATATTTAGTAGCCTTTATTTGGACTAGAAGATTTGGATACTTCAAGCTGTTTCCATGAAAGAATCCTACCTGATCTCTGAAGAATTTGCCCCCCAAGTCTCTTCCTGCTTTCACTAGAGTCAATATATTTGTTTACCCACACTGTATCCCAGTCCTCAGAATGCTAAGAGAACACAAGTTGGTCTTAAAAAGTTGTATAAAATGTTATCTTCATAGAACAATTTCCCTCAGGAAAAGTTCTTCACTCTTCATCAGTTTCTTCTGTTCCTCCAAAAGAACTGGTGTACTGGCTTGTTTCCGTTCAAACACTAAACATGAACTTCCTGTCCTACCTAGTAGGTGGGGCTTTCTCAAGTATTTTACTTATCTACCATGAAAATAAAATAGTTCACATAGAACAAAACTTCACCTTGGTGCATAACTGCATGAAACATCATTATTGGGATAGCTTTGTCTATCTCTCCACCCCCCATGGGATTGTTTTGGTTTTCCCTGTGTAGAGCTATAGCTACAGTGCTATCAAAATAAAGTTGCATAGATACACACAAGGAAACAGGGATAGGCACTAACATATTACACAATACACATTTGTCAGTTACTTGACAGTGATGGACATGGAGGATTTTGTTATTTAAAACAAATCAAAACTTTCATTAATTAAAAAAGGCATTTTCACCATAGATAACAATTCCAGAGGATTGCCTTGTAGGCCTGAGTAGCATTCAGGAGGTCAGTAGCCTCATTTAACCCTTTGAGTGTCAGAGGGTTACACAGTGCATGTCTATGCAATATATTGTGTTCCCCTCTGGCTCTCAAAGAGTTAAACCATAGGGAATGTTTGTGTCTTCTGTACAGACAAGGAAAAAAAGATCTCACATACGGTGATAAAAAAAAAGAAAACCTGACTTAAAAGAAAAGATTTTAAAAAATTAGAATGTGGGTACCTTTTGTAGGAATCATTATAATACATTCAAAATGTTGGCTGACCAGTGAGTAAACTAAAATAATAACACTTTAATAAAGAACAAATACATAATAAACTCACTAAAATATGACATCTAGCACCATTTATTCCTGTATGTAGTATCTGGCAGTTCATCCAGCTATTTGTATTAGAGTCTTTCAGTAAACTTTGTCAAGTATGAGTAGGTGTATACAAGATGATATGTGTTCATACATAAGTTGGGAAAGAGGTATACAGTAGGGGAGGTAGATGTTAAGGTCACCTATGTACGCTGTAATGTTTTTTTTTTCTTCTCCCCCAATAAAAATGTCCAACTTTTTTTTACCTTTACTATAAGACAACTAGCTATATGAAAGTCCATACATTACATAAAGGAATCTGTGTTCTAAAGTCATACTTTAGAGATTTAATGTATGCAATCATTGTATTCTAATATATATATATATATATATATATATTTTTTTTTTTTTTTTTTTTTTTTTTTTTTTTTAGTTTAGTGACTGGACAGTCAGTCTTTTGGATGAATTTTAAATAGAAAGTACCTTTGCCATAGTTTCAGAAAACAGCAAATGGAAGAGGACAGGGAAGCGCCCTAGTGCAATCAAAAATTTTATCCATGTATCACCGCCTCAAAACACCCTACATGTGGGTAATAACAATGGTATTGACTGTCAATCACATATATAATGGACAGCTAAATAGCGGACTGGGTAAATATTCATGACCCAGATACAGGAAACAATTCAAGTCCTCTGTAGGGTAGGCAGCTCCTCCTCCATTCATTCTCTCCAAGCAGCAAAGAATAACTCAAAAAAACAAGGACAACAAAAGTGTACTAAAAACAATAGCGTTCTAACGTACAAATGGTTAGTGGATCAGATTAAAAGAGCAACCAATGTACTCACATTTCAGAAGGATCAGCATAGGGGATAGCCAAAGCTCACAATCAGGCTTGTGGAGAACTCACACCATCTCCACTAGGAAAAATGAAGTCAGCCGCTGCACTCCGTCAAAACATATAGATATCCACAAACTTTTCATACTTCAAAAATATATATATTTATTTAAAAACATATACACAAACAAAAATAAAATGTCTAAATGAAAATCTGTAAAAAAAATTATATAATACTAGTTTAAAAGCCCGTGTACACGGGCCAAGGTCCGGGTCATGTCTCATTGCTCCGGGCCTGATCTGTGTACTGACGCTGTCTCACAGCTCCGGTCTTGCTCTACATACTGACACCGCCTCACTGCTCCACGTGATACAGTCGTGCGCAGTAGAGACTGTCCGAACGCTGGTAGTCTGTACTGTGCGCGATGGCTTCTGGCAAACATCGCTAGAGTTTTATCACATAGGATAGGGCTACTCGTTTTGCGGCTACAACCGCTTGTTCAAAGCCACTAGTATTCTTTTTGTTTACATTTTATTTTCATTTCTGTTCTTTTAATTAAATACATATATTTTTGAGATCTCATACCTATATGATTTGACAGAGTGCAGCAGCTGATGTCGTTTAACCGAGTGGAGATGGTGTGAGTTCTCCACAAGCTTGATTGTCGGCTTTGGCTATCCCCTTTGCTGACCCTTCTGAAATGTCAATACAGTGGCTGAAGTTTTACTCTTATCTGTTAGCCATTTGTATGATAATACAGCTATTTGGTGCCCCTTTTGTTGTCCTTGTCTTTTTGAGTTATTCTTTGCCATAGTTGTTTTTGTCCCTTATTGTTCAGCTGGTTTGCCCCAGAACGGTTCCACTTTGCTTTATACATAAAGCCCATTGTTATTAGTTTGTCACCAACAGATTCTCCTTCCTTGACACTGTGAAATTATTCTAAACTATAATGCATATGTCAATGGTATTTCTAAACATTTATGTAAACTTAAAATGATGCAAATGCCTTTCAATTCTGTAGCCTTTTGTTATTTTTAATGTTAATTTTTTTTCTAAAAATGAAAAAGTGAAACAGTTTATACTACAAATGTTTTTCTTAATAATAAAGGTTATATTTCTATTTCTGTCAATTTAAGAAAATATTTTGGTAAGGTATATCAATGTTCAAAGTAAAGCATCTATGTGTGCTCCCATAGGATTCTCTTCCTACTTAATACTGGCTCAGAATACTTAAGTCGCTATCAGCTCCTCCCCTTTTATTCCTCTTTTGTGCTTCTCTCTCTCTCTCTCTCTCTCTCTAAAACTGTGAGGCCGAAAGTCACTTAACTGTCCCCATGGAACACAAGTCACATGGGTGCAAGGGGAGAGACAGTAAGCTTGAGCAAGAAAATACACTACTGGTGATAAGTGCATGCTTTAAGTTTGCCACACTAATAAGTGAGGCATAAGTATGTGATTACGACTGATTGCTCCTACTATTATTCAGATTTAGCCACCATATCCTAGGGTTCTGAGCCGGTGTCTGATAGACATTCAAATAACTTGTCATGGATATGGGTGTGCAAGTGTGTACACGTTGCTAACTCCTACAAGAAAGTGATATTTGACTTTAATCCTGTTGGGCTTTTGTGATTATCGCTAACCCTTTAAGGAATATGTGCAATGAGCTATCATAGGAGCTCTATCATAGGAGCACTGGGAAATAGCATATTATAGTCCTGCTAAGCAGCCAATATAAAACAAACTGAGCACTAAGACTTCCAAGTTCAGGCAAATAGGCTGGGAAAGTAGCCCCCATAGGAACAATCAAGACTGTCTAGTTTGTCAGATGATTTATATGGGATCTGAATTGCCACAAATGACATCCATGGGAGTCTGTATTCTGAAGCCTAAAATATCTTATAGGAGCTGTTTTGAGATTTCAAATTGTAGCCACAAGTAAATTATTATGCCTTTTTCCATATGAACTGACTTGGTAAAACATGACTTTTGCCTTTTAGGATTATTTATTTGTCTCTTTACATACTAGTATAAATGCTTTGGGGTTGTCACTTCCAACTATTAATATATATTTATATCTTAGCCTAGTGACAGTCGATGCCCATGTGCTCCTGGATATAAAATCATGACAGAGGACACAAGCCTGTGTGTGCAGATTGCATATGACATATGTAGAGATGGAACCATTCGCAACCAAGAGGGGATGTGCCTGACCAAAGAGGGCTGGGCTGAGTATTGTTCCACTCAGGCAAGTGTCTGATTTATTGGTGCTTTATGAAACTGCATAAGTTAACACCATTAAGCATATTCTGTAAAGTCTCTTTAGGATTATGTACTAGCCATTCAACTTGTAACTTGTAAAAGTTGATCTATATCACTTAATGCATTTTATATATAACAGTCTGTTTATATCTAACAAATATTTACCATGCTTATTGCAAAGGTGGCTGTTGACTGCTGTGAATTAATACCTTAAAGGGATAGTAATACTTAAAATGTAAAAAAAATATGTTGTAGGGTTTATCCCCCTGAGTAAAACAAGAGTACTCCCACTGCTGAAAGGTGTTTCATTCAAAAGTTATTAATTTTCAAAGCTGAATTTTTTAGGTGCAATATCACAGTGGCCTGAAATTGTACAGTGGCGCTGTTGCTACACGATCCTATGGACAGCTCTGGTCAGTTGACCATAAATCTCCATAGGATGGTGTAGCAACAGCGCCACTGTACAATTTCAGGCCACTGTGATATTGCACCTAAAAAATTCAGCTTTGAAAATTAATAACTTTTGAATGAAACACCTTTCATCAGTGGGAGTACTCTTGTTTTACTCAGGGGGATAAACCCTACAACATATTTTTTTTACATTTTAAGTATTACTATCCCTTTAAAACTGGTCATCTTTATGATTTAAATTATCGTTATTTTTTTTCCAAATGTTGTGTTGAAGAACCTCACTCTAGCACCCAAGCAATGGAACTTCCTTGTCTAGTAATGCTGAAGGCATGAGAGCAGATTGAGTGCTGAGTGATCAAATATTTCAGAGAATTAAAGTAGATGTCAATAGACTGGTGGTTATTTAATAGTTTACAGAAAGGGTAGTGTGTGTATATATATATGTATTTTAAGAGTACTGCCAGGTGCAGCTGAAAAATAATTATATTGAAGACAGACTGCACATTCATGGACTTATATGCAAAATTTAAACCAAATTAATGGTAAAACATACTATTGCATTAAATTGGTGTATATTTTGGATATAAGACAGTGAATGTGCAGTCTATTATATATATATATATATATATATATATATATATATATATATATATATATATATATATATATATAGTGTCCTTGGTGTGCACTCACTTAAAGGGATAGTAATGCTTAAATATTACTATCCCCCATCTTGTAGCCCTTCAAAAACTGAGTAAAATGTGCTTTCAAAGTTCCCTCACCCCTGACGTCAGCATTCTAGCTGAAAGCAGTGGAATCCTCTCCTAGGATCAGCCGGCGGCTTCACAGCAGTGCCGAGATCGCAGTAATAAAAAAGAAATCCTTCACTAAAAAGGTCTTCTATGTATGCTTGTTTTGCAAGCACACATGGAAGACCTTTTAAATTAAGGGTTTCTTTTTTATTACCGCGATCTCGGCTCTGCTGCAGAGCCTCCACCGGCCCCGGGACCGGATTCCCCTGCTGTCAGCTAGAATGCTGACGTCAGGGGAGAAGGAACTTTGAAAGCGGATATCTCTAAATCCATAAAGGTTTGAGAGATGCTGCTGGGCTCATTTTACTCAGTTTTTGAAGGGCTACAAGATGGGGGATAGTAATTTTTAAGTAATGTGCAAAAGTTTTAGACAGGTGTGATAAAATTCTGTAAATTAAGAATGCTTTCAAAGATAGACATGTTAATAACTTATTTTTATCAATTAACAAAATGCATAATGAGTGAACAGAAGAAAAATCTAAATCAAATCTATATATGGTGTGGCCACCCTTCACCTTCAAAACCGCATCAATTCTTCTAGGTACACTTACACACAGTTTTTTAAGGAACTCAGCAGGTAGGTGGTTCCAAAGATCTTGGAGAACTAACCACATTTCTTCTGTGGATTTAGGCAGCGTCAGTTGCTTCTCTCTCTTCATTTAATCCCAGACAGACTTGATGATGTTGAGATCATGGGTCTGTGGAGGACATACCAACACTTCTAGGACTCCTTGTTCTTCTTTATTCTGATGATTGTTCTTAGTGACTTTGGCTGTATGTTTGGGGTCATGCTGCAGAATAAATGTGGGGCCAGTGAGATGCCTTCCTGTGATGGTATTGCATGATGGATAAGTATCTGCCTGTTCTTCTTAGCATTGAGGAGACTATTCATTCTGACCAAATCCCCAACTCCATTTGCAGAAATGCAGCCCCAAACTTACAAGGAACCTCCATCATGCTTCACTGCTGCCTGCAGATACTCATTCATGTACAGCTCTCCAGCTTTCTGCTATAAACAAATATTTCACATTTTGACTCATCAGTCCAAAGCACCTGCTGCCATTTTGTGTTTTCATGCATAGTTGAGTCGCTTGGCCTCGTTTCCATGTCGGAGGTATGGCTTTTTGCCCACAAGTCTTCCTTGAAGACCATTTCTGACCAGACTTCTCCAGACAGTATATGGGTGTACCAGGGTCCCACTGTTTTCTGCCAATTCTGAGTTGATGGCACTGCTGGGCATCTTCTGGTTGCAAAGAGAAGTAAGCATAATGTGTCTTTCATCTGCAGCACTAAGTTTCCATGGCCAATCACTGTGTTTACTGTCCTCAGCATTTCCTGTTTCTTTGTGCTTCTTCAAAAGAGCTTGGACAGCACATGTGGAAACCACTGTCTGCCTTAACATTGATGTAGTATATCCATGTTGTGTCTTGTTGCTATGCTCAGTCTTGCCATGGTGTATGACTTTTGATATTAAACTGTCTTCAGCAACCTCAACTTGTTAGCTGAATTTGGCTGTTCCTCACTCCATTTTATTCCTCCTACACAGCTGTTTCTGTTTCAGTTAATGATTGTATTTCAACCTACATATTAAATTGTTGATGTAAACAGTGGTATAATTGTTTAATCATACACCTGGCTATATGCCCACAAAATCCCTGACTGTGTGCAAATGTGCCTAGAAAACTATTAACATGTCTATTTTTGGAAGCATTCTCACTTTACAGCATTATTTCCACACCTGCCTAAAACGTTTCCAGAGCACTGTGTGTATATATATATATATATATATATATATATATATATATATATATATATATATATATATATATATATATATATATATATATATAATCATCTTCAGGCTTTGTTGATCCACTGCAGGAGGAAGTCCTCCTGAGCAAGCCTCCAACAATAACTTTGGTCCTATGCCATTTGTTGCCAACAAATTTGTTAATTTCATCTGCCCATCTTGTCTTTGGTCTTCTTCTTGGGAGTTAAGTATCAACTGGAATCCATTCCAAAACATTTTTGGTCCATCAGGCCTTCTTGCTAAGTGGCCTGCCCATTTCCCCTTCAGGCTTTTACTTTTATAGACCTTTGTTTGCTGATGAATCCACACATGTTTTTTTTTGGTCTCTTTTTGTTGTGTTTAGAATTCATCTCACCGTACTTTCTCTTGAGACAGAGTGGTAAATTTGTCTAAAAATGGTACTACTTAGTTTTCCAAATGCTTGCCATCCTAGTTTTATTTGTCGCAGAATTTCCATCTGTTCACATTTTCTGTCCATTTTTCTAGTTCTTGTCCATCTACTGTGATTTTCCTTGGTATGGCAAATTTGTTAAACATGACCTGTGTTTTGTTGATATTCATCTTCAGATCAAAATTTGTGTTTTTCTGTTGTAGCTCTTCAATGCATTCTTGCAGTTCTTTAGGACTACTGGCAAAAAGTATGATATTGTCTACAAAACGTAAGTGATTTAGGTAGTTTCTATTGATCTTAAGCCCTTTTTTTGTCCTAATGTAGTTTGCGGAATTTTTTTTTGTAATCAAGCAGAAAATAGTTTTAGGGAGATTATGTCTCCTTGTTGGATGCCTTTTCTTTGTTGATCTGGACTTTATCATTGTTGACCTGCATTTTCATACACTGATTGTAGGGTATTGATGTAAGCTCTATCCATTCCTTGGTTGCTCAGGGCATCGATTATTGCTTGCTTTTCCTACTGAGTCACAGGCATTTTCACAGTTGATGAAGTCTATGCATAATGGAAGTGTAAGCGTTACACTTACCTTTCTAGGGACGACCGCTGTTACCCAGTGAGCGGCCGGTCCCTAGTGGCGTCCTCTCCAAGTTACCACGCTCTACATCAGGAGAACCGGTGCACCCTGGTACACAACTGGGTGACCGGTCTCCTTACTGCTCCCGCTCAGAGGTGGAGCAATCAGTATTTAAACTGCCAGGACGCCACTTCAGTTGCCCTTTCGTGGTGTTCCAGTGCAGTTGTTGATTGGGCTCTGTGTATTACCTGGCTTGTCTGACTGCCCGATCTGGTGCTGACCTGTGGCTCTGTCTGACTATCCACTCCGTGTATGACCCTGGGCTTGTCCGACACTCAATCTGGTGCAGACCTGCGACTCTGGCTGACTATTCGCTCCATGTATGACCCAGCTTGTCTGACCATCCCACCTGGTGCTGTCCTGTGGCTCTGTCCGGCTTGTCCCTTGAGTAGCTCCTCTCCAGTGGACCGCAATCTGGAGCAGACCTGGGGCTCTGGTAGACTATTATCTGTACTGACTGCAGATGGGAGTCAGTTATCCTGCCTGCTAGAATGACTGCAGGCGTGAGTCAGTACCTATTTGTATTCCTAGTCGAAGTTAACCTGTTCCAGTTCCAGTTCTAGTTTGTGTTCTACAGAAGATCATCATTGACTGATCCGGTTCATGTTCCATTCCAAGTTCCAGCAGAGTCTACCAGTGGCTTTTGTCTAGTCTCAGCAGTGAGGTCTTTCCTAGGCAGCCTACTAGTTCTAGCTTATCTGTTGACCTACTGACTATTCCTATTTGTCCACTGTTATACCTTATTCTGTGTCTTGAATAAAGGTTGTTTAATATTATACATTCTGACTCCTGAGTTATCTGGGCTACCATGACAGGAAGGTTGTAGTCATATGCAGTTCTGTAACTTGTTGCACTGTCTGGATATGGTCCATTGTACTGAAACCGCTCCTGAAGCCACCTTGTTCTTTAGGATGTGCTGTGTTTAGTATTGTGTCCATTGTTCTTGAGAATACCTTTATGAAAACCTTGCAGATTACTGGCAACAGGCTTATTGGTCGGTAGTTTTTTTTAGATCCACCTTATTACAGTAGGATGACCTGCATTTTTCCATGTTTCAGGCACTTTGCCAAGTAGTAAGCATTTTGAAATTAGTTTATCTTGGGCTTTGAATAAGGGTTGACCTGACCTCCAGCTTTCAACATTTCAGTAATGACTTTATCAGGTCCAGCTACTTTGCCATTTTTCATCGATTTTATTACAGCTTCTGTTTTTTCTACCAAACCTTCTGGAACAGCTTCAGCCTCTGGCACTGCATTCAGTTGTTGTTCTTCATTCTTATAAAGATTTAAATAAAATTCTTTTGCTCATTTTAGTATTTGTTGTGCAGATTTTGCTTTAATGCAAACATTTGGCTCCTATGTGTAGCCATCTTTTGTTTTGCTTTCTTTAGCCCTTGATTTTCTTCCAGAGTCCTTTTGATGAGCTCAGTAGTGTACTTGCCAATTTTTTCTTTTATGCGCTTCCTTCTGTTCTTGCACTATTCTATGTTTTTTCCAGTATTACCTTTTTGCTTCATTCCTGGTTGCTTTTTCATCATGACGACTGTTTCTATTGATATTCGGGTTGTTTTTCTTGTTTTACAGTAGACACAAGAGCATGGACAGTGTTTACGATAGTCCCAATAACTTTTTAATTGTGGGTTGGAATGTCTGTGTCTGGAATGTCTTGCACACTGAAGCGATTAGACAGTGCTAACTCAAAATTCTTATGACCTTGCAATAGCTGGCTAGTGTCAATCTTCACTTTCATTGATCATTTTCTTTCTTTGTTGCAATCAATTTTGAGTTTAGCTCTCACTAGACGATAATCACTTCCAACATGAAAACGATTTAAGACTAATCAGTCAGTGAATATGGTTTTATTATTTGCAAGCATGACGTAAATTTCACTTGTATTACCATTAGGTCTTTCCATGCCCATTTTCTCTGGGCCTTCTTCCTGTTGAAGAAATTCAAGTTTTGTTCTTATGCGAATTCAATCAGTTGATTGCCTCTGTCATCTCTTTTTGCAGTTCCATTTGATATTTACAGTATATTTACGCTGATTATATAATCAGCAAGGGATATGTACACTCATGGGGTTAAAATAAATAAAAAAATATATATATTTTTTTACTCATGGAGTGTTTATCAAGATATGACACAAATAACCAATAACCACATTACATAGAAAATAACCGGATGTGCAAGAATTCCCCCCCCCCATAGTGTGGCTGAAAATCCTCCAAGGTGCAGACACATGCACCAGACAATAACATATGCTCCATGGGGATGAACAGAAGAAAGAGCTCTCTTTACAGCAAAAGAGAAAATGAAAAACCAATATCTGTGTACAGGGAATTACCAATAGTGACATCTAGTGGTACATATACAGAAAGACCCAAATTTCCAAGATGTGAATAGATAGTGAAAATTTGTATAGATAGACCACATATGTTATAGGAGTATGAATTACACCTGAATAAAGATATGATCATCCTATATAATAATTCGCTAAAACGTGTGTAACGCCACAGTCAGGCGCAATAGAGACTGCTGCGTGTGCTGCAGCCATTCGCAATAGAGTGCCTGCGCCGCTGGCACTGTATCAGCCACGACGCGGGAAGTCTCTACTGTGCATGACTGCCCTGTGACCGGCTGGCAGTGACACTGTGGCCCGTGTAACGGGCTCTTCAACTAGTTATCTGATAAATGATTACCAATGGTACTTAACAATTTGTACAAACAGTGTACAAAAATAAGGCCTAATTGTGATTTACTGATTAATATTTTTATATTCTATACAATACCTCAATACTGATTAAGGCAATTTCTAACATAATTTAGTTATACTATAATACAGGGGTGGAGCCAGGCCTCTGAAAATTTCACTACTCAGGCCTACATTTTTGGAGTCACTTATATGCACCTGTTACATACACCCATTCACAGGCTCCTAAACCTCCCAGCTGGGTTTTAACAATTTTGTCTGGCTGCAAAGTTTTTACATTTTTCCACCTATGTTATAATGTGAGCGTCTTAGAATTTCTGTGACACTGATTAAAGCATATGCTATATTATGTACCCTCTTTCTCATAGACTAGATTATATTAAAGTGTAAAAATCTGTAATGGGTGCTTTGGGTACTTTTGTAGACGCATAGATTTTTGTTAATAGGCCACATTTATTTGTAGGTAAAGAGCAATTTACTAGAGCTGTAAATAATGTTAATGTAATGTTTCTTTTCATGAGAAATCAAACCTTCATCTTTTCCAATACAAAATACCAATGTATGGAGATCAATGGAGTCCATTCCTCCCACCCCATTGCTATAGGGAGGGGGTAAGGTAACTAGATGGAGATCAGCAACCCCCTAGCTGTAACTACACACCCGCTTGGTCTGCAGTGGGGTCCCTATTTATCCCATCACTGCTATTTATTGGAGTGGGAGGCCAACACATTGATCTCTACCTTTTAAATTTTAGTAATAAAAAACCTAACAGCTAAGAACCGTAAGAATATATATTTTCATAAAAATGTAAAATCTAAAATAACTATAACAAATATATGGATCACTTGGACGCTCCAGGATTTAAGTGACAAAATTCACTGCTGGGGCTTATGTAAACCATGGGAAAATGTGCTATTTGGCTGAAAAGATGCTAATTCAGTAGCACTCTAGTTAATTTAAAATGTAGTCTGGGAAAAGAAGCAGCACAAAATATCCATTCTAAAATCAATATTTATTAATACAGTTCTTAGCACAATACAAGTTATACTTACTAGACTTCTTATAATATAGGGCTCATCACACTCCCTGTTCTATATCCTTGTGCTGTGTAACTTTCCAATGTGCTCCTGGACCTGGCATCTTAATTTCTCTTCTCCTTCTGGCACTTATATGGTTAATCTACTAAGATTATAGTGATTGCTCTTACTCAAGGACAGCACCTTGCAATATACAATCATTATAACTTAATTATTTTAGTCATCATCCTATTTTCTAATTTTAATACTTCCTTTGAAATGTATGGCTTGCAGGTTGGTGCACATATTTAAAGGGATAGTAATGTTTCATAACAAAAGCAGCTCTAATTAATCATCATAGTATTTGGGCTTTGGAGAGTGTTATTTCAATTCTGTCAGAGTTGTAGTTCAAGAGTAATTGAATGATAAAGTCTCCCCCTCCAGCCCCTTCTACTGAAAAACCTGTCAAGGGGGAAGGGTTTTCATTGTTCTCACAGTAAGAATATTGACCCTTTCTGTGAGCTGTCTGGTCTATGGACTGGATTCCACATCTGAGGAGTGGGGGCGTGCACTAGGTAAAAGGGGGGGAGGGGGAAACTTTATCATTCAATTACTCTTGAACTACAATGCTCACAGTAATGAAATAACAGTATCTATGGCTCAAATACTATGAAGATTAATTGGAGCTACTGTTTTTTGTGAAACATTACTATCACTTTAAAGATCTGGTACATTACAGAAGTTGAATATCTAGTTATATTGTTTTCCAAGTCATTGTTTAGGATATGTTTTCGTGTACCCACACCATTTTTTAAAGATACATGTCTGCTGTTTTATTTTTTTGCTCCATCGTAGATTGGGTCCACTCCATACATACAGTGTGATGCAGTGCACAGAGTACAATACATTTTATATTGATTAAAATACAGCAATTGCTGTTTCTGTATAATCGTGCCTTATTTTAGGTCTGTTTCTTATATAAGCCTAGATATCGTTGCAGATGGCAGATGTTATCAGATTACTATTAAAGTCAATGGAGAGAATTGTTGATAACACTGAGAATGCTATCAGCTGTAATGTAATCTGGGCCTTAATGGATTGTGTAAGAATAATGAACAACCTATAATATAAAAGGCCAGAATGTTTGTCCTATGCAGTCATGTGCAGTAGAGACTGCCCAAACGCACTGAATGCTGGGAGGTGTAGGAATGCTGGGAGCATTCTGTGCGTTAGGGCAGTCTCTAGTGCGCATGACTGCATCACATGCACCGCCAGTGAAGCGGCGGCAGTACACAAAGCAAGACTGGCCTCTTTACCTCACTGGACCTTGGCTCGTGTACACTAGTATACTATAATTGATAATTGTGATTATATAGACTCTTGCCAGGTAATCAGATAATTATAATATAATTTGCAGTTCAAATGATAGCAACTAAAACAAATTAGCTATCATAGCTAGGGGCATACTGAACCCCATCTTGGGTTGGATTCTACTATAGGTGCAAATTTTATCACTTCTTTTATCTTCAGGTTTCCCCATAGACATCAATAGGAAAATGTCTGACAAAACAGGTGTTAACATTTATCACCTGCAATAGTATCGAGCTCCTTGTCAGTTAATACAGTTGATCACTTTCCAAACTAAAGCATGAACCAGCAGCAATAGTCTTTCCTATTAGCATACCTGGGAACTCTCCGGATTTGCCCCGGAGACTCCGGTTCTGACAGAACTTTACCGGGTCTCCGGGGCAGAGGCTGATTCCTCCGGATGTGGAGAGTTTCTATTGAAACTCTGCCACATCCGCTTTTTCTCCTGCTGATACTCAGTCCCTAGCCCTCTGAGTGCCAGAGTAGTAAGGAATGCATTGCTTTGCAATGCATTCCGTACCACTCTGGCACTCAAAGGGTTAAGCCCCCCCCACTCGCGGCAAACCCCGCCCCTTTTTGACGCGATTAGCGTCATTTTTGTCACCCCCTGGTGAACAGAGGACTACCCTCCGGGTAGCCCTCGACTGGAAGTTCCCAGATATGCCTATTAGTGTTCATTCAAGCTTTCATCTGAATGAAACCAACTGTACATTTTAAGTAAAAAAAAGGTTGAGTACAGTTTTCCTCTTTTTTGGAACTTTGTGATATATAATGTAATTGTTATTTTAATTATTTGAATTATATGTTTTATTATACTTTTCTGTTCAGCATTCATATGACCTTAATTTTAGCTGAGGGTATAGTTCTCCTTTAACCATTGTACTGCATATCTAGGCTCATTGGTGAGCGACCTATTGACTTGGATATAGGAAACAGCAACAAGAGCAGTGTATCTTATATAGTTTTCTGCTCTACACAATAATAATTTATAATTACCATAATCATATTTATGTATGATCAAGCAATAGTCCCTGCATATTACATAGTACTCTCTAAGAAATGCATTAGAGGAGATAAAGGTCCAATTGTAATCAACGGGAATTAAGGAATTTTTATTTCCCACCTATGTTTCAGATATACTCCAGAATTGCTTATATTTTGCTTTCTGTTTGGAATAACCTTAATTTCTAATGTAAAGGGAATCTTTTTTCAGCAATTGAATGGTAAAACAGAAACAGGTCGATTGTATAGGCAAAACTATAAACCTAGATAGTTTTAAGCTGGCTTTACAGGTAAAATCCTCTGAGTACCAGAGGAGTACATGACGCGTCAAAGTTAAATATGCTCTGGTGCTGCTCTTTGCTTCTTATTGCAAATACTGTTCAACTACTATCTACATGTGTGTACTTACACAGGTCTGTGTCAGTCCGGAACATTACCAAGGCTATGATAAGATTCTAGGACTGTGTATTTGTCAGACTGAGGACCTTGATACCATTTGTGATACAGAATGCAGAAGAAGACAAAAAGACTCACTTCAGTTAATGTGTATTGAAGAAACTCCTCAGCTTCATGTCTCTGACTTATCTGGAGGCCAGGTAGATCATGAACACTTGTCAAATATCAATATCTACCATCATTAGTAATATAATGTGTCAGCAATTAATACAGAAATGTATAAACTCAGAAGTAGATAATGTTCATTATGTTAAAATTATATTGGAATTGTGTCAAATTAATGAATCTGTCATACTAAAACCCAGTGGGGTTAATTTTTGAAGCTATATTTCCGAGCAATGCTCTTTATACTGTCACTGGGGAAATATATCATATGAGAATGTATTTTTTACTTGAAGCTGAGGCACCAGGATATACTGTATATTATCAACCTATTAAAAGCAGTGAATGATGATCCCATTTCTGCTATACCGGAATATATTATAATAATTTTATGTTATGTAAAATAACACCAATATACCTGTATATTGGATAAGAAATGTACTGGAATGCTGTTAGCATTTCAAGTAGTAATAATGTTTTACTTTAAATGTTCTTATTTTACTATAATATAATAAATTATTTTACCTGTGGCTTTTTTTCACAAATGCTTGAGCAATTGTTTTGCTTTTACTCTTTCACTGATGTTTGTATCCTCTACCTACAGATGTCTCGTCTGTATCTGAAAACAAATATATGAACTCTGCCTGTCTTTGTCTTCCTCTCTCTACTCTATGTTCAGCTAAATAACTGGAGAAAATGAATAGAGAACAATACACAAATGCATTTCTTATGATCGATTGCTAAGACTGTCGAGACTCAGACTGCTTTTACAGACTGCAGGAAGAGGGCACTAATATTACTGAAATTGGAAGAAAAGGAAGAACTAAAACAGCTGAGTCAAATAAACTACACATAGTTAAAGGGATAGTAATGTTTCAAAATAAAAGCAGCTCCAATTAATCTTCATCGTATTTGGGCCGTGGAGAGTGTTCTTTCAATACTGTCAGAGTTGTAGTTCAAGAGTAATTGAATAATAAAGTATCCCTCCCCCCCTTTTTACTGATGTAACACTTCTCACCTCAGAACAGAAAGCTGGTGTCCAGATGGTTTGCAGAGAGGGACAATCTTCAATTAGCATAAGGAAAAAAATGAAAAACCTGTCAAGTGGGGGCAGGGTTTTCATTGTTCTCACAGTAAGAAGATTGTCCCTGGCTTTGACCTGTCTAGTAAAGCGACCAGATTCCACATCTGAGGGGAGATGGCTTACACTAGGTTAATGGGGCGGGAGTGGGATACTTTATCATTCAATTACTCTTGAACTACAACTCTGACAGTATTGAAATAACACTCTCCATGGCACAAATACTATGAAGATTAATTTGAGCTACTTTTATTGTGAAACATTACTATGCCTTTAAAGTAAAATAACACATTACTACTCATTTTAAGTATTTTTATTCTGCTTACTTAACATGGGCAGACATTGAACTCACAAACTTATATCTTGAAAATCATCAGAATTAGAGAGCACCAAATTAATGTGAATTTGTCTCAAATATTTGATGTATGTATGTATGTATCTTTATTTATATAGCGCCATACATGTACACAGCGCTTAACAGAAGTTGAAACAATACAATACAAAAACGACAGAACTGGGGTTAAGAGCATTAAGGTTAAGTACAATCATTACATTATTTGTGAGGGAAAGTGCAGCAAGGGAATCATACACTAGGAAAGGGACCCTGCCCCAAGGAGCTTACAATCTAGGCTGAATTCATATTGACAAACAGAGACACTAGGAGGAGTATTATAAGTGCAGGTACAAGGTGTGGTGAAAGAAGTGCAGAAGGATTCTGATGTGGCTGTCAGTGTGCAGAAGGAGGACATTGCTATTGAGATGCCTCCCTGAGCAAGTGGGTTTTGAGGAGTTGCTTGAAGGTGGTGATTGTGGATGATTGGCGAACGGTGATGGGGAGGGCATTCCAGAGTTGAGGAGCAGCCAGTGAGAAAGATTGTAGTCGAGAGATGGCTCGAGTTGTGTAGGGAGAGGACAGGAAGAACCCTTGAGAAGACCGTAGGGGACGGGAAGGGGTGTAGCGGGAGATAAGGGCAGAAATGTAAGAGGGTGCTGAAGAACAGAGTGACTTACAGGAGAGGAGGAGAATCTTGTAAGAAATACGATACTTTATAGGTAGCCAATTGAGGGATTTCAGGAGGAGATGTGATGGAAGGTATCTGGGAGCAAATGTGGTGATTCTTGCGGCTGAATTGATAAGAAATTGAAGTGGAGAGAGATGAGAAGCAGGAAGACCAGAGAGTAGAATGTTGCAGTAGTCAAGTCTAGAGAGAATGAGTGCCTGAGATAGAGTTTTAGCTGTTGATAGGCAGAGGAATGGACGTATTTTTGCAATATTTTTTAGGAAGAAGTGACAAGTTCTAGTGACAGCTTGGATATGGGGGGAGAAGGTTAATTTAGAATCAAATATGACCCCAAGACAGCGTGCTTTGGATGCTGAGTGTATAACACAGTTTCCTATTGTGATGGAGAAGGGGGTTGGTGGATGGGTTTTAGGAGGAAACACCACCAGCCCTGTCTTAGCCATTTGATCTTTTAAAAGCATTCAACATATAATTTATATAGTAATAAATAAATGGAGGTACCCAAAAGTAGGAAAGTTTGAACAGCTGAATAACAAATCATATCAAAACACCTAACTCAATCATTCCATATAGAAATGACTACATGAAAGATAAGAAAACAATGTCCATTTACAGACAATTTACTCTTTCTCAAGAATTATAAAGAATATTTGTTAGGTGTATAAAACTTCAAACATGTGATACACATACCTTTGACCCTGCATTTTTAAGCTCCAAACGCATGCAATGAAGGATATAATTGAGGAAAACAAATACATCTCTGTGAACCAACAAGGGAAGTGATCTTGGGCTGGCTTCTATTGCAGGTGATAAATGTTAACACCTGTTTTATCAAATACTAGTTGAAGAGCCCGTGTACACGGGCCACAGTGCCGCCAGCAACGGCCGCAGTGCAGTCAATCACAGTAGAGACTGCCCGCACCTCGGCTGATATACTGTGGGCAGTCTGTAGTGTGCATGACTGCAGCTCGTGCAGCCATCTCTACTGCGCATGACGACTTCTGACACACACATTTAGTGAATTATTATATAGGATTTTCCTATTGAAGTCTATGGGGAAACCTGGAGATAAAAGTAGTGATAAAATTAGCACCTGTAATAGAATCCAGCCCCTTATCTTAAAACAATTATCACTATTTTAGGTTTTACCAGTATTGTTATGACATATTTTAGAATTTTCGTACCAAAGAAAATGTTTTTAATGACTTCTGGAAGAATATGTTATTGAACTGTATATATATGAACGGTTTTCATTTTCAGATGATAATGTTCCATAAAAATGCATATATATGTATAATTCACAAACAATTAACAAAGTTTGACACTGCTATTTCATGTTACAATACTATTTACTCTATAACTTTGGAGAGCTAATATACATTTATAAATACAGTTGTATGCAAAAGGCTTGGGACCCCTGACCAAAGCACATGTTCTGTTGATCTTCTAAATTTAAGAAAGTAATACAATCTCTGCAGCAAACAGACTTAAGCTTGACATATTCCTGCTATTTTTAATGCACACTACTATTTATTTGTCGAATTTAACAGATTGAAGATAAAACAGAAAATATGGCATGTGCGAAAGTTTGGACACCCTACCGGACAGTACTTAGTAATGTCCCTTTTTGTGGAAATCATGTTAAATCCATCAAATAAATTGTAACTGCATTACAATTTGTAGAAATATGTCAAGTTTAAGTTCGTTTTCTGCAGAGATTGTGTTAATTTCTTTTCACTTAAAAAATCAGCAAAACATGTAACTTGGCCAGGAATGCCCAAACTTTTGCACACAACTGTGTGTATATATATATATATATATATATATATTCTACAAATACAAAGTTCGTATGTAAAATGTGAGTGGTAAATAATGTCCAATAAGCAGGCTCAAAGAGTCCACCAAGGAGTCCATAGTCAAAGAAATTGACAATAGCTTGATAAGTGAGGTGAAATAGTCATAGTACCTAAAATAAACAGCCCATTCTAGCTGAACAGCACATTTGATAACAAAACAGTAAATAGCTTCAATAGATTAAATACCACCATTCCTATATGTCGAACATCCTTTCATGAAGGTGGTAGCTGTACTTTTATCTTCCCTTTAGCGCACTCTAGGTGTATCACACACACACAGGCAAGCAAATTTCTGGCATCTTCCCATTATGATACAAACTGTATCTGTGTAAATGTCTGTAGACTTAGACTAAGGGTCAGACAATAAATTCACCATCTGAACTTCTTCCATCCACACAAAAGGACCTCAGCATTGCAGTGGAAGGTGTATGATTGTATCCACAAGACATCAAAGCAACAATAATGATAAGGGTTTAGCAGACCTAAGTGTTTCATCCCAGTGATTTGGGGATATTTCAAGGCTTGAAAAAGCCTGAGTCAATGGGGCAAAATTCTTATTAGTGTACAAGAACAAAAATCTGCTCACTTTATCACTAAAATTAACACAAGTTGGTCTTTAGAATCTACTGCAAAGAAAGATTCTACTGTTTATTCACCAGCAGTATGCGTGTTGAGCAGAAAATTACTTATGAACATAAATGGGTGTAGTAACAAGAAAATATCCACTTTTATTCTAAGTAAAAAATTTTATTAATCAATCATAACACACTTATGTAACTGACAAATTGAATGCATGTTTCACAACAATTTTGATTTTCATAAGCTATTACTATTTTGTTTAAACTGAATTATGCAACATTGTATTTGTGTTTCTTAGGCTTCTTTTACAACTGAGCAAATGTCAGGAGTTGTTGCTATTGAACATTTTATGGATAAAGCAATTTGTTCTTCACAGCAGAACAGTGTGTTACCAGTATATGTAGTAAAATCAACTGGTAAGTTCCATCTTCCCAAAAATCATCTATAAATACAAATCATTATATGACAAATGTTATAAAAGTTCAGTAAGACTCACATGCAATGAAAAACAGAATTAACATTTTTACTGTTATTAGAAATGCACCACTTTATGGTGCTTCAAGGTACAACACTGATAGAACTGCTACACAAGTCCCATACAGTAGTGATTTCCAAAGTATGCATAAACAACAATGAATGAATGAAGGGACAGTAATGTTTCACAAAAACTGCAGCTCCAATTAATTTTCGTAGTATTTGGGCCATGTAGAGTATTATTTCAATACTGTCAGAGTTGTAGTTCAAGAGTAATTGAATTATAAAGTATCCCTCTCCCACCCTTTTACCTAGGGTAAGCCACCTCCTCTCAGATGTGGAATCTGGTTCTGGGACCAGATAGCTCACAGCAAAGGACAATCTTCTTACTGTGAGGATAAGGAAAACCCTGCCCCCCTTGACAGGTTTTTCCTTATGCTCAAATTGTCCCTGTCTGTGATCCATCCGAACAGTCTTGCTGCTCTGAGATGAGCAGTGTTACATTAGTGAAACGGGAGGGAGCGGGATACTTTATCATTTAATTACTCTTGAACTACAACTGACAGTATTGAAATAACACTCTCCATGGGCCAAACACTATGAAGATTAATTGGAGTTGCTTTTATTGTGAAACATTACTATCCCTTTAATGGAACCTGAATATTATAACTGTACAACTGTTCTGCTATGCAAGCACCATTCATTTTGTGGCCTGTTTCAACCCATGGGGTTCTATACATTTTCACTGTGCTTTCCAAAGCAATGTGATGAAGATGTCTCCAGTGGCTGTGGGTTAAAATTTAATGGAAACCAAGAAGGACTTCAGTGAGAGCTATAGTAAGGCTCATTTACTAAGAACTAAGAAGAATTATGGACAAATACAAATTCTCTCTGATTAAAATGTGGCTGTTAACCCCTTGAATGCTAGAGAGGTCTTCAAACACATTGCAAAGCAATGCATTGGATACCTCTCTTTCATTAAAGGGATTAAAGACCTTAGGAAAATGTATCTGTCCTCTATAGTACAGTTATTTTTCTCCACAATTGCTCAATTTCTTATTTGAAGCCATTGCTTTCCAAGTACCTAGGAGTCAGTTGAAAGTGAATGAATACAATTTCAAGTAGTTTTTACATACTTCCTGCATTCAGTCTTGCATGTTTCCCAAACACACATCAACATGTATTATTACACACCCATGGATTCATAAATGCTTTTAATGTATATATGATACATTTAATTACAAATACTTAAACAGAAGTTTCCTTACAAAATACATAGTATTTCTCTATTTTGGATTCTCATTGTATAAAGTTACTTAATAAAAATACACAAACAATTGTGGGTCTCGGTTCATCATCTTAGTATACAGTTGGTCCATGAAGGTAGCACTTGCGGTATAAGTATGGTATGATAGAAACTAATGGTAGTAAAAATCTATCTAGTACATTTGGGAAGCTAAATGTCTACATTAAATCTGATGATACTGTTCAGAGGTTGCCAGGGGGGAGCAATGCTATGGTGATGAATGTCTGGTGACGTTTAGCAAGCACAGGACCTTGGCGATGGAGACACACAGTGTCTAAGAAATAAGTATATGGGAGGGGGGGTTCAATTCAATCATTAGCATGCAGTGTTGTTGAACAGCCCTGAAGTCTTAGTGCTTCCTCTCTGCTCCTCCATTGCCAACTGGGAAATTGGAGAAGATCTGCTCAGACTTTCTTGGTGCTGTAAGGATGTGGATTGCACATCCCTGTGAAATTGAAATGATTTCAAAATGAGAGAATGGCAGAGAAGCTATATATCATAGCTTCTCTACCATTCTGTACTGACTGAAGTATTTGGCTATCTGTCGATCAGCATTCTGCAACTGATTTCCTTGCGAGTCCAGTGTTTATGAAAAAGAACAGTGCAAACAGAGGGGCAATATCTAAGTATAGCAATGATACCAAGAAACTGATATAGAAGCAAAGAATGATATGCAAAGACTAAGGATAAGAATGTAAAATAATCTATATCCCAAAAAATGGTTCGGATGTAAAAATTTTGAAGGAAAAAACCCCCATCAAAAACATATTGATAATGACCCAGAGTGGGTAGAAATATTACTTTTTCCCTCTAACAGAAAACCAAAACATGGAGCGGGAGGAGAGTAATAAAAAATAATTAATAGTAAACTCTGTATGGAGAAAAGACCAATATTACTGCTAGAGAAAAGAGGGAAAAAATATACTCTAGCAGAAGGTCTGTAGTACTATAGAATAAGTGATAACAATGGCAAGTGAAGAGAGTTGAGAAGAAATAACAGTAGTTATATAATGTGCTTAAATCCAACACGTATAAACAAAAGCCCATGTGACTAATTAAAAATCCTCAATTCAACAGCTTGACATAAAAGTAAACAGTCAAAGTAATATCAACAGCCCACAGAGACAGCCTCTGGTGGATTGCCTGGGGATATGAGGTCGAAGACATCTCAGTGCATTCTGTTGATATGCTATCAACATGAATTTGCTGTCATATTATCATCCTGGCCCCTCATTGCCGTTTAGTGCATCTCCCTCCAGAAGTATGTAAAGAAAATGTAGTGAGGTAACTATAAAGTTATAATAGTAGTAATTAAAGATGGCCTGTACCTAAAGGAGCAGTAAAGTTTATTTTATGAAAACCTATATGTTCTACAGTTTTTCATTCTGAGTAAAATAAGTGTACTCCAGAGACCCACTGCTATCAGTTCACATAAAGACAGGACTCAGAAGAAAGTTTCTGATAACGTGATCTTAATAACATCAATACTTCATTCCATCCAAATCAATAAAATGATGTACAGGTCATTAATTGGGTGAACAATAGACTACTGTAGTAGTGCTCTAAACAGCCTCTCACTTTTTATGCCTTGCTGACCACTTAATCATAGACTTGAATATAAAGCCCAGGTAGCATAGTAATTACAAGAAGTACTAATAATACAAACAGTTCTCCATAGAATGTGATAGAAACTGCTGTCACTTTGAACATTCAGGAAGTAATCATGCTGTTATTCACTTCCTGAAAATGGGAAATATTATAACGTTTGAATAGAACAACTCACTACAATCGGAGTACCTTTGTTTTACTTAGCAGGGAAATGTCTATAACATATAGGCTTTCAAATTAAAAGTTTACTGCTCCTTTAATGACTCAAGTGTTCATCTTAAAGGGATAGTAATGTTTTACAATAAAAGCAGCTCCAATTAATCTTCATAGTATTTTGGCCATTGAGTGTGTTATTTCAATATTGTCAGAGGTGTAGTATAAGAGTAATTGAATGATAAAGTATCCCCCTCCTGCCCCTTTTATTGATGTAACACTGCTCACCTCGGAGCATCAAGACTGTCCGGATGGATTACAGAGAGGGACAATCTTCAGTGAGAATAAGGAAAAACCCGAAAACCTGTCGGGGGGGGGGGGTAGGGTTTTCCTTATTTTCACAGAAGATTGTCCCTTGCTGTTAGCTGTCTGGTCAAGTGACAGGATTCCACATCTGAGGGAAGGTGGCTTACACTAGGTAAAAGGGGCAGGAAGGGGATACTTTATCATTCAATCAAGTACTTTTGAACTACAACTCTGACATTATTGAAATAACACTCTCCACGACCCAAATACTATGAAGATTAATTGAAGCTGCTTTTTTGTGAAACATTACTATCCCTTTAAGTTTGGTTAACAGGGCTATTCAGGCTATAATGCTGAAGCCACCATGCATCAGAATATGGTCTGTTTGCTACTCCCACTGCTAACAGTTATTTTATTTAAAGGGATGTCAGGAAGAGATTAAGCTGTTGCTATAACATTTTATGTTGTCAGTGGCTCACCTTCACACAGAATGCAATAGATGATAAAAAGCACATGTCTTCCTACTGAGATAAACTCTTCAGTTCCTGTGTTATTCCATGGAGCCTATGCACTAAGATCGCTCCTCAGCTTGACCTGTCTTAGTGCATGAGCTCCATAGAATTCAGAGAGTTTATCTCACTGGAGAAGTTACTCTTGTTTATCACCTTTTTATCAAACCTTAGTCAATCTCCCCTCAGGTAGATTATGCACTAAGGTGTGATAAAGAGCTTATAAATAAGTGATAAAGAGGAGATCATGTCTCTAGTGTTAGTCTCTCCAAGTATTAAGTTATTCTATAGAGCCTGTGCAGTGAGATCTCTTAAATTTTAGAATTCATAGTGCATTGGCTCCATGGAATAACATAACGTCATCGCCACTTTTTCTCCTGTTAATCACACCTTATTGCATTTCGCTCAGGGGAACTATTCAATTTCTGGCCACTAGATGGTACTGTTAAAAATACCCAAAAGCTTAAACTGTAATAACTCTAAAAAGCTGCATGTCCCAGCAGTCTGAGTACTCTTGTTTTACTAAGCAGGAAAAGCCCTATAACATAAGGTCTACATAAGAAAGTTTTACCGTTCGTTCAAGATGTTATTAATACATTGTAAGGATATTTAAATCCTTATTATATGTTGTGGTAGTCATTTGTTTGTAATGTAAATAGCTATTGAGAATTTACCCAGCAAGTGGCAGACTGTGGTTACGTAAGCTAATTAATTTCTGAGCTAGGACAATATTACCACACGCTGTTCTAGCATGAATTTAAACAAAACCCACACTCTCAGGTATTTTACCTCAACTTTAAATAATTAGCATACTTCATATAGAGTTAGCATAAAGTGCCACACCCATGCCACCAAAATATAAAGATAAATTCTCATTTAACAACAATGGCTAATACAACTTACAGTCAGATTTTAATTATCTGTATAGCTAAATTTGTCTTAGGGTGACAGGCCCACTTGATGAGATATGAAAGTGACCAGGGCCTTTTTTGCACTAAAGAGGATTTTTGGCCTTTTTAGTATGTCATTGTTCAACTGTATTTTCCTCTCTAATTCATTAGTCTACCCACACAATTTTATGCTGTTTTCTAAGGATAAGTAGGGCTGTCTTTTGATGTCATATCAATTAGTTTGAGAATAACAAACAATCAGAAACAAATTAAAAATCAATTTTTTTATATGTTTTCCTGTCATGATTTGTGTTCAGTTAGTCAACAGGGATAGATAAAAAATATGAACTTTCCCACCCTGTTTTCCTTCTTTTTAGGCTATCACTGTAGAAGCGACCACATGTGCAGAGCCACTGGGGAAATGCTGAAACTGACTGCTTTGGTCCTGGAGTAGTCAGTTACAACTTCCCTGCAATGATCACAGTGCACCCTGAGACACACTGCAATCATTAACCCATAACGTGCTGGGGCCATCATTTGTCCTCAACGGACCGAATTGTGTGACAGTTCTGCCATATCATTATTAAGGGGTTAATACAAATCCATTTTTGGGCAAACCAGCTGCACCATAGGGGACAAATTAAAAATGCCCAAATTCCCCATTGATTTAAATGGGGCTATTCATTTTTGAAATGCTAGGGTGTCTCTATCACATTGCTTTTAAATGCGTTGGAGACCTCCATAGCACTCCCATTTAAGTCAATGGGAATTTGCATTTGTCACCTATAGTGTAGCTGTTTGCACAAAAATTGCTTCAGTCAGCCTCATAAGGTTATAACTAGGGTTGCCACCCAGACGGTATTTTAAAAGCAGGCCGGTAAAAAATTGGCTTCTGTCCAGCGTTATGGAGGGAATGCTATGGCCAGTATTTTTTTAAGAAAAGGTGGCAACCCTAGTTATAACCTGAGGGAGGAAAGAAGTTATAGGGAAGTATAAAAGGAATTTATAAGGTAGGGATTGTGGAGGGTTATATAATAAGTGAGCTCCTTAGTTATTGAGATTTAATATAAAATATTTTAGAAGGTGAAACAATATATATATATATATATATATATATATATATATATATATATATACAGTTGGAGGATGAGTTAGACTCTAGAGAGAGTGGTTAAAGGAAAAAGCCAATAGGAAAAGTTACAGGTATCATTTATGGGAAGCACTGTTATTTCTAGGCTTTGTTTTAGAAGCAATTATTGGTAAACATGAAATATGTGCAGAGACCGGAATGGACCTTTCACCTTGATTCAAGTTTGCCTACTTGAAAACTGCATTAAAAACTGCCTATGTTTCATGTTAGACAAAAGACCAGCAATTGTACCATTAAGGAGCTATTCATACTTGTTTCTATATGTTAATGTATGCTAATTGCAGTACCCGTGAGGTAGCAGTGATGTTTCATATGCTGAGTAAGATTTTAAGTGACATCCCATATGCTAATGAAGGTTCACTATGATGTTTCATATGCTAATGAAGGTTTACTATGATGTTTCATATGCTAATGAAGCTATGTGCAGTACCATTTTCACTTTTCCCAGAAACATAAGTTGTGAAGATCTCCAAAACTATACATCTGATGGAATTTTGGTTAACATGACACACAGGCAGTTTGGAATGAAGTTTTCAAATATGTAAAAAAAAAAAAAATAAAGGTGATAGGTCCACAGAACAGTTGTATGGTTATGTTTTGAAATATACCTATAGAAAGTTTTAGAATGTTATTAATTAAAATTGAGGGTCACTCTACTAGTTAAGGTCAATTAACCATTTAGGTCAGGAGTGGTCAACCTGAGGCCCTCCAGTTGTGAAGTACTACAACTGCCATCATCTCCATCCATTGGATCATCACTTAAAGGGATAGTAATGTTTCACAAAAACAGCAGCTCCACTTAATCTTCATAGTATTTGAGCCACAGAGAGTGTTATTTCAATACTTTCAGAGTTGTAGTTCAAGAGTAATTGAATGATAAAGATCGCCCCTCCCACCCATTTTACCTAGTGTAACACATCTCACCTCAGATGCGGAATCTGGTTGCTTGACCAGACAGAAAACAGCAAGGGACAATCTTCTTACTGTGAGAACAACGAAAACACTGCCCCCATTGACAGGCTTTTCAGGTTTTCCCTTATCTTAATTGAAGATTGTCCCTCTCTGCAATCCACTTGGACACCACCCTTCTGCTCTGAGCTGAGCAGTGGTATATCACTAAAAGGGTGGCGGGAGGGGGATACTTTATCATTCAATTACTCTTGAACTACAACTCTGACAGAACTGAAATAATACTCTCCTAGGCCCAAATACTATGATGATTAATTAGAGCTGCTTTTATTATGAAACATTACTATCCCTTTAACAGGGCAGCAAAAATAGGGGCAGCAAAAATAGATAGTACGTTCTCTTTAACTTTACATACAGACATTATTAGACATCTCTTATTTTCGCCTGTATATTTTGAATTATACTGTTGTGGTTTTTTGTATTTTTATTACAGGAGAAGGGTTTTGGGGAGTTTACAATGTTAACCTACAGTTAATCAAAAACATTTTGGATGGCCGTGTGAATTCACCATTATTTAACTTTTCAGCCTCAGGTAAGGATATATAAACTTTCAATAACATTTTTATTATACAAAGAGTCCGTTCACTTAAAGGAATGGTAACCCTTTATTATGAATCATTTGCTTCAGGGATTTTCTTGCTGAGAAAAACAATAGGTACAGTTAATGTTGCTGGTTAACTTATTCAAACTTTGTAACAGTCCTATCTGTCACAAATTAGAGGAACTTTACTATCACATTCTATTGACAATAAAGCCAGCGGCTTATCTCTCCCATTGGATATATAATAACTGGACACTGGCTGAACTGTCAGGACACAGATGTCACTGTCACTAACAGCTAAATATAAAAACAATTTTTGTGATGTAGTAACTTTAGAGCAAAGTTTCTCCCAGTATTGAGTGTACTCTTGTTTTAATAAACAATACTCCTTTAAAGGAGAATTATATTTATAGGAATAAGTGGCATAGATACCACTCAATCAAACACTGTTTCAATGACAGTGACCTAATGGTATCTTTGTACACATATACAAATGAGGACTCACATGATAGTTTGGACAAATGCTGAAAAGTGTCTTTGGGATAGAGTAATGCTTGGCTTGTAGTCTTTCTCTTAGCTAAAATGTTAGCACTTCAAAAAGAAATCTCTCTTTTGAAAGTGCCAATTATATAATATTGTGTTAAAAATAAGCATTAGTTCAATGGCAAAAACAATGCACTATTACAGTTGATGTCATGTCTGTTTACTCTCTGTACATGTAGTTAAAAGATAGCTTTTGCTGTTCTAACTACACACGTGTATATAACTATTTGGACTCTAGTAATAACAAGGTAAAGCTCGACAGATTTTTGTGTATTTTTTCTATAAATTCAATGATGTCCTGAAATAAACTGATGGATTTTGCTATATTGATGATTCACATCTCGAAATGTATTTTATTCAGTAATGCTTATTTCATTTTACTCATTAGGGGAAGAGAGACTTTTCAGATCACCACACATATCTGGAATCTTAAACCCTGCTACATGCATAAATGTTAATGATGTCATCATGTTTGTTGCTTCCAAAGACAACTACCCTGTGTATGATGTGTAAGTACAATTTCAACTGGACCATTTATTTTATCAGTGACTATAATGTTGTTAATGATTGGAGTGCCAGAGGAGTATACTAGGCATTGTTCTGCATATTTCCAGACACTCAAAGGGTTAAGTATGGAATCTCTTCTCTCTTTCAAAACAAGTTTGTGTTTAGAAATTGGATTAGAGCTCTTTCCCAATAGATACAAAGGAAGATTCACATGCTTACTGAAGTCAGTCAAGTGTTTTTTAAGTGACAGATTGTCACAGTGTATTATAATGCCGGTATCCTATTGGCCTGCATCATAATGGTGCTTTGAGAACACTGGACCCTTCAGAATGTCTCCTTTTAAAATGTTGCTGTGTCAGTAGGTCCCAGCAAACACAGCCAGAGCAGAGTCAGTATTTATACAGCAGTGAACACTCTTTACAATGCAGGTGCACACCCTGTACATACCGCCCAGTAACTGAGTAACTGTTAGGCTAGTGTGGTATCTGTTAGGGTAGTTAGCGCTCACTAACTGTTAGGCTAGAGTAGTTAGGATACCCAGTAACTGTTAGGTTAGGGTAGAATTATGTTAGCGTAAAATCAGCCAGTATTTATTGGGTTAGTGAAGGTATCCACTCCAGTTCAGTTAGGGTAGATAGGATCTTTTAGGTTAAAATTGGCCTTTATCTGTTAGGTTATGGTATGATAATATTTTAAACGGCAGCTTTGTTAGGGCGCTGTTTTGATGCCCACAACATATTATTCATGCCATTTTGATGTGCTTTGACCCATCCGTGCTATTATCATAGTAAGGCATAATGCCAAGGAAACCTCTCTGGTAGGCTCATGCAGGTGAGCACAAATTTAGCACCTAGAATCTTGAATTAGATATGCTCATGCTTTTGTATTAACTCTGTCCCACTATTGATAGCAGAAGTAGAACTTGTCTGCATGCCGATTCCTTGGTTGAATGTGAGAAAGGACGCTAGGTATGCACTGAGAAGAGTCTCTTTGAATAGAAAGAGAGCTACTTAGACTACCTGTTACCAAACAGAACTGGGTAAAGCATGGTACCGTGTTAGCCATAGAAAATTGAGGAGACTAGTAGAGTAAAAATGATACCTTTATTGGCTGAGTGGCTTTGTAAGCAAGCTTTCAAGACAACTAAGCCTCTTCTTCAGGCATAATAAGAATGAAGCTTTATTCTTATTTTGACTGAAGAAGAGACCTAGTTGTCTTGAAAGCTTGCATCCAAAGCCATTCAGCCAATGAAGGTGTCATTTTTACTCTACTACTCTCAAAGAGAACTGGCAACTTACTGTAAGAGTTTACTGTATGAATAAACTGTCCCCAGGTTACCTTGAATCACAGCCCAGAGTTAAATGAGACAAAGTAAGAACTCTCTGACAGGTGTGCTTGGGAGATCAAGTAACCAGAAGTGGAAATTTATGTCTGTATTACAGTTTTGTGGTGTGCTAATATTATGTTTGCACATAGTGCTCTTCCTCTCAAAGAATTTTACAGAACAACACATTACTGTCTTAAAACATGTCTCCAAATAATCAGCACACATTTGTAACTAATAATTTTATATTAACAATATGAAAACATTACATTTTTGTCAAACATGCACAATTTTCTTTTATGCATATAAACCAATATGAAGCCGGCACTGACTTGATACCCCCAAAAAATTCCATGAAACAATATCCTATGAAAGACAACCTCTATTATCCAAGGGTTTACTAAAAATAGTTCAATTGCTCTATGGGCTTGTATTATATCAGTGATGTAATAGTTGTAAAAGGGTGAGACACCTATTTAGTTATATGGATTTTTTTTTCATCACCAATGACAGTAAAATTTCTAGTATTATATGCACTATTTCTCCCCATTTCACCTTATATGAAATGGGGTGTGTGTATTATATAGAAGAGTAAAAAATAAAAATAAAAAATGGTCTGCTCCCCTCCTCTCTCCCTCCACCTAAATATGCTGCCATCTTCTCCTTTCTCTACTCACCCCTACCGGAGGCCACTGGGACATCTGTGAAGTGAGTGGCATAATTCATTGCATTAGTCATTCGCTTCCCATACTGCCCTGTGAGGACCAGTGTTAATTGGAAGATAATGGTAGTGTCTTTTTAGGACCTGTAGGTCCTTGCAGAGAACTACTGTAGTTTCAATGCACAGAGGTCTACGCACTGCATCTACAGAGTTACTCTGCAGGACCTTCAGGTCTTCAAAGGACACTACCATTATCTTTAATTAACAGGTCCTTGCAGTACAGTGCCAGAAGTGGGCAGTGAATGCAAGCATGCCACCCATTTTACAGATGTGCAGGGGTGAATAGAGAAAGGGGAAGATGGCAGCATATTTAGGTGAAGCGAGAGAAGAAAATACATATCTTTTTCTGAGTAGAGAGAGGGAAAACAAAGATGCATACTATAAGTAGGCTCTTGTTTTTCCCTAAAGTTTTGGGTATAAGTTACACCTGCATATTATACACAGGTATGTATTATACCTGAGATTTTATGCTAAGCCTTTTTCATAGGCCTAGTTCAGTGTATTTCAATAATCTCTATCAAAATATCAGTCTTAAATTATGTTCAGTGCTACAACCAATTTGGGGTCCCAGAGATAAACATCCACATGTGCACCTGTATATATTGGGTATCAGTGTGCTCAGAAGACATTCATGTTTTTACTTCATAAGTTTGTTTGAGATATTGGGTAGTAAATCATAATCTTCTCAAATATTTCTGAATATTCATATTTTTGAAAATGAAAATGGCCCTTTAGTGCTGCATACCTTAAACGATTGGAACCGGCACTTTAATACAGATGGCAGTCAAAGAATGTTCTGCAAATCTTATAATATAATTTCTAAAAACCCAGTTGGATTGAATCATACCCATCAATATTCATACCACTTGCTCGTGCATGTACATAGAGTGGCGATCGGATGCAGTACCGATGACCTGTTTGGAAACATTTACTACTAATCTGCTTTTTTTTGTTTATTGGGATTGCGTGTATCTCTAATGCATTGCAAATTTTTCCCCATGGAATTTGGAGTGCTCATTTCCGTGGCTTCGCATTCTGCGTTGCTGCAAATACTTTAACCCCTTAACGACCTATGACGGTCCAGGACCGTCATGGGTTGTTTTCCCTTAAGGACCCATGATGGTCCTGGACCTTCATGGGTTAAACTCTCCTATCGCTGCCGCAAGGAGCAATGGGAGAGTGCGGGATGGCTGTAACTAAGCTCTCCGGTACCGGGGCAATTAGTTACAGCTAGTAGCAATATTGTTGCAACATGTGATTCGCTTGATTAGCGAATCACATGTTGCAAAAGCCGAATGACAGGAACAGTATTTGTAAATGCTGTCCCTGTCACATCTCTATGCCTCCCTCCATCTTAGACACTTCTGAGGTGGAGAGAAACAGAGAGACAGCTTGTGAGATCGTTCTAGAGCCGTTCCAGCGTTCCTGAAGAAAAAAAAAAAAAATCAGAATTAACTCTTTGATCACTGTTTCTGCAGTGATCAATACAGTTCCCCCCATCTGATCACACTACTAGTGATCAGTTTGCTGTAGATCAACGTTTGCTGATCTGTGGTACATCCCCCATCCCACCTGTATTTTTTTACATTTAAAAAAAATATACATTTTTTTTAAATTTTTTTTAATAAAATCTGATTATTTAGTGAATTTTAGGTAGTTTAGGTAGGTAGTTGGGTAGGTTTAGTCGTCATGCGTTAGGGAAAGGTTTAGGGTTAGATTTAGGTTTAGGAGTAGAGTAGGGAAATAAAAAAATATATAAAAAACCCCCAAAAAACAAAAAACCCCACAAAAAAATATAATAATTATAGTTTAGATAGGCTTTGGTTAGGTAGGTTCAGAGTATACGTGGGTTAGGGTAAGGTTTAGGGTTAGATTTAGGTTTAGGGGTAGCGTAGGATAAAAAAAAAGTTTCTTTTATTGAAAAAAATATTTTAGATTATAAGCTAGTTTAGATAGGTAGTTAGGTTGGGTAGGTTCAGGGAATACGTGTGTTAGGGTAAGGCTTAGGGATTTACATTTACATGATGCAGACTGCAGTATATAATTCTTTTTTGATTTCCAAATTGGCAAACCCCACTCTAAAACTTAGTTTTCTGCAGTATCAGCTCCATCTTATTTCCCAATTTTTGTTTCAAGGGGCAACAGAAATAATTCCACCAAATCCCGGGGAAGTACACTTTATTTATAAAATTCCCCCAACCCCCAGAAAGAAAAACCCACAAAAGTGCTGCAGGGTTTGCTACAGAAAGGGAATACAGAGAGAAGCCCCCACTTACTGTCCTGATTGCCCTTCCAAACCTGGCCTCTGCATGGGTGAATGCTTCAAGCAATACCACGCAGGCACAATGCAGTAGTGCTGTAAAGTTTATTTTATTGTTTGGCCACTTTTCCCCCTTGAAATATCCTGTTTTTTTATTTTTCAAAACACTTCCCTCCTTAGATCTAACACTATCAAAATATAATGGGAAGCAAAGCACCCTAAGTTTTTTCCATCTCTGCTAATGGAAACCCACATGTTCCCTACTGGGTCCAGTAGCTCCCCCAAACCCTGACAAATCTATGCATATGGGGCATTGCCGTACTCAGACGATGTAACTCACCACCAATGTAAAGCACTTAAAAAATCTGCAAATATCATCTGATTGAAATCCAGAGCAACACTAAAATAGTGTGAAAAAATGGTGTTTCTCTGCCTTACTGCAGGTTTAGGAAGGGATTGCTGATAGAGTGGCAGCGAAAACATTTAAAAAGTGCAAATAGAATGAAAGCCAGGGCTGTCTACTCTTCTACAACATATACCTTTGGAGGTAATATCCATTGCCGCATTGCCAAACAGTCCAAAATGAGACAAGGCACCTGATGTAAAAATGGCATGTCTGTAAAAGGAAACTCACATGTTCCAACTGGACCCCGTATCTCCCCCAAACCCTGACAAACCTATTCATATAGGGCATTGATGTACTTAGAAGAAGGAGCCGAACACAAATCAATGCAGTTTATAAAATCTTCACCTATCCTGTGCTTTAAATTCACATCAACATTGAAGTCAAAGTGTGAAAAACGCTGAATTTTTTACTTACGTCAAGGTTTATGAGGGATTGGTGGTAAAATAGCTGTGTATAAAATTTGAAAACACACCTAAACTGAAAGCCTGGGGTGTCTACTTTCCAAAAATATACACTTTTGGGGGGAATCTTAGAGTAGAGCACTGTTACACAGCCCCAAATGAGTAATGGCACCAGTGACACAAGCTGTGAAAATTCAGTGTGAACCTGGAAACACGCATGTTCCAATTTGGGCCCTGTAGCTCCCCCAAATCCTGACAAACCTATGCATATGGGGTATTGCCACATTCAGAAGAAGGAGCCGGACACTAGTCAATGCAGTTTATAAAATCTTCACCTATCCTATACTTGAAATTCACATCAACATTGAAGTGTGAAAAATTCATTTTTTTTTTACTTAAGTCAAGTTTATGAGGGATTGGTGGTAAAATGGTTGTGTATAAAATTTTAAAACACACCTAAACTGAAAGCCTGGGGTGTCTACTTTCCAAAAATAAACACTTTTGGGGGGATTTTTTAAGGTGGAGCACTGTTACATAGCCCCAATTGAGACATTGCAGCAGTTAAGCAAGATGTGAAAATTCTATATTTGTATAAAATTGGGTCCTGTTGCTCCCCCAAACCTCGAGAAACCTATGCATATGGGGTATTGCCTTACGCAGAAGAAGGAGCTGAACACTAAACAATGCATTTTTAAAAATCTTCACCTATCTTGTGCTTAAAATTCACATCAACATCGAAGTCAAAGTGTGAAAAATGCAGATTTTTTTTTTTTTTTTACTTACATCAAGATTTACAAGGGATTGGTGGTAAAATGGCTGCATAAAAAATGTGAAAACATACATAAAATGAAAGCCTGGGGTGTCTACTTTCCAAAAATATACACTTTTTGGGGGCAATTTTAAGGTGGAGCTCTGGTACACAGCCCCAAATGAGACATGGCACCAGTGACTCAAGCTGTAAAAATTTTGTGTGAAACTAGAAACGCGCATGTTCCAATTAGGGCCCTGTAGCTTCATCAAACCTTGAGAAACCTATGAACATATACCTTTGTGGGACATTTTTGGTTCTGGCACCATCAACTAAGCTATGATGCTCACATGCCAATTGTTGAAAAATTTCAGGTTGGAAGTAATGGCGTCCATCTTGTAATATTTACCTTGTAAATGTAAGAAAGGGATTGAAATACTAGGCAAATGGGGTACTTTTATATTCAGGAGAAGCAAATGAATATATTTAGGGGTTTTTTTTGTTATGAACTAATGATATGTAAATCCTGACAGGAAAATGTAAGCAAAATGTTGTTTTTTTTCATTTTTTTCCTCTTTGTTTTTCTATTTTAATCAAATTAAACAATGAGGTATTCATATAATTGTGGTATCAAATGAAAGCCCTACTTGTGCTTAAAAAACAGTATATAATTTTTGTGGGTGTACAAAAGGAATTAAAGAGGAAATATGGTGGAACAAAGACATAGTCAAAAAAGTCAAAATTGCTCTGATCCTTAAGTGAAAATGTCAGATTTTCCCAGTCCTTAAAGGGATAGTAATACTTCAAAATTACCATTATATTGAAGCCCTTGTAAAACTGAATAAAATGCCACCAGCAGCATCTCTCAAACCTTTATGGTTTGCGAGATAGCCACTTTTAAACTTCGCTCCCCCCTGCCTCTCTGCTGACGTCAGCATTCTTGCTGCAGAAGGGAAATCCCTTCTTTGAATCAAGCGGAAGATCTTCAGCAGAGCCAGATCTCATTATAGAAGAAACGATCCTTGACTAAAACGGTCTTCAACGTGTGCTTGGTAACCAAGCACACGTAGAAGACCGTTTTAGTCAAGGATCTTGTCTTCAATAGCGAGATCTCAGCTGTGCTAAAGAGCCTCCCCTGGTCCCGGAACCGGATTTCCCTGCTGCAGCAAAAATGATGACGTCAGCAGAGGTTTGAGAGATGCTGCTGGTGGCATTTTATTCAGTTTTTCAAGGGCTTCAATATAAGGGATAGTAATTTTGAAGTATTACTATCCCTTTAAGGGGGTAAGTTGGGCACCTATATGACTAGCATTCAAGGGGTCAACCCCTTGAATGCTAGTCAAATAGGTGTCCAATTTAAAGTACTTACACCAACGCAGAATGCAAAGCCACGGAAATGAGCAATCTAAAACTATGGAGAAAAATTTGCAATGCATTAGAGCTACACACAGTCCCGATACTCAAAAAAAGCAGAATGGATGATAGCAGCTGGATCTATCCTTCTGTCTTGCCTGAACTGGGTGCTGCAGTTCATTCCCTGCCGGAGAGTGTGGCAGCTGCAGGCATGAGTGTCTCCAGTCTGGGTTTTGCGCTCCTCCCACTCTTTCTGCCTTGTTCAATAGATGTAATAGATGGAGAAAAAAAAGCTCAGGACCAGGCAAGTTAGCTGGTGCCTGCGCGGGTCTCCACACTTTTATTTTTTAACTTGGAAAATCAACCAAAACAGCCCAAGTGCAGGTAAGAGTCTTTCTCTCCTCTTCTGGACTGAATTGCCCCGTGCACACTTCCCCTTGCCCAGCGGCCCTGGTACTCAGCTTGTGGAGGACAGGGTAACCCTCAATCGCATACTTTATTGGACATGGGGAACATGGCACACGGGGGTTCCCATTTATGGGACTATATATAAATTAATAGGTGAGTGCTGAGAGAACCATGATCTCAGGTTTTTTTGTGAAAAAACATATAAAACCCTTATTTAAAAACAAGATTCACCTAGTGTTCAACAATATAAATTATCTATGCAATATAACAGACAATATATGAGTTTTATAATGGAATACTCACAATTGGAGAAACTGAGTGAAGATATTAGATGCATAATGTATGATATTGTCATGCATTTAAATACATGAAAAAGAAAAAATATAACACACAGTGTGATCTGTCCAATTGTTTTGTTTCAATATTATTGCACAGATCACGCTATGTGTTATATTTTTTCTTTTTTATGTATTTAAATGCATGAGAATATCATCCAGTTTGCATCTAATATCTTCACTCAATTTCTTCAGTTGTGAGTATTCCTTTATAAAACATATACTGTCTGTTATATTTCATAGATAATTTATATTGTTGAACACTAGGTGAATCCTGTTTTCAGATAAGGGTTTTATATGTTTTTTTCACAAAAAAAAAACTGAAATCATAGCTCTCTTAGCGCTCACCCAAATTCTGATTACATTTATGGGACTGAATGTGCTATTAGGCCTACCAGGTATTTCTCTTGGCGCAGGTTTATTCAGGGTGACCTCTTTGTGTGAATGGGGTATCGGAGATACAAGTGGAGGTGGTAGGCAACCTGATAACACCTTTCCCCAGGGATCTGATTCTCAGGTGTTGCCCAAATGACATGGCATTGTAGCTTCATTAGGAAGTATCGGGGAACATGTATGTGCACTGGAGGTGACAGGACACTGGTACAATGCTTAGCTACAGAAGGCATGTTGCTGAGAGGGATTTAACTGAGAGGGGCATGTGCTGGGTGTACCAATTTAACCACTTTTATGCTGGAGACCTCTCTCTGGCACCTAATTGGAAGTTTCACGAACTGCTGTTATATTTGATGTTTAGTTTAATGTGTACCATCTGGGATCACATGTAACCTGCTGCCTGGTGGGTAGTCATATATTTGTAAGCTCTGTGGTTTCAATAGTGTAGCTATATTTCAGTTGACAGCGTTGTAGTATCACTATTTCAGTTGAAATTTCTGTGTATCACTAGTGTAGCTCCAATTCAGTTGTACGCTCTGTTGTATCACCACTGTAGATCAATTTCACTTGAGATGGGTGGCGTTAAAGGCAGGGATATGGGTGAGGTTAGCAGCAGCCATTCGATCCATTGCAGGATGAAGGCCTCCAACAACTTTGGTCCTGTGCCTTCTGCTGTCACTGTGTACCAACTAATTTGGTCATTTCCTCTACCCATCTTGTCTTTAGTCTTCTTCTTGGGCATTTGGTATCAAGTGGAATCCATATCTGTCTGTATATGTGTATGTATATGTATATATATATATATATATATATATATATATATATATATATATATATATATATTGAGATTTCTCTAATTTTCAAGTATGTCTTGGAGAGCTTTTACAGTACAAAGTTATGCAAATAGAGAAACAAAAAGGACCTGATTTTTTTCAGGTTATTCCAGGCTTTCAGAACTCCAAAGCAGAAGGCATATCAGCCAGCTTCTTTTTTGTAGTGTGGACTACTCACTTAGGGAGCTGTTAGCAGTGGAGCAGAAGTTATAGCTTGTATGGAGAGCTGGAGCGAGCATACTGCTCTGTTATTCTGGTAGCGTTCCAAAGAAGTGGTTGTAAGATTATATCTAGATTTGAGAGTTAGCCAATTTAGGGCTCGATCCAAATGTTGGAGTAGAAAAATGTCGGTAGGACAAATGGATACCGACTGACAAAATAAAATGTCTTGGTCAGTATTCAAATGTCCTACCGACGTTTAGCACAATGGACGTTAGGAGTCAAAATTGGTGTTGTGTTCATAAGATCATTTTGTGCATTAAGTTCCCAAAATACAGCTAAATAACTCCAGTTTTGGGAGCTTAACAGTAAAAAAACTGATGAACAGTGCCTGACATACTGTCAAGCACTGATCGTTAAAAAGTCTGTGTTAAACTTAGCTTTCATCCGCTGTCTGTCTCCTTCTGTCTCCATTCTCTCATCTATCTTCTCTTGTATCTTCTGTCTTCTTTCTTCTTCCTGTAAAAGAAAAAAAATACATTTGAGTTGAAAGCCTAGATACGTTAACCTCTTGAGTATCAGAGGGGTATGCAATGCATTACAAAGCAATGCGTTGCGTACCTCTCTGGGGCCCAAAGGGTTAAAGTACATAGTAGTGTGTCAGCCTTCAAATAAAAATCCCCCATATATAATAATACACATGTTAGGAAATGTTTTCCATATATCGTAATGCCATGGTATCTCTATTATATATAAGTAAATAAAAAGCCAACTCAGCTTAAATCGTTGCTGTCGCTGCCACTGTGTGAGGCGTTGAGGTGGCGGTGGAGACAGACTAAGGTGACACAGTCCTCCCCTCTTCTTCTTCACGGGCCTATGCCTGTTCCGGTCTGAGGGAATTTGAATAGAGGCTGCCCTTATATATGGGCAGCCTTACTTCTAATTCCCTCACAGCCATTGGCTGGCCAATCAGTTGGCCTAGCCAATCAGTTTCAAGCACAGCCGCTCAAAGCTGATTGGCTGGGAGATGCGTAAGCAGATCCCAGCCAATGGCTGTGAGGGAATTAGAAGTAAGGCTGCCCATATTTAATATATATTATATATGGGAAGCCTCAATTCTAATTCCCTCATACCGGACAGGCATCGGCCCATGAAGAAGAAGAGGGGAGGGCTGTGCCACCTTATTCTGTCTCCGCCACCACCTCAGCTCCTCACACAGTTGCAGAGACAGCAACGATTTAAGCTGAGTTGGCTTTTTATTTACTTATAGACAAAAGAGATACCATGGCATTACGGTATATGGCAAACATTTCCTAACGTGCATTATTATTTATGGGGGATTTTTATTTGAAGACTGGCACACTACAATGTACTTTAACCCTTTGGGCCCCAGAGAGGTACACAATGCATTGCTTTGCAATGCATTGCATACCCCTCTGGCACTCAAGGGGTTAAGGTGTATATGCTTTCAAATCAGACTTTTTTTTTTTCTATTACAGGAAAAAGAAAGAAGATAGAAGATAGAAGAGAAGAGAAGACAGAAGATAGAAAAAAAGGATAGAAGATGACCAGGAAGCTGAGGACTCCGCTGGACATCAGTATTAATGGTAAGTATTTCTTGTAATGTTATGTTTTTTGAACTTAGTTAGGTTAACCCTATGAATACCGGCGGGGTAATTATACCCCACTGGCACTCATAGGGTTAATTCTACTAACATTTGACTCATTGTTTTATACTTTGGATGTATTGATATGGGGCTTAGAGCCCCATATCAATACATCCACCAAGGACTTAGGGTTTTTTTTAACTTCAAGTGTCTGTGTTGGCTGTTTAAACAGGCGATAAGGGACTCAAATTTAAAAAAAAATAGGTGTTAACTTTCCTGCGATAACTTGAGTCCCTTATCGCCTGTTCTTGGCTAACTCAGACATTTGAATTGCAATTTACGGTGTTTTCATCCTTTTCAATGGATGAAAACACCTCTTAACTTTAACTCACGACGGCTCTTTTTTGCCAGTATTTTTTGACAGCACAGACATTTGAATAGCTTACTGTGCTGGAAAAAACAGCCAACTCCAACATTTGGATCGAGGCCTTAGTTCTTTAAACATATCACAATGATGTGATGTGTAATTACATTGGAGGACAAAGTGGTATAATGAATTATACAGATTGTTGAGCTTGCCAAGATGTATTTGTGAACCAGAAGCATAAACTACATCCCCATAGTCTATGACTGGAAATAACATCCGTTGAACAATACATTTCTTACAAGAGGATTTAGACAGGATTTTTCCAAACAGAGAGCCTATTTTAGGCTAACAATTGAATGTTCATTTATCATGATGAAGACCAAAATTGAGGTCGGTGTCAAGCCACATCCCAAGATATTTGTTGGAGTTGACTTGGGCCAAGTATTATGGAGTTTAATGAGGACCTATCACATTGAGTTTTATTTTACATAGTTGAAAACTTCACTCAAAACTGCTTATTTGTCATATTAACCAAAAGTCCAGCAGATGTGTAGTTTAAGAAATCTTCACACCATTATTTCTGTGAAAAGTGAAAATAAATGTCTCCTGGTGCAGCACAAAGCTTCATTAGCATACAAAACATCCATAAACATATGAAATGTCCCTAAAATCTTAATTAACATATGAAAGGCACTGGTACCGCACAGGTACTGCAATTCGCATACATTAGCATACCATACCATGCTGGTCTTTTGGCTAACATGACACATATTTAGTTTTTAATGAAGCTTTCCGCTATGCGACTTGAATCATGGTGACAGGTCCACTTTAGGTAATGTGCAATATTTTTTATACCACTGTGATCATTTTGTCAGTGTTTAAGAATAGTTTGTTTTTAAAGATCCATCTTTCAACTTTCAGTACTGCCTCAGGCTGGACTTCTAGTACACACTAGCAAATGAAGCATCGCGTTGCCCGCGCAGAAAGAGGCAGGGGAAAGAAGACATATTTTAGTGTGTGAAAGATGTCCTGTAATTGGTAATATATAATCCAGGGCCACAACATTGGCTGCTGGTATTTGCAATTCAAAATACCATTTTACATTATATGTATAGGTATGTATTTCTGAATACCAGTATCAGGATACAGAAAATGAGTAGAATGCATGGAGGTAAAATGGGATGAATGGAGGGATGGAGATGAAAGGTGGCGATATGGAAATGGCAGGGGCAATAAAATGAGAGAATGGGGTACCTATGAGAGGATGAGGTCTGTGGGAGCTGACTGAATCTTACTTGACTAAGTAGAAAGGGTCAGGTGTCAGTTTTGCTTAACAGGAGGAATATAAACACATGCTACACAGATGTACAGGGGTTTGCTTTGCAATGCTTTGGAGACTTGCTTGAATTCATGGAGTTAACATAGAAGCAATTAGCACACACACGTGCACACACACACACACACACACACACACACACACACACACACACACACACACACTCTCTCTCTCTCACTATGATTAATGTATTGTTGAGCAGATGCCGTGTCAGCTCTGTGGTTTTAAAGTAAGTGAGCATGTCATATATAACTGATAGCAATTGTATTCTTAAATACCAGTGAATTGTCTGAACATAGAGCAATGTATAGAAATAAAATGCAGAGTTCAAGGAGTCTGTACACACACACACACATACACACACACACACACACACACACACACACACACTCTGTCACATGGTTTGGTTACAGGGTTAGTGGTGTGTGTGGTATGTGACGTGCTAATTGTCATCTGATCTCCCTGTTCAGTGCAGGGAGTATGTGTATCAGTCTGCTGGAGAAATTTCTGAGTTTCAGCCTATCTGCTAGAGATCAGACAGTTCTGTAGCAGACATACGGTTGTACACAGACCCCATGCATGGAGCGAGGATATGAAATGCCTATTAGCATAGTATGCAGCAGGAACCCTGTAACTGCTAAACGGTGTGAGAGGCACATACATTATAGATATTGCAGCAATTATGTTTGTATAGAATTCAGCATGTTCTGGAAACATTTTTGACAGCAGCATAGAATGTGGAAGGAGATGGACAGCCAGCAAAGGGAAAGCAACAGAGAATGCAAAAGTATGTTGTCAAGTTTGGTTCACCCCTGTGTGGGTTCCTATGAAGTACAATTTACAGACACCTATATACATGTTTGCCAACAGGTTTGTGAATGTAATGATTGTCTGTAATGATTGTCTGTATGCTACTGTATGTTATTTGTAAGAAGGATGCCACCAGATCATAGAATCTCTTTTTTGTTGTGCACAGAATGTGCTGGAATTGGGGAAGTTGCATGATGCAGGTCATGCAAGAAGAGTCCTCCCCCTGCCTCATGCAGCTCCCCTGACCCACCACAATGTCCTTCTAAGTGTCCCACCACACCAGTGTGCTATCCCAGGCCCCTTGTGCCTCACTGTGGCCAGGCAGCTCTGTTTCAGCACATGGTGCGTGGGCCAGTAAAGAAAGTTTCTGTATCAGTTACAGAAACAATATTGTAATTGGTGTACGAAGGTACATTTATGAGAGGAAGCAGGCAGCAGTTTAACCCTTTCAGTGCTAGAGGGGTAAGCAATGCATTGCTTTGCAATGCATTGCATACCGCTCTGGCACTAAAAGGCTTAAGCATGGAGGACTACAGGGAGCGGTGAGACACAGAAATACACGGAAGGATACATTTATGAGAGGATGCGGGCAGCAGTTTAACCATTTCATTGCCAGAGGGATATGCAATGCATTGTGTGAAGCATTCTGGCCACTGTGGTTGGACATTGTTTTTTTGTATTGCAGTAATGGAGGACTTCAGGGTATTTGTTAACAGTGAAGGTGGATGAAAGGTTAGTGAGACATATGTAGTCTAGATCATTTTTGTATATGTGTGTGACTTTTTGTAATTTGATAGAGAACCATGAGTACCAGGAGAGAGAAGATGTGTGAGGAAGTCAGAGGGAGGCAAAGAGTAGTGGCGGCATGAGCTGGACATATTTTCTTTTTGGAAGAGTATATAGTGAGAGCAGGCAAACTCCTTGCAGAGGCCTTAGGCCCCTTTCCCACTCCTGCCAAAATCACTCCCCCGTGTATTTTGTGGTGAGACAGTATGGAGGAGATTATCTATTGATATGGGGCAATGTATTGTTTCTTTTTTTATTTTTATAGTGGAGGGGTGTGGATGGTTAGGGGTGGCTATAGATATTTTTAATAACCTTCCAAATGCTGGTCTGTTTTATTATTTTACTGTTCAAGCTCTTAGTAAAATATTGAGCTCTGGCTAGTTTTGTTTGATTTGTGCAGGTGTTCCATAATTGTCTGTAGACAGTGTTATCTTGAGTAGATCAGCAGAAACCCAAGGTAGTTGGGATCTTCTTTAGTGGGGCAGGGGTATTATAGACTTGCCAGTGAAAATAGGCAATTGCTACATCTAGGACAGGTATTAAGTTTGTTTTATACCTGTTACAAATGGGTGGCTTGCAGAAGAGGGAGTGCTGTGGTACGACGCTAGGGAGCGTAGCTCTGGTACGTTGGCTGTCTGAAATAGTCCCGTGCTGCGGCAAGGGCCAAACTAAAGGTGCCAGCTTCAAGGCCGGATGACAAACCCCAGAAAAGCTGGAAGTGTGCCCAGGATAAGAATACTCAGACAGCACCAGCTCTCCTGCAGGTGAGAGTAAAAGCTAGCGTTCACTGAGTAGGGTTCAAAGATTGAGTACGGGTGCTATATAGAATAGTGTAAACTCTCCAAAGAATACAAGTTAGAGTTCAGATTCAGAGGTACATGCAGCAGGCAATAGGACGGTCAAGGATTAGCCGGGGGTCATGCACAGGAGATCAGATCAGGGCAAGGTATATGCAGCAGGCAATTGGAGGGTCAAGAACTAGCCAGGGGTCATACACAGGATTTCAGATCAAGGCAAGGAGCCAGAACACTGAGTGCAACACAAGGCAATACTCTGGGAACACTGTGAAAGTGCGCCCGAGAGCAGGAGCGGCTTCCTTATATAGGCACAGCCAGATGATGAGGATGGTGACACGCCAGCACAAAATCCCGGAAGTCCGGCGTGCCACTCCGAGAGAATGGAGTGGCAAGGACAGGCCACAAGTGAGTGCATCGGCACAAGGGTGACAGTACCATTGGTAAGTGCTTAGATTGTTTAGGAAAGATTGGAGATTACATTTCCTGAAAGATCTAGTAATTATTACTTTGGGACATTATTTGATGGGTTTAATTTTACAAACACAGTAAACTATGGAATTATCTCTAAATACATTTGCTAATATGCCTGAACCTTGGATTCTGCTAGGGCAGGATGAAAGGATCCATTCCAGCAGAGTATGGTTTGATGTTTTTTGATTTATAAGACATGGGGAGGAGACCAGTTGTGATACTTTCAATGTCTTAAACAATGAACAGAATTTGTAATTATTGGGGTCTAGCCAATTAACATTAAAATCTCCAAGAACAGCTTTTCTTGTTTTGAGTGGCAATTTCATTGAGGAGGCGGGCTATGTATTCGAGGAACTGTGCTAGAGTATTAGGTAGATGCCAGCAATTATCATTGGTTTTGCAGAGGGAAGTACAATTTTGCCAGAAATGTATTCGTATGTGATGCAGTTCCAAGAGTAATTTAAAAGAATATGGCTGATAGATTCTTGTGTGTATATGCGTATGCTTCCTCCTCACTTTGCTTGATTTTTCCTAAAACATGAGAATTCTTGAGTGGCAGTGGTCTTCTGGTATTCTAGGTTTCAGCTAGGATTCTGTAAGAATGATTATTTTCTGTTTGTATGTATACCATGATGCTTTTAATGAATCCATTTTGAGTAGAATACTGTGGATGTTGCAATGGACAAAAGAAATTAGAGGTGAAGTTGCCTTTTGTTAGTGTTTGAGGGGCAGGGTTAGTTTCTGTGCCATTTGCCAGGGCAGTAATAAAATGCAAACAATAGTTAGTGAGCTGCTTGCATTGAACATATAGGGAAAAATATGCCCTGGTTGCTTTGGATTAGTTTGTATTTAGGACTGTCCACCAGCATTCAGTGGGAAGTGTACGTTTATAGAAGTCCACAGTAGATTAGTTATTATGTTATGGTGCAAGTGACGAGTATGATTGAGGGGATAAAGGGACAACTATATTAAAAGTGGTGGAATTAAAACAAATCATATTAATATATTCATTTTGGTATGCATGTCATAAGGATGGGAGGGGGATGATACAAGAACTCAGAAAACAGTTGAAATGTCAGATCTAATTTGATCAAGCAAACCTCAGGTAAAGCACCCATATCTGTGGCTAAATTTTAACAAACTAGAAATACTTTACAAAACTGATTGACTGGGTGAGGCCAGTTACAAATTATTTTGCATAGGGAATAATCTGAACGCGATCAGGTGTGACATCATACAACATTTCATATTAAACAGTTATAGTGAGACACATGAGACAAGTAGTGAGCAGTGAGTACTTGCCACACAGGGTTAAAACAGAATATGAAGGGAGAAACATGTTTTTAGGCATGTACATACCTATGGATGAAACAAAGATGAATATGGTAAGGAAGACATGATATTTCTAAGGTATGAATGAATGAATATGTTTATTTATATAGCACCACAAGTGTACACAGCGCTTTACTGTTTAAGGGTTTAAACAATACAGGTGCTTTGTAGAGTGAAACATTGGGTGGGAGGTCCCTGACCGAAAGCTTACAATGCAAACTGGTAATGGGAGACATACAGAGTACATAAGGGTCAAGTGCTGAATACAGTGCTAGTTCTGATGATGATAGAGGACATCAGTAAAGTAAATAATTTATAAGAGCGTTCATTGTACAACATCAGTGCCTTCTAGCATGTTGAGATTTTATCCATGAGGCATATATATATATATATATATATATATATATATATATATATATATATATATATATATATATATATATATATACATATATATAGTTGAAAACAAGAAACATACCCTAAACAGAGATTGAGTTTATTATTAACAATACAATATGTAGCTTGCTTTTCATGAGAATTTGATTTCTATATCTGGTTTGAAAACCTCTCTAAATAATAGCAAACAAATGTGATAGCTATAATTATGTAGTTTGCATGCCATCTGATGGTTGTTTTGTGCACTGCAAGTATAGTTCAAGTGCTTTCACTTATTTCTCCTCCAAAGACATATAGGACTCTTTGCCCCTGACTTCCTTTACATTCCCTTTTCCCGTGCTCTATTTCTATTCTTTCTTGCCATTCCTTTCTTCTCATATTTATATCCCTCATCCCCTGTCTCAACATGAACTACTGTACCTGCCATCCCCTTTTCTCTCACACTACATGTAGCTCAGCTTTCTGAGCTACATATAGTGTGAAGCATTACTATCCCTTTAATCCTATTGCAGTTTATTAACAAGTTGAATCCTTGACTATTTGGATAAGGTACATAACAAGACATACTGTAATAGTTTTTAGGGCACCATAGGACTTATACATTGTTAACCCTTTATGGACCAGATCATTGTGCAGAGCTTTGTGCAATGCATTGAATATATTTAGACTGTAAGCTCCTTGGGGCAGTGACCTCTACCCTATTGTTTCTATAACTGTGACACTTATATATCCCTTTTATTTATTGTAACCTAATCCTGTTGTAAGGCACTGCTTACTGTGTGGCGCCATATAAATAAAGATTTATATACATACATAGATATTTCTGCATGTAAAGTGACTATCTAGTCTAATTCAAGTCTTCTTTGGATTAGCTGTGCAGCACTATTCTGTAAAGTGGTGCATGGTTTTGTAAGTGGCAGCAGTACATTTTCTGGTTCCTCCTGATCCCAATAGTCCCCGCAGGACCATAAGATGGTTTATGAGGTAGTATCTTGGGGGCAGGTGGACAGGTTGTTTGCTTCTGGACAGTGGGAACACTTTTGTCTCCTCCTAATTCACCCTGGCACCATCCTGATCGGTTCATAACTGGCTTCATGTCATTGATTTCTGTTCTGTGGGAAAGAAATCATTGCCATCAATCTACACTGGCAGAATTCAGACAACCAGTGACAGAATAGCAATGTAATTTGGCCTGCTGGCACTTGCTCAGTGAACCATTTATAAGATGTGCCACATAGGCTTCTGCACTAGCAGGTATATTATCATGCTACCTAACAGGGCAGGAGGCCAACCAGCAGGGCAGCAGATGGAGTCAACTAGCAAACAGGCACAGAAACACCAGCCACAAAGAGCTACAGTCTTGAATCATCAGCATTCACAATCCAAGATCAAATAATGAATACAGGAATCACAGCACTGGAATGCTATTCAGAAAGATATGATACATGTGCATTGAAGTGTCCGTGAAGCTGCTTGATATAGGCCTCAGTGGGTACATCCAGGAAAACAGACAGGAATGAAGTTAATAGCAGTGCTGGAGTAAATGGAGTAGATGTGCCCAGATTAATAGGCAGAGCTGCAAATAATAGCAGAGTATGACTTTCTGGACTGGGTTCTTACATGTAACCTGCAACCAAACATGGATAGTAGCTTTCAAAATTTAGCTGATAGTCTCTAAAGAAGCAGGCTTTTTCTGCTCAGGGGTAAGTTGGAGATCACATTTTGGCTCACTCCTGATGAGAAAAGGCCAATTTTGATAACTGGAGCCTGAATCATTAGTCTCTCAATCATTACTCCCTCTATTAATTTGAACCTGTCTACTTCTACTCCACACACTAACTTTGCCATAGCCGTAGATGTTTTCTTTTGCAGGATATGCATTGTCAAGATATTGGTTAGTTTATTCAAACAAAATGGATTTTGAACTTAATGAAGGACATATTCATCTACTCTGGATCATGGTGACTCTCGACTTATACAAAATTGACTTCTTGTTTCTCCCAAGTCCAGGCAGACACAGAAAATCGTACATCCATACATTTGCTGTGACATCTTGGATGCTATAGAATTCTCCAGGTCATTTTTTCAATGCACTGAAGAACTTCTTAGGTTCTAAATGGCTAACTTCTCCCACTGAAAAACCTCACTAATGTGAAAATCTGTACTTATTGAATAATTTACTGTCATATTTATTTTCCTTCTAGTGGAAGGTCTAATATTCCTGCTTATTAGCAAATGAACAGAGAAATAGAACAAGAATATATTATTTCTACTTTTTTCCTCCTGGACCACAGGCAGCATTGTTGATTTGAATCTAGGCCCTAATAATAAGTGATTCTTATTTTAACAGAATGAGGAACCTAGTTAAGTGTCCTTCTCATGACAGTCAAGTACATGATTTATTTTTAAGAATTTGGGGCTGGATTCAAATACAGGTGCTAATTTTATCTCTGCTTTTATCTCCGGGTATCTCCATAGACTTCAATAGGAACATTTTTGATAAGACGGGAGGTAACATTTATCTTCTGCATTTTAATCCAGCCTTTGATCTGATCTCACTTGTAGTACACTGACAGCTGTTTTTGTCTACAATCTTGTGAAGACTGATAACTTGTATCTTAATCCATTCAGGTCTGTTGAAGCCCATTGTTTGTTGTGAGGAGGTATGAGCTAGAGTCAGGCCGAAACAGAGGTCACTATAAATGGAAAACTGTAGATATAATGAAAAACATGTATAAATAGATTTCCCTGACAGTTTTTGCTGAACGAATCTGAACATTTAGTATTTACTAATATGTCTTCAGTGTGATCGGGTACGCTAGTTCGAATTCAATTCAAAAATTCTCACTTCACGTTGAAGATTCATTCAAAGATTTCAGCTGTGAAAAAACAGTCAAACATTTTTCTTTTAAATTATGGATTCACTCATGTCACTAATTTTAATCTTTCAAGGCAGGGGTGGCCAAGTTCCATACACAAGGACTATAAACAGGCACAGTTATAGTATATAATTGATTAAGCACATGTGAGTTACTACACATTGACTCATCATTTTGATTGATCCTTAAATTCAGGCCTGTTTGAGGCCCTTGTAGATTGAATTTGGATACCACGCTTCAAGGTTAAAGTCTATACTGTTCCGATGTTAGAAGACTGGAAAATTTAAATCTGATTCTGTGATATTTACGTTTCCAGAAACAATTTATACAACACTAATCCAAGATTTGATTGGGGGAAATTCCGACTGTTGGCAGAAGAATTATGGCTCTCTTCAAGGCCCATTTTGCCTTTCGTGTATCAGTTTCAGGAGCCAGGAGTCTATGTCCTAAAGTTAAGTAGCAACCATTATAAAAAGATGGTAAGTAATACTAAGCAAAATAATTTGTACTATAGTCCAGCTTCATGGGAATTGACCTTCTTTGTAATTTCTACTTTTATTTTGGTTTCTAACATTATTTAAAGTTTTAAACATTAAGGCACTGGAAATTACAAATGCCCCCATATCAGAACTGCAAAAATTTTAATTGTTGAGAAATGTATTTGATGCAGATCAACCTTTACCCTTGCAAATGATTTTGTATATTCATAAATATGCACTCATATTTATGAGATGTTCATTAATAAATGACAGAATCAAATTGTGTGCAGTAAAAGACAGATTTTAATGATTTTCCTGCCTGAAAATTAGAGTGAATGATTGATCCTTTGACTAGGGTGCAAGTTGGCATTCCTTAGCAGGGCCTTCATCAGAAATCATGGGGCCTTTAACCTATCCTTTCATTGCTCTGCCCCACTCTTGGGTCTATTCAGATAGGGAGATGGAGGTCGTGACAAAGTGATCCCACAGAGATGTCAATCCAACGAACAACAAACCTAGAGTTTGGACTCCAAAGGTTACTGACCACTGATAATTTAATTTGTAGATTAACTGATGCATAGAGCTTAAACTCATTAGACAATGTGACAGTCTCTGGAACTCTAAGGATATATATTTTTTTTACCCATACAGTCTCCAGTGACTTATATATGAAATGCCTCTCAGTAGTTCTTATAATGACAGCTGAACCTATGATCCCCCTTTAGATAAAACTTTATTTTCAAGACTTTGCAAAATAGCATTTTTATTGGTAAATATAGCCCATGGAATGTTCCATTATTAAAGACTGAAGCAGGAAGCTTATTCTGAATGCAAGTTTTTAATATTTTTAGAAATTTAAGTAAGATTTCTGACAGGAAATACATTGATGCAAGAATATTTTCACATGTTGTAACTTCATTCCCTCTTAATTCTTTGAGTGCCAGAGGAGTACACAAGCATTGTGGTGCAATGTGTTACGTACCCCTCTGGCACTCAAAGGGTTGAAGAGTTCAATCTTTTCTGAAAATAAACAGTAGTTAAGGGAGCAGTGAACTTCAAACTTGGACTTTTTCTTGACTTGTCATGCTTTAACATTTTAAGTGCCAGAGTGGTAGCAAACATATTGCTTTGCACATGTATGAAACTATTACAGTTCTTGTTTTGTCAAAAATGGCCATTTTTGGGGTGACAAGTAGTTTGTAACTACTTTGCATTAATACACAGTGCTATTTGTTTGCTGAAATTGATAATTTGCATTGTGTGTGTTAACCCTTTGCTTTGCAATGCATTCTATACCACTCTGGCACTCAAAGGGTTAAGGGGTGGGCAGTGTGAGAGTACATAGAAGTGCCACAGAAACAGGGCAAGTTTGATCTGGGTGCAGGAAAAGTAGATGAAAACTCATCTTTTTTTTTGTGTCACAATATATTCGTAGTATGCACTGTTACCCCATGTTTGTTAATTCATTCATTCAACCCTCTTAGTATATTCATAGTATTCATAATGAAATCTTTGATGTCCATGATTTATTAACTATTGACCATTATTTTCTAGTACATTAGAGTCATGATCAATGGAGGCCAGTGCTATGAAGAAGGGCCATTCTTCCCCACTGTTCCAAGACATGTTATTAGAATGGGAATTGCAAAAACCCAGCAACTTCGATTAAAGCCAGACTGGCCAGCTATCTTTGGAATATTCATTGCTCTCTTACTGATCCTGATTACAAGTGTTTTGTTTCTAGTAAGTAGAATTATTGACTTGTTTACATATTTATGTGTTTACTGCAACATGTCATTATATTTTACATATATTGCTGATTATAATATAGTATGATTCAATTGCAGGTAAAACATTATCACTGGATTTTATCTCAGATACTACTGTTGTAACCTCTAGAGATATTTGGCAATAAAAGGTCATGTTTCTATCACCTAGAGCATATCCCAGTCCCTTAACCCGTATTGGGAGTATGTAAATGGAGCACACAATGACCCAAGAGCTAATGTTCACAGTTGTGGCCTATTGCAGGTTTTGCATCTTTCTGTTACTATGATTCAGTTAGGGTAACTGCAGTTAGAGTAGTAAAACAAAATCACACATACAGAGTGTGAACACAATGTAAATTATTGTAGATTTTCTTATACTACAGTCACCTCTTGGTTCATTGATATTAATCTTCTTTAAAAAAAAATTCATCTTATCTAGTGTTATCTACATACCAATAACAGGTTTATAGCACTTACCCCTTTAATTTAGTAAGTGCTCACTACTACCTGAATTATTAATTACATTATACTTTTCTTATATTCTCTTTCTTAATAATTGTGCCTATTTGTAATCTACACCATTCTGTCATTAAAGCAATTGTAATGTTTAGGAAAAGTTACTCTGATAAATCACACTTTAATACTGTTATATATATATATATATATATATATATATATATATATATATATTTACAACTTTACACATCTATAGAATATCCTGAGTATCTTAACTTGTCCTCTTACCTTTACAGAAAGCTATCTATTGCTCTCTTATTGTCCTTGTCTCCTTACTAGTGGAAGGTCCTAATTTTTCAGTTAGAGCTTTATTTCTGAAAGTGATTTATAACAAAAATCATACAGATTTAAGCAGGTGCACGTTAGCCTTGGAAGCTACTTCCATAAACATAATTTTTGGTAGGTTTGTGATCATTCCACAAAAACTATTGGCTAAGCCAATGTGATTAGTGACCATATGAAAGGAAGAAGAGTTCAACAGATTATCTAAGTTTACTGTAAAATCTACAGCTCTATGAAGCTGAATACATTTTACATCCAAGCGAAGTAGAATTTGAATGTAAAAACATTTCTCCTATGTCCTGTATGGTGTTCAGGAACCATGGGGTAAAGCTTCTCTCCTCCAGAGGGCAGGGCATTTAAAAAACGACAGAGCCTTTGAGATGGAGACCCCTGCTCTTCAACCAGCTTTACCCCCACCTCTAAAGTCAACTGACACTGCACTTTGATTTTAGACTTCTTTTTTTCTATGTAGATATGGGCTATATAATCCTTTATTATGTGGACTCCCATTAACTGGCTTTTCCTGAGCTGGACTGATAAGTTCACATGTCTGGACCATTTCCCTGTGGAGGTTGACTTTATTACAAGTCTGTTCCTCATAGCTGGACTTTTCTGAGGTTCTGCATTGTACATTGGGAACCTGAAGAAAGAAGTTAACTATTTGAGTGCTATGGTCCTTTTTGTTTATGTCCCGTTTCAGTCTGTGGACTCACTTCAAGTGGAGTCTCTGCCTAAATTGCACTCACTCCTTCTTTTTCTCATTCTATCCTATGAAATGAAAGTGGCTTCTGCTGCAGTTAGCATAAGACCAACATATTTTAATCTGAAATTGTTCTTCTAATATGGAATTAAAAGCCAGTATCAAAGTGTATTCCCAAAGATCTAAAAAAATTATGTTTTAGATATCACTGCTTTTTTTTGTTCTAGTGGTGCGGTCAAAATATGGATACAACAATTGCAGCACCAATTCAGAAGCAGATGGTTTGGTACTTCTGTGACTCTATGATAACTGAAGTGAGAGGTGCAATCCACATGGCAAGCTCTGTTCTTAAATATTTGCTTTTATTTATGGTTCCTTAAAATCTGTAAGGTGATGTTAAAGTAGGACACCATATTAAAGTAGGCATATACGATAATTAACAGATAAACTATATGAAGATTAGCAGGATACTTCTCAACACTTTCTAATGTCATTAGTAGTTACATCTTGATATGGAACATTATTGCACTCTATATTTTGTTCCTATACCACTACACTTGCTTAGAGTTGTTAACCAAAATATCTTATGTCTTCCCTTATGTAACATATATTACTGCTTTCACTTTGGCTAGCTCCCTTTACAAATTAGCACTTTTTATATCATTTTTATATGTTGATCCTGGGTGTTGCAAGTTTTATGTGGGTTCTCATTGCAGTCCTCATCTTTGGAGGAGACATTGAAGAAGAGGGCCGTAGAGATTTGAAAAGATATAATAAAGCTATATTAATTTAGGGTTGCAAACAAGAACTTTAAACCAGAGGCCAAGGGAGCATGTTTGACTGGCATGGCTAAACACATCAAATTCCTCCACCAATCTCAGTATGTTTTATTGTTTATTATATGTATTCTAAGTGTGATACATAAAGAGCTCTTTTTGAACAACAACTCCTCTCAATGGCTGGCTAAGGGTGATGAAAATTGTAGTACACTAACAGGTGGAGGCTGCAGGATATCTACTCAATGGGTTAGAAAGCCATTGAGGGGAGTTGTCGATTTGGGTGGGGGTTTGGCCTCAGTGGCCTGCACACCTTCCAGAGTCAACAGTAGATCAACATTTATAACTCTATTTAGTACCTAAAGTTAGGTAAAACCTACTGCAGTTGGATTGCACGGGGAGTGTTAACTAGTGCCACTTTTTTCCTTGTTTACAGTACTAAGACAGATACCAGACTTAATTTCATTAATCTGTTCCTCCCTCTTACTCTTATCCTTCCTGGTTGTGCAAACCCCCAGTATGGACTGATAGCTCACTGAAACACCCTGATTCTAATCTTGTATCACATTTTATGACTAGGCTCCATCTATTCAAGGTGTCAATGGTAACATCTAACGTCCCACTCAGTGCCATTAGGAAGAAAACGTAGGTTTATTATTGAAGGGGTCACCCCCATCTCTGTCACAGATATGTACAGTCTGTTACTCATGTGTGTATATATTGAATTCCAATACTACTTCTTTACTTTAACAGTATTCATTTTATGTATGATCTAGCCTATGCAATATAAGTAATCAGTTTAGGGGCAAACCCAGGATATCTAGAGAGGAGTTTCCAAACATTAAATATATGTATGCAATAACAATACCTGGAATTGGGTTTTTGTAATTCTTCATCTAAAAGCTATTGCAGTCATTTGGTTATTGAACCGTGATAGGCACCTTCCAGCACTGCACCTGTTTTTAAACTACAATTCCTATCATCATCTGCCAGTCTTTAACATTTGTTATACTTCCTAATGCCATATTTACAGTCACCTTAGACTTAAGGGTTGAATACTATTTCAGGTGATACATTTTATCACTGATTTTATTTAACATGTTCCTATTGGTCTATATCTGTGAAGGGAAAACCTGTCCTGCAGTCTTAATCTAGCTCATGGGTCAATTTAATGTGACCCGTGGATCTTGCTAGCTATAAACAAACAGCAGTTCTGCTATATGGACAAAATATCACTTCTGACTTTCTCTGCAGATGTTAGAACAGGGTAGCCTGGTCCACATGGAATAGCCTGCAAACAGGCACTATTGGTAGCACTTGAGGACGAGGGTTTGGCTACCCCTGGGATAGAATGATACATTTTATAACATTGCATATGTGTTATACTGTGTATTCTTCTAACAGTACAGAAAGAGTCTGAACTATCAATTACTACAAAAAAAATTGAGTCAAGACCCCAGCAAGAAATATACCACACAATTCTAAAACCTCATTAAATTCTTCACATAAAACATAGAATACTTCCCACTCAGGTATCCAAGTCACCTTATAAGTGTAGATGCAGCTGCTCAATGTTATAAATGACCAGTATTAATAATAACATTATTTAAACATTACATATAAATATAAAATACCATCAATAAAAATAATATCTAAATGGTGGCATTGACGTGGTTTGTGGCATTGACGTGGTTTGTGGTTACATGCCGCGTTATCAAAGCCTAGGGCCACAGATACACTAACAGACTGAAACCACTTGTTCCAACCAACCCTGCTGTGGGGATATTCTACATGTTTCCAAAAATGTGCAAACCAGGATACCCTGGCAGTCCAATAATAACAGGTATAGACAACTGAGCAAATTTCTAGGATGGTATAAAAAATCTGATAAACTAGTTAACAACATTAGCTTCATAGAAGATTAAAGATTTACCTTCTAAGACAATTCTAGCATCCATGGAGGTAGAATCGCTCAGTAGTTATCAGTAATTTGATAGAGTCTATCCTTACACACATTTAATTCACCTTTAACCTAGACTTCTACCTACAGATAATGGAATGGCACAAAGATTGCACTGCAACATACAAATCTTTTTATGGATGACCTAGAACAGAGATTTCTTGTTTCATATCACTGCAAAACTTTTAAGTATGTCAGTTATATTGATGATATATGCATCATATGTGCAGAAAGAGAAGGTTTTCATAAAGCCTTCAACTCATATAATCCATCTAGTGAACTTAAAATGGATTTCTCTGCAGTAGGCATTTATTTCCTGGACACAACCATAACATGCACCAACGGCAAAACTCTATTCATCTGTATAGAGGAAACTCACAGACTGGTGCAGTTATCTTCACATCACCAGCTTTCACTTATCTCAAATACATAGCCAAACTATCCAATACCACATCATATGATCTGATACCAGTGAATGCAATAAACACTTAAAAAAATTTCTGAATCGTTCAAACAGGCTACAAAACAAGGACAATCACAAAGAAAATAACATTTGCTTTTAGAACACCCTGTAAATCTCTACAATACAAATAGAAGGCAGCTACTACACATATACCATCACTGCTGGCTAAATACCACCCCACTGTAGAAGAATTGGCAACATCATCAAAGAGCTACAGTCACTTTTAACAGATGATGAGGTATTAAAAGACATTTCCCTCCAACCTCATATCCTTGCATTTAAACAACCAGCAAATCTGAAACAGAACTTTAATAGAAAATTGATCAATGAACAGACAAACACTGATAATGGGTCCAAGCCATGAAACAAATCTTACTGCAAACTGTGTTGACACATTTGTGAAAACAGTACTGCACAAAACAATGACAAGAAATAGAACATTAAAGGATCATATTCATGTACACCAGGAACTGTTGTATATATGATACAATGTACTGACTGTGAAATTGGATGTTACATTGGTTAAATTGGTCTAAAACATCACCTAAGATGGAGATTTTTGGTCTTCGGACCAGAGCTGTCCACAGGATGGTGTAACAACAACGCCACTGTACAATTTCAAGCCACTGTGATATTGCACCTAAAAAATTCAACTTTGAGCTGTAATAACGTTTGAACAAAACACCTTTCAGCAGTGAGAGTACCCTTTTTTTACTCAGGAGGATAAACACTACATTATATATATATCCCTTTAAATAGTTGTTTTGTTGAATAACTAAGAAACCCCACTTAAACAAGAGTAATGTGACTGCTGGAACAAGCTATTCTATTGTATTCTATGGGATAGGTGAGTCACTGATTACAGTACTAACACAGAATATGACAGCAACAGCTGAGTCACTGACTACAGTTCTCCACAGAGTGTGAAAGTAACAGGTCATCACTTTGTAACAGTTTAAACATGAGTCACTGACTACAATTCTCAACATAATGTGATAATAACAGGTCTATCAGTTTGTGACAGTTAGAACAGCTTAGTCACTGACTACAGTTATTCATTGACTGTGGTAGTTACATGTCCATCACTTTTGTGACAGTTTGAATGGTATTAATGTATCAGAAAAGCAACTACCATCAGTGGGAGTACCTTCTTTTATTCAGCATTGAAAAGCCCTACAGTACATGCTTTATTTTCATAATAAAACTGTACTGATCCTTAACAAATGTCAACCTGCTATATAACTTGTTTTATATTCTTCTATATAAGTACTAGTGTAAAAGCCCGTGTGCACGGGCCGTGGAGCAGTGAGGTAACGCAGTACGCAGAGCAAGACTGGCTCTTAACTGTTTGCGTGCCAGAGGGGTACGCAACGTATTGCAAAGCTGTGACCTGCCGTGACCTCACTGCTCCACGCGATTGCGCCGCCTCACTCACGCAATGCAATCATGCGCAGTAGAGACTGGCTGAACGTGGGCAGTCTCTACTGCGCATATGTTTAGATATATAGAAAGTAGTGGCACTTGCAGACAGTGATTCAGAATGGACCATTGATTTAGAGTACTATTATCATGCACAAGTAAATCTCAAAAAAATCTTTCCCGTATACTTATATACTATTCAAAGAGATTTTGCTATTCATACATTTCCTTGGGAAATTAAAATGAGTATTACTAAAATATAAATCCCACAAAACATATAACGGATCAAAAATAAAAAAAGATCTTTTGTACCCCCACTTTATTCTTTGATGCTGACTGTTCTAGCGATTAGATACTCAATATTGCACCGTATTTTGATTTAGTGACTTAGGACTAATAAATACAGTCAGTTACGGTAATTCAGTCTTACATAAACATCAAATGTCCATGTCCATGATGGTAAAACGTAAAAATACAAATAGATCAATAGTTGATACTTAATCTAAGGAGAATATATCTCGCAACGTGATGGTCTGTATGATCCTGTTCCAGTTGGAGGGTAATAGTCTCTATTTCAAGGACAAGAGGCCATAGTCTAAAACTAGAGGGACACAGGTTTAGATGTAATGTAAGAAAGTTTTACTTCACTGAGAGGGTAGTAGACAAGTGGAATAGCCTACCAGCAGAAGTGATAGATGTCAATACAGTGACAGAATTTAAGCATGCATGGGATAGGCATAAGGCAGTCCTTAACATAAGAAAAGACCAAGGACCAAAAAAGGTTTGAGGTCGTGTGTGTTTTTTTTTTACACAGTAGGAAATTGGGCAGACTAGATGGGCCGAATGGTTCTTATCTGCCGTCAAATTCTATGTTTCTATGTTTCTATGATCCGTCTCTTTTCTGATTGGTGTTCAATCCTGTTATAGTAAACCTCTGGCTGCCGTCTGATCCCCGGAGTCCCTCGGGTTAGTACAATATGTATAAAACAGAAATAAAAGACAGCGCACAGAAATATTCTAAATGTAGTATTGGTGAATTGTATAACTGAAAAATAAAAATTAGAATACACAAAAAAAAAATGTGGGAATAAGTTTATTCTCAAAGAATCAAGTAAAATTCAAGTAAAATGAGTCCACTGGTTCAAGGAAACTTAAAAAGTGCTGTTAAATGGGACATACTTGTAATATACTAATATATTCATAGTGAGCAATTGGAATATATGTATTTGAAATTGTCAAGCGTAAAAAGATATGTAAAAAATGGATCCGACTGGATCAAGCTACAAATGATAACGGGACCTATTAAAGAATGTATGGTGGATGGGGGAAGTATATCGTGCACCGTGAATACCCTATCTCCCTAAATTTTAAATATTGATCTATTTTGTAGGGAGTAGGATATATTGTTGCAGCTGATTAAACAATTAGCATCTAATAAATCTAGCCACTCACCGGATACTTTCTTGCTACTGGGCCCATAGAAAGTCAATCTTATAGATCATGTAGCCTTCTCCCCTCTCCACACCGATCCTCTGGTTCTCCGTCTGTGTCAGGTAGCTAGTTCAGGACAATTCTTGTGGTCCAATCTCCATTATAGATAACGATATAAGGTCCACAGGATGATCCACTTGGTTTGTACAAATATAATTAATCTCTGATCAATGTGTTTCGGGGATCTGGTCCCCTTTCTCAAGTTCGAGATTTAGAATCAATGAAAATTATGCAGGTTTTTTTAAACCCAAAAGAGCCAATCACCCGTCTTTTTAAAAGGTTAACAATGTAAGCTTTGGTGTTACATATTAACAGACTAATAAGAAAGCAATCTTTTCTCATCCTAATTGTTTGCAAATGCTTCAAATGATTGTTTCTCATAAAGAAAGAGATGTTTAAAAACAATTTTAATTTAAAAATAATAATGTCTATGCGAGACTTTCCCATATACGTGATCAACTTAGGCCAAGTATACACATTTTAAGTAGCAATCTGTGGCAACAAATGGATGGTATAATTAATTTCATTAAAATTTAGTACTGGATTTGACATTGGTTATATTTATTAGAATCTGTCCTGCTGCGCAATGCAGTGGAGTCATTGGTGTTCCAACTCCTTATTATTCATTCTTTCCTATTTATTGGAATAGAGTGTTCTCTAGACTAGCTATAAGGTGCCTGATGATACTTTTAGATGGAGATTCAAATAACTTTCCCAAAATAATATTAGGGAGTTTGTCAATATCATGCGTAGTCATTAATTAAGAGATGATCTTCCTTTCCCCTAAGTATCATTATTGCAGACATCTTTGTGATGATTATTTATAAACTACTGCGATTACATTTATTATAGACACCACAGGTCGGGTTCTTCATTCATCCCCATGGGTTCTAAAGTTTGGAGTTTAAAAATCCAATAGCTTTCTTGTTTGCAGAGTTTTTTTTTAAAGATTTCCACCTCTTATGATAGGCATAATATGCTCAATTCCTGATATTTTGATGTCTGTTATACTCTTGAACATAGGACAGTTATTACAGTGTTTTGCCACTGAATGTTGTTTGTTTCGTTTTAAAATATTGTTCCTATGTTCTAAAAATCTTTTTTTCATTGCTCTTGTTGTTCGACCCACGTTTTGTTGTCCGCATATGCATTCCAATAGATAAATTATAAATTCTGTTGTACAATTGACTTTACTTTACTTTACTTCCAAAACTACAGGAGAAGTATTCCAAAATCGTCAATTTATCAATTGTACAACATAATTTTTTTGTGTATTCTAATGTTTTTATTTTTCAATTATACAATTCACCAATACTACACTTAGAATATTTCTGTGCGCTGTCTTTTATTTCTGTTCTCTACTGCACATGACTGCATCGTGACAAACTTTCTGGCCTTTTATTATATAGGATTTATTGCTATGTGACACTTTAACTGTTAACTACATTGCATCGTTTGTCATCCTTCAATATAAGTTGTTTCATTTACAGCTCTTTTTAAAAGTGTGTGATAATTGTCTTGGTATTTTATACTTTAAATGCTTTTTGATAGTTAACTTATGGAATCATTAGTTATTCGATGAAATAACTAGTTAAAGTGTGTCATTTTCTGTGTGTCTTGCGCTATAACTGCTTTGTAATAGGTATTTTAGGGAATAACTAGTTATTTAATGAAATAACTCTTTAAAGTCTATCATCTTCATTTCAATTACATTTTTAAATGGACAGTTATTTTATGAAACAACTAGGCAGTTCATGAAATAATTTCATTATGCATGGTACCTTCAATATGCATAAAACATGAAATCATAGCATTATTTGGTATCATCTGCCAGATGAAGGAACCTTTGTTTCTTGAAAGCTTGCGCTGTCCTTTCTGCGAGTGGGGTGAATATATGAATCGCTCAGAGCAGCTCTCCTCACATTAACACCAGTGGCTGCACTGCAAGATATGGACTATGGCATATAATTCCATTAGTGCATAGTTTAATTCAGACTTTAATGCCTAATGCCCACAATCCCCTTGTGTCTGGGCCATAGAATGTGCATTAAAATGGCATAAAGTTGCAGCATTTTGTTTAATAAACGGTGGTAAACATGCAATAGTCAAAATGAATACCCCAAAGTCCCCATGCACGCACTGTCCCGTTGCCCATAGCCCATTGTACAATGGCATACAGTGTTTCTGTGTCTATAGCAGGGTTATTTATGTTCTACCCTATTGAGATGCATTGACCTTTGCCTGGAAGAGGCTGAACAGAACTGCATCAAAATATTAATTCAATTAGTTTGTATGTGCAGGCTTGGAAGGGACACAGCATCAGTATTTTAAACTGTAGTACACATGGTTTAAAAGCACATATTGTTTTCATGACAGTTTCTCTTAAAGCATGTACTTCTTACAAACCTCATTATACTTTATTACAGTACTTGTTCATATTGTGTTTTGCAGGTTTGGTTTCAAGACCTGGGATGGGCACCAAAGTCTCCTGGTTGCCCCCAGTTCAGAAAAGTCCAACTCAAATTTAACTTTGATAGTTATTCATCCAAAGGGTCCACTGTAACAATCAGCAAAAAACTCCACCCTAAAATGAGAATTAAAGGTCACATGAACAAAAAATGGGATGAATCTGACAAGAAGAAATGTTACAGTAAGTGATCAGCTAATCCTATATAATATTTCTCTAGGATGTTTGTCAGAAGCCGTCATGCGCAGTAGAGACTGCCCGAACGCACAGAATGCTGGGAGGTGTAGGAATGCTGAGAGGTGTAGGAATGCTGGGAGTTCTGTGGTGGGAGCATTCTGTGCTTTTGGGCAGTCTCTACAGCGCATGACTGCGTCGGTGGCAGGACGCAGAGCAGGACCGGCCTCTTAACCCTATGAGAACCAGAGGGGTACGCAAAGCAATGTGTTGCTTACCCCTCTGGCACTCAAAGGGTTAATATCACCCGGACCTTGGCCTGTGTACACGGGCCTTTACACTAGTAGTTTCCTATATGAGCTGAAATGTTATGTTAAATGATGTATCTATGCCATAGTTGCTTTTGTCCTGACCCTGTAGTTGTTTCCAACACATATTAGTTGAAACTCATTTTTAGCTGATAATCAATCATAGATCTTTAATCTGTATCTGATCTAAGAAAGAGTAGGTAATATAAAGGATACATTGTTTAGTTCATATTTCTCATTAGTCAGCAGACAACTTCTTAGGGACACTATTGGTAAGAGCCATTAGTCTGTCCTGGCTTGTTCTGAAGAGTATACTTCTGGGATACTGTGACATATGCATTGGTAAACAATGATTGCATGAATGCAACAAAGTCCAACACGCTCCAGCATTACTGCATTTGTGTTTAAGAACTGTAAAGTTGCAGCAGAGCAGATCTGCGTGGCATCCTATAAGTCCTCCATCAGATCTTTCACATAGGGAACATTTGGGGTTGCGATACTCATAACAACATTCAATGAATATCCAACCCACATGGGTGACAGAAAATAACATTTGTCTTACTCTCACATGGGCTGGACACTATAAATTCAAAAAGAGGACAGCTGAAATGTAATAGAGTGCTACTACATTTCTATCACCCATGTGAAAGACACCTTATTGTCTATGGGATATTTCCCTGCCAGGTAACAGTGGGTGGTGCTGATGTGGAGATTGTGTGCTTGGCCAAGAGCAAGGCCTACCTAGGTTAGCCTGAAAATTAAAATCTGGACATGGTTATTGCGTTGAATCAAAAGGGTTTGATTCCTGTTTGGTTCTTGATGATCTCAAATAAACATGATTTTCCACTTTTTTGATTTTAGTCTGAGTGCTAGAGAGTTATGGTTTCACACCTTTCTTGTACTCAAAAGATTAATATTTAAGTAGCCACAGTACATATACCATCACAATTGTTTATATGAGGACTATGCAGAGAATCTGTCTATGTTGTGGAAACCGTAGACCAAAGTTGTTTTGTTTACAGTGACCTATTTGATAAAGCCTCTTCCATTAAAGACAAAGAAACTGGCCTACAGCTACTATAAATCCTCAAAATGCCTGCCACAGAAAGTGGAAACTCCCTTCCATATCAGGTCACATAATAATATTTCATATCCAGTTTTATGTAACATTACCTGCCAATCTGAAATCCAAGTTTAGTATACTTTACAGTAAATTATAATCTGCTTATATGTTACACTAAAAATTTTCTGTAAAATGATTTATTGGAAATTAATCTGTGAGGCTTGGTGGTGCAGTGTAGCACTTTATGATAATTCCCTGCACATATGCTAATGGTCCTGCTTGAGGTTAAATGTTTTTCTTGCTGTACTTTTAAACCCAGTACTTAGATTCATTAATAGCACAGTGTATGGTAATATTGTCCCATAAACTAATTAGCATAAATTGCCACTCTGTATCAACAATAAATATTAAAGACTTAATTAAGATGAAGTTTTTGCGGGGTGGTAGATCCCCTTTAATTTCTCCAAATCAATTTATATTGTGAGTAAATGGTTAGCACAACATATAGACATATTTTAATTATCTTTTAAATTAACTATCTTAATGTGACAGGTCCACTTTAAAGGGATAGTAACACTTCGTTTTAACTTTATTTTATTTTGTAAGCATTAAAAAAACATGAATAATGATATAAGTCTTATCTCTCAAACCTTTATGGTTTATGAGATATTCACAAACAAAGTTTCCCCCTCCCGCCCCTTTTTCCTAGTGTAAGCAATCTCTTCTCAGATGTGAGTCTGGTTGTATGACAGTACAGATAACAGAAGGGGACAATTTTCTTTGTATGAAAACAATGAAAGCCCTGCCCCCCTTGACAAGTTTTTCAGCTTTTTCCCTTATCTTAATTGAAGATTGTCCCTCTCTGCAGTCTACCTGGGCATCTCCCTTCTGATCTGGTTGAACGGGGGGGGATACTTTGTGAATATCTCTTAAACCATAAAGGTTTCAGAGATAAGACTTATATCATTCTTCATGTTTTTTAATGCCTACAAAATAAAATAAAGTTAAAATGAAGTATTACGATCCCTTTAAGGTATCCTGAAATGTTGGCTAAACAGTATTTTGTCACTTAGAATTAGATCTTACGAATTTTTATTATATTAACATGATAAGCATAACTATGTCTAACAGTGCTCACTTTAAAGAAAGAAAAACACTATACATTTATATTCATTTCAAATCTATCTGCATTCAGCTGGTCCCTGTTCTTCTTCAGTAATAGTAAACAGTATTCATATTAGTGGTAACTAATATTTTTACATGCATTGTATTTTGGAAATTCATATGAGTGATAAATCTGATTTTTTTACATGCATTACATTTTGTCTTTTTTTGCAAAAAATGTAAGATTAGGGACAGTGGGTACAACATAGAAAGAGCTGTCAAAGTGATTTGTTTGTGTTTCTTAATCCTTAGCACAAGGAATGCTTTGTGTATTATGCTATTATGCCTTTATATTTCATTGTTTTAGTTTGGTCTGTTTAATTGGTAAAAGTGCATAAAGATAATTTCTTCTGGAATTTTCAGGAAGTAAACAAGCTGTAATTCACTTACTAACAATTTGAACGGATATAACTTTTGAATAAGTGACACCAGTGGGAGTACCCTTTTTTAATTAGCAGGAAAAGTTACATATAGGTTTTTATAGAAAATAAAAATTGTTTACTTCTTTAAAGTATGGTTCTGTGACTCCCCACTGTACAAAATCTATTTATTGGATCCCTTTATATTTGTCAGTATTTAACACTTGGATAGTAAGCTGTACTGTATATGGTGTCAACATCTACCTTCAATATCGTACAGATTTCTCCAACACATTGAGGGTGATATTCTAGCACCATCGATGACAAATTAAATGTTCCCACATTCCACTTGATTTTAAAAGGGGCTTTTGAAGGGACATTATCACATAAAAACTGCTAGGTGATTCTTAACCCTTTGAGTGCCAGAGGGGTACGGAATGCGTTGCAAAGCAATGCATTCAGTACCCCTCTGGCACTCAAAGGGTTAAACAATTATGGGGAGGGTTTTGGAAAGAGTCCCTTGGAAAATGTACAATTCTGAGCTAAACTAAGTATTGGAATTAATTATCTTGCACTACTCTGGCCTAATGCCAGTTTACTATCCTGCATAAGCTGAAAATTCTAGCCTTAACACTGCTTTTTGCCAAGGTGATAGAAATGGAAATTATAATGGGCTTTTTACTGGGCTTTCCTTTGCTTTGTGCGTTGTTGCACTAACAATACGCAGATGAAATTGGTGTAACTTTATACTATATTCCTGCATGTGCTCAGAGGCAGGCATAAGGGGCTTACTGGCATTAAAGCCTTAATGACTGCAGAGTCTATGTTTTTGACTTTTTTTGTCCAGTTGGGTTGCCCAAGAATTGCTCCACTTTTATTTTAATATTAGGTCAATATTTATTGATAGGTTGCTGGAAATGAAAGGGTAATTTTTTTACCATTACTGCTGACAGTGTCTTATTTAAGCAGTACTATTTTGCAGTTCTTGGTCAATTAGTGGGACTTGAAGTCCTGTTGAATGTGTTCCATGCTTAAAGGGATAGTAATACTTCGTTTTAACTTTATTTTATTTTGTAGGCATTAAAAAAACATGAAGAATGATATAAGTCTTATCTCTCTTATCTTCACAAGCAAAGTTTCCCCTCCCCGCCCCTTTTACCTAGTGTAAGCCATCTCTTCTCAGATGTGAATCTGGTTGTATGACCAGACAGATAACAGCAGGGGACAATTTTCTTTGTATGAAAACAATGAAAGCCCTTCCCCCCTTGACACGTTTTTCAGCTTTTTCCCTTATCTTAATTGAAGATTGTCCCTCTCTGCAGTCTACCTGGGCACCTCCCTTCTGATCTGGTTGAACAGGGGAGGATACTTTGTTTGTGAATATCTCTTAAACAATAAAGGTTTGAGAGATAAAACTTATATCATTCTTCATGTTTTTTTAATGCCTACAAAATAAAATAAAGTTAAAACGAAGTATTACTATCCCTTTAAGTAAGAAATCAGCCTCAGACCTCATTAACTTGCAGGGGTTTAGAGGTGTTGGTAAACCTACCCACAGAGAACACCTGGGAGGAGATTTATCAACCAGCTGCTTTGATACACATATACGTAAAAAATAAATCTGAATACATGTTGATACATATACATGTAAAAAAAAAATAAATCTGAAAAACTTATTTTAAATATAGAATGGCTAATTCAAGGAAGGTATTTCTGAAAGCTCTTTTAAAGGCAACAACATTATTTTTAGGTGACTGTGTCCCTTTACCCACTTTAATGATAGATCAACACAATACAAAGTAATGATTCAGAGACCTCTCTAGGTTGGAGTTAAACACGATTGTGAGATCAATGGGAATTTTCGAGAAGTTGTTTTGCTTCACAATTGCTCCAGTCTTACTTCGCATATCGGCCTAATTGTTTAACAAAGCAATGGAGACATCTTTAACATTTAAAGAGTTAAACTGAATACATAAAACCACAAGAATTAGCTAAGGTCTAAGTGCTTGACTAAGCCTCTTTCTTGGTTAGAGAATGATAGATCTTTAAGTATTCTCATTTCTGGTTAATGAGAAAAGTATCGACAAGCTGCATGAAGTTTTGATACAAAGCAGATGTGTCAGCTGGCCGCTGTGAAGTTTGTGTGATAGTTCTCCAATCCTAAAATGTGTCTTTCTGCTGCAAGCCTATACTTTAGGGAGCTACCTCACTCATCTGTACTCATAAAGAAACATTATGAGGATGATGTATTAAGAGTAACGAGCAATTGTGGGGAAAACCATTTGCACCATAGCAGACAGATAAAAATTCACATTGATTTATATTAGGTTTTTAGCCCCATGAATGCTTAAAAAGGACTTCAGAGCATTGCTTTACAACACAATGAAGACCTTTCTAGTATTCAATCTGTTAAATGACCCAAATAAATAATTGAGAATTTGGGGAACTTTTATTTGGACCCCTGTCATGTAGGTGGTTTGCTCTAGCATCAATGTTAGGCAAAACAGATGGCATTGGCAAGAACGTGGAACAGAGAGGCAAGAGGAAAATAAGGGAGATGGCACAGGTGCAGCAAAATATAGGGGGGCAAGAAAGGGGCAGATAAAAACAAGACATGAACATGAGGTAGCAAGGCTGTCTCAGGGAAGCAAAAGAGGGACAGAGAGAAGCAAGACAGTCTCAAAGGGTTATTTAGGGGAAAGAGTGGAACACAAGAGTGAAAGGGAAACAGGAAAACAAGAGACGGACAGGGAAGCAAGACAGTGGTACAGTAAAGTTACTAGGTGTACAGAGAAGCAAGACATTGGCACAAGAGAGCAACAGTGACATGGAAAAACAAGACAGTGGCACGAGGGTGCAAGAGTAACACTTGGGAGAAAGACCTGAGCATGGTTTCTCAGGGGAGCAATAGTGGTATATGGGGCATATGGGGTATTGTAAAGCAAGACAGGAGAACAAGAAGGCAACAGAGGTGCAATGGAGAGCAAGAGAGGTGAAAGAGAGACACAAGTATAGAACAGGAGCAGTGTTATTCTCTACTTGTAAGGTTCCAGAGTACAGTCCAGCTACCAACATGACATGCTGTTTTCTTTCCTTGGGGCTTCCATGACGAGGCCTGTCAGCCTGTAAGGCACATTTCTCCCACCCAGCCAATCATGCACCCTGTTTCACTAGACCAACACATGGTCAATCACTCTGTTATTACCCATGAGGACATGAATGGCATTGTGATTTTTGGGTTGAGAGCTGCTGCCTGCTAACTTGCTACACCAGACAGTCTCTTCCAAAAGGTAGCTCCCAGGCTCACATTTACTTTCCCTCCTCTGTGGACTAGCAGGAAAAGTCTTATGGGCCAGTGGTTGAGCATCCAGGTGCTAGTTATTAGAGAAAAATCATAATTGCTAAAAATCTCAGGTGGGCCTCATCTAGGGGTCAGGTGGGTCACGTTATTCCTATTGCCACATAACAATTGTGCGCTATTTATTTATATCCATCTTTACCACACTGTCTACTTCGATTACTTTTTTAGTGTACCACGAGCCTCAGATACTATTTACACAAAGGTTGTTGTAGTAGCTTTCAGAGGTTTGTTTTAAGCCTGTTGTTATCACATAAATATTGCAGTAATCATACGTTCATTAAATATTTGTAAGGCATTTACACAAATAAGTGCAGTTTCTTTTGCAGAAACAGCTATATTTTTCTTTTATTGTGCCAACTAATTGTGGACCAGTATTTGATGGGCATGTAGAGTGGGTTGCATCTTATATATTTCCTACAAGGTAGCACTTCTTTTAATATAATACTTCTATTCATAAGTACTTAAAATCTAATCATTCTATACTTCTATTCAGAATTCCTTGCAGATGATGAATTTTGGGACTATGAACAGCAGATAGACATGGAATGTTTCAACTCACACATCTTCTATGATATTTTGCTTAAGCAATCTCTTCTGGTAACTGCTAAGCTTGGTCATCTTAAAGAAGAGGTAGGTGAGAAATTGTTTTGTGATATACATGAGGTACAAAGAGGGTTGAGCAGACTGTTTACTGTCTGAGTCCAGTATGCCCCGATCTAGTTAATTATCATGTTAAAGTACATAACAAATAAATCTGAGTGGACGTTTGTATGTTGTCCACCAAAATCCCTTGCTTGAACAGCATACGTTTGCAGATGAATTGCCCCCTTTCCAGATCCTCCTCTTAGTGGGAGTGGGTGCATTAATCTGGAAGCAATTTGCAGGATTATCTTTACCCAGTCATTTATTCCATCTCTCTTGTGCAAACAGTTGGTTCAAGCAACCTAAGGAGTTTTTGTTTTCCAGACATATTCTTTATTGTTACTGATTATGTAAATTTCCTTGGACGCTAGAGATGTTTCCAGCTAGTTGCTTTGTAATGCAATGGAGATGACTCCAGCATCCATGAGTAGAAGGCAGATTCTATCTGGTGAGGCTAATAAATGGTCTCTATCCCAGAACATATTGGACTTTTGAATGTTTAATATAGTAGCCATATCACCATTGCTATGAGAGATAAAACAGATCTCACAATTGAAATAGAGCTATACTAGTGATACCAATTAGCTTAAAATTGAAATGGAGCTAAACTAGTGATACACAGAGTTTACAGATGAAATAGAGCTAACATGTCTATGCCACAGATCTTACAATTGGAATGTAGCTACTCTAGTGGTACCAGAGAGCTTACAGTTCAAATTGAGCTACACTAGTGGTATCACAAAACTGGACTGGGCTAATGGGCTAAGGAACACATCATTACAAAATATTTTCTTGTTTTAATTTTATCTTATTACAAAACTTACACTCATTCAAAAGTTGTTAACATTGCTGTCCCCTCATCCAAAACAGAGGTACTGAAATAGTTAAAGGGACTCCTGACCCTCAACTTAGAGACTGGAGGTTAATCCCTTAGACCCTTAACTCAAAACCACATTTCAAGGGATGGGACTTAATAAGGTCAGTAGAGACCTCATATTTAAAATTAATAATCTGAGGTGGGATTTCAGAAGATCTCATGGCAAAAATGAAACTCAACTCCACGGTAAAGGAGTGGGGGAAGACAAAGGGAGGGAAGGTAGTAGACACCCCTCCCTACTGACATATTTTGGATTAGGATTAAAATGAAAGTGGAACTACCACCGCTAAACAACTTGAACTTAAATAATTCCCCATCTGGCTACTAGCTGCTTAGTAGCGCTAGTCGCCAGAATTATTACCTTGTTAAAGAGGATTATCAATTCTTGTTGGGCTGACAGGCAGGATGGAGCACAGACATCTTCCCATAGTGACGTCTGCACGCCTGTGCTGTCAGTCCCAGTTGGCTCTAGGAGGCATTGCTAGGAGCCGTCCAACTCCAAAAGGGACTCACGGCGCAGGCGGGCAGACGTCACTATGGGAAGATGAATGCACTCCGTCCTGCCTGTCAGTCCAACAAGAATTGATAATCCTCTTTAACAAGGTAATAATTCTGGCGACTAGCGCTACTAAGCAGCTAGGTGCCAGATGGGGAATTATTTAAGCTCAAGTTGTTTAGCGGTGGTAGTTCTGCTTTAATTTTTATTCATAATAAAACATTGACATAGTGACTGCAAGGAACTATATATAATATCAAACATATGGTGAAAATGCTTTGCCCTAGAATGGCTTCAGTTTTCTCTTTATACACATGTTGCTTTACATCAAAATCAACATCATCCAAACTGATTTTTTAAAATGAAGATGGTGGAACCTCCCCTCCATTAGATTTGTACTGGAACAAAAAGAATGAATGTTTAAAAATGCTATTTTGCACATGCTTTCACTAGCTATTGCTCTCATCCCCTACATATGGTTTTTCATACAGTATTATGCATGTATATATATGTATGAACCTGCAAAGGTAGCTCATTTTCTATGCTTAGATGTTGATATTAAAATCATGTGGCCGTGCTCTGTAGTATGCATGAGTGTTTATGATTGCTGATGCAAGCACTCCACCATTGTTAAAAGTTTCATGGGAGCAAGCTCCGAATGCCTCCCCTATTACAGGCTCATGATAACAGACTAATATTTGATTTAATCTGCTCCTTATTAGTACCATTAAAGAAAGGCTCTGAGGGAACAAAATTCCCCAAAATATCCATACACTCCCACACTGCCCTCCCCTTGGAGCAAGAAATGTAAAAGAGATAATCTTTTCTGGAAATAGTTTAGTGCATAGGCAGGCACAGAACCAGTAACATTTTGTAGCCAGTACATCCCAATAATGTATGCTAGGGTTTACCCTCGGCTATTAGTTTGTAAACAACAAAAAATTTTTAATTGGGACCAAAGCCTCCATATTAATTTATCAAATTCCTAAGGAAGCAACCTGGGACCCTCTACTCTATCCACATCCTATATAATAATTCTCTAAAACATGTGTAACAATGCAGTCATGTGCAGTAGAGACTGCTGTGCATGCTGCAGTCATGCGCAGTAGAGACTGCCCGTGACGAGGCTGATACAGAGCGGGGTGCTCCGAAGGAGCGTCCCGCTCTGTACCAACCGCAGCGCGGGCAGTCTTTACTGAGCATGACTGCACTGTGACCAGCTGGCACTGTATCAGCCACGGTGTGGGCAGTCTCTACTGTGCATGACTGCACCGCGACCGGCTGGAACTGTATCAGACACGGCACGGGCAGTCTCTACTGTGTATGACTGCCCCACGACCAGCTGGCAGTGGCACTGTGGTCCATGTAATGGGCTCTTCAACTAGTACAGTATAAAACCCCAGGCCTGTTATTGTGTCCCACTGGTAGCCACAGAACCACACACATGCAGTGGGGAAGGGGGTCACTTTAAGGTAAGCTGCTAAAGAGGGCTCTTGCCATCCCAGTTACCCTGCCTAATAAAGGGACAAGAGAGAAGACATATGGTCCACATGCTTCCCTTCCCCAATTTCCTAAAGCAGTTTGGTGGCACAGCCACACTTGCCTGAGAAATCAGCCTGTGTATTAAGACTCCAATCAATAATCATTTGAAAATCACAATTCATTATTTTAATATTTTTTTGGTTTCCTAACAGGTAAAGATTTTTTATGAAAAACTTGTATCTGAAGTGAGCACTTTGAAAGAAATGTTTATAAAATGTTTAAGCATCACCAAACAACCAAAGTGCTATGCTAACTCCATAATGGAAAGCTACACAAAGACGAAGAAAGAGGTACAACAATGTGTTTTATTCATATGTGTCCTTTTATAATATTTGATGCTGAGTGATACACAAGAGGCTATTATTTACTGCTGTTATGATGGCACATTACCCTGCCTTGGGAAAACTAATAGAAAATGATGGCATTCAGGTAGTTCCCAAGCACACCACATAGGCCTTTGGTAGCTGTATAAAGTGAAAGATCAGTCTGAAACAAGTATTACTATATAGAACTAAAAAGCAAATGTTCCCAAAATAAAGATTGACATAAATGGGTCTTTTAACTAATTGAATGCAAATCATTGGAAACAAGTCCCATTTAGATAAATGGCTATTTGAATTTGTCTCCTGAAGTGCATTTGGTTTGCTCTGGAATTTAAATCCTTAAGCTTATTGAATATGTTATATGTCCACACTTAACCTCCCTTTGGAAAAAGCAAGGGTTCTTATGCACTATGTTGCAATACATTGGGGACATTCCAGTGCCATGTATAAAACTAACTAGAAAAAAACTGCATTTGTATATTTGAATCTGAGTAAATGAAATTTTAAGTATGTTTTTCTGTGGAAAGTTGGGATTTTCAGAACTAGTAAAACAGACATGTCAATAGGCATAAAATACACCAGTGACCGGTGCAAAAAAATTATATTAATAAATAAAAAGCAAAAATAAAATTAATGAAACCCAATGAGCATATGAATGTCATGCCTCAAAAAAACCTCCATCTCAGATCAAAGATATGAGAGATCAATGTATAGAAACATAAAGGAAAATACATCTGTCATTCAGCTGCATAGGATGAGATGAAGGCAGAAAAATGATGTTAATATAATGATGAAATGAAACGAGATGAGATGCTCAAGTGCAGTGGTTCTCAACTCCTGTCCTCAGGACCCACTAACAGGCCAGGACTTAGGGATTTCTCTGCTAGAGCACAGGTGTGGTGATCAGAGGCTCATTCACACTGATTAACTCACCTGTGCTCTAACAAGGAAATCATCAAATCCTGGCCTGTTAGTGGGTCCTGAGGACCGGAGTTGAGAACCACTGCTCAAGTGACACATGGACACATGGAAGTATGATTTGTGGCCTTGGCCACAAAATAAATATCAGCCGGTAAAGTATAGTGCAAAATAGACAGAAAGAAACAATAAAAATGAAAATGTATCTAACTGCACTTGAATCTAAACAACCAACTAGAAAACAAAAGACAAGATTGGTTAATGAAACTCAAATTACCAAATTGTTGGTGCACAGAGGAAACAGAAAGCACAAGAGAGAAACTGTTGGAAACTTGCTGAGAAGTCCTTCATCATGCAGTTGGTCAACAACAGTTGAATTGTGAAGATCCACATTAAACATAGAAATAAGTGCAATGGGCGAAACCTGATAATTAAATATAATAATAATAATATGATAAAAATAATTAAAAAGTGCTCAGTTAACCCACTTTAAACTGAGCATTTTGTAGGTATGACTGACCGGTCATACTTTTCATGCAGTCTCCATAAAAATGTAACCCTTTGTGGCCAATTGATCCCAAGAAAAATCAAAAAATTTTTTTTTTTTACATTTTTTTACTTTTTTTTTTAATTTTAATAAAGTGAATGGTGGGTTATCCATATAAATAGGGTATCAAATGAAAGCCCTATTTGTGCTTAAAATACAGTATATAATTTATGGGGGTGGAATAAAAGCCTAAGAGGGAAAACACTGTTGAACAAAGACATAGTCAAAAAGGTCAGTATTGCTCTGGTCCTTAAGGGAAAACGACCTCAGATTTTCCCGGCCCTTAGGGGGTTAATGATAAAAAGAATAAATAAATAAATAGATAAGTGAGGTTTGCGATCTTCAAGTCTCACTTAAAGTTATACCTCCTCAACAAGGCTTCAACAAGCTAGGTGGCAATAAAGTCGCACATGCAAGGATCTTCTCACCCTGTATTGTTAAAAAAAAAAAACTTAAATTGTAAAGCACTTTGTATACCTGTGGAGTTATATAAATAAATATATTCATTAATTCATTCAAGTGTATGGTCTCTTTGATAAATCAAATTTCAGTGAAATGTACCAACTCATAGGAGAGTTGTAAAATCAAAAACTATATTAAACCCCTGTGGATTTAAGGTTTTTAATTCAAAAATCTAGAAGGCCTCTCTCTGTCTTAATGTATGAAGTTAATTGCCACCTTTCTTAGAAAGGTGCAGTTGTTCTATAAAGGTAATTGTAATATATTTATGTTAACATTGATGATTAGTTTACAGAGCTTCGAGAGACTATGTATTATCAGACCAGCAATGATAGTTTTCAGATGTGTGGAAAACTTAGTTGTAACTTTATGTTTTATATGCCCTATATATTTGAGCCCACATCCACAAGTCACTATCTAAACCATATAATCAGTGCAGCAATTCATAAAACGTTTTTATTTCATATACTTTTCCTGTTTTAGTTGAGGAAAAAGCTAGTTGTTTAAATTCAGGCCTTGGTATACAAGTACTACTAATTTTCTTAACATATTTATGCATTACTGTAGGAGCTGGAAGTTTTGTTGCACGTTTTTTCTTATGTGTGTCAGTGTATCTTTGCTGGAAACAAAAATGCAATTGCTCTCCTACTCCAACATTCACAATGTCCAATAAATACGCTTTAAGAAGTTTGTAGATATTATGGTAAGACAGTTTTAGCCAAGATGAGTGGGATATCATACACATCAATAAAAAAACAAGTCTGATTTATGCCCTAATAACAGCCAAATGAGCACATTAAAATGTATAATCAACTAATAAATAGGGATATTGAAAAAATGTATAAACAACAAATGCAAACTTTGTATAACCTAAGTAAACAAGAAATGACAACTTTGAAGTCTCTTGAAAAAAATAAAAATGTTGTAATAAAAATAGCAGATGGGGAGTATTTGTATTCAAAATACCTCAGATTACATCAAAGAAGCATGTAGGCTTTTGGATAATCCCATGAATTATAAAAAACTCCCAAAACATCCCACCAAAGAATGTATCTCTGACTTGAGATGCCTTCTCTTGCCCCCTTTAATGTCCTAAATTATCACAAAAGTTGAATATCATTTTCTTTTAAATGAGGTTCCCATCATACCTATCTTTTATCACTTGCAAAATTTGCATAAATTGATAGAAAATCCTTCTGAGAGGCCAGTCATCTCTGGAATACTCTTTCACTAGCAGCATGTCACAGTTTGTAGATTAATTCTTACAACCACTAGTCAACACACAACCTTTGTATTTAAAAGGCATGATATAACTCTTACAAGATATGCAGGTACAAAGTTGGTATAACATGTCTATATGACTGCCTGTGATGTTAACAGTCTGTATACTTGTATTCCACATAATTTAGGTAGAAAGGTTATACATAAGACCCTTTACAAACACAATATAATTCACAGTCTGCAAACTTGAGTTTTTTTGTTCAATGTACTGATTTTATTCTTCCCTATAAATAAAGCCTTTTTCAAGATAAGTTTTTTTTTTCCAGAATCAGGATTAGCTATGGGTTTAGTGTTTTGCCTTCACGTATGCCAATGTCTAGATGAACAAATGGGAGTATAAATTGATATATAATAATAATAATAATAATGATGATAATAATAATACATTTCAAACTAATATTATTTATTACAGATGGAATATTAATGATCTGGTATTCATGTGGGTTGGTACACCAAAATAATTCCAAGAATTTACCAGCCGTATGAATAGCAATCATCCTGAGCTCAGTTTTACTAGCAATATGCAACAAGACAGAATAGAGTCTTTGGATGTGAGCCTCTACCACCATGATAATAAATTCTGTTAATTGCGGAAAAAATTGGGATGGAAATAGCTACACACATGCTCATAGTGGCTAATTCCAGCGGATCAGGAGAAATTGCACCAATGAAAATCGATTTTTATAAGTGAAGCACAAATTTTAAAACCTCAATTCCTAGAAAGATCTTACAATAGAAATTTGTAAATCAAGATTATGTGATAATTTTATATACAAACAGACAAGACCTGCTTGTATGTAAAGACAAAAAGGAGGCACTCAAACCAGATATTAATATCCCATATTTTGTTACAACTGTGATTGGAGGAAAGCTGATCTAGTACCATTGTTCAAAAAGGGGCAAGACCCAAGCCAGGAAATTATAGAACTGTGAGCTTGACTTCCATAGTGGGTAAGAAACTAGAAGGGTTACTAACTGACAATATTCAGATCTATGTGAAGACAAACAATATTATTAGTAGGAACCAGCATGGTTTTATGAAGAATAGATCATGTCAAACTAATTTACTTGCATTTTATTAAAGGGTAAGCAGTAATTTGCACAAGGGAATTGCTATTGATGTAGTCTATTTGGATTTTACAAAAACCTTTGATACAGTTTCTCACAACAGGTTAATTCATAAATTAAAAGACTTTAGTTTGGGAGGTGATATCTGTGCATGGATAGAGAACTAGTTAATTTTTGTTAATGATCTAGACGTGGGAATTAAAAGTAATGTCTCAATCTTTGCTGATGACACTAAGCTGTGTAAGGAAATGCATGCAGAGCAGGATGTTTTTTTCTCTGCAGAAGGATTTAGATAAAATGGGTGAATGAGCAGAAAAGTGGCAGATGACATTTAATGTAGATAAATGTAGGTTATGCATTTGGGATGTAGAAACAAAAATGCTACATATACACTAAATGGGAAAGTACTTGGGGAATCCTCATTAGAGAAAGATTTAGGGGTACTGATAGAAGATAGACTTCACAGCAGTGTGCAGAGTCACTCAGCTGTCAGTGGACACTGAAATGGAATACAACACACCAGTAACTGTAACATAGCACACAGAAAGAGAGCCAGCCGGGCTCAACAGTTAAAGATCACTAAGACACAGGAAGTAAAGTCCAAGACAGGCAAAACTACCTCCAGGACTTTCCTGACAAAGCTGGCTTCAGCCGAAGCCAGCACGTCAACATGATAGTGTTCAGCGAAAGTGTGCACAGATGACCAAGTATCCATCAGAGGCCTGATTTTTATAGGCCTAAGAGGCCCCAACAGACCTGGTGGAATAAGCCATGATACAAAAAGGAACAGGCTTCTTCCTGAGTTCATAGGCCTTACGAATGGTAGACTTGATCCAAGAAGTAATAATCACCTTGGATGCAGCCTTACCAGCCCACGGACCCTAAGGAATGAAAAAAAGTACATCGGTCTGGTGAACAGACTCAGTGCGGTAAACATAGAACTTAAGACAGCGCACCACATCTAACAAGTAATGATCCCTCTCCTTGTCAGATTTAGGGTCAGGATAAAATGAAACTCAAAAACCACCTTAGGAAGAAATTCCTGGGAGGTGCAAAGAACTGCCTTGACCTTGTGAAATGCCAGGAAGGGCAGTTTGCAGGACAAAGACTGCAGGTCAGCGACCCTGTGTACAGAGACAATCACCAAGAGGAAAGCCATTTTCCAAGTCAGGAGATGAGGAATGGTAGCCAAGAACTCAAAGGGAGGGTGCTGCAAGACGCCCAATACCAGATTAAGGTTCCACTGTGGAGTGGGATGTTTAAAGGCAGGGTAAGCATGAGCAACGCCCTGAAAGAAAATCTTGACATCCGGAAGGATGGCAATATATATCTGAAAAAAGACAGGAAGAGCAGAGGTCTGAACTTTTAAAGAACTCAGGCGAAGGCCCTTGTTCACACCGTCCTACAAAAAGTATAAGACAGTCGGAAGATCAAACTCTTGTGACGACAGAGCCCTATCCACACACCAAGGGTGGAAAATAGACCAAATTCTGTGGTAGGCCTTAGAGAAAATAGGCTTCCGAGCACGAAGCATAGTGGCCAGTGGAAAGATCTTGCCACCAAGTAAGAGTCAGCTCCATGTGTAAGGGGAGAGAAACCAATAGCTGCAGGAGATCTTGATTCACTTTGCAAACCTGAATCACAAACCTCTGAGGTTCTCTCATGTGTGCCATCGCGAACGGTACTGCCTCTATGGTGGAAATAAGCTTCCCCACGAGAGTGGTCAACTTCTTGGCTGTAATGGAGTCACAAGCTAGGACTGAGGAGACCTTGTTGGTGATCTCTTGAATCACTTCGTCTGTCAGAAAAACCATGCCCTTCAGGGTGTCAAAAAGAATACCCAGAAAGACCAACTTCTGAGAAGGAATCAGGTCCTACTTGTCCATGTTCAGGATACAGCCGTGACGAGTGAGGACAAGTATATTGTCCCAAACCTGTTGTTGAAGGTGTTCCAAAGAGGGGGCCTTCAAGAGCAAGTAATCCGTGTATGGAGTGACACGGATGCCCTTCTTATGCATAACAGAAATCAATGCACCCAGGACGCGAGTGAATACCTGAGGGGCTGTGGTCAGACCAAAGAGAGAGCGGAAAACTGGAAGTACCCCATGTTGCAAGTGAACCTGAGCTACTGCTGGCTCTCCAGATGAATAGCAATGTGCAGATAGGCATCATGGAGGTCCAAAGAGGCCAGACATTCTTGAGGGCACATAGCTGCAGTCACAGACCTCAAGGACTCTTGGTGATAATGAGTCTTGACCACAAAGGAATTGAGATCCTTGAGGTCCAGGATAGGATGGCAGCCCCCATCCTTTTTGAACACCACAGACAGGTTGGAATAGAAGCCGGAACCTATTTCAGGGTCGGGAACCAGTTCCAGGTCTTCCTTGTCCAAAAGAGTCTGGATGGCACCATTGAAAAGATGAAGCTTTTCCAGTCCCTGAGGAATGTGAGAATGGAAAAAAACTGAAGGGAGGAAGAGAGGTGAAGAGAATCCTGTACCCTTCGGAAATCACCTGTAAAACCCACGGATCCGTCACGGTGTCTGTCCAGACACTGAGAAAATGTAGCAGATGGCTACCCACTGGTACGTGGGGTCTAGGGTTCGGCGAGTTACTCCGAAGAAGGTTTAGAGGACTTGGGTTTGGTGGAGGACTGCTTAGGTTACCACTGCTGTTTGGGCTTGGTGGAGGAGTGCGGAGCCTGAGGAACCACTGGGGCTGCACCACGCGCCTCAGACTGGTAGGAACGAAAAAGACGGTGCCTGCGAAGTTGAGGTTTCTTCTTGGGAACCAAGAGCAACAAGGTGCTCTTACCACCAGTAGCCTCACTAATGAGATTCTTCAACTCCGGCCTAAAGAGAGAAGTGCCCAAAAAGGGAAGAGAAATCAAGGATTTCTTGGAAATCAAATCTGCAGTCCAGATTTTAAGCCAGAGGGCCTGCCTGGCTGCCACAGACAGGGCAGAGGCTCTAGCCTCTAACCGAATAGCATCAAAAATATCTTCAGTAATGTAATGCAGAGCTTTAGAAATGTTAGCCAAGGGCTGCAGCAAGTCAGCCATGGGGGCGCTCTGATGAACAGCATCGGTAAGTTGTTCTGTCCACAAAGCAAAGGCCCTATTTGCCCAAGCAGAAGGGATGGTGGGTCACAGAGATGCACCTATAGTCGCAAAAGTAGCTTTTAGAAAAGCTTCAAGCTTCCTGTCAGTCAAATCCTTGAGAGCAGAAGCATCCGCCACAGGCGGATTTGGAAAGCCTAGAAATAGGGGCATCCACTTTGGGGGGAGGCCCACTGAGCCAAGGCCGCCTCAGAGAAGGGGCACATATAGAACAACTTGGTCAAGAGTGGGATTAGGTGGAAAGACAGTGTGCTGTTTCTTGGGCTGCTGGAAGACGTCAGAAGTAGTCTTAGGGTCCTCAGGAAACATGGGGAATGTTCAGGGTATTGAGGACTACCTTAATAAGACCCCCAACAGAGGGCTCAGGATCAACCTCAAAGGGTCCCCAAAGAATTGGGAGCAAACCCCATCAGAGCATTCACCCTCATCTGAATCCACTAACAATTCTTCCTCAGAAGAATCTGACACATCAGGAATACCCTGAGGTTTAGGTGCTAAAGACCTGAATAAATCAGGGGGCTTCCAAGCCTTGAGGACCCCCTGTTGGTGCATGGGAAACTATGACAGAGTAGTTTTTAACTCCTGCACCCAAGGTGGCTTTCAAACATGGCTCGTAGGCCTTGGCCGACAAGCAGGGGACACAGCGCGTGAATGGAACATTGTGTCTATGCGGTAAAGTGTGCCAACTTAAATAAAGGAATTTTTAACAAAGTGTGTTCAAAGGTTAGAAACACACAGTAAGCACAAGAATAAAGCTAGAAAACACTAAGCCCAAAGGGAAAAGTGTGAAAAGACCCTTCAAAGCGTTCAACATGGCAAACAAGGGGTTAAATTACCACAGAAACCCAAATGCTCCAAAAACCCAGTGGACAAACATATAAGCCCAGTGAGTGCAGGATTATATGTGTAGGAACTCCTAAAGGAGACCCCTGTGCTGAGGGGAAGCAGAGGGACAAGTGGACCTCAGCACTCAAAGGGTTGCTCACCTTTTTTGCAGGTCTTCTGTCTTCGTATTACCATTAATAAAGAAGAAGCCTCACTGGGCTTCTCCTAGGGAAGAGACATAGCAGGCAAGGTTTTCCCCCAGGGCTGGAAGGTCCACAAACAGCGCCTGTTAACTGAGCAATCTGCCATTGGGAAGACAATAATGGTAATCCGCCTAATGGGAGAGTTCTACACCCCATATCTAACAGAAAACAATACATTTAACTAAAAACTAAGCAGAACTGTTCTCTTGCCGTTCCCGTTCAAGGAACAAATTTAACTGGTTGGGGACTGGCTGGTGACCAGCTAAGCAGGTAAGGAAGGCTACACCCTGCATTCTTCCCAAGAACTGTTCCTGTCTACTTAAAGGGGTGGTAGCCTTCCCGGAGTTACCTGTAAGCTACATTGGACGACAGAGAAATGTAAATGTCTGTGATGCGTGTCCATCAATATCATTATAATATCAATATAAAAGTATTTTGAAAGGTGTGAGTTTGGTGAAACAACACTTAAATGTGCTCTGACACATCTAATGGAATACACTGTTTTATATAATAAAATTATATTAACAATGGTTAACTGTCTGCACAAGGTGCAACTGTATTCCATTCATGACATGAAATCTTGGTATCTGTTGTTGTAGATTATACATTAGTTATCACCTTAATGTTATATACAATTGTCTCCTTAGGGCTAGCAATCCAATACATTGTTGTAACACTAAGGAATGTTGTTTGGTCACATTACTAGATTCTCATTGCGTAGTTTTAATACAAATCCTTTTATTCTTTTGGGGATTAGGCTGAAATGGAGATAACAAAGAGAAAGAAGCTAGCGGCAGAATTTGAAGATATTGTTAATAAACAACTGAGTATTTTACAGCAAGACCTGAAGTCGATGGAGGAGCATTGTGTTACCTTTAATGGTGCATTGAGAGAATCTGACAGATTGCTGGAGATGCTTAAAGATAGATATAACAGAGAAGAGTCTGCTGCTAAGAACGTCACAAATAATTGTCAAAAGTAAGTTACGAATGAATGTTAATTAAAGCGGTGTGTAGCATTAATGTAGTTATAAAGCACTGTGTCATTTTAAAAATCAGAAAACTGATTGATAAGGCACAAAAGAAGATAAAAGTTTAACCTTGTGAAGTGTAGAGCATTGTGAGCGCTACTGCACATGTCAATCTGGTTACCGTGCAGTTACTTAGTCACTCCCATCATTCTCTTTTATTTCACCCGCGTCCTCCTTGACCTTCCCTTATGTGACATGTCGCCTGTTGTGCATGAGCCTGTACTAGACTGGGATTAACTTTCAGCCACATTTTGCCGTTCAAACGCAAAGCATTACCTGACAATGGCCATATGATCCAAATGGCCACTTTGTAGTTTGTCCTTGTGTATTTGTTCAAGAGATAGCATTTTCAGTCAGTCCTGAATGTCATGTCCATGGAAGCAGACATGACAGTTGCTGGCAGTTTTTTCAAACTGAAGCAGGCATTAGCCTTCTTTAACCATTTAGGACCAGAGGGATGCACAATGCGTTGTGTAGCAAGGCGTTGCACACCCCCTCTGGTCCATACTGCGTTAAGATTACCATGTGCAGGAAGCAGTCTAAGATCTTGTGATGCTGCCAGCATCCTCCATGGACTCAGCATCCAGGACTGACTGAAGATGTTATCTCCTGAATGGCCACTTCTCCTGTTTACTGAAAGTACCCTATATTTGCAGGTTTTACATTTATTTTGTCAGTTTAAAGGTTAACAAGCATCTTATAAATACACTATGATTTTGTTTTTATACTTTTTAAAATATTTTTTAATACTTTTTGAGGGTACAGGCTGTAAAAAGATGTACCATTCAGACATGGACATTTACTGCAACATTCTCCTATCCCGTTAAAGGGATAGTAATCAGCTCTAATTAATCTTCATAGTATTTGGGTCATGGAGAGTCTCCTGCCACATTTACCTAGTGTAAGACACCTCCCCTTAAATGTGGAATCTGGTCTTGAGACCAGACAGATCACAGTAAGGGACAATCTTCTTACTGTGAACATACGGAAAACCCTGCCCCTTTGACAGGTTTTTCAGGTTTTTTCCATTATGCTAATTGAAGATTGTCCCTCTCTGCTATCCACCTGCACATCACCTTGCTACTCTGAAGTGAGCAGTGTTATATCAGTGAAAAGGGGCAGGAGGGGGATATTTTATAATTTAATTACTCTTGAACTACAACTCTGACAGTACTGAAATAACACTCTCCACGGCCCAAATACTATGAAGATTAATTGGAGCTGCTTTTATTGTGAAGCATTACTATCCCTTTAAGATAAATGGTCTTATATTATTGGAGGTGTTAGTGTTTCTTTAACAGAAAATACTACCGTACCTTTGTACATCTTCATTTGGTAGTCTGATTTTATTTGTGCATTGTATATGTGTGCTTTTTTGTGTACAGTGAAAAGGTATGAACTAAATACAGATTAAATAAAAATGGAGGCAACCTGTTAAAGGTAATTGCAGATAATAATAACATGGACAGAGAGACAGCTACTCAGACAGATAGATAGTGCATGAAGGTCTTGTACCTAGGTAAGTAAAACCAAACCATGAGGATGAATACTCAGTCTTAATTTGTCACAGCGCTGCTCCTATACTCATAAATGGTTGATACTTGACTTAACCCATTACTCCACATTAGATGATGCATGAGCAATACTATCCAAGTGAAGTCAGATATTTCTAAGTCTTGGCTTCACTTATACAGAATAGAAATATACATGCTTTTGACCAGTGGGTTGAAAATGTGTGTACATGTTTGTTATATTTTTACCTAAATATTAAATAACAGAAAGCAGTAAACAGTTTCACTGTCATATACTGTATTTCATAGCGTGATCTCTGTATATTTCAGGATCCTGTTACAGATTGAGGCAGCATGTAACACAATGTATAATGCAGTGATGAAGGAGTGCGACAGACTGAAAGTATGGTGTATACTGGGTGATGGAATTGGAGCACATCTTGTTAACAAGGAAAGAACAAAACTGCTCTCAAAACAAGATCTAATGGGTAACGTTCGTGTGTGTACGTGGGAGTGTGTTTGTGTGTGTGTGTGACAATGGGACTCATGTACTAAAAAGTAGTCTATTTATGGAGCAAACCAACTTCACTATAGGGACAAAGAAACATTCCCATTGATTTAAATGGAGTGTTTAACTACTTCAATGCTAAAGAGATCCCCAATTACTTCCCAATGCATAGAAGGCCTCTAAAGCATTCATTGGGTTAAATGTTTACGTCAATGGGAATTTGGACATATTTTATAGTGCAACTGTTTGCTTCAGATTTGTACCAGTTTTCTTAGTGCATTAGCATCAGTGTATGTTTGTGCGTGTGCATGTGTCCATGTGTGATCATATTAAATGTATGTGGACATGTATGCGCAGGTGTGAGAGTGTATGTAAAAACATTGCATATATGTAACTTCGAAATATGCTACATCCATTTATTTGTTTTACTGGTTTCCTCATTACCTTAGCTACATTATTTCCCTTACTGTAACCCACTGGATGCTAGAGACCTTGAAATAATGTGCTATATCCACGGCTAATCAGATCTCTTCTGGCTTTTTAGCTTATCAGTTCCATCTTGTTTTATATGTCTAACATGTTTGTAACTGCTATTTATTGTATTTATTGCATTTTACCAATCCCCTGTACCCTAGGCATTAAAAGATGCTAGGATATGCCACAATGTCTATTTTTCACATACTATATAACACTGAAATACATTAATATTTGTTATATTTAACCCCTTGATTGCTAGAAAGATTTCCAACACATTACTTCCCCAGCTCTTAATTAATCTTTTGGCAATACTGAGTGGCATTATAGGGAGTATTTACGAAGCAGCATAATCAGGTAAAATTAAGAAAACCATATAAAAAGGTTTAGGTTGGGTGATTAATCCTATTTATCTTTTTGTGAAGAGAAGTTCAGCCTTTAAAGGGATTGTAATGTCCCCAAAAAAGTATCTTCTAAATGGTAGCTGCAATAAAAAAACATTTAATGTGCTTAATCCTTTCTCTCAAACCGTTATGGTTTGAGAGATGTAAGAAAATAAAAACCTCCGCTCCCTCCCCCTTCTGATGCGTCTGCTGTACAGCAGATGTCATGAGATCCTGCTTCCGGGACCAGACTGTGGCTCTTCAGGAGCACTGTCATTGAGATATCTAAGTATAATTACTTCACTGGAATGGTCTACAACGTGTGCTTGCAAGCCAGGCACACATTGTAGACCATACCAATGAACTAATTCTAGTTAGATATCCCGATGACAAAGCTCATGAAGAGCCACCTATAGTTGGTCAACCAGATTCTGCCTCTGACAGCTTTACAGCTCGTCAGGCAGAAAGGGGAGGGAATGGAGGACTTTATTTTCTTATATCTCTCAAACCATAACGGTTTGAGAGAAAGGATTAAGCGCATTAAGTGTTTTTTTTTATTGCAGCTACCATTCACAGGATACTTTTTTGGGGACTTTACTATCCCTTTAACAAAAAGAACAAACGTAAACATTTAGCTTCAGAAAATGGAACGGTATCTATTTTTTTTTCATTGCAGGTGTCTTGTTGCATTTTTCAACTATCACTTCCCAGAAAGGCCTGATTTTAATTCCCATGCCTTCACATCCATGGCAGAGTGACCATATCACATGAGTGCTTCTTGCCAGTATTTTCTCATCAGGGAGCTTAGTTCCTTAGAATGGCACTAGACCACTATGATTTAAAGGCATAGTAATGTTTTGCAATAAAAGCAGCTCCAATTAATCTTCAAAGTGTTTGAGCCATAGAGTGTTATTGCAATACTGTCAGAGTTGTCGTTCAAGAGTAATTGAATGATAAAGTATCCCCCTCCCGCCCCTTTTATTGATGTAACACTACTCACCTCAGAGCAGCAACACTGTCCGGATGGACCACAGAAAGGGACATTCTTCAGTGAGCATAAGGAAAAACGTGAAAAACCTGTCAAGGGGGGCAGGGTTTTCCTTATATTCACAGTAAGAAGATGATACCAGCAGTGCTGGTGGGGTCCTAAGTTCCCCTTGTGGGGAAGCAATGCATTGAAGACCTGGCATTCAAGAGGTCAAATTTACAATAAAAAAATAACTTTTTAAAATGGGAGCACTTAATATATTTTAGGTACTTGATTGTTACTCCAAATCACTGATACCTTCAAATATTAAAGACTTTCTAGATAATTATTAAAAGCTGGTTGTTTTATATGAAACTCCAATTTTAAATGTTTGCATGTCAAGGAAGTATCTTATGTTTTCATGTAATGTGATCTCTGCTAGGGAATATTCACATGATCACATCTGAGAACCGTAGCTCAGATCTCTGTTAGCCAGTGGTTGGATGATGAGGGGAGTTGTAGTTTAGTGATTCTGGGGAAGCACAGAACCACATTTTCTCTAAACTGAGGAAGAGGGGCAGATATTTCCAAGTTACATTGTAGGCACAAAATAATGGTGGAGCAATTCTTGGGCATACCAAATGCATTATAGGAAACGCATAAAACTCCCATTGATTAACCCCTTAAGGACCAGCCGTGCATGCACGGTGCTGTCACTTAAGGACCAGGGACCATCTTTTTTTTCTGAATCGGATTCTGGACTCCCCAAACGGCGTGCACCCACGCGGGGAGCCCGGAATTCCATGACGGTCCAGGACCGTCATGGGTCCTTAAGGGGTTAAATCGGGTGTTAAATTCCACAAATGTAGAGAGGCCAGCAGTACATTATAAGGCCATAAGTTGGAGATCTCGATAGCATTCCAGGAGTTAAGAGACCCATTTATATGAATGTTAATTTATTTGCCTCCGAGTTGTTCCACTTTTATCATTGTGCATCTGGCCCATATTACGGGGTGCCAAGCATGTTTTCCAGCAGAAATAGCAATTCTGGAGCACACCAACTGTGCCACAGGGGCAAATAAAAATTCTCAAAACATATAGAAACTACTGAAGATTAATTAGGATGTATAAAGGAGGTAATCAGTAACACTTCCTACAAATAACCTTCACTAAATGATTCTCGCCCTCTATTGGCTTGGTAGTTAATGATGTTTATAATATCTGTTGATTTTAATAGCATTTTTTTCTGTTGTTTCAGCTCTTGATGGTTCAGTGAGAGATCCTGACCTGCTGTATGTGAATCCAATACATGGGCTCTTAACCCCTGCTCCTCATTCATTCATGATGTTGTCTAGTCATTATTTAACACCTGTTCCTAGTGATTACTTTGTGCACAGTGAAACTGGGAAGGTCCTTCCCATTGCTGGTAATGTTGGGTATGATACGGCTACTTCCCAGCTTATCCCTACTGTTGATTCTACTTGTGGTAAGAATGAAATTAAAAATATATATATAATCAGAGCATTTGAGCCATTGGCCAAACACAAAACACAGAGAAAATAAAATTAAATAAACATATTTGAATTGCTATATTATCAAAAGTACCCTTTCTTATGGCCTGAAAAACAGTATTATAGGCTAATCTCTTGGATGCTAGAAAGGTCTCCAATGCATTGTTTTGAAAATTGTTGACAACCTCACTGACATCCAAGGAGTTAAACCATTACATTGATGAAATGAATGTTATTGGCCTGAGAAATGACTTGACATTTAGCCTTTTGCGTGCAAGAGGTTCAATTCCTTAGTAGCTAAAGAAGCAAATGTCTCTGCATTGTGCAGCTGAAAATCAATAATGCTTAGCCCTTTGAGTGACAGAGGGGTATATAACGCATTGCAAAGAAATGCGCTGTGTACCCCTCTAGCACTCAAAAGGGTTAAACAACTGAAGATAAGGTCCAAAAAGTGGAAAAAGTATAAGCATCGTTAGGGATCCTGTATTTTAATGTCTAAAATGGTCCTCATAAATTGAAAACTTCCATATTGTGAATACTGTAATTTTTACAAATGCATTTCTCAGGTTTAATCAACATTTTTTTCCAAATATTCGCAAAAACAAAAACAAACAAAAAAACAAGAAAAAAAAAACACAAAACCAATAAGATATCACCAACACTGAGGCTGATGTACTATGAAAAAGTCATGAATTGTAGAGGCAAGCCAACTGCTACACATTGGTTAAAAGCCCCATTTATATCAATGGGAATCGGAGGAATGTTTATTTGTTCCCTGCAGCTTGCTTTGCTCCAGAATTGTCCCTCTTTCCATCAGCACATCAGCCTTGAGAAGCATATGTATTATATTAGCCATGTCTTTTATACCTTGTTTGTCTCTTGCACTCAAAGCTGCAGTAAAGCCTAATTATGAAAATAAATATATGTTAAAGGGATTTTCATGATGAGCAAAACAAAGGTACCCCCTCAATTGCTATGAAAAATATTTATTTAAAGGCTTTTTCTGTTCAGTAAACTATGGGTACTCCCACTGTTGAGAGATGCATATTGACAGTTATTACAGTTAAAACTTGTGTGTTTTTTTACACTAACAGTGCCCTCTAGTGGTGAAATTCCAAATAATTATTCTGTTACATTACATTTACAATTTAAGCCTTTAGACAATAAAGGGTTACAAGTGCTTTGTAGAGTGAAACATTGGGTGTGGGGTCTCTGCCAGAAAGCTTACAATCTAAAGTGGTAATGAAAGACATACAGAGTACGTAAGGATCAAGTGCTAAATACAGTGCCAGAGTTCTGATGATGATAATAGGGGATACAAGTAAAGTAAATTATTTATAAGAGTGTTCTTTGTACAACATCATTGCCTTCTAGCATGTTGAGGTTTTTATCCAGGAGGTACTTTAGGAAAACCAGTGAGAAAAAGTTATCCATAGAAACTGCTGAGTCATACTTTCAGAACTTTCAGGAAGTAAATGTGCTATAAATTCACTTCCTGTTTATTTGAACTGTTGCTCTGCAGGAAAAGCTCTATAACATTTAGGTTTTCACATATACGTTTAATGCTCCTTTAAAGAACTAACTGGCATTTGTTCTGATAACTTGAGTTTACGTGGTTATGCTACCAGGTGGAGATGTTGCTAAAGCTATTTCTGGAATGCACTTAATAGGACAAATTGCAAAAATATTTGAACTCAAACACAAAAAAATTGCAAGATTGCGCTGTATTAAATTTGGCGGAATCATCAACAATATAAATATCCTTGATCTATTTAGCAGAAAAGGCACTATGATTTAAATATTTCCATAATTAGGGTATAGGGGGTCCCTTTTACAGGTTATATTATTAGTAGTGTTTTTTCCCCTTGGGTAATTGTAGTTACTCAGTAATAAAATTAATATCTATCTATCTATCTATCTATCTATCTATCTATCTATCTATTTATATATATCTCACAGTCAGATTACAAAAAAAAATATGAGAACCACAAAAAACTTATGAGAACCACATGTAAAATATAAGTTTAAAAAGATATAGTCCTCATAACCAAGCAGGACTAAATTTACTGCAGCCACTAGACAATTAACCTTAAGCTGTCCTACTCCAGCCCATGACCACATAGCCACTCTTCACTTTGCTTCTCCATCAGTCATATTCTTTGTTTTCTGTCTTAGAAAGTACACAGTTTGCATATGTTTTCCACATAGACTAACAATGCCTGTATCTGCTCATACTATGATATATGCTGTATTTGAATTGTATATATTTGTGATTATTCTGTGATAAAGATACAAGTGTAAGAATTTGGCTGCTCATTGATAAGTCAGAGAATTAAAAACAAAATGTACATAGTTTCTGGCTTGTTTTTAATGTGCCATATCCTTGTCCAATTTCCATACTAGGGTGGACAGCTTATTTGCCTATTTCCATTCCTTTACTGGCCAGATTATTTAATACCTTAGTTCATAGTAGGGTCTCAGGTGCGTTCTAAGCAATGGGTTGGAACACTGGAGTTGATACATTCACAAAAGACAAGGGGGAGATTCACTAAATATTGATAAAGAGGTGATAAAGTGGAGATGACTTCTCCAGTTTATCACTTCTCTAATTCTTATGTTATTCTATGGAGCCTACGCACTAAGATTTCTTCAGCTTTGGAGATCTTAGTGAATAGGCTCTATAGAATAACATAGGAAAACGACAAGTGATAAACTGGAGAAGTCATCTCCACTTTATCACCTCTTTAGCACAACTTAGTGAATCTCCCCCAAGGAGTTCTCCTAAAAGACCTTGGGCTTTGGCTAACCCAATGCATTATTTGTGCACTTTGTAACCCATTTCACCTTCACTTGAACCACTTATGGGTCAGAGGGGTGTGAATCTCATGGAGAAGCAATGCATTGCACACCCCTCTGGTCCACAAGGGGTGAAAGGAGATTGGCAAAAAGAAATGCCTCAATCTAGTAATAAGTCCTGGGGCTTTAGGCATAAAACTTTGCCTTTAGTCTACTAAAACAGTACATATCAATACTCCTGTGTTTGAGTCCTTTCTAGCATTCTTAGCACTTTTGTTTTTGTTAGTTATAGGCTGTATGCATTTCACTGATGTGGCTGTAGGTGGAGCTAGAGGCAACTATGGTTCTGCCCAAGGGCCACCTGAGATATATGAGTGACCCTGAAACCAGGTATATTTCTGAAAACCGGTGATTTGGCTATTGTTTTGTTTCAAATACTAAAAATGTTTATTCATTTTCTTGGTAAGGGAATATTTGGAAACCACAAGGACCCATATTCCCATTTATTCCATATCCTGTGTGTCCAAGCACCGGCCTTCCAGTAGATTGTAATCTACCAATTTTACACCACCAAGGAAAAGATGAAGCTTGTGGACTAATGGTGGATCCAAAATCAGGAATAAAGGTGCCAATTCTCGCTGTGACAATACACCCACAAACACGCAGGTGGCTTGCTCTGGGAGGTACATACCTTCATCCGCTTACCGGTATACTCTCACCAATTGAAATTGGGGGTCCTATGATGGATGTTAAAAGAGAAAAGCTTTTTCCAATTCTCGGAGTTGCATTGGATAGCAGCACAGGTTAGTAACAAATTGATTCACAATGCTTTGAAGACCTTACAAGAACTTGAGCAATCAAATCTGAAGCAATATTCATGTTTTAATAAATGCATTTTCAGTTTTGACACTTGTTTTTACTGGACATTTCTTTCTAAGAAAATGTAATTTAATTAGACACTGGTAGATTAATATATATATATATATATATATAGAGAGAGAGAGAGAGAGATTGTAGCACTCACAGTTAAATGATCCTCATGCCTGGGTGCACGTCAGGATAGAGGAACGTAGACACAAATCAGTAAGGAGCTGACAGCACTCACAGGGTCTTTTTCAAATTTAAAGTGGAGCAGTTTATTAATATCGATGTTTCAGCTGTATTGCACAGCCTTTATTAAGTGCTGTCAACTCCTTACTGATTTGTATATACATATGTGTGTGTATATATATATATATATATATATATATATATATAATAAGAAATTGTGCACAACCTATTGAAGTCCATACAGTGTATTCACAGTATATATATATAAATATATTATAAATAAATAGACTACTAGCCAGTAACCTTAAAGAAGCTGTGAGAGATATTGTTCTGCTCTCATGCTGGATTACGTGTTCTCTTGGAAACAGCTCTTTCACACAGGACAAGGTTGCTGAAGAACAGAATGATCTCAAAGGCACAAGAAAACAACAAATAACATAGGGCTCATAGTTCCTGCATCAGTATAAGCTAAGCAGCTTCATGTTAACACACAAGGGTATATATATATATATATATATATATATATATATATATATATATATATATATATATGTGTGTGTGTATATATTAATTAAATAGGAAAGACGGCAGCACCAGTGGGACTTGGTTAATAAGCATTTAATAAGGCAAAGTAACAAAGATACGATCAACTGGTGCTGCCCTCTTTCCTATTTAATATGTGTATATATATATATATATATATATATATATATATATATATATATATATATATTTTTTTTTTTTTTTTTTTTTATTTATTTATTTATATAAAAAAATAAATATATCTCAGAAATAAACCCACCACACACACTAACTGAGTAAGATGAAATGGTCGGTTGAGCCCAGAAACACATAGAGATATAAAAGTGTGTTGCTGTTGTGAACCAAATGAGAGTGATATACCCTTGAGTTCACATTAAGCTGTTTGGCATCTACGGATGCAGACACTATGAGCACTATGAGCATCATTTTCATAGTTTTATTGTGATATCTGGACTCCCTGAGTGTTAGAGAGGTATGTAAAACAATGCTTTGAGCAACACATTTGCTTTTGATAGGCTGAAGAAGAAGTAATGTTTAAAAATGAATTGAGTCAACTTTTTAAGAACCAAATGGGTGTTCAACATTATGTGCAACCCTCTTGTCCTTAAAGTGTTAATTCATTTGTAATGTTTTGCTTTTCCTTATTTGGAATGATGTCATTTGTGGGGTATATTTTTATAGGTGATGTGATTCCAGTAGGAGGATTGCTGACTTCCTCTGGCATGATCGCTGTACTAGGGGATGTATTCACAGAGCCCCTGAGTGGGAAGAAAAACAGAATTCAAGGGGCTGTTCTCTACCAAGATAAGTTGGTGCCTCACACAGGGGGATACCAAACACTACTTGAGTCAAACATGCTAATTGCACAAATCAACGTAATTGATGCTCTGAAGACACAAAAATACTTGCTTTCTGAGGCTATGCCAGTAGTCACAGAGGAGCTTGATCACACTCACAGAATTCTGAAAGAAGCAGTGGTAAACATGAAGAAGTGTGTTTCAGTTAGACAGAAGCATATGATGTATAGGATGTGCAATATTATTAACCTACAGAAAATGGCTACAGATATGAAATGCTATGGTGGAAACTTAGGTGAGTAACTTCATAGTAACTATATATACAGCTAAGTTAGTTTTCCACAATATGTAATGGATTCTAGAACTCCCTTGAATGCTACAATGGGTCAAATGGTTCTTATAGCTTCTGCCATGAAAATTCTATATGTATATTACTTTTTGGGAATTATCTTCTAAGTCTTTAACAAGCATTTAAGCTGTCTATGCTTGCAAAATTAGATAATATTTTTTTAGATTTAATTGCATTTTTATATAGATTGATGCAAAATGCTTGTGTTTATACAGGTAAAAGGTGATATCGTGTTAGCTGTAAATTCTAAATATGCCTGAATAATAGACCTAAAAGCTTTCATCCTAGAGTCACATAAGCAATAAAGGTATCACTTTTACTGTACTGGTCTCCATACTCCAAAATCAATTGAAGCTCATAAAAATGAAACACTAATTAACATTAAACAAACTGAGAAGAAAAATAGAAACAGATGTGCATTATAACACTGACCAAAGAAAACACAGGGAAATCGTTTACACCATTTCTACAGATGCAATTATTGTTATTATTGGCTGGGCTTAAATGTCTAATCAATCCATCTTAGCTGCTTCTGACTTGCTGGGTTTCAAGCTCACCCTATCACAAACTGAGAGTATACTAGTTTTTAATTGTAATTAACAAGTTAATTAATTGCATTTCATGAATTAAACTGTGGTATTAAAAAAATAAGATAATCATAGCCTTAGAACATCTTAACTGATTTTATTACGAAGCTAGACACTTAATATTATGCTTATATCTTCCTTTCTGGATTCTCAGCAGCAAAAAAAAGACAACTATATTTAAAATAAATAAATAAAATAAGGAACCTGATAATCCCAGCATCCTTCCTTAGCCAATTAGAGACCATTCTCATCTGTGAAATCTTCATTCTTTGCTTCTTTCACAAGATATAAGTATTATTCTTTTATTGTGGTAGAAATGGTAAATACTCTAATCAAAGTTGATTCTTTTTAAATGCATTTTGTGTTGTTCTAAAATATAGTGTATGTATTCTTACATAATCTATTTGTTGTCAGCAATTTTGGCTCATTTTGTAGGGTAATGTAACCTGTGCTTGAGAGATTATTCCCCCTTTTCAATTATCTTATAGCTTTTTCCTTGTCAGCTTATTCTGATTTCTGGTTTTGGGGGGATATAAGTGGGGAAACGTATAAGAACAGCATATATTTATTGTTGATACCAGAGAACTGTAGTTTTAGTTACTGAGCAGTTTTTTTTTTATTGTTGCAGCCACCTTGGTAGGAACACAATGATGCACATGTGCACTGATTTCAGCTACACTGGAGGTCATCCACCCAGTGGCCTTCTTAGTGAGGTCCACAGTTATGCTCATAAACATGCATATTCATTCAAGTGAGGTTTGGATATGTTATTTTATTCAGTGAATATTTAGGATCCTGTGCAGTCATCTTGGTAAAGGTCCAATGTGGTGTTCATGCTTACTGTAGCATTCATTTTCTTTCAGTTTCTGAGGGGACATTTTGTCTACTGCACAGATGCATAACTGGAAGTAATTTTAGATGTTTTGTTGCTAACATTCAGGCAGCTAGGTGGTTCTCCTCAGAAACAATGTATTTGGGTGTTTTTCCTCATTTTATTTTGATCTTAGTTTTTATCATCTATTGGAGCACCTTGGTCATACTATATTATGATATACTGTCTTTTTCCACAAAGAGGTTAAATGTATAGAATTAAACTATTTCAGTGATTCCAGAAATTATCCCCTTTTGTCCCTTGCAATGAAAAACATTCAAGCTCTTGTGGAGACATCAGTGATAAAGTCTTTAAATAGGGTTATCTTTTCTGCAATGGATTTAATATCAGATACACTGCAAAATGTATTGCTTGAGTTATTGCCCAAAATAATATACCCCACTATGGGAAGTAAGAGGACAACATTCCCACTTCATGATTCTGAAGTTTTTTGGTCAGCAAAAAATTATAATACTGATTTAATTGAAACTGAGGATACCATAAAACAGGAGGCATTTGGATAAGTCAAGATCCGTATTAAACAAGCTGCCTCTCTGAAACTATATGGCTGAACTCATGCTCTGCCACATAACAATCTATAAAATTCAACCAGTCTTGATATCTGTGGGTATGAACCACTGGATACAAAGGGCTTCATGCTTTATAGGTAATGCTAACATGGCTATAGCTACATAGAGACAGAGCTGTCTCAGAGCTGGTCCTATAAAAGAGTTCAGCAAATTTGTCACTGCTTTCACAGAATTGGACAAGGTGCATTCCTCAATCACAAAAACATTTGATAGTGCGGGGAGGTCTACAGGTAATTTTTCCAGTATAACCATCCAAAATGCAGCTCTAAACAGAGATTTGAACATAACAATAATAATATTAGGTGTTCTCCATTGGACAAAAAGCTAGGGTAGGCAGGACAGGGCTAGGTTTTTTTTTTCAGGTAAGTGTTTTAAATAAAGTTACTTTGGTTATTTTTTACAGAGAAAAGTTATTGGTAGACTCACCCATATCTTCTTTTGTAGGCTAGGTTGTAGATGTTACAAATAACTTTTTTTTTTTAAAGATAATTATTATTTTTATAATGATTATTATTTCAGTCTTATTCATGGATAAGGGTTTTCTGGTCTAATCAAATTAGTTTGTTTTCTGCTCCTAGAATCATTGGTATTGATCAAGTTTTATTACCTTTCATTCATGGAATGAATGACACCTCATGTTTTTGTTTCTTCAGTGTGAGTACTAGTTTTTCAGTAGCATGTAGTAAGTATGAGATAACTAGAAAGATCCTAGTGCCAAAAAGAGTAAAAAAAAAATAATTCAAATATCAAGACAAAGACGTGTTATATTATTCAACACAGAAAATAGTTTATATGGACTGAAAGAAAGTTAAAATTACAGAGTTTAGCTACCTTGTCTATACAATTGTCAGTTGTCTTAAATAGTTAATATACTGCTGGAAAAGGTAAAACAACAGGATCCCTAATACATGCCATACAGAAAAAAAAATATATGCATAGTAATTTGTACACAACGTATCAGATCCTAAATACGTGTCACGCAAAACGGACACATTAAATACTATGTGTCAAATCTGCATCTGTGAATCCCGAAATTGTCCACCATTCAGCAAGCATGAAATACAATTCACCAAGAAACATCAAAAGCCTACCCACCGATCCAAATTGGCTAAAACAATTAATGGACAAGGTCGGGAAGAGGCTTAAGAATTCCCTTAGGATTATACAGTAACTTATAACAAAAATACAATAAAAACTAAAGTTATATACTGCAGATCTGCAAAAAAAGAAAAATCAAAAAATATATTGTCCAATATAATTGTGCAATATATAGAAAAAAATATTTGAACGGGATCACTCCAGAAGAAACATGTTGCCCATCAACAAGAAACTTTGTGAATGAATTAACTTCACTTTTTGTGTCAAATATTCTTTGGAGACTAGGCAAGCAGAAAAAATGAACACTTGGGATATTTGAGAATTGGCTCAATGTTTAAACCCTAAGAAGACTCTTGAGGCAAGTGGGAGAACCATGGCATATATTTGCTTGTACATAATTCCTTCACAATAGAATGTGGGTTGAAAACTATAATATCATATACACAGTATGGAGCAGTTCCACTTGTAATTCACTCACCATTGCTGTATTCACTTGGTATATAACAGTACTTTGTAGTCGCCAACAACAATCAATCTCCTCACCGCTCCCTGGTCCATATGGAATGTATAGATTTATCCGCAAGGCACACACTCTCCACAGTACTCAACTGGACAAAGGAGGATCAGATGTTATGTTTGAAAAAATACAAAACTGTATAGGATATCCAACGCATTTTGGAAGACAGCTTCTTCTTTCCTCAAGGAAAATAACTGTCTTTGATGTTGTATATATATTACTGCGGATATATTTTTTTCTGTGTGGCATGTATTAGGTATCCCATTGTTTTACTTTTTTGCGTTTTGCAGCAGTATATTAACTATTTAACACAACTGACAATTCTATAGAGATGGTAGCTTTGCTTGAAGTGTTGTTAAGGTCTGTGATTTTAACTTTTTTTCAGTCCATATAAACTATTTTCTTTGTTGAATAATATAACATTTCTTTGTCTTGATATCTGAATAATTTATTTATTATTTTTTCAAATTTTTTAGCAATAGGATCTTTCTAGCTATCTCATTTTTTATATCTTAGACATTTGGATGGTAAGTGTATCCTTTAGCGGCCAATGAGTATAGATATATTAGGTGGGATAGATTTGTTTTTACCCATATTTTCTGCGCAAACTAGTTTGTGTTTTATATTTTGGCATATAAGAAGTAGCTCACTACTGATGAAACATTCTTAACTTTGTTAGGAAAATATAAATGCTACATATTTATATCGGACTAGTTTACCTTTCATCTTTTAATCCATTTTATTATCTATGGATCTAAAGTATCATGATTGGAAAACTTTTTGTCAATAAAATCAAACTACCGGTACTCCTCTGACAGCAGGAGTTCCCTTTCTGGGGATCGACAGGCGGCTCTTCAGCAGAACTGCAATATTGTTATTTTAAAAGAAATACTTAATTGGAACGGTCTATAAAGTGTGCTTGGTTTGCAAGCACACTTGACTGTTCCAAAGAAGTATTTCTTTTTAAATTGCGCTATCGCAGCTCTGCTGAAGAGCCTCCTCATGTCGGCCTGACATCAGGAGAGAGAGAACTTTAGCGGCGAATATCTCTCCAACTGTAAAGGTTTGAGAGATAGGATTCGCTGCACATAATTTATTTTTCTTTAATATACAACAAAAAAATATTTTTATGGGACATTACTGTCCCTTTAATAAGCATGTATATTTATCCATGAAATTTGAATATGTTTCAGAGGTGTCTATGCTGTTAATGCTAAAAGGTTATTGAAATTATATATTTTCATAGGGAGATAATTATGTTGAGATGTACATCAAGGACTTTACATTTTGTTTTCTTTAAAATATGTGTAGTGAGCCTAGACCTTGAGTTGTATTTTTCTGTCTTCAGTATATATTGTTTATATATTTTAGACTTACCTTAACCACTTAGTGACAGCCGCGTTCGTACGCGGCTGTCACGTTAACGCCCGCCTAACATTTATTTTTTTTGTGTCAAAGAAGTCCTGAGTCTCCGAGCGGTGTGCAGCCGCACGGAGACGCGGACTTCCGTGACTTACCAGGTACGTCCTCTGTCACTAAGTGACAGTTTTCGCGGGACGTACCTGGTAATTCATATGTCGTTAAGGGGTTAATTATGGGTCCAAGAACATCTGGAATTTACCCAAACAATTATCCTTTTTTTTTTTTTTTTTTTAAAGAATAACTTTACCCAGTCGTCTGAACTGAATTTTTTCTTGGTGCTTTCTGATTTGACTCATTCGATCCTTTTAAATTGATGAGTGCAAAGCTGAATTTGAAATTCTTAGTAATTCCCAATTAAGAATCTTTTTTTTTAGTCTCATCGTACACTTTTTTTCCAGGTTTTATTAGATTTATGAAAGAAGAAGATAAAACTCACGCACTCAGATCCGTGTATTATACCAGCAGGAGACCTTTCAGGTGCTACAGGGACATATATCTGCAAAACAACAAGAAAAAAGGAAACCCCGCTGCACTAGCACACTGTAATGGCTACTCCACCTGGTTCACTCAGTCCCAAAATTTAACAGAAAAAAACTAAAACTTAGCATTTATTAAATGAAATATCTAAAATTTATTGAGATCTCACTCATGAGTATATTATGTTAAAATAAGTCTGTCATGTAGGGAACAAAAAGTATACTGCCTGGGCAACCTCTATGTGTAACAAATGATTTCTATAGATTCTTCCGCTGGGACACTTATCCGGCTTACCTCTATGTAGCAATTGACTTCTATAGATTGGTCCAAACCAGGATCTGGGTGTACTACCAGGGCACAAACCTATGTGCCCTAGATAGTATGTAGGTTAACTCAAAATGGTGTTCTCTTTCATTTTTATTATAATATTGGATAACCAGCTTTGATGATCCAATAAATATAGTTGGATCGTTACTCCTACTACTGTTTGGATGTTTAAGATAATGTGCTGTTATCTATCCTGTAGGTAGAAAAGATTCACACTAATTGTCAATAAAATTGAATCTAATAAAGATGTGGACTGCCAGGGCACTTATCCGGCTTGCCTGTATATGCAACAATACGTATGTAGTCAAATCCTGGAATACTGCCTGAATACAAGCCGGCTTGCCTATGATGCTACCTAAATAAATCTCAAATTTCTATCAATTCATAGTAATGTGATCTTTGAATATTTGAGATTAAAGATCCAGTCAGTATTGTTAGATGATTAACTCTACTGACATCAGGACTCATGTAACCAGCTTGTGGCCACAATCAGTTACTTGTCCTCAAAAAAAGGGAAACACACAAGAATCTAGCTAGTCTCTTAATACTATTGGTAACTCTCTAATATATCAGGACACTGTCCGGCTTGCCAATAAATTCTAATTCATTATCCTTTAAGACCACTAATCACTGTGTCGGACACCGGGGCACAATCCAGCTTGCCAATAGATTCAAATTTACCAGTATGCCGTCCAGCTGGTAGATTAGTACCTATACTGCTATTGCTAATACCCTGGCACAATCCGGTTTGCCAAAAAGCAAGTGAATCAATATTAAAAATGCCAAAGCATCATCTGGCTTGTCAGTCAATAAAGTGGGAGACTGAACATTCACACATACACTATTGATTGCTGTCTAGATTACCGGGGCATATTTCCTGCTTGCCAGTCCCTACAATTCTAGACTTAGAGGTCACTCACTCATTCTAAAATCAAAAAGTAAAATCATCATAGTATCATGCTCCAACAGAGCAAAAAATTGCAGCTGAATTGATGTTATTAGATTAACCTAAGTGATGCGCGTTTCGTCATTGCAACTTTTTCAAAGGATAATATCAGACTCTATGGCTCTCTCCAAGCCTCTTTTTAAGCCCAAATCCAGGGAGGTATTTCCTTTTTTATCCAATCATGAACAAGCAACAAGTAGTAGTAGTAGAGTTAATCATCTAACAATACTGACTGGATCTTTAATCTCAAATATTCAAAGATCACATTACTCTGAATTGATTGAAATTTGAGAGTTATTTAGGTAGAATCAAAGGCAAGCCGGCGTGTATTCCCACAGTATTCCAGGATTTGACTATATACGTATTGTTGCATATAAAAGCAAGCCGGATAAGTGCCCCGGCAGTCCACATCTTTATTAGATTCAGTTTTATTGACAACTAGTGTGAATCTTTTCTGCCTACAGGATAGATAACTGTACGTTATCTTAAATGTCCAAACAGTAGTAGGACTAACAATCCAACTATTTTAATTGGAACATCAACATTGGGTGTCCAATATTATAATAAAAATTAAAGAGAATATCATTTTGAGTTACCCTATGTACTATCTAGGGCACGTCGGTTTGTGCCCTGGTAGTACAACCAGATCCTGGTTCGGACCAATCTATTAGACTTGTGCGATTCAGATCGGCTAATTTCGGAACTCAGACGAATAAGGCATATTCGGCATCATTTGGACCTTCCAAAAGCTAAGGTCCACCCACAAAAAAAAAAAATCAGAATCCGAAACTGTCCTAGTCAGAAATTTCTGTGTAAATTTCGGAAATTCGGACTTCACTTTCCCACCTGAAACTATTACAATGTTGCTACATGCTACTACAAATAGACGGCACGGCGCTTTCCCGCCTGAAACTATTACAATGTTGCTACATGCTGCTAAAAATAGATCTGGTAAAACAGGCGCTTTACAGTACATGCAAAGTGCAGATATTAACCACATAAGGACAAAAGCAATTTTGGCATATTATATACCATTTTTTAAAGGGCAGAAAGGGCTTTAATTTGATGTGACATATACATATATGTGTGTATGATATATATACATATAAGTGTGTAGGGGTTTATAAAATACCCCGTCCTATCTCATTAGAGATTTAATATTATTATTAGTTTAGTTTAATGTATTTTTTATTTTTGTTTGTTTAATTTAAATTTTTTATTGAATATTTTACGTTGTTTTAAAAATTTGGCTGAATATTCGGACTATTGCTTAATTTTTCCAATTTTTTCCAAATGGGAAAAAAAAAATTAATCCAAAATTATTTTACTGAAAATTTTTGCCGTGCACAAGTCTACATTCTATAGAAGTCAATTGCTACATAGAGGTAAGCCAGATAAGTGTTCTGGTGGAAGAATCTATAGAAATAATTTGTTACACATAGAGGCAAGCCAGATGGTTGCTCTGGCAGCACACATTTTGTTCCCTACTTGATAGACTTAATTTAATATGATATACCTATTAGTGAGATCTCAATAATTTTTAGATATTTCATTTAATAAATGCTAAGTTTTAGGGTTTTTACTGTTAAACTTTGGGACTGTGTGAACCAGGCGGTGTAGCCACTACAGTGTTCTGTTGCAGCAGGGTTTCCTTTTTTCTTGTTGTTTATTAGATTTATGGCTCAAGTATCCAACATACGGATACATTTTCAACGACAGAATCAGACTTTCCTTTAGACCTATACTTTCTTTGGCTTTGACAACAGGTTGTATGGATTACTGTTTATACGCAGCTATTAATGACTTCATATCAACTAATTTAATGAGTATATCTTACATTTTTTTAATATTCTTTATTATACCATTAATCAGTATTAAACTAGCACAATAACAGCGCAGTAAGGTCAAGTAATACAATTTGACGCTTGTGAAGGAAAGTTAGGACTCTATTAAAGACACAGAGATGGATACATCCCCCCTAAATATATCCTCCCTATCATACTTTTTTCTATTTCCTCTACAGCTTGAATTTGATCTTCATGGAGTTTCAGTTTCCATTGGTTGCATGCATAATTCTTCTTCAAGTTTGTTCATTTGTGAAAGTCATGTCTCAAAGAGGATTTGAAAGGTGATTGATGATAGTTTAAAATCCCAGAATGGTTAATGAAGGGTCACAGACTATCAAGTTTCTTTTTTCTGTTGTAAAAACACAATGTTCTTCTTTGCTGCTGAGAGTCAGTAAAGAAAGATATTCTCCTGTGTCACACTTGACCTGTTTTCTGTATATAGTTATAGTAGTTTCATACTCCCTTCTCAATTTTAAAATAAGGTAATGTTAAAAAAAGTAAAAAACAATAATGTTTTTGGTTACAGGTAGTTTGTTTTCAGTACATAATGTAGTGAAAGAAACATATATTGATGGCAATATTTGAATGAAGAGAGTAACGGACAATAATAGTGAGAAGGAGAAAAGGTACTGATTGAGAGGATACATACAGTTAGAATTTCAGCGAAAATGAGTGACAATATGAAAGCTTGACACAGGGAAAGAGAACACTTATGGGCAAGCAATTTTGCGTATAGTTTTAATTCACCAAGGAAAATACAGTAATCATTTATTTTGTTTGAAACTTATATTACTGTGTAGGAATGATAAACTATCCAAAGACAGATCTGTGGATACCAGCAGTTCTAGGAATGGAGATTCCTGACCCTGGACCTTCAGATTTAATGGTGCCAATTCTGGGAGTACAAAATGATTTTAATAAAGGACACTTAATCCCACTAGCAGGAACAATGGAAGATTCTGATGGAAGAGGTATGCTAGTATTATACTTATATTACTTTAGCACCCAATGCAAAGAATGATGTCTATAACAATGGTGATATGGTTTCTGTCTGGGACTGTGAAATCAAAATGTTGTATAATCCCTGCAGCACTAAGTGCTATGTATCCTATAGTGGAGGCTGTTTTTTCTGCTGCATCAATAATTTAACATTGTATCACTGTCCCTGCTTTGACAGTCATTGACAGAAAGCTCTTTAGAAACAGAAATTCAGTGAGCATCCTGTTAGGTACATAAATGTTTAAAAAAAAATACAGGCAATGTAACTTTATTTTTTATGCAATTTATGGCGCATCACTGAATTCAGGCTTGAAAATTGCACAGCTCTTCACTTCTCATGTTCACTTTCAAATGTTCCTCATTTAAACCATAGGAAATAGGCATAAATATGACCATGTAGTATCAATGGCTTGGTGTATGAAATATAAATCATATTATGCAATTTTTCTACATATATGGAAAACAAAGGAGGCTATTTGCCATTTAACATATGTTTCTACATTTATTTAAGGTCTTATTCCTATTAAGCTGGGGGCCAAAACTATTGATCCAGTATCTGGGCATAGTAGTTTAGTGGTTGGAGCAAAAACAAATCCTTTGACAGGAGTTGTGATGCCAGTTGTACAGACATCAGGATTGACAAATGAAATTGATTACTATCTGGTAAGGGTTGCTGTTAAACATTACTGGATAACTTTTACTGATAGTGTTTTGGCATTTATTTTGCTATATATATTTATATATATATATATATATATATATATATATATATATATATATATAAAAAAAGGTTTTCTACCATAATATGTTTTCTGAATGCAGTTTATGTACATTTCAGTTGGAATCCCTAGAGAAAGAACTTACATTGAGAGACAATTTCTGGGAGAGTCAAAAGAATAAGGAAGAAGAACTTCTAAAAGATTTAAATTGTGTAACACTTTACATCCTTGATGTGGCAAAAGCAGGAAAGATACATAAGGTATTGCAATTCAGAAAACCTTGTTAAAATCATGATGCCACACATGCCATTCTCCACAGTTTCTCTGCAGTTTACATACTGTTACATAATTGGGTTAATCGTGATTATTCCTTTGATCCAGATTTCATATGGAAATATGCTCTAATACTTAGGCGCTTAAATGTCTTTGGCCACTTCACCTCAAAGAGGCTTTAACTTAACATAATGGATATGTAGTAATGTTGACTGGTAGTCTTACCACATATTATTTAAGTAATGCCTTTAGTTTGACATACACTTGACAAAAAAGTGTGTACCTGAATCTTTTGTGTAACGTCAAGTAAAATAGTGTAGTGATTTTGTTTCTTTCGTTTTTCTTTTCTTTTTATTATAGTTTTATGATTTTTTTAATTTGCATTTGGAATTTGAAAGAGATTATAATATAAAAAGGGAACTAAAATATTTTTTAAAATGTAACACTACTTTAATGGTACATCATATTTACAGATACAAAAATTATTTTTGAAAGTGTGTTAGTAGGAAAGAATTATTCTCTTCCTTTAGCATCTGATTTTGTTCACTCAGATAATGTGGTTCTTGTTCTTTAGTCAATTAATTTGAAGCCTTTTAACTAGGCATATCTATCATCTTAATACTGAGATTCCCAATCTCCCACCTAACAGTCAATTATATATCAGCTGTATGATTGATTGTTCTCATTAATTACTGGAAAAAGGTGGTAATGTGTTAGCCATAGAAAAAGCAGGAGACTGGCAAAGTAAAAACAATACCTTTATTGGCTAACTGGGTAGATCTAGGATGCAATCTTTTAAGACAACCCTTCTTCAGGCATATTTAGAATGAAGGCTGATCACAAAATGCATGACAGGTTATACACTCATGCAATTTGTTTCACATTTAAATAAAACATTTAAATATAGAAATACATTTACATATATTTAAATGTAAAAACAGTTTGCATGAGTGTATAACCTGTCATGTATTTTGCATTCAGAGTTCATTCTAAATATGCCTGAAGAAGAGACCTAGTTATTTTGTAAGCTTGCAACCTAGAGCTACCCATTTAGCCGATAAAGGTACCACTTTTACTCCACCAGTCTCCTGCATTAATTACTGACTTACACTGGTCATTATATAATGATGTTACATTGATTATATTTTGAGGGTTCTTTGGGTGGAGCTATAATATGTAGTTCACATAATTCATAGTATAAGTGTAATAATGACATCCTGTTCTTTAGCATATTTGTCCTTGCAATCTGAATAAGAATACCAGATGATACATACAATTGACAATATTATGATCAAAATACTCTACGCTGATTGAAAGGCACACTTTATTTGTATAAAGCACATTCATTCCTATAATGTATATGTATTATGGAAACTAGTATCTACTATTAATCAAAATATCCTCCAATTTTTGTCCAGCTTAATCATGGTACAAAAAGATATGAAGATTCAATGCTTGTCCAATACGTGTTCATTTTAGGACTCTACTTCATCGTTCCTTCTTCCTCCTACCATATCGCTATCAATCATCCTTCCACCTATCAAACTCTCTCCTTCCTCCTACCAAACTACTGTCGCTCATCCTCCATCCTTACAAACCCCATAATTTCTCTTACCAAACTTCCTCCTTCCTCCCATCAAACTTCTCTCACCCATCCTCCGTCCTTACAAACTCTATCCTTCCTCTTTTCAAACCTCTGTCACCCATCCTTCATCCTAACAAACTCCCTTCTAACAAATCTCTCTGTCATCCGTCTTGCTAACAAATCTCTCTCAGTCATCCACCCTCCCATAAACTCTGATTTGCCTTCTACCAAATCCCTCTTCATGACTAAGAGAAGTTTGTTAGCAGGGTGGATGACTGAGAGAGATTTGTTAGGAGGCAGGATGGTGTTTGGGCAGATAACTGAGAGAGGCTTGTTCAGCGGCAGGATAGTGTTTGTAGGGAGGGAGGATGACAGTGACATTTGGTAGGAGACAGGACAGAGTTTGTTAAGATGTAGGATGCATGATAGATAATTTGTACAAGGGAGTATGAATGATAGAGGTTTCTTAGGAGGCAGCATGAATGAGGTTTATTAGGAGGCAGGAGGGAGTTTGTTAGGATGGAGCATGGGTGACAGAGGTTTGATAGGAGGAAGGAGAGAGTTTGGTAAGAGAAAGGATGGAATTTGTAATGATGGAGAATAAGTGACAGTGGTTTGGTATGCGGAAGGAGGGAGTTTGGTATGTGTAAGAATGATTGATAGAAGTTTGGTAGGAGGAAGAAGGAAGGATGAAATATGGATGTCCTAATAAGTCCACTGTAGTCCAAGAATATTTCCCATTTTAAATGTGTTTTCTAATTTCTTCTAGATCAGAGTAAAGGACAAAATTGTATTACTGGAAGAATTGTGTCAATCACTTGAAGAGAATGCCTTGTGTGAAACCCAAAGAAGAAATGCTATAAACTTAAATAGTTTATCACTGAAATTCAGTGAGTTACCTTTTGTTGGTAAGCACATGTTATATTGTTGTTTTTCAAGTAAAATATGAACGCTCTTCTCTTATCAAATATGCAAAGTATGAATGTGATTATTCATCAAACAAGAGTTGCAATAAGGGTTAAACAATAGAGGTTAAAAACTGTAAAGATTATTTTTATAATACATATGCGCAGAATCCAGACATACTTAAGAAAGCAATTTAGCAAATGCTATTTCTTTTTAATTTATGAAATGTTTCCTTTGTCAAGCAAGAGAAATTCTATAAAGGAATAACACTGCTAAGGCCTTCTTTCCCTTGTCTATTCAAGGTGATTAAAACAAATCTGAAGACATAACATGATAATTGAGACTAAAAGTGTACAAATCAAGGTCATCCACTGATCTCGAGTATTTAACTACTTAAATGGTTTTCTAGGTTTCTGATTTCTTACGTTTCTTCTTATAATACTATCACTACTACTACTACTACTACTACTACTACTACTACTACTATACAAAAATAATTTACTACAGCTGAAAATGGACCTGTCACCTACACACCATCTCATCTAAATAAATACATCTATTTAAGCTGCTGATAACGTATACTGTTTTCCAAACAGGTTTATAATTTTAGAGATCTTTGATTTAGTAGTATTTGGGGAATCTTATCTCAGCAGAGTTCTTTTTTTTTTACTTTGTTAGATAAATCCTGTATAATTAATTGCATACATGCTCATAAAATCAGCCATCTCCACATTCTGAGGCTTCTAAAAAAACAGTTTCAACCAGAGGGTGTAATAAATTGATAAGGAGGAGCACTCAAATCCTTTCAAGATGGAAGACTTGGAAAGGTAATAGGTCCTCTTTAAAACATAAAAGAAAATGGTGCATCTTAGAAAATTCAGTTCATGTAGCAAAATGTTCACATATATTCACGGTTCATATGGCAGAGTTCCAGGCTTTCACTCTTACTCAAAGCTGATAGCTATTATCCAAATAATAAAAAGATCATCCTGATGAAAGTCTTAATATAAGATAATAATGAAGCTGATGGAATTAATTAAATGAATCATTAGTTCAGATGATGAAGATACATAGATGTATACATACAGGCAACATAGCCATCTTAAGTCCCCGGTGAATAAAAGGTAAAAGAATGCAATAAAATCTTCAAATGGGCAATTATGCTAGCTAAAATTAAAATTTTAAAAAGAGAGTACAAATGTAAAAGAACATAATTAGCAAAAAAAATTATCAAAACAAGTGCACACACAAAACAAGCATGTTCCGCTATCCAGTCATAATGAGAAAGGCATGAAATATCCATGTGCAAAACAGGAATCATCATGAGCACAAGCAGGAACAAAATCAGCTAATCCATGTACTGAAAGGCAACCCCCCAACTAGCACTTTGTCATGCAGAGGTCTAGCCTTGTGTATATATACACTTTGTGGTTCACTATCTGGGCAGTCCTTTCTGGGAACACTTGGGATTACAATATGATACTACAGTATGTAGTATGCTGCAAGAATCAATAAGATACTGTTGAAGGGAATGGAATATTTTGTTTGCTTACATTAGAAGAGAGGAATCTGTAGGAAGATATGATTACTATAAACAAATACTGTATATTCCAGGCCAATACAAACAACTTTCAATGTAAAAGGAGTCATACATTAAGGTGAGAGATAAGGAGTTTTGAACTGCAGCAAGTGAGAGGATTTTTTACAGTATGGGCAGCAAGGAGGTGAAATTTTTTTACCTCCTGAGACTGGAGATATACACATATAGGTATATTCAACAGCAGTGGCCCCTTTTTAGCTAGAGCAATATAGAGAAGTATGATAATCTATTTCAACACAGGTATATGTGAATTCAAGGAGCATGCTGATGTACAACTATGCATATACAGAAAAAAGGCAAAAGAAGACCACTTCTAGGCACTCACAACTTTTTATATAGAAAGTATCCTTATGTTACATTGATGATACCCTGATCATCTGTAATGGTAGTCAGCAACTTTTTGAAGAATTTACTCATAAACTGAATAAGAATTAATTTAATTTACATCTCACCTTTCAAATTGATGGTAATCAAGCAAAACTCTTAGATTTAACCATAGCCGGAGGTCCAGATAATATGATCATTACAGATCTATACAGAAAGGAAACTGAAACAAATTCAAATTTACACTTTTGCAGCTTCCACCTTGCTAATGTTAAAAATAATATACCAACAGGAGCATTCTGCAGGAACCTTTAAAAAATCAAAGTCTTGATATGCGTCATAGATTACGAGTAAGCGGGTACAGTAATACTTCCATTACGAAAGCTTATCATATAGAAATTTCTACTTCTAGCGCAAGTCTGTTAATTCCATGAATTACATTGCTGAGAATGCCTTTTTTTTCCTTTGAATTTTCGTAACTTTGCTTTTACTATAGATTTGACAATGAGATAGATGACAGGGAGGCAACGTTACTGCCGAATGTGAATTGGATAATCATTGATCCAGAAAGTATTTAAACTTCCATTTGATCAGTGTTCGGCATTTGCCTCAGAAGAAGCCCACTAAGTGGGCAAAATGCGTTAGGCCATGTTCAACGTGAGAGTCCAATTTAGTGAAGGGACAGAAAATAGATTAGAAATAGGAATTTGTTGAAAATTTGAAATCTATTTTAGTTTAGCAATGAACAGGAATTCAGTTTAGAGAATAAGACTTTTCCACCACTAGCACTTGCTTGTGACAAACAAAGCATTCGTGCAACACTTCTCCAATATACCCATTTGACCAGTCTATTCACACTTTGTTATGAGGTTTACGCAGCGGCCAACTTTGTACTAATGCCGACTGCATTTCCTTATGAGGAGGCAATATTAGAGGCGATTGTCATTGTACTACTGACAGTATGCATCTACAGCTCCAACTGTTGGACTTGGCATTTAGGTTAAAAGTAATGGTGCACATTTACATTTACTACAAATAGTGGTTTTGGACCTGGATCATCCCTTTAAGAATATAATTTCCTTTAATTGCTGAGCTGTTGTGAGATTGCTTCACTTCATAGTAATCTGATTATATTAGTGTGTCCCAGGATATATTCTGGACTGTCACGCTGAATAACGATATGTTTCCTTCTCTTTCTTTTTTAATATATTTTAAATAAAAGTTAATTTTTAATTTGTCACTATTGGAAGAATACACAAATATCACTCCTTTCCCTGGCCATCAGGTTACTTTCTATATATAAAAAGGTATGAGTGCCTAGAAGTAGTCTTCTTTTGCTGTTTTCTGCACTATATTATCACAACAGGGCACCACCCTTTCGCATAATTAATTAGTGTGAAGGGTTATCACCAAATATAATATAATGGTAGTGCTGTTGTGCTTTTCCTATACACATTTTCTTTTTCTTTGATATGCATATAACAGGTTAAAGGAACTAAATATTAATTAATTTTTCACAAATCAGCAGGAATTTTAGTATTTATTGCCTTTATATCTCAATTTAATATTTCAAACAAAGATCTCTGATTCATTTTCAGTCTGTTTCCCTAATATTCTGTCCCACAGCTGATGGTGAAGAAGAGAAGGAACAACAGCTGATATTTTCACTGGTTGTCAGGAAAATTATTGAGAAATTAACACAATTTACTGACAAGATGGAGCAGGAAGCAGAGAGAATACACAAACAACTGAAAGAATGGCAGAAGAGCAATGAGCAAAGTGTGGAAGATACTCTGAAAGCAAATCAAATAATGGTAAAAATCTAGAGTAACCCTATAAACCACAGAATTTGTGCCTCAATTGAATTCCTTTTTATATATGATTATTATTTATTGGCTTCAGGAGCCAAGTACTGTCCTGTTTGCATTGGTGGAGAGCAAATCATTTTGAAATACGTCATCTATGATTCAAAGGATTCTGGGGCAAAAAACTGATACATTTATATATTCCCCACCTTGCCATTGCTTTAAATGGGGCTGTTAATCTTTTGAATGAAATGAAGTTCTCCTAAATATCACAAAGCAGTGCATCAGAGACCACTCTACCATACACAAGGTTAAAAGTGCCTTTTTAATAAATGGAAATTGTTATTTATTCATCATGGTTCACATAGTTTGCCTGAGCATTGATCCAATTATTCTTAGCCCATCCTTAAAATATTCTGAAGATATCTTCAAGATCAAAGATTTCTTCTCCAACACTGAGATCTGTGGCCTGCTGTATAGAGACCTAAAAATAATTAGCCCTTCCCACATTTTGTAGGAATCAGTAGACTTGTGCATTCACTTTTGAATGAATTGAAATTTTAATGAAAATCACGTGTTTTGTGAGATTCAGATAAAAACAGCATACTAAGCAGAAGGTTACAAAGTCTCAGATTACCAAACATCAATTTCAGGGTTTTTGGTGAAAATTATTATTTCGCACCCTTTCAGTGGGGAACGTGGGAAGAGAAAGTGTGAAGAAGAGAGAGAAGTGATTAATTCCCAGAATAGCCATTACAATCCTGGCAGGAAGTGGAAGTGCAATCACCTTGGTTATGGCTGTGACTAATCATTGCTACAACATGTGAACATTTACTTTATCTGTGATGTGTTTATTATTCTGGCCAATCCTGTTTTTCAAAGCGATGTCCCTTCAGACTTATATAATCTGGATATACCAATTCTCCTTACATCATCTCATCTTTCTACAATGCAGTGCATTGTTGGAAGATACAAAACACACACAATTTCTTTCATCTGATTCTTGAAGTTAGAGTTAGGTTAGCTAGTAATTAATTAGGTAGGATAGTTAGCATAGCGGTAATAGCTAGGTTACCTAGTAAATATAAAAGACAGACTGATAGTTTAAGGTATATAATTCCGGCAACTACACCTGTTACTCCTGACTGTGTTAAGATCATTCAAATGTAAGTGCTCTGCACACCTGCATACAAATACTCAGACCAGTCAGACAATTGTTCACACTTAGGTGCACACAAGTTGTCAGGCACTGTGTGTGTGCACTGCAGCACACAGTGTTCCTTCCAGACTTCACTGATACAATTTTAAATACAGAGACAAGTATGGGATCAGTGGTGAAATTGTTTTAGAAATCATGTTTATTCAACTTCCGGTTGATACCAGTATACCTATTTTAACGAGACTCCTGTCATCGAGAAACATTGGTACAACTGCACTAGTGGTCTATGTGTTTCATTGGATCTCGATGAGAGTAGGTTGTTGTTGGTTGCAATAAAGTTCAGATCATGACGGTGTTAGTCAAGTTCCGGTCTCTTTATATTTCATAATGGTTTTATTCTGGAGTATATTGATTTGATCATGTGATGTTTTATGATGTATGCTCACTTTTGGATATTATAGTTTGCTGGTTTTTTTCCTGCTGGGATAGCGGATGAGGTTTTCTACGGGTCACAAACTTCTGGATTTATTAAAATTTTTTGGGTGGGTCACCCTATGATGTTATCACATATGAGCCTGTTAGCAATTTTACTTTCATGCCGAATCAAGTTCTCAGTATTTCCGGAGTATTTTATAGCATTTATGGTTTCTAGATCAAGAAATACTACTTCCAGTTATATAATTTCTGCATTTTTGTAAGGTATTATATATGGATACTATTTTATAATAAATGTTTCATACTCATTTTCTATTACTGGACACTTTTGTATCACAATCAACATAGTAAAACTTGAAAATCTTATGGTTTTGAAGCATTGTTCACTCAGCCAATGCACAAGCAGGGCGGGATATTTAAGGAAGGAAATGTTTGCTGTTGTTTAGTTTCATTTTCTCTTTGTTGTAGATTTGCATTTGGGCTTGATAAAGCGTGTATACTGTGAAACACCTTGATCATATGTGGCATATTGTATAACATCTACATTTTAAATGTTTTTATATTAATGTAATAGCTTTATTCAATTATTATTTTTTTCACATGAAGATCTGCAGCAGCACTTTCTTTTCCACAGCACCCATCTTGGTTACCTGAGCAGAATCAGGATTAATTTCTCTGCAAGCTTTTTCTGTTGAGATGTGGTATATGCCCCCTCCCAACCACCAAAATTTTGAGTAAACTGGTTTACTAATTTATATTTACCAGTTGGTCAGTTGTCAGGCACTACTGGGCGCCCCGTCTTATGTGTGCTTTTTTCCAGAAACTGGTGGATGGATTTAGTAGATCTTCTGGAATTTTGCTCATTGATGAATAAGCAAGTGCCAGATACTGTGCAGGAATTGATGAATCTGTAAATTTCTAGTAGGCAAAGGAATTATCTATCTGATTTCCTTGATCATATATCCATTCACCAAATGATGAATTCCATCTTAGATAGACACACAAACATTTTAAAAAAAGAAAAATAAACAATAAGCCCAAAAAAGCAGCTGTACTCCACATATCCAAAGAACCAGGAGTCCCAGGAGTCAGATGTGCATTTTCTAATCAGAACAGGAGAGTCCGGCAACAGTAAATTGCTACATAGCTAGTGACACATAAGCAAAGAATTCCAGCCTGCCTTTTTACAATGTTAATGTAACCTGACAGTTGACACTCTATTATTTTCTTGCAGATTATGCTTCATTTAATTGAGGAGTTTGAAGATCACATAATGAAAAGGCTAGCAGGAGTGGACTCTGCTTACTGCAGACTGGAATATGTGAGGGAATGTTCTAAACTACAAGGGCTTCAGGCTAAGGTACATAATAAATACATTTACCGTAAACATCTGACTTTTAGTTACAGGGAGAGTCACACTTTATTTTAACTTTATTTTATTTATTTAATGTTTAAGCATTGTACTTTTTCTGTCTGCCTAATGGAGGCTTACAAGTTCTTTTGTTAGAGTGGGAGCCCTTTCCCTGATTATAAAGCAGAGATGGTAGTACATTATAGCACTATCCCTTATGCCTAAACCAGCCGGCAGGAAAGAACGTATAGAGAGATTTCCCTCCAGCCATCTCTTACTTACAGAGTATAGAGCCCTTAATGTTCAGTATACTGTGAGTGTCTCCATATATGGATTCTTCTGGTTTCATGCCTGACCTCTAAAGGATCCCCACTGGAGCTAAGACATAAGCCAGACAGCTTCCTCCTAAGCCCAAAGGTCCCTACTATGGCTAGCACTGAGCTGCTTGGTTGGCCAGATGTGCAGTCAAGATTGCAGTCTAGTAGAAGGAGATAGCAATCACTGTATCTGTAAAGTATTTATTAGCAATACATGTAAGAATGGTCAACTATTCTAATATGTTTTGTGGATATACATGTTGGTTAAAGATTTACTAACATAATGATTGCTATCTACATTTATGAAACTGTTCTCTGGACTGCATATTTGAACAATACTGCAGCTTAGAGAAAACCGTAGTGGGAAATTTGGGGGTGACATGTGCTGGTGCAGGAGGAATCTGCCTAGCTCATCACACAGCTCCAGAGTTATCACCTAGAAGTCAGACGTAAAATCTATGGGATATAAATATGGAGACACTCATAGCAATGACGGTGATGAGGGATTGGTCTTTTATGAGAAAAGATGACTGGAGGTAAAGTGCTGTATAAGCAGGAGCAGGTTGCCTAGCATAAGTTTAAGTTCCAGGGGGACAAATTTCACAAGGGGCATCAGCATTTCGGCACCCAAAGGGTAACATAGTAAAATAGTAAATTAGGTTGAAAAAAGGCACAAGTCCATCATGTTCAACCTTTGCCTCATAACCCAGAGAAATGAGAATTATATAAGCTTTCCTGCTGTCAGGTAAGTTAGTCTTTATCTGAACTTCCAGTTTTGCCTACTAATACATAGTATAACTCTGTATGCTCCTTCTTGAAAGAAATATATCTAATCTTTTCTTGAATGTATCCATTAAGTCTGCCATTAACACATCCTTGGGCAAGGAATCCCACAAGTTAACAGACCTTACAGTCAAAAAACCCTTCCTCTGCTGAAGTTGAAACCTACTTTGCTCTAATCTCAAGAGGTGACCCCTGGCAAATAAAGCTAGAGAGAGAGAGAGAGAGAGAGAGAGAGAGAGAGAGAGAGAGAGAGAGAGAGAGAGACACACACACAGAGAGAAGATGAGAAAGGCTTCCACAGTTTTAAAACAATGTTTAAACATTAACTGCACTAACTGATGTGTTAAAAAAAGTACATAAAAGTACATTGTGTGGGACAAGGCAGATAATCCAGAAGTCTGATTTCTATATCAATTATGTTTTGTTTATTTCAACTGCAAAGTCCCACTCTCTATTGCATGAGGTGCATGAATGGGTAGGTGTTGAGAAATGCATGTAAATGTGCTATATAATGGTATAAAATAATCTAAATAATCTTATAACAAAACTATTACTTTTAGTCTTGTTTATTAGGGACAACACCTTACTTTCTCAATCAGCAAGCAGCACATTGGAATGTGACTGGGACAGAGGTTAAATATGTTGGGCAGAATTTGATTCCAATGTTGAAGTATCTCATTCAGATTATGGAAGACAACAAAAATTCATTATTATCTGAGGTGCAAGCTCCGGTTTCAGGTAAAACTTCAAAACACTAGATTTTGCAGTTGAATACAAAGAGCCAGTCAGATCAAAAATTATATTAGCGCCTTACTAGCACAACTAAAATATTATGCTTACAGTCACCCATTTTGGAGAAAATTTGCAAAAGGGAAAATGACTAAACACATGCATTACCATGTACTTAATCTTGCTCATTTTGATAAATTAAAAGGCTTTTATAATATATTACTAGTTCTGCTCTTATGGGAAACCCAGAGCTGCACTGTGCAATTATAACCACAAAAAATGGCTCCTGTCAGCCGTTTGAGGGTTCCCATGGGAACAGACCACCCACAGCATAGTTGCCCTTTAAACTGTACTTTATCAGTGAGGGAATACAAATCAATACTTCTACATTACATAATTTTCAGGATTGCATATCCTGTGTAAGGAAAATAACAAGTAGAACGAGAGTGCTCAGACTAAATAAAGACAAAGATACAGAAGAGAAGTGAAACAGAAAAATATACCAGAAACAAATGGTACATTGAGCTGATCACTTCAACTCTTTAATTAAGATAGAAAAGAGGGACAATAAAGGGATGGAAACAGAGGAGACAAGTTATAATCCTAATGTCTGAGTATAACATTGGACTATGTGTAAAAATAACAAGAAAAAAGGAAAAACACTCCTATAAAAAATATATTTTACTAAACAAAGTACAAAAATGCAGAATATACAATAATAATATAGTGTAAAAACAATGTTATATGTATTAAAGCAGTGATAATAGATCACAAAATAGAATTTATGAACCTGTCACACTGCTCAGATTAATAGAATCCCCTCATCCCTTGCATATAGGACAGTTTCCTATCCAAAGATAATGATGTTATCGCTTCCTGTATGTGGTAATAAAATATCAGTGCAGATAGCATGCCATTAGAGGTGGGAACAATCCTCCGGAAAAAACAAATATGCATATGACTCTAAGTAAATCAAACTTTGTGTGTAGTATCGGGCAGAGACAAAAAGATAGATGGCAGTGTTCCAGAGATTCTGTTCATTTGAGGAGTGTGACTGGTTCATATATTCCATTTTGAGGACTATTATCATAGTTGTAGATATATATTTATATCCTTGTTTTTACATTATATTGTTATGTTATATTATAACATTTGTACTTTGAACTTCTATTTTTAGTTAAACATTTATTTCTAAAGGAGTGCTTTTCCTTTCTTTCTTATCCTGTGTGAGTCAGATTTTTGTGAATTTCCAAGACATTCACAGGCATTTCTATTTCTAGGGATTATCTGTTACACTACATGTGAGGAGTGGTGGTGAGCAAAGTATGAGATATGACCTTACCTAGAAAATCGGCACATGTGAGTGTGTGGTTCACTGTGAAAATGTCACCAATAGCACGAGTCATAATAGCACATTTAAGAGGTCATGAGCATCAAACTGGCACTCTAAAATGTTACCATGTTTTAACACATGCTATAACTTTGGCAACATTTTCATTGTAAACTGTGACACTGTGCAGCTGCCAGGTTTTTATGGATATGTAGACATATTCATGTTTTTTCCCATGTGATTTGGACACTGATGCTCATGCACATATACACTTGATGTCATGTCCACACACAAATACACTAGAGCATGCATGTTTGCACATGCATACAACCAGGCAAAAAATATGCACACACATACATACTATCATGTGTGCACACAGACATATATGAGCACACACATGCACATAAATACACTCAGACATGCATATACACACACACACACATGCATTCTAGTTGTTATATCAATCACCTAAGACACCACTGTATCATACAGCCCCTTGGACATGGACTCAATAACTTGAGAGACGCCCAATTTTGAACAGCATCATTTTAAAGGCGACATTTTGATGCCTGCAGTGTTTTGAATGCCCCATTTTGAGGGTCGCCATTTAGGTGCCACCATTCTAATAGGATACACAAGTGTTAAATAGGAATCAAATTAATAAATTTATGGAAATGTTTCTGAGACGCCACTGGAAATAACCCTTTTGATGGTAAAGTTGTCATACTGCAAATTAATTAGTTGGCAGCATCTTTAACCCCTTGAGGACTAGACCAGGTTGCAAAATATTGCTTCCTAAGGTCCAGAAGGGGTTAATATTAAAAAAAATAGTTTACCAACTTCCATCAGCATAATGTATCTGGTATGTTTTATGTATTAGGACCAAACAACTTTTGGGCAGTGCTCGCTTATGTTATTATGTATTATATGCTTCCATACCACAGTTTACATTAGTTTACTGTATACTTTACATATTTCCTCTTGTATTATATGTTGGTCGATTGAATACTCAAAGTGCACAAAACATACTTTTTGGGTGCATTCATCATGCTGTGGAGACAGCTGTGTACCTGATATTCTGCAACATGCCATGATCATTGATAAATATCCACCAGATATGTATCAATGAAGTAGCACATTTCCTGGGGTAGTGGATACAGGAATAAGACAGCAATGAATATGAAGCAAAATGAGTATGAAAAAAACTCTATTTTGCCAGCATAATCATGCAGTTCTGTAGCAAACCAACTGTTCAATAGCTAAAAATTCCAATTTTTTTATTTGTGATTTTACCCGCTTGAATGATTAAGTGGTCTCCAACTATTTGAGAAACAATGCAGTAGAGACCATTATGCATTCAAGGGATTATATACCCCATTCAAATTCATGGGTATTTTATATAGTTGGTTTGGCCCTGAATTGCTCCAGTTTTTCTTAGTAAATCTGTATTGGTGTATATTAGACACATTGACAAACATACACTTTGCCAGCTAAATGCTGATATAAAAAATAGCTTTTGACTGTGGCATATTCTTGTAATGGCACTGATTTGTTATATGGCCACAAATAAAACTGCAAACTGTCTAACATTCCAAAAATATAAAAAATATTTTCTAGCTATTTAGCCTGTTTAGGGGGGAATGTATGAATCTACTCATGCCGATCATTTTCTTATATTTTAATGAAACATCATGCTCCTGCACCTATGCTGAGGAATCAACATATTATAGAATACTGGTACAGACAATTCTTCCCTCATTAAAGGGATAGTAATACTTAAATATTACTAATCCCAAAATTGTAGTACTAAAAAAAAGAAATTAATTACCCCCGGTGACATCTCTCAAACCTTTATGGTTTGAGAGATATTCACTTGCAAAGCTCCCCCCTCCCTCACCTTTCCCTGAAGTCAGCGTTGTAGCTGACTGCAGGGGAAGCCTGTCTTAGGATCATCCGGCGGCTCTGCAGCAGAGCCGAGATTGCGTTAATAAAAAAAGAAATCATTCACTTAAAAGGTCTTCTACGTGTGCTTGGTTTGAAAGGCTTCCCCTGCAGTCAGCTACAACGCTGACTTCAGGGAAAAGTGAGGGACAGGGGGAACTTTGCGAGTGAATATGTTTCAAACCATAAAGGTCTGAGAGATGTCACTGGGGGCAATTCATTTATTTTTTTTTTTTAGTACTACAATATTGGGATTAGTCATTTTTAAGTATTACTATACCTTAAGGGCTGTATATTCAAAAGAAAAGTGGAGAAGTTATGGAGCAAATCATTTGTACTATAGGGGGTAACTGAAAAAATTCTCACTGGTGGGGCAGAGCGTACTGACAAGGAAGATGGACGTGTTATGATCAGCTCCGAGGCCGAGACACTATATCTAACTATCTAGCTGCTTTCATATTGTTTGTTCCTGCTGCTTTCTTTATGGAAGACTTTCTTTGTTCCATCCTAGATGCTTCTAATGACGGAAAACCCAACCTAATATAGAGAAGACGTTGATTCTATTGCATTTCTACCTGTGTGCCATACAGACCGAGTGCCACAGTTGAGCAAAATGGTGGCTGGAGCTCCTTTGATGTGGGAGGACATTGAGTATCTGGCAACCAGGGAGGATCTCTGGACCTTGATTCTGGAGCTTAAAGACGCAGTTCGGGAGGAAATGGTGATTATGCAGTCAGATTTCGGGCACCTGAGTCTGTCACCCTCAGCACTGGAGCGTGGTCCTGTCGACCTGGTTCATCATCGTGCACCCTTGGAACGCATGTTGTGCCAACAAGATATGACCCTCGATCACCTTTTGGATCATGTTGCCGAGCTGGGATGTCAGAATGGGGGAAGTGACCTGCGCATAAATGGCTGGCTACCCCGGTCTTTGCCCCTACCGACCACCTGATAGTTATGGGGGCTATTCCATGGCTGTTATGCTTCACTGCTTCACTAATGTTGGAGGTGTGTGCTCTTTTGTTTCCTGAATTCAGGGCTGCAAAGAATGGATGGGACATTTCTCCCTGGGACCCAGGGATCCGTGTCGCATAGCACAGCTGAGGCTCTTGGGGTCTTCTCATCTATTTCCCCTGATTTGTTATGGACCCTCTGCAAGTGAACTATTCGGTGGCCCTTGTACCCCCTTGTGCAATATATTACCCTTAGGGCTAGTGTTTCAGTGTCAGGGAGCTATGGGGTGGCCCCCTAGGGCCCGGGGGGTTATCCCTGGTTTGGACGATGCCTCATTGGCTTACTGGATCTTTAATACTTACCATTGGGGGACTGTGTCTCAAGCTGCAGGAGGTTTTGTTTGATTTGGCTGCTGTGATATCCTTTGCTAGCTCTTAGGTACTGACACTTTGGAAATATCTACTCTAATGTATTTATGTGGGCACCCATATTCTGATGCTTGAGTATCTCACATTGGTCACTCTCTGGCACCTTCGGGACATTGACTGTTGTATTCTACTTTGTTTCAGTCTCTGTCCACGGAGACCTTGGGGGTGATTGCCTCATCCTCCTTTCGATATTGTATTAGGATTATTGTGTTAGGATTATAATTTTTGTTTAGTCTACCAGAGTAGGAATATTCTGTTTTGCTGGGTCATCCTCGACTATTTATTTCATAAGATTGGGTTAAACTGTTTGCTATCTATTTGCATATACATTTCAGCTCTAGTGGATCAGCAGTTGCTTGCATATATAAAGTGGGATGGACTAGTGTCTCGGCTCTTTGTTAACTTTAACTCAGGTTCCAAATTTATTCTTTGTTTCCCCCCCAGGACCTCTTGGAGGTCTCAACATGAATACCAGATAGAGTGTCGGGTTTAATACCCTGTCACTTTGTCCACGTTTGTTTTCTTCTGCTTCTTTTTCCATCTCTTTCTTGCTATTCTTTTTAGCATCTGCAATGTTGTGGCCTTCACATCTTAGCTTATTCTGTTACTTGGCTGTTATCCTTTACCTTCTTCCTCTTTTACCCTTTGGCTGCTGCTGGGAATACTCCACTTCCCCTGCTTACTAAACTTAGAGGCTGGTCTCCAGGCTCTTTCTTTTGAGTACTTAGCGATATAAGCGCCTCTGGCATATTATGTATGAATATGATTGTTATTTACAATCCTTTCCTCAAATAGAATGTACAAATAGCTTTGTTCATGCACTTTCTCTTTATCTTAATATATTACCTAATGCTATTACTCATACCTCATATTTACTGTGTGGTATCTCAGTTGTTGAGTCTTTGTGCTATATTCTTCATATATGTACAGTATATGTTTCTGGAAGATTGTGCACCTGCAACGCTTTTATATCATGTATGTTTGCATTATTCTTTCAATAAAGCTTTTAAAACTTAAAAAAAAAGAAAAAGAAAAATTTTCATTGATTTAAGTGAGGATTTTAATACCTTGGATACTTCGGAGACCTCTCATGCATTCTAGGGGTTAATCATTTGATTAGCAATACATAGCGTAACCCTCTGGCACTCAAAGAGTTAAAATCCCCATTTAAATTCCTAGGTAAATAGTTTGCCTCAGAACTCCTCCACTTTTGTTTTGAACATACGTCCCTTTAATACCAGCAGGCCTGGACACCACACCACCATATAGCAGGCTCAAGAAGAAGGAGGAATTTTACACTAATTTACCCTGCTTCTTCCTAGTACTTGTCAATAAACAAGGAGCAGTGGAATGGCACAACCAAAAATGCCCATATACTTTCCCACTGCCCTCTTTTTGGCACAAACTGAGAAAAGAGGATCTTTTTTGGTGTAAATGGTGTAGGTTATAAATGTTAGGCAGGCAAAGCAGACTAATATCAGTTCCTAAGCCTATTATGGCTCAGAAATGCACTCATACATCCCCCTGATTAAACACACCCTTTAAGGTAACAAGCATGATTATAATATATACATTGGGCCTATGTATAAAAGCAATATTGAGCAATTCTGAGGGAACCAACTGCCCTACCGGGGACAAAAAAAGCTTTTAATTTATTTTAAAAGGGGGTTTTAATCCCTTGAATGCTAGAGAGGTCTCCAAACCATTACTTCACAAGGCATTGGAGACCTCTCTAGTATACAAGGGATTAAAGAGGACAAAACAAAAAGTTAAGAGAACCATGCAGATTTCTTACATTCAACTTCCACTTGATCACTTTCTCAGGAAGCTACTCAGCCTCCTCGGATCTATCACATTAACTGGGCAACCCCAGGTGTGTCTTACACTCTCTTCACACTTTTTCTCTGGCCTTCGTGACTTAACTGTAACACATTCTGTCTGCTTCAACTCCAAGCCATTCTTTCCCCTCCTGGGTTTTATCAGTTTACACAGTGTAGAAGGATACTAGGCAGTGCTATCTTTCATATAATAAATGAGCTTAAAAGAACTCACAATAAATGTATTAAAATGTATTGTTTAAAATGTACCGTAAAAATAAATTATATAGGTATACAAATAGCCCTATAGATTTCTCATTATCTCACTTTTCATAAGGGACATTAATTCAGTCTTACCATTTGGCTTCCCTATATAGATTCCAAGCAAAAATATTAACCCTTTAAGTTCCTGAGGGGTATGCGTGGTGTACCCCTCTGGCACTCAATGGGTGAAAAATTCCTGCCAGAATTCCATTGGAGAATCCATCCAGCTTCTCCTTTTTTTCTTCCTCCTTATCTCATTTTTCTAAAAGTAATCCTCTAAATCAATTCATCTTTTTTCCCAATATATACTTCATTCAAAGGATGCCAGTTGCACCTTCTGTAAATCCTAACACACCATCCACATACAATACATATTTTATATAAAAATTTTCAATGTTTTCATGTTTGGAAAGCATATGATGGCTTTTGGAATGATACAATTAAGAAGACCCTGTAAAAAATAGAAGGTGGAGAGAACATAATAGATACCTACACTGAGGGTTACCCTGTGAATGTGACATATTTAAGTAGGGTGGTTAGCATAGCTGGGAACTCTCTGGTTTTCATTCTGCATTACCAGGCCTCTGGGGCAGAGGCTGATTCTCTGGGGTATGGGTAGTTTCTATTGAAACTCTTCCCACCCAGTTCCTCCTACTTCCGTCCCACTTCTCCTCCTTCCCCAGCCTATTCTAGGCACTTTTTGCTAGTTTTTGAAGCCACACCCCCACTCATGATTAGGCTCTGCTGACCTTTGATGTGAATTGAGGCATTTATCCTACCCAACAGCACCACAGGACTCCCCCTCCGCGGAGTCCAGAATAAAAAGTTCCCAGGTATGGTGGTTAAGTTAGCCTTATCAGAAGTGAACAGGTGCAATTATGGAGGATTGAGTGTGGGGACTGTGACTTTTAGTTATAAATCCTGCACTAGGAGGAATATTGCTTGGCTCTTTTTGATTTTTGTTTTAAGCAGTAAATTGGGATGAGAGGCCAACTACTTCAGGAGCTAGCAGCATTCATTTCTAGTGGTCTAGAAAATCTAGACTGTATATTGGGGTTGTCATTCTTTGTAGTCTAGTACTGCAAATAATTGATATTTATATATATATATATATATATATATATATATATATATATATATATATATATATTACTTTTTTTAAAAAGGTAAATATACAAATTAGTCTGTTTTCAAGTGTTATTTGATTTATTCCTCTATATTTTCTACAGGTTACTCTTCAAGGAGCACTTTAAAAGCATCTGCAGCAAATTCAGACAACTTTAATGAGACACAAAACATGGATAAATCTAAACATACAATATATGTTCCTTGGTTAAACAACTCCGAATTATTTAACAAGCATCAAGGTTATTTGCTGAGGTGAGTGAACCGGCTTATAATTTTTACTGGTAAGAAGACACCTCCAGAATTATAATACAACATTTTCATTAGACATCTTGCGCTCCCATGACATATTTACTAATGTATGCATGCAAGTGTTTCAGAGGCAGTACCATTAGACAGTACTGGAAAATGGCTAGGGTTCTTAATTGTGAGGTAAGCTTCAGCATTGTTGTGTGCTGTGTTGTTGTGCTGTGGCCATATGCTCCTGGTTTATGGTTTCTGGCTCATTTACCAGATTCTATATATTGTAATAATATCCAGGTTATACGCTAAGCTGGCCAGTTTATATGACATTTTACTGACCAGATAATATTTGTGTTTGTCTGTTGCAAGTTAATGGTATTTTCTGTGCCAAGGGACAGTGGAAGGGTCCGAGGGAGGGGTAATATGAGTCATGGGATGTGTAGACTTGGGTGGAGCTCGTGATGACTAGGGTTCCTTTCCTAGAGGTGCCTGACATTAAATCTAGACATGTTCAGAGGCACATAATGTAATTACATGTACTTTGTTATACATCCTTTTCCTTGCAAAGACGTTTGCACCTTGCACATAAGAATACTGTTACATGGTATAAACCCAGTCATGACTGCAGCTGGACTTAAATCGGACCTGCTTACTAATTCTTCATACAGAACAAAGGTTTCAAACCCTATGGGAAGTATTCAGTAAGCTAAGGTGTAGAAGTTCTGGGACACACCAACTGCTCCATAGGAACACATGAAAATTCCACAAATTTTAGTTGAACGAAATAGGGGTTTTGGCCCTTAAGTACCAGAGAGGGCTCCAGCACATTGTGAAGCAATACACTGTAGGCGTCCCTGGCAGGCAAATGGTTTAAAGCCAATTTTACATCAGTATGAATTTTGGAGAGCTGTGTTGATTTCAAGGAGATCAAAAGGGTTTTTTATAGCAACAGGAAATTGCATTTTTCCCTTATGGTGCAATTGGTTTACTCTAGAATTACTGCACTTGAGCTTCCTGAATATGACCCTAAATGTTTTTCTTTTTATGTGTTCTCGATTGTTTGAAAAGAAACCAGTGTTGGTCTGGAAGCAACATGTTGGAGACCCCCCAAGCATCAGAAGAGTTAAAATTCTACCTATAACAAATTATACTGACCTGCAGAGCTGAGTGGAATTATTAGACAGTGCACTAATTAGAAAAGAAAACCTATTATCATACAGGCAAATATTTATGAATATGCCAGAGCAGCAGTATAGCATTAGTATCTAACAGGTATGTACTGCATATTATGATCTCTATAGTGCATACTGACAGGCACACTCCACCAGTGTTAGTCTTTAATGCCAGCAAGTCCCATATGCCTGCACATCAGCATGCAAAGGGAAACTGACAACTGACAGCACCAAAGTTGTCTACACAAAGTCAATACATGGAGTAGAATTTTGCATGACTCGAGGATCGGACTGAAATGGTCACAGGGTGCCCTCTTTCCTCCCCTAGGCCCAAGTATAAAGAGCTTAGTAAATATTCATTAAGCAGATGCAGGGACTATACAACAGCTCCAACACCTGATTTAGTTCAGAATTACAGTTGTTTATTCACCTCACAGTCTAGGAGAAAAAATTGTGAACAATTGAACAAAAGAAAGAAAAAAAATAAAAATCCCCAAGCTTCCATTAATTTAAATGTGGTTTTACCCTCTTGAATTTTAGCACTCAAGTAGTTAAAAGATTCATATTTTCCCCCATGGTGTACTTGGCTTGTTCCAGAATTGCTCGATTGCCTAGTGTAGCACCTTCAGGTGCTAACTTAGCTGCACAGAATATGGTTGAACGACATACAGTGGGCATCTCATTAGATGTAAGATTTGTTACTGCTTAGTTACAAGGCAACAAATGGGTTGTAAAGAAATGTGATTCACTACTTTAGAAACTGACCATTTGTCTGCAAGATACATGTTGTGAGGAATCACAAATAATCTCCTGTAACACTTGCTAAACCTGTACATAAAAATGCCCTAAAGTACAATTTTGCCTCAATTCTATACCTCTCTTACTACTAGTGTTGAGCGAGCATGCTCGGCCGATGCTCGGATCGGCTCGAGCATCGCTCTGCTCGGCACATGGCGGTACTCGTACGAGTACCGCCATGTGCTCGCCCGGCATGTTCGGGTGGCGGGGATCTGTGCCGAAGGAGGCACAGATCTGAAGACGCTCCGCTGGACCACCAGGGACTGGAGGTAGGGGGCATTGCGGAGATGAAGGGGGCATTGCGGAGATGAAGGGGGCATAGCGGAGATGAAGGGGGACATTGTGGAAGAGGGGCATAGCGGAGATGAAGGGGGACATTGTGGAAGAGGGGCATAGAGGAGATGAAGGGGGACATTGTGGAAGAGGGGCATAGCGGAGATGAAGGGGGACATTGTGGAAGACGGGCATAGCGGAGATGAAGGGGGACATTGTGGAAGACGGGCATAGCGGAGATGAAGGGGGACATTGTGGAAGACGGGCATAGCGGAGATGAAGGGGGACATTGTGGAAGAGGGGCATAGAGGAGATGAAGGGGGACATTGTGGAAGAGGGGCATAGCGGAGATGAAGGGGGACATTGTGGAAGACGGGCATAGCGGAGATGAAGGGGGACATTGTGGAAGAGGGGCATAGAGGAGATGAAGGGGGACATTGTGGAAGAGGGGCATAGCGGAGATGAAGGGGGACATTGTGGAAGACGGGCATAGCGGAGATGAAGGGGGACATTGTGGAAGACGGGCATAGCGGAGATGAAGGGGGACATTGTGGAAGACGGGCATAGCGGAGATGAAGGGGGACATTGTGGAAGACGGGCATAGCGGAGATGAAGGGGGACATTGTGGAAGAGGGGCATAGAGGAGATGAAGGGGGACATTGTGGAAGAGGGGCATAGCGGAGATGAAGGGGGACATTGTGGAAGACGGGCATAGCGGAGATGAAGGGGGACATTGTGGAAGAGGGGCATAGAGGAGATGAAGGGGGACATTGTGGAAGAGGGGCATAGCGGAGATGAAGGGGGACATTGTGGAAGAGGGGCATAGCGGAGATGAAGGGGGCATAGCGGAGATGAAGGGGGACATTGCGGAGATGAAGGGGGGCATTGACCAGGCACCCTCCCCTCATCAGAGCAGGGGGTGCCTGGTGTAATGCTCGTGTCGCCCCATTCAATTCAATGGGGCTCGGGTGCTCGGCCGATCACTCGAGCCTCAGGGGGTGCTCGGTCAGAGCACCCGAGCACCCGAGCATCGGGGTGCTCGCTCAACACTACTTACTACAACTACAAGTCGTGTACGTAAACCTGAGATAAACTGTAGAATTTGGAGATTTCAATCCCAGACTTCAAAAAAACATAATTTTGCACTTTTTGAATGTAGTTATTTTTAATGTTAAAGTAGATAATGTTGTCTAATTGTCTCTCTCTTATCTAATTGTCTCTCTGTTGTATCCTCCTGGATGTCCTCCCACCGTTTAAAACTAAATCAGTAAAATTCCACCCTTCTCCAACCATAGAATTAAATTCAAAATACTGGTGCTAAATTACAGAGCCCTTTCTAACACTGCACTCTGCTACATTTCATCTCTTGTTTCTAAATACATTCTTACTCGTTATCTTCACTCTGCACAGGATTGCCTTGTCTCTGCATCTCTCGTTGCATCCTTTCATTCCTGCCTGCATGACTTATCCCTTACTGCACCTGAACGCTTGAATTTCTTCTCCCATCCTATCAGATTCTCCACCCAGCTTTTAAATCTTTTTCCTATACTGTGCCCCCATATCCATTATGAGCAAGACCAGATCAACAACCTCTGGAACCCCTACTAACTCTTTTTTTCCCTTTCTATATCATTCTCCCACCTACAACCCCATCAAGAGCCAGGACCTCATTACTCACACAGAACCTTTTTCTCCCAAACCTACCCACTACTTATCGGGTCCACTGCATTGAAAAACACTTCTATCCCCCTCCACTGACCTGCAGTTCACGTGGCAGGAGACATGTATACCCCCCACAGTATTGCACCTTCTATGTCCCAACCTTCCTCTAGACTTTAACCTGTCACAAGCAGGGCCCTCTAATGCTTTTGTTTTCTATGTTCCATTTGTGCTGTTTTACATCTCTGTATGCCTATTCCCTGTTGTGTAGTGCTATGGAATAAGTTGCCATTATATAAAAAAAGGATAATAATAATTATAATGTTTAATAGAAACAACTGCCTAGATAGAGGTCCTTCATAAATATGAAAGATATAGCTGTTTATATATACACACAATAAACAATAGACTGTAAATGTCTGAATGAGATTAGCCATAGAGACAGAGAGAGTCCTAAGCCCCACCCATGATTCCAAAGGGCCATGAAATCAATTTTGAGGGAGTAATGTGTCTTTGTTGAGCTACAGACTATAGCAGAGTTCAAATGACAACAAAATCAGCAAATGACTAGTGTTTGGAAAACAAATTGCAAAGTCATTCTATTATTCTGTTTAATTGCCACTATTTCAAAGGAATAGTTCCCCTTACTAACTTGTCCTGTAATGGCCTCACTCCTCCTCATTGTTGCTCTGTGGCTGCCAGAACAGAACAGTTTAAAACAAAAAGCTAGAATAAGTATTTTTGGAGGGTGGGGGGGTGTAATCATACAAATCATGTCAAGATTGATGCTCCCAATGAGGTGAGAAACTGGACACGTGATAATTCTTATTTAAGTAATAATCTTATTTAATTACCGAACATTATTGTAATGCTATTATAATAAAACAAATGTTTCCCTTTAATGTTGCAGGTTTCTCATGGAGAAGCAGGCTGGGGAACTTGTTCACCTGGAACGTTTGCTAGTGACAGAAGCAATTAACAGGATTTGGAACTTTTATGAGACCTATAAACTGAATTTAAATGGAAAGATAAAAGAAAACCTCTCAAATTTAGTTTATGGCTCTCATGATCAAGATAAACAGCATACTTTACAGCTTAGCCCAGGAAAGGTGATTCCATTTCTTATATATTCTTATATTATATGACAGAGATTCTGTTTGATGGTGGGGATTTGACTTAACCCTTTAAGGACCAGAGTAGTATATGAGTTGCACACTCTTCTGGTCCTTAAAGGGTTACTATATGTTATCACTTCTCTAACAGTGCCAAAGTTCTCATCCAAACAGTAGCACCAATGTTTGTGTTTTGTGAAAATAGAAGAAGAAAACAATATTGGCAGTGTAATTAATATGGAGGATTCTCTTTCCTTGGCAGTTATTTGCTTTTGGCACAGTCATTTGATGCTGTCTCCTTATTGTATCTCCATGAACTGTCATGCTGTCTTTCTGGGAACATAATGTTTTGAATATCAGGTTAAGCTTTATTGCAGGGTGTGACATTATGTAATAAGGATTAAGTACGCTTAAGTTTCTGAAAGAAGAAAATATCAACCAAAAATGAAAGAAAATGGAGAAAAAAAAATGAGAAGCAATTCTTGTGCTGCTCACAAAATACCCATTGATTTAATTGGGACATTTAAGCTCTTGAATGCTCTTTAGCATTCAAGGATTCACCTCTTTGAGTGACAGAGTGGTACGCAATGCATTGCAAAGCAATGAGTTGCGTAACCCTCTGGCACTCAACGTGTTGTAAAAGCATAATGTAAACCATTGGTAATTCTAATTTGTCCAAAACCGAAAAAAAACTTGGACTAATATAATTATATAATGTATGATGCAAAAAACAATATAGCTTTATTGCGGTAAACAAGGATAAAAAAATCACAATGTACCTCCGTGGTGGACAGTCAAATAATACAAGAAAATACTTCAATCATGGAGCTGCAAACAGTAGAGACATTCTAATGGCATTCCATCTGTCAAAGCGTTTCGTGTCTAAGACACTTAATCATGATCATGATTAGGCTCCTTAGTGATTTTTTTACCCTTCTTTACCGCAATAAAGCTATATTGGTTTTAGCATCATACATTATATGCTTAAGGTAGTGCAAGTTTTTTTGGTTTTGAATTTATGAATTAAAGGGAGCATTGGAGAAGTTCTTTGACTTGCACCCACTGCAATAATGTATTTTTGTATCGGCGAAGATTGTGTAAATGGTGTGGAGGGATGAATGTGAAACTTGGAAGTTGCACTATATGTCTGTGGAAGGACTTTGAACATTCATACTTGAATCTGTTAATTGGAAGTAAGAGTTGCTGAGTTTTGTGTTGTATGTAATTCTAATTTGGCCCCTATTTTGCTGTTGGTGTGCTCCAGATTTGATCATCTTTTGCTCTGTTCATAACTCTCAATTTTACTGTTGTAGACAAATTAACATTTATCAACTATAAGAATAGTCACAAGGACTGCTCCATTACTTGGCAATCAACTGGGCAGATTTCAGAAGGAGTATCCTCATCCTTCTTTGTGCCAGTGAGAGACCTGTTGAAATAATAAATCCCAAAACAGGATAAGAGCAGATATTAAGTGTGCAAAAGAAAAAACAGAGGGTGCCACATATAGGGTAACCAGTAATACAGGAAGACCACCTTAAAGGAATATTAACCATTTATTTTGATTTGGCATATTCTGCAAGTCCATAATCTATTTACCATTTGAGCGCCAGGGTGGTATCCAACACATTGCAACACAATGCATTGCACTCCGTATTTGGCACTCAATGATTTAAGGCAAATTGACTATACTTTTTAATGTTTTTTTCATTTCTAACTATGTTTTTACACTTTTATATGCCTCACAGTAAGTTCCCTGTTTCTGGAAAGTTTCCTGGTCACTTGACCATCCAAATAGAAAAGTGATACAATCGAACACTATACCTGCAGGACTTACTGCTCTGTATTCTGCATGCTATCTTATTTACATTGTATCACTATCCCTGCTTTCACAGTCCCTGACAGAGAGTTGTCTGGAAACAAACCCTGAGAGTTTTCTGGTCACTTGACCATAAAAGTAGAAAAGTGATACAATCAAACACTATGCCTGCAGGACTTGCTGCTCAGTATGCTGCATGCTATCTAATTTACATTGTATCACTATCCCTGCTTTCACAGTCCCTGACAGACAGTTATCTGGAAACACATTCTGGGTGTTCCCCGTCAAGGACATAAATGTGTAAAAATAGGTGAAGATGAAAAACAAACAAAAAAAGAACAGTTCAGGCTTTATACATATTATGTATTTGAAGGATATGTAAAGTAAAAAATCATGGTTGCAATACTTTTAATCTAAATATAGTCACACATCAGGTGCAATGCACACTCACACACACACACATACACAGAAAATATAGACATTGATGTCAGACAAATTTTTTTTTTCATTCGTCGACTCCGCAATTCGGATCCGACCTGTTCGACTTGGATGAAAGTCGGCGACAGTACGAATTATTTGGCGACTTTAAAATAGCTTTAAAAATACAATAAAAAATGAAAATTAAATGAACGGAACCATTTCCAGGGTCTAAATGAAGATGGTGCAACAGAGTAAGGTGGGCATTTAGCTTATGGTACTATGGATGAAGTAGCTAAAGTACGGTTGTAGCAATAAGACACCCTGCATTCCTACACATACACAACTGTGAGACTGGCTGATGTGTCACTCTGAAAATTATTCAAACAAATCCCTAATATTTTAAATTTTTTTGCACAGGAACAAAGATGACTGTCCCTTGCAGTGGCAATAAGGCACTAATACTGGCTGCCTGCCTATGCCTAATGCTAACTGCCTGCCTACACAACAACTGGCTATTCTCTATCTCCTTCTTCTCTATCTGAGCTCCAACAACACAATGAGAAAATGCAGTCTGTCTGACTGGGTGTCTGTGTCATTAGTCCAACTCCCATCATGAAATGAAGAAGCCAGATGAAATAGAGACAAAGCGGGAAAGTAGCGCATGAAACAGAGAAGCTAATTGGACTAGAGACATGGAGGGAAAGTATGGAGGGAAAGTAATCGAGTGTGGGTAGTAGTCACCGAATTTTCAAAAGTTTCGACAACATTTGGACCAGTGCTAGTCGGATTTGTATTTTTTTGGCGAATGACCCTTGCCTGTTGGAATGTCGCTGAATGACCCCATTTTTGTTGAATTCCAAATGTTGCTGACCCGAATCGCACAAGTCTAGTGGGAGGTATGCAGCTACTTTTCTACTCTTGGACTTTGGCATACTCATCATGTGCCTGCATTGTTTCAGAGGATGTTTTAGAACATATCATTGCTTTAGAATATTTAATCTCACACACACCCTGCCTTTGCTAAGAATTTAAAGTGAGCAAGCCTGAAACAATCAAACCTATAGGATGCAAAGAAAAATGGACCAATTTTACTTTTTTACCTCTACACCTATTTAGTACATAGTGAGAAATAAGGGATACTCATCCACACTGCACTCAGCTTTGGTTAAGCTGCATAAAGCGGAGAATTTACAGCATAGAAACATACATATACCCCCCTGACATGTATGAAAACAAGAATGGTAACTCACACTATGTAACTGTAGCCAGTATACTCACATACAACTGAGTTATGGCTTCTGGAGAAAACCAGGCTGTCTCCGTGCAGTAACTCAAAATATAGGTTTAATAAAACCTATATTTTTTGTCAGTGTTTACTGGACCTGAGGTGTAGATTAAGGTGATCATCATGTATGATTGGCTCTGCTATGTGAAGCACCATCTGTTTTCTGGTTTTCATCATTTTACACATCATAGTGTGTTAGGAGTGTGGGGCGAGGAGCAGCCATAAGGAGATTGGAGGTTGACTGCCACATACATATATATATATATATATATATATATATATATATATATACACACACACATTACAAGTCCATAGTAATACACTCAAAGAATTACATTTAAATATAATTATATATTTTTAGACTGACAAGAAAGGTCTTATGGATTCCTCTCTCCAGTTGCTAATATGGATATGAGTGAGAGAGAGACGTGTGGTGGGGGGTGAAAGTATCTGGCATCCAGCTGTGTGAGCTAAATTGCATATTCACTTAAATAAAACATATCTGATAAGCTATTGTTTTAATAAAAATAAATGGCTAATATAAAAATCCATGATAATCTCTTTCAAAATCACATACTTAAAAGTGATAGTAGCATTCTAACTGTAAAGTCATACTGAATAGATATGTATGCACTGGTTTAGCAAAACAACATTCTCAACCAAGATTTGTAATCAATCCTTGGAAATATAAATGTATGTGATTGGTATAGTTAAAATGTTGTGCAGGCAAAATTGTTGTTCAGCCTAAAAAAGATTGCAACAGTCACTGGATTAGTAAGGATGATGTATTCATATCACTTTCTATAAATTATAATACAGTATAGAAATATTCTATTTGCAGACGTCAGAAAGTGGCCAGGATTTGTACTTTGAATGGAAGAGACTTCTACAAGAGCTTGCCAATGTTCACAGAGCTGCTCTCCAAGCATTGCATCAAAGGCATCAGGAGGAAGTTAAGAGTATGAGATTAAACTCTGGTACAGCTATCCCTGAACATTATTTCAGCAGAGATCTTAAAGCTTTCCTTCTTCAGCTTGCTGTGGATATACAAACAGTTTATGAAAACCCATGTTATGACAACCAAACTTTGCAGGTACATACACAACATTATTATATGAATTTCTGGGAAAATAGTCAAAAGTGTTTAGAAATCATGTTAACCGTGCCTTTTTAGGAAAGGGAGTATCTATTGTAAAAGTTGGATGATTACTGTCCTTATATTAACATTTTCCTGCAACATACAAATAATCTGTAGACAAGAGACATTTGTGCATTTCTTACACTGACAGGGAGGGCTGCTTAATGTCCAAACACACTATACTGTCAGCAGTGCATATGTATCAACCTGGCAATAAAAATTCATAAATCATTGGAATTAAATTTCTTTAATTGCAAGTGCAAGACATCCATATTTATCATTCTTGTAAAGAAACATTAATAGCTAGTGACAATTTACAAATAAAACCTCCAAGTGAGATTGAAAAATGCACAATGAGGCATATGTATCAATGCATCCCTATTTAGCAATTCACTGAAAATAACACTTGGCTGTCTTTAATCTTTAGGACTTAAATTTTAGGAGCTGCCAAGAATGCAGATTGGACTAAATACAATATCCTGTGTATCCACAAGCAAATAGATTCCTGGGTCAGAGTAGTCTAATGGAGTCTCCAACAGTATCCTCTCCCAACAAATAAAACCAAAACAGTGTACTGTCAAAGTGAAAAAAGACAATAAATACACAACAGTTACAGGGATAAAAGCTTTTTGTTAGATAAAAGCCTGTGAACCAAAATAATATTAACATTAGAGATACAAATAAAACATTTATAATCAGTTATAAATACATATAAACATTGTGAAAATGCAATGAGCGCAAATTCAATTTAGAACTGGAAATATAAGGGAAATTAAAGTGAACTCTTCACTGCAAGGTAAGTAAATTTGAATGCTAATGAACAAGTGTATATATCAGCAAGTCCATCTGGGGTGCATGAGACTTTATTTCAGCACCAAACTTCTTCATTGCTGTGTTGCATAAAAGTATACTGTCAAAAAGGGATTGCAGTCGGAATTATGGTAAATGTTGCTATAAAGAACAGTTGTAAACAGCACAGTCTGTCATATTTGTAGACATACATGTACAGTGGCTGGGGACGTATATACATTTGTTGTAAAATTGTCTGTAGCAAAGAAAATGATGAATAATACATTTATTTCTTTCAAATAAAGTAGACATTTTTAAAGAGTAAATAAATTAAAATTAAATATGTGGGCAGATAATTATATTTATTTCAGTGTATAATGGGGGGCTTCAGGGTGTAAACCAAAAGAGCGTGTCAGGTGAAAATGTTTGGCAACCACTGTTCTATATGTTGTTTCATTTTAATATAAACATTTTTGAGAAATCAGCCTTTATTTGTCAAGAGCACATTGTGACAATTTATGCTAATTCGTTTCTGACTAGACTAATATTGCCATACACTTTGTTATGAATGAATCTAGTCAGAGCTCCCACATTGTGGGCTGGCGGCATTTCTACTGACATAGTACATTTGTCCTTGAAAAGAGCTAATTAACAGACTGTGCAGGGAATCAATATAAAATGGCCAAATGTGCCATCAAACTATGAAAGTTAATTTCTCATAAACTATTTATTTTAAATGAAAATTGATAGTACAACAAATATAAATATTTTTATTACCTGTAAATCAAACAAAAACTGGTTTAAGGTGACAAGTCCATTTATTTGTATGGAGTCAGTTAGTAAAATTAGTAAAGTCAATAAAGAGTTGAAATACAACAAAATTTGCATCTAAAAACAAGAACAGATCTATAGTTTATCTCTAACTTTTAAAACCATTTACTGCACAGAGGTCATTAGCAACAAAATGTTACATAAACCAAATAAAAGGTTTACTAGGCATAAACCCTTAACAAGTCTAATGTATCTTTTTTAGAAATATATTTATTAATTGATTTGTTTGCATAAATTAAATGATTTGTATTTTCTGTATTGAGCAGGGAATGTCTTCAGCAGCTGTCAAAGTATTTACAGAGGATAAAGATTCTCAACATGGACTTCTAAGAACCATAGCTGCCAAGTTTGTAAAACAAGAGTTAATGGCACAAGTTCATATGTATGAGATACTGGATTTGTACAATAAGCTTCAGGTGAATACATTCTGTGGAGTCATCTGTAATCACTCTCATAGCATGCAGCTGCAAGAATTATACAACCTATCAGTGCAATTGCCTTCCTAGGAAAGTAGTCTTTTCCGCCTCTACTGAATGATTAAAATAGTAGTGATAATCCCCAGTGCTCACCAGAAACTCAGACTCCCTCTATACAGTAACTTGAGAATATCTGCCCGCACTTTTAAAAAGCTACCTGTCCATTAGATGTACTATTATCATGTATTTATAATATTCTGACCAAATTCACAGTTCTGTACTTTAGGGAGCCAAGATGTAAAAGCAGTAACATCTTGCAACCATAATAAATGCATTCAAGAACTGGGGGCGATGCAAGCGAGGATTGCCATTGGTCAGAATTAAACAGTGAAACAGGATAAGTGGGCCATGCTCATGAGAGCCTGTAACTTATAGAAAGTGAGGAGGAACTGATACAAAAAGTCTAAATACTTGTAGTTGCTGTGTGGTCCAGCCACAGAGAGTCATGCAATACAAAACAGCGACCTCCCTTTGAATTACCTATAAAAGAGAGTCATATTGCCTCAGAGGACTATACTGAAAATAATTTTTGTCTTTTTTTCAGCTATTTGTTAAATAAAAGCAACATAATTAGTTAGAGGAACTTTAAATTAGAAATATTTATCAGAAATAATTAACTTGGTAGATGTTCTTCAAACAGCAGGCCATTGTCACTGTGTGTTGTTTTTAATTTGCCTTTGATCTCTGTTTGTTTATATTATGATAAATATGAGTATTTCTTATGACATTGTATTGAAGCTCATTGTTTGTTGGGATGAGGTGTGATCTAGAGTCATAGGTTAGTAGAGATCACTATATATAGGAAACTGCATATGTAATAAAAAAACCAATACCTGACTTGTATGAAGGACATCTACCTAGGTAAGTCTATGGGGGGATTGTTTTAATATGATTCTTTGCTAAAATAGGAAGTGGAATACATTTTTTGGTGCTGCAGCTTCCTATTTTCTACTCTTTATGTCACTTGCATGAAGGGGAGGGCAGGGGAGTATTGAATTAACATTTTAGGACCTTCCATTTGTCTGATACTATGTAATAACAATGCTCGGATAAAATCAGCTTAATATGAATGAGCATGCTATTGTAGTGACTTTCAGGCTTGCCCATATTTATGTTTTACTGATATCAGAGCATTTGCGCTGGTATGCACAAAGCAGCCATACATATCCAGAGTTATAGCCATATGAGCTAATGTATAGGTCTGGAAAATCAGCCGCTCTGTCAGATGTATACATCTCTCCAATGTGTTATACTTATGGTAGTTCCCCTTTAATATTAATTTCTTATTAAATTGATTCTCAATGTGTTGGAGACTTTCTAACATTCAAGGGTTTGAAAGATTCATTTATCAATGTATTTAGTCCCTATAGTGCAACTGGTTAATTGCATAATTGTTCCACTTTTTTATACATATCTTTTAACAGAGGCACTAGCCAGATACTTTATTCTGGGACTTGAATGAGCCAATTGGCAAAAAATGTATGTGATGATCCTTTCTGGTTTGTGGCTATTGAATTGCATTGTGAAGCTCACAGTGGTAGGTTCATGCAATCAAAGTGTTAGGCTTACTCAAATTTAGGATGATGAACAGTTAACTTTGACACTCTTCAATATTTTACATTGACTTTAAATTCTAAGTGCCTTTGTTGAACCAAAATAGGTTTAACTTTTTAAATGGATATAAAAACAATTTATCTAGCAGCACAACAATTGGTTCACTCATTTCTGCTTACTCATCTCTATGTCAGGAGTAGTCAACCCTGGTCCTCAAAAGCTACCAACAGTTCATGTTTTCAGGATGTCCCTGATTGGGTAGACTAATTAGTGACTCAGTCACTTTAATTGTCCTACCTTTTCTCCAGCTGGGGTATCCTGAAAACATGCACTGTTGCTACTCCTAACCTATATCATGATGTAGTAATGGAAGAGAGTAATGCCTAAGCAATATAGAATAATTATCATTTTATGTATTTGCATTATACCCAGGTTGATAACTGTATTGAGGATATGCAGAAGATTTTGTACAGTTTACACTACAAGCCTTGTTCAGGCAAAGCAGCTGCTGAGGAGACTTCAAACAGCATGGAAGATAAGTATATAGAGAAACTAATAGCATTATTAAAGAATTCTTACAAACAAGAACAGCTACAATCCAGCCAGTTGCCACTGAGTGAAATTCAGTCTCAGCTAAAAGACGAGCACTACACGTTAACTGAACAATTGGTAAGATATAAAATAGCATATTATGTGTTTTATGAATTTGGGTCAAATATTACAAAATGTTCTGTTTCTTTACTTTTATATAAACTGATTAGTGTTTGTGTTCACTGAAATTTTGCAGACCCAATCTTCCTTAACCCATAGGTTGCTAGCATATTCTCCAAACCATTTCTGCAGTGTAGGTTGGAGACCTTTGTAGCATCCAAGAGGGTAAAGGCCACACCCTATTACTTTTACATGCTCATTCCTCCAGAACACAAGGAAAGGGCAGGGATCTTCCTGACAGATGCTAAATCATTGTACATTGAGTACCAATAGATATTTATTGAGCAAAAGCACATAGCTAGATGTAGGTGAATAGAAAATTGTTTATTGCTGAACAATGAGTCTTATGTACATAGAAGAACTGGGACAATTCTAAGGCAAACAACCTGCACCGTAGGGCACAAATAACATTTCTCATTAAATTAAATGGGGCTTTTAACTCAGTGAATGCAAGAAATGTATTGGAGACCTCTCTCAATCTTAGAAGTTAAAAGCCCATTTAAATCAATGAGGATTAGAACATTTGCATTTTCCCCTAAAAAGCAGTTGGTTTGCATCTGAATTGTTGCAGTTCTTCTTAGTACAGTAGCCTCAATATATTTTTGGATTACTTCCCTCCATTAGGTGGATAGATGTGTACCACCAACAGTGAACTTACTACAGAAAGGGTGACAAGTATTTAGTGAGTTTTAGCTATGTATATAATTTAGTATAATTATTTATATGTCACAGCCAATGTACAACATTGTACAATATTAGATTTCAAGGTAATTAGATGATAAAGCAATTAATCTGGGTTAAAATTTGTTTCAAAAGTTTAACATTTGTGCTTAAAGGGGAATATTCACATCCCCAGATATTTTCACTACTGCTTTTAAAATATAAAGCAATATCAGCACTGGCTTTATTTATTTTCTCCACTGCCTAAGAGTGGAGATATTAATCTCTGAAATGTGGCACTTCCGCATTCTGGGGAACTGTGTATGAGCAGCAGGACTTTCTACCTCCCTCCCAGCAGCCCCTGGGATGCGCGTTTGCGCTTCTCTTCGGAGCTGCATTTTTCTGGGCTAACGTGACAGCGAGCTCCATTTACCATGCCACTGAGGTTGTAACCTCAGTAGCATGGTAAACGGAGCTTGGTGTCACGTTAGCCAAGAAAAATGCAGCTCCGAAGAGAAGCGCGAACTCATGCCCCAGGGGCTGCTGGGAGGGAGGTGGGAAGTCCTGCAGCTCCATGCTGCACATACACGGTGCCGCAGACCTGGAAGTGGCATATTTCAAAGATTAATATCTCCACTCTTAGGTAGTGGAGAAAATCAATAAAGCCAGCGCTGATATTGCTTTATATTTTAAAATCAATGGTGAAGATTTTTGGGGATGTGAATGTTCCCCTTTAAGAATTTTTGAAAATCCATAGATGTGATTCTGTAGCTAATTTAATTATAAATCAACCCTGTTTTTTTTATCTTAGCTTGAGAATAAAAACAAATTATTCCTCCAAGAGTTGACAAGTTCACAAAACAGAAGTAATGTGGAACAACTTGTGTACTGTGTGCTCTCTCAGAGGCACCTTCGCCAAGCGGTCGTACTTCTTCAAGAAGCTTTCATGACCCAAAGCCAAGATCAGAAGATATCAAGAAAATGGAAATGTTATGAAACAAGGGTTGTAATTATTTCTGCTACTATTAATTATTTGTGCTTGAATGTCATACCACTCTAAATATTCTGATAGGAAATGTTTCAGTAAAGGGAAAATGATGTCCCTGGCAGTCCTTCTGTGGTAACAATAGTGCTGAGCTAGGCAGAGTTTCATTGTGCATCTGTGCTGATCAAGCAGAGTGTGCCCATAGATGACAAGTGCCAGGTTTGAAAAACTTCATGGGGATGGCATAGCAGAAAATTAAGGCTTCACTTGTTTCATTCAGCCGACCTGTTAGCCACAATGAAGATAAAACTGAATACAGGATAGGAGCCATTTTCAAGCTGCACAGAGACAGGCTTTTTACTACATCTAATACCATAGTAGCACATGCAGTAAAATGTTTTAGTTTCCTTTAAGTGTATAAATACTGGAATTTAGCCTGTTTCCAATTGCCAGAGCACCTCCCATTATAGGCATTACTAGTGATTGAACGAAAAACAAAGTTATTTTCTTCTTCTCTTCCAACGTGTATTCCTAATAAAAACATCACACATTGTTTCTTATTGTTGCCTCCCCCCAACCACTCCTTTGTTTATGTTTTTTTCAAACTTTTCCACTCTCCGTTCCCTTTCCACCATTTCTTCAATAACTCCTTTTCTGTTTCCACTGAATTTACCTCCACTCCACCAGTTTCTTGGCTCAATACCCACTTATTCAATTAACTCTCCCAATTCTCTTCTTGCCCCCCCCATCAATATCTGCTCTAAAATGCTTAAGAAGCATGAAAGAGAGTAGCTAAGCACCTTTTGTATGAAGCAGTTAAGCAAAAGATCTTAGTGAAAACTTCTCTGTGTGTTTCAAATAAAGTGTATGATTGGCTCTATAACATAACAACAGAAAATCCAGCTGGACATTTAGAGTCTTTCTGGTCCTCCTCCTGGTCCTACACAGATAATTAACACACAGGAAAATGAATTAACAAGAGGATCCATGGCACCTACTACTATTATATACAAAGAATGCCCAGTTTATTTGCTTCTTACACCTGAAGCATGGTAAGACAGGGAAGGATTAACATAAATATGTTATTATCATATATTAAGTAAATAATTCACCCTACTAAAACCTCTCCACATAACCAACTCCTCACCCACCTCATATTTTTAGTTCATCTTTCACTTTACTTTATCTTACATTAAACTCTCCTCCTTGTATTACAAGCCTCTTTTTCTCTTCCTAACCATCACCCAACCTGCTTTAGAAACCCTCCATCCATGATTTCATATAATTAGCAGATTACTAGAAAAGATGAGGCTTATGTAACATATTTTAAATTTTTTAATGTGTACAATACTATAGAATTTCTATAGAATGTGGAAGGTTACAGTTAGGGTCATTAGGCCATTGTTCTTATTAGAATATTACATTTTACAATATTTTACATTTTGATTTGTTTTTATTTGCTTAATTGATTGCAAATATTGATTATTATTTCTTATTAAGGAGCACTCTCAAGATGATATTTTAAATATTTTCCAAAATAAAGAAGAAGCTAGTTTACTTTTCATGGAATTGCACCATGTCATAAAAAGGATACAACTAAGAGAACATCATCTTGAAGAAATAGCCAAAGGATTAAAAGACTATTGCTCTGACAAGGTATGATTGTATCCCATAACTACAAAATTACATGAGTGGTTCAATTAGTAGTGCTTCATATTTTTGTAGGAAAATTTCTTTTGGATTCCGAATCCATTGAAAATAAGGGCAAAACTTATATATACATATATACACCTGCTCTATATTTTCTTCTACTTTGTTTCCTTGTCAGTCTTGAAGAAATCCAAATAGCTTTCCGTTTTTCTATTCTCATCACTCAAATATAACTTTACAGACAGAAAATCTCTTATTGTTTTTGTACTGTAATATTAGTCTGTCATATATAGTATCTACGCTTGTTTGAATATGACTATACCTACTTGTAATCACTGTTCAATGTTCAACAATTTTCCAACATATAGAAAAATATCCTAAATGACCATTGCAGATCACTGTTTATAAACATTTCATCAAGTCAGTACCCACTGTTCCTTGTTGTATTATTGGCATGGAGAACCAATCAAAGTTTCAACTTAAACAAAGGCAGGGATTCTTTACAGTAAGGGCGGTAAGCTATGGAATTATTTGCCTCGGGATGCTGTACTTGCAGATAATGCAACTGCTTTCAAAAAAGCAATGGATGCCTATCTAGCACAGAACAATACTGAAAATTCTGGCGGATGGCTTCAAAGCAGAATGAGTTTGAGAAACAATGCTCTTCAGTATTTAGATAGAATTTCTAAAATTTTTCTGAATAATCGCCATGAAACAGTGCTTAAAACACATATGGGGGGATGTAAGAATCTGCCAGCTCAGCTGTACCAGCCTTACACTCCAATACCAGCAGCTGCATACAAGTGTATGCACTATACAATATGATTGCTTTACATCATGCACAACTGTTAATAACTGTTAATACCTTAGCAGCAAGCTCTGTTCAGCTGCCCCATAGGATGCACAGGAAAATGGAATAAAGTTGTGTTATTTCCACTGGGCTTCGTTTAACAAAGGACATTAAACAAGACACAGAAAGCAAGAAATGTTCTGAATTGCCCATACACTGCTTTTCTGCCCTCACCTTGGCACAAGTTAAAGGGAGAATTTTTGGAGAAAGTAGATTCGTAAATTGGCATTAGGCATTTGTAGAACTGGAAAATCAATTCCATTGTTTCCACGTTTAGAATGGAATCATATTTGTAAATCATCCCCATTAACCTTTTGAATACCAGAAGCGTGTCCAATTTAGCACTGAAGTGTTTATTTTTCATACCAGCAAAAGTTGAATGTGGGTGTTTGTTGGCTTGTAAATTTGCTTGTTTAATACCCCTGCATTTTTATAGTTATATCCCATGGATTTGATTAACATATATGCAGTGTAATCATGTCTGACTTGGTAGGTTCATGTTCTTTCCTGTGTAGAAGAAGCCTATTATTTGGCCAATGAACTTCATACATTTAGAGAGCAGAAGCTGAAGAGGCTAATGGAAGAATTAATAGAATTATCAGAAAACTCAAAAGACAATGATAAGGTAATCAGAATACAATGTAAAATGCAATAATACATCGTTAAAATATGTGGATGTTTTCTGGTCAGTAATTAGCAAATTCATCAAAGTTCCAAGGAATAGATGAAGTGTCTAAATTCAACATTAATTGTACAAATAATCACAGAAAGATGATGATTTCTAAGTTAACACAGCTCAATCCTTTTTAAAGTATGTACAGAGTAGTGAGGAAATTTCTACATTATTTGCTAGGTAATGCAAATTTTCAGGGCAGCCCAAAGAAGTCACACATCACTTAATTTACTTATAAGCAGTAATGCTTGATATACATATATTTCAATTACACTTCAGAGAAATGGCTGCTCTAACCTAGACACCCTTAGTTACAAAATAATGGACAAGCCAGTATACACAAAAAGTACTATACATTCACATATTTTATGAATCTATGACTTAATAGTATTGTATCTGACCTCCAAATTGAGCCCCACATACGCAGTGGTCCTTACACAGAGGATATGCACTTTAATAAAAAGACAGGTTAGCATTATAAAAAGTATCCACTGACTACTATTAGCTGTATATATTCGGTAGAGTCCAATAATAAAATCAAATGAAATATCCAAAACAATAATGTTATTATGCATTTCGAGAAAGAGAATGATTGTTGTGAGAAAGCAAAGAATAGTAAAACAGGACTTTTGAGTAGATCACTGCTATAACAGTAACTGCAATTGTGCTTATTCTCTTTAACAAACAATATTGTAAGAGGACTAACCATTTTATATCTCCATTTTCTCCCTTCTATATCTGAATACTATCTTTTGGGTATATCACACATCCTTTGCATACCTATCTGAGTATATAATACAATTATTGCTTGGCTATATTAGCAATATTATATAATGATTAACTCCTTCTGCTTCAAAATCACTCTTTGCATATGCAGATGTATTTGTCTTTAACTTCACCTTTTCTGAGCTAAACCATCTTGATCATATAAGCAGCTTCCATTAATTTGCATGGGGATCTTTGTGTAAATAACACAGAAAGTTATAGATAATATGGGTAATCCTGTTCAATGAGAAGGGCTACATCTGTACGATATGGCACATTAATGCTTTTTTTTACTCTACTTGATATATACAGCTAGTAGTAGTCTGGTAATATTTTTGACAATACTGTCCTGTCTTTTTTATGTATTTCTCTGTGTGAAGACCACTGAGTGTGTGGGGCTGAATTAGGAAGTCCTGTACAGTAGTCTACCTCATATATGTGATAAAAACATGAATATATGTATTGTAATGCTTTTATGTAGTCTGACCAGTTGATTATTTTGTATATTAAGTGTTTTATCTTGTAAGCAAATACTCAAGTATATATCTCCCATTTTTAAAGCATACTTAAATGTAGGCATTTTTTTCTGCAGGTAATCTTATTATAGACTCTAAGGGCTGGATTCTATTACAGGTTCTAATTTTATCCCTGCTTTTATTTCCAGTTTTCTCCATAGGCATCAATAGGAAAATGTTTGATAAAACGGGTGTTAACATTTAGCACCTGCAATAGAATCTAGCCCTAAATGAGATCTAGGTTGCCCAACCTTGGCTCGGGTTCTCTCCTTATTTCTCAAGAGCCTGAGCCAGCAGTGCATCCTATGACTGTCAACCTGTTTGATACATATTTCATCACCTCTGGCTTACCAACATGAGATGTAGTCTAACAACTGATGAAGTGCTGATGGCTGCCTATCCTTTCCTAAGCCAAAGTAAATGTGATTTACTTTTACTCTCAAATTAAACATAAAAAAAAATTGATAAATGCTAAATCTGTAAAATCTTTTACTTCAGCTTTTGGGATCTTTGTTTTATATTTTAAATATATAGAAGTACATTAGGCTTCAATATGTAAAGGAGGAAAATACATCAAATTAGCTATAGTTATTCCTAAATGCTAATTAGCATTAATCAATACTTCTTTTTTTCCACTGCTGTTCTCATTCTAAAAAGGTGTGCATTAACTTATGGCTAATGATAATTTGACTTGTTATATAGACCCATTCCCTTATTTATTACACTTTAAGTTGCAGAATTACTTGTCATTGTTAAAAATAACCATTTAAATTTACCTAACCTAAAATTTTACAAGTATTAATAAAACAGTGGCTATCAAAAAGATATAACAGCAATGCCATATAGTACCCATATAAATGAGAAGAAATGAAGTCTTTTATCTCAAGTGATAATCATATTAAATATCAGCTTCAGTATTTTGTCCAGTTTTGTCAGTGTTTAACATGGTTATTTCAGTCCAATATCCAACAATTAGAAGCAAAACAAGAGAGGGCTCGACAAGAAAAGGAATTGCTAAAGGATTTACAAGAAAAACAAGCGGAGCTGGAACAAGCCCACAGGAAACAGATCACAGAAGAAAGGCTGATGCTTCAGGACCGGCTGGAACGTGGAGAACTTAGTGGTTTTATGAAGCAGGTAATGGAATAATGCAAAAGAGGCATATTTCTAAAAGTAAACATTAAAATGTGTTGTTGAGTCACATGTCAAGGATGTCTATATACAGGCCAGGATTTTAAGTTTATTCCCACATTAAATGGACTTGTCACCTTAATATAAGTTTACTTACTTTTAAAGATAATTAAATCTGCCAATATATTGTAGTAGTCATTTGTTTTTAATATAGATTTTGAGAAATTAATATATATTTGATGGTGGTACAGTGTGGCACTTTATGATATTTGGACTATGAGCTGGGTCAATATTACCACAGTCTATGGTTTGCATGAATCTAGATGGAACCCTCACACTGAGGTTATTTCAATTTTTAGTAACACAGATGTTTGTCCTCAGACTAATTATCATCAAAACATAAAGGTTCATTTCTCAAAAATGACTTATTTTACTGAGAATGGCTAGCACGACAACAAGGAAATAATAATTCCCTGTAATACAAGCTAAAAGGTTTCCTGGGTGGCAGACCCACACCTAATTTAACTCTTTGCATCCCAGAGAGGTATCAAATGCATTGCAAAATAAAAATGTAAAATCTTCCATTGACATCAACACGATGTACCATTTGATATCAACACTATATATCAAACATGTTCACAAATCTAAATATATACTTTGCTTGTTTGGTATTTATTCCTACAAATTTGGTCAAAAAATGAGGTAGTTTGGAAGAATAACATTTATATTCACTTCAACTAACAATCATGTACAAAATCTTTGGCATACCAGCAGATGGAGGTTTTAACTCCCATCTTGCATTCCAACCAATAGCTGGCTGGGTTGATGGGAGCTACATCTGAAGTGCCAAACATTGCTTAACTCTGTTGTATACTATTCCTTAGTATCCCTTCAAGTGAGTTTCTGGTATTGATGCTGGGATTGTAAAACATTGATTCCAAGGCTGTGTTCTTGTTTCCCTTTCGTATTTCAAATAGATCTGACCTAAATGTCTCTTATCTTCTTATACCATACATCAGACATTTGAAAGGGCAGTGTCCCTTTGCCTTTTTGCCACCTATGTACTTTTCTGAATTTTTGTCTTGCTCTCCTTTGCTGCCATTTTCCAATTACATTTTCTATTAGCTGATGTTTAAAATACTTTGTTGCATTTCATTTTCTTCATTAATTCTCCTTTACCAATTGCAGAAACTCATCAGGGAACATGATGAGACAGTAGCATACCTGGAGAAGACTCTTCAGAGAGATCTTGATAAACTCAATGTAAAGCTAGAGGAGGAGCTAACAAAGAAGAGGCAGGAAGAGACAATCCACCTGACCACATCATCTAGCAGAAGTTGCTTACAAAATGCTGACCAGAATATTCTTGCTCTGCTAGCAGATAGTATGTATTCATCTGAAGCAAAATATTGTATAACACTTTTATAACAATGCTGACAAATGCATTTTTACAGATGTACAAGACAACTTGATAGGTCCATGAAGCCAATGTACTAACGAGAACTAGAATAATTCTGCAGCGATCCAACTTTACCATAGATGACAAATCAAAGTCTCAAATTTCCAGTTAATTTAAATGGGGGTTTTAATCTTTTCAATACTGGAGAGATCTCCAATGGATTGCGAAGCATTACAATGAAAATCTCTCCACAACTGAAGGACTTCAACCCTCATTTTAAATAGTTAGATAATAACATAGTAAATTAGGTTGAAAAAAGACATTAGTCTATCAAGTTCAACCTTCCTCATAACCCACCATAATTTTTTATTTGCTTCCTATTGTGTAATTGGTTTGCCCCAGAATTGCACCTGTTTTCCTTAGTACAAGTATTTATAGAGTAACTTGAAAAAACAATTAGGTGTATGTGCAAATACACAAGAACAATGGGTGTTAGTCACAAATGCTGCTAGTCAAGGGACACACACTTCTAGATTGTTAGGATTGTGATACAAGCAAGCCCCCTAAACCTGCCCCATAACCTTTCCCTCACTGCAGTATGTTTTGTTAGTAGTGAGAGGAATAGAGTTGTTTTCCAAGAGGAGAGAGCTCATAAAAGTACAATTTGCGAGTTTTGTAGTGTGTGAAGTATGTGTGTGTAACTTAGGGTTAGGCTAGAGAGGGATATTCAAATTGTGGAAGTTAAGGCAGTGATGGATGGCCATTCAAATTGTGAGTTAGTGTTAGGGCAGTGAGGGACATTCAAATTCAGTTAGTGTTAGGGTAATGAAGATCATTTACACTGTGTGGGTTAGTGTTAGGGTAGTAAGGATCAGTGAAGTGTGTTTTTTTTTTTTTTAATATTTTTGTACTAATATTTTTTTTATAATACTTATTTTTCTTCATAATAATATTGGTTGTTCATAATAAGAGATGTACTCATGTCTTCCAAAAAGATTTGGAGAGGATGGGAAGAAACTGGTGAATCATCCTCATTAGGCGGTGTAGGCCACTCAGGTAACTTTCGCTGTTGCCAGTATGGAAGGAAAGACACCAATTGTTAGCAGCAGTGCCATTACTACTGCCAACACCAGCAGCAGCAGCACTGCAGCGGAGCCCCAGCTAGTGCCACCTGCACCAACAATGGTGATGACACCAGATGCATCACCCTTGTCACCAAGCAACCTAGTAGATAGCAGTGATGGTTCCTCAGAGTCTTTCTGTGCATTCCATTTCTTCTCCAGATGAGCATGGAGTGGCACAGAGAGGGATTAGAATGGAGGAGTGAGGATTCCGATTCAGAGTTTAATTGGAGGAAGGTGCTTAGGTGACAAAAAATCCTCTTGTGAGTAGGCAGCAGGAGGATATAGTGGAGGATCATGTGAATGTCCAGGAAGAAAAGGTGCAGTTTCCTTTGAGGGGTCACATTCTGGAAGTGAGTAGGCAAGAAGAGGGGCAGGATCCTGTGAGGGGTCAGGAAGAGGAGCAGATTCCTGTGAGTGGGCCTGAAGAGTAGTGGTGGGACTGGTGACAGCAGTGCTGGGTCAGACTCAGGCTCTGCAGCACGTGTTTCAGGTAAATCATCTGCTTCTCCTCCTTCACTGAAGTCCTTTGTGTAGGAATATATCTCCCTGGTGTCTGGAATGGTGCAGCCAACTCAGCTGCTTTGCACTGTAAAGAGGATAGTGGAGGGATCCCACCTTGGCACAACTGCATTAAATAAGCATATGCAGCATAGGTATGCTGATGTGTATGCCAAAAAAAATAAAACTAAAATAAAAAATCCCACTCCCATGCCACTGCTGCTGGTGCTGACCCTACTGGTATTTCTACTACCCTTCTGCAAAAATATGGAAACAAGACAACTTCCCAAGAAGACCAGATTTGGCTGCAGAGATCTCCTATCAGCCTGCAGCATCCCTCTTCAGCCTTTTCAGCCCCCAACACCAGTGTTTCACTCCTTTCCCACTTTGTCCCAAATCCCTCCACCAATGCCATTTCCCCCCCAAACAACAATTCTGTATAGGCATGAATATTGCACCCGGTAATGTTGTGGAGACAAACAAGATGCAAGTAATAAGAGAACACAAAAAAACATGCATCCTGCAGAATATGGGTGCCTGTTGTAAGAGAGGGTGAATTATTTCTATTATTTATTTATTTTTTAAAATAATTTATTTGAATGCGGCTGCAGCCGAGCTGGGTTAAATGTTTTATATTTACTTTCTACAGTTATTTTACTTACGTTTTCTATCTCCAAATAATGTTTCTTGGCTTACCATTTTGTAGGCCACTATATAAACAAAATAGATTTCTAGCACTAATTTTGGCCACTGTGAGTCAAGGAAGAAAACAGTAAAGTGTATAAATCACAATCACAACTATCATTTGTATACAAAACACTCCTCTTTCTTTCTCTCTCCTATTCCTGTCAACAAAATAAATATAATAAAACAGGTACACAGTAATGTGTTTGATGTTTCCTGATAATTACATATGACATGACAAAATATAAGCAATTAATTGCTGAATTAAAAAAAAGACCTAATTTATGAAAATAAAAAAAAACATGAACATACAAATAAAAACATTGTTTACAGATGGCATATATATCCATATACCATATGACCCCTGTTGAGCCAGAGGAAGGAAACAACAAAACCTCTAACGCTATTTACAGTGAAGCCCCATGTGAGCCTAAAAATTAATTGCCTGTCTCCAAATGGTAGTTGAATAGATATTTCCCTGCAAATCAATACTATTTAACATTCCATTATTACTGTATTATTCATAAACATTAATCAGTGTTCTTAGCAGTGGTCTTAACCATGGTAAATGGTAGCAACCCTCCTCTCACTGTCACATGCAGTAGCTTATTGAACGTCTACACCTTCCTCCATCATGCTATCAACACTATAATGCAACTTGTTGTCATCTTCGGTGTTCTTACATTTTTTTAAATATTTTTGGTGGTGGTGGAACGTTTTATGAGATTTTGACAAGTTGCCTCTTCAGGAGGAGAAGGATCATCATTATCATCATAATTTTTTGCACTCACTGCAGCAACCATGGCTGCAATCAGTATTTTGACTACCACTTTACTAACACCTCCCTACTCTGCAACTACTCCTTTCATCCTCCCCCTGCCACTAGTAGATTTGCTGGGCATTATTTAACAGTGAAGTATACAACAGAACTTATTGTGTGTTTGTAATGTCTTGCTCTTTACAAACAGTATAACTATTAAATATTTTTAATTAACTGTCCCTATCAACAAATGCTCCTTTCTCCAGACTCCCTTAACACAGAGATAATGACAGCCATATCATTAAGGAACTTGCGTGTGTCTTCCCAGACAAAGACACACACTTTTGGGGTGATTTCCTTTGCACCCTTAAAACAACCCCAGGCTTCCTTAGTACAGAGATACCAGCCAGATCAGGAAGAAACTTGGATCACGGCTCCCTGTGTCTTCCCATTCAGTTGCACAAAATGTTGAAGTGTTTGGGGTAAATCTTCTTTGCTCCCTTCTTACTCCCCCAGACTCTCCTAGCACAACAGCCAGATCAGGAAAAAACTTAGAAAATGGCTGCCTGTGTCTTTCCAGTGAGTTAGAAAATGTTGGGATATTTGAGATAAACCTCCTTTTCTCCTTTGTCACACCCCCAGACTCCACTAGCACAGAGATAACTCAAGATGAGGAAGGAACTTGGATCACAGCTGCCTGCCTCAGGCGAATAAGAATTTGGGTCAACTTCCTTTCACTATTCACCATTCCGAGATTCTGCCAGACTCTCCTAACACAGAGAACAAATTGCCTGCCAACAAAATTTCCTAAACTATACTCCAAATTTTCTTTATTTGCCTATCCTAACTACCTCAAAATTGTCCTGTTTCTCTGTCACAGATAGAAAAATGATGTGCTATGGGAATCTGACACCCGTTTTATACTATGCCTGTTGGAAAAGAAGGGAAACTTGATATGTAGTGGGGGAAATTCAGTCCTATAGTTCAATTCAATGAGGTAGGTGGGAAAAAAGCTGAAAATCTGCACTTTTTCCAGAAATCACCCACTAGGGGAGAAGTGCCATTTTCCTCTTTTGAGGTGTAAAGTTTCACCCATCACTATCCAGTATCTGATTTAGCTGGAATTACATTCACATGGTCACACCCAATGTGTATGTAGTACTCTGCAAAGCTGGCTCCTGTGGTACATACAGTGCCTTGCAAAAGTATTCACCCCCTTGACATTTTTCCTATTTTGTTGCGTTACAACCTGGAATTAAAATGGATTTTAATTTAGACTTCAAGAAATGGACATACAAAAATAGTCCAGATTGGTGAAGTGAAATGAAGAAAATAACTTGTTTTAAAAAATTCGAAAAAATAAAAAATGGAAAAGTGGTGCGTGCATATGTATTCCCCCCTTTTGCTATGAAGCCCCTAAATAAGATCTGGTGCAACCAATTACCTTCAGAGGTCACATAATTACTTAAATAAAGTCTACCTGTGTGCAATATAAGTGTCACATGATCTGTCACATGATCTCAGTATATATACACCTGTTCTGAAAGGCCCCAGAATCTGCAACACCACCAAGCGGCACCATGAAGACCCAGGATCTGTCCAGACAGGTCAGGGACAAAGTTGTGGAGAAGTACCGATCAGAGTTGGGTTATAAAAAAATATCCCAAACTTTGAACATCCCACAGAGCACCATTAAATCCATTACTAAGAAATGGAAAGTATATGGCACCACAACAAACCTACCAAGAGAGGGCAGCCCACTAAAAATCAGACCAGGCAAGGAGGGCATTAATCAGAGAGGCAACAAAGAGACCAACGATAACCCTGACAGAGCTGCAAAGCTCCACAGCGGAGATTGGCGTATCTGTCCGTAGGACCACTTTAAGCCATACACTCCACAGAGCTGGGCTTCATGGAAGAGTGGCCAGAAGAAAGCCATTGCTTTAAGAAAAAATAAAGAAACATGTTTGCTGTTCGTCAAAAGGCATATAGGAGACTCCCCAAACATATGGAAGAAGGTACTCTGGTTAGATGAGACTAAAATTGAGCTTTTTGACCATCAAGGAAAATGATATGTCTGGCGCAAACCCAACACCTCTCATCGCCCCGAGAACACCATCCCCCCAGTGAAGCAAGGTTGGTGACAGCATCATGCTGTGGGGATGTTTTTCATCAGCAGGGACTGGGAAACTGGTCAGAATTGAAGGAATGATGGATGGCGTTAATTACAAGGAAATTTTTGAGGGAAACCTGTTTCAGTATTCCAGAAATTTGTGACTGGGAAGGAAGTTCACCTTCCAGTAGGACAATGACCCTAAGCATACTACTAAAGCAACATTCGAGTGGTTTAAGGGGAAACATTTAAATGTCTTGGAATGGCCTAGTCAAAGCCCAGACCTCAATCCAATTGAGAATCTATGGTATGACTTAAAGATTGCTGTACACCAGCGGTACCCATTTCTTGTTTGTATCACAATAAAACATATTTTGTGTCTTCAAAGTTATAGGCATGTTGTGTAAATCAAATGATGCAAACCCCAAAAATCCGTTTTGATTCCAGGTTGTAATGCAACAAAATAGGAAAAATGCCGAGGGGCGGGGGTGAATTCTTTTGCAAGGCACTGCAAATAAGTACGTTTTTAGGTTAAGTGGTTATTATAGCAAAGAGTAAACTGATCACAGAACTTTTAAAATACCATAGAATTTGGCTTAAAGGGATAGTAATGTTTCATAATAAAAGCAGCTCTAATTAGTCTTCATAGTATTTGGGCATTGGAGAGTGTTACTTCAATTCTGTCAGAGTTGTAGTTCAAGAGTAATTGAATGATAAAGTACCCCCTCCTGCCCCTTCTACTGATATAACACTGCTCAGCTTAGAGCAGCAGGGAGTGCCCAGGTAGATTGCAGAAAGCGACAATCTTCAATTAAGATAAAGGAAAAAGCTGAAAAACCTGTCAAGGGGGGGCAGGGTTTTCATTGTTCTCACAGTAAGAATATCTACCCTTGATGTGAGCTGTCTGGTCTATGGACTGGATTCCACAACTGAGGAGTGGGGGCTTACACTAGGTAAAAGTGGCGGGAGGGGGAAACTTTATCATTCAATTACTCTTGAATTACAATGCTCACAGTAATGAAAATAACACTCACTATGGCTCAAATACTATGAAGTTTAGTTGGAGCTGCTGTTTTTGTGAAACATTACTATCATTTTAAAGTATAATGACTATTGCATTGAAGAACATTTGAAGAAGAAATCTGTACATTTTTAAAAGCTGTTTATTAAGAATATATTTGCTTATAATGTGTAAGGTTTTATCTGCATTTAACAACTATAAAAGCCTTCATACTATTTAAAATATTGCTTGCTACAATAGAGGAGCAAAGGGTCATTATATTCAAATTTCTGCTCACAAGGCAAATACTGCATAATATCATGGTTATATGGTTTTCATACTTGATTCATTTAGCAATAGCCTAAGAAAGCAAATGTATTAGCAATGAAATCAAAATTTTAATATCGAAAAATGATTGTTTTGTAAAATGGCTATACAACATTCAGTCTTGGTGTTTTACAGATATCAGCATATTCCAGCAAGCAGAACAGATTGTGGCTTCAAGAATAACTCTTTTGGGTCCTAAGCAGAGTCCTTCCATTTTAAAGCCAGGTAATTATTCTAACAAATTTGAATGATTTACACCAGATTTTAGGGTTATAGAAAAGAAGACAGTATAATATTGGAAGAAAACAATTGTATGTGTAGTTTTGCAGATTTTCACAATTTATACCAAATATTGCTGTTTGTATGGATGTGAATAGCTGGAACAAAGCTATATAACAGTAAGTATTTTTCTAATTATTTTAAAAAAATGCTCTGTGTGTTTATCTCACTCAATTTTCTGTGCTTAAAGTATTTGTGTTTTTAAACACTAAGCCTAAAACAGAATGTAACAGTCTAATATATGTTCCTGCTGAGTTGTTAGTGGGTTTTAAGGTATTTTATCATATACAATCATTTTATTATTTGCTTATTTTTTTTCTTTTTGTTCTATAAAATACTGTGTAGTGTAGTTAACCCTTTGAGTGCTTTGCAATGCATTCCGTACCCCTCTGGCACTCAAAGGGTTAATTTTATTATGTTTACAGTATATTATCATGGGGTATGTTATGATTTCCAACACAGCTCAAACACACTGTAAGGCTGGTGTACTAAGAAGCAGTGAAGCTTTTCTGGAACAAACCAACTGTCAAATTAAATAGGGCTTTTAACAACTTGAATTCTAGAGAGGTAACCCTGCTCTACTTCATATTGATAACGTAATTGTGTACTTGCATAGTACATATATTACTGCCTATAACAAACACGTATAACTCACTTTTTTCAAGTTAATATTTTTGTTGCATAGTTTGTCAAAAATATTTTAAATTTTGCCTATTATGCCAATGCTCCCCATTTAGGTATGTCCTATCTAACATATTTTACCTTATTATATGGCTAGTATGAATGCTTCATTTTAGAAACTAGTGCCTTCATAGGCTTGCATTGACCTTCTTTACCATATGAAATTGTAAAATGTATTAGATATTTGCCTAAAATGGGTTGGTTTGTCATGGCAGTTAAGCTTGAATGTATATTGGTCAAACTATATTGAAAACCTTGACTTGAAAAAAGTAGATTAATATGTGGGTGTTATGGGCAGTAATATATGCTATACAATTGTATACATTTAATCAAACTGTATGAAGTTGTGCTGGTTTTCCATCTGTTTAATGGATTTTAATTTGAGGATATGTGGCGGGTCCTCTCATTCCTTGCTGCACTTCATACACTGCATACTCTGGTGGGTTTTTTTGCACATGTTCATTATGGTGTCTTATTGCTGTGAACTCTTTCTTTCCCAATATTAGAGAAGTCTCCACAAATTATGAAGCCCATTGATACAGTTAGCTTTCTCCAGAACTGCTTTTCTTCTTAGTCCATCAGCCTCAGTGTACTACTTCTTTATGATATGACTCATCAGCTACTAACACAGTGTAAGCCGTGTACTCATTTTTACAGTGACTTAGTAAGATCCTCTCCAAAGAAGTACATGGAGAATGGTGTAGGTGGTGATATTACTAAATGAAATAAATGGAGGACTTATTAAAATACAGTAGCCAAAAACACAGAAAATTGCACAAAAACGTAAGCTTTCCGAAGTTTGTCAAACTCTTTTAATACTTTTTTCAACATAGAGGATGCCACAACAACTCTAGAATCTTCTCCTGTTCTTACTCTACTCAAGGAAGTGGATGCACAATTAAGAGTCAATGCTCAGAAGGCTAGAATAATTCAAGGAAACAATGAACCAGACAAAGGTTTTGTATATCTTTCTGTCTGTGTGTGCTGCTACTAATATTTTTCTTATTTTCAGAATAATGTATTATTTAAAAAAAATACATTGTAAACCTTTGGTGTGATTCTCAAACCTGCTCATTAAATATATAGCACTAGATTTATATATTTTTGATGCTGTGTTATAGTCTGATGAAATATTGTCCTTCAGCTATAGTAGTTCAAAGTAAGATGGGCAATCTGAAAACTAATATTCATATTTACAGTATATATTCAGTGCATAAAATGCTAACTGTCTACCATTGGGAGATAATGGGAAGCATAATAAGCAAAGAAGACTAATGTACTTAGTATGACTGTAAGTTTCAAAAAGTGCATCTCCAAACCCGTACAACCAAACTATAAATATGTTTATCAAGATTTTCTATAGATAACAGCTATACAGATACAATTTCAGTAATGTTCTTCCCTTCCCCCTTCTCCTTTCAGGCTTTATCATGCTCTGCACAGCCTTTTCTTGTTACTCAAAAAACCTACATCCTATGCACAAAATATGTAAAACCATATCATGACTTACTTGGAATTTGGCATCCTCAAGCATTCAGTTTACACATTTTTGTCTCCTGAGTACACTTGCATGGATGTAATTAATTTTCGTTATGCTGGAGAATATGTGCAGGTGTGCATGTATGCATTCAGGTGCCTACACAGCAAATTGTGCAAATACTTATGCCCAGTTGAATATGTTCATGAAATCTGGTTCCCTGGGTATTTAAGCTCCCATTTTCTGTTACCCAGAAGCTTCCCAACTCTGGCTTCTCTTCATTTTAACTTTTCCTCATGACTTGTATCTTGCCTTAATCAATAGCTATACCTGAATCTGCTTCCTGGTTTGCCATTCTATTTTGTCTCTTCCTGAATTTTATGTATCCAGTCATTTCTGCTACCCCCAACCTACAAGTGTATTCATTCCGGTCTGGCCCCAGCTCAGCTGGTCTCAGATATTCACTATGAGTCAACTGGTCTGGTGCTGAGCTACAGTGAGGGTACGCTCAATGTCAAATCCTCTCTCAAGCATGGCTCTGTAGCAGTACATTTAACCTACATATTCCTAGTTTAGATCCAGCAAACATGGATCCAGAACCTCAGGTACCTCACCCTGATAAATCTGCAGAAGACAGAAAGAAATTACAATTTTATAAAATGTTTCACCCTCCTTTCTCTAAAACCATGCATGTACCGTTTCAAAGATGTGAATGGCAGAATGGGGACCCTACCTTTGACCAGGGAACCTCTTGCCTGGACACATCATTTCCTCCAGCCAGCTGCTGTAGAAACTTAATGCTTTTTTTGAATCAATGGTCTTTTTATATGACAATCCCCATTTGACCTCTTTAGCAGAAGTGGCCCTGCACTCCTTTAGACAAGGTAGATGCCTAGCTGTGGTGTATGTGGCTAAATTTGGACTTTGGGCCTTGGACAGATACTGGAATGAGCATTCCTTAATAGACCAGCTGGTCTTCCTGAGAATCAACTAGATAGGGATTGAATCGTGGACATCCTGGAAGATGTTGCCACCCTGCTCATTCAGATTGACTGATACCCCCTTTGGGACTGATGCCAAGAAAAAGCTTGAGCCCTGTCAGGCTTCACCCACCTTACAGCAACCTTTTCCTGAGCCTGTGCAAATTAGGTTGGAAAATCTTTCCACAATGAAGAGATTTCTTGGGCGGACCTTAAATCCTGCCCAATCCATCCTCAGCAAGGTATTCAGATTATGATCAGAAAGCTTCTCCAATCTATCCAAATAATTAGAAGTTCTATTTTCCTCAATGCTTTTTGTTTCTGTCTTTGCTACATGATCAAAAAACCTTACAAGGATGGACACTCATCAGCTCAGGAGCTACCAGTAATTAGATCCATCCCTCTGACTCTGGTTCCAAAGGCTTTCCTGCTACAGATCCAAGTGTTCAATAGGTCACCCGTGCAATCTGATCTAATCTGCCATGAGATTGATTTTGTGAGAAATTCTGTAAATAAACATTGTGAAGCAATCAACATGGTACAGTATTCTTTGTTTCAGATTTTCCCAGTTCTTCCCAGATACTGGTAGACTGGTTCAGGTGTCAGATCTCTTTTCAACCATTTACTGCAATTTCAGACATCTTCAGTAAGAAAGGTGCTGTCCATATTATACCTCATAGTATTTAGGATTGTCCAATGGATCTTCTCCCGGGGTCTAGGATCCTTTTTTGGTATTGTTATCATGATCAGCCCCTCTTTTTTTGTTTCTACCCTTGTATTCAGTTAAGTACACATACACACTCACAAATTATCATACATACATATATGCACAGACATACATTCATACACACATAGAAATATAGATATTATTATACATAGACATGCACTCACTCACACATACATACATACACACACAGCACATATAGTTATATACATACATACATACATACATAGACACTCATACCTACCTATGTCACTGTAGTACCGATAAGAAGTGGGAAGGCGGGGCTAATTCATGACCAAAAACCAGTGGAGAACAGCAATGGAGGAAGTTGCTGCCAAAGGCAAGCATGCTGCCTGCTGAGCATGTGGAGATATGGAGGCCATGTAGTTAACTCTTGGAGTGCCAGAGGTGTATGCAAAGCATTGCTTTGCAATGTGTTGTGTAACCATCTGGAGCTCAAAGGGTTAATATTAAAGTGGCCAGTTTGTGTTATAATCCCTCCTTACTGCCACATTGAGTGTGGAGAAAGAGCAAGGTGACTGGAGCAGTAAGCGCTCATACATCTGATGGGTAGGGACAGACAGTGGGACATGCTTTTGTGAAACAGGCCTGACACTTGTGCAGGATGGTGTGCAGACCCTAGATGGCTGGAGCAGTAAGCACTCGTACGTCTGGTGGGTAGGGGTGGACAGAGGAGTGATCTGGAGACTGGTGCGGGCGGGTAGGGTTGGGGTAGCCTCTTGGTGGCACCAGTTGAGTGGATCCTTCAGTGATGTGTGACTTCATGCAGCGACAGTCAGGGACAGTGAGGGGTGTGGAAACTCGTTGCAGACATATCACGTCCCCAGTGTATGTCGGCCTTAGGAAGTATGGAGGAGATACGCATATCTCCTCATAGCTGCCGCCCTGGGTTGTGTACAGTTCTTGTTGAGTGTGCATGTTGGGCACAGACATTGTGGAGGAGATATGCATATCTCCTCCTAGCTGCCGCCCTGGGGTGTGTACAGTTTTTGGTGACTGTGTATGTTGGGCTCAGGCAGTATGGAGGAGATTTGCAGATCTGCTCCTAGCTGCCAACCTGGGAAGTGGGGTGTCAAGTACAGTCATAGAATTTGTGGTCATGTGACCACATTCTCTTTTACAGTATAGATATCTGGATGATATCTTGATGTTTTCTGCATTGTTTGAGGAACAATACTCTCATGTAAGTAAGTCCCTGTCTCATGAAGCCTGCTAAGCCAAAGATGCATGTACTTAAAACCTGCTCTGTAGAATTCCTGGGATAGTAATGTCTCATGATAAAATAAAGTTCATTCATTTCTTATATGGTGCAGAGAGTTAGGTCAATATTGTAACTGGTCTAGTTCATGTGGAATTATATTATAAAGTTCCTACCTCTCAACCCTTTTACATATATCACTCTTCTTTACTTCAGATCAGAAAGCTGGTCTGGATATATAGTGACAAGAGACAATTCTGTATCAGTATAAGGAAAACCTACCTTCCTTCATCATGGGGGCAGGGTGTTCCTTATACTGATAGAAGGAAGATTGTTCCTCGATGAGATCTGTCTTGTCCGGTAACCGGATTTCAGATCTGAGGGGAGGCTGCTTGACATGTGTAAAAGGGGCAGGAGGGGGAATTGTTATAATATAATTCCATATGAACTAGATCAATTAGAACATTGTCATAATTCTCTGCACCGTTGACCAAGTATAAGGAATGAACAAACCTTATGTTATTATGAAACATTACTATCCCATAACCTGAAAGAACTAAGATGGACACTCAAAAGTCATTATTATCTGACTGGCACCCTCCAACATGAAATTATTACTATGATTCCTTGGGTTTTCCAATTTCTATACAAGAAACTCATGCAGAATTCTTCCAAAACCATTGTTCTTCTTGCTCACCTCTCCAATTTCCTGGAATGAAGCTGCTCAGTCAGCATTTGAAAATTTGAAAACACCGTGTACTGTACTGCCCTTAAATTGTAAAGCACTGTGTATACTTGTGGCACTATATAAATAAACATATTCAATCCCCTATTCTGAAAAATCTGATGCACCTTCGCCATATGTAGTGAACGTTTATGTTTCAGAATTTACAGTAGAAACTGCCCTTTCTTTATGACATGGACCTTTGATTTTACTCCATCCAGTAGCCTTTTCTTGCTATAAACTCTTGAAGCTTTGATCTCAGTGACAGAGAATGACTAGGGATAAAATTGTCCTTTGAGGAATAGCTCCACCTACTGGAGGGAGATAGTTATCACTTTACAGTTTTTACTGGCCATATCAATCTTGATTGTTTACGCACTTCAGCAAGGCTTTTTTTCTCAAGGTTCCAATATCATATTGCTTATTGGCCAGATAGTCACAACATTAAAGCAGACACTTTCTCTCAGCAGTTCCCTTTTAGCAGGTTTCAGATTGTACAAACCATTCTGACTTCTGGCCATTTCGTTATGACACACCCTGCCACCGTTTCGCAAATTTGAACTTGACTGTGTCAGCCTCAGATTTTCCAGAATTCATAAGGACAGATTATTCTTTGTTAACTAGCAAGTTTTTGTTCCTGGGCCTCTAGGGTTGGAGGTCATGAAACTTGTGCATGACTCTTCACTCTTCAGTCCTTGAAGGCCAATGCTTTCTTGGGCACAGATGTCCTACAAAAAATATGTAGCTGCCAGGTGCTATGACTCTGTGACACTTCAACATTTGGCTGCTTGAAAACTTAAGCTGGCTATTTCCTCTAAGAAACTAGGAAAACACTTCATTGGTCCTTCTAAAATTCTCCACCCTTCCACATCTGGTGCTAATAATAATAAGTAGTCAGAAACTTGAGGCTGAGACTGTTCTTGACCCTAGCTTCATTAGGGGTCAACTTAAGTACTAGGTCCTGCCATCTGAAGAGGGTCCTGGGGAGGGGATGTCATGCCTCACCTGGATTTTGGCATCCTCAAATACACAGGTATATGCATTTTGTATGTCCACATGTGGGTGCAAGTCCTTCTCTTCTACAGTTTGCTCGTGGGTATGCATGCGAGCAGTCAGCTATCTACCCAACAGGTTGTATAAATGCACATGCACCATCATATACTTTCCTCAACTTCCATTTTTGAATGAATTTGAGCTCCTTTCACTCTTACAAAGATGTTTAGTTGATAGGCTTTTTGCTGAGTACTTGGTACTTGTATTCTTGATGGACATGTAGTAAGGTTTGATAAAGGTTCAATTTGTCAGTGTAGTGGCAAACTGGAAATAAATTAATATTTTAATGTGTCTCCTCCATCTCATCCCCATGATTGCACCTCAGCTACTCTTACATCTCAATGCTTTCTCCATACCTTTGTCATGTTTACAATGTCTACTTTGCCATTGGCTCATTTGCATACTGAAATATAGCTTAATGAGCCCTTTTGTATTCCTGAGGGTATGTTTTTATGTTAATGTGACTAATCGCCACATGTACTAAGCTTGCAATGCTGTTGCAAAACAAGTCCATCTATCTGAGATTAGTGATTTTGGGATCTTCCCATAGTTTTCTATGCAGCAACTGAGTACAGCTTGTTGTGGAGTGTGGCTGAGTCTTGTGTTTACGTGAATCATCTGTTTATACGTTTACCTGAATCAGCTGCTTTGAAATTTGTCTTGAGAAACCAGTTAATAAAGACAAAACTAAGTCAATTTTAAAAAGGCAAACTTTACAGAGGATTTTCAATGGGGTGTTACGAGGGGGTGCTGATAAGTATTGAGCCTTACCCAGAAAAAATTGAGCTAGGAAGCTGTAACTGCCACACTATTCTACATATTCCCCCAGGAAGTCAATGCACTTGCAACATCTGTCCTGCAGCTTCTTAAGTCCCTGCAAATAAAATTCTCCCGACTGCTGGTGTAACCACTCATTTGCAGCATTAGTTGCCTCCGGAACACTCCCTAATCATTGTCTCTTTAGGTGTTTTTTGAGATTGGGGAACAGATGATAGTCAGAAGGAGCCAGGTCGTGCGAATAGGGTGGATGGGGCATCACGTGAAAGCCTAAGGAGGTCAGTTTTGCCATTGTGTCACCTGCATTGTGTGATGAGGTATTGTCATGCAACAGGATGACACCTTTCGAGAGCTTTGCTTTATGTTTTTCCTTTATGCTTTGCCTCAACTTCATCAGTAAAGCACAGTAATATGATGCATTGATGGTTGAACCCTTTTGGAGGTAGTCCACCAGCAGAACTCCCTTCTTATCCTAAAAAACTGTTGCCATTTGCTTCTGCACTGACCTTTGTACACTGAACTTCTTTGGCCTGGGGGAACCACTGTGCCTCCATTCCTTAGACTGTTCCTTTGTCTCAGGATCATAACAGTAGATCCATGTCTCATCAGCAGTTACCAGTTTGTCCAGGAAATCTGACTCATTTCTTGCAAAATGTTCCAATACAGCCACCGATGTCTCCACACGTCTCCTCTTTTGTTCGGTTGTCAAAAGTTTTGAGATCCACTTTGCTGCAAGCTTTCTCATTTCCAAGTTGTTGTGGATAATGGCACCAACTCTCTCAGGTGATATTCCCAGATATGTAGCAATATGTTTGGCTGATATTCAGCGGTCCTCCATGATCATGTCATGGATGGCTTTCACATTTTCAGGCACAGAGACAGAAACAGCCCTTCCACTGGGTTTCTCACTTTCAACGCAGAAATGGTCAATTTTGAAATTGACAACCCAACATTTAACTGTTGCATATGAAGGACCACTGTCACCCAAAGTTTGCAACATTTCTTCATGGATCTGCTTCGTACCTTTCCCTTGGAGAAACAGGAACTTGATTATGGTCCTATGCTCTTCAACATTGAGCTTTTCTGGAGGTGCTGCCATGTTCACTTTGGACCTTAAAAATAAAGATAAGTTAAAATCATAGGTAAAAATCTTATACTATCAAATCAGCGCTATGTTCTCCTGTAGTGCTAGAGGGGTAGGCAACGTTGCATACCCCTCTGGCACTCAAAGGGTTAAGAGGCTGGTCCTTCTCTGCGCCCTGCCTCTTACGCAGTCATGCACTGTGGAGACTGCCCGAAAGCACAGAATGCTCCCAGCACAGAACTCCCAGCATTCTGTGTGTTCGGGCGGTCTCTGCTGTGCATGATGGCTTCTGACAGACACCCTAGCGAACTATTATATAGGATATATAATTCAATCATTTCAAATGATAGCATGCAAAATATCAAAACTATTACAAAAAGCTCCATGGCAAGGGCATATTGAAATATATCTTGTCAGTTAAAACTGAATCAAAACATGAACCAGCACACACATATAATGGGTTCTCATGCTTGAAAAGGACCAACTGTAAATTTCAACTAATAACATTTAGTTCATTGTGGCTTTTGCTGTGGAGCTTTTGGGATGTTTATATATTTTACTCACTCTCTTTTTTAATTACTTGAACTATTATTATCATTTATTCACACATTAGATACATTTTCTGCTAGGGTATATTTCCCTATTAACAAGGCCCAAAGTACAAATGACTTAGGCATTGACAGAAAGAATTCTGTAGTCTAACCAGTGGTCAAAGGTCTGATCATATCACAGCAAGACATTACATTTTTAAAGGTCTCCAGGATCCATGTACAACTCACTTACCAACTAACGTCTTCTTTTCAGAATGAAACACAAGGATAAAGAGGAGAATCATACTCTGGAAGAAGTAATTATCTGTCTGAATTATGCAGCCTTGAAAGCTGTTAATATGTAATTATGTTTCACAAGATGAAGCAAGTCTTGTCTAGAGTAGACAGCTTGAATTTCAAGGACTCTAAACAGCCATGGCATCTTAGAGGTTGAAAATTATTTTTAAGAGTAATGCCAAGAATTGAGCACTACTAGTGTTTGTTTTCAAAGTTGCTCCATGTAAAAGACATATCATAGGAAAAAAATAGAAAGATGCCTGAATGTCTCCAAAGCGGATTGTTAGTTCTGTATCAAATAGGGCATTTTCAGACGTATTGTACTTCCTCAAGAGCAAGCAAGAGAGGTAAGGAAATTCATGGAAATGTTAGTTGACTCCACAAGACCAATGCTTTCCACCTCTTTAGTGGTGTTTTAGCAAGTAGCGTTACAGTAAACAGATTATTGGTGGGCATATCCTTCCCTTATTGATATACACAGAAATATCATTTGTTTGCAAGGTTTGAAATAAAAAAAATCTAGCACAGAACAATATTGAAAATTATGACAGATGGCTTCAAAGCAGATAGGATATTGATCCAAGGAAATATCTGACTGCCATTTGCAGTCAGGAAGGAATTTTTTTACCCACTTGGGGCTAAATTAGAAATTGCTCCAGAGGGTTTCTTTTTGCCTTCTTCTGGATCAACAAGGGTGTTTTTGGCATGGGCTGGACTTGATGGACACATTTCTTTTTCCAGCCTCATCAACTATGTTACTATGTTACTATGTTACTATGTATATCACAGAGGACATGATAATCCATTTAAAACTAAGTTGTTTAATAATCATAAAAAACTATCACAATGACAGAAAATTATTACACTCTACACACTCCTCACAGTTGGATATCACAATGCCTTCCCCTCAGGACACGTTTCACAGAGCTCAATGTAAACCACATACGCGATCTAAATGTCGCAACAAATATGTTCCGATTAGAGTCCTCCCCTGAAAACGGACAGTCTCCTCTCGCAGTCCACCTGCATAAGACACACACTCGCGCTGCTAGTTACAGAGATTAACCCCACGTAGTCCCGCTGGGATATACTTTGTATCCAACTAGGGAATATACATCAGCAACATATTATACAAATGTAACAAACCTCTTATTGAAGCATAGGCATATATACAATGTCAAACAAATGTACATCAGTAATACCCCTAGAAAATAACATAACACAATTAGAAAACAATACTGTGAATATATTCTCAGCTTGTTACTCAATATCGCCCAAAAGTTTCTCTGTGAACTGCAATTATTCACCCACAGAGAATCCAACTGTGGAAGTCTGTCAGTGAAACGTCACAAACCTGCCATGAAGAATTCTAATATCAAAATGCAATACAAGGATGATCATCCCTCTAAAAAATATATACTTCTAAAATTGAAAAAAAATAAAAACAAATCTATATACACCTATTGTGATCACAATATGCTTAATCCAGTCTATAGGAAAAAGTGAAAAAACTTTAAAAAAGGATCTTCTCCTTTATACACATGCAACCCCTTTAATTAAAGATGTATTCCTGAATTTTATTCCAGCCTTGTATTAGATCCTCTTTCTTCAATCATGATATATACATATCAAAATCTTAGATCTCAGAAACTTTTCCTTTACTAATCATAGCCTGGATATTCACAATATCAATCCCCATTCTCCTCTTTTCAAGATCCAATATTTTAGAATGCACCATTCACCAAAGTTTAATTATCCATACTTCCTTATTGGTCTTCCTTTCTTATATATATATCATATCTTTTATACTGGTACTCACTCAATACTTGCGTTTGTTTGCTTCACGTGTTGTACCATATAGCTGACCGCTATTACCTTGATGCTCACTTGACGCCAATGTTGGTTATCTTGGCGTGTTACTACATGTAACTCACAGTTACCCACTGTTTGCTTCAATCAGCACCTCAACACCTGCGTTCGTTTGCTTCGCGTGTTGTATCGTGTAGCTGATCGTTATTACAGTGATACTCGCTTGACGCCAGTATTAGTTATCTTAGCGTGTTACTCCATGTAACTCACAGCTGCCCGCTGTTTACTTCAATCAGCATCTTCCAGACCAGACCGTATGGTATCTATGTTCAGTTAGTGCATCCCTCCAATCCGATGTTTCTTTCAATCATAAACATAGAAGGATTATTCATCCATATTATTCATCATGCCTCCTTACTCTCCTTCATCTCCAACGCGTTTCGAAGCGCTCTTTCTGGCTTCTTCCTCCTGAGGAAGAACAAGCTGAGAATATATTCACAGTATTGTTTTCTCAATGTGTTATGTTATTTTCTAGGGGTATTACTGATGTACATTTGTTTGACATTGTATATATGCCTATGCTTCAATAAGAGGTTTGTTACATTTGTATAATATGTTGCTGATGTATATTCCCTAGTTGGATACAAAGTATATCCCAGCGGGACTACGTGGGGTTAATCTCTGTAACTAGCAGCGCGAGTGTGTGTCTTATGCAGGTGGATTGCGAGAGGAGACTGTCCGTTTTCAGGGGAGGACTCTAATCGGAACATACTTGTTGCGACATTTAGATCGCGTATGTGGTTTACATTGAGCTCTTTGAAACGTGTCCTGAGGGGAAGGCGTTGTGATATCCAACTGTGAGGAGTGTGTAGAGTGTAATAATTTTCTGTCATTGTGATAGTTTTTTATGATTATTAAACAATTTAGTTTTAAATGGATTATCATGTCCTCTGTGATATACAGGAGAAGATAGCGCTGATTTGATAGTATAAGATTTTTAGTATATGGATAACTATTGGAAATAGGTTATTTTAATCTGGCAGCTGTTTTCCTGTGATACATAATTAGGATATCCATTGCGCCAAAAAAATCAGTTCTGTTTGTGGAGGTTAAAATCATAGGTAGTTGATTTTTGCACCATTGAATATAGACAAATTGGCTAGTACACCCTGCAATTTTTTCTGGCTAAGGCTCAGTACTTATCAGCACCCCCTCGTATTTCCAATGAATTTTTTTTACACTCATTAATCCGATCCCTGTTATTCTTTAGACAGTGACCTGGGCAATGGCAGGACTGAGTGTAGGGATTGTTTGATTTTTTTTTTCTTTCTAGAAGCTGTAAATGTGGCTGTAGGTTTATACTTTTATTTCTGTAACTATCTGAGGAAGGGGAACAGGGCAGAGTGGGCACATTTATATGTAACCCATGTTAATTGATTTTGTTGTCTTTGTGCTTTTAAAAAAATGGGGAAACGTGATTTGAAACATTTATTTGATAAAGAATGGAATGTAAGTGTCCTCCTTTAGAACATTAAAAGAAATATAACACGTTTGCTTTTGAAAAGTTGTAACCTCTTCATTACTGGGCTTAATTCAATGCATTGATTGAAATATATTCCCAGAGAATCCATTAAAGTAATGGTTATGGTGGGCCTGGTTATGCTAGTTGGTGGGGAAATGTTTAAACTTTATTTTTTGTACAACTTCTCTTTTGCTAGTGAGTGCAATATGTTTAAATCTGCCTTGCATCAAAGGGGTTAAGAGGAGCTTGGGTGAGTGTAGGGAAAGTGGTTGGGTACAAATGGGGATACTGGGAGGGTTGTGGTGTTTACAGACATTTATAGCCAAATAGGCCTTCTTCCTGAACCTACAAAGCCCTGATGGGGCACAAAAGAGCACTGCAAAGGCAATTCATCTACAATATAGTAGCAGAATGTCTATTTGCAATACTACTTTTGGACATTTTTGCATGTATCCTGACTTTACAGTAAAAAAAGGCTTAAACAATACATTTTCTTTGACTCTTTAGCAGCCCAAACTTCCATTTGATTATAAAGGAATCTAGGCCTTAAACTGAAACTAAAAAATGAATGGCTAAAGTAAAGAAGCTATAGATCAACCCTTATTTATTCTCTAAACTAGAGATAGAGCAAATGACAAAAGGATACAAATTATCATAATCAGTTAAAACCTTTAAGACTGATGTATTGAAAAAATATATTTGGCTAATGGCATATTAAATATTTGCATATAATATTTCCTTTGTTTTTTTATGTTGGCATCAAAAAACCTTCTGGCCTTGAGCTATTGTTGGTCTACAATTCCCATCACCCTCAAACAGCTAGCTGAGGATTATGGTAACTGTAGTACAACAATGGCTCAAGGCTAGGCTGCCTTCTCTTTGCCTATGTACTAAAATCTATTGGGTTCAAAACTAAGACAAAGGTAGGGATACAAATATCAATGTATGTATACAGGCAAAGGGGGCAAAAAACAGCCTCTCCTTGTGTTTCAAATGAAAAAAGATATCTTTTTTTGTCCTAGAAATGGTTCAGATTTACCATAGTGCCTGAGATGCTTTATCCCTGCCTAACTTTTTCTCTAGTTTTCTATTTAGTTTTTTACATTGCATTCTGTTGCAGTTACACTGTTTTTTGTGCTCACTTCATCTAAGCTCTGTCCCATATACCACCAATTTGGATCAATCAAATCCACTAAACCCAGAGAGTCTGAAGAACTCCAGCTTACAAAACCACCAATGTACCCAGGTATACCTATGCTATTCTGTGGAGCATCTTTCTGAAGCAGAGAGAGTTTTCAGAAATGTATGTGAAGGCTCTCCATAGAATAGCATAAGAGCTGACATGTTTTTACTCATTAAAATGTTCTTTTTACCATAAATGCAGTGTATGTGTGCATGTATATATATTTACTACCACCTTACATATTATTTTAAGCATTTGTCACTTTGTATTCTTCCCAGGAGTGAACTTTTTTTCTATTTTCAGTTAAACATAATTCATTTAGAGATTTACTGGATTTACAATTAACTTGGAGAATGGACCTTATTCCTGTTCCTCCAGAGGAACTTACAACAAGAGAGTTTGTAATATACCAATATGGAGTTTACATCCTGCAGATCCTAAAGCCTCTTATTAATGTGAGTGTCTTGGACTTGTTATTACTTTATTTTCTTTATCATAAATTTTGGTTTGCATTGGTATATTTGAGTGATAATGTAAGTTGGTTCAAATATCCTATATAATAATTTGCTAAATGTGTGTTTGTCAGAAGCCGTCATGCCCAGTAGAGACGGCTGCATGTTCTGCAGTCATGTTCACTACAGACTGCCCGATCCTGAATTCAGACCGTAGTCGAGAGGACTATGGTCTGAATTCGGAGCACCCCTCTCAATATCAGGCGCTGGCAGTCTCTACTGTGCATGACTGCACTGCAGCCGTTGCTGGGTGGCACTGTGGCTCGTGTACATGGGCTTTTCAACTAGTTTAGTACATAAATGTCATCTTATGTGTATGTTTCAATCTATACAAATCTGAAATTGTGTTTTAACCATTTCACTGCTTAAATGATAAATGGCAGAAAGTTGTTGTAAATGAAGCCTTTTGAAGTTGGTTTAAACTCGTAAGTGTTGGTGCCACAGGGTCGGTCCTGGGCCCAATGCTTTTTAACTTATTTATTAATGATTTAGAAGTGGGAATTGAAAGTAATGTCTCGATTTTTTTATTTTACTTTAATGTACATATAACTGTAGTAAAGCAACTTTTTAATACCATTATTTTTATCACCTTCTTCTCCAGACTAGAGAAGTAACCTTGCATATTGCTTCCAGCTTGCCTGAAAACTGTCACAAAAGTAATGCCTTCTCTCACTCATTCTTTTATCAGGTAGGCCAAAAATGTGTTTCTTGCAAAATAAAGAAAGAATATATCCAGTACTGACAGTCATGCTGCAATTTTCTTTTTTTGATAACTACTTCCCACTGTTTCTATTACTTTCTGTGGTCTATGACTTAACCTGTGCCATACTAAGTATCACAAAAATTGCCTTCTGGATAATAATGAACACTTACTACACATTTACATCCAAATTTGGTGGGATTGACTGATATTCTAAAAATTCTGGTCATTAGAATGAAACTAATATTTTATAATGACTTGAGAGATTTTGAAAGGTCCATATTTATGTTAAACATTCTTTAAAGAAAGTATAATTTATGAGATATTTAGCTTTATTTATGTGTCAGTGTATTCAAATTATCCAGTGCCTCCTTGTAGGCATTTGGGAGGGAAATGACAATTTTAATATCGGACACATCAGGCTGAGCCAGATAATTCTGCATAATTTGCACAAACTGACAAATAAATAAAGCCAAATATCCTTTAAACCAGGGAAGCTCAAACCTGTTCTCAACCTGTCCAAAACGTGCAGGATATTCTCAATTGAACTTTAAGTCAAAGTGAATGTTGTAAACTTAGGCCAATCCTTCACAAGAATTCAACCAGTGGTTGATCCATTCAGGTTTATGTGAGAAGATCCTTAAAACATGCACCTCAAGGGGGTCTGAGGGTGCCCCTTCCTTAAACTATAGTTTTAACTGCTTTAGGATCAAGAGAGGCATGTAAAGAATTGAGCAATGCATTGCACACCCCTCTGGTTCTCATTGAGGTAAATAAGGCATGGGTAACATAAATATTGAGGATTTTGAATAGAGCAGAAATGCCAAGGTGTGCACTTCCAGTCCTTCCCCATCTTCCCAGAATCCCTTCATGTCCCCAAGGAAAAATATTCCACCAACCACGATTATATGGGAGGTAGAGGAGAAGGATTATGATGATTGGACAACTTCTCTCCAGATGCTTCTGAAATGGTGGTAGCCTGTACTGCTGCCTCAAAAGGGCCAGTAGGAGCCACCAACACCTGTCACTGCTAGCGATGATTCACCCACAACATTCTGTGGGGATGATAGTCTTAGTCACCAGCACTGCCATTATCCATGGGCATGGCAAATACACCAGCTTGAACATGTGAAGTGACATTTGACACATAGATAAATTAGAAAACATCAAAATGTCACTGGTGGGTGCATACCTAACCATAGACCTGCAGACAATTTCTTCAAGGCTTGCCATGCTGCACATCTGCTAACATTTTTAAGACTTTCCTTACTGTAAGATTGCTGACAATTATTCCAAGGCTAGCCTTGCTTTAGGCCTGCTAAAAATGTTCAAGGCTTACCTTGCCATATTAGACTGTGCTAACAATTTCTGTAATGGGTTTACTAGTAATTATATTTATTTATGCAAAGGCTAACACATGTGTAAGACAATGCTTTACTTTTTGAATGGTTTACATAGCTTGCATACCAGTTGTAAAAACGTGTTTGAAAGGCTTTCTTTAGTGGCTAACACCTTTCTTAAGTTACAATTTGTATAAACAGACATAAGCTTATTTACAAATAAATCATATTTTTTATGAAGGCTTACTTAGTTCATTACTGTCCCCCACCACCATGCTCCTAAAAGTCTGTAAATTATTTTTGCAAAGGCATACCAGCTGTGTATGTCACATGAAAGTGACTAGTCTGTACTGCTATCAGAAACAAAATTCATATTAGGCCAAGGTCCTGAAATTAATAGTATATTGAGAAAGTGCTATTTTACCTTGTTGGAGCTCCAACAGGATATGTTCAACAGCAGCCTGATAGCGTGGATTTTCAAGTGCAGCCCTCAAGGAGTAAATAAAGGCTTCCAAAACAAATGTCCCCTAACAACCCACCCCATGAAACACTACCATCAAAAAGCAAATTAACTCATTGAGTTCCAGAAAGGTATTCAATGCAAATAATGTGTAGCATACACCCTTTGTCACTCAAAGGATTAATCCCCCAATCCTAACACTAATCCATCTTCACCTCTAAAATACAATGCCTCCCTCTTTATTTGGGCTCTTGCCCATGCCACCGTGATCAAAAAATTAACAGGGATTGACATTTATATGGCCAATCCCTGTTTAAATTAGTTCCTAAGCTCCCATTGTCTGGGAGGTGGGGTTATACAGGCCACTGAATGTGCCCTGGAGCGACCTCATCTAAGTTCCAGCCACTCAGCATGTAGCTGGAGGGTTCATGCATGTGCATAACATCACCTCTCAAGCTATTCAATGATTGGCTAACTGTAGGACATGACTTTACATGTATCTGTGACCTCTTTAGCTAGATCCTGATTGGCTGTAGGTGAAGTTACTTTCAGCACATTCTATGCCCTGTTTAACCCCTCCTTCCTACCAATGGAAATGTGGGAAATAATTTGAGCAAGGATTGGTGAAATACATAGCAATCCCTATTCATTTTTTCCTCACACTGGCTCAGGCAACAGCCGAACAGGATAAGGGGATGATGTTTTAAAGCTGTCTGTGGTGATGGTGGAGGAGGAGTATTAAGTTTTTTTTATGTTTATTATTTTTTGAGAAGATGGAAAAGGACCGGGGTCTAGAGGGACACCTCCCACATCCAAGTAACATTATACTTATTATACTTGTGGGGAGAGGGAATGGAGCATAGGTTAGCTTTTGGGCAAAGTGGGTTGTTTTGTTAGTGCTAGTTGTAGTGGTGGTGGGTGAGAGGATGTGTTTAATGTTAGTGTTTTGAAGGGTGGGGGAATGATGCTGTGAAAGTAGCTCACGGTCAATATTTGACACTATGTCAAGCATCGAGCGTTAGCTACTTTCCTTTGATTTTTCCCACTTCTCATGCTATTTAGTCTAAGTTGTGGGAACAGAAAACTGAAATGGGCATTTGGCCTCCACATGAGTTCATGCTACCAAAACTTTTTGCAGAGGATGTTGGCCAAGCATTAGAATTCCCACTGTACAACTATGACTGTACCAGACAGAACTTGTTTTGGCACTAAAATGTTTTCTGGGTCCAATAGGATTGAGCCCCTAGACTTTAAATTATATATATTTACAGTATTGGAAATATTGTACTTGCTTTAGGCATACATATTATACTATGCTTCTCCCACAGCACTCCGAGAACAATCTCTTTGTTTCCCGTGAGTATTTGCAGTCTGTTGGCAGCTTCATCCTCTTGCTTGTGCATTGCATATCTCATATTGCTTCAGACGACCTAAGTGATGATTCTAATCCCTACTTTCTCAGGATTTTCTATCAGGTAAACATGAATCTTCTTGTACAAATCATTCTTGCTATTTGAATAACAGAAAATATCTTCAACACCCATTATTATTACATGTGTTCAAGTTACCAAAGTTTGAATTCATCATGTGATACTCTATTCACAATAACTCCTAAGTGTAACTGAACACTATAACACCATGAATCTTCAAATACCTTAATAGTTTTATCCCCAAGTAACCTACTCCACAGTCCGAGAAATCAGCTATCTCCCATTCCTGTTTACCCCTTAACTTCCCTGTGCCAAACACCGAACACCTTAGGTAGCACAAAACAATGCATTTTAGATGTCTTTCTCTAGCATGAAAGTGATATATTGATCAGTAAACAGTGTGGAAATCATTTTAGAGGGAGAGAGAGAAATAGGGGGTTATGCACTAAGGTGTGATAAAGAGATGACTTCTCCAGTGATATCACTTCTCAAGTTCCAGTGTTGTTCTTTGGGGCCAATGCACTAAGATTTCTCCAACTTTGGAGATCTTAGTGCATAGGCTGCATACAATAACATAGGAACTGTAGAAGTGATGTCACTGGAGAAGTCTTCTTTGCTTTGTTACCTCTTTATTACTCCATAGTGCATAATCCCTATACTGTATATGTATACATTTTTGGATATAAATATATGTATGAGATGCTTCATTCAAAAATTTTTAGGGCTTAAACCAGACACAAAGATGCATTTGTTGCTCTTCAAAGAACCTCAGCTTTCTAACTGCAGTTCTTCATAGGGAACAATAACCACAGCATATAGTGGTGACTTTCAAGAATATGAACATTTGATAGAGAAAAAAATGTCAAACAAATTTGGGATGTAATCACTGTTGAATGCATCATCTCCCAGCAGTGGTAATACCCCTTTTATTCAGGTGAAGTTATGCAACAAAGTATCCGCAGAATATTTTTTTATTCAGGAGGAATTATATAAATACACACGATTACCTAAAAATATACTATGACATTAAGAAAAGCAAGTTAAGCAATTTTTAAAACACTACACTATTTTGTTTTAGAGTTACAAATGAAAATACTTTTTTATGATGTTTACACTTTAAGCAAGCTATTTTCAGCCTTACATTCATTTGTCAATTAGCTTAATTTTGTATCTAAAAAATAACTTATACATTTTTTATACATATCCTTGTTAGGTGATTCTTTTTGTACTTTATGTCTTACATTGAAATCACTAGATTTCACACATGTATATGCAAAAATCAATAACAAACAGTGGGGGACATTTATAAAAGTGGAGTAAAGAGAACTGTAATGTTAAAATTGTATTAAAAATTATTTTGGCAGTTATACAAGTAGTAATGGCGCATTAAGACAGCATAACGCCATGTAGTGGTGGTTTTTTTTTTTTAAAGTTTTGTCCGGAACTGTAAGAAAAGTGGCGCAGCGAATTTATAAAGAAATGTCGCTGTTTGCGACATTTTAGCGACACAATTACCACAATGTTAATGCCATGTCTCAACTGTTCTTATTTCTGGCGTAGTAAATCCATGCAAACGTGCGCACGAAAAGCGCAAGTGTGAACAAAAAAATGCACTATTACCCCCCATTTATAAACATTGAATTTCTGTTTTATAAATGTCAACTATCATAATAAGGAATAGGGCCAATTTAAGTATACTTCACACACAACGTACAAGAACACTTTTTATAAATGTCCCCCCAAAATTCAGCAGATTTTACAATACATGTATATGAGGATGCATAAAAATACACATTGGGGGTTATTCACTAAGATGTGATAAAGAGAAGAAGACTTTTCCAGTGATATCACTTCTCTAGTTCCCTCCAGTGATATCACTTCTCTAGTTCACTAACATTTCTTAACCCTTTGAGTGCCAGAGGGGTACGCAACGCATTGCCTTGCAATGCGTTGCATACCCTTCTGGCACTCAAAGGGTTACATTTGGAGATCTTAGTGCATAGTCTCCATAGAATAACATAGGAACTGGAGAAGTTATATCAATGGAAGTCATCTCTGCTTTATTACCTGTTTATCACATAACCCTCATAGTCATTAACATCTTGATTGGCTTTGTCCTGATAATTATGTTTGAAGGATAACTCCTTTAGTCTCCTTATCTAAGAGGAGCTAAAATTAATAGATCATTGTATTTCTTTTCACTATTTTATACACATAAATACGTGATTATTTTAACATCAGGAAAAAAGTAATAATTTATGTTGACTTGATTGTCTAAAATTTCATTTTGAGAAACCGATTCTCAGTTTCAGTCCTCAGGACACACTAACAGGTAAAGGTTTTAAGGATACTCCTAATTAATCACAGGTAGCTCAATCATAATGACTGATCCACTGATTATCCAAGTGTGATCAAGCAGGGATATCATGAAAACATGACCTGTTAGCATGCCTCAAGGACTGATGTCGAGAAACACTGTTCTAGAGGTCAATAATTGTCAGTCATGTTCTGTATTTACATACATAACTGATATGTATACACCTTGAAACTACAGGTTGATGTTTTATTATTCCTCACTTTGTATTAACCTCTTTAGTAGAGGGCATTTTATCTTGCTTTACAGTCTGTTGTTTTACACACCTTTCCTTTTTTGAGACAACTTTAATGCCTCATGAAGGGAGAGTAATGCTCCCCTGAAATAATGTACAGTATGTGTCTCAAAACCACACTAATGATGCAGAAAGAAAAGCAAATTTAGAGCATGCCAATTCCACCCTGGGGAGAAATAAATATTCCGAAAAATTCCTAATGATTTAAATGTGTTTTTTAACACCTTGAATGTTGGAATGGTCTCCAACACATTGCAAATCAAGACATTGGAGACCTCACCTTCAGTGGATGAAAAGCCCCATTTAAACAAGGGGGATTTTTATTTCCACCCTATTTTGCAGTTGGTTTGCTCTAGAATTGCTCATATTTTTCATTTTACATTAAGTCTCATACACTAATATTTGCTCACATTACATTATGTGTGCAACGTTGATTGTGTACAAATAACTATGAAAACAAAACAAGTGGCAATAATCTTCCGTGCAATCTGCAGAACAAATAATTGTAACTAATCTAAGCATGCTTTCTATGTGCTAACTATTTGTAGATGATTGTCTTGTCTTAAAGTGCTTAACGTATGAAGTAATGTTAATTAACTCAACATCTATATATATATATTAATTATATATCCAGGCAATAAAGATCTGCTTTAGTGATGGGTTCTGTACCAGACTCCATATGACATCTTTTTCCCAAGACACGATATCCAGTTCAGATGTTACAGATGTTCTACAGAAAGACGAAGTTATTTCAGAGAAAAGTACAGATCTTTTTACAAAGTTATTTTTGTTGAAACTGAAATCATCCACTGAAAAGCCTTGCTTCAAAGAGGTGATATGTTTTGTCTTATATAAAGGTCAAATACATTAAAATGCCATTGTATTACAGAGTAGGTTGCACAGTGGCTGGCTGAGAAAGTTGCAATCTGTAGTTCAACAACATCTGGGGAGACACAACAAATGGTTTACTAGAGGTATATGGTAATTTAATTGTTTTCACAGTAGACTTCACATGCAATACCATTATAACTGCAATTGTTTGAAAGGGTATGCTGGAATATTAACACACACACACACTCACACACACTCACATAAAATCACATTTCTATGACGTGATAGAATGCAACATAGATGATATGGAAAGAACTGTTTTTCAGAAGACTGGAGGAAGCAGTTTTCCCTTTCATGATAGAGCAGGAAGTGAGGAATCCTTTGAAAATAGCTTTCCTTATCCTGCTAAAACAGCACATACAGTATGATGCAATATTGTACATAAAATGTTCCTTTAACCCCTTAAGGACCAGAAGTCCTGGGACGTTTCCGTCCCATAAGGACCGCTTTGATCCTTGCCGACGCACCGGTACACGTGACCTGTTGCGTGTATTGGCATGTCACTTTGGGGCCTAAAAGAGATCACTCCAGTCTTGGAGCGCTCAATTTTATGCCCCATTTTTACTTACAGAGCTCCCGGTGGGGCTCTGTAAGTAAAAAGTATGTGATGTACTATGACCGTCATCGGTCCTTAAGTATTTAAGGACCGTGACGGCCATAGTACATCATGTAGTCCTTAAGGGGTAAGGAAACTGGAAACATTTATGTTCTTATCTGTTTGATATATACATATGTATATATTTTTTTATTTGGCACCACACAGTGTATGCAGCGCTTTACAACTGACGTATGTTACAATAAATAAAAAGAGATAAAATAAGTTTCACATTGATAGAAACAAAAGGAGAGAGGTCCCTGCGCTAAGAAGCTTACAGTCTAAATGGGTAATAGGAGACACACAATAGGGTATGAGGATGTCAGGTGCTGAGATGACAAGTGCTAAGTTTGGCCAAAGTTAGTGCATGGTCCTAGTGCTCCAGAAGATAAGATTTTAAGGTAGACTTAAATAAAAGGGGGATTGTTCAAGACATAGAGAGAGGGGTATGGAGTTCCATAGGTAGGGAGTGGAAAGTGAAAAAAAGGTTTGAGACAAGAGAGGGCAGAGGGTATGGATGGTGCAACAAGAAAGCATTGTATGCTGAACAAAGGAGGCGGCCAGGAACATAAGAGGAGATGAGGTAAGAGATGTAAGGAGGGGATAGCAGTTTGGAGATATCACGGTGCCCATGCTTTCACTGGTGACATTGTTATGACAGGGCTACTTCCTGATTCTCTTTTATTGGCTACTGAGGTTTATTTCCACCCAGTTCTAGCTCTTTTATACTGAGCCCTGTCACTTCAGCGCTGCCCTTTCATGGTGTTCCAGTTGTCAGTGTTGTTCCTGAGATTCGTGTGTATTCTGTGTATGACCCGGACTGCCTGACTATACTGCCTGATTGTTCCTGCTCTGTGTACCGACTCGGATTGGCTGACGTTCCTGCTCTGTGTACCGACCTGGCCTGGCTGACGTTCCTGCTCTGTGTACCGACTCGGATTGGCTGACATTCCTGCTCTGTGTACTGACTCAGCCCGGCTGACGTTCCTGCTCTGTGTACCGACTCGGCCCGGCTGACGTTCCCGCTCTGTGTACCGACTCGGATTGGCTGACGTTCCTGCTCTGTGTACACCCGGTTTGGGAAACTTCCTGCTCAGTGTACCCCTGGTACCACTCCTTGCTCTGACTGTGCTCAGGTTGGAGGGCTTCCCTCCGGTGCAGATTACTGTCTCTGACAGTTACTGGTTGCCTCCTGTCTACACTGCCTCTGCAGCACTGTTCTGTGACCCTGCCTCCTCATTACGCTATCATATCTCTTCTTCAGTGTCAGTTCCGTTGTTTGCACCCGGTATGCTTGACCTGTCCACTTGCTGTTCCGAGGTTAGGTTCTCTCTGGGCTCTTCAGTCAATTTCCATTGCTTGGCAGTTCTGTCCAGGTTTGAGCATTCGGTTACTCTTCACTGGTTGGTGCTATAGCATTTCAGGGTCACAGACGTTCTGGGAATCCTCCCTGAGAGAGTGTCTGGCAGTATTGAGTATCCTACTATTCAGGCAGTCCTGCCATTGTGCTTATAGTACCCTACAGCCAGTGGCCTCTGATAGACTGATAGGGCATCTGTCCGTTGGTCTCCCCTCCTAAGCCAACATTTGGCTTTGTTGCCTAGTTTCAATCTTACTATCCTGTGGGATAGTATTGGTCTCCGCTCTGTCCTTTACCTGTGGCTTACGGTTAGGCTAACGCCCTGCGAGTATCCATTACCTATTCACTACTAGGGCCTGTCAGCCTTCCATGGCCTAGTAGTATACCTGTTTGCTCTTCCAGAATCAACTGTGACCTGACCTGTGTCAGTATTGCACCTTTGGTGCCTACTGGATCTGAGTAGCTTACTGTATCCTTGTGACCTGACCTGTGTCAGTCTGGTACATCTGTACAGCCTGACCTGTGTCAGTTGTGTCATTTGCATGTACTGGACCCGTGTGGGTCACATTATCCCCACTGTGTTTTTACCATAACCTTCCATGTCTGAGTGTCCTTAAAACCATGACAGGGGAGCATTAAAGGTGAAAAAAAGAAGGACCTTGTACGTGATGCGTTGATGAATAGGGAGCCATGACAGATGTCTAAGAATGATTGGAGCAGATTCAGTTTTTGAGGAGAGCGCGTGAATCATGTAGCTGAGATTAAAACAGATTGCATAGGTGAAAGATGTGTAGCAGGGAGGCCAGTTAGTAGGGCATTGCAGTAGTCTAAATGGGACAGAATGAGGGCATGTGAAAGAGTTTTAGTAGTTTTTTGGGAGAACACAGGCAGATTTTAGCAATGTTACTGAGAAAGAAGTGAGATGTTCTAGCCACTGAGTTAATTTGAGGGGAGAAGGAAAGGGAGGAATCAAATATGGCCCCAAGGCAGAGTGCTGTGCTGAATGGATCAATATCAATTCCATCAACTGTAATGATGAAGCTAGGTGTTGGGCAAGGCCTTGGAGAGAAGATGAAAAGTTCAGTTTTGTACATGTTTATCTCCAGCTGATGGATATATATATATATGGATATATATATGGAGATATATATAAATTTTCTTCTCATTTGCTGTGTTTTCTTATGATTTGTCATTGTAAAGCTGGATAACAGGTTTAAAGTGATACTCATACTCATTTTTGACAAATTGTCTATAATTTTCACTATTATTTATTTTTCTTATTATTTTTCTGCATGTGGGAATGTGAAAGCACAAAGCAAAGACAGTGCAACAATAGTAAAAGATTAAATGTTAAAAAGACAGCAAAGCAATGTTGAAAAGCCCACCTGTACAGCATACAGATCACTCAGAGCTGGAGAAGGACTGCAACATTGTATAAATATCTCACAGTTCCTGACTGAATGCAAAGCATTCTTGAAATACAGATCCAGGGAGCTCAATATCAGGGAGATATACACTTAATAAAAAGTGAAGGTGGGAAAAAAGGTATAGAAAATTTGGCTTTAGAAATGCTTTTGTAGAATATTTAAAGTAAAAAATGAGGTTGACTATTACTTGTTTATAAGCTTAAGTAAATTACATAATTTCTTCTGATATATTTCTTTTCTGACCAGCCTTTGAAGAACTGTGAGGAAATGTTATCTCAGCATGAAATTGAGGTTTTGCTCAAAAGTAAGCTCGCTAAAATGAAGAGAGATTTTTTCACACAGAGTCTTAAAGATGAAAACGATCATGGAGATTGGTATGAAATATTGTCAAATTAATGCAGATGATTAAATGTGCTTTTCAGGTCACTAGTAACTTTCATTGACCAGTAGTGGACCTGTCACTCCAAGTTATGTTTAGTTAAATTTAAAGCTAATAGTAACTGTCTATATGTTGCGCTAGCCAATTGTCTCTAATATAAGTTATTTTTGATTAATTAACTTTTATTTGTTGATGTCACAGTCTGGTTCTTTATGCTAATTATTTTCTGTCCTAGGCCAATATTTCCACACAGTCTGCTACAAATGAATGTAGGCAGAGCCAACACGCTGTGGGCATTTCTAATAACACAGGGAGGGTTGCAATTGGCCTAGAACATAACTAATTAGCACACCATGCATGAAATTAGCAGTAAGCATATCTCAAAACATAAACATAAAGCAATGCATTGCATACCCCTCTGGCACTCAAAGGGTACCTCAGGGATCTGTACTTGGGCCCATTCTTTTTAATATTTTTATTAGTCATATTGCAAAAAGTCTTCAAGGGAAGGTATGCCTTTTTGCAGATGATACAAAGATCTGTAACAAGGTAGACATTCCCGGGAGAATAAGCCAAACGACAAATTATTTAGGTAAATTAGGAGAATAGACAAGAGTGTGGCAGCTGCAGTTTAATGTTGATAAATGTAAAATAATGCACTTGGGATGTAAAAATTCAAAAGCAGAATATAATATTAACCCCTTAACGACATGTGAGGTACTATGACCGTCACGGTCCTTGAAATATTTAAGGACCGATGACGGTCATAGTACGTCACGTACTTTTTACTTACAGCGCTCTACCGGGAGCGCTGTAAGTAAAAATAGGGCCTGAAATTGACTGCTCCAAGATCGGAGCGATCTCTATCAGGCCCCAAAGTGACGCGCTGATGCACGCAACAGGTTACGTGTACCGGCGCATCGGCGTGCAACAACTCGGTCCTTATGGGACGGAAACGTCCCAGGACCGCCGGTCGCTAAGGGGTTAACTAAGGGTACTATGCTGTCAGAGACAACAGAGGAAAGGGATTTGGGAGTAATTATTTCTGATGACTTAAAGGTAGGCAGGCAATGTAACAAAACTGCTCTGAATGCAAGCTGGGTGCTGGGTTGTATAGCTAGGAGGATTAATAGCAGAAAAAGGGTCATGCCACTCTACAGATCTCTAGTTAAACCTCAACTAGAGTATTGTGTACAGTGCTGAGGACTCCATCTCCAGAAGGATATAGTTACTCTAGAGAGAATTCAGAGAATTCCCCTTGAGTGTGGTGATTACATTTGTGAGAATGGAATGTGATCCCTGATTCCTTTTCAAAACACGTAATCATCACAGAATGTAATTAATGTGATCGAGGGATGGCAGTCTACAATTTATGGTGGTGTTGGCACTGGCACATCTCTATTGTTCCCAGAATAAGAATTTGTAACTGAAAAATATAAACACTGTTTATCGACAAGGAGTGGCCCCACTGAATACTTGTGCTGATACTCATTCCTTGACACAAAATCAAAAGTGTTATAGTTAATGTCATAGACCAGCAATATAGCAATAATATATTCCTATGTGTGGGTCATGTGTAAAACATGCAATCTTGATTCACCAGCTGGACAATATCTTCAATTTATTCTTTAGTAACTGTATTAGTGAAAGTACTTCACTGATGCCTGCAGAGGCACAAATAACCAGTAAGGTGATCTTTAAGAGCTCCCATAATTGATAAGGTGTCAAAAAAAACCTTGCAAACCTTTCCAGTTAAGCACTGTTTATTCGCTAATGGCCTTTTTTTAAGGTGGTGATGAGACAAGTGGTTATACTTTTGCATGTAATGTAATGCATTGCAAGCAATATAAGACTGGCTAAAACGTGCACAGATTATCATTTCTTTCACGGTTTGGGATTCTGTGAGGAGCCAAGTAACAGTTATGTTTAGGACATTGTCAAAGCAGGATACATTTTCCATATCTGCTGTTCTTCAGTCAGCTTTTATGTTGAAGCCATTGTAACAGGCACAAAGCCAACTTTCAAGCAAGCCATTCTTCTTTGACCTGTTGCAGTTTGTTTAAGACATATGCATAAAAGCTGTTTTTGTATAAAGTGGTATGACGATGGTATGGGCTACCCTGCTGCTGGCCTTTAGTACCAGTGCCGGAGGCAACATTGGTGGTGACCTTCTGTTGCCTACTGATAGATTATATTAACAGAGAACAAGGACATTCATATAGTCTGTGTTTTGGCAACTTTTCTGCATATCTGTTGTCATGTGAAATTTCTTGCCATGTGATGGTTCCAGACCGTTGCCCGAAACACTACATACCTGCTTGTTCAATTCTGGCACAGGCTTTCTTAAAAAAAAAATAACTACAGATTGGGATATGCCAGTGGGTTGCAATAGTTTAGGAAAAAGTTTAGGAAAAAGACATGAGCTTTTTGCCTACTTATGACATAATGTAAGGTAGCTCCTGATTTTTCCAATTAGCCATACAAATAAAAGACACAAAATATTTCATTCAAGTAGGTTGGCCTTTGTAAGGGTCTTTGACTGGCCATATTGACCTTCCTAGAAGCACTCTTAGATAGGATTATTGATGTTGACCTTTATTGCTGCTTAGCTAATAATAGCAAGTGTGGCTGGGTGTGGGCTGGACTTGGAGATGGTGATGGTGATAATGATGGCCGAGATGATGATCGTGTATATATAAGCATATTTCTTTGTCAAAACTTTCCGCTCAATCTCTTAAAGAGTTTAACACAGGCATATTGCTCCTCTTCCGTGGGGGAAGATTGAGCATTTTCCTTTCAGTCTTTTGCCATATCATCATTGCACTGAGTCACTACTTGAGCTGTATCAGAAGAAGTGGAGCAGCATGTCCCATATTCCAGATTAATGTCACCATGGTGCAGAATATCCAGATTTTCTTTTTTAAAGCTTGAAAAGTTTACATTTACTTTTTTCCCTAAGGGGATTTGTAAAACATTACCATTAGTTTGCAATGGGGTGTCCGTGTCACTATCTAACATAACATTTCATGTAACTGCTAAATCCTCCACCTCTATAGCAGCTGCATTAAAATGCAACTTGTTTTTTGTGCTAAAAATGTTGTACTACTTCTGGTGGAACGTTTTATGTCACTTTAACAAACAGCCTCCTCAGTGGGTGGGAGATAATTATTATTTAATGCACAAGCTGCAGCAACCATGGCTACAGCCAGGTTTTGTAGTACACCTTTACTACCACCAATACTACCATGCACTCTTCCTAATCCTTTTCCCTTACCCCTGCCTTCACCATGTTTTGTGGACATATTGATAGTAGTGTTGATTTTTACTGTAAAGTAGTTTACAGAGCTGCTAATCTTTGGAGTGATATTTTGTCTGTCTGAAAGTAATGTATCTATGTCTCTGCTTCTAGTGTCTGTCAATCATAGTCTTAGCTCAGGTGCAGGATATCCTGCCTGCTGTGTATTGGTCAAAAATATTTTTCTTTTGTTTATTTTTTTAAAATGTCAGTGTCTCAGTCTATATATCACACAAATATATATTGTTTGTATGCATGCTGTTTGACCTCAGGGTACACCAGCAGTGCATGTTTTTAAGATATCACTGCTTGATCACAAATGGTTAATCAGTGGTTCACTCACTGTGATTACACCTCCTGGTTGTGCTTAATTAGGGGTATTCTTAAAACTTGATCTGTTGTTATGCTTTGAGGACCGAGAATCACTGAATTAAGTAAATATATAATCTTATATAATTAGGCAATCTGTTTTAAGGGTTCTGTCAAAGTTTTTAAAGTTTGTATTAACTCCTTATATTGATACAGTTTGTATTTGAAGTATGTTAATTTTTATACCTCTTTTATGAATATGTTTATATGTTTGTATGCCTTGATTATATGTCTTTAAGATAATACAGTTGGAAAGGAAGTGGTTACTGTTTCCCTATTTAAATGAGAGGATGATAGGGATAATTCTTTAAACTTGAGAAAATAGGCAAATCTAGCTTAGTGAAGCGAATCTTACTGCAATAGCACTAAAATTATTTTTGAGCTCTTTACTATTCCATAGAATCTTTGCTGCAATACCAGCTTTTTCTATCAATTCATACAGCAAGTATACAAGCACCAGAGATTTGGAGGAGCTTATTGGCAAATATTGGTCTGAGATACCAGGTAGAGAGGCGTGACCAAAGAAAGCAGATGCCATTAAATGTGGCTTGAAAGTGGTTGTGGAATGGTAACAGCTGGTACATGGGCTGAGAAGAAAGAAAATTGTGACTATTCTTCAGTATAATAATATTTTCTTACCTGTCCCTTCCCCTGAGTCTACACTGAAGTGTGGAAGTGCTCACTCTTCAATGTAGAATGCCCAGGTGCACAATTCTAACAGTAGAAATGTATGCAGCTAAAAAGTAGCACCAGTGTGACTTCTTAAAAATAAATAATAGGCAGTTTTATTAGGTCAACGTTTTGGTCCAACCCCATGACCTTGATAAAGGTGCAGGAGTTGAACCAAAATGTTGACCTAATAAAATTGTCTATTATTTACTTTTAAGAAGTCTCACTGGTGCTGTTTTTTGTTGCGCATATATATATATATATATATATATATATATATATATATATATATATATATAAAATTAATATTAGTATTATTTAATTATTATATTTTTAATGAAAGTATTGATATATTGGTGTTGTCTTTTGTTTTAAAATATATCCTGGGTACTGCCAGTTGACCTTGCCAGGACTAGAGCCTGTGACCCTGTGGTTTGAACAGATTCTACAGCTTAATATGCATTTCACTATGTGTCTCAGTGCTATACATTTGTTGCTAGCTCGATCATGTTGGGATGCTACTATAACTAACCTTGAGCCATATTAAGGGTTTTTTGATCAATATTTTCAGGAACTTTTAATTACATAAAAAGAGCTTGATAACATTTTTGGAAAGAACATACATTTGATGCGATGTTTTGATGAAATCAGATCTTCTTTCATCCTAAAATAACTCTTTTTTTGTATCTAGAAACAACATGTAACTGTATATACATTATTAGTACTGTGCAAAAGTCTTAGGCAGATGTGAAAAAATTCTGTAAAGTAAGAATAGTTTCAAAAATAGACATGTTAAACATTTATATTTATTAATTAAATATTTATCATACCAAATATTTTCACAGTACTGTATATATATATATATATATATATATATATATATATATATATAGTGTAAATATGTTACTTCTTATTTAGTAGAGTAATTGTTTATTATTATTCTTAGCTCCAACATTTGGCATCTTTGGCATCCAAGAAGTAAATTGGTGAAGATTATGCTGCAATATGCATTGTGAATCAATGTGTTAAGAGGGTAATTTCTCATGCTAATTGCTAGTGTAAAAACTTTTTGCTGTTGTTTTTTTTTCATTTAGGTCGCATCACTGGAAACAAATACACAGTGAAAGTATCACTGTAGAAAACATGGAAGAAAGTCTAGACCAACTGAATATAGAACTGATGAAAATATTGGAGAAAGAAATTGACTCACGAAGGAGACCAGTTGATACAGATGGACAGCACTGCTATTTTCAGATGTTATCACTAGAAAAAGAATGCTTAAAGAAGAAAATAGAACAATTAGAACAGAAAGTAAATGAACAGGACATCCTGGAATAAATACTTGCTGTTACTCTTTGGAAGTAATTCTATAATTTGTGCACCACGACTACTAGAAGGGCAGAGTATAAACATTTTTGTGCTAGTAGGGCCCTGGCATCACTGTTAGGTTGTTGAAAAACCTAAGGCCCTCCTCCCTTACATCTGTGGACAACCACAACACCAATCAACATCAGTCAATGGTTCACTGTTAGAGGATTGACTGGTCAGTTTTTACATAATGCATAATGCAGAAACCACAAAGAAATACATATCTCACTGTACAGCTCATGTGGAAACTGATATCCTAATTCAGAAATTCATAAAACTTCAAATGCAAACCAGTTATTTTTTAGCTCAATGGTATCCAAAACAGCAGTTTTGGAGTAATTAACAAATGCCCATTTGCACATTTTGTAATGGTAACAGTAAAAATCTACCCACCCTGCCTTTTTCCCTCATACAGATTACTGTCTTTAGCTACTTCTATAGTATATAAAAATGTGGTCTAATTGTAGGGCAAAACAACCACACCACATGGATCAGAAAAGAAAAATGTTTTGACTTCTGTGGTAATATATATATTTAATATATATGGATCAACTAAACTGGACATGAGTTTTACTACTTTTTTTTGTACACTGTCCTTTTTCGTTTCCCAGCATGGTAATTGCTAAATGATAATTGTAAGACTATAGAAGTAGTTACACTGTAATTTAAGGAAACATAAATTCTCAATATTTCCTTCCTTTTGTCACTAGATTCAATGCAAAGAATAAATGATCAATCTCTTTCTTATTATTATCATTCATTTACTGAGCATCAACAATTTCCACAGTGCTATATAAAGAGTGGGACTGATGACCAGACTGTGTGAGACTGATCTTCCAAGAAGAATCGGAGCGTTTTTGGAGCAAGCCGACTTGCAGATAGGGTACACATAAAATACTCCAAATTTATTTTGTTTTAAATATGGCTTTTAACCCCTGGAATGCACTGCTTTGAAATGCCACAGGACTTTTTTCTATTCAAGGGGTTAAAAACACCATTAAAAGCACTGGACATTTATATTTGTTTGTTTTGTCACCTATGGTGCATATGGTTTGTCGCCAGATTCTCCAGTTCTGCTTAGCACAACAGCCTCAGTGACATACAGAAATGGTAGTGAGAGGCTTTGCTCAAAAGATCTTAAAGTAAAGACGTTAAAGCAGGCATGCCAAACAATCGAGGACTGATACTCAACTTTTACTGTAGGGAGGCTGCAACATTGGGTATGAATATGTATATATGTATATGTATATATATATATATATATATATATATATATATATATATATATATATATATATATTCATAATGAAATCAGCACTCTCAGGAACTTTTCTTCATGTTGCAATATAGCTTTTATTGGTGGATCAACGTTTCGATCCCAACAGGGATCTTTGTCAAGATGGCGAGTGAACACACATACCGCTAATTTATACCCCCACACCTGTAACCTTTCACCTTCTTTGAGTGCCCATACATAAATTTACCGTGAATAAAAACATATACCTGGATTGACGGACCTTGCAAACATAATGCAATATGATATAATAACCAAACTCGTTATGTTCAAATAATGTCATCATGGAAATATTAATTATACTTAATGATTAAATATACTTAATGATTAAATATCAAGTTGGTTTTCATCCCTAGCTCTGCTTCTTGCAGCGGGTCTCCGCCACATCGCAAAGCAACTTCAAAGGGAGAAACACAATAATTATTAGGATCATCTTTGCTCCGACCTTAATGGGCTATTCATATCTGACCATAAAGAGCCCAAACATTAATGGCAATAGTATTAATATAACCCCCGATGTAACCTTTATGGGCTATTCATATCCGACCATACGGTGCTTAAAACTAGTGATAGTACCTCTCGTACATAAATCAGACCCAAACATTCTACATAGCACGACCCACAACAATATCTGTTCACCTTATGAGTTGAAATTATTGTTCATACAGATAGTATAAGTTTAGATGATATACCCTGTTGTATAGTCATGACACCGATTGAGCCACAACGTCTCTTACCGTCGATGTTCCGTTATCACCATATAGGGAAAACAGCATTCATTCCACAGACCTCAAATGATGGTTATTGTTTACTTAAAGGAATGCGCTCTGGATATTAAGGAGATACGTTCATGATTTCATCCTTATATTTAGGTAGGATATATGTTTCCTCATACATAGCCATATATAAATTGTCAAAGGATGGTGCAATGTTCGATCCCATAGATGTACCAGAGGTTTGTAGGTAATATGATCGTTCAAATTTAAAATAATTGTAACCCAAACAGAATCCTAAGAGAGTCATAAGGAATTCTGTAGGGGGTCTCTTTTCGTCATAATTCTTCACCAAGGCCATGCGCACTGCCTCCATGCCTTCTATTATAGGAATCATGATATAGAGGGATTTTACATCCAAAGTCACAAGAATGATATCAGAAGTGATATTATCCAAAGATTTTAATTTTAAAAGGAAATCTGTGGTATCTCTGATATAGGAATTAGTCTGATGTACCAGAGGTTGGATATAATAGTCCAGAAACTGTGCAGTGGGTTGTAATAATGACCCTATAGTAGACACAATTGGTCGTCCTGGTGGATGTATATGGTCCTTGTGCACTTTTAGTATCGTGTACAGTATAGGACAGATCGGATTTTTATTAATGAGAAAGCCCAAAGTGTCAGTAGTGATCCACCCAGACCTATGTACAATCTCCAAGGTTGTATCAATCATCTTTTTGTACTTAATAGTAGGATCTCCTGGTAGTAATTGATAAACTTTTGTATCTTGCAGTTGGGTCATGATATCTGCCCGGTAATTAGCATAGTCCATCACTACTATGGCACCCCCCTTGTCAGCTGGACGGATGACAATATTTGGATTGGAGGCTAAAGATTTCATTGCATCCCTTTCCTGTTTTTTAGGTTGGGGTATTGTTTCACATGTGAATCACTCAGTTCCTCCCCAATCAGTTGACAAAACGTATTAATGGATTTATTCGTGTTAACAGGGTCAAACATACTTTTTGGTTTAAAAAGTGCTTGCTCTGATTTTTTATGCTGAAAAAAATTTCATACTTCTCTGAAACGTATATATATCAATGGCTAAATCAAGTTCAGTTTGTTTAGTTGTAGGGACAAACGATAAACCCCTACTTAGTAATGATATCTCTGAATCAGTTAGGTGATGTGAGGAGAGATTAAAAATTACTTCTTGCCCCTGCTTGGAGGTTTTTGACCACTGGGACCGGGAGGTATTGCCTCCTGATTATATTCACACATAGGATCCCCTTTGAGGACGGAATTTAAGCTCCAGGAAACTATAGGGGCAATATTCCAACAGGAAGGGAATCTTCTCTATTATGTGATGGCTTTAATTGTTTCCTCTTGGGATTATTCTGCTGTTCAGTTCAAATATTCCCTATCTTCTGATTTCCATGGAAATGTTGATGTATTTCTATGTATTAGCATGTTCATTTTTATCTTTAGATGTAAGATCCAGTAACTCAATGACTGCTTTTGTTATCTTGAATCTCTATGTATCTGTTTAATAATTATATTGTTGCACAATATGTGTAACTACGTTAAACTGCCCAGTAGTGAAGGTATACAATGAACTCATTCAATCATGAACGTATCTCCTTAATATCCAGAGCGCATTCCTCTAAGTAAACAATAACCATCATTTGAGGTCTGTGGAATGAATGCTGATTTCCCTATATGGTGATAACGGAACATCGGCTGTAAGAGACGTTGTGGCTCAATCGATGTCATGACTATACAACAGGGTATATCATCTAAACTTATACTATCTGTATGAACAATAATTTCAACTCATAAGGTGAACAGATATTGTTGTGGGTCGTGCTATGTAGAATGGTTGGGTCTGATTTATGTACGAGAGGTACTATCACTAGTTTTAAGCACCGTATGGTCGGATATGAATAGCCCATAAAGGTTACATCGGGGGTTATATTAATACTATTGCCATTAATGTTTGGGCTCTTTACGGTCAGATATGAATAGCCCATTAAGGTCGGAGCAAAGATGATCCTAATAATTATTGTGTTTCTCCCTTTGAAGTTGCTTTGCGATGTGGCGGAGACCCGCTGCAAGAAGCAGAGCTAGGGATGAAAACCAACTTGATATTTAATCATTAAGTATATTTAATCATTAAGTATAATTAATATTTCCATGATGACATTATTTGAACATAACGAGTTTGGTTATTATATCAAATTGCATTATGTTTGCAAGGTCCGTCAATCCAGGTATATGTTTTTATTCACGGTAAATTTATGTATGGACACTCAAAGAAGGTGAAAGGTGAAAGGTTACAGGTGTGGGGTTATAAATTAGCGGTATGTGTGTTCACTCGCCATCTTGACAAAGATCCCTGTTGGGATCGAAACGTTGATCCACCAATAAAAGCTATATTGCAACATGAAGAAAAGTTCCTGAGAGTGCTGATTTCATTATGAATATGCTAATTGTCTGTATCTGGCACCCGGGCTATTAGACAAGTGTCGAGAGTGCATCCTTCTTCATATATATATATATATATATATATATATATATATATATATATATATATATATATATATATATATATATATATATATTGAGACTTTTCAGCCATCAATTTGGCCTTTTTCAAAATTACTTTAGTGCACCACACAATCCCTTATAAACCACCTTACAGAGAAACAATTTGTGCCAAAACAATTGATGCTCTGATTGGATAACAATATAATCACCCTGTGTGAAGAAGTGATCAAAGCATCCCAAGTCTTGTGAACAGTTAAAATCATGGTCATAAAACATTGCATATATAATTGCATATTTTTAAGAAAACATAAATGGACAAAGCAGTGAATCTGACCAAGCATCCCTATATACGACCAAAATCCGTTATTCTAAAGTGTATCTGAACTGGACCTTCAGTTCAGTGTGAGCATATCGCTGTTGATATGTCATGATAAATGTAAATAAGGGGTCACAAAAATAATATCACAGTATATAGGCCAAAAGACACTACTAGAGAGCCGTGGGGCTCCAGGTCACTGCCCTCTCAATAAAGCATGGTCTCCAGCACATCACAACACTTACATTAATCTCCATATTGTAAAAAAGATATCCAAAAAACAGAGAGTATGACTTATTCAGAAAATTCAGCGTATGTCTTAAATGAGAATTCTAAATTGGGGGAATATATACAAACTGTTTTATTTGGGGCCTATAATTGTAGCAATATGACTAAGTATAGGTACTCCTATGTATTATGGGCTTAAGTATATTGAAGTGTATTGAACCAGTAATGTATATAGATTTAGAGGATATATGTATATCCCGTTGATTGTGTATACGGTTTGTATAATGCAGTATCGTAATGGTAATATCTAATATGTAGTGATCGGCAAAGAAAAGAGTGTATAAGTGTTATATAGGAGGACCATTTATGTTGTTATGTAGGTATAAAAGTTAAGTACTAAGTACAAATACCCTTAGAGAAGCTAGTAGTTTAGTGTGAGTATAAATTCAGAGACGACATGTTATGTAAAACATTTGAAGTTACATATCTACATCTCTATAGAAAATGTTGATAATTATACATATTAGAAGGCAAGAATCAAAATACCCACTTGTGTCTCTAATATCAAGCACATTAATCCACACACTTTAAGAATATTAGCAACAAACAAAGGAAAAAATGTTCATACTTAGATATCGAGTTCCAATATGTCAGTCTTTATCATGAAATGGAAAAAATGTGACTTACAGTTTCTTCCAAAAAGTGATTCCGGAATATGTATATGTATTGAGGAATATCAAAATATATAAGTTTTATTTAATAAAGGAGATTATAAAAATAGATGCAATTCAAACAATAAAAGCATCTTACATCTGAACACTGTGATGGTCAGTATGATATCCACCACAGGCCTTGAATACTGCTGGAGACCCCATGCGGTCAACTGATTTGTGATTTGTATTATACATTTGGATATTATTCTATTTCATGAAGACATTAACCATATGAGTGCCTCTCCATTTTTCCCTGCTCACCATTAAACCCTGCCCAGGCATGTTTTAACAGTGCTCTTCCTGAGGATAAAGCAGAGCAAAGCTCTCTTAGCCTTCTTTTTCATTTCTGCTGTATGATACAGGAAGGATTGACCAGTGCACATGCTTTCAGGACTGGGTCTGTCACGGAAGGCTTGTTTTATTGGCCAGTCTCCTCATAGCTTCTGTGAAGCTTTTTTACTCGTAGACTGAAGAGAGAATTTTCTATTGTGTGCACAGGTCCTGTGAGTAAGTCCCTATTTCTCTATCTGGTAGATACATTTCTATTTGGTTTGGTACCCTGCAGTGCACTTTGTTGATGGCCTTGCTTATGCAGCTCATCCATAATGAAATCAGCACATCTGTATTCCTATTCACTAGTGCTAGTGGGTTTTTAACCCCTGTGCTGCCTGTCTATGGACAATTCTTGCTCTTTGTGAGATTTTTCTTCATTTTGGAACAATCTCTTGGTGGCAGTGGTGCTTACATACATATGCATACATTTTTAAATCTGGAAGACTACACTTCGCAGCAGCCCATTCTTCCCTGGCTTTTTGGCAAGGGAAGAAGTGGTCCTTGACTGACCATCTTCCTTTTTTGATTCTAATTCCTGCATTGAAGATAGACTCTGCCCCCTGCATGCCATATTAACCCCATTTAGTCAGATAAATACTTTTAAGGCTTTTATTCTACATTTGTACTACATTTGCTGTTTTTAACTTTATTCTTCATGGGGGTCTCCTGATTGTCAGAACCTAAGGGAAACATGGGGACGTCCAAGTCTACTAAGGCTTCAGTGGTCCCACTAACCCATTTAATCCAGACTGGGCTTCATAGGAAGTTTTCTGGTATTCTTGTCCCTCTTGATCTGGCACCCCTACTCATCTTTTGGGGGCCCTCACCTGTTAAATATGAGCCTGCGTGGGTTAAGGCCCTAATTTCCTCAGATCTACCCCCCCCCCCCCCCCCCCCCGGTTTTACATTCTTGGTGCATGGGATACCCTGCATCAGCCAAAGCCTCTGCTAATGAAGGGCAAACTCGGTTTTGAATGTGGGCTAATACCCAATTCATGCTAAGAGAGTGAAACACGACTTAGATAGGTTACAACTTTAGCTAACAGAACAATTAGTAGGTCTTTCACTCGGTTTTAGATTGGGTATATTCCCAATTTATGCTAATAGAGTGAAACACTCTTTCAGTGGAGGTGATATATATATTTTTTGAAACATCAGAAAGAATAAAGAGTTAATATAATATGTATCCGTGGCATAATAATCCAGTAAAGAAATAAGGAAGAAATTGAATTCCTGTGATTGGTAGTATGTAACCATCTAGACCCAAAATAGTTTATATCCTCTCAAACCTCTATATGAAGGGGTTTTTTTAGAGCCCGTTTGAGTCAAACAGACGATGGGTGATGTGGGTGATTTTATTTATTAGAATTTGTAAATAAAGATTTATAGTTAGTGTTGTCCGTCTTTGTACTAGTATGAGGACTTAAAAGAGTCTCGATTGAAAAAGTATTGAACTGGTCTCTCGTTGCGGACAGATCAAATGTCCGTTTATTTCTTCTCTTTATTTCTCACAACCTAGATTCACCCTGAATTTGCAGGCTTAAACCCCACTTTTGTCATTGCATGGTTAACTAGGGCTATGGCTGTCTGCGGGATCAGCTTTTTGATTCCATGCAAGTGGACAGAACCAAGGAGGACCTGGTGATTTTTATATCCAAGAACATTGAAACTAATGTTTACATTACTGAGGAACCTTTGTTGTCACTAAGTTTACTGGAAAGGCCTAAGCTTTCTCTGGGGCTGCTTGTTGCACTCTGTAGCTTAAGATTTGGTCAGTTGACCAGTCTTCCAAGAGATCTTTGGTATCTATCCTATTTGTGGGGAAATAGCTGTAGACAATCATGCCATCATGCCACTGAAGTAAGAGTACTTTGTTGTCTCAAGTTACTTCTAAAGTTTATTTTTCTCCACAGAAGATGCATGTTTTTGTAACCTCTGACAGAATAGGCATGTGCCCAGGGAACTTCTTCCCTCAGCTACCCAGGCATGTTCTACCACAAAAACAAAGCAGTCTAGGGCACACAAGAAGCCTGTGCAGAAGCCCAAAACATTTCTGTGGCAAACCAGTGGGTTTTGTGGGTAAGTTTGGAAGGTACCACATATATTTTAAGTCCCTTCTTCCATGTAATTTCTTTATATACAGAGTTACTTGCTATCCTGAGTGACACCACATATTTTTGGACACAGCTTCTTCACTGCATGACATGCAGGTGTTAAAACCAATCAATACCAGTTGCTCCTCAAGAAACATTCACAGGGTTTATTTCTTTTCATTGTCCCCAAGAAAGACAGTGGTTGTCATCTTATTCTGGACATAAAGTGCCTCAACTGCTACCTTTTCCTTGTCTCGCTGTCTTTGCTTTTCTTGAGGAAGGTCTTAAGAAAGGGCTTGGTCTTTGTTCCATTAAAGTTCAGACTTCGGCTCTTTTTATATTTTTCCAGAAGTGTATTGCCTTACTACCTGATGGGGGTGGCTCATACCTACCCAATGTCTTGGGATCCCACTCCTCCTTGGGATTTGAACCTGGATTTGTGAGTACTTCAGAAGGGTCCCTAGTGATCAGTCTTCTGGTAATTCTTGATGCTCTTCACTATTGTGTTGGTTTGACGGATAGCCAAATGTCAGGTTTTAACTTATAAACCTCCCATTTTGGTCTTCTACCCTGACAGGGTGTTCTGAGGACTGCCACAGGGTTCCTTGCAATGGTTGTTTGTGTTTCACATCAACCAGGAAATTTTTCTTCCTTCTCTCCAGCTAATAGACAGGAACAGGAGCTTCATCTCTTGAATGTGATTTGCTTTTTGTCACCTTTTTGGTAGGTACACAAAAATCCCCTTATATAAGTATATAAAATTAATCTGTGAATGTTGGGAACAACAGACCCAGCTGGGACTGACAGCGCAGGCGCGCGGATGTCACAATTTACACGTCACGTTTACAATATTGTGTTTGTGTTTAACTTTCATCATTTTGCCTGTGTTATTACTTTTACATATAACATGAGAAATTAAATAATTGTTTAATATCTGAATTTAAATGGCTTGCAATATCCCAAACCGCATCAGTTTACAAAAGGGAGATCTTGTCAAACTAACCTCATAGATTTTTTTGACTGAGTATCTAAAATAATACACCAAGGGGAGCAGTAGACATAGCTTATCTAGATTTCAGTAAAGCATTTGACACTGTCTCTCATAGAAAACTCATTAATACATTTCAGTGTTTGGGTCTGGAAGTAAAAATAGTTGCCTGGATATGGCAATGGCTGAGTGTAGTCAATGGAGAGTATTCAGACACTAGTGGAGTATATCAGGGATTTGTACTGGGGCCCATTCTTTTTAATAATTTTTTCAGTGATATAAAATCTCTTCAAGGTAAGGTACGTCTTTTTGCTAGACCCCCACTTTAAACATTAACTTTATGAATTTGTTCCAAGGTGCAAGCAGTAATAGTGAAAGTATATAAAGAAATCCTTATAAATCGAGTGGAAGATTGCATTGTAGCAGATGAGAGAACTATAGAGGGCAAAACTACTATAAAGTGTAATTAAGAGTAACTAAGCAAAAGGATTATATACTGAGAACCAGCAACAACAAGAGCATCACAACATTCTGTACACTGCATGGCATCATCATAAAAGTGATTAATGTGTCTCAGTGGCAACAGTTTATGGGTTGGTAACTAGGGATGGGCGAAAGTTGTTGCCATGTTCCCACATGAAAATCAGCAAAAAAAAAAACACGTTGTTGTCCACTTTTCATGAGAAATTCTGTTTTTAAAACAGCGAGTAAAATGTATGCGTTTTTCACCCGTTGCCCAAAATTCCCTGGCAATTTTTTCAGTGGCTAGAAAGTTTTGCCCATTGATTTACGTCGTTTTCGCTTTTTTCGTTATAAAAATGTGACGTATTCCAAAAACTGAAACACAATAGAAGCAGCTACAGAGCGAGGTAGATGTGCTGTGCTGTTCTGCTGTGAATTATTTGTTAAATTGACGCAGAAGAGGCTCATAATGACTGCTATCACTATGAATAGTAAAAGGAGGAACTAGAAGGACCCTTATTATGTGTCCACTGAGTATGAGGAGAAACTGACTAGCAGTACTGAACCAATGCTGTCCAGTCCCCCTAAATCACTCCAAGGTATCTTGGGGAATTTATTGGGAAGGGAGGTAGAAAAGGGAATGGAAAGGGAGGGAGAAAAGGGTAGTACTAGTGAGAGCAGGACAGGTCAGGTGCCTATGCCTGCTGCAAGACGTGCTGCCCCTTCTGCCAGTGTCACCATTGCTGTGCCTGCTAGCAGATGTGCTGCCTCTGCTTCCACTAGTGTTGTACCTGCTTCCAGACGTGCTGTCCCTGCTGCCACCAGGGCTCTATCTGCAGTCACCATTGCTGTACTGTCTTCCAGACGTGCTGCCCCTGCTGCCATCAGTACTGTACATTCAGCCACCATTGCTGTACCTGCTGCAAGTTGTGCTGCCTCTGCTGCCACCAGTGCTGTACATGCAATCACCAGTGCTGTACCTGCAGCAAGTGCTGAACCTGCTGCCACCAATACTTTGCCTGCTGCTAGTGTGTCTTGTAGTACTCAGGAGGGGGAAGAAGAAAATGATACCAAGTGTGACAGCAAGGGACCCTCAGTCACACTTGCCATCCCCAAGCAGTCCCGCCCGTGCTAGTACTACTACTACTAAGGTCCAGCAGCTTGTTAGCGTGGACAAGGGGTATAGTGACAGTGGCAGTACTTGGTTTCTGGTGTCATAGTGTTGGGACACTTGTGCCCCCAGATGTTATTTACTACACACACTGTGCACATTGCAACACAACACACCCATGCTTTTGGAGGATGGGCAGGTTGTTAAGAATTATTGGCCAACTTCTTCTTTTCTCCACATAGACTGGGGGCTATGTATTGTGCTGCTAATGCCTCAGACGCATCACTGGAGATAGTTGTGGCAAGTGGAACCTTCATCAACCATCACCCATGTTACTGCTATTGTTGATCCCATTCCCTTTCAGCTGCCGAATCATCCTGCTGCTTAAACAACCCAGCAGCAGCAGTAAGAACAGCAGTTGCAAATTCCACAATTATGGACTCAGGAGGACATTTGACAATGGCCAGTGGCCACTGGCCAACATGACCAGCTGTTTGCACTAGGCCAGTAGGTCATTTTTATTTGTTTCTCAGGGCTTGTGCTTTGAAAAATAAATAAATAAAAAACATATTCCTACAAAAAAATAAACAATTTTTGGGGGTTTGTTTCTAACAAGCCTAAGTCCTGCAAATCAATGTTTCCTTAGGTCTTGTGCCAAACAAGCTTAAATCTTATAAATCAATGTTTCTTCAGGGCTTAGGCCTCTAATAGGTCTAAGTCCTACAAAGGCCTCTAACAAAAAATCTAACAAATTATCCTCTACAAAATACTCTATTAAGTCAAGTATCAGTCCACCCTAGTGGCAGCTTATGTCAGGGGGTTCCTGTCTCTATCACTTTACATACAAATGTCTTATTTTATTTTATTGATTTATTTTTTTATTAACTGTTTCTCCAATACCAGTCAAGAAACTCCCCCCAAAACAAATTCCCTGTTCAACTGATTCATTCCCCAAACTCCACCCACCAACACAGGCACCCTCCTCAGACCCCTTTTATACCATGTCTTATGGGGTATTTTATTTAGGATTTATTTTATATTAACTGCCCCCCAATCCCAGTAAACAAACCCCCCCAAAAAAATTCCCTGTTCAACTGATTCTTTCTTCACACTCCACCAACACAGGAACCATCATGCCTCTTTTATTCTATTCCTTTGGGAAATAAAATAATATTTGGTATGTGTTGTGAATAACTTCAATGTTACCATTGATTTCAATGGAATGAGCTAGGCAGAAATAGCGGAAAAACGTCACTTTTCTCTGGAATTTTTTTGCCATGTGGAAAGTGCCATTTTTTGTCGATTTCATTTTGAGGCGGAAATTTTCCCCATCCCTATTGGTAGCTAATGAAATAAAGCACATGAACATCATCTCTCTATAAGGAGTAGCCCCACTGCATGTGACTGTTACAGCTCACTGGAAGGATAGCTATGTTCTAGATTGACATGATGACCCAATTGAGTAATGGCAAAGAAAATACTATTTGAGGCCAAAACTTGGATGTGATGCTTTGGAAACCTTTAGTTGCCTACCAGCAAACATGCAGTCAGAGCAGGCTTTCAGTGTGGCTAGTTATATAGTTAATGGCAGTAGGATATGTCTACTCAGCAACTGTGCTGGTAGACTTACATTTTTAAAAAAGAATCAGTATTTAATAACATAAAATGTATCAAAAGTGGAAAAACTCCACAAGACAGAGAAACATTTGGTACCAGTTCTATGATAACTGTTGAATGACTGACAAATAATGCAATGCCATCCATTTATCATAATCTGGCTCCTCCTCTGATATCATGGGTGTGGGTATAATTTTCCCTTCAGGAAAAGGGCTGTTCAGTGATCAAAAACTGCAGTGTGCATAGTGAGAGAAAAGACTGTGAATAAGTGGAAGGAGGAATCACCACTTGGCAATTCTGCTCTAAACACATCCATCATAACCACAGTGAGATTTGTGTTGACAACATAAACCATCCCGACAGAAATAAGGTGTTGTTGCTATCATGGCTCCCCTTATCTTTCTCCTAAAACAACTTGCCCCAAAATCTCACTGTGAAATACCTGTTCATGGTGGAGACTAATAGGATGTAGGCTATAGAGGAACATCTAAAGACTGTCCACCATGTAAAATATGCATGGCTAAGGGAAAGTCAATCACCCACCACCATCCTATGGACAGCTCTGGTCAGTTGACCATAAATCGCCAAAGAACGGTGTAGCAACAGCAGCACTGTAAAATTTCAGGTCATTGAGATATTGCACCTAATAAATTAAAGACTGAGCTTCAATAACTATTGAATAAAACACCTCTCAACAGTGGGAGTACCCTTGTTTTATTCAGGAGGGTAAACCCTACAATATGTATGTTTTTAAACATATTCATATAGGCCATTAGGATTTTCTGCCAAGGTTATCCTTGAGTAACATTAAAGCATCAACACCCTTTCATATAATATATCTGAATTGTCTGTGTCTGGCATTTCAGCTGCAAGCCACACGCAATGCCATTTCTTGCTTATGACAATAAAGTGCTTTCTTTTATCCTTAAACAGTAGATACTTCCCTGGGGCAAATTATGTTATTATTGAAGCTTGTTGGCTTAGAACTCATTGTTGAAATGTCTAGGCCTCCAACTACAGATTATGTTTCATTTATTACAACATTGGTAACAAGGCATGAAAAAAAAGCTCTCATGACTAATGTATGAAGCAGAGAACAGAGACTGAATGTATCTCTATCATTTTACCAAAAGGTAATACTAGGAGTAATCCCAAGAGTGGTCATCTTAAAAGGTCCCATGAGCCCAGTCAACAGAACTGATACTGGCTATATCAGGTGATAGTATTGAGTAACCTTTTGGCCTAAGGACTTTCAGTCTCCCTAACAAAAGCCACGTACTTGTAACAAATGAAATTATTGTTCTTTTTTTTTTAGAAAACAATTTAATCTTTTGTTACAGTTGAGATGCAATACCATTGCTATGAAATGAAATGATGAAATATCAGTTTATACTGCTTATTTCATTTTGACAATTCTGAGAACACCTAGGACATTCAAACCATAGGATATCAGATCAGCTGATTTATTACCATCTCATCTGATACTGTTTCAAAATACACTGAAAATGTTTTTCATAAGCCTATTTGAGAGAGACATAAATACACTAACATTTATATCAAGATTTCATGACCTGTTTGAAGAGAGGAGGGAAGTAATGTTAGCCTTGAGAAACAGCTTGATTGGTTTAATCCAATGTATGAAGAATGTACCTGATGGTTTGGCGCAATAAACACCACAACTGTGAACAGGTGCTGAGCTCTTTAAGTATATATCTAATTAATAAAAATATTTAATGCCAAATATTAAAAAATAATGTTGTTTGCAGACAAAAGAGATATTTAAGTACCCCATTTTATCTTGTTAATACATGTTTGTTATAGTTATTGATCACATGACCTCAGACTAATCCAGTCAAAAATCTCCTAACACAAACTTGACCAGCATGACAGATTATGGTCCATTCCCTCAGCATGGCGTTACACCAAAAACAATGACCCTGGCAGTGGCAGCAGGAAGACCAGCTCAATGGCATAGGGTGCTACGGCTTACTGGATTCTGTCAGGCTTCCTTTAGTCTTTAGACATTAGAACTCTTAACATTTCATTCTTTGAGAACTAAATAATTAGGACATCATCAGCTTATGGGAAACCTGAGAAAAAAGATGACTATTTAGTCAAATTACAAGATGGACACTGGAATCTTTAAAGGAACCAGTGAGGGAAGATGTGGAGGAATTAGATTCTTGATTAACGAGAGACTGACAGTAAGTCAGTATTTCTGAAAGAATCTCTTCCTGTGCTATCAAACTAAACAGTCACTATAGTCTTCAAATCATTAGGTTTATGCCCCTATAAGTAGCCACAGTGATGATGAAGTCAAATAATTTTATGATGATTTTGATTTATTGCTCCTCTAGAAACAGGACAATTACCACTACAACTTAATAATGGGAGATTTCAATGCAAGACCACATGGAACTGGAAAAATAGAGGCAATCAACTGAATCTTCAGAACAACATTGTACATCAGGATTTCATTCTATGGGAAAAAAGCCTAGAGAAAATAGGCATGGAAAAGTCCTAATGGTAATACAAGTGAAACGTACTTCATACTTGCAAATAATAAAATTATATTCACTGACTGCTCAGTCTTACATTGTGTTAGCATTGGAAGTGAACATCATCTAGTAAGTGCAAAAATCAAAACTATTTTCAAAATCCCTACTGCCTGAAGCATGGAAAAATGCAGAAGTCATCCTACTCCACAAAAAAGGTTATAAGGTGGATATAAAAAACTATCATCTCATAACCCTATTTCCAGTGGTCTGTAAGATTTTCAGAAAAGAACTATTAAGTAGAATGGATATAATACTTAACACAGCACAACCTAAGGAACAAGCAGGCTTCAGGAATGGTTTCAGTATAATAGACCACATCCGTACCATGCAATAAGTTATAGAGCAACATAATGAATACAACCTTCCATTATGCATAGCCTTCATTGACTATGGAAAGGTATTTGACTCAGTGAAAAAGCAAGCAATAATTGATGCACTGATCAGCCAAGGAATAGACAGAGCATACATCAATATCCTCCAATCAATATATGAAAATGCAACTACATCAGTACAGGTCAACAATTTTAAAGTCTACATCAACATAAAAAAGGGGTCTGACAAGGGCACAAAATCTCCCCAAAAACTATTTTCTGCTTGTTTAGAAGAAAATTTCTGCAGACTAAATTGGAATTAAGATCAATGGAGACTACCTACCTCACTTTCGTTTTGTAGACAATATCATACTCTTTGCCACTAGTCCTGAAGAACTGCAAGAATGCACTGAAGAGCTATAGTGGGAAAGTAAACATTTTGATCTGAAGATGAATATCAAGAAAACACAAGTCATGTTTAACAAATTTACCATTCCAAGGAAAATCACAGTAGATGGATAAGAAGAAGTAGACAAGTATGTTTACCTTGAACAGGAAATGTCAATAAATGGAAACATCATGATGGGAATTGAGTGTCAAATAAATTTGACTCATCAGTCCAGAGCAGCTGCTGCCATTTTTCTGCATCCCAGTTCCTTTGTTTTCATGCATATTTGAGTCACTTGGCCTTGTTTCCACATCAGAGATATAGCTTTTTGGCCAAAAGTCTTCCATGAAGATCACTTCTGACCTGGCTTCTCAGGTCTGTGGATGGGTGTAGCAGGGTTCCACTGTTTTCTGCCAATTCTGAGCTGATGGCAATGTGAAAGGAAGAAAGCATGATGTGTCTTTCATCTGCTGCACTAAATTTCTTTTTCCAACCACTGCATCTATGATCCCAACTTTACCCATTTCATTGTGCTTCTCCAGAAGAGCTTGGACAGCACATCTGGAAACCCTTGTCTGCCTTGAAATTTCTGCCTGGGAGAGACCTTGCTGATGCAGTATAACTATCATGTGTCTTGTTGCTGTGCTCAGTCTTGCCATGGTGTATGACTTTTGACATTAAGCTGTCTTCAGCAAACTCACCTTGTTAGCTGAGTTTGGCTGTTCCTCAACCACTTTTATTCCTCCTACACATCTGTTTCTGTTTCAGTTAATTATTGTGTTTCAACCTACATATTAAATTGATGGTCATTAGTAGGATGGATGAAAATTGTTACCTCAAACCAAAATCGGTGAATAATGGCACTTCCCGTTTGGCAAAAAAATTTCCTTTGAAAAGTGCAGTTTTTCTGCTTTTTTTTACAGCACAAGCCCTGAGGGAAAAAAAGCCCTACTGGCAAGTCCAAGCCCTGAGAAAAAAAATGCCCTACTGGCCTAGTGGTAGCAAGTCATGTCATGTTGGCCAGTGGCTATTGGCCGTTGTCAGATGCCCAGATATAATTGTGGAATTTGCCAATGCTGTTTTTGCTGCTGCTGACTTGTTTAAGCAGCTCAAAGGGAATGGGATCAATAACAGCAGTAACATGGGTGATGGATGATGAAGGTTCCACTTGCCATAACTAGCTTCAGTGATGCACCTGAGGCAGTAGCAGCACCATAACTATCCACACCACTTTAGGTATAGGTGGAGAAAAGAAGAAGTTGGCTAATAATGATTGGCTTGGGAATAACCGATCAATGTAGCAGTTCTCAGTCTATGAATGAATGATTAGACTGAGTGGAGATCCCTGCAAAGCCATATAAGGACACAGCCGCCTCAGAACGGGATGGGGAGACTAATACAGAGGAATTCTTGGAGATTATCTCTATACTTAGGCAACCAAACAAGAAAAAATCTGGTGAGTGCACTAAATGCAAGTGGGGGAATTGATTTATTGATAGTGGATACGGATTACTCAGAGTTTGTGCTCTGTTCTTTCTCTTTACATATGCACAATTGAGCGTTTGGGTGATTCTGAGGAAACCGTGAATAAGAGCAGCATCTCAAGAGGACCTTTTTCTTTATCATAAAAGACTTTTCAAATTATAATACTGTAAGGATTGTGGTAGGATCACTCATATTATATGTAATGTTTTCCTGCCACATCTTTACATCTACAGAGTGTTTATCACTTGATGAACGAGGTGGATTGGCAGAAGATGTAGTTACCTTAGAGCAAGAAGGTGATGGTGAACCAGATATTTCACTCGCCATGGAACTTCCAGTCTCTGCCTGGGTTTCTCTATTCTTCCTCCTTTTTGATCTCCGCCTCACCTCTTGTTGTCTTTCTGGAGAGTCAGGGGGTACAGCAACAGTGGTGCTCGGTTTCTGTGGTGGGTGTTTGGATTTAACATGTTTGACATAAATGTCATGGTGTCTGTGTTTCATGTGTCTTATCAGGGAGGTTCTCTCATCCCCTTCTCACTGACTTGTCAGAAATTGTGCACAGTGCCGTTGGTGACGACTGCACTGTACATGCCTCAAGACAAACATCCATGATTTCATGGGGGAGGGAAAAGGTGGAGAAAAATGGCCTCTTTCTTCTTCTCCTCCACATTCCCCTTCACTGGCTGGGGTAGAGGGTGATGTTGCTGCATCCTGCTCTCCTTGCAACTCAGCAGCAGCAGGAATTAGAGCAGTTTGTGAATTCTGCAAATTCCCTAAGCTCACTGCTGGTGGTGGTGATGGTGATGCTCATCCCCCTCCCTGTCTCCCATTCCTTCTCAGTTTGGGTTAAAAAGGCTATCAATGTCTCTTCCGCTCCATCTTCTCCACCATCATTATCACTACCACCACCAGTCCCTCCATGCTGCTGCTGCTCTATTACAGACATCACACTGCAGGTTGAAGGAGGTGAAGAGAAATGTGACAGGGGGTCCCCTAATGTAACACTTGCCATTTCTTGGTGACATGAAGAAGGCAGACTGGCAGCACTAGCATCAGGCACAGGCAGCTAATCTGTGCTCCTGGTGGAGGTGGTAGGCAACAATTATGCCTTCTTCAGGATCATGTACCTCCTGGACAATGTCAGGAGGTGAATGGGACTCCCAGGGTCAGGGCAATGGTGTAGGCTCCCTTGACCTCTAGTCTGGACGCTCTCAATTGCTTCCTCTACCAGTCCCCTAACACTAGTCCCACCAGCTGCTTCACCATCTCTGTTACTAGTACTACTAACACCAACCATATCAGTTTCAGCCCCTGAGACTTCCTCCTCACAGTCACTATCAATATGAGGATAATGATTAACCCCTTCTTCACTCATAACACTAACAAGCTGCTGGACCTTCTTAGTAGTTGTACTGGCACTGGCGGGACTCTTGGGGATGGCAAGTGTGACTTAGGGTCACCTGCTATCACACTTGGCATCATCTTCTCCTTCCCCCTCCTGAGAATTACAAGACACACAGGGAGCAGGCACAGCACTGCTGGCAGCAGGTTCAGCACTGGCAGCAGGCACAGCACTGGTGGTGGAAGGGGCAGCACTAGCAACAGGCACAGCACAGGTGGCAGCAGAGGCAGCATTGGCAGCAGGCACAGTACTGGTGGCAGCAGGGGAAGCACGTCTGCAGCAGGCACAGCGTGTCTGGTTGAAGGCACACGCAGATGATCTGTCCTGCTCTCACTACTACCCTCTTCTTCCTCCCTTGATATTAATTTCCCCAAGATCCCTATGGGTTATTTAGGGGGACTGGCCAGCATTGGTTCTGTAGTGCTCACTTCCTTCTCCTCTTCTCAGACTCAGTGGACACATAAGGGTCCTTCTATCACCTCCTTTTATTATTTTTAAACTTGTTCACAGTTATAGCAGTCCCTGGAAATACACAGCAGAACAGCACAGCACCTCTCTCACATTCTGTAGCTGCTTCTACTGTGTTCCACTTCCTTGAAAACAGCACGTTTTTATAACTAAAATATGAAACACATTAATCAATGGGTGAAAACTTTTTTTAGCCAATGAATGTTTGCCAGTGGGTGAAAAATGCAAATATTTTAATCAATGTATTTAAAGCGGAACTATTATGGTAAACCAAGTGAAGTCATGCCATTAGATATCCTCACTGTGATCATGGAAATATATGTTAAACATTACTGAATTTTATGTATGTGAATAAAATGTACCTTGTGTGGAAGTGACAGGATGATTCAGAGCGCAGCCATCTTGGTGAATATGTGTGACTGCGCATGCGGCAACCCACCTGGTGCGTCAATCATCAAGGAAGAGACGGCCAATACTCCCCCTACGTTTTTTTTTCCTGGCGTGCACTTGAGTAAGGAGCGCATGCAAATTAACAATGGTGAAGTGCCGCTCCTCTCCGGGCACACGCACTACATATATTGAAACAGCATAGTAATTAAAAAGAACTACTTAACCGTTTAAGTGCGTGACCGGAGTGCTCAGAACCCTTCAGCATTGAAAGGAACAATTGCAATGATAGGGAGCATACTAATGAAAAATCAAATAATAATAGATATTAATTGCCTGTCCGGTAACAGGATAAGCTGTGTCCCTTGATCTTCTGGGACAGATAGCTCGTAGCCTACCTGGTACTGGACCACAATCATCATTGTAGATACTTGCTGTGTAAACTACCAGAACATATAGCACTATACCATCATGACCTGAACGTGCATTAGGCTTGGAGCACGCCAGGTCACGTGATTAACAAGGGCTGGACACACAAGTGATCAACAAGCCCAGTGGGAGTGACAAGGTTATCTTAAGGTACAGCTTCTGCCCTGCGTAAGGTAATGTCATGAGGTACATTCTTCATTTCCATTTTTTGGGAATACAAGGCTGTTTTTTTAAAAAATAATTACACAGTGCACTACTATTTAATGAGAGCAAAGGCTACAGCCCCAATCATGTTGAGGTGAAAGTTCCCCTTTAAAGTGGATTTTCCAGTGAAAAAGTGTGAACATGACTGGATCTTTCGCCCACCCCTACTGTTTGGTATAATTGTTTAATCATACACGTGACTATACGCCTAAAAAATCCCTGACTTTGTGCAAGTATACCTAGAAGAATTGATGGTGTTTTGAAGGCAAAGGGTGGTCACTCCAAATATTAATTTGATTTAGATTTTTCTTCTGTTCCCTCACTATGCATTTTATTAATTGAGAAATATAAACTATTAACATGTCGATTATTGAAAGCATTCTTATTTTATAGCAGTTTTTCACACCTGCCTAAAACTTTTGCACGTTACTATGTGTGTATATATATATATATATATATATATATATATATATATATATATATATATACATACATTACTGATTTGAATGTATGAATAGACATTTGCTCTAAAATTAGTGCAAAAGACTGCTATTGTGCATTGCACTTGCCTAGCTTTTTATATGAAAAAATATCCACTTTGTTGTGCTTGTGCCAATGGGTGGGCGTTTCAATAGGTGCCATTCCTCTGCTCCCTTTTTAAAGCCATGCAGAAAAGAAAATCAATACGTAATCCATACAATTTATTAGATCCAGAGCAGGATTATCCACAAGGCAATCTAGGTGATTGCCTAGGGAAAGTGTAAATGTGAGGGTCCTGGTCACTGGATACTCATCCATTGCCTAGGTCCCTCACAGGCTCTGGAAGGCGAGAAGAACTTGAATACAACTGTGCCACTCGGTTCTCTGCTCCCTTTCCTGTTTCTGTAGTGTGAAAGTCATAGTGCAAGAGCAATTCCCTGGGCTCCCTCTTACCCCTTAAGTGGGGTAAACAGGATCCCAAGGAACTGCCCCTCCACCATAACAAACAACTAACACTACAGGAAATGGATTGGAGGATAGAGCAGCAGTGTTGTGCTCCTCCACTCATAAAGGTGTGTGTGTGTGTGTGCGTGTGTGTGTGTGTGTGTGGGATAGACAATGTATATGGGGGCTGTGACTTCTGGTGGAACCATGATGGGGAACAGAATGAGAAGGAAAAAGTGCAAATAGAAATTCTGCAAAATGTAGCACTCTTAGGACATATCCAAGGGAGGACTGACAACTTGTAGCCTAGGAAGCAAATACAATCAAGTGACCCATTTGTACAATCGTTCCAGCCCGCCCCCTTTTGTTAATATTAAAATTGGCATTTATGTTATGAAGTAAGGCAAGCAAAACCACTGAGCTAACAATGGAAATGAAGCAACACAAGTGATAACACAGAGCATACAGTTGAAATGGACCTACACTAGTGATTCTACAAAACTTTCAATTTAAGTAAAGCTACACTAGTGATACCATAGAGCCTACAAGGAAAATGGGTTATTCTACTTGTGTAGCTCCATTTGGATTGTAGCTCTGTGGTATTATTTGTGTAGCTCCATTTCTTTTGTAAGCTCTGTAGTATCACTAGTGTAGATCCATTAAAAGCAGCAAGTGGGAGATTGAGTGAAGCAGTGGCCCAGACATAGGACTGGCCAAGTGGGCAGTTGCCCACCAGGCCAGCCCTTCCCTGGACATATCTATTAAATTATATAGCAATAGTCACTGAGCCAGTTGGACCGGAGTTTTCCACACACCGGCATCAATATTTGCCCGCAGGGAGTAAATTAAAGCTTGACTTTGCTCAAACAACCACGGGCTTCTTCTTTATGCCTCCATGACAGTGCACCCAATGTTCCAAGGGTTAATACCATGAACATTTTATATGAATACTGGTAGAAAATGATATACAAATAATTCAGTGTTGCTAAGTTAAATATAAAAATACGAACACTTTATTTAACCCCTTAGTGACCGGCCGCTTGCACATGAGGCCGTCACTTAACGTCCAGCTAAGATTTTTTTTAAATTATTCCGGAGTTCCCGAACCGCGTACATGTATGTCCTCTGTCACTGTCAAGTGACAGTTTTTGCGGGACACACATGTACGTCCATTGTCGGGAAGGGGTTAAAAGAAAGCTTCAAAGAGGTCATGCACAATTTTGTAAAAAAGACTAAAATTCGTTCATTTAAATGTAACACGTATTGTGGCGTTTAAACCCACCATTTTATCAAACAACAATGCCCTTCCTAACTGACAAATTAAATGCTTGGGAACTGGCAGTGTATATGGGGGTCACGACTTCCATACTGGGATGCAGATGGGAGTTATAACTCGCAGTGGAACTATTCTGGGGCAGACAGTGTATATGAGGGCTGCGACTACAGTGGAACAATGATAGGGGGCCGACAGTGTATATTGGGACTGTGACTACCATTGAACCAGGGTGAGGGATCAGGCAGACAATGGATGTGGGGCTGTGGCTACAGGTGCCTCTGGATACACAGCCCCCACACATGCACTGTCTACACCCACCCTGATCCTACTGGTAGTCACAGCCCCCTCTGCTCCACTGCCTGGAGGATGATCTTCTGCTCTGATAATGTATTCTCTTTTGCTAATCAAGCTAATCAAGAATCTTCATCTGACCCTTCAGATATGGGCAAAAGATCAGGTGAGCATTTTGGTAAGTTATGACTTACAATAAGCTTCAGTTAATTCCATGGCTTGATACTGAAGAATGTGAGTGATCTCAGTCCCACCATGAAAAATTATATATTTGGTTAATTATTTAACTTTAAATATGACCCATCCATTTCCATTTTTGCGAATCTCTTGGAGTCATTGTTCAGTATTGGCCCCTTCCAAATAGAAGGTGCTGTCACATAAATGGTAGGGAGGAGGCATAATAAAAGTTAAAGAATTGTGCAAATATAGAGTGTTATAAGTGTGTCTAAGATCTGTACACTCAAACTGTAAAGTATTGAATTACTATTAGGCATTGCCATCTCTTTGAATTGGTCTAGATGAACTCAATCCAATATGCCCTTTTAATTAAGCAATACTTTGTATAGGGTTTACTGCACCTTTTAAGAGGTTGTTCACATTAAAGTATTGGACTGGCACAGCTGTGTTTGCCAGTATGTATTGAGGGCTTCTATACAAAAGCACAGGTAAAGATGGTGGATATGCGAGTATACATATAAGTGCAGCCAATGAGTTGGACTAGCAGATTTTACATTTCTATACAGTAGCTGATGAACAAAGGCGTACTGGAGCAATTCTGCAGCCAATCATGTACACAATAGTGGATAAATAAAAATTCCATAAACTTCTATTGATTTAAATAATGCTGCCTAACGCCTTTAAATTTTAGCAAGGTCTTCAGTGCATTATGAAATAATGTTCTACAATTAGAAACCTTTATGATATTTTAGGGGGCAGTTTAGGCAATTGGATTGTTAGAAAGTCTTCTTACTGCATCATCCTGACAGAGAAAAAAGAGGAACACTAAAAAGGTTTCTAAAAGGTCTCCAATGCACTGCAAATCAATTTAAATTAATGGAAATGTGTATATCTGTCCTCAGTGCAGTCCCTCTAAGCAGATCAGAGTCATTGTCTTTAAACATTATAACCCCATTGGACAGCTCTACATTTTTTAGGGAGGAATTAACTATCTCGGTATTTCTTCAGGGTATCCATTTGAAATGTTGCACTCTGCATTGCGCGTCTTGAAATGTTGCATTTGTTTGGTCATGTCAATGCGAATTATGCATTCAGTATGTTGCAATTTAAACAGTCGCAAATTTAACATGTCGCACATCTTAAAATGTAGCATTTGACATGTTACAGGGCTTAAGGGAGCAAGAAGGGTGCATTAACAGCGCACATTACAAAAAAGGAGGATGCTGTAGTGACGCATAGAAGGCTCAAATATGAGGCATTGAGGACGCTGTAGTGACACACAGAGGGCTCATTAATGACGCATAGGTTTTGGGTTGTGTTTTGTGGGTTTTGGTTTGGTTTTGGGTTGGTTTTTGTGGGTTTTGGGTTGGTTTTTGCCTCTTTATTGCTCCCTTATTGCGTCCTTAATGCGCTAGGGTATGGGGTGGTTGGTTTGGTTGGCTGTTGCTGTATTTAGCTTGGGTTAGGATTGGTGTTTTTGGTGTTGGAATGCTTGTGTTTGGGGTGGACCTTATTGCGTCCTCAATGCCTCCTTATTGCATCCTTAATGCGCCCTTATTGCATCCTTAATGCGCCCTTATTGCATCCTTAATGCACCCTTATTGCGTCCTTATTGTGCCCTTACTGCATCTTTAATACGTTTTTATTGTGCCCTTATTGCATCCTTAACGTGTCCTTAAGTGCGCCTAACTTCAACATGTGTTCGACATTTTGACGCAGGTGTCATATAGAAGGCGACATGTTGTACAAGGCGGCATGTTAAATTTGCGACTCTTTAACTTGCGACATTTGGAATGCGCCATTCGTATTGACACGACCAAGCAAATGCAACATTTTAAAACGTGCGGTGAAAGGTGCTACATTTCAAAAGTAATCCTTTGTTCAGCTTGAGAAATGCCATCAATAGGTGACCTATAAACAACAGGATGGTGTATTCATTTACTTAATTCTTTGCATTGCAGTTGTCTAACTTTTGCTGAGCTGTGTATTAGTCAACATCACTCAACAGACAATAGGCTTCAATAGACTGAATACAATTCCTATATGAAAGAGTCCCATGTATGGTTCTTACAGAGGGAGAGCCTACCTGGTCATAATTGAGATATGTGCAGTAAACTTTTAAGGGATGGGAGTTAAAAAAATACCTGTGTATTTATTTCTGTCCTCAAGTATCCTAGATACAGAAAAAAAAAAATATATATATATCACTCTCGCTAAAAAGATATCGTGAGGCCCAGGTGCACATTCCCAAAATGTAAATATAACAAGTAGAAATAAGGGGCAGCACCCGTGGGACTTTTTAAATACAAAAATCTTTTTAATTAGGCAAAAATGTTTCCCACATTTACTGCTCCTTATTTCTACTTGAATATATATATGTGTGTATATATATAAAATAACTTGTGTTACTATGGCACAGGGGGAAGGTCTTGATCTCCATTTCTACTACTCTAATTATGTTAGCTGATGAAGTCCAATCCCACTCTCTCAGCTCATGTTGCTAATATGGATTACCTTTGATTATCATTGAGAGGATTAAAGGGAGAAAGGGGCAGTATAAAGAGTAGACTTCAGTAACCCCAGATACATTTAGATAATGATGAATATATATAAAAAAACCTAACTGCATTTTTTACATTTGTGAGGCAACATAGGATTGTCAAGGATTAGGCTCTCAACACTGTATTACTGAGAAAAATATATATTTTATTAATCTATGTGGCATTGCCCCTATACCAACCCATCATCTGTGTCATATTATAAACTGAGACTAGCAATAGCCTATAAATGAAACCAGGTGATGAAAAATGTATATAGGTCTGTGTGACTGCTGTATAAAGGTCTTCTACCTAGGTAAGCTATTCTACTAAATACATTAAGAATCTTTTATTCCATTTATTCCTAGGGTTTAAATGTAGTAAACTAAAATGAATGGTAGACTTGTCTCCAATGCATTGCCTAGCATTCTATTTAAAATGTGTCATATTCAGATGGGGGTTAAATAACTTTGCATTCCAGTATTTTTTGGAAGGTACATTTATTGAAACACTAAAACTTAAAATGATCCATGTTATTACACAACAAGAATACCCACAGAAGACTTCATAGCACTTATATTTATTAGGAAATTATTCCTAAAAGTAATCCAAATCAACTGGCATTTTCTTCATCTATAAAAATCAGCATTATCATATACATTTTTGAATGAAAAATTAATTTATAGCTGATTAAAATAGAAAACTATTTAACTATACATCATACATCATATATATATATATAATACCTCAGAGCTAATAAGTGTTTACATGTTAATAACATGATTATATTAGAATAATTTCTCTCTCTATATATATATAATTACAATAAAAGCTTATTTCCCATTGAATGTAAAGTTATCAACACCATTCTTCTCAGTTTGCAGTGCTCTGAGTTGGTACATTTTATAGAGAAGAACACTGGAAAATATTAGAGCAGCTCCCAAAATAGCAGCAATAATAAGTCCAACAATGAGCCCAGTCAAGGTGCCTTCAAGCTGTTTAGCTTCAGTTAAACCTAAAATAAAAAAATACATATTTAACCACTGAGGTCATTTTCATTTTAAGTGGGTGAAACCGTTGGTGCTTTGGACACCTGATTTAGGTCATAGGGTAGAGCTAAAGATGAAATAACACCTTATAATAATGTAGGTGATTTTAAAGAGCTTTCATAATCAGCCATAGTTTATTTTAGGCATTTTTTATTTAAAACAATAGCTTATTAGATATTTAGCTGTATATATTTGTCAATTTATGAACAATAGACAGATATGATCAATCCACATTACTCTCCCTGGCACTCTCTGCTGGCCAGTATTAGCTAATTTACATAAACTGAAAATAAAGAGAAATGCCAACATGATTTTAAAAGCTTTTCTAAAATCACCTAAATGGTTAAACAGAGTCAATTCCAGATGCTGTCTGGAAGTTATGAAGGCAACACAAATTGAGAAGGATACAAATCAATCATTTGTTAAAATTAATTTACAGAGTCCTCACATATAAAATGTTTCTAACAGACATGCCTTAATTAGGTGAAAATGTGGTTACCACATTTACTCTCTGCAATTCAAAGACCTTGCTGAGACAAGAGTGGCAAAGTACTTCATCTTGTCATTAGTACACCTGTGTGGGCAGGATCCTCTTATATCATGTGGCACTCTGTGACATCAGTGGTTGTCAGAGTGTAACCTGTGCTTTCCCTGGAGCATCATAGTTCTAAAGGCTAGAGCAGGGGTCTCCAACAAGTAGCTTGTGAGCTACTGGTATCCCTTTGGCTATCAGTGAGTAGTAGTTTAACACATGCATTTATAAATTCACATATGTTTTAGGGTAGCTCAGTGCATATATATTTGATCAAAAATAGCTCCAGTTAAAGAAAAGGTTGAAAACCCCTGCATTAGAGGAAAAACTGAACCCTGCTTCGCAATATCAGACAGGAGCTGAATCACTATTTTCTTGTAGCAAAAGGCTATTTTAAGGCATGGATGGCCATTTTCTATAGCCCAGCACAAGCATCGTTATTTTACACAGCAGTAAGTGGGCAGTTTTCCCTCTGGAGTTTCAAACTCTGTGCCCTGGTGTCTTCATTCTGGGACTGTGTATTGTCCCAGAAGTGGCCTGCCTGGGACATGGGGCACATTAAAAATATGGGACTGTCCCTGGCAATCCAGGACATGTAGTTATGTTAACAGTTGTAGAATATATACACAAAGCCATGTGCACAAAAAAAAGTTAAGTCATTGAGTAAACCAACAGCAAAATAAGGAAAACACTATTATCACAATTAAGTTTTTATAGACAAGCACACAGTGCACAGAGCGTATGAAGCAATAATTCATATTTAACACCAAACACAAAAGCTGGCACAGCTGGATCCATGGGCACAAGGAATCCCAGTCAATGGTATAGAACAGAGGCATGGTACATGTCACTGTACAGAAGCCTGGGAACTCCTTGTCCAACATGCTTTGGTGTTTGGGGTTTAGTCCTGTTCCATTTGTGCACAGGGAAGGGGAACCCTTTTTACCTCTGCCTTAACTATGTGTAGCCCTCTCTGGTTTGTGCAATGCTTAGGTTCCCCTTATTGTAGTCAGCTGCGCACAAGAGCGTATGTGCTAGGCCTGTCCTGGAAGTCTGGACCAGCAGAGCTTCCTGATGCTGAAGCAATCCATCACTGCTCTGCCAGTGAGCCAATGAGTTAGGAGAATGATGTAACAGTAGTCATCTCTCATTGGCTGTCTGGTGAGACTGAGCGATTAACATTCAGTGTGGACAGTGAGCTCATGCAGCATTGAATCATCTCTCCTATAGTATGAGGCAAACATATGATCAGTCTGCTTATGAGTAGTAAATTTTGGCTGCAGCACCCCATCACTTCTGCCAGATAGTACTAGGCCAAAGTTTACATTATCGATTTCAGATTAGTGTTACTGTCCCTAAAGGAGATTGCCTGGGCTAAGGGACAACCTGATAGTCAGGACTCTTAGTCACCCTAGATGAGAATTGCTGCTTACATGAAACATATTATTTGTGATGACCTTGTAAATAAATATTTATTTTTCAAAAGACTGTGTGTATCAATAAATGTTATAAGCCTTTTCTGCATGTTGTCAATATACTAAGAACAGAAATAGATCCCTATACTACAAAGCACATATCTTGGACTGCATTCAAGACTCAACCTTTGGAACTAACACCCAAGGCCATTATGATACAGTTCATCTTATTGTGACCAGCAAGGGATTCTAGTGAGTAATTGTGTTCAGTATGTCAGCATTATATAAGTAAAATAAAAACTACGTTAAGATCTTATGTGCTATACACATTTTATTTTCATAAATCACTTGGATTTCAGTAATACACAGCTATATTAAACTTCTTCCATCAATACTGCCTATTTGTTTCACACCATAAATTCAGATTTTTGTCTTCAATGTTCAATTGATATAGCTATGATATAGCTATGAGAACTGAAATAACACCTCCTAATAATAACTTCCCATCTTACTTTTATTTAGGCAGAAAATCATAATGGTACCTATGAATCTTGTAATTTTGTTTTTTGCTCGAGTCCGGGGACTAGAAGCCTTGCATGGCAGTTGTAAGCAGAATCACAGTACATAGGCTCATTCAATTTGCTTACTTCAGTTTACCTCCATGGATATGACATCCTGGACTGAATGTAGATATCTATTGAACAAAAGGCACCAAGTCAAGATGTTTTTGGCCATAGTAAAGTAAGCGTGTGTGTGTGTGTGTGTGTGTGTGTGTGTGTGTGGGGGGGGGGATTACTAGTAGGAGGCATTCTGTTAGATATTGAAGATCAATACTAGTCCAGAGGTTGATATCAACAGCTTAACAATACTCACTACTAGACTGGATTGAAGCCTGTGATGTGTCTTCTAGAAAAAGAATACAATGAACAAAATCAGTGAGAAATAAGATCACAATGAGGCACAAAGAGCAAATGGAAATTTGAGGAATATTATTTGCCTCTATGGCACTGTTGATTTGCCCAGTAGTTCTCAGTTCTTGTTAGTTCATCAGCCTCACTGTCTTTTCATAACATACTTATTTTATTTAAACATTTCTAAACATGACAAATATATCACACATTTGACTAAGTCATAACTGAAGATCTTGCTGTCTAAATGAAGTAGAATATGCTATTTCTTGCACTTATCATAAAAAAGAAAATGTTGTTATATCATCTTCTATTCCTTTAAGGCAGTAGTTCCTAGCCCTATACTCGGGGGCCCCTAACAGGCCATATATTTGGGATTTCCCTGCTTGAGAATAGGTGTGTTAACCAGGGGCTCATTTATTTAATTCACTCACCTGGGCACAAGCAGGGAAATACTAAAGACGTGGACTGTTAGGCACCCCTAAGCATAAGGCTGGGAGCAACTGCTTTGATGCAGTGAATTCTATCAATATGTCATAATCAGGGGATAGGAAACTGTTAGCTCTCCTGCTGTTGGAGACTAGAAATCCCATCATTGGCTGGTTGGGAATGATGGGGGCTGGAGTCCCAAATAGCTGGGAGCCCAAAGGTTACCTACGCATTCCCTATTGCAGTGGCTCAATCTGTATTCCTAGAGGGCATAGATAATTTAGGATATTAGAGTTAGCTTTGCATTTGCACAGATTTCAACCATTTGTCAGGGGAGGAAGGGGGTACCCCAAATCCTGCCTTCCTGCTCTAGAAATGCAGTTTGAGACCATGTCCTAAGCTGTTATTGAAGGGACTGCTATCTATAAGCTGTTTCCTTTTCACCTGGGGTGTGAAAAAGAGGTGATAATGTGGATATGACTTGTAGAGTGATATCACTTCTCCAGTCCCTATGTTTGGATCTTAGTGCATAGGCTCCATAGAATAGCATATAAACTGGAGAAGTAATATCACTGTAGATATCATTTCTAAATTATCACCTTTTTCACACCTTAGTGCATACCACCCTCCGTGTAAATCTCCTATGCATCTATATCTTTATAACATTTTTAAAGATGGATTTTAAACTCCAAGATGATAGCAAAATTTAAGCTGATGTGCTAAGCACTGGAGCAATGCCAGGAGAACCAACTGTACAATACAGGACAAAACAAATTCCCAGACTTCCCACTGATTTAAGTGGGGCTTTTAATAATCCGAATACTAGAGTGGTTTCCAACGAGTTGCTTTCGCAATGCTTTTGAGACATTGCCAGCATTGAAGGTATTAAAGACTCAACTCAGGGCTGGATTTATATCCAGATACCCCTAGGGAAGGCACCCTAGGTTGGCACTCTTATGTCCAATGATGGCCACATCCCATCCATCATATGACCCCCTCCCATAGTCCAATGACACACAAAATACTTTTTATAATATGAAAGCACACATAAAACAAAACAAAAGCTTTTAACCCTTTGGATACTAGGGATCTCCATGTAATTGCTTTGCAGTTCGCCTAGCATTCACAGGTTTAAAGGGATAGTAATGTTTCACAAAAACAGCAGCTCCAATTAATCTTCAAAGTATTAGGTTCATGGAGAGTGTTATTTCAATACTGTCTGAGTTGTAGTTCAAGAGTAATTGAATGATAAAGTATCCTCCTCCCGCCCCATTTACCTAGTGTTTTTCCCTTCTGCACTTTGTTGAATACCTTCATGTATTCATGATGTATATAAAATACCTTCATGTACAAAGATCTATATAAAACACCCATGGAATTTGGGACACAGAAGCACAATTTTCCACCCCTGTTCTAAAATCAGTTTTCTCTCTCAAAATTCTATAGGCATGCACTATAAAAGTGAAGAAATTATTGAGCAAGTCAACTGCACCATTGGGCATAGGGCTCCCATACCTGTTATTTAACTCCTCCAACAGAGAAGGTTTTGAAGGATCTTCTGACATGAATATTGGTGAATTGATCAGTGGTTCATTCAATATGAAAGATCAGACTGTAATAGTGACATGCACCTGTGTTCATTTGAGGATACCCAAAAAACCTGCACTGTTGGGGTGGCTTGCGGAGAGAAAAAGAGTTGTGAGGAGCACACATCAAGCATGAACAAGATAAAGTTTCTTGTTCTAAGGCATGGTAGCCTCTCAATGGTGCTACAACTCAAGTTTTTCACTCCCATGTGCCATTGCAGAGAGGAAATCTCCATATCCATATCAGACTGCTCCAGCCCACAGACAGTCCAGCTCCGAAATGTCAGGCAAGTCCTCTCCGCACAAGAGAAACAGCAAAACCACAGACGTACGTTTCGGCCTATGTGAGCCTCGTCAGTGTGGTGCAGCCGAATCCCTCTAGACACATGGAAGCAAGGGCCCATGCCTGGGATGCCCTTATACTTTGGGAGACAAAAAGAGTTGTGAGGAGCACACATCAAGCACGAACAAGATAAAGTTTCTCATTCTAAAGCATGGTAGCCTCTCAATGGTGCTACAACTCACGTTTTTCACTCCCATGTGCCATTGCAGAGAGGAAATCTCCATATCCATATCAGACTGCTCCAGCCCACAGACAGTCCAGCTCCGAAATGTCAGGCAAGTCCTCTCCGCACAAGAGAAACAGCAAAACCACAGACGTACGTTTCGGCCTATGTGAGCCTCGTCAGTGTGGTGCAGCCGAATCCCTCTAGACACATGGAAGCAAGGGCCCATGCCTGGGATGCCCTTATACTTTGGGAGACAAAAAGAGTTGTGAGGAGCACACATCAAGCACGAACAAGATAAAGTTTCTCATTCTAAAGCATGGTAGCCTCTCAATGGTGCTACAACTCACGTTTTTCACTCCCATGTGCCATTGCAGAGAGGAAATCTCCATATCCATAGCAGGCTGGTCCCGCCCACAGACAGTCCAGCTCCAAAATGTCAGGCAAATACTCTCCGCACGAGAGAAACAGCAAAACCGCAGACGTACATTTCGGCCTATGTGAGCCTCGTCAGTGTGGTGCAGCCGAATCCCTCTAGGCACATGGAAGCAAGGGCCCATGCCTGGGATGCCCTTATACTTAGGGAGACAAAAAGAGTTGTGAGGAGCACACATCAAGCACGAACAAGATAAAGTTTCTCGTTCTAAGGGGTGGCTTGAGGACAGGTTTGAGGGTCCCTGCCATAGGGGAAATAAAACTTTTTCCACTGATATAAATGTTTTTTTTAACACCTTTATGCTAGGGAGGTATTATGTTTGTATTATTGAGAGTTCATATCTTCCTAGATGTTGCAAAAGCCATTTTTCTGTAAATGTGATCAGTTTTTCAGAAATTACCATTAATTTTTCATGGTGGAATATAATTTATGAATTTCACTAAAAACAAGAAATTTACAGCAAGAACCTTGCTGGTTTCCATCTATGCCAAAGATTTCAGACTCAGTATGTGTGGTCCTGTGGCTACTGTGGAACAAGGCTTGGGAGCAGTATGTATGGTTCTATGGCTAGCAGTACAGTTATACAAGGCTGGGAGGGTCAGTATGTGGGGTAATTACAGAAGTGGTGGGCAACATGAGGCCCTTCACCTTTTGCCAGACTCCAACTCCTAAATCTTGGATGTCTGGCAACAGCTGGGCGGCCTCACGTTGCCCGTACTTTGGGACAAAGCAGGGGGGATCAGTATGTGCAGCTTGGTGGCTATCGTGGAACATGACTGTGGTTCTATGGCTACCAGTGCAGTGGGAAAAGGCTGGAGGCAAGAATGTACGCTGCAGAAAAAAACGGAAAATTGCACTTTTTGTAGGAATGTCCATGGTAGGGAAAAAGTTGTTTTTTGCACTTTTCTCTTTTTTAGGTGAATGTTTTCACCAATCCTTATTCCATACATAAGCTTTTCCATCTACAATCAATAACAACTCTTCAAACATCTTGCCCCACTTATAAGTATCTCACTGTTAACTTCACCAATGTGTATTTCGCCTCGATCATTAAGTGTTGCCATATGATGGAGTGATGCTACTAGCGTCACTCCATCACATTGCAACGCTAAATACATTATTCATTCCTGCACACTTGGCACTAAAGTTTTCTAAATACATTTTCTTTTCATTACAAGAGACTAACAGACTTTATTTGTAATTTTTCTCAGAGCACACTGTGGATCAAACAGCTGAATTGTAGGCTACCGAGAATTAACATCTTATTCAGTACATTGACCACAGCACCCAGAAGCAAAGCTATTAACAATAGAATTCGTATGCATGTGACAGATTGCCATATGGACTCAGACACTAAACAAGTTGTACAACATTATGGGAGACTAATATTCAATTGTATGGGAGTTTGCTGTTCCAGTATAATATGAAGAGAAGCATGAACGGGTTCCCAGGGAGAGGTGGGAGGGAGGTGGGAGAAGAATTTGATGACATAGGAACTCCAGCAGAGCTATGCCACACAGATCTTGGGCCTCTGAAAGCAGAACTGGTTATGTCACAGGAAAATCTAATATCTAATAAGATATGTACTTTTTTTTACAAAAAAATCACCAATCTAAAGACCATTTTGGTAGAGGAATTAAATAAGATAAAGTGTCTTGGGGGCGAAAGTTCCCCTTTAAAGCATATTTAATGTTGCCATTTTTCCTCTTTTCAGGTACATATTTGCTACAAAGAAGAAGATCAGAAGATAAGTCGACAGAAGATGAAGAGAAAGAAGAAGACAGAAGATAGATGATGACAGAAGAAGACGGACAGTGGATGACAGGTATGTGTTATACAGATCTGGGTGTCAAGCGAGTGTTAGGGCTAGTATTGTTGCACTTTACTGTTAGGATAGTGTAGGGTTAGTGTTTGGGAGGGTGACTGTATGTTGATCTTGTTAGCCCTTTTCCCTTGATATTGCCATTACACAAGATACTTATTGTGGGTTTTGGAAACTTAAAGCACACAAAGTACATTTGGCCAAAAGTCAGGTTCTTTGGCCCAACGTTCTTTGTGGTTTCAGTTGGTATGGCAATTGAATACCGACAGTGGCACAATGTGTATACTGAGTGATTAGTAGACTTTTTGCCCTATTGACTATTTTAGTGGCCACACTTGAATTGAGGCATCTCTCTCTCTCTCTCTCTATCTCTCTTTCTTTCTTTCTTATATATATATATATATATATATATATATATATATATATATATATATATATATATATATATATTAATTGTTATGGACATGAAAAATGAGTAACATTTTGACATTATATTTGTGCTTATACAATCATAATTAACTGGATTATGGACTTTTAGTTTCACCACAAATGCCAGTTTTCAGCATTGAAAGGGTTAATTTCAAACAAAGGAATTTACTCTAACTGGTGTTCAGAGCCAGCGTGGCCAAAGCCAGGGTATCCAGTTTCAGGCCTGGAGGACCGGAAATTGGCTGGAATGTGTGAATCTAGGAGGCACTTGTATCAGTTAGAATCTTGTAAGCCAGCTTGGAGGGGCAGTCTTGGAGTGAAGCAGTTGAGTGATGGATCGGGGGTAGATGTGACCAGCCAGCCAGGCTGACTGAGGCTCAAAATCCAGCCAGGCCTCCATGTGGTGCGTAGGACCAAGAACTGTTCCAGACCAGAACCTGACCCTGACCTGCAGTGGAAGTAGACCAGTTCATTGCCTGAATGTATCTAGTTCTCCTGGCCTTCTTCTTTTCCAGTGGTCTTGTCCTTGTAAGAGTGTTCCAGGATTAGATGAGTATAGAAACTGTATCTCTATCTATCTAACTGTCTAGTTAGTAATATTAGGTGTTTAGCTAGAATATATTTGATAATATACATTGTATTGCTCTTATTATAATATTATTGTTATTACATTTTATTGCTTATTGCTAGTATTGGGGTGTTATTGTGTTAATTGTGGTTTTGGTCATTAGAACAAACGTCTCTGGGTATATCCTAACATTAATTGGTTGGCTTTTGGGTTGTTGGCAAATGCATGTTGGTTCCAATAACTGTGCTAGTGTCTGTTAGTGTGAGCATACTGTAGGCCACTCTGTTTGTGCTGGGCCCCAGCCTGTGTCTTTGTTAACTCTAAAGCCACATGGCCTGATGCCATATTGTAACTCCCAACAAAGACTCCATTTTTGGTTAAGCACATGGTATATGGGTTTGAAGTTCTTTTTCACACTCACATTTAGATGTGCCAAATTAATGCACCCAAAGCCACAAACCAATATATATATATATATATATATATATATATATATATATATATATATATATATATATAGATAATCCGTAGGAGAATGACGGCACTCACAGGAACTGTTTTTCAAAACATCCTTCAAGTTACATTTTATTGAAATCAACGTTTCGGCTGTCGCCGCAGCCTTTCTCAAGGCTGCGGCGACAGCCGAAACGTTGATTTCAATAAAATGTAACTTGAAGGATGTTTTGAAAAACAGTTCCTGTGAGTGCCGTCATTCTCCTACGGATTATCTGCATGATTTACTATTTGATGAGCACCCAGGTCATTTTGAACGATTCGCAGTGAGTGCATTCCTAATATCCATTGATTCTATATATATATATATATATATATATATATATATATATATATACTTAGTGTTTTGTGCTAGTCAGTTTTTTTATGGGACTTATTTAGGTTTCTAAGAGTTCATACATGATGAAGCTGATATACTGGACCTATTCTGGCAACTGCATCATAGAGGGGGCAGAAAACAAAAAAAAAGTTTGATTTGTTTTTTTGACTGAGTACTAGTGATGCTTTGTGGATTAATTCTGAGGACTTAGAGAAACTTTCACATCCATTTGAAAATAATCACACATGGAGAATGGGAGAGGGAGGGAGAAACAAGGGAAGCATGGGAAGCTTGAGCAAGAGAGGGGGTGGGAGTGAGAGGACATTGGAGAGAAAATGAGTGTCAGCACCAGAGAACAATGGAGAAGGGGGTGGGAGAAGAGGGCAGGAGCACAAGCAAATCTGGAAGACTGAAAAGGGGAAATATGGAGAAGGGGACAGACCGGGTGTGGGATAAGGGGAGAAACAGAGATCTAGAATTGTAGAGACAGTGGGTGGGAGATGAGGAGAGACAAAAGGGGGGCGAGAGGGGGAGTCCTGTTTATCTACTAACCCAACAATTATACTCTCCTATCTTTTTCAGATCACTGACCCAAATAGGAACCTATTCAATTGACATCTGAATGTAAACATGCTTTTATCAGGACATCACTGGATTACTTTACCTGCAGTCTGAAACAACTGTTTCACAATGTTTTGTGTCTTGTGGAACTTTATGCTTCATACAAATTCAAAACTTACAGAATTGTTTTGCTCGGTTTGCTTAATTGTTTGTAATAGATCCAACTTAGAGTGTTCATGTTCTTATAATATTACCTTCATTCTTGGTATATATAGGTCCAGAGGAAACAGTGACTGGCTCTGTGGTACCTTCACTGTTCATCTGTGTATCTGCTGCCCTCTTTTTTCTCGATGAAGTTGTAACATTGGGGCAACCCTGTTGAAATAGGAATATAATTCTCAAAATATTATAACTTAATGATTCTTTCAATCACAGTATATTTTGAAAGACTATGACAAGGTAGTCAACTGTCAGTTCTTCAGCAGTTGGGGTCTACTACTCCCATCATCTATGACCAGCTTAAAGCTGGTCAGGGATGATAGGAGTTGTAGTACCCAACAAGAGGAGGTCCAACAATTAACCACCCATGGACTATGATCCTATAACATAAAGTCCTAGAATGTGTCGCTCACTGTGTGCGTAACCGCATATGCGCAGTGGGGACTCACAGAATGGGCTGATCCGGAGCGGAGAGCACCGGAAGGCTGACAGCCTGTCTGTGCTTCCGTCTCCGCTGCTGCCCCAGAGCCGGGAGCACAGACAGGCTGCGAGCCATCCAGAGCTCCCCGCTCCGGATCAGCCCGTTTATACGGGCTTTATAACTAGTCATTTATAAGCATGTAGGCACAGTATTATGCTATGAATCCATGTTGTCTTGCCTTTTACAGTGAATAGAAAATGATGGGACCTCATTTAAGTAGGCTAATAACTAGTGCTAAAATAATGATTGAGTCCAAAAAATGTATACATTTAGATTGTTAAAAAGCTTTGTGGCATTTTGGAAGCATTGGGTGCTGAAAGATTCAGTAGAAAGTACGTCTGCTCATAACCCATCAGTGGCTTTTTAGGGCTCCCTAAGGATAAGCATTGCAATTCCCCCTTAACTGACAGAAGGAACAACATCATTAGACTTTTCTGAATAATTTGTTGATGGCTCTAAAAAGATAAACATTGATGAACAAGTAGGTCAGTTTCTTCTTTATTCATATCTGTATATATAAAAATCAAAGTGTCACATGACTTATTTCTGGTATCCTGCCAAATACAGCTTGGGGAACACGGTTAGTGTTCTTATTTTTTATAACACATTTATATGCCAAGCTTTATTCAAAATGAAGAAATACAAACTGCAGTATTACAATGAAAGATAACAATTCTATGCATAAATGTCAAGGAGCAGTATACTTTTCAAAGAAGATATATAGTAATTATTTTGCTGATGAGTGAAACAAGGAAATTTACACTGATGGCAATTTTTTTTTATGAATGATTACAACTTTTTTATATTATGCTATGCTGCAATTTCCTATTGTGGTCACCACTTATTATAAACTGCTGTATCTTTTGATTCAGGCCTCCAGAGAGTGCATTTTAACAACAGCATTGCCTTTTAGACCAGTTGCCACCATTGTTATCAGTATGGTAAAAATGTATATATATATATATATATATATATATATATATATATATATATATATATATAGATGTAGATATAGATATAGATATAGATATAAGAAATATATATGTGTGTGTTTGAGCTATAATACCTTTTAAAGGACAAATCTCTTGGGACTGGGATCAATTACACTTCATCATGACCAGTACTATAATGTATTTTTTATAAAAACATTCACTGCTTCTTTTATCAAAAATTATAATTGATTAAATTAAGTAAATATTAGCTTTTCTGGGGACTGCCATGTCTTGGACCTTTCTGCTGCCTCATCTAATTACACAGAGATTCCTTTAAATGATTCCTTTAAATAGAGTTTCCACACTGAACAGCCTAATAAAGAACACTGGTTCAATATTAATTTCTTCTAATGGTGACATATTAATTTAAAAAGAACATATGGAGCATTTGCATCAGATAATTTGAGCTTGTTTGATTCTCTTAGTAGGATGTAGGGTCGATGACTCTTACAGGTGAAAAACATAATTATCTTGGTTAATACAAATCCCTGAGGCTTCTAAGCTAGTTTTTGATATTTTACCCTTTGCTGAATTTGCCAGACCCAGAGAAATTGTAAAGTTCTTCTTTTTCCTTCTGTCTTTTTCTTGTGCTAATAATCAAAGACAACCCACAGAGTGAAATATATGCAGCACGAGCTGAGAGGGCTTTGTGGGATATAAGTAACTGACACTGTTAGAAGAGTGGGGCACTGGGATAAAAAAAAAATGATTTGTTGTCATGCCATCACAAGGAACTTTTTGATATGTTTTTGTGAAAAAGAAAAAACTAAAAACACATATCTGTTTTTTTCCATCCCTTGAAATTCTACTATACTTATTTCTGTTTTGTCTTAGGAAGTGTTGAAAATGTATGAGGAACTAATATCTTATATTATAATTATCTAAGGATGTTTGTCAGAAGCCGTCATGCACAGTAGAGATGGCTGCATGCGCTGCCGTCATGCGCAGTACAGACTGCCCACGCCGAGGCTGATACGGAGCGGGGCGCTCCGAATTCAGACCGGAGTCCTCTCTGTGCACCTCCCTGGGAGCGGTTCCAGGAAGGTGCGCAGAGAGGTCTATGGTCTGAATTCGGAGTGCCCCGCTCCGTATCAGCCGCACCTCGTGCGGCCAGTCAGTACTGCGCATGTACATGGGCTTTAAAACTAGTACTGTATATAGAATTTCCTATACCATTAAAGCTGTACGCACAAAAGAAAAGTATAGGAGGACTTCTAGGTGGAACTAACTGCATCACAGGGGACAAATAAAAATGACCAATCTTCCCACTGATTTAAATGGGAGTTTTAACCCATTTATTTCTAGGATGGTCTTCAACACATTGCTGCACCATTCGTTGGAGACCTCTAGCATTTAAATCAAGGGGAAGTTTTACTTGCCCCCAATAGAGCAGTTTGTTTACCCCAGAATTTGCCCGCTTGTTTGTGCAGAAGACCCTTAATTGCATTATACAGTAACATAAACATTAATATGTGTTATCTGACAATAATATTCCTTCATGCCATTTGATTTTAATGACTCACACTCAGAAATGTGCCACATTGGTCCGGTTGGCACAGACGTGTGATGCAGTGGAGGTAGATAGTTGAAATCTGCTGATTACTATGTTGCAGAAATCGGAAGGTCTCAAAACTGAAGGTAGCAGATTTTCCAATCCCGTTTGAAGTGATTATTGTCTTATTCTGAGGGTTACACCTATGTATTTACAGATACATGTTAACTCTTTAAAAGCATAATAAGCATTTTATTGTGTGCTGTGAAAATGAGAACTGCACCTCTTGGGAAGTAGAGCTGTTAATTATGGCTGACCTTCCTGAAATCATTCCTTATTAAAGGGATAGTAATATTTAGTTGGCAACGCAGCTCAGTTTGTTCAACATAAGGAATAGTACTGCCGGCTGATGCTCTTATTCTCCAAAACTGTATAGCGACGAGGTAATTTTATGTAGAAGTTGAATCCTCACACCCCTTTTCCTGTTCTGATGATCCCCTCAGATCTGCAGTCCAGTCACAATGAGGGACAATCTTCCCTCAGTCAGTATAAGGAAAAACCTGTCCTCCTTGTCGAAGATCCCTCATTGTGATCCACTGTCAGATCTCAGCCTGAAGTGTGGATGTCAGTAAAAGGGGTGGGAGCGATCAACTTCAGCATAAAATTACATTGTAAATGTACAGTTTTAGAGGATAAAAGCATCAGCTGGCAGCACTATTCTTTATGTTCAGGGCCGGCGCCACCTATAGGCGAGGTAGACACCGGCCTAGGGTGCACATTCTCTGAGGGCGCATCGGCCCCCGACACTCACCGCATACTCCCTTGGTTGGCAATTTTTTTTAATGTAGCACAGAGATACCTGTTTCTCTCTCTCTCCTCCTCCGCTCCTTCAATCCTGGACCAGGATTGAAGAAGCGGAGGGGGAGAGAGAAACGGGCATCGCTGTGCTACATTAACCCTTTCAGTGCCAGTGGGGTACGCAACGCATAGCTTTGTAATGCGTTGTATACCCCTCTGGCACTGAAAAGGTTAATAAAATAGCCAGCCAAGGGAGAGCACCGAAACGTACTCATTGGGGGAGAGAGAGATGTGCACCGGGAAGAGTAATTTGAAGGGGGGTCAAGATGGGATAAATAGACAGGGAGAGAGAGAGTCAAAGGGGGGATCAGCAGTCAAGAGGGGGATCAAGAGTCAGACGGGGAGAGAGAGATATTCAAAGGGGGGATCAACAGTCAAAAGGGGGATCAAAAGTCAGACGGGGGAGAGAGAGTCAAAGGGGGGGTCAAGAGGGGGAGAGAGTCAAAGGGGGGGAGAGTCACATATAGAGAACATACACTCTGTCACACTGATACACATATAGAGAAGCACACACACACATGCTTACACACTGATATCCTTACAGAGACTCACACACACTGACACACTTATACACATATAGGGAACACACACTTGTATTCATACAGGGAAAACATACTGACATACACATATAGAGAACACACACACACACACACACAAACTGACACATATAGGGAACACACTGACACTTAAACACAGGCAGAGGCGGGGCATAAATGGGTAGGGCACAAGGGGTGGAGCCAAGGGGCGGCAAAATTAGGTTTTGCCTAGGGTGGCAAAAATCCTTGCACCAGCCCTTTTTATGTTGAACAAACTGAGTTGCATTGCCAGTGAAATATTACTAAAGACATCTTCCACACATTGTTTCAGAATGTGTCGGAGCCTTTATAGCAAACTAAGTGTTAAAAGGAAAGTATCACTTACTATGCATCTTTCCTACTCATTTCCTGTGTGTTTATGATACAGTGAGGGAAAAATTATTTGATCCATAGTAACATAGTAGATGAGGCTGAAAAAAGACATGCGTCCATCAAGTCCAGCCCATGTCAAAAACACCCCTGTTGATCCAGAGGAAGACAAAAAAATCCCTCTGGAGCCATTTCCAATCTAGCCCCAAGTGTGTGGGGGGGAAATCACCTGTTGATTAAGTACGTTTGCCCACTGACAAAGAAATGATCAGTCTATAATTTTAATGGCAGGTTTATTTGAACAATAAGAGACAGAATAACAGCAAAAAAATCCTGAAAAACGCATTTCAAAAAAGTTATAAATTGATTTGCATTTTACTGAGTGAAATAAGTATTTGACCCCTATCAATCCACAAGATTTCTGGCTCACAGGTGTCTTTTATACAGGTAACAAGCTGAGTTTAGGATCACTTTCGTAAAGGGAGTGGTTCTAAGCTCAGCTTGTTACCTGTATAAAAAACACCTGTCCACAGAAGCAATCAATCAATCAGATTCCAAACTCTCCACCATGGCCAAAACTAAAGAGCTGTCCATTGATGTCAGGGACAAGATTGTAGACCTATACAAGGCTGGAATGGGCTACAAGACCATCACCAAGCAGCTTGGTGAGAAGGTGACAACAGTCGGCACAATTATTCGCAAATGGAAGAAACACAAAATAACTGTCAATCTCCCTGGGTCTGGGGCTCCATGCAAGATCTCATGTTGTGGAGTTTCAATGATCATGAGAACGGTGAGGAATCAGCCCAGAACTACACGGGAGGATCTTGTCAATGATCTCAAGGCAGCTGGCACCATAGTCACCAAAAAAACAATTGGTAACACCCTACGCCGTGAAGGACTGAAATCCTGCATCGCCCGCAAGGTCCCCCTGCTCAAGAAAGCACATGCTCAGGCCCGTCTGAAGTTTGCCAGTGAACATCTGAATGATTCAGAGGAGAACTGGGTGAAAGTGTTGTGGTCAGATGAGACCAAAATCGAGCTCTTTGGCATCAACGCAACTCGCCGTGTTTGGAGGAGGAGGAATACTGCCTATGACCCCAAGAACACCATCCCCACCATCAAACATGGAGGTGGAAACATTATGCTTTGGGAGTGTTTTTCTGCTAATGGGACAGGACAACTTCACCGCATCAAAGGGACGATGGACGGGGTCATGTTCCATCAAATCTTGGGTGAGAACCTCCTTCTCTCAGCCAGAGCATTGAAAATGGGTCGTGGATGGGTATTCCAGCATGACAATGACCCAAAACACACGGCCAAGGCAACAAAGTAGTGGCTCAAGAAGAAGCACGTTAAGGTCCTGGAGTGGCCTAGCCAGTCTCCAAACCTTAATCCCATAGAAAATCTGTGGAGGGAGCTGAAGGTTCGAGTTGCCAGACGTCAACCTCGAAACCTTAATGACATGGAGAGGATTTGCAAAGAGGAGTGGGACAAAATCCCTCCTGAGATGTGTGGAAACCTGGTGGACAGCTACAAGAAATGACTGACCTCTGTCATTGCCAACAAGGGTTTTGCCACCAAGTCATGTTTTTCAAAGAGGTCAAATACTTATTTCACTCAGTAAAATGCAAATCAATGTATAACTTTTTTGAAATGTGTTTTTCATGCTTGTTTTTGTTGATATTCTGTCTCTCCAAATAGATCTGCCATTCAAATTAGACTGATCATTTCTTTGTCAGTGGACAAACGTACAAAATCAGCAGGGGATCAAATAATTTTTCCCTCACTGTAGCTTTTCCAATTTATGGAAGCATTGTTGTGATGGCTATTTATAGTTATTAAATGACAACATTCTGAAGAGTCATATTTAGCATGGTTGTCAATTTGTAAAAAGATTGCAAAAAGACTTTTCCCCTAGGGATTAACATAACAGAATGACACTAGTGGTCTATAGTACCAAGGAACAACACCAGCACAAAACCTAATACAACAGAATTAGAGATGTACTTTTACAGTAGTAGACATTTTCCACACCAAAATACTACATTATTTCATACTAGTGTAAAAGCCTGTGTGCACGGGCCGTGGAGCAGTGAGGTAATGGCAGTACGCAGAGCAGGATCGGCCTCTTAACCCTTTGAGTGCCAGAGGGGTACTCAACGCATTGCAAAGAAATGTGTTGCATACCCCTCCGGCACTCAAAGGGTTAACATTACCTGGACCTGCTCTGCATACTGCCGTTAACTCACTGCTCCATGCGATTGCACCGCCATCCTTACGCAATGCAAACATGCGCATTAGAGACTGGCTGAATGCGGGCAGTCTCTACTGTGCATGACTGCATTGTGACAAACTTTCTGGCCTTTTATTATATAGGATAAAAAAGCTGACTCTGACACCTAAAAATCACCTGGGGGTATCCAAATATAAATACCCTATACTCCATACTTACCTCTGTTTTTTGTTTTCTGAAGCTTCAAATCTAGTCTTACATATGCTCTGTGAGGGCTCCCATTACCATAGCAATCTTTCTGAAGAGAACAGTGGTGCTTATCTCAATACAATAACAGTATTATCTCAGCTCAAACAATTAACAAAAATGTGTCTATTTAGGACAGTCTGCGTGTGCAAGTTTTGGATGTGCAAGTTTAGGATTAGGTTTTAACACTAACATAAAATAACTATATTTTATAGATGGTAGCTGTATATAACCCGATTTCATTTGTAGGCTGTAATTGTCTCTTTAACTCTTGTGCTCGTGCTGGGACATTGTAAAAACATGGAGGCTGACATAACAAGAACTGAAGCAATTCTGGGCCAACTAACTACATCATAGAGGAAAAATACATTTTCCCAAAATTCCCATTGATTTAAATGGGGCACTAAACACCTTGGGATGAATTTATGAATGCACCACAGCCGCTCTGGTGGTGCTGACCTCAAACGCCTGCATCTACACTCCATGGTATGCACTAGAGCAGGGGTAATTGTTGGACCGCCACCTCTTGGGAACTACAACTCCCATTATTTCCAAAGGACGTCCATCAATTGATAATGAATGCTTTAGTGCATGCTGGGGCACACAAATCACCATCATAGTCTTGAACAAGGTGCAGAGGAAAGAAACAACAGAAATACCTGTACACTCCTCTATTATCCTCCACTTGGTACAACTGATGTTAAGGGGCGAATTTTCAATGTAAGTAGCTGAGTAAATTGGTGTTACACATGGGTAGGTCTAAAAAATCAGATCCTGCACATATAGCATGAAAAATTAACCATAAAGAATCAATAAAAATTAAAGGTTATTTTACTGATTCTTGTATGGTTTAGTTGGTTTTCCCAGAATCACTCCACTTTACTTTTATACATATGTTGGAAAAAAACTTTACAGAAATGCAGTTCACTGAACAGCCGAGACATGCAATGACAAACATATTCCAATTCACATCAATGTATATCTGTACAGTACAGAGTAGTTATCATTTTCATCTGGTTAACCAACTGACTGCGTAGGGTAGTGCAACAAATTGTGAAACAACACCTTGCTTATCCCTTTGGCTTCAGGTTTCAGTGCAACGCTCTAACCCTTTGAGTGTCAGAAGGGTGTGCTTTGTAATGTGTTGCTCACTCCTCTGGCATTCAAAGGGTTTAAGCCAGTGTTTTATATATACAATTTTTTTTCAATTTTTTTTAAATTGTACCCAGTTAGAAGGTTGAATTTGTCGCTCACTGCAGTCGTAACCAGTGGAGTTGGTGTAGCAAAGCATTCATCCAGCAACACATTGAAACTAGGATAAGAAAAGAAGTCATTAGATTGGTATAGCCTTGAATTTAACTTGAATAATTCTGACATACTTTGGATTAAGTACAACATTTTGCTCTCCAGCTGTTGTTGGATTACAGCTCCCATCATCAAGATTAAGTATGATGAGAGTTTTAGCCCAACAACCGATGGAAAGGTCACTGGTTAACAACCGATGTAGATTTAGCTCACTATCCACTTCTGAAATCGGCAGATGTCCAAGTATTATTATCAGTGGCCACTTTCTCATTCATAGTGAAACAGTGTGATTGCTGATATATGTTGTGCCACAATGTTTGGACAGTGGTCCACTAGCGATAACTGGACATTTGCCTTTATGATCTGAGTGGACTGTAGGCTGCACATTCCCAAAAATCCATCCACCTGTCATTTCCAGTCTAAAATAAGGCACAGATATGCAAAGTGAGATTTTTTTTCTTAAATGATATTCTTTTTCTCTATGGCAAACAAAACAGAAAGCTATTACATACAATATTCAGGACCCAGCTCATTTGAGCATTTAATTTATTCTTAGATGACACTGCATTTATCTTTAAGAAAGTGAATGTTAGGCTTGGTAGATTACTTTAGCAATACTCTCCTGAGGAGCTGAACTGATCAATGTACTGGATACCTCTCTGGCACTCAAAGGGTTAAAGGGACAGTAATGTCCCATAAAAAATGCTTAGAGTTTTGTAGAGGTTAAAAAAATAAGCTATATGCCACAAATCCTATCTCTCAAACCGCTGTAATTTGAGAGATGTCTTCCTCTAAAGTCCCCCTTATCCTGTTGTCAGCTGTAAAGCTGACAGAAGGAGATCCGTGTCGGCTGATGGATTTGTAGGCCATTCCAAAGAAGTATTTATTTTTAAATTGCGATATTGCGGCTCTGCTGAAGAGCCACTTGTTGGTCCCTGGACCAGAAACTACTGCTGTCACCTTACAGATGACAGCGGGAGAAGGGGAGGGAGAGGGGAACTTTAATGGAGGATATCTCTCAAACCATAGCGGTTTGAGAGATAGGATTTATAGCATATCGTTTTTTTTTTTTTTAATCTGGGACATTACTGTCCCTTTAAGAATATGAACACAGTTTTATCTTACGACCAATATAGAACACAGTAACCATGGTGTTGAGTTTCCTCCTCCAGGGGGCAGGGCACTTCAAAAAGACAGGGTCTTTGGCATGGAGACTGCCTCCTAATCTTCCAGCACAACTCCCCTGCCCACCAGATGTATGTTCTCTGCATCCAAGAGGTGCAGTGGAACTGCTCTTAGCTGTTAGGTTATTTTATTATTATTCCCTTAGATACAGAGCTGTATAATCCACCCCTCCATTAATCCTTTGAGTGTCATGGTCCATATTTATGTCCCATACTGAGATATTGCATACCTTGTGTGCACTGGCCTAGAGCCTGTTAGGGTTAAAACTCTAATTACCCCTGTGGTATCTATAACCTCTTCCATTCAGAGGTTTCTTTATTCCTGTAAACCCTTACCCACCATCAAGCAGGTTGACCCTCTCATAGGGGGCATACTCAGGTGACCAGGGCATCCTCAGAAGAGGAATTGGACCCAGAAGAAGTAGAAGATATTGACACTTTTCTCCTTTGGGGATCTATATGAGGCTGACCCTGTCTCCACTGTTGAGGGGCCTATCAAAGCAGTTTTGGATACCCTATCGAGGTACGTAAGACTCCCCTGTCTTTCCTCTCAACAACTCCCTTGATCAAATTCTCTTGGAACAGTGGAAAACTACAGATAAGACACTTTTCCTTAATAAACGCCTCTGTAAGTTATACCCTTTTCTCAGCTGATACACTAGCGAAATGAGTTCTCACTCAGCAGTTGACCCTCCTATTTCACGCTTGGGTAATAACACAGCCCTTCTTTTGGCAGATGCTGCTGGCCTAAAGGATCAGGCTAACAAGCACATTGATTCCCTTCTTAAGGCAAATATTGAAGCTACAGGGGCATTACTGAGGTCCATCTTTGCTTCTGTGTGGGTCAACAGGGCAATAGCCATTTAGGGAGAACAACTTTCTGACACACTGCATGATAAGGTGGCTGGGAGGACCTCCTGATTATGCTAGCTAACATTATAGATGGTAATGCCTATATTACTGAAGCTCTTTTTGATGCGGCTAGGTTCTATGGCAAGTCCTCAGCCTTCTCTGTTGCTACTCACTGCAACTAGTGGAAAGAGTACCCTCTTACCACAGATTTCCTCTAAACCAATCCAGGGCACAGAAGGCCAAAATCCCTCAGGTCCACAAAAGTGTGCCCTGCCACAAAAAAACAGACAAAGTCCATTGTTGCTTGTAGGGGGTTGCCTCCCCCTTTTTCGAGATGCCTGGACATCTTCCATGACAGACCAGTGGGTTTTGCTGGTGGTTTCCTAAGGGTACTGCTTAGATTTCAAATACATTCCACTTCATTGCTTCTTTTTTCAAAGATTCTTCGGTACCCAGAGTGAGCAAGTTTCTTTACAGATGCCATCTCCATCTTCTCTCTACTCGACAAACAAGTTCTAGAACCGGTCCCAGCTGAAGATCACTTTTCAGTTTTCTATTACAACCTTTTTGAGGTTCCCACAAAGGACAGTGGCTGCCAGCCTATTCTGGATCTGAAATGTCTCATTCAATACGTGGTTGCTACATGATTCAAGATGGAATCTTTGCAACTACTCAAGGCATTTCTATGATTCCATATTTGGATGATCTGCTGATCAAGGCTTCTTCAGAAGACATCATGGCACTCCATATTCAAAAGTAAGTGCACATTTTGGTATATCATGGTTGGATTCTCAACCTAAAGAAGTCCACTCCAATTCCATCTCAGATCCGGATCTTTCTGAGCATGAAGTTTGCCACTTTGCAAGGACAGAGTTCCTGACAGAGGACAAGACTCAGCTCAGTTTCATATGAGTGAACTTCAACTGGACATAGGATGGTCTTGAAAATTGGCTCATTTCTCATCACTCTCATCTTTTGTCCCTCTCCCCTTAAGAGAGGGAGGACCTAATTGGTGGCTCCTTTGTCCCCATCTTATTCAGGGACAGCCCCTTCTGATTACAGAGTGGATGCAGCCTGAGGGGTTGGGGCATGACATCAGAACAAGGTGTTACTTCATACCTCTCAGGAGCTTTTATCCAAAGTTGTCTCAGAATTTCACATCAATCAATAGATTATTTTACCTTCCTTTTGTCCTGACCCCACATCCAAGCAGGAGAAATACCTCCATCTGCTGGTTGTGGTGTTATGCCTTAACCCTTTGAGTGCCAGAAGGGTATGCAACGCTTTGCAGAGCAATGTGTTGCACACCCCTCTGACACTCAAAGGGTTAAATATTATGTGCATCGCACTCAGGCTTTCCACACGGCTGATTCCCTCTTTTTCATCCCTGGGGGACCGTGGGCAGGCCAGGCAGCATCCAAAGTCACCATTCCTCTTCAATCAAGGCTACCATCCACCAGGTATACATGATCAAGAACAGACCTGTGCCTTTTAAAGTCACAACCCTCTCTACCAGCTCTGTGATTGCTTCCTGGGCCTGCTTGCACACATTTACCAAACACTACCATGTAAATGTTCTGGCCTTGGCCAAGGCTAGCTTTGGCCAGAAGTTTCTTCATGTTGCCTGTTTAAGGACTCCCTTCCTTTTTTCATCTATTGTCATGTCATGTTCAGTAGTTTGAGCCTCATTGGCTCTTGTTTGGTTTGTTTGCAGTGCTAGTTCTGTGTCCATTGATACCTGAGGTTAGTTAGGTTCAGTTTAGTCCTATGGAATACTGGTACCCTATGGAAAGAGTGAATTTTTTAATTTCCTTCCCTGGAATTGTTGGGATGCTTTTTAATATCCCTATGGTTCCTGTGTTTTTAGGCATAAGAGAAAACGGAATTTTAAAGAACTTACCTTTACATCCTACTCTCTTTAGTCCATATAGAACATAGGAACCACGTGGCTGAGCTCCATTCTCTAGGAGGGCAGAGCACTTACAAAATACAGGATTTTTTTGGGGTGGAGACTCCATCCTCATCCTTCAGCTCAAACCCCAGCCCACCAGATTCATGTGTGATAAGTAAAAAACAAAAAAGAAAGGAAGCCCCAAGACTAAGACCCTAAGAGGACTCCTCTGCCCGGAGAAGGAAACATAGGTAGATTTTTCTCTGTTAGGGAGTCGTGGATTTAAAAGTAAATTCACTAAAATCAAATGATGTCAACACTGAAAGTCATGACATACTGTAGGTAAAAGTTTATTTCACACTAAAGACATAGAAAAGCTTACTTGGCAGTTAAATTGGTGGCAGAGACTTGTACATAGACTACTCTCTTCAGCGGAAGGGCGCTTCCATTAAATTCAGATGTGAAGTTACCATCCTTTAATAATAAAATAATAAAGTTATCAAAACATGAAGAACAGCATTCAAAGGAGTAATTGGGTTATATATCACAACAAACATGTTCCATGAAACCCTAGCTAACCCTTTCAGTGCCAGAGGAGCATCCAACTAATTTTTTTGCAATGCTCTGGACACTTCTCTGGCACTCAAAGGGTTAAACAAGGCTACTTGCTCTTTCTTTCTGGTGGCAGAACTGTATCAGCTCCCTACTACAGTTCTGGCTCCTGTGTTCTTTCACTTTCCTTGTCCTGTGTTCCACCGGTGATCAAAACATAGGACGGGTATGTCTGACAGCCATCCAATGAGACAGCCAGTCAATATTATTGGATGACTCCCATGTAGGGATGCCATGAACATAACAACACTTGTGTGAAAAGTCTGCAGGCAGCCCCACAGGATGCTGTGCAGACCTTACTTGTTACATCTTTATTGCATTCCTGAGAAAATGCAGTAAGGATGCAGTACGCTGGACTTTGATGCTTTCAAGCAAAGTTATAGTCTCCCATTTGAAGGGCATAATAGCCCAGCATAGGTCCTCTCATAATGGGCAATGCTACAAATGTAGCATCCCTGCATTGGTTTTGCCCATGTGAAATAGGCCTAACAGACATTAACCCCTTAAGGACTGGCCGAACACGCACGGTACGGTCACTTAAGGACCAGGGGCCATTTTTTTTTTCACTATCCGATTCCAGACTGCGCTCCATTCGGAGACCCCGGAATTCCATGACGGTCCATGACCGTCATCGGTCCTTAACTGAAAACAAGCAATAACGGTCCTGGACCGTCATGGGTCTTTAGGGGGGTTAAAGAACCCTAAACAAACAATATTTAAATGACATAATATTGAACATTGTGAATGAATTAAAGATTAATTAGCTTTTTTTTTTTTTTTTAGTCAGCACATCTGTGTTCAAGATGGGATGTTCTGGTCTGTTTTGATATTTATATGAAACACTTTGAGAAACACTGATCTAGAGGAGTCAGCATTATCCCATTTAGATGCAAAACAAGCCCTTTTATTGCTTGGTAATTGAACATGACATATAAGTCACTCCAATTTTGTTCTGGGTACATGGAGGACACATCCAGGGAATTGACTGGAGTAAAGTATACTACATTACTTAGGCTTGCTTTACTAGTTAGTGCTTTATTTCCTGCCATCTTCTGCACTTAAATCTACAGGTTCCAGGGGAATTGAAAGGTAATGTCTGAGCCTTGACACTGTGCCCAGAATAATGTATAAATATAAACTGTAACATTTAAACTTGATAATGATATGTGATTTTTGAATTGTCTTTCAAAATCCCCTACATTTAACTTGACAGATGTCCCAGACGCTTGAAAATGTGTACCTACAATGTTCTCTGTTTAAAGCCATGCAAATAACCTGTGGCTCTCTAACACTTGTTAAACATCAGCTCAGAGGATCCTCACTTGCCCAATTGCTGGCTGAGCTTTATGAGAACTGCAGTATGTGAACAATTTGTGATAGAGTAATAGAAAAGAAGAGGAATGAGGGGCACATCATACATGGATAGGTCAGACAGGAATAAGTAAGAAAGTATTATTTTTAGGGAAGGGGGGCGGGTATAAGGGCACAAGATATATTTGTCAGGTGGTTAAGGGCAATGGGTGGGGATTTTTAAAAATAGAAAGCACTTCATATACCAGACTAGATAATAATAACAACAACATTCCACTTTCAGAATAAGCTGTGAACTATAGGTGAAGTAATTTGATTACAACTCACTATTTAAAAAAGAACAAGACACTTACAAGGAATAACTGCATGCTCAGAGTACTGATGAAGCTACCATTGTTTGTATTTATGGCCACATTTGCAGAAGAGCTGGAAAAGAGACAGAACATGAGATATTCAAAATATTTTCACAAAACCTGAATTCCTATCTATTAACATTGGAATCCTTCACAGCTGTTAACCAAATACAGTAAGACAAAAACCTTACAGTATAAACAGCTGCTACGTACAATGTATTGTCACTTTAGGCAGAGCTGTAAATAAATTAAGGTGCATATGCCCAATCCCCCTTCCCCTGCACCTCTAAACCAAGTAACAACACCACGCATGCACACACACCATGTAACCTTCCACCACCAAAGGGCAGCTAGCCATAACCTTAAAAGAAAGACATGGACACAGTTGCAAATAACAAGCTAGTCTACATTAACAAGTAAGATTTTGCCTTTTAGACCCCAAACCCTGCACCCCAATTTTCCACCACAGGCAGGTAATGCCCCCATACTCACCATTTGTTGGAAAGGGAAGGCCCCCTATTGTCTTAAAGCCTGCCTCCCCAGCCCAGGGTGAGAGAAGGAAGAAAGTCTCATGGGTATTCCACCTTACCTAGGCTTCAGATGGAATTGTACACCATCCGCCATACTTCTCCCATTACATAACTTACTGGATATTAATTTAATGGGAAAGTAATGTTTATTTAAATCACATACAGTACTTGGATACATTAGAAGTGAAAGAGAGAAAGAGAGAGAGAGACTCAAATAAATAAGCTGCATTTTTCTGTCATTTCCTTAATTGAATTAAGAGTATTTAAATAACTGTCCTTGTATGTTTAATTCCACTGGCACATTCCAAGCCACAGTTATTAGTGAAGGATGGCATTAAGTAGGCATAGGACAGGAAAATTGATTCTAGTGCCTGAATTAGAGGATGACTGTATTCACACATGCACCCCAATGTTTTGCCTTATAATAGCATCACTTTTATATTTAAAGATATGACTTATAGCAGCTGATTCAGGGCTGGATTACATTGTAGGTGAATATCTCACAGATTGTTATTGATGTCTATGAGGGAATTTGTAGAGAAAGCCCCTTTAAAGTTATGAACTGCAACAGTATCAACTCAACTGAAGAAGTTATTGGGCAAACGATATGCACCACAGGGGACAAATAGAATTTTCCGCTTTCTTGAATGGGGCTTTTAGCATTTTAAATACTGGAGATGTCTCCAACACATTGCTTTGGAGCATTCAAGGGGTTAAAAGCCCCATTTAAATCAATTGGAGTTTTGTAGACTCATGTTTGCCCCAAACAGTGCAGTTGGTTTGCTTCTAAACTGCTGCAGTGTTTTGTGTACATCAGCCAAATGGAACCAAAGCAAAAACAAAGTACCTCTATTTTAAATGGGGATTTTATCCCATCAAATACTAGACATGTCTCTCATAACATTCAATGGGTTAAATGCCCCATTTTGGGATAGTTAATCTGTCCCTTATGATGCAGTTGGTTTGTTTCAGAATTTATCTGGTTCTTCTTATAAAGTCAGATTCTAAATCTTTGATATAAAAAGCATCTGGAAATGTAGATAATATACACTGGCATAATTTCCTACCATGCCTAGTCAATTGTTGCTAGATATGTAGACCTCTCAGAAGAACATGATACTTATCATTGGACCTATGTACAAAGCAACTGCATGATAGGGAACAAATAAAATTTCCCATTCATTTAAATGGATGTTTTAACCCTTTGGATGCTAGAGAGGTTTCCAGGATATTAAATAGCCAATTTAAATAAATGAAACAGAAAAACAAGACCAGGGCGCAGAGCCATCTAAGAGTGGATCTGTATGACTTTAAATTGCCATACACCCGCTTTAAATAGACTCACCAGAATCTTGGTTTTCAAAATGCCTTTAGAACTCTCTTAGTATTATTACTTGAATATGTCTCTACTTCAGTGGTCCCAAAATTATTTATTTGAAAATATTTATTTGATAGACAAAGTAAAAGCTTTAAAAATTCTATAAATAGTATAAAAACAAGCATATACATATACTAGATATAATATTTTTGAACGTTCATCTAACTCGTTTCGTATACACTTTATCAACTACAACAATTAGTATATGCTTAAAAAAATATACATTTAGATGCTCAAAGTAAGGACTATCAAATAAATATTTTCAAATAAATTATTTGAATATATTTATTTGAAATATATTATTGAAGTGGAGACGTATTGCAGTAATAATAATAAGAGATTTCTAAAGGCATTTTGAAAACCAAGATTCTGATGAGTCTATTTAAAGGGGGTATGGCAATTTAAGATCATACAGGTCCACTCTTAGATACTATAGTTGCTTCGGAGACCCATAGCGGCAGGCTCAGCCACTGGTGCACAAAGAGAAGGGACTGCGTCTGTATAAGTAGTAGTGGAGTTCTGCAAAGATTGACCCTGCATAACAATAACATGGGAAAGAATTAAAAACTTTTACACTCCCAGAAAAACTCTCTTGGAATACTCCAATCATATATATTATATTTATTTGGGCCTTTTCAAATATAATTTGATATTAGCCTAAACACAAGCACTTTGATTTTATTTGTGTGTATCACTGAAATAAATTGACAGTTTTGGGAATTTTTAGTCCTCCCCCCATAGTGCATTTGCAATTGGTTTATCTCAGACGTCCTTCAAAGATACTGTATAGAAACATGGTTCAATCACATCATTTCACCATACTCACGTTAATAAATTTGTGTTGTTGAGTAAGTATTGCAGAGGATAGCGGCAAGAGAAGTTGTAGCTCAGGTTTGTGCTGTAGCTTATAAGTCCTGTTTCTGAGGTCACTGGAGTGATTACAATACCTGAAATGACCACTGTTTGTACTTTTGAATATTGTGAGAATATCCCGCTTCCACTGCTGTCTTCTATCTGAATAATTACAAAACATTCACAAGGAAGTTTATTGGTTTAATGAAAACAAACATGTTATTGGGATTTCCCTGCTGGGTAAAACAGGGGAGCTCTCACTGCTGGCAGTTGTTTCATTCAAAAGTTATAATCATTCAAATTGTCAGGAAGTAGTGCAACGGATGCTGGACCACTGTTTTAGTAAAATTATTTGGACTACAATTTTAGATGGGACTGAAGGGGGCGTGTATTATCATCTTCTTGTATGTGTCTTAAAGGGATAGTAATTTTTCGCAATAAAAGCAGCTCCAATTAATCTTCATAGTATTTGGGCCATGGAAAGTGTTATTTCAATACTGTCAGAGTTGTAGTTCAAGAGTAACTGAATGATAAAGTAGTCCCTTCCCGCCCCTTTTACTGATGTAACACTGCTCACCTCAGAGCAGCAAGGTGGTGTCCAGGTGGATCGCAGAGAGGGACAACTTTCAATTTGCATAAGGGAAAAACCTGAAAAGCCTGTCAAGGGGGCAGTGTTTCCTTATGCTTACAATAAGAAGATTGTCCCTTGCTGTGAGCTGTCTGGTCCAAGGACCATATTCCACATCTGAGAGGAGGTGGCTTAGACTAGGTAAAAGGGGTGGGAGATGGATACTTTATCGTTCAATTACTCTTGAACTATAACTCTGACAGTATTGAAATAACACTCTGTATGGCTCAAATACCATGAAGATTAATTAGAGCTGCTGTTTTTGTGAAACATTACTATCCCTTTAAGAATGTCTCACTGTCTAGTCCATGTCTAATCAGGTGTTACTTCCCTAATCCCTTTACAAGTGTTGTGTATTCATCATTGTTATCTGTGCAATGAGATTAGTCTGGTGCCATGATTGGCTGTATGATCTGCTTCCATTATGTTATGTGTCAATCTGTTCCTGTTTCCTATTGCACATCCCCTCCCCTTGGCAATGCAACTTTACAAACCATGGGCAGGTCCAATAAAGGGCAGAGTGTTCTTTTGCATCCTGACTGGTGTGTCATGTCATGACTGGTGGTTTGGTTCACTGGAAGGCTTTTTTCCCTGGAGGAGCACTTTTACACTGAAAACTGGAATGCATTGTATACCCCCTGGCACTAAAGGGTTAAAGCACTGGGACTAGTTGCCACCTTGGGTCATGTAATGATGCTGAAGTCCCTACTAATGGGATATTTGACATGCTAAATGTGCAATATAGGTTGAAAACAATACAATGCCAGATCCTATCACCTTTGCTAAGTTTCTCATTTATTTTTTATCCAGCTTTCCCCATCAAATATACCGTCTAGAACTGTATTATTTTTATTATTATTTACAAAGCATTTTACCAGGAATACATTGCGATTTCTTATAATTTCAAGTATTTCCTGAAGTACATATGTTTTACATGTATATGGAATACATATAATACATTCAGCTCTCCAATTCCCACACACCTCTGACCTACATACACATGCCATATCCATATCCCGCACCCCTACATACCCTTCCTTTCTATTGTGCACACAGGCTCCCAAACCTGTACACATTTATTCTCCAAGTTCTGCGGGGAGATGCATTAAGGTGTGATAAAGAGGTGGTAAGGCGGAGATGACTTCTCCAAGTCCTCTGTTATTCTATGGAGCCTATGCATTAAGATTTCATCAACTCTGGAATTTTAATGCATAGGCTCTATAGGATAAAATAGGACTTGGAGAAGTGATATAACTGGAGAACTACAGTGCTCTATCACCTCTTTATCACTGCTTAGTGTATAACTCCCCTGGAGCTCTAACAATTCACTACACATGCTGTAAAATATACTTACTACAATGCTATTTCCACACGTGTTCTCAGAGGTATCATTTATCGGGAAGACATATTTAATAACTGGAGGATCAGTCGTATCAATCAAGCTTCCAATGCATTTACTGATGTTGTACTTGCCATTAAGGGCCATTAGTAAAGGGTCAAAATCTGCATAGTAAACTGGGCAAGCATTGATGCTCAATACAATTTCCTCTGCACCACAGTTGACAATGATATCACTGTTATCTGAAAAATAAGGACAGGGATATTTGGAGATGACATAGTGTACTGACATGTACGTAAATCTATCGCTGCAAAACATGGTTTATCTTATATTAGGAGAGGATAACAGTGGCTTGTTATGGAAATCTTAAGTTTTGGAGTGGGTCAGGATTAAAATTAGACTACTCAAGAACATCTTGGGAGAGATGAACTAGTGTGTGAAAGAGGTGATAAAGTGGAGATAACGTCTCCAATTAAATCACTTCTCCAAGTTCTATGCATTCTATGGAGCCAATGCACTAAGATTTCTTGAGCTTTGGAGATCTTAAAGGGATAGTAATGTTTCACAAAAAACAGCAGCTCCAATTAATCTTCACAGTATATGAGCCATAGAGAGTGTTATTTTAATACTGTCAGAGTTGTAGCTCAAGAGTAATTGAATGATAAAGTATCCCCCTCCCGCCCCTTTTACCTAGTGTAAGCCATCTCACCTCAGATGTGGAATCTGGTCCATAGAGCAGACAGCTCACAGGGGACAATCTTCTTACTGTGAGAACAATGAAAACCCTGCCCCACTTGACAAGGTGTTCAGGTTTTTCCCTATCTTAATTGAAAATTGTCCCTCTCTGCAATCATCTTGGACACACCCTGCTGCTCTGAGCTGAGCAGTGTTACATCAGTAAAAGGGGCGGGAGGGGGATACTTTATCGTTCAATTACTCTTGAACTACAACTCTGACAGAATTGAAGTAACACTCTCCAAGGCCCAAATACTATGATGATTAATTAGAGCTGCTTTTATTATGACACATTACTATCCCTTTAATGCATAGGCTCTATAGAATAACACAGGAAATGGAGACCTGGGGGGAGATTCACTAAGCAGTGATAAAGAGGCGATAAAGTGGAGATGACTTCTCTGGTTTATCCTTCTCCAATTCCTATGCTATTCTATAGCGCCTGTACTCTAAGATCTCCAAAGTTGAAGAAATCTTAGTGCATAGGCTCCATAGAATAACATAGGAAATGGAGAAGTGATAAACTGTAGAAGTCATCTCCACTGTATCACCTCTTTACCACCTCTTTACCACCGCTTTACCCCCTGATATCACTTGAGAAGACATCTCCACTTTATCACCTCTTTCTTTATCACTCATTAGTGCATAACTCCTCAGTTCTTCTTACTCAGTTTTTAAAGTGGTCCTGTTACTCTAAAACAAGTTTTGTTCATTTTACAGAAACTTTAAATGTACCTGTATTTATGTAAATAAACATATTTTTTCAGAAAATATCCTTTATGTTTTGGTGGCACAGTGTGGCACGTTATGTTAATTCCCTGAAAAGTATGCTATTGCTAATTACTCTTGTTTGAGGCCAAATATACCATTTGTATTAGAAATCCCTGCAGTGTTTATGCTCTTTCTAGATTCATTTGTAGTGCAATGTGTGATAATATAGGCCTAGCACAGAAACTAATTAACATATATACTCCAATATACTCTACCACTAAGTAATTTAGGTTCATTTCTGAAAGAAACGTTTATAAACTATAGACTAGCACAATATAAAGGCAGTTTTTAACTAAACATCTTAGGAAGAGAGGTCCACTTTAACACTTTGAGTGGCAGAGAGGTACGGAATGCATTGCTTTGCAGTGCGTTCTGTACCCTTCTGGCACTCAAAGGGTTAAATTGATTTTTAACCATTTGAGTTCCTGAGAGGTATTCAACACATTGCAACTCAATGCATTGGATACCTCTCTGGCATTCAAAGGGTAAAAAGCAAATGAACAAAAAACAACTAACTAAAAAGCTAAGATCAGGAAACTTCTAGAATAACATTTTGTAATTGTTTTGGTACCGAAAGTCCAATTATTATAGAATATTTCTTATATAATTTTTGCTCATGAATGGGAGGAATGTGCAAGAACTGTACAGAATGTGGACCTGTCCCCTTAAGTCAAGATTTGTTTCTTTTAAAATTAATTATCTCCACAGTATAGTAATTGCTTATGTTTGAGGTCAACCATTGCCAGTGTGGTAATATTGGCCTATCACAGATATTAATTAACACACTCTGCCACAAACAAATAAATATTAATTTCTCAAAAACTATTTATAGTACAAACAAATGGATAGTACAGCATATGGGCAGTTTCAATTCTATTTACAATTAATTAAACTTATCTTACAGTGATATGTCCACTCCAAGGGGTTTTTAGAGCACAGAATTGCTTACATGCATAGACATACTCTGTATTCACATGGGAAGCCTATATTTATTTTATATATATATATATATATATATATATATATATGTATATATATATATATAAACTTCTTTGCTAAATGTGTACAAAATATTTGTGGAATCTGCGTGAACATTTGCAGTCAATTTCCACTTTGTTTATGATAAAATACATTATGCTATGATAATTTACTTTAAACTCTTTGAGTGCCAGAGGCGTATGTACGTATGCATGTATATTTTTATTTATATAGTGCCAACAGGTGTACTTAGCACTTTACAGTTTACATTTAGTATAGAAGAGGTACAATAAGTGCAGTAATTAACTGTTTATATAGACAATCATAAGGGGAACACCTGGTGCCCTGTAGAGCTTACAATATAAGTATAGGATTGTCTATACAAGCAGGTAGAGGAGGAAATGCAGTTTCTGTCATATGAGATAATGTTTCCATATTCTGGTAGTGCTACTTTTAAAATGTGATCTTTTAGCTTGGATTTGAATTTGATGAGGGTTGAGGCTTGGCGAATGCTGGGTGGTAGGGTGTTCCAGAAGTCGGAAGCAGCAAGGGGAAAAAGCTTTCAGTCGTGAGAGCTGTCCACCATGTGTGGTGTGTAGAGGACGTGCAGGTATATGTGGGATATCAAGATGCAGACAAGTGTTGGAGAGCCTTGAAGGTAATAAGGAGGATTTTGAATGTAATATGATGCTTTATGGGAAGCTATGACAGTGATTTTCCAAGTGATGGGGGTGTGTATTGTTCTAGAGGAGCTGATGAGTATTCTGGTGGCTGAATTAAGAATTGATTGAAGAAGAGCGATATGGCTAGCAGGCAGACTAATAAATAAAGAGTTGCAGTAGTCCAGGCGACAAAGGATAAGAGCATGCATGAGAGTTTCTGTTGTAGCGTGAAAGAGAAATGGCTGGACTTTTGCTATATTTTGAGAAGCACCAGGTTTTAGTTACTTCATTAATGTGGATGGAGAAGGAAAGAGAAGAGTTCAAAGTTACCGAGAGACAGCATTCCTTATCTACAAGGTAAATTGTGGAGCCTTCGACAGTTATAGAAAGTGAAGGTATTGTGCAGGATTTAGGAGGAAAGATAAGGAGCTCAGTCTTAGACATGTGAAGTTTTAAAGGGATAGTAATACTTCATTTTAACTTTATTTTATTTTGTAGGCATTAAAAAAACATGAAGAATGATATAAGTCTTATCTCTGAAACCTTTATGGTTTAAGAGATATTCACAAACAAAGTATCCCCCCCCTGTTCAACCAGATAAGAAGGGAGATGCCCAGGTAGACTGCAGAGAGGGACACTCTTCAGTTAAGATAATGGAAAAAGCTGAAAAACTTTTCAAGGGGGGAAGGGCTTTCATTGTTTTCATACAAAGAAAATTGTCCCCTTCTGTTATCTGTACTGTCATACAACCAGACTCACATCTGAGAAGAGATGGCTTACACTAGGAAAAAGGGGCGGGGAGGGGAACTTTGCTTGTGAATATCTCATAAACCATAAAGGTTTGAGAGATAAGACTTATATCATTCTTCATGTTTTTTTAATGCCTACAAAATAAAATAAAGTTAAAACGAAGTGTTACTATCCCTTTAAGTGAAGATAAGCCATCCAGGAAGAGATAGCAGTAAGGCAATTTGAGATACGCTACTGTATTTCAGGTGATATTGAGGGTGCAGAGAAATAAATTTGTGTATTGTCTGCATAGAGATGGTAGTTAAACCAAAGGATTTTATCATTTACCCCAGAGAGAGGGTATACAGAGAGAAAAGGGCCCAGAACAGACCCTTGGGGCACACCTACTGAGAGAGGGATCAGAGGTGAGGAGGTTTTAGCATATGACACAGAGAAAGACAGTTGAGAGAGATAGTATAGAAACCAGGAATGTGCCACATGAGAGAAATGGCCATTGGTTTTTGCAGTACGGAAGTCATTAGTTACTTTCATAAGGGCAGTTTCTTTAGGTAGGGTCTAATAAGCGCTTCTTAAGGATTGGAGATACTATTAAATGTTTGAAGGATATGTTTAATGATATGTACTTACAAGGCACAAAGGAAAGTTATATAATGTTACTCCATTTTTCTATGCATGTTATAGAGGAGGTGGTCAAGGTTGTTCAAATTACAGTTGTAATGGTGATGGAGTGTGTGCAGCTATGCATTCATATGTTCTAATGAAATCCAGGATGTGTAGGTGCATGAGAAGCAATCCAAGGACCCAGTTCAAAAGATGAGCTGTGACAATGGACTCATACATTACTTCTCTTGTCTTTTTATTATTTCTAAAATGCACTTTTCCTGTAATTGTATTTGAAAAAATGTAACTTTGGATGATGTCTATGCTGCCTATGCTTAAGAAATGGACATGGCAGACTCTCTGTTGGTTGGACACCTGAGAGGAGATCCACTAAAGTATGGTAAAGAGGTGATAAAGTGGAGAAGACTTCTCCAGTGATATCACTTCTCTTGTTCCTATGTTATTCTATGAATCCTATGCACTAAGATTAGGAAGATATCTTAGTGCAGTGCTTCCCAACCCATGCCCTCATGGCCCACTAACAGGTCAGGATTTAAAGATTTCCTTGCTAGAACACAGGTGAGTTAATTAGAGGCTAAGTGAGTTTGATTAACTTGCATGTGATCTTCAAAAGGAAAGCCTCAAATCTTGGCCTGTTAGTGGGCCCTGAGGGCATGGGTTGGGAACCACTGTCTTATTGTATAGACTCCATAGAATAACATAGAAATTGGAGAAGTGATATCACTGGAGAAGTCATCTCTGCTTTATCACCTCTTTACTATGCCTTAGTTATAACCCCATGTTTCACTGAAATAGTACATGCAGTACAAGTGTTCAACCAAAAGGTGTATGACATGTCAGATTCCTTAGCAAAGACAAAGTTTAAAATTGTTCATCTTAGGTAAAAATGATGCATCTTTTTATTGTTAATGATCCCTATAAGGACCAGAGGGATATATAAAACATTGCAATGAAATGAGTAGCATAGTAGGATACCCCTCTGGTCCTTAAAGAGTTAATAGGTAGAATTTTATTTTAATAATAAGGCTACTTTAATCCCCTGACTGTTAAAAAGATCTCCAATGTATTTCTTGCCAATGCTTTTGAGACATTTTTAATATTTAAGGGATTAAATAAAGTATTTAATGTTATTTATAATGATAATAATAACTATTATTCTTAGTTGGAAATATTGACTATTTCTACATTAACAACATATTCCACAGAGCTGCACAATTATGAAGTTATAATTGCAAGTAAAATGACATATAAACGGTGGTAAGGTCCTATACTTGGTCCTAAGCTATGGCTGGCTGTATGCATACTTCAGAGCTGCTATACAGTGAAAATATCACTTCTGGATTTCTATGAAAAGAATGATGTGTTTTATCATAAAGTACGTTTCATACATTGTATCAGAGACAGAACTGTTACATTTCTGCTTAGTTGTAGTAGTATTAGTAGCATTGGCAGGTGTTATATATTAATATAAACACAAAACACAGATATAACTCTCTGCCATTAATTACATTAATTCACATCTCATGGAAGAAGGGGAATTACTGGGAATGGGATTACTACTGGGGTAGGGGTATTATACAGGGGTTGTGTGAATAATATAGTCATATACACAATGTGTTTGTTACATTTAGAAATGTAGCATTGTTAGGATTCTACTGTGGTTGAATTAAAAACAAAAAGGGTTCTGTCACTGCAACATTGCCTGAAGGCATCTCAAGGCTTTCCCTGATGAGTAAACCAGTTGTACTTCCTCTGCAGAGAGATGCTTTATGCAACGTTATTGCAACTGAAACATGTTTGTTTTGGTTTAAAGAAAAGCAGTTTATGAAAAGTCAGAACTCGGTGACATTATTACCTCTGCTCTCTATGGAGAACTATAGTCAAAGACAAGGCATTTTCAGTCTATAAAAACATGCATTTTGTGGTCTGGTTTGAGTAGTAGCAACTTCTCAGTAAAGCATCTTTCAGCAATAGAAGTAGTAGTACCCTTATTTTAGTCAGCAGGAAAAGTCCTGTGATATATATTTCAAAATAAAGCATTACTATTTATTTAAAAATCACAGTAAACTAGATTTTTCTTTGCAATTTGTTGCTCATCCCTCTGGCTCTCAAATGATGGAGTCATGCTTTACAGTAATATAAATAAGAAATGTGTCATAATTAAAACAAAACCAGTCTAGTTATTCATTTAACCATGTAAGTGACAGAGTTATTTCTGATTTTCATAATGTAGACATATTGGTTAGAGCAGGGGGGGTAATTATTTTGGCCTAAGGGCTACATTTCTTTATATGTTACTTATGATTCTGGTCATACATCTCTTTCAGAGCTTTACAGAAAATGTATGTCTGCACTGGTAGAATGACACATTGTATCAGTTATATACTTTGTGGTTAAATGTGTTATTCTTCGTCTGCAAAGTCAGAAGCCATATTTTCACAGTATAGCAACTCTGCTGTATGTGTATGGCCATCCAAAACTAAGGACCAGATTACATTTCACCATTTTTTGCTCATCTCTGAATTACAGCTATTCAAAGAATTATAGAAAAGCATACAAATAATGAAATACAGCAATGTAGGTACTATGAGGATAATATACAAACCCGGATATCGTTTGTAGGCGTCTGAACAATTGACTGCTCCAAGGCATTGCTGTGCAGCTAATCCAAGCAGTAGGAAGGCCACAGTAATCATTATACCTAAAACAGAGAGATTAATTGGAGAATGGTGAGACATATATAAGGGGTGTCCACCACTTGTCCTGATGGGCATCTAATGGGCCTGGATTTAAAGGAGCAGTAAACTTTTTATGAAAAAATATATATTGTAGGGATTTTCCTATTGAGTAAAATAAGGGTACTCCCACTGCTGAGAGATTTCCAGAGTTATTGCAGTTTAAACCCACATTTTTTACATTAGCAGTGCTCTCTAGTGGTCAAATTCTAATTAGTTTTCCTGTTAGATTCTAATGGAGAGGGAAGACAGAAAAGTCAGAGACATATAGTTCTCCATAGAATGTGATAGAAACTGTCACTTCCTGTCATTTAGAACTATCAGGAAGTAAACACAGTAAATTCACTTCCTGATTAGTTGAACTGCTATAAATCCTATATAATAATTTGCTAAAAAGTTTGTAACGATGCAGTAATGCGCAGTAGAGACTGCTGCGCGTGCTGCAGTCATACACAGCAGAGACTCCCCATGACACGGCTAATACGGAGCGGGGTGCTCCGAAGTATCAGCCATGGCGTGGGCAGTCTCTACTGTGCATGACTGCCCCGCGACCGGCTGGCACTGTATCAGCCGCAACACGGGCAATCTCTACTATGCATGACTACCCCGCGACCAGCTGGCACTGTGGCCCATGTACACGGGCTCCTCAACTAGTTTTGAATAAAACATCTGACAGCAGTGGGAGTGACCTTGTTTTATTCAGCAGGAAATGCTCTATAAAATATGTATTTTAATAAAAAAAAGTTATTCTGCTCCTTTAAACAAATCTAACTGCCACACTTGAGGACAACCAGGATTTCAGAACATTTCTGTCTGGGAACAGGTGTGTCAGTCACTGATTAGCACCCCAGCACTCATAAAGGGATAGCCTTAATTTGTGTTTGTCCCCAAGGACCAAAGTTGGTCTCCAATATAGCAGATCATTTCCAGCTTGGGTGGAAATCAGGTAGCAGTCTCTCAAGCTTTGGTGGGTTTTATATTTGAAGAAAATGGTTGCCATAAGCCTAATAGTTTCATTAAACAAAAATGTCAATGGTCTGCAATATCACCCAAAAAACACTGGTAATGTTTAAGATTGTTTTTGACCTTCAAACCTGATAACTGTAGAAAGTTCCTAAACACAAGTATAGTAAAAAGTAATTGAATTTTACACTATCAAAAAGCTGAGATGATAGCTTTTATGATTTGATAAATATAACAGATGGTATTTTTGTATGACAGCAAATTGCTAGATTTAACACTGATGCTGAATTAATAAGAACTGGTGCAATTCTGGAGTAATCCGACTGCAATTTAAGGGATTAGTAAAATCTCCCATTAATTTAAAAATAAATCGACGTTTCAGTGGTATGGCCACCAAAATGTTGACTTATTTTTAATAAACACAATTCATTTAGCAGTTTTGTCTACTGAGAAGTCCAGTGAGTGCACTTTTTGTGGAACTCTCTCTCTATATTTACATATATCTAATGATTCTGTCATTTACTGTTTACTTGCAGACACTTTATAAAGATTTACAAGATTGTAGAGCTTTCAAAATCACCTATAGCATTATGAGCAATTATTTATTTAAAGATAGAGATTACAAGATGTATTTTTCAGTGCATGCAAAAATGGTGCTCTCTATTAGCAAGTGCTAGGAAGTACTAGCTAATTTGCATAAACTGACAAACAAACATTGCTAAATATCTTGTAATCTATAGTTTTAAGTACAGAATAGCTAATGTAAATATAGGAATGTTGCAAGCTGTTTTAAAATTCATCAATTACTTACAAAGTGTTTGTTCCACTTTAACAGACTGCAACTAGAAGGGGCTGATAATGAAAGGAATAGAAGAGAAGAACTGAAATAGTTGATTGAAGGTAATAACAGAAAACCACAAGGTACAATAATAAAATGTATTTTTTTACATTCCTTTAAAAGCTAAATTGTTAGTAGGTTTGTCACTTCCATAAGCATGTCCTGCAAGGAACTGTAGTCTCATTGTCAATAAAAGTTTATATGCATGGAAAACTCACCTCTATTGTCCCTCTTGGATGATGTGAATTGGTTTGACTTATGTTCATTTGAAGTGTGATGTGCATATTTATAGAGAGGAGGCAGGAAAAAATGATTTTTAAAAAAGAAGATACATTCTAACCAGAGGGCTGGGAGAAGGTGTGTATTTCATTCTCTGCGTCTGCTCTTCTCCTGTACAAAACATGATTTTCAAAAACCAGATATCAGGTTCTCTAAAAAAATAGCTCTGACATATGCACATGTATTAAAGAACAATGTAATGAAAACCATAGGTATCAGTAGTGAATACTAGTGTCAACTCAATGATGCCAGAGATTCCTCTTTTACAAAATACACGCAATATTAGTGATATAAATATATATAATCCTTTAAGAACCTGGGGGTGTGCACCACATTGCAAAGTAATATGGAGCACTCACCCTTGTCCTTAAACAAAGTCATAATTGTAGGACAAATGGCCATCTGATGGGTCAGGGATTTATCATGATTCTATAGTAATGTAATGGAAAACTGACTTTACCCCCTGGGTTTCTAGACAGGTCTGTAATGGTTGGAGAACTCCAATGCATCCAACGGGTTAAAAGAACATAACGCAAAATTAGAGACTAACAACTCTACTTTTGCACATATCAGGTGGTCTCAGAACATGTATGTCAAATTAAGGGGTTGTAAATAAGGAAACACATTCTGATTTGCCTTACATAGAAACATAGAATTTGACGGCAGATAAGAACCATTTGGTCCATCTTGTCTGTCCATTTTCCTACTGTAAAAACCTCAAACCTTTTTTGGTCCTTGGTCTTTTCTTATGTTACAGACAGCCTTATGTCTATCCCATGCATGCTTAAATTCTGTCACTGTATTAACTTCTATCACTTCTGCTGGTAGGCTATTCCACTTATCTACTACCCTCTCAGTGAAGTAAAACTTTCTTACATTATGTCTAAACCTGTGTCCCTCTAATTTTAGTCTTCTTGCATTCTGATTTGTCTGCTTGCATTATGTGTATAGGTCCAACATTAGAAATCATGAGTAACAGCCAGACCAGATTAACTATCAGGGCCTCCCATCTTTTCTCTGTCCAGTAATATATATTGTGGAAGAGAAGAGATTACAGTGCATATATAGGCTGGTGTGGAGGGCAGTTAGCAATCCATAGAAGTGTGTAAATGTAGGATAGATGGAAGATTGACAGGACAAAAGGGGGAAACAGGAGCAATGAATGAATCAAAGAGATCTACACAGTGTAGAAGAGTGAAACAGAGGAAAATATTTAAGAGAAGAAAGAGGCCAAGAGGAATTGCAAAGTCAGAGGCAGCATCGATAATGTTGAGAGTAATGGGGAAATTCAAATAGTGGTGGCAGCCGGTACATGGTAGAACATGGCTGTGGGAGGTAAAATGTGAGAGACAGAGGGAAGGATAAAAACATTGAAAAAGGCAATGTGAAGAAATTTGTGGCATGCCCATCTGGTCCTTAAAATTGTAAATGTTCATCAACGTACTCCAACGAGTTTACTATAACATCTCCTCAGGGACTGTTTTTAATTTAGAAAGGGACTTACAGGTGTATTAGAGTATATAATGAGGTACAGAGCTGGCCCTTATATGGGTCCCGGTGAGTCCATGGGACCCAGGAGACACTTTGACGGGGCAGCAATTTGCCGCCCCAAGGCACGTTCTGTCTTAGATTTTCTAACCCTTTGAGTACAGGAGCAGATATCCCTGGTTATGAAAGGGTTAAAGTGGTGCCCTATGTGAAAGATTGCTATCTAACACTGCTGCAATTATAAAAAATGGACAGTTTTAAACTGCCATCTAAAATGTGCAATTTTTCCATTATACTAACTGCACACGGAATGTAATCAGGGGAGTTGGTTGGCTTTGAAAGATCTTGTCAAAATAATGCATTGCATACCCCTCTGGCACTCAAAGGGTTAAATGTGCATAGAGCCTCCATATGGGCGTGTTTTGGTGGGTGTGGATTGGGGGGGCAGCATTTCCTCCTTGGACCCAGGCAGCACAATGTCTTGGGCCGTGCCTGCTGAGGTACCTTGACAGGGTTGGCAAGCTTAACAATGTTTGTCCAAATTTTGGAATCCCTCATAATTATTAACACAGTAGTATTATATATGCCCAGTACAGGGCACACATTTGCACCTTGTATACAGAAGCGCAGGTTTGTCTTTTTGTCTTGTGTTTTCACTTTAGGTTTAGGCGTAATACTTGGGGGACTGGAGAGCCCTTCCATTCTCTGATGTTATCTGTACATTCACAACATTATTCTTAATTACATTTTATTATTTATATGTATATATTATGGTAAGTTAGCGCTGTGAGCTATTCTTTTCTTCTTGTCTATGTAGGCAGGTGGGAAGGGCAGTTAGCAAGCCATAAATACGTGTAAATGTAGGAGAGATGGGGACAAAAGAGAGAGGAGATGTAGGAGAGATGAGAGGACAAAAGGGGGAAACATGAGAAATGCATGGATTACAGAGAGCTGCACTGGGTAGTAGAGTGAAACGGGAAAATGTTTTAAAGAAGAGAAAGGGCAGGAGGAATTACAAAGTCAGAGGCAGGATGGATAATGTTGAGAGTAAATGGAAATAGTGGTGGCAGGGAGAAGGGAGAAAGAGGGGGAAAAATAAATAAACTGGTAACCAGTATATGGTAAAATATGAGGCAGAGAAAGGGGGCAGGGCATAAACAGGTGTTTTCAGTTGAAAAAAGCTAGAGACCGGCAGCTGAGGAGTGAAAAAACACAGAAGCAGACATCTGAGACTCTGGGAGTCAGGGTTGCCAGATATTAGTAAAGTTACTGATGGTCATTAAGTGCTGGAATTGGAAGGTATCTCTAAAGAAAATTTTGATGTCATTAAAAACATGGCAGATCACTGAAATGTGCAATTGAAAAAAAAAGGTTTTCAGTGGTTTTTCCTAGTCCCTGCTGGGGGGCAATGGGAGAAAGGCACAAAGTGAGGAAGAGATAGGACACTTTGGGCCGTAAGTTCAAAGGGACAATGACAGAAAATTGTCGTATGAAAGACAAAAATAAGTAACTTAATGCATGAACAACATATTTTCTATAGAGTATACAACAAAAAACTAGTAATGTCCGTTGCGTACAACACAACTCCAGAATTGACGGGCAAAGGGGCGGGGCAAGGGAGTGGCTAAACTATTCTTCAGTGTCAGATAGAGGCAAAGAAAATTTGTCGTAACTAACAGAAAAAAAATGTCTTTCAAAAGACAAAATTTGTACGTTAAGAAAAAAGTGGAGGGAATGTGTTCTGAATGTGAGAATTTTTGTCTTTAGTTAAGAGATTTTTAAAGACATTATTGTCATTAGTTAAGACATATTTTTGTTGTTCCAAACGACAATTTCAGTCAGGACAAACGACATATTTCCAATCACAACCAACACTCTCTGAAAATATTAATGATCCCAATGACACTGTACTTTGAAAAGTCATTACAAATGACAAAAGCTATTTCGCTACTTCTTTGAACATATGTCCCTAAGTAATGGCTTTATGCACAAAAGAAAAGAGGATATATCAATTATAAGGTTGAACAACTGCACCACAGGGGGGGGAAATACAAATACCCATTGATTTAAATGTTAGTGAGATCTCCAATGTGTTGCAAAGCAATGCAATGGAAACTGTTCTAGCGTTCAGTGGGTACAAAGCCTCTTTTAAATCAATGGGTATTTTGCAAATATTTATATGTCTTTTATAGTGTAGTTGGTTTGTTCCAGAACCGCTCCACGTTTTGTTTATACATGAATTCCTATGGAGTTAAATGGAAAAAAGCATCGGACAAAGGCAGGAAGCTTATATGTTAAGTGAAAGAGAGGCAGAGATTACAGTGTAAAATAAAACTGAAGTATGGTCTGGGGAAAAAAGTGAAACAGGGGCAGGAGATATTAAGTGAAAGTGACTCAGGGGCTGAGTGTTTCAGTGATAAAGAGGTGGGAGATGTGGACTGAATGGAAATGATAGAGGCAGAGTGTGAGTTTATGTAAGAGAAGCATAGGATTGAAAGGGGAGAGAGGAATACTCACTCTTGAGGTATTCAGACTCCATGGAGTACCCCAGGTGTTGGTATCAGACCGGGGCAGCCAATTTATTTCCAGGTTTTGGAAGGCATTCTGTGGCCAAATGGGTATCCAGTAGTGATGAGCGAGCATGCTCGGCCGAAGCTCGGTTCGGCTCGAGCATCGCTCTGCTCGGCACATGGCGGTACTCGTACGAGTACCGCATGTGCTCGCCCGCCATGTTCGGGTCTCCTCCCCGCACGTTTCGCGGCTGCTGCGCAGCCAATAAACGTGTGGGGAGGCTCTGACATCAGTGTAATGCCAGCAGCCATGTTGGCTGCTGGCATTACACTGATTGGCTGGCCAGAACCCGTGATCGGGTGCTGTATAGCACCCGACGCGCGAGTTCGGCTCATTCTTAGCCAGGGAGAGATGCGATCAGGCAGGGAAAGTCAGTGTAGGGAGAATAAAATTGTTGGTACTCTTTCAAGACCCAAAAGTCCTTTTTAGGACTGTTGTGTGTGGGGGCAGCATTTATATTTGGTTTGGGGGGGCACAATTTCCTTTTTTTTTGTGGGGGGGATATTAGTAAGGTGACATATAATACTAGATGCACAGGAAGTCAGTGTAGGGAGAATAAAATTGTTGAAACTCTTTCAAGACCCAAAAGTCCTTTTTAGGACTGTTGTGTGTGGGGGCAGCATTTAATTTTTTTTGGGGGTGGCAGAATTTCATTTTTTTGTGGGGGGGGACATGTTCTAAGGTGACATTGTACTAGGTGCACAGGGACAAATATTTTACAACGCAGCAACAAAAAGGGCCATTTTAAACGTGTGCCTAGCCATAGATTATTGTCACATTCTGTTTAGTGTGCAAATTCACAAATTAACGTCACATATTCCGTTCACTGTGCCTAGCCGCAGATTAGCGTCACATTCTGTTTCGTGTGCCTAGCCGCAGATTAGCGTCACATTCTGTTTCGTGTGCCTAGCCGCAGATTAGCGTCACATATTGTTTAGTGTGCCTAGCCGCAGATTAACGTCACATATTGTTTAGTGTGCCTAGCCGCAGATTAGCGTCACATATTGTTTAGTGTGCCTAGCCGCAGATTAGCGTCACATATTGTTTAGTGTGCAAATTCACAAATTAACGTCACATATTGTTTAGTGTGCAAATTCACAAATTAACGTCACATATTCCTTTCACTGTGCCTAGCCGCAGATTAGCGTCACATTCTGTTTCGTGTGCCTAGCCGCAGATTAGCGTCACATTCTGTTTTGTGTGCCTAGCCGCAGATTAGCGTCACATATTGTTTAGTGTGCCTAGCCGCAGATTAACGTCACATATTGTTTAGTGTGCCTAGCCGCAGATTAGCGTCACATATTGTTTAGTGTGCAAATTCACAAATTAACGTCACATATTGTTTAGTGTGCAAATTCACAAATTAACGTCACATATTCCATTCACTGTGCCTAGCCGCAGATTAGCGTCACATTCTGTTTCGTGTGCCTAGCCGCAGATTAGCGTCACATATTGTTTAGTGTGCCTAGCCGCAGATTAACGTCACATATTGTTTAGTGTGCCTAGCCGCAGATTAGCGTCACATATTGTTTAGTGTGCAAATTCACAAATTAACGTCACATATTGTTTAGTGTGCAAATTCACAAATTAACGTCACATATTCCATTCACTGTGCCTAGCCGCAGATTAGCGTCACATTCTGTTTCGTGTGCCTAGCCGCAGATTAGCGTCACATTCTGTTTCGTGTGCCTAGCCGCAGATTAGCGTCACATATTGTTTAGTGTGCCTAGCCGCAGATTAACGTCACATATTGTTTAGTGTGCCTAGCCGCAGATTAGCGTCACATATTGTTTAGTGTGCAAATTCACAAATTAACGTCACATATTGTTTAGTGTGCAAATTCACAAATTAACGTCACATATTCTGTTCACTGTGCCTAGCCGCAGATTAGCGTCACATTCTGTTTCGTGTGCCTAGCCGCAGATTAGCGTCACATATTGTTTAGTGTGCCTAGCCGCAGATTAGCGTCACATTCTGTTTCGTGTGCCTAGCCACAGATTACCGGCATATATTCCGTTTAATATGAAGAAGGCGGGTAAAAAGGGACGGGGAAGTGGACGTGATCCTGATAGTTCAGGGCGCGGGTCAGGACGCGTAGAAACTGTGCCTGGTGCCAGAGCACAAGACAGAAAGACATCCACCATACCTAGCTTCATGTCTCAGTTTACAGGGCGTCGCAGGACATCACTCTCGAGGTCAGACCACTGCGAACAGGTGGTCGGTTGGATTTCAGCTGATACTGCTTCCAGTCGGTTAAGCACCACCCTGTCTTCCACCAAGTCCACTCTCACTAGCCAAGAGTCTGGTCAACATAATCCTCACCCTGATCATCCTTCCTCCCACCATAGAGGGTCTGGCCAAAGAAGTGATCCCACACTGGGATATAGTGAGGAGCTCGTCTCATCACCAATCCTTGATTTGAACCTCTCTCCAAGCACGCTTGCAGAAGAACATGAGATCTTGTGCCCTGATTCACAACCTCTAGAGGGTACCCAATCACAAGAAGATGACAGAGGGGAACGGCATTTAAGGTCAAAGGAAGTGGATGATGATGATGAGACACAGTTGCCATCAAATCAACCACAATTACTGTCTCAAGACCTTGATGAGGAGGATGATACACAGTTGTCAATGACTGAGGATGTGGTGGGATCAAGAAATGAGGAGGATGATACACAGTTGTCAATGACTGAGGATGTGGTGGGATCAAGAAATGAGGAGGATGATCAGAGTGAGGAAGTGGAGGAGGACTTGGTGGACGATGAGGTCACTGACCCCACCTGGGAAGGTGGAAAGCCGAGCGATGACAGCAGTCCTGAGGGTGAGCCATCTGCAGCACCGCAACAGGCTGGAAGAGGCAGTGGTGTGGCTAAAGAAAGAAGGCGGACCGCACCAAACCGGCCCGCAAATGTTCCACGGAGCACCCCCTTGCGTAAATCTCCCTTGCCAAGGGCTAGGTGTTCCGCGGTATGGCGTTTTTTTAAGGAAAGTGCGGACGACAAAAGAACTGTAGTTTTCAACCTGTGCCACACCAGAATGAGCCGAGGCATGAACACTAGCAACCTCACCACCACCAGCATGATCCGACACATGGCATCCAAGCACCGTAATAAGTGGGAGGAACGCCCGGATCGCCAATCTGTGTCTGCAGGCCACACCACTGCCTCCTCTTCCCCTGTTTTCGGTGCCGGCCAATCGCCTGTCGAAGGCGCAGGCCCGCATACCTCCCGCCCTGCACCTGTACCATCTGAAGCACCATCAGCGACCACATCCACTTCCCTGTCCCAGCGCAGCGTCCAAATGTCGTTACCCCAGGCATTTGAGCGCAAGCGAAAATACCCAGCCACCCACCCACAGGCCATAGCACTAACCTCACACCTTTCCAAATTACTGGCCATCGAAATGCTGCCATTTAGGCTTGTGGAGACTGAGTCCTTCCGCAGCCTGATGGCAGCAGCTGTCCCTCGGTACACAGTCCCCAGCCGCCACTACTTTTCCCGGTGTGCAGTCCCCGCCTTACACCACCATGTGTCCCTTAACATCACCCGTGCCCTGACCAACGCAGTTACTGGGAAGGTCCACTTAACGACTGACACATGGACAAGTGCTTGTGGCCAGGGACGCTACATTTCCCTGACGGGACACTGGGTGAATGTCGTGGAGGCTGGGAGCGACTCGGACCCTGGGATGCCACAGGTGCTACCCACGCCGAGGATTGCGGGCCCTACCTCCATCAGGGTTTCCGCCAGCACCTACGTTATTGGCTCCTCCTCCTCCTCCTCCGTTTCCACCTCCGAATTCTCTGCGCGCAGCGCCACTCACCCATCAGCCGGTAGCTGGAAGCAGTGTAGCACTGCAGTGGGGAAGCGTCAACAGGCCGTGCTGAAGCTGATCTGCCTTGGGGACAAACAGCACACGGCCTCAGAGCTGTTGCAGGGGATTAGTCACCAGACCGAGCAGTGGCTCTCGCCACTCAACCTGCAACCAGGCATGGTTGTGTGTGATAATGGGCGTAACTTGGTGGCGGCTTTGGAGCTCGGCAAGCTCACACACGTACCATGCCTAGCGTGTGTATTTAATTTAGTGGTTCAGCGATTTCTAAAAACCTACCCCAATTTGCATGATCTCTTGACGAAGGTGCGCCGCGTGTGTGCACATTTCCATAAGTCATCTACAGCTTCAGCTGGCCTGTTGACGCTGCAGCAGCGCTTACAATTGCCAGCTCACCGGCTGCTGTGTGACGTGAGCACGCGCTGGAACTCCACCTTCCACATGTTGGCCCGGCTTTGTGAGCAGCAGAGGGCAGTAGTGGAGTACCAGCTGTTACACGGTCGTCGCCTCTCCGTTCAACTTCCTCTAATCAGAAGTGAGGAGTGGGAATGGATGTCAGACCTCTGTGAGGTTTTACGCAATTTTGAGGAATCGACACAGATGGTGAGCGGCGATAACGCTATTATCAGTGTAACCATCCCATTTCTGTGTCTACTGAAACGCTCGCTGCTCACAATTAAAACCGACGCTTTGCATGTGGAAGAGGTGGAAATGGGGGAGGAAGAGCTTACACAAGGTGATAGCCAGAGCACCCTCACTTCGTCTTCTCAGCGACAATTGGAGGAGGCGGAGGAGGAGGAGGAGGAGGAAGACACGGTTGCCTCCGCTACAGAGGGTAGCCATGGAACTTTATTTCCATCTCTTCAGCGTGGGTGGGCAGAAGAGGAGGAAGAGGGTGAGGAGATTGAGAGTCATCCTCCTGGTGAGGACAGCGAAATCTTGCCTGTTGGTACTCTGGCACACATGGCTGACTTTATGTTAGGCTGCCTTTCCCGTGACCCACGCGTTATACGCATTTTAGACAACACGGATTACTGGGTGTTCACCCTTCTGGACCCCCGCTACAAAGAGAATTTCTCATCTCTCATTCCTCCGGTGGAGAGGACAAGCAAAATGGTGCAATACCAGAAGGTTCTTGTTGAAAAATTGCTCCAAAATTTTCCATCTGACAACGCTGGCGGCAGAGTACGTGCTACCTTGGCCAACCGAGAAGGGGAGAAAAGGGGAGCACACAGCAGTTCCGACAAAGGCAGGGCAACACTCTCCAAGGCGTGGGACACCTTCATGACACCCCGCCAGCACCCTCACCCTGATGCGCGGCCTAGTGTCACAAGGAGGGAAAAGTTTTGGAAGATGGTGAAGGAGTACGTAGCAGACCATGTCAGCGTCCTCAATGATCCCTCTGTGCCATACAACTACTGGGTGTCCAAGCTGGACACGTGGTATGAACTGGCACTCTACGCCTTGGAGGTGCTGGCCTGCCCTGCCGCAAGCGTTCTGTCTGAGCGGGTATTTAGTGCTGCTGGTGGCATCATAACAGATAAGCGTATCCGCCTTTCCACCGAAAATGCTGATAGGTTGACACTTATAAAAATGAACAAGGCCTGGATTTCCCCTGACTTCTCCACTCCACTGGAGGAAAGCCCCGGGTGAACATAAAGTCACTTTAGATATGTTATTTACAATGATGGGAATACTCTGTATTCCCATTCACCCCTTCTACCCAAAAAACGGGTATATGGTTGACTCTTAATCTTCTCATCCTCCTCCTCCTCTTCCATATGCCCTGTGATATAATTTTTATATAGGGCCAGCTCACCAGCGGGCCCTGTGATATAATTTTTATATAGGGCCAGCTCACCTGCGGGCCCTGTTTGACAATTTTTGTATTGGTCAGCTCACCAGCGGGCCTTCTCATATAATGTTTTATTGGGTCAGCTCTCTAGCGGGCCCTCTCATATAATGTTTTATAGCGTCAGCTCACTAGCGGGCCTTCGCATATAATGTTTAGGATGGTCAGCTCCGCAGCAGACCCTCACCCATAATGTTTTAAATGGTCGGCTCAGCAGCAGACCCTCATTCCTAATGTTTTAGATGGTCAGCTTAGCGGCATACCCTCGCCCCTAATGTTTTAGAGGGTCACCAGCAGGCCATTAATCCTAATTTTTCAAGGGTGTGTATGATGCCCTCCTTTATGTGTAATAAAGGGTGTATTGGAGTGACATTTCAGTCTAATTTTTGGCAGCCCTTTCACTTAGTGCATAGGCTTTATGAGTGTTGGACCACTACCTGAACTATTGTACCACAATGTGAATGAGGCCCTCCATTTTGTGATATACAGGTTGTATCGGAGTGCCTCAGGTCCTCCCATTGAATTAAATAGGGCTGGGGTGTTCGACAGAGCAGAAGGTAGTTCTTGGCTTCATCCACTAAGTCACTTCATCACTTTTACTCAATGGATCAGACCCCACTGTTCCGACTATAAATTTTGGACTTAACAAGGGCAAACGGACATGTTGTAAAACCTGTGGTAGCTGCGGCCTCCGTTCCTGAATGCTGTACCTTACCCGGGCCATAACCACGTTGAACACCTGCTTTACGCTGCGCACGTTTCCCTCTTAATCATGGCCCCAGTTCCGAAAAATCGATGAAATTTTTTGCAGAATTTGCAGATGATATACAAGTAAATATACAGCAAATACTGTTTGGTAACAATTTTTCGCCTAAAATCGTTTTTATCTTCCTTTTTGTGTGTTTTACGGTCAGTCTGTAAAAATGGCGTACTACGGGCGAAACATCGTTCCCAGCAGCGACGTTGGAGTCCAAGATGCATCCAGACATCCTCCCTATGCTGTCCCTGAACCATTTCTGTGGTGTTTCCATCATTTTCTGACCTTTTCCTATGAACCAGGCACCCTCCCCTCATCAGAGCAGGGGGTGCCTGGTGTAATGCTCGAGTCCTCCCATTGACTTCAATGGGGCTCGGGTGCTCGGCCGAGCACTCGAGCCTCCGGGGGCGCTCGGCCAGAGCACCCGAACACCCGAGCATCGGGGTGCTCGATCATCACTAGTATCCAGTTGTCTTATTCGTCTGCATACCATCCACAGACCAATGGAGCTGCTGAACGCTCTAACCAGGGGCTCGAACAATTTATCCGATGCTTTGTATCCAATCATCATGATGACTGGGCTGAATTGCTGCCTTGGGCAGAATTTGCGAGAAACTGTGCGATTAATAATTCATCCAGAAGCTCCCCATTTCTTGTCAATTATGGGTACCAACCATCCTTGCTTCCGGACGCTTTTCAGGCTTAGCAGATGCCAGCCCTTGATGAACACCTCAGACAGCTTCATTCCACCTGGGCACAAGTGCAGAATTAATTACGTGAATCCTTTCAGCTTTACAGGTGCAATGCCAACAGCAGGAGGTTGCCAGCTCCGGTGTTTCAGGTTGGGGACCGTGTGTGGCTCTCTTCTAAAAATTTGAACTTACAAACTCCCTGTCACAAGTTTGCCCCACGGTTTATCGATCCATTCAAAGTCCTCAGGAGAGTCAATCCAGTTTCCTTTGCTTTGGACCTCCCCGCTAATATGCGGATTCACAATGTTTTTCATGTATCCTTACTTAAGCCTCTTGTCTGTAACCGCTATACCTCTGCTCCGGTGGTGCCGGCTCCGGTTCGCATCCAAGACCACGATGAATATGAGGTTCAAAGTATTGTAGATTCACGTAAGGTGCATGGGCAACTCCAGTACTTGGTTCATTGGAAGTGGTACGGCCCAGAGGAACGTTCATGGGTCAACATGCTGACATTCATGTGCCAGTCTTGTTACGCCAGTTCCATGCCAAATTTCCCTCTAAGCCTGGTCCTCCTCAGAGGGGAGGGGGTCGTTGAGAGGGGGGTACTATCACGGTGCCTATGCTTCTGTTGCTGAGCGGTGACATTGTTATTCTCTGCTGCCTTCTGATTGGCTGGCCTGAATTGTTTACACTGGGCTTGCCATTATATACCCTGGGATGTCCTCCCTTAGGCGCCCTTTTGTGGTGTACGAGTTCCTGAGTCTATTCTATGCTTTGCTGATTCATGTATGACCTGGCCTGCGTGACTACAAGCTTTCCTGAAGTTCCTGTTGTTACGCTTCGTTGCTCGACCATATCTGGCTGAGAACCCGATCCGTTGCTGACCATATCTGGCTGAGAACCCACTCCGTTGCTGACTGTACCTGGCTGAGAACCCGCTCTGTTGCTGACTGTATCTGGCTGAGAACCCACTTCGTTGCTGATCGTATCTGGCTGAAGAACCTGCTCCGTTGCTGACTGTATCCTGCTGAGAACCCGCTCCGTTGCTGACTGCTGCAGGCTGGAGAACCCGCTCCGTTGCTGACTACATCTGGCTGTGTGTTGCTCCTTGTCTGACCACTTCAGACTGTGACCCGCTCCGTTGTCGACTGTATCTGGCCATTGGAATCATTCCAGGGCTGACCGCTGGTGGCGTTATTCCTCCCGTTACTACTCCGGTTAGGTTACCGACTCCGGTACCAACCGTGTCTGCTCGTGCCCTGGGCAACCCCTGGTGGCCATAATGATACTGGGCTTTGCATTAGCTGTGGTGGTGCGCCACGTGGTGCTGTTTCCTGTTAACCAAAGGCTAAGCTTGGGCTTAAGCTGCTCCTATAACCGCTGCTAGCGGTGTGCACATTCGAAGTACCAGTACAGGTGTTCTTACACTGACTGTGTTACTCTGATCTCTCTCTCTGTGGCCTTCCTACCTGATACGCTGTGCTCACTCCCTCTGAAAGTTTTCTATAAGTCACTGGGTGTTACCATTAACCCTGTGGATACCTGGACAGTCCAGGTAAGGGCTTACTCTGCTCTCTACAGTACCTCGAGCTAGAGCCAGCTTTACACATTCCATACTGCAGGTTGTGTGGTCGCTGGTTGTATTCCAGTTGCCTATTGTCGCCTCGATCCACCCCTAGTGTTCTAGGGTCTGTCTCTAGCAGCTACTTTGGTCTCAGTTACCCTTCCTGAGGGTAGCATTGTCACTCCACGGTTGCCCTGTAGTTGGGGACTGAGTCTGGTCCTAGTTGCCTCATTGCCATACAGTCTGGGTCTAGTTGCCTAGTTGCCATTCCATACAGTCTGGGTCAGAGTTGCCTCGTTGCCATTTCCATACAGTTTGGACCACTGTCATTTCTCTCCTCAGGGTTCGGTGCCTAGGAGTCTGGGCAGTGCCAGTTCCACTTCACGTGCACCCCGTTGTACGTTCCTGGTCAGCCCTCCAACGGGTTGCCCTCGACCTCACTATCCTGTCAAGAGTCTCTCTACTGGGGGTTAACCTGCTGTTCCAGCCTACCTATTCTAGCACCGCTGTATTATTGCTATTGTGTATTTGTATATCACTGTCTGATTTGCATCGTGGGCCTCAGGTCCTTATTTCTTGTTTGCTCTCTTGCAATAAAGTCATTTTAACCTTATCATCCTGTTTGAGTGTTCATCTAAAACCGTGGCAGGTGGAGATCAAAGAGGAGGAAGAATAAAGAAACCCAGACAGACACTGGAAGTTCCATGACGAGCGAAACAACTAGCTCGCCATCAATATCACCTTCTTCCTCTAGGTTAACAAGTACATCTCCTGCCAATTCATCTCATTCATCGTTACCTCCCCCGCCAAATGATAGCCACTCTGTTAATGTTAGGATATGGCAGTTCATCTCTACCCATTGCACACTGTGTTTTGCACTGACCACACATGCCAGTGTGGTGGAGGAGAATTGATATCAGGTCATCAGGTGGCATCTGAGGACTTTCCATCCCGCAGAATATGCTAGGATTCTGGCAGGGAGGGTTCATCATTACTATTAAACTGTCAGCAAGTTGTCATGTGTCCTTAGCGGGGTCTGGACAAGGGGTAGAGTGACAGCAGCAGTGCCCCCAGATGTTATTTACCACACACACACACTGTGCACATTGCAGTTGCTGACGGAAGCCACAGTTCCTGTTCTCAAGGGAAAAAATATATATTCTAATAGCAAAACACCCATGATGATTTTGGAGGAGGGGCAGGTGGAGAAGATTTAATGGTCAACTTGTTCTTTTCTCCACTTATACTGGGAGATACTTATTCTTCTGCTACAGCCTCAGACTCATCACTGGAGCCAGTCGTGGAAAGTGGAACCTTCATCATCCATCTTCTATGTTACTGCTATTGTTGATCTCATTCCCTTTCAGCTGCCTAATCATCCTGCTGCTTAAACAACTCAGCAGCAGCAGTATGAACAGCAGTTGCCACTCAGGAGGACATTTGACAGTGGCCACTGGCCAACATGACCTGCTGGCGTTAGGCCAGTAGGGCATTTTTATTTTTTTCTCAGGGCCTGTGTTTTGAAAAAAAAAAAGTCCTACATAAAAATAAACAATTTTTGGGGGGTTTGTTTCTAACAAGCCTAAGTCCTACAAATCAATGTTTCCTTAGGGCTTGTGCCAAACTAGCTTAAGTCCTACAAATCAATGTTTCTTCAGGGCTTGGGCCTCTAATAAGTCTAAGTCCTACAAAGGCCTCTAATGACAAATCAAACAAATCATCATCTGCAAAATACTCTATCAAGTCAAGTATCAGACCACCCCAGTGGTAGCTTATGTCAGGGGGTTCCTGTCTCTGTCACTTTCAATACAAATGTCTTATTGTATTTTATTTTTTTATTTTTTTACTAGTTGAACAGCCCATTACACGGGCCACAGTGCCGCTGGCAGCCGATCGCGGGACACTCACGCGCAGCAGAGACTGCCCGCGCCACTGCTGATACAGAGCTGGACGCTCCTTCGGAGCGCCCAGCTCTGTATCAGCCGCGACGCGGGCAGTCTGTACTGCCATGACTGCCGCACGCGCAGCAGTGTCTACTGCGCATGTCCAGCGTTACACACAACTTAGCGAATTATTATATAGGATTAATTGTCCCCCAATAGCAGTCAAGAAAGCCCCCCAAAACAAATTCCCTATTCAAATGATTCAATCATTCACCAACACAGGCACCCTCCTCAGACCCCTTTATACCATGTCTATGGTTTTTATTTTATTTTTTTTTGTGTCCCCCAATCCCAGTAAACAACCCCCCAAAAACATTCCCTGTTCAACTGATTCTTTCCCAACACCCCACCAACACAGGCACCCTCATGCCCCTTTTATACTGTGCCTTTGGAAAATAAAATATTATTTGTAATGTGTTGAGTGTAACTTCTATGTTCCCATTGATTTCAATGGGCGAAAAAAGCAGAAAAAAGCAGAAAATCTGCACTTTTCATGGGAAATTTTTCACCAAGTGGAAAGTGCCATTTTTCGCCGATTTCAGTTTGAGGCGGAAAGTTTTGCCCATCCCTAATACTAACATCTAAAAATTAAATTGGGTTATATAATTTTAAATATCATGTACTTCCATTTAATATCTGTAAAATGTAGTTAATTTATGTAAGAGCGCTAAAATCTAATCCTAAACTTGCATCTTTAATGCATCCACTATATACCGTAGACACAGTTTAGTTAATTGTTGTGTGGAGCTAATACTGTTATTGCAGGGCTTGATTTTAGGAGCCAGAACCGTCATCATAGAAGAGAACCACCCTTCAACTCCTAGTGCACATTTGTTGTCAGGGTCAAGTGAGGTGCCTTAAGCACTGTTGTTTTAATCCCTAGCACACAGCGGTGATCAACCTGTGGCTCCCCCAAATGCTGTGGGACACCAACTCCCATTATTTTTAGTAATGTAGTAGCTTTAGGACAATGGCACATAGAGAGTCACAGGTTGAACACCCCTTTATGTTCAGTGTGTTTCAAACTATCAAACAGACAGACAGACAGACACAGGCAGGCACACACACACACACACACACACAACTTCTCCCTTTGATATATAACATGCTAACCAGTCTGGTCAGGGACTGGGACTTATATTAAATACATATTTAATTAACCCTCTTCGATGCTAGACATCTTCAAAACATTGCAAAGCAATTTGTGGGGGAAGTTTGTCATTTCCATATGTTTCTTTTTTTAATTTATGCAGACTATAGACCCTTCCTGAAGACCTTCCCCCCAACTATTGATTTCCCAGACAATCTCATGGGGAGATCAATGCAGATAATGCAGGAGAGCAAAGTGTCTAGGGTTTCACCTTACTAGTTTATTTTAATATACCATGATCTGGAGATTTCCTGCCCCGTTGATGCTATTACACACATTTTTAAAACTTATATTTTAATCAGACCTTGTTGGGGTGGGGTATTAGGACCCCTCCTGATTCCCCACTAGCTATTGATCTCCAAGCCAAATGCTCTGGAAGATCAATGTAGTTGACGCAGGAGAGCAACTCACTCTCCTGCTTCACTCCAACCCCAAGTCTTGGGTACTGGTGGGTGGGATCAGAGAAAGCCTTCCCATGTCACCAGTGGTCATCCTGATTCAATTCCCTGTTTCATCTGCTCATTAAATATCTACCTTCTTGGTATGTTAAATCTGTTTACTGTTCTATCTATGTCCTTTCCTTTGTCTGTGGTCTGCATTGGTAATTCCTACTACACATGGGTGTCAAACAGCTTGTTAATCAACTTTGATTAAACTTTTGATCAGCATCTGAGTTGTTAATTAGTCAATTTAAGACTGCCTCATATCAGTAAGGCTACTGTATAAAGACCACAATGTAAAGGTGGCATTCCTTAAGGGTGATATGCACTGAGGGGGCTCAGCTTTGTAAGTAAAATATTCAAAGTGAAGCTGGGCTTAAACAAGAATTTGGCAGACGAAGGGAAGCAGGATCCATTGGAGAAACAACACTTCACAAATCAGTTCTGCAAGGGAGGATCAAAACATTGACTTGAATGGGGACACTGCAGTCCTCTTAAAGTGTCAGATTCACAGTTAAACACCAGATTCTGGATGGTGATAAAAATTAAAGCAGACTCTGATCCAAAAACAAATATTACCATCCTCAGTAGGTGCCACAGGCCCATTCCTATTTGTTGTAACCCCTCTCACTACATTAACAGTGCCAATATACCTCCTATTCTTTATCTCTGCATATACACTCCTCTATAATATGTATATTCCCTTCTACCTTCATCCTTCTTCTTCCTTCTCTTCTCCTATTTCTCCTTGATTTCACTCTTCCCCATTCACCTCTAAACACCTCTACTCACTTTTCTCTGCTCCTGTATTCCCCCTCCCTACACAAACAGGAAATCCCATGCACACAAAACATTATGTTATCCCCCGTCTCCCTCTCTCTCTTCTTCTTCTACTTGTAGCTGGAGATATCTCACCAAACCCTGCCCCTATTTTGCTTCAGAAACCCTCTAACTCCAGTCAATATAGGACAATTCACACCAGATCACCATTCCCTATCTTCAACCAGAATTTGTTCCTTTTTTTCCAGTGCTGTCAGGAATGCTTGCTCCCTTATTACAGATATAACAGTGTGCATGATCCCTCTTTCTCAGATTGAAACTTGTCTTTCTTTGGAGCAGAAATCTCATATGGCGGTCTTTCCTCTTACACTTCATGGCAAATAGGACATGGGGAAGGTGTGGGACTGCTTCCCTGTAAACGCTGCCATTACAAAGCAGTTTCTGCCACCACCTCTCTCTGCTTCTCTTTTGAGTCACATTCTGTCCTTTATTTTCAATTGCCATGTGGGTGATCCCTCTGTTTCCTGGACAGATTATTTTCTCTCTCTAACATCAGTGCTGCTTATACTTCTTCCACAATCACTGCTTCCTCTCCCTGCTTTGCATGTAACCTCTATAATTTAATCTCACTGCTCTCCAGTCCTCCCTGGCTACTGGACCATCACCCATTCCCATTAATACTGACACTAACAGCCTTTTCAAAAACTACAACTTCTATCCTCCTGTCTTCCTCTTTGAACATGAATGCTCTGACCTATCTCCACCACTCCATTAAATATAACCCTTGTCAGTGGCTTAATAATAAAACAGCTTCCTCTGCTCCTGTACCCATTCAGATGAATGACTCATGATAAAGTTGGGCTCACTGGCAGACTTTCTCTATTACAAATTCCTCTTATCCTGCTTTAACTTTATTCTGTCCCTGGATAAAAAACACAATATTTTTACAACTATTTAACATTCTTAAATGTTTTCCTGTTTCAAACTATTTAATTCCTCTATATTATAACACCTGTGCCCTGGATTAACCATTTCCAACTATATATCACACTATACATCAATACAAGAAGGATTCAACTAGATTTGCACCAATGTTGTCTTACACATGTGGGATGGATGTAGCCTTTAAGCATAGGTTATTTTTGGGGGGATTTTTTAATAAATAATACATATGTATTTTTGATAACATTTAAAAGAGTCTGACTGATTCTTAAGCTATTAATGTTTTAATGGTTTAATCATTAGTGGACCAGATTTGATGCTTAAAGACCAGTAAAGTGTTAATCTGGATTTTCTGAGCATCTGATCTGCCCTGCTTTGCTTGATAGTGGATTTTATCCTTGCATATACTGCTTCTTGAGGTGCCCTTTAATTGTTGGCATGTGCTGTGTGTTTTCCTTTAATTGTGTCTGTGCAGGCTGCAAATTTTAATCCTACTATCGGGGCAGCCGCTTGAAAGAACACACACAGTGATTGACTTTTTTGTATGATACATTGTTGCTGCATTTTGGTTTCTTGGCTATATTTATTTCTTGAACGCAATACTAGTGCAACATTTAGGATTTAGTTGTTGAACTTCCTATATAACGGAAAGTGCAGATACCTCTAATTGCAATCTTTTTGGAGTTCTACCATAGATTCAAACTTATTGGTGGATCTCCTTTTATTCGCTTTTTGAGGTATTCTGACTTTTTATACTTTTTGCTCCATATTATATTTCTATAGGAGTAAAATGTTATTGTGGAGTTATTGCATTATATTAGATTTGATTAAAATATTTTAATTTATATTATAGATTATTTTTTTATGTGATTGTTATTCTTGTTCTTCTGTTTATCCTTTGTGATTAACCTATATCAAATAGTTGATTTGTTTTGTTTATACGTGAAAACTAAGTAAGCTCGAGATACATGAGTATACTCATATAAGATACACTTTCAAGTCATCTGCTCTACTTTCCATGTCTATGCCTTTGATTCTGTGTTTAATTTTATGTGGTTATTTTAGGGAGCAGAAATAAGTTTTTACTTTTAGTTTAATTTATAACATTTATAGTGGTTTTGTTAGTGGTTCATTTCATTTTTGCCCTTTTGTAACAATCTTATTTAATAAGTCATATTTTCTGTAGGGGTGATATATTCCAATACACATTAGTGTGTGCCAATTTAACTTTATTTTTAACGCTATCATTGAAGCCTAGCCTTTGGACCCAGGGCCTGTTCTAACAGCTCAGCCCTCCCTTTCAACCCCTCTCTGGAACCAGAGGGTAAAATAATTAACGTTAGAAGTTGGCATAGCACCCCAGCATTTTTGGAAGTTGTCTTTGTCCCCCATGGACATTAGATGTGTCTGCATGGAAAATACCATTGGTATCTGTCTTGCATTATAGGTTTTAGACACTTACTGATGCCTGGGGTACCTGGCTTTGGTAGGGTGCAGTAAGACACAGTGATGTTTTCCCCTGGTTCACTGTCGGCAATTGTTCCTTCCCTTCCCCATAATGGGTCTAGTGCTGGATATAATTTTGGAATTATCTTTCTCCTCTAAATTCTCTTTTTCTTTATAGCTCATAACTATGCCCTGGAGCTCTACAACCTTAGCTACATACACATCCATCTGTTCTTCCATCTCTTCTAATTATTTCTCCAATTCCCCCACAAGGGTAGTCATCCTCAGAGCTGCCACTCTGAAACACTCTGTCTTTTCCATGGTCTCCTCCATTCTATCCGACAGTTCAGAATTACATTTTAGCAGTTCCTAAACCATAACTATCTGTACCACAAAAGAAATAAATGAATAAAAAGTTTTTCTTGCTTTAAGATGGACCCTTCTAGTAAACAGAACAAATGATACACACTGACTTTTAAGTCAGAAAACAATATACCCCTTATACCAATTATCCCATATCTCACCCCAATTTCCCTTAAAAAGGCTTTGCACTCTAGAAATTAAAATACTGTGCCTTCCAAAATAGAGCACTGTAGAAGTCCAACTCCAAGTGGTGCCCAAAATATAGTAGTTAATTAATAAATGTATCTATATATAATATAATAAATACACAATTCCAGTGGTTCATCTACTTTAGGAAGTATTTATTAGAACCATACAGATATTTACATTCAAGAGTGTAATTCCTTCAAACAATACCAGACAACCCATTTCCCTTTTTTCCCCTTTTTGAGCACCCCATTATTACCTAAGATCCGAAGATTCAGCAAACATTTGGATTCCAGGCCAGCATACAAGTCAAGAAACACTGGTGGGGAGGGATAGTCAGGAAATGGGGGAGGGCAGGGAGAGACAAAAGGGAGAGAAAAAGCCTGAAATCTCAACACCACAGGATAAGAAAGAACTCAGCCAGAGCAACTGGTGCACCATACTATTACCTACTTTCTAGCCCAGCCCCTTCTTTCTTATTGGTTAAAGGCTATAATGTCACAAAACACGCTCCCATGCATTTCCTGGCATGTGCAATGGTACCAGACTTTTGTGGTCTTCATGTCTCACTTAAAATTATAGCTCCTCAACAAGGCTTAACCAAGCTAGAAGGCACTGAAGTCATACATTCAAGGCTCTTATCATTTGCTTAGTTATTTATGTTCCCCTATTCCAATAAGAACACAAGCACCGTATTCTGCACTTAACCCATATTTACAGTACAAATACAGAATGAATCACAGCTTGCAATCAACTGAAATCCTAAACCATCAAAGCCTACAATTTATGAAAGAAATCAATGATGAAATGAGGAAGGTGGAGACTGGTTCCCAGGATCATTCTTCTGGGCCATAGCCCTTGCACTGAATGAGGTACTGGAGTTCACTAGCGTAGCAAGAATAAAAAATCTCCTTCACCTTGTTTTCCTCCACATCATTAACCATAACAAGAACAGGAGGTGCTACTGAATCATTAGGAATACTGCTAGGAACATAAGGCTTGAGCAACTGTGCAAGAAATACGTGATTTATCATAAAGGGAGGAGGCAGAAGAAGCTGGTAGATGTCAAAATCCACTTGTTTAACAATGGGAAATAGACAATATACTGGTCCCCCAATTTCTTCAAAGAGCACAAAAAAATTTTGGGTGTATTTCCAAACTTGATCCACTGGTTTATAAGTTGGAGGTGATTTATGAGATAGGTTGGAATATTTCTTGTAATGGTCTTGAGGTTTCAGGATGGTCTGCTGGAGAATTTCAAGGACAGCAGGTTGAATTAACTGACCAGGATTGACAACTGGATTGAAGCCTTAGTTAATGAAATAGGGAGATTGCACTATAGATTTATGTTTGGCATTGTTCTATGTAAATTTTGAAGAGGGTAAGAAAGAGACCCAATCTTCTTTTAAGTAGGAAAAATAACATCTCAAGTATTGGTCCAGGATTTGGTTCAATTACAAAGTTTGTGTATTCCTTTGTGGGTTAAAAGAAGTAGAGATTTATGAATTTATAGATGGTGGTAGAGTTCCTTTCAGAAGTGGGCAGTAAATTGAGTTCCTCTGTCTGAGGTTATATCTTAAGGAACTTCATGAATAACTGGGTTGCTTGAGAGTAAGGTCATGGACCATTCAAAGCACGTCCAATCTGAAAGCTCAGCTGGTGTTGCCTCTACAAACCCTATCACAACTGCAGTGAATATGACTCTCAGCTTCTTGAAATACTCAGTTAAACTGATAATCAGGAGTAGAAGGAGTATAGATTGAAGAATTACATCTTCCTTAAGGTATTTCCCTGAACTGTAAACTGTAAAGACAAGTGGATGCTCAAATACCTTTGTGGGTCTGATATATTTTGTTGCAAGTGCATACTCAGGATTTTAGTGGTTAGTATAAATGGTCACAAATCCTTCTAGGAGATGAGAAAACTCATCAGAAGAAGGTCACTGGGTGTAGAACTTCCTTAGGTTCAGCTATTGTGAAAGAATGATACCAAAAGCACTTCCAAATGCATCTAATTTTACTACTTCTACTTCCAGAGCAAAAGTGGGATTAGGGTTTAATTGCACTGGGGCAGAAGTGAAGAGCACCTTGAAGGTGTCAAAGATGGCCTGGACTTTGTGTTTAGTAACAATGAAACAACATTCATTCTTGATGGAAATTTTTATCACTGAAAGTATAAATTGTAAATGTTTATTATTCACAAAGAACAAACAATAAATGGTCTTGCGCATTTCACAAACATGGTGCTTTAAGGTGAGGATGTTTCTGTGAATACTAATATTGGCTATCAACCAACATTAGCATTTAATGTAGTAGCAAGTGCTATTGAATCTTTTTAGTACTGTTTAAATATTGCAGTAGGATATGCTTATCACTGATTTACATAAGATATTTGAGAAAACTGTTTTAAATGTACAATTTTTTTGCAGGCAAAAAGAATTCAAACACCACCATCTAGTGTACTATTAGAGGAGGTGTTGCTGGATGACTAAAATGTGAAACTGAGCAAACCAGTAGAGAGGATACTGTTTCATGCCATTCATGAGTGCTAACATTTACAGGGAGAAAGATTAACATTACTTTTATTCAGGGCCGGCTCCACCTATAGGCGAGGTAGGTGCCGGCCTAGGGCGCACACGTACTGGGGGAGCGGGCATGCAGCGGAGAAGAGCTGCGCCCGCACACACCACGCCGGGAACCACAACACAGTCAGGTCTGTGTTGCTACAGTGCTCCCTCATTGGGTCGGACCTTTAGTAATGCAGAGCGCGCTGGGAGTCATGATCTCCCGCCGCGCTCTGCATTACTGAAGAGAAGACTGCGCGGGAGCTACAGGTATGTGATGGGGGGCAAGTTGGAGCTGGGGGGGCATACTGGAGCTGCTGGGGCCAAGCTGGAACTGATGGGGGCAAGTTGGAGCTTATAGGGGTAAGTTGGAGCTGAGGGGGCATAGTGGAGCTGCTGGGGGCAAGTTGGAGCTGCTGGGGGTAAGTTGGAGTGGATGGAGGTCAAAGTGGAGTTGATGGGGGCAAGTTGGAGTGGATGGGGGTCAAAGTGGAGCTGAAGGGGGGTCAAAGTGGAGTTGAAGGGGGGGCAAAGTGGAGCTGGTGGGGGCAAGTTGGAGTTGATGGGGGCAAGTTGGAGCGGATGGTGGGCAAAGTAGAGCTGTTGGTGGCAAGTTGGAGCTGTTGGGGGCATAGTGGAGCTGCTGGGGGGCAAAGTGGAGCTGATGGGGGTAAGTTGGAGCTGATAGGGGCAAGTTGGAACTGATAGGGGCATAGTGGAACTGAAGGGGGGGCAAAAGTGGAGCTGGTGGGGGCAAGTTAGAGCGCATGGGGAGCAAAGTGGAGCTGATGGGGGCAAGTTGGAGCTGATAGGGGCATAGTGGAACTGAAGGGGGGGCAAAAGTGGAGCTGGTGGGGGCAAGTTAGAGCACATGGGGAGCAAAGTGGAGCTGATGGGGGCAAGTTGGAGCAGATGGTGGGCAAAGTGGAGCTGATGGTGGCAAGCTGGAGCTGCTGGGGGCATAGTGGAGCTGATGGGGGCATAGTGGAGCGGATGGGGGGCAAAGTGGAGCTGGTGGGGGGCAAAGTGGAGCTGGTGGGGGTAAGTTGGAGTTGATGGGGGCAAAGTGGAGCTGATGGGGGCAAGTTGGAGTTGATGGGGGGCAAAGTGGAGCTGATAAGGGGCAAGTTGGAGCTGGTGGGAGGCATCTCTTACAGGCATCTCCAGACCAGGGGCAGACTGGCCCAGGAGGCAGAGAGAGGACAATCATGAAAAGAGGTGGGGTATAAGTAGGCGGGGTATAAAGGGGTGGGACACAAGGGGCAGAGCGAAATGGGCAGCAAAATTAGGTTTTGCCTAGGGTGGCAAAAATCCTTGCACCAGCCCTGCTTTTATTAACAATGTATAATAATAAAATGGTTGCTCACAATCATTTAAGATAAAATATATTTGCTCCCTATTCTCACCTATGGTGAGTACAGGGAGGCAAGCCACACATTTTAGAGGCAGATCCTAGAGCAGTGGTTCCCAACCAATGCCCTCAGGGCCCACTAATAGGCCAGGATTTAAAGATTTCCTTGCTAGAACACAGGTGAGTTAATTAGATCCTAAGTGAGTTTGATTAACTTGCAAGTGATCTTCAAAAGGAAAGCCTCAAATTCTAGCTTGCTAGTGGGCCAGGATTTTACCTTGGCTCTGAGAGAGTCAGTAAAGGCAATGCTGTTTAAATAAATGCAAAGTGCTTCAGAATATCCCCACTTGGCAGCTTTATATTGTTTCACCCTCGTCCCAAGCCTTACCCCCATCCTCAAAATTATTTAATTTCTACACATCTCTTTTTTGCTTTTGCTTTTCTTCTTCTTTTCCCTCTCCCATCCAGAGTAAAACAATGAGACCCCCCATTGTCTTTCTTTTGCTGGGATGGAGACCTTTTCCCTGGCTAGAATGTGTGTTGAGTGGGGGATGCTTGTAGCATAATCTGAATGCCAGCCCTGCTACCATGCTCTCTCCTAGTTGTGCACAGCTTATAAATGTTTTCTGTGCTTGTGCACATCCCCAGTGTGGTAGCCATAGTATGGTAAAAGGGAACACCCAGAACCCCAGCAAGCAGAGCCCTTTATGCATATAACCCCCCCTGCTCATCACCAAAGACAAATTTGTTCCTGTACATGGGCTGGTTACCCTAGGCACCCATTGAATTCATTCCCAATGTTAGCTGAGAAAAGACTGTTTCTGTCTGTCTCTAGCTCTCCTCATTCTTTAACTTAGTAGCGGTACTCTCACAGTCAGAGCTTGCAGCTGCTGCCTTTGAATTTTATCTTCTGCGTGGTGCCTCATGTGCATCTCCAGTTCAGTTGTAAACTCTAGGTAATCACTATTAGGAATGGGTGAAAATTTTAGCCTCAAACTGAAATCGGCAAAAATGGCACTTTCCACTTGGTGGAAAATTTCCTGCGAAAAGTGCCATTTCCCTCTTTTTTCACCTAGCGCATTGCATTGTAATCGATAGGTAGAAACATTTTTCTCCACCACATGAAAGTTTTCAACAGCCATATAAAAGGCTGTCAGGCTCTCACAGCAGCCATTCTGTGTTTGTGAGAGGAGTGAGCAGCATGTTTTTGAGCTAGAGAAGATAGGCAAATAAAGGGGAATTGAAGCTTAGTTTAGGGAGTCATTTAGATAGGACATTTGTTCTCTTTAGTAGGGGGTCTGGGGGAACAATGGGGCTGAAGAAAGGAGGAAGGTGGTTGACCCAAAATACCCCAAAATTTGGTCTGACTGACTGGCAAGACACAGGCAGCTGGGGTCCAAATTGCTTGCTGATTTTACTTTTATATTCTCTATGCTGCTGAAGTTTTGGGAAAGAAGTTATTTATTTTGTTTTTTAGTTATATATGTTTTTTGGACTAACTGTGATTAAATAAGGTGGACAACTTAAAAAAAAAATAAAAATAAAATAAAATACATACATAATTAAAACAATAAATATATTAGACAGCTGACTGGGAGCTCTGTGACTGAGACAGACTTGATAGACAGCGGACAACATCAAAAATTTTGTTGCGAGCCAAGGCAAGACATCACACTCCATCAGTTGTGTACAGTAGAGAGTAAAGACACACACACATAGTAGTTGAGTAATGTCTAGCAAATGTCCAAGCGGGAGGGGGAAAGGTGGAGTAGTGCAGGGACATGGGAGTAAAGTTTTAGTACAAAGACTGACTGCAGCAATCATTGTTGCAGCATGTGCGATAAATTATTATGATCCCTCTCCTCCTGGGGTAGATGAAGTTTATCAAGGTCCCACCAATCAAACCAGCCAGTCCCCCACCACCACTACCATACACATCTACCACATTGTAGGTTGTACTATATTTTTTTTAATCACTTTACATCATCATGAATATGTGCCAGTGTCATGTAAGCAGGAAGTAAGTGTTGTGGGCAAAGGACAAATGCACTCTACATGCTAACACATTTTTCAAGGGATATGTTACTGTAGGTCTCACAACTTTGACTTCCAGCTACTTATTTCTCCACTACAGCCCTCAGAAGTAATATTGTGCTGGGAAATGTTGCACCATATTAAACATGGGAGAAAAATGTGTTAGAATAGGAGAATGCTCTGTTGGAATAGGTGAAAAATTTGCTGGAATATGCAAAAAGAAGGAACATTTTGCATTGGTAAAAAGGAGAAATCTTTTGCGAAAAAAAGAGAAAACTCGTAAATTTTTCACTAGAAAGTTGTGTGGGAAATTTTTATCACTTTTCGACCACTCCTAATCACTATCGCAGCTACATTTCACTTGTAAGCTCTGTGGTACTCTCCGAAAAATTTCCCCCAAAGAAGGGCCAATTTTCTACTTTTTTCGCCTAGCTCATTCCATTGAAATCAATGGGAACATTGAAGCTACACACAACACATAGCAAATATTATTTTATTTCCCAAAGGCATAGTATAAAAGGGGCATGAAGGTGACTTGTTGGTGGGGTGTGGGGAAACAATCAGTTGAACAGGGGATGATTTTTGGGGGTTGTGTACTGGGATCGGGGGGCAATTAATAACAAATAAATCCTAAATAAAAAAATAAAACTTGAACACCAGGCACACGTTTTAGAACATTCCAATGAAGGGATTCCTTGTAAGTAACGAGATCGCGGCACTTCTCAAGCCCCTCCGACCAACATGAATCATTTAGCTCAGCTTTTTAAGCTCTTCTAAATGCAAAAAAAAAATTTTTTGGACATTACTAACACTTTAAGGAGCTTGCACAGTGAAAGCTCCAACATACACTTCGCTTTAGGCAGGCTTGTTAGTTGAAATGACCTGTTTAGGATTTTTGGTTGGAAACCTGGAACCCATGCTGTTACCCAATGATTTTTGATGACAGCCCAGTGTTTTCCCTACAAGTAATTTGAAATAAAACCACCTTTATTTAGAATACAAATGTAATAGGCAATACCCCAGTAACACCCCCGAACAGTATGACCATTGACCACAGTCTACTATCCAGACTGACACTAGGTAGAGGCCTGTGCTACTCAAAGTAGAAGAGGAATATAGAACCTAGCCTATGGTTCTATCTGTAGGTAGGACTGAGCACCCAGAGATATGTGTATCCTACTGTACAGTACTAAGTGCAGATAGTGGCAGTTGGAGAAAGGACAGTACGGAGCAGACAAATGAGACTAACTGGAACACCACGTAAGGACAACTGGTACTAGGCCCAGAGGCATTCAAATAGGTACACACATGGTAGGAACCAATCAGGAGAATAGGCTCCATACAAATAAACAAGCGCACATCACAGACACGCGTCTGCACCCGTGACCATCAGACAGCAATGCAGACAAGCACAGGGAGCACGGCTGAGGAACTCAGGGGTACAGCCAGCTCAGGAACTCAGGGGTACAGCCAGCTCAGGAACACAGAGTTACAGCCAGCTCAGGAATTCAGGGGTACAGCCAGCTCAGGAATTCAGGGGTACAGCCAGCTCAGGAACTCAGGAGTACAGCCAGTTCAGGAAATCAGGGGTGTAGCCAGCTCATGGAACTCAGGAATGCAACCGGCTCATGGAACTCAGGGCCCAGGGTCACAGGAAAAGAAACTAAACTGGCACTGATCTGAACTGCTCAGTGTAAACTGTATAATCTGGCCCAGGGCAAGGGGAGAGACTGAATTAAATAGGGAGGAGGTGATTACAAGGCAGGGACAGCTGGGAACAGAATTAAGTCTCTTTAGTCTGAGTGCAGAAGCCTACAACAGCACCACAGACAGGTAGTGGCACTGTGAGGTACTGCAACAGACTGAGGAGAGAACAGAATCGTGACAGTGGCTCATCTTTGATCATTGCCCTAATGTCTGTTTAGCATGTTGCTCATTTGAAGGTGCATGTGTCATTGTAGCCGTGTTGCTATTGTTGCCTCATTTGAGCAATTAACCCCTTAGTGACAGACGACTTACCTGGTAAGTCCAGGAAGTCATTCGCTATAATGGAAAAAAAAATCCTGTCATTAAGGGGTTAAATATAAGTAGCAGCTTAATCTACTTATGTGTGACTAGTCTCTCCCGGGTCATGTGATATGTGAACACCGGCACCGATATTAGACAAACCTGTAGGTGCTAGCTTAGAGTATCTAATGTAATTGGATTCCCTAGTAGTTAGCATAGACATTGAAGTAATCTGTGATTGAATGTTAACGGAGACAGACCTCCAGGTGCTCACAATCTCACCTTGGAAATCCTATTTGTAACTATGATCTCTCAGTAGTTAACATAGATATTAGAGGTGTCTGTTTCTTTTCGACATGCTATAACAAGACCACTGTGGGGCACATACAATAGCCTCATTGCAGTCTTACTTAGACTTATGCTGGTCACTGAGAGACTATGGTATCACTGGGGACAATTAACACTGATGCTTATAAAAAGCATAATGGGGTTTCTTTCCGCCAATCACATAAGGAGAAGTTAATTCCCCTTTGTTCAATCAATAAAGTTTTATCACCTTACTAGTTCCTGCACACACATCTATTGCGTTTTGTAATTTTTAGAAATGGTCAGAATATATACTTTTCACTAAATTCGCTTATTGTTTTTATTAATTGCTTTTATCTTGTATATACTAAAAGTTAGGTTTTATTTTATTTTTGCTCTTTTTTGGGTAATGTCTGCCCATACGGTTCACCTATGGCATTAGGAGTAGGTTCTGGTGTTAATAGATAGCTCTTTATTTCATTTTTTCCTACCTAGCACATTACCTAGTCACAATCGTGTCACCTCGTATACTCTTTCATAGATTAGTAACTTAGTACATCACATATCTAGTACTTAATGTTACAGTAGTGTTTAAATAAATTTTTATATAGATTGCTTCAAATAATTAAACAAATTTACATATGTGAATTTTGGTTTGTTTATTGCTTGAATATTTGACCCTCATAGGTATATATAGTGGTGCATTTTTTTATTTTTAAAGGGCTTTTTCAATTGGCGATATATGGTGCCAGCACCAACTCCATAACATGATACCCTTTGGGTCCTCTTCCTCCTTTGGTGTACCACCTTTGCCTCCATTACCCCCTCCCCCCTTACCCACAGCTAATGGTGAGTCTATAAATGTAAGGATCTGGAAGGTCATCTCTACCCATTGCACACTGTGTGTTGCACTGACCACATATGGCAATGGGGTGGAGACAAATCAAATGCAGGGTATCAGGGAGCATCGACAGACATTCTATACCACTGAATATACTAAGCTGGTGGCAGGGAGGATTCATTATTTTTATTCAGACTTCTTCACATCTCTTGTCCTTAGAAGAGTGGAGAAAGGCTGAAGTGACAGCAATACTTCATTTCTTGGAGGATGGTTTATCATTGCTGAAATAAGCATCAAGGTGATTGTTTGCAGTTGTGTCTGTTGCTTAATATGAGAGCAGATGTGTCAGTTGTGATACTTCCCAGTCCTTGGCCTCACCCCATTCACTATGTTTCCTTGCACACACTGTGCCCATTGTAGTTGCTGAAGATACGGCACATTTCCTTCCTGCTTGCAAGGAAAATTAATATTGTAACACAACCATTATTTTAGAGGAAGTACAGGAGGAGAAGCATAACTAGCCAAATTCTTCTCACTAGATGCATCTTAAGTTGTGTGGGGGCTTGTCATGGTGTTGATACTCCCTCAACAGCAGTGCTAGGGCTAGTGACAAATGGAAACATAATTGTATCATGGACCGTCTCATGTCACTGCTGATGATCACTGTCCTATGCAGCAGCCTAATCCTCCTTTTGCATAAATGACTAAGTAGCAGGAATTATATCAGTAGCAAATACCAGAATGTCATTAGTGACATTTGCCACCACTAGGCATCCAGCACTGCTGACACTAGGCCAGAAATGCATAAACATTTTTTCAGGGCTTGTTTTTTGCAAGCATGAGGCCTACAAACAATTTTTTTCAGGACTTGTTTTTTGCAAGTCTATGGCCTCAAAACACATTTTTTTCAAGTCTAGCCTTGTTTAAAACCTGTAATCAAATTTTTGTTCAAGCCTAGCCCTGCTACAATATTTTGGATGATTCACTTTCAAAAATGCATTAATTTCTGTGATTACGAGACAGTGTTCAGAAACATTTTGGCACATTCTAGGTGATGTTGCTTCTGCTGATTGCATAAACACTTTGACTACTTCTTTTTCAATATGCTTTCTGCTTGTTTTCTCAGCCCAACTTCTCTCCATCATTCTCAGCAATGCAACCCTCCACTCATAAGTATATTTTTATATTCTTGCAAACAATCCAATTCCTCATAGTTAGGCTTCTGATCCCACCTTGCCACAAAATGATCATACTTTGGCACAAATTCAGAAATGTTATGGTTAAAGTAGAGGTACAGCAAAGTTGCAAGAATATATTCTTCATTTCTCCTAATGGAAACTATGTATAAATCCTGCTCAAAGCATGCTAAAATGTCATTCACTAGCTCGTTCATGTCTCTGTTATTATCAGCTATGTGCTTCAGTTTTTTCTTCAGTAAATATATCAGTGGAAGAATCTCACCAATTCTTGCCTCAACATGACTAACTAGTGAGCTGGCCTCCTCAAATGGTTTCAGAAGCTCACATAGGTCACACATTAGTTGCTGTTGCCCAAGTAACAAAAATTCTTCCTACAAAGCCTTCAAGTTTTGCATTGTACACTCTCTAATGGCCTTATTCTGCTCTGGTAGGGACCTCCATTTCCAGCTAGTGATGGGGCAGGCTGTTATGTTTCTGTACAGAATATAATGCATTATGAGCACTGTAGGGGTGTTTAAAATGAGAACAGATTGTGTGGTCAATATTTAATATCTTTCTGAGGGTTTCAGATTCTGTTTTTTTAACACGTCTATGACTTTGTGGGATTGTCTCTCAAAAGTCTGCATGTGCAAAGTGGTGTGCTGCTGGTATGGGCTACCCTGCTGTTTTTAATAATACTGCCGGAGTAAGAGTTAAGATTACTGGCTGTGGCCTGATGCTGCATGCTATTGTTGTCCACTGGTGGGAGGAAAACCCAGTGAGCAGAGACAGTCATATAGTCTATACTCTGTTTGTCCACATATCTTGTTAGGTGAAATTATTTTCCTAATGAGGTTTCTGGACATTTGCCCACCACACAAACCATTTGCTTTTACAATTCTGGCATAGTTGTCCTTGAAACATAACTGTGGCTTGGGATATGCCAGCAGAGTGCAACACATTACATTATAAAATCTCCGTTTTATTCAATAGAATAAGGCATCGTGTCAATTGCTAACATTCTGGCAACTGTACCATGCCACAGGTGTACTTTAGGATTATTTTCGTTATATTTTTTTTATTCCTTCCGAAGAATTCACTAAGTCTGGGATGGCAGTACTGTGTAACTTTATTTATATAACAACACGACTTGTGGTGGTTGACATAGTTGTGTTGGTGGAGGTGGCATATGTGTGCACCTTATGAAACTTCATCTCCTCCAACAAACTCAGTCATTCACCTCTGTATTTTGCATTTGAAGGACAGCAGCAGGTTTCATAGGAGTTACTGCAAATTAAGAAAATCTTGGCAGACTCGGACACAGCTACAGCACTACTATTATGTGCCTAAGTGCCCCAGAAAATATTTGTTGCTTGATGTTGCATGTCTGATATACTGCTGCTGGTGTGTCTCCCAGTCAGACCTGTGTGCGTGCTTCAGGGGGATCTAAATGATTACGTGCCTGGGTGTGATCCTGCTTTCCCAATGTTCAAATGTTTTTACACTGACATACAGTAACATGTTTAGCTTTTGCATTGTGAGTGAAGTATTTCCATACTGTAAACCTCAAAGATTGATGTTTTTTTGAGGGGCTACTACTGCTACTGGGGGTAGTTGTTGCTACAGATGTACTACTAGCTGTCAAAGATGCTGCACTTTCAATAGAACCAGAGACACTCATTATAGATAGGGTCGTGTGTGTTATTAGTTACTCAACAATAGTGTGTGTGGCTGGGTGGGTGTTGGATTTAGAAGCTGTGACAATGCTGATCATGACTGACAGGATGTTTGTGTATATTTAGGCATTTTTACTCGTCCACACTAGAGTCAAACTTTCCAACTGATTTCTCAAGCAGTTTATAAACAGGCACTGTGCTCCATTTCAATGGCAGAAGATTGGGTCTTTTCCTTTCAGCTAATCTGTATATGAAGAAGAGCAGAATGCTGAAGTGATCTATTGCAGATCAACATCATCATCAATAATTAGGTAATTCTCAGCAATACCTGCCACTACTTCCCTACTACTTTTTTTATTCCTCTAGGCTTTTTGAAGTCTCATACTATTTCTTTTTACTTTTCTCTTTAGAAAAATGTTCAGAATGTTCCTTATTTCTTTCAGAACAGGTGCTGTACTTGTTAGTCTCCCTGTCAGATACAGCAGATGGTTGAACTGCTACACCTTCCTCCGCTATGTCATCAACACTAGAGTGCAAATTAAGACTCTGTCTCTCGTATCTATCAAAGTCAGCCTCAGTTACAACTCACACCAGAGTTCCTGTCCCTATCACCAATCAGTCAAACTGTTTTCTACTAACTGTCCCTATCTATCACTGTCTAAAAACAAAATAAAACACACTCCTTGTGTAACTGCTTATTTCCCCTCATTGCCTGTAGCTAGTGTCAAAACAATTTCAGCTGCTGCCTTCTCTCTCTATGAATGTCACTGCATTCTTAATTTGTACAGTACAGGATAATTATAGACCTTAATCAATAATATGCTGGCCTCTCTTCTTCTGGCGGTTGTTGAACTTGTCTGTCTAATGAGTATCAGTCTGCAAATTATTGTATCAGTTAGTTATTCACTTACAGATATTCCACCAGCTCAGGAAGGAACTTGGATCACCTGCCTGTCTTTTCTCAGTCAAACATGATTTTGGGGTGTTTTGGGCAAATCTCTTTTCCCCCTTCACACTCCCCCAGACTCCCCAAACACAGAAACTAAATTGCTTGCCTAAAAGACTGCCTAAACTAAACTCCAGCTCTGTATTTGCCTTATTTCTCTAGATCCACAGTTGTGCTGTTTCTCCTTTCTTTCTAACAACCACAAAACGATATGCTATGAGAACCTAACAACCCTTTTATACACATGTGTAGGTGTGTGTGGAGAGAATTCAGTCCTGCCATTGATTCCAATGCAATGAACAATGCAATGTCCCACTCAGCAGAAAGACCCATTTTCTCCTTTTTCATGTTTGAGATGAAAAATGGTGTCTGTCCCTGATCCCCATAGCCAGCTTTTTTTCTCATTCCTTCCTATTCCTCACTTTCACCCTCAAATCTACCTCATCATTCTCCCTCCTCTCACTGCATAATGCTCCTTTCTTACTATCCTTCCTCCACTTTCTCCCTCTTCTGAATAATTATTCTTGCCTGTAGCCACCTCATAAATTTCACCCTTTCTTCCACCTTAGTCCATCACCTCATTCTATATATTTCTATCACTTCTACTTATATATCATCTTTAAAGAGATAGTAATGTTTCACAAAAACATCAGCTCCAATTAATCTTCATAGTATTTGGGACATGGAGAGTGTTATTTCAATCAGAGTCGTAATTCAAGAGTAATTGAATAATAAAATATCCCCCTTCTGCCCCTTTTACCTAGTGAAAGCCACCTCCCCTCAGATGTGGAATCTGGTCCCTGGACCAGACAGATCACAGCAAGGGACAATCTTCTTACTGTGAGCATATGGAAACCCCCTGCCCCCCTTGACAGGTTTTTCTTTATTTTTACTGAAGATTGTCCTTCTCTGTGATCCATCTAGACAGTCTTGCTGCTCTGAGGTGATCAGTGTTACATCAGTATAAGGGGAATGAGGGGGATACTTTATCATTCAATTACTCTTGAACTACAACTCTGACAGTATTGTAATAACATTTTCCATGGCCCAAACACTATGAAGATTAATTGGAGCTGCTTTTTTGTGAAACATTACTTTCCCTTTAAGTAGACCCTTGCAACTCCTTTCCCTTGTGGACTATAAATACCCTGGTCTAACACTGTACTTCCTATTTAAGTCTACTAAGTGTACTATAACTACATTTCATCTGAAAGGTCAGACTGAAATTTGGTATTAGGCAGAATAAACTGGATAGCAATGTGGATTTCTCAACTGTGCTGGTCACTCCTATGGTGAATTGTTGATGTGGCTCAAAAACTCTCTACCACAGACACCCAATCCTTGTTTACTATGTTCTTCCATAACCATTTTATGTAATCCCACATTAACATTTTTTTTACCAGTTTATATTATAATTTGACCAGTTTATTTAACCACACCCTAACCAGTTTATTTACATTTTTTATAGACTACCTGTATTTTGTTATTGAAGGTCAACAATAGATGGGCTGGGATTCATGGGATGAATGTGTGTGAGGTCATGGTTAGGGGTACCAATGGAACTTTGCCTGATAAACCAGTACATACATGTAGCATGTCAAATCATGATACACAAGTCATCATTAGTGCTACTGCCCACTCTACAAAAACAAAAAATGCATGGCATATTTATATTGAATATGTTTTCCTCCAATCTTCTTAGTTCACCTTGAGCAACCCTCAGCAAGTTGACCCCTGTTACAGAGGAGGAGATATCTTACTTACTATACTCCACTACACCCACTACATACCTGCTGGATCCAATGCTCTCTCATCTTATATATTTAACTGCTCTGTTTCTACTGGAACCTTTCTCTCCTCATTCAAACATACAATATAGCTATACTCAAAAAGCCCTCCCTTGACCCCACCTGTCTTTCAAATTACTGTCCAGTTTCACTCCTTCCCTTTTCATCTAAGACCTTAACACCTTGTATTCTCATGCTTAATCTCTTTTCTCAATTCCAACTGTCTTCTTGACCCAGTACAGTCAGGTTTATGTTCCAACTACTCCACAGAGACAGCCCTAACAAAAATCATTAAAGGGATAGTAATACTTTATTATTACTATCCCCCATATTGTAGATATTTGTGAAATAATTTAATAGCCCCCAAGTTCATCTCTCAAACCTTTATGGTTTGAGAGATAACCAAAGGCAAAGTTCCCCCCTCCCTCCCCCTTCCCCGAAGTCAGCGTTGTACTGACTGCAGGGATATCTGGTCTGAGCCGAAATCGCGTTAGTGAAAAAGAATTATTTCACTGAAATGGTCTTCTACATGTGCTTGGTTTGCACAATATGGGGGATAGTTATAATAAAGTATTACTATCCCTTTAATGACCTACAGACAGCAAAGGACAAAGAACAATACAGTATACTAATCCTACTAGGTCTATCTGCTGCCTTTGACACTGTTAATCATGCACTCTTCCTGGACACACTACACACCCTTGGCATCCGTAACACACCTCTAGAATGGATTTCCTCCTATCTCTCTAACAATACTTTCAGTGTTTCTTTTGCTTATGCATTCTTGTCTCCCCATGACTCTGTAAGAGTACCTCAGGGATCAATCCTGGCACCACTTCTCTTTTCCCTCTAAACCATCTCACTTGGTGACCTCATCTAAACACTTGGCTTTAATTACCATCGGTAGGCATCTACCTTTCTTTCCCTGACCTCACTCTGGCTGTGCAGTCTCGAGTCACTCAGTGTCACAGCAATTTCACAGCAATTTCATCACAGCAGTCTTAAACTTAACCCCTTAACGTCCGGCGGTCCTGGGACGTTTCCGTCTAATAAGGACCGCATTGAACCACATGGACGCGCCGGTACACGTGACCTGTTGCGTGTATCGGCGCGTCACTATGGGGCCTGATAGAGATCGCTCCGATCTTGGAGCGGTCAATTTCAGGCCCTATTTTTACTTACAGCACTCCCGGTAGAGTGCTGTAAGTAAAAAGTACGTGACATACTATGACCGTCATCGGTCCTTGAGAATTTCAAGGACCGTGACGGTCATAGTACGGCACAAGTTGTTAAGGGGTTAATATAGCTAAGACAGAACTGGTTGTATTCCCAACCCCTTTCTCCATCACAGTTGACAATTCTGCCATCTACTCAGTAACCGTACTTGATTCTACCGTGACATTCTCTCCCCATATCAAAGCTGTCACCAAAACATGTCTCATCGTCCTGAAAAAATATTGCCAAAATCTTTTTCTTCTCAACTCAGCTGCAAGAATAACTACCTTTGCGCCTAGAAACCTTCGCTTTATGGACTACCTATATGGTCTTGTATTTCTTAAATAATTCTTATGCTCTCCATTAAGTCGCTTCCTTCTTCAACACCCTCTTAAATTTCTGCTCTTATCTCCCGCTACACCCCTTGTAGTCACCTGCATTCTTCTCAAGGGTTCTTTCTGTTCTCTCCCTACACATCTCGAGTCATCTCTCAACTGCAGTCTTTTTCACTGGCTGCCCCTCGACTTTGGAATGCCCTCCTATCACTATTTGTCAATCATCCACACCCATAATTTTCAAGCATCTCCTGAAAACCCAGGAGGCATCTCAGTAACAATATCCTCCTTGTGTGCACATTAGAATCATTCTGCTCTTCCTTCACTAAACCTTGCACTTTCACTTATGATCCTCCTCCTACTGTCTTCTATGTTGTTGTCATGATTTCTAATTAGATCGTAAGCTCCTCAGGGTAGGGTCCCTTTCCCAATGTATGATTCCCTTTGCTACACTTTCCCCCTGCTTATAATTCAGTTATCACACTTTATACTGATGCTCTTAACCCACTTCTCTATTTTGTACAGATACATCCATACATACATTATTTGACTTATACAAATTTAAATTAATTTAATCAAGCTGCTTATCCATGAAAGTAAGTAATATTTATAACCTGCAATATAAGAAAAGCTTGCACTTACCCATTATATTGTGGAAGTTCAAAAGCAAGATTTAAACAAAAGGTTCTCACTGATGGGTTTTGACTTTAAGTGAGATGCACCTGCAGCCTGCTGCATAACTATGGGGAGTGCAGAGAGTAGAGTTGTGACAGGGCCCAGCAGCCCTGCCACAAGGCCCAATCTGTCTTAGTTATGAGAATACATTTGTGTTAGTGGGCCCAAAATGTTTTCATCAGGGCCCACCAATGACTAGCTGCATCACTACCTGCAGCCTACAGGTTTTGGGAGGATATCTAGAAACTGCCTCCTCTTAGTCTATTGGTGAAGACCCCATTTGAAACCAAACAGGCAGCTGCTATTCTGGGTTTAACCTTGGATTCTTTTTTACAGTCAATGATGCTATTCAGAAGCAGGAAAGCTTTAACATAAAAATATACAATAGAAGTACACCTATTTGAAATTCACAGAGTCCATAAATATAGAAGAAAAATAGAAATATTATTGCTCTGTATAGTGATACCACATTTAATCAAGATATGCTACCATGCACAGGAACTATGATTAACACAGATACAATGATATAAATATACTGTAGTCCAGGTTCTATAAATATGCATTCATCTATTTCTCCATAAACAGTAATGATAATCAATAAACTCTCATTCGAAAGTTATAAAGAAGCAACTGCCTTTACAGTACTGGATGAAAAAGTAACCTAATATAAGGATATGCATTATAAAAGATGGGAGTGTGTATGTGTGTGTGTGGGGGGGGGGGGGGGGGGGACCCTCCCTGTCAAAGACATAAAAGTATAAAACAAATGAGGATTAAAAAAAGTATAGACAATCTGATTTTATTTATTATGTACTTGTAAAATATGTGAAGTCAAAACAAAGTTGCTATTCTTTAAATGTAGCTATTTAAACTACCTTTACAGGCTAACATGTTTAGAGATTTTGGATTTAGTAGTTGGGGAATTTAATCTCAGCAGAGCTTTGTGTTTCTGATATGTTCAGTTAAAACATCACATGTCCAAAAATGTATCTCTCTCCCCCACTTTCTTAGACTGCTAAAATCAGTTTCCACAAGAGGGTTGGAATGAATTGATAAGTAACAATTATGCAAATCCTTTGAAGATGGAAGCTCCCACTGAGGGGAGGAAGTAGATGAGTGATAAGCCCTGTATATGTTACACCATAGCAGAAAAGTAAATGTAACTTAGAATTTTTAGGGTTTTAAAGTGATAGGTCTGCTTTAATCCAGTGTTTGTGGTAGTAACCAGAAAATTAAAGAGTCAAGTATCGTTCCTCTTCCCATCTGATTATGTGACAAAGCATTGATAGTGGTCTTATGTGTAAAGCATTATATCTATATTAGAGGAGAATACAGTGTACTAGAAATGCAAATAAAAAACATGAAGATAAAATATATTTATTTATTTATATATGTGTATATATATATATATATATATATATATATATATATATATATATTACATATATATATATATAGTAATGGATCAAAATGGAAGAAGGGAAAGCTGGTGTAGTTGTACAAAATTGTATGCTGCTATTATATAAACATAAGTAATGTGTCTGTATGTCACCTATATGTTTTAGTGGATAGAGACTAATTGTTAATGTTTGAGCTTACCAAAGGTATGTGTTTTGTTCCCTTACGTATTATACATAAACTTGTGAGCTAATTTAGAGAACAAAAAAGCAATGAAATATAGTTCCTTTTTTGCAGGGAAAACAGATCACTTTGATCCAAATGCTCTGAGGCGATGCTTTTTGAACAGCATTACACTGGCAAAGATGAGTCCTGCTCCTAGAATGGCAGCAATGATAACACCAATGATGAGTCCTGTCATAGTTCCTGCCAACTGCTCTGCCTCTTGATTAGCTGAGAAAGTGACATGACATTAGTATGGTTAAGAAAACATACAAAACAGGCTGTAGTATATGCACATAAGAATGTACAGCTTATGATTGAGACTAGTTCTTTTTTTATTCACTAATACATTTATATATTTAATATATTTATACTTTTACTGAACATTTGAGTACCAGAAGAATGTAAAATGCTTTACTTATCAATGATTAGGACAACCCTCTAGCATGCTAAGGTTTATTGTAGTATATTGAGATTTTGAGGATCCAAAGTCTGTAACTGAAATGCGTTGTCACATTATTTGATCTAGAAATCTACATGTGAGCCAAGATAATGTACTTATAATACAATATGGCTAACACGGTACCAACTCTCATCTCTTATAATACAAGACTTCAAAAATAATAATCCTAGAAGTTATTATAGTCACTAAGAAACAACTTTTTAGTTTCTGTGTGAGGCACACGTAGATATACATATATAGAGAGAGTTTACAGTTGTGATTACAATCCAAAGAGAATTCATAACTTAAATGTTGCAAGCTTGATAAGGTTGAAAAAAAGATAGGAGTCCATCATTCAACGTTTGTGAGGTCTCCTTTGTGGACCAAAAGGAAAAAAACAAAACCTCAACAATCTAAAATGAGAATCTGATTTCTTCCTGGATCAATAATTAAGCTGCATAGTAACCAGTTGTTATATTGCTCTATAGAAGTGTTTCCCAATCTTTTTTTGCTCAAGGCACCACTAACACACAGTCTAGAATTTTTAGGGGGAAGCCTAACATTTTAGTTCATTTGTCAAGGCATAATAAAGGGCAAAAATACATAAATAAATATTTATTTTAGGTCTCACAATCAGATTAACTATATCACACATTGTGCAGGACAATTTCCATAAATATATATTTGAGACTCCACATTCACATTTTTTACAGACATTAAGGAGTACAAAGTTTTCTTTGATAAAAAGCTATCCAGGATTTTTATGCACATATGTATCTGAAGCATCTGCCAACAAAACCCTCCAACGCCAAGAATTACACATCTTTCCTGCCCTTACAGCACAAAAAAGAAAAAAAATCTATATCTGTGATGTAGTTGAAAGCGCTTGTCTTCTAATCATAATCAGAGCCGGATTACAGGCAAAGCAAAGCACGGTCAAGTTGAGGGGGCCCAATGGAGACCATCCCCTTCTCCTCCTTCCTGGCCTGGCTCCAACACAAAAACACTTCATCCCACCCACTGGTGTACAAGTGTACAACATGCCCACTGCTTTAAACATGGCTTGTCCACAGACCGCACTGCTTAGTGGTAAATGCACATGTGTCAGGGCTCTTCCTGTTGTCAGATCCTGGCATATGTGCACATATGGGAGGGATCAGAGGAGTTGGTCATGAGGTAGCAGAGCTGTGGTGATATAAGTTAAAGTAGCTCTCGCCCTCTCCTCCTTTTTGGAGTATTAACTAGCTATACACTGCACAGGTAGCCAGGGTTAGGGAGGGAGCTGCCCAGGATACAATAATTTATGCTTGTCCGCTCTTCCCCCTGGGCCACTCAGCCCCTGGTCTGGAGACGCCTGTAAAATGTGTCTAAATTGAACATTAACCATTTGAATGCCAGAGAGAGGTACTCAATGCATTGCTTTACAATGTGTTGCATTGTAATGCGTTAGGTACTTCTGAGGCTCTCCTTAGCATTCAAAGAGTTAATTTTCAGTGTAGGTACAGTTATTGATTTTACAGGGGCCAACAGTGGCCCAGGGGGTTGAGAGAGGACAAACATAAATTAATGTATCCTTAACTCCTTCCCTAACCCAGGCTAAATGCACAGTGTTTAGTTTACATTACAGTTTTGTGGGCACAGGCACTTAAAAGGGTTATCCAATCAAAACTGTAGTGTAACCTAAACACTGTGTAGTTAGCAATGGTTAGGGAGGTATGGGGGGCTCTACTATATGGGGGAAGGAGGTCTAAAATGGTACCTTTCCTAGGGCCCTGTGGAGTGTTAATCTGGCTGTGATCATAATAAAGGCTTATACACAAAAAAAGAGGAGCAATTCTAAGTCAAATCAACTGTACCATAGGGGATATATAACATTTTTTGTGATTTAAATGAGGATTTTAACCTCTGTAACTCTAGAGAGGTATCAAACATATGGAAATGGGCTTAAAATTCCCATTAAAATCAGGGGGCATTTGGGATTTTTTGTCTCCTATGGTGAAGCTGGTTTTCTCCAGAATCCTTTTTTTTGGCAGATAAGGTCCTAGTAATATTATTTTCCTTGTTTAGCAGAAGAACAATCAAACAATATAATTTTATAAATTACATTTATAATACAGTGACAGATTCAATCTATTCATATCTAGAAACACAACCACATGTGTTATTATTATTGTTAAGCTTTCATATTTATAGACATACATTATAAAAATATGTGTGTGTTTCCTTAAGATTGTGATGCTTACCCTCTCCTGAAAGACTGGAGACATCACTTGCTTTATCTGTAAAAAGGAAAAACATATGGGACATTTAAATACATCAAACCATAATCTAGAATACATTTTGGCTGTTGGTTAACTTTTTAAGGACCAGAGGGGAGTACAACTCATTATCTGTAATGTGTTGTAATGTGTTCTTAAAAGTTTAACCTATCAATTGTTCTGTGACATTGCAAGTATGATACCAGTTTGTTGTCCATTTAATTTGAAGTGCATGTCTTGATAAGTGTTCATTTGCAGAGAAAGGTTTTTAATGGACACAAAGCAAGAAAATGATTCTGTGTTTGTTAATAGTTGACAGGCATGATCAATTGCTCAATTCAGAAAGTGATATCCAGAAAAGACTTGCAGAGGGTCCACTGGCAGAAAAGAATACTTGAGCATATGGAAAATGTAAAGCAAATATACATCCTGAAAACCTATTCAATCAGGAAAGTGGTTTGTGTGTCCTTATCTCCACTTAATTACAAAATATGTATGAAAAGCCATATTAGAATGTTGGAGTATCTATAGAAAAAGTCAGCAACCCATATTCCATTGAAACAGCTAGATACAGCCTGCAAAATACTCATTTTTGTTAAAGGGAAATCTACTTATTTTAATCTGGGGAGAAAATCCTAATAGTCACTACTAATTAATTCTACATGGATTCTATTCCCAAAATGTCATTAATCAATAATGGATATCACGTCCATGGAGGCAGACAGGATTCTTTATTGATGTCTGTAGAACTCTAAATTCATCCTACTGAAGCCTTCCTTCCTATTATTAGAACATGTTAGTATTTCTTTAATTGTTTCCTTGTGCAGTTATATAGCTATTATACAATATATATGTAAAATAACAAACAAAATAAGTATCTTGTAATACCTTTTTTATTGGACTAACAGAATTTTGGATTGACAAGCTTTCGGGAGAACCTGCCTTTCTCAAGTCTAAAGTATTTCTGACTATAAGGACACAGAATTCACAGTGATACATAAAATTCAAAGTTTGGCTGTGTGTAGGTTTAAGAAAACATAACAGCAGATAAGGTCAGAGCATCTACACTCTACTTGTAGAAGGTCGTAAATACCTTTTGTAAGGATTGGAGTCAACAGACTGGCTATCATTTGGTGGAGGAGGTAATGATGAATGAGGTGGATTGGCAGAAGATATAGTTACCCTAGAAGATGATGTTTTGGCAAGCTAGTTGTTTCACTCGTCATGGAACTTCAGATCTCTGCCTGTGGTTTTCTACTCTTCCTCCTCTTTGATCTTTGCCTCACCTCTTCTAGCCTTTCTGGAGAGTCAGGGGGTACAGCAACTGAGGTGCTTGATTTCTGTGGTGGGTGTTTGGCTTTAACATGTTTGACATAAATGTCATGGTGTTTGCGTTTCATGTGTGATATCAGGATGCTTGTGCCAAGGTGTGTTCCCTCCTTTCCTTTTCTCACTGACTAGTCACAAATTGTGCACAGTGCCGTTGGTGATGACTGCACTTTGTATGCCCCAAGAGAAAAATACCCTCACACCCATGACTTCAGGGAGGGAGGGAACAGGTGGAGTAAAATGGCCTCTTTCTTCTTGTTCTCCAAATTACCCTTCACTGTCTGTGGCAGCAGATAATGTCGCTCCTACAACCTCAGATTCAGCACTACATCTAGGACCAGGAGTATTGCTGGCGCTGGCAAGTGGAACCTATCCTAGTCCTACATCACTTTGACCCCATTCCCACTGTGTTCACAATGGTCTGTGGCACACTAGCTTGCTCCTCAGCATCCTGATGCCCATGCATCTCAGCAGCAGCAGATTTTAAAGCAGCTGCAAATTCTTCAAATTCCAAAATCTCTCTGCTAGTGGTGGTGGTGATGTCCATCCACATCCCTGTCTTCCATTCCTTCTCAGTTTCTGCTAAAAAGGCCATCAATGTTTCTTCCACCACAGCTTCTCCAGCATCATCATCACCATCAACACTAGTCCCTATGTGCTGCTGCTGCTGCTCTATTACAGACATCTCACTGCTGCTTGGAGGAGGTGATGAACGTGACATTTTTTATCATAGTTTTAAAAGCGGATTTTCCAGCAAAAAAGCAGGCAAGAACATGGTTTTCGGGGGATTTCTTGCGAGAACACGGCAACAACTTTTGACCATCCCTAGCATTAATGGTGATATATAGCAGCATACAGCATTAACATCTACTTCACTTCTTAGTGTTGTCTCCTTATTTACTTGATGTTGTGGTTCCAGTATATGCTTTTTGTGATCGTTGGATTATGAATATATATTCTTTTTAATGCATTTCAAGGCTCTATCTCCTCTTCTTCAGGAAAAAACAAAAACAGTGCGATAGGTGTGTTTTATAGTGTATAGTTCCAACTTCCACATGTGTGAGTATCAATCTTTACTATAGGGTTGTAGTTTATATGTTGTAGTTTATTTATTTTATTGTATGTATTAAACTTTAAAAAGGATGTGCAATATGGTGAATTTTTTCCATGTGGGAGAACATATAGTAAAGCTCGATATTTGAAGCCAACTTTATTCTCTGCCCATGCACATCCCACACATGCATATGTTCCAGAACTACAGGAAGAATCCTGAACATACACTCTTATACAATGCAGACTGTTCCTATTGTATGCTCCTGGCAATCATTTGTAAAAAAAATATTTCTTAGATACAGAAACCCCAAAATATATTATTAATGTGGTATTCCTATTCATCAGGAGAGCGTTTACGGGGGCACAGAATTTGATGTATTATTTTTCTTTTACAGCGACAGAAGACATATTTATAGAAGAAGAATGAAGAAGAAAGAAGCTTAGAGAAGAAGTAAAGAGAAGGCGTAAAGACAAATTAAAGAGGAAGACCAGGGTGCAGAAGAACCTGCTGGACCTCCGAATTCAAGGTAAGTTTTACAGCTATGGGGTATGGGACAGGGTATAGTGTTAGGGCTAGTATTTTTTAACTTTATTTTTAATGTTAGGTGCAGTGTAGAGTCAGGGGGTACTGTTAGGCTTTTTGTTTAGGAGTGTGGGGGGGAGGGTGACTGTGTTATTAGCGCAAGCTCGATGTTTAACACTATGTGGCGAACATTACTCTCCAGCTTCACTCCCTATACATAATTCTCAGGCTATACCCGGTTATCACTGGAGATACTATTCCCGTACAAATTAATGGAATGGTTTTAATATGCAAATTCAGTAATGTGTGCTTTAACCCATTGCATGTCAGTGTGGGTAAAATTTGCAAGGAAATTAAACAGATGGTAGCATACAATGAATCGAATTATTTCTGGCCACTCTATGACTAAGTATACCAGGTGTCTGTAATTGCCATTTTTACCTAGTGTAAGCCACCTCCCCTCAGATGTGGAATCTGGTCCTAAGACCAGACAGTTCACAGCAAGGGACATTCTTCTTACTGTGAGAACAATGAAAAGCCTGCCCCCCTTGACAGTGCTAATTGAAGATTGTCCATCTCTGCAAGCCATCTGGACACCACCTTTCTGTTCTGAGGTGAGCAGTGTTACATCAGTAAAAGGGGCAGGAGGGGGATACTTTATCATTCAATTACTCTTGAACTACAACTCTGACAGTATTGAAATAACACTGTCCATGACCCAAATACTATGAAGATTAATTGGAGCTGCTTTTATTTTGAAACATTACTATCACTTTAATGATAGGCTATATAATAGTTTGTAAAAAGATCCCACTTTGTAGACATTATTGTGAATAATGTAGCATTCTCACCAGATACATAGATGGGGCCTGATGAAATAGTTACTGGTTCGATTTCAACTTCATCCAGATTAATTTCTCTCTTTCTTCGTTTACTGTGGCATGACTGTTGAAATAAAATATAAGATTATGCATATCTCTTCCCTATATGAGTTAAAAACTATTTGTTCTTAATTGTGTAAAACTAGAATAAATCTTAACAACGTTTAATCTGCAGCAATAAATGAAATGAATAAAAATATCACACTTTTGAGAATACAGTACTACTGCATTTCTATAGAACTGCACCATAGGAAACAAATAAAAATAACTATGGGTCTTTTAACCCATACCGCATTATATTGGTGTACTTGTACTTTCTAATCAGTGCTATGGAATGATATGTATTCTGGGATCTCAGCTCTTGTTTGTAAACTGAAACTTTCATCTGTGGGCACCTGATTTTCTTTAGGCAGGGAAGGCAACAATCCTCGATGGCCAGCTGTAAGGTTACCTCAGAAATGCTGGACATGTACTATGCTGAGTTGTGGGGGTGGATATTATAATCCCAGTTTTCATACCCCTTTACTGGCAGACTTTTTGTTAATTACCTAGATGCTTGAGGATTATAGAGCTCACTCTTGCACTCAGTGGTAATGAATGAGGGTGTTTCCATTTATGGGGCTAAGGACATCATGGATGCCTTGTACTTGGGTTTCTGAAAGGTAGATCCAGTACCACTTACTCAACCGGAGGCATTTTATATGTGATTCATAAAAATACCCCTTGCTTTGAAAAGGATATTTATAACAGAACTAGTTGAAAAGCCCGTTTACACGGGCCACAGTGCCACCGCTGCAGTCATGCACAGTAGAGACTGCCCGCTCCATGGCTGATATGGAGCAATGTGCGCAGGAATGTGTTCAGACAGGACTCCAGTCTGAATTCGGAGCGCTCCGCTCCGTATCAGCTACGTAGTGGGCAGTCTCTACTGCGCATGACTGCAGTGCGCGCAGCCATCTCTACTGCGCATGACGGCTTCTGACAAACATCCTTAGCGAATTATTATATAGGATTAAGTATTCATTACAGATAGTTGCTCAGCTGAGCCTGCATAGTAGGCTTTGAATGATTTATCAGTATTTACCAGTAGTCATTTTGATGACAGAGTCCCAGAAAGCATTGTAATTCCTGTGACAGTGGAAGTGTAATGAAGCAAACTTATGGCACTTATGGCTGTATTCAGGAAGCAAAATAGGCTCAGTTCTGAGCAAACTATCTGTACCATCAACTTCTCCAAAACCCTAAACTTTCCTCAAATGCCATTAGTTAAAATTGGGTTTTTAGCTCACATTGGTCCATTTAATGCATTGTATTGCAATGAACTGAATACCTCCTTAGCACTGAAGGGTGCCAGAGGAGTGTCCAGTGCATTGCTTTGGTACCCTTTTGCATTCAAAGGGTTAAAGCCCCATTTTAATAAGGGGGGATTTACTCTTATCCACAATGGTGCATTTGGTTTGCTCCAGAATTTCTTCTCTTTAGTTTCCAGAAAATGGCTCTCAAAAGTTTCCTATATACATTAATTTGCTTTGGAAACAAAAAAGTGATTATTGATGGTATGAAATCTGTATTTATAACATAAGTCCATGAGCAGTAATGTGCCCGCAAGCACATTGCTAGTAACTTACATTAAGAAACTTCAGGCACTCATCAGGTTGGCACAGTCTGGTAACACAATGAAGGTACAGAGATGAAGTTTTCTGTCCGCTGTGCTGCATGAAGCGAAAAGACTCAAAGCTAAAGGTGGCTGATTTGTTTTTTCCATTGGACATAACAGTGGTTTTGTTATCCACATTACACCTGAAGCAAAAATAAATAGACAAGCATATAAAAAGTGTTGTAGCCCAAATTTTAACTCATATTATGTGTTTTTTAGTAAAGGCAATTGTAAATGATTTATTCAAAGAGGAAGTCTATATGCTGCACACAAGATACTTGGCCAGTAATTACTATCAGAATCTAAGTGAGATTACACAATGGCTGAGAGACACTAACCTGCCCATCAGTCTCCTACAATAAAGGATTTCTTTATAATCAGCTACATTTCAGAGGTAACATATCTATTATAAAGCTAGTCGCTACCTGCTTAATTATTGCAGGGCGACTTTATAGTGGGTGAAAGTTCCGCTTTAAAGAGGATACAACATTAAACCTGTATTTGGGGCCTCCAGATACAGTTCTTCTGAAGGCTCAGGATCTAACCCTATGAGTGTGAGAGAGGTATCCAATGCATTGAGTTACAATGAGTTGGATACATCTCTGGCACACAAAGAGTTAAAACTTCCCTGTAACAGCTGTAGAAAACAAGGGTATAAAGTTGCCTTTTGCAATCTCTGCATTTGGAACAGATGCATCTGGGGTTAGGCATAATATGGAAAAATATATATTGCATGGTGTATTTTGCAGATTAAAACATGCATACTCCCACTACTGAGATGTTTTTTTCAAAAGTTATTACAACCCAGACTTGCATTTTTTGAGTGCAGAGTAATTCCATGTCCTGAAATGTTATAGTGGCGGTGCTGCTCACAGAAGCTTATAGAGGGTTGTTGTCATTGGCAATAGCTGTCCATACACTACTGTAGCAACAAACCGACTATAGCATTTCAGCCCATGGAAGTACCCAAAAACTTCAATTCTGAGCTGCATGAACTTTTGACTAAACACACAGCAGTGGGCATATCCTTATTTTATTTTGCCTGCACTGTAAATGCCTTCCATATTACACAATACTATCCTTTAGCACTGGAGATCACAATTGTTGTAGAAGTTAATACAGTGACAGAATTTAAGCATGCATGGGATGGGCATTCAGCTGTCCTTAACATAAGAAAAGACAAAGGACCAAAAAGAGTTTTGAGGTTCTACAGTAGGAAAATGGGCAGACTAGATGGGCCAAATGGCTCTTATCGGCCGTCAAATTCTATGTTTCTATGTCCGGTGCTTAAATTTAAAGCCCCTAATCTCCCCTCTTGTCCTGTTATAGAGGATACAAGATCAGGGTCCACCATCAGCTGTTGCAAAAGAGACAACAATGTGCCCATCAAATCATTATTAACTCAGTCAGTCAGTAAAGGGCATTTTAAAGAGAACAGTAATTTAGGTAGGTTATACAGTAGTCACATGTTTTTATAACATGAATTGGATCAGTCTAGATAATACAATCTATCTTTAACAAATAACTGTGTACAAAAGTGGCTTAGTTCATTATATATTATATATATTATATATCTTAATGAGTAAAACAATGATTTTAGTATTGCTGGGACAACCTTAATTCAAAAGTTATTACAGCTGAAGTTTTTTTTAAAATCAACCTGCAATTTGTGCTCCCATCACAAGATAGCAGTGTTACTCTTGTTATGATGTGAGGGCTCAAACCAATGACAAAAAGCTATCCACAGTAAAAAGAAAAAAATTAAATTTTATATCTGGTCAACAGGATTGAATTGCAATGACATTTAATCAAGAAACTATTTACAAAAAGTATGTATAAAACATTACAATTCCTTTAACCATTTCATTGAGGAGCAATGCATTATACACCCCTTTTGGTACAAAAAGGGTGAAGCTCTATCAAAGCCAATGACTATATTGTATTGACTAATCATACCCTTTGAGTAACAATAATTTATTGGTCCCTTTGACACTTAAGCGGACCAGGTTCCAATTTAGAGGTTAAATGCAATGGATGCTAAATGTGTCTACAAAGCATTGGTTTCTAGCATCAGATAAGTTAAAATTATGTTTCGTTGTCATTAGGTGGAGACTGTAAACAGATGTAAAATGCATCATGAATACTATATCAAAGGAACAAAAAATTTTTCCACATGAAGAAGGCACTTAGTTCACTATGAAAATTAACCCATTCACAGCTAGAGGTTTATTCAGCACATTACTTATAAATGCATTGGTTATCCCTCTGGCACTCAACACCCAGTGTTACACAGGAACAAAGTTTTGGGGGTGGGGCGTAATCCCATCCACCCACCCTTCTTCAAGGTGGGGCCTTTAAGGGCTAGTACTTAAAATGAAAAAAATAAATACATAAAATAAAATAAATATATAAATAAATATATACATATGTGTGTTGAAGGAAGGTTTTATCCCCCTGAGTAAAACAAGGTTACTCCCATTGCTGAAAGGTGTTTTATCCCAAAGATATTACATTTCAAACTTGAACTTTTTAGGTGCAGTATCTCAGTGGCCTGAAATTGTATGGTGGTGCTGTTGCTACACCATTCTATGTAGATTTGTGGTCAACTGACCAGAGCTGTCCATAGGATGGTGTAGCAAAAGTACCACTGTGCAATTTCAGGCCACTGTGACACTGCACCTAAAAAATTAAAGTTCGATCTGTAATAACTTTTGAATAAAACACCTTTCAGCAGTGGGAGTACCCTTGTTTTACTTAGGAGAAAGCAGTAATATATATATATATATATATATATAGATATATATATATATATATATATTAATTATAATGTATTAAATGCAAACATGTCTACCATTTAAGGTATTAAAAGGCTCATTGAAATGAATAGTAATTGGAGTTATTTCCCCTGTTGTGCAGGTAGTTTGCTTCAGAATTACTCCACCTTTTTTAGTTTATCAGCCTCAATAAGTCTTGCAAAAGGCTATAATGTGTGCCTATAAAAAAAACGTAAGGCTAGATTTTAGGCCTCATATACCAATAATTAATGTTTGCAGATAGTAACACAAAGTACAGGCTATTTAAGTATAGATATAACCCCAGATAATGTGCATATGTTAATGTTCTTTTAATACAGACTTTAACATATTTTTAAATATCTTATATATATTACTATTCCATTAAGATTATGAACTAACTAATGAATTAAACATACTATATCACACTTTCTAGTAGTTTGTAATTTTGAAGATTACCCGGTGAAGAAGCTGTGCATGTCTGCTGGTATGGATGTGATCACAGGAGATGGTGTAGCAAAGCACTGGTCCAGCAGCACATTAAAGCTACAAATATATATATAAAAAAAAGTTAAATATACCAGTCCCTGTACTTTTATTTGGCTCATACACACTTTATATACACAACTACATGGTCATAGATATATATATATTTGTATGTCAGGCTTTGGAGCTCAAATCCTCCAGATGCTGTCGGAAATGCTTGTGGGCTAACATCAAACATCCATATTTTGCATTTTGAAATAAGACATAAAATCACATTTAATTCAGTAAGATTTTTGGTCATGGTCCACTAGACTGGATAGCAAAATATCAGATTTTCACCTGGTCATTTTGTAGGAAGTTTCCACTTTAAATGCCTGCCTAATCTGTTATTTCATCAAAGATTATTGTACATGTTACATTGATCCAGTGCTTTAATATCATCTCCTTGACTTGTGTACTGACCTTGGTTCTCCTGATGTGCTACTGGGACACTGACTTCTGGCTTATTGAATTAGGCATTGTTAATTTCTGCTCTCACCGAACACAAGCAACATTATTGTGATCTATGCCTGTGGTGTTCCAGAAGCTACTCCTTAAATTTGGCTCAGTTGCACTGCTCTCAGACTTTAGATTTTGTCTGTTTACCCTCTCAGTACTGCCTACATCAAGCATTCTCCTGCTCGTGTTGTTTATCTGCAAATCATTCTTTCACTTCCTGGGTTCAGTTACGCATGATCGCCCAAACTATTTGCCTACTTTACATGTGAGTGCTGCCTGCTTATTCAAGAGTAGGATCTCTGCTGTAGTTGAGTTTCTGATGAAAGTTCAGCCCTATATATCTGTGTGCTAGACTGCTATTTCAACTGTGGATTTCTATATACATTCACCCAAATTACCTGTAATGTTTCCAGTTTGCCCTGGGGCTTTCTGGTAATGAGTTATGATATATTTCATAAATGGACATTTCTGTATCTTTTGCACCTGCCTAGCAGAGGGGTCAATATAACTTTTACTGTATTGTGGGTTTTAAATAGGACAATGCATTTGTTATGGAACTAAGACATGACATCCACTTCAGTCCATCCATCCACCAGTCCATAGGTGGTAGAGACTAATACAGATAACTAATTTAAATGATATGGGATAGATATTTAGTCTATTCTTAGATCCCTGAAAGAGTGAACATTTTTATTAGATAGGAAAATGGTCATAGTAGCCACTTGTTTCTTACGTGCTATTGAAATCTATTTTTCAATGCTATCTATCATCCACAGGGTTCCCTGAAGTTGGCCACGGAGTTTGATGAGACAAACTAATGTCTTGGTGGACAAGGAAACAATACTGGGTTTATAGAATGCTAAACAATTCACACACTGATATGTTGGTCTTAACTTACTGGTAGCTACTGGCATTATAGTTAATTTAATATTGATACAGTATTAAACCTGTGGTATCTGAGATGTCTCCAGTGCATGACAATTTATGATTGTTATGATTCCATCTGGATTTCATAAAAAAATCTACTACTTTGAAAAGTTTGAAATTCAGATATACAATATATTTAGTCATTTAAAATATTTGACTATTTATGCTGTTTTTATCAACTGCAAAAAATTTGTTTGTAATGGTGCATGAATAAAATGTATTATGGGTGGGACCAGTTGAATATTTCACATCATGACTCCAGTATATTCAGAAAAATCATAAATGTTATAAAATATGTTTTTGAAAGAATAAAAAGAAATGAAGAATTATGGAGACCCACCTTGATTTAGTGTCATTCAGAAGGACCTGAACATATACTTTCTGCTTTAAAGGGTATGGGGTTCCATTTTGTTGCAGTGCACTAGTAAAGTTTTGGTCCTTAAAATGATAGGTATACATTTAGTAACAATTATATAACACAATAATAGAAACATAATGAATGTCAATCTCACATTATGCAAACATCTTTTTTAAATTCCTTGAAGATGATGTACCAAGAAGACTTGGAGCAATACTGGAGTAAACCTACTCTCCACCTGGGGCCAATAAACATGCTGCATACCCCTATTTATTTAAATGGGGCTTTTAAACCATTGAATGCTAGAAAGGTCTCCAAAATATTGCTTTGCCCTGCACTGACGATCTCTCTAAAATCATTTGGATTTTGTATTTGTCCCCCTGTTATCCCTATAATTGAGATTTTCTGTTTTTGTTTTTCTAATATACAGAGATGAAGCTGTGCAGAAGCTGGGACAAGATATATCTGTTTGTAGAGCCAGCCTTGCAAAAATTTCTTCAACACTGATTGAACCCATCACTCAAAGAACATTTGGAAGGCATTACTATATTACATTTGTTATATAGTAAAAATAAAAACATTGTTTATAAAATAAAAAACTATGTATATGAATAACCATTATACAAAGTCTAGTAAAATATATATTCAACTAAGATTTTCATATTAGATGAAATTTGTGAGAGAACATTTATAAAATAATTTTTGGTACAGGATTGTTGTTAAAAAAAAAACAAACAAACAAAAAAAAAAACTACTTTAAAACCCGAAAGGCAATATAAAGAAGGGAAATCTATTTATTTGTGGGGCAATTCTGGTTCAAGGTGACAGTAACACATTAAGGAAAAGGCATTATTGCACATTAGTTAAAGATTCCCTGTGTTCTGCATGTCACAAAACATGAAGATTCCTAAAAAGTGTAATGCTCTGTTTTTAACCTACTGTGTATGAGAATTCCACCACCAGGTGCACGTTGGCCTACAACAGTGACTGCTTTAATTATATACAATGGTGCTAGCAAAAAAGCACAGTGGATTGCCTAACCTGTGGCCATTGCATTCAGTCATTCCAGTCACTCAGCCCATGATGGTGTTTATGGACCCCACAGTACACTTTGTGAAAGATTGGTATTGAATCCCACAATTTCTCCTGTTTTGGTGTAAAAACAGTGAGTTGCTTCCCTATACAGCTAAATGCCCCAATATGTGCAATTAAATGACATTTATTTTCTTCTATTTGTAAAAGTTGTTTTCCTTTAAAAACAAACAACCTCACTCTACATAAATAAGACAAATGTTTAGAGCACTTTATTTTGTTTATCATTTCATCTATACTGATGGTATTCTGCACAGGACTTCAAGAACTCCAAAAAGACCACATTTAACATTTAAGTGGGTGCTGTTCCTATTGCAGACTATAGAGTAGAAGTTCTCAGCCCGTGTTCTGAGGGCCAACTAACAGGCCAGGACTTAGAAATGTCCCTGCTAGAGCACATGTGTGTTGATCAGAGGCTCCTTCAATTTGATTAAAGTGGAACTACTACCCAATAAGAACATTGTGCCACATAATTGCCCATCTGACAACTAGCTGCTCAGTAGAATTTGCTATTCTTCCTGGACTGACAGCAGGGCGGAGTGCAGACATCTTGCCATAATGACGTCCGCGCGCCTGCACTGACAGTCCTTTATTAGTGCTGAACGGCTTGTAGCAACGCCTCATAGACCTGGCTGGGACTGACAGCGAGGTGCGTGGACGTCACTATGGCAAGATGTCCGCGCAATGTCCTGCTGTCAGTCCGGGAAAAAAAATAGCGAATTATCTTTAATTCTGGCAACTAGCACTACTGAGCAGCTAGTTGCCAGATGGGCAATTATGTGGGGCAATGTTCAGCTTTAACTCACCTGTGTTCTAACTAAGCAGTCCTTAAATCCTGGCCTGGTAGTGGCCACTAAGAGCACAGGTTAATGAGAACCATTTCTATAGAGCATTGTGGTTGCCTATACATTGTACTGGGAACCTATCTTGCATGGGTTTAAAGGAATCTGATGTGTTTTCTTCCACCGTCATACTCACTATAAACAGCTTCATCCACAGGGTACTGATAAAACTGCCATTGTTGCTGTTAATAGCCGCCGTTCCAAAAGACCTAGAATACAGAAGATCAGTGACAGAATATAAATTCCAAGTAAAACCATTTAAACCTTTTTTAATGGTATCAGCCTGTTGCGTTTACTGATCACATCTTTCCTTCCATACCTGTGGATTACCCAAGGCACAGCCTTACTGGTACTTTTACACCAGTGAAGGATCTCACATACAGGTACCACAGTGATTGGAGTGCTATGCCTACCACATCTTTCTGGGTTTGACAATTTTTCATTGGGATAATTTACACATATAGATGACTCCAGTATTCTGCCCCATATTACTAAAGGGTTCAAACCCACCACAGGATTTCCAGTAGTTCTCAAACCCTTATCTGATACTAAATCCACATCTAGATGATGTGATAAATAGCTTCCATGTATTTTATTTATAGGTGTAGGAAACATTAATTAATTGCAATATTTTGGGAGGCTCTCACAAAATAACTCTAAAATCTAATCCTAAAGTGAATGTCAGGATCAGCTTCCCTATCTAACAAAATAAGGCGCAAATTTAATTGGAGATGATTACTGCCTGCAAATGTCTCTATAGTAATCTAGGACAAAATATGATGGGGATTATTCCTCTTTTGTGCTGTAAGCTTAGTTTTAATTTAGTTATTAGATGCTGTAGGTGTCTCTGGTGTTTTATAATCCAGTACATTAGAGAGGCAGTTAGCACCATAGGGGAGGGGGTTCATTTTATATCTCTTAACCCTCTGAGTGCAAGAAGGGCGCTTTGCAATGTGTTGTGTAGCCTTCTGGCATTCAAAATATTGACTTCTCAAACAGCATTAAAATTGTCCATGCTCCTATTTTGTGTGGTATTTTGTGACTAAAAACTACCTTAGAACTAGAGGTGAGTGAAAAGTGTGAAAAATTTCCTGCATTACTTTTTGCGAAAACTTGACGATTTTTTGATTTTTACCCCACAAAAAATTTTGCCTTTCCGCCTATGCAAAAATGTCCTCCTTTTCACCTATTTTAACACATTTTCCACCTATTTTAACACATTTTTCACCTATATTTCCTATAGGTACTACATTTCCCACTGTAATATTTCTTCTTCTGAGGGCTGAAGTTTAGAAATAAGTGGCTGAAAGTCAAAGTTGTGAGTCCTACAGCAACATATGCCTTGAAAAAGTGTTAGCACGCAGAATGCATTTGTCCTTTGCCCACAACACTAACTTCCTGCTTAAGTGACACTGGCACATATTCATGATGATATCAAGTAATAAAAAAAAATAAAGTACCACCTACAATTTGGCAAATGTGTATTGTAGTGGTGGTGGTGAGGGACTGGCATAGTGTGATTTGTGTATGTATATTGTTTTTGCCATTGTCATACACTTTCCTCCTTCTCAGATTATTGACACACATACTTATCAGTCATAGCAGTGGTTCCAAGTGGGGGAGATGGTGGCAACCCTTCTTCACATCCCTCCTACACCTCCCCATCTGTGCTGCTGTTAATATATTTGTCCTGGCTTTGTCTGTCATATTTCTCTGCAGCAGTAGACATAGGTGTTATTTGGATTGAACTAACTGTTGGCACTGACAGTAGCACACTCTCTGACACATAAATAACTTCACTACTTTTTTCTGCACTAGAGCCCTGCACTAGAGGGAACTTTTTAAAGTGCTTCTGCTGTTGATGATTATGCATCTCCCAGTCAGACCTGTAGTTGTGCTTCAGGTGGCATGTCATACAGAAGGTGCCTAGGTGTGAGCCTGCTTTCCTCCTGCTCACGTGCTTTTTGCACAGACAACACATAGCAACATGCTTAGCTTGAGGATCCTGAGTGAAGTATCTCCACACTCTTGACTTCATGGACTGAGAGGTTCATGAGGTGCTGTTGCTACTACTACTACTACTACTGGGGCTAGATGTTGATGCAATTCTACTGCCTCTACTATTAGGTGTCAAAGGTGCAGCACCTACAGCAGCAGCAGCAAAGGCACTCGTCATATCTAACATTGTGAATGTTAACCTGTGTTGCTGTTGCTGGGTACTCAAAAGAGGTGTGTGGCTGAGTGGGATTTGGACTTTGAAGAGGCGATGATGCTGATGATGAGTGATAGGGTGTCTATGTGCTTTTTGATATCTGTGCTTGTCCAGGGTCAGACTTTCCAATGGCTTTGTCAAACATTTTATAGACAGGCACAGTACTCCTTAAAAGTGGTAGCAGATTCAGCCTTTGACTTTCTGACAACCTTTAGCCCTGTCATCATCCTCACTCTCAACTTCATCTGTATCTGAACAAGAGAAGGATGCTGGAGGGATATATTCTACATCTGCATCATCATCAGTCATCATTAGGTCATCCTCAGCAGCATCAGCATCACCTGGCAGTTCTTGCCCACTACTACCCTTATATTCCTCTAAGCTTTTAGGGGTTTCAAACTATTTATTTTTACTTTTACTGTAACAAAGTTCCCTAGTACTTTGAGGATGAGTGTTTTGGTGCTTGTTTGTCTCACTATCTGATGCAGCAGGTGGTTCAGCTACTACACCTTCCTCTATTATGCTATTGCCCGCATCATCAACACTTGAATGTGACTTGTTGTTGTCTTCAGTGTTCTTCTCATATGGTTTTTATTTCTACTGGCACAGGTGGTGCTGGAACTAGTTTTGCTAGGACCTTGACAAACTGCATCCTCCCTTGGAGTAGAGGGATCATTATCATTGATTGCACACGTTGCAGCAACCATTGCTGCAGTCAGTTTTTGAACTACTACTTTACTCTCATGTCTCTGCAATGCTCCATCCCTTCCCCTTCCGCGTTTGCTAGACATTACGCAACTACACTGTGATTTTTTACTGTACGGTATAACACAACTGATGGAACTGTATGATGCCTTGCCTAAGCCCAGTCAGCAGTCTGTCACTGTCACCTAATATATTTAGTTCTTTATTATTTTTTATTTATTTATTTATTTTTAAGTTATCCACCGTGTTGTCTTATCACAGTCTGTCCCAAAAAAATTATAACTGAAAAACAAAATCAACAACTTCTTTCCCCAGACTTCCCCACCCAGCAAAGAGACAATAACAGCAAGATCAGCAAGCAAATAGGTCCCTAGCTGCCTGTGTTTTGCCAGTCAGTCACATGGAATTTTAGAGTATTTGGGGTCAACCTCCTTCCTCCCTTCTTATCCCCAGAGTGCCCCCACTGGCTCTACTAAGAAACAGAACAAACGTCCTACCTAAAAGATTCCCTAAACTAAACTTCAATGCAAAAAACTGCACTTTCCGCTGGAAATTATGCACCAAGTGGAAAGTGGCATTATTCACAGATTTCAGCTTGAGGCGAACATTTTTGCCCATCCCTACTTAGAACTCTCTTAAATAGCTTCAATAAATATTATTATTGCATTATTATATTTTTAGCTGTGGTTATGTTTTAGGAACATAGAATTTGAAAACAGATAAGAAACATTCAGCCCATTTAGTCTGCTCATTTTCTTACTGTAAAAACCTCATAGCTTATTTGGTCCTTGGTCTTGTCTTATATTCAGGACAGCCTTATGCCTATCCCATGCATGCTTAAATTCCTTCACTGTATTAACTTCTACCATTTCTTCTAGTAGACTATTCCACTTATCCACTTCCCTCTCAGTGAAGTCAAACTTTATTATATTACATCTGAGCCTCTCTCCCTCTAGTTTTAGACTCTGACCTATTGTCTTAACAAAATGTATTATATAGCACTTTGCAGCAATAAACTTCAGATCCCATTCTCTTATATGTCACTGCAATTTTCTTAAGTCAATGTGTATGTGGCTTATTTCTTTTGGTGTGTCAACACAGTTACAGATCTTTGTGTTATCTTCAGACAGACACACAATAGGCCATTTGTTTTAATTATGTAAAAAGATTATTTCATTTGGAAAGGCAATCTCTATATTTTTATAAAAAATATTTTGGACTAACAGCTGCTTCTCCTCTACATTTTTCTACGTGCCACTTTTTAGCTAAATATAAGTGTAGTTTGTTAAAGGGATAGTAATACTTTGTTTTATCTATTATTTTATTTTGTAGGCATTAAAAAACATGAAGAATGATACAAGTCTTATCTCTCAAACCTTTATGCTTTATGGATAACAGCAGGGGACAATCTTCTTCTTATGAGAACAATAAAAGCCCTGCCCCCATTGACAAGTTTTTCAGATTTTTCCCTTATCTTAATTGAAGATTGTCCCTCACTGCAGTCTACCTGGGCACCTCCCTTCTGATCTGGCTGAGCAGTGTTACATCGGTAAAAGGGGTGGGAGGGGGACACTTTGTCATTGAATTACTCTTGAACTACAACTCTGACAGAATTGAAATAACTGTCTCCAAAGTCCAAATACTATGATGATTAATTAAAGCTGCTTTTATTATGAAACATTACTATCCCTTTAAATACAGGTATAGCTATACCCCAACATGTTGACAACTTTAAAGGTTTTAAAGTAGTTTGCAAATGTACTGTCTAAATGTTGAAAAAAATTAAGATGAAAGAAAAAAAAGACTTAAATGTTAGTCTCTTTAAAGGGAAAACACAGAGAAAAGAATAGGAGAGCACCCACAGTTTCCCAATATGATAATGAACATAAATATTATTATGTAATATACGTTTGGAGGCACTCACATAAATAGATGTGACTATTATAATTCCCCCATAATGGAATTTTATTTCATTTTATTCATCATCTCTCTACCTCTGTAGAGAAATGCATGAGCAGAGGAATGGTGTATAATAACACAATTTCATAAACAAGTTGCTTAGTATATTAGCCTTAGAAAGGTGTCCAGAAAAGGACCACCGCAAAACAACCACAACCTGTGTCCTTGTCTTCCCCTTGGCTCAGTCAGCATTAAGGGGAGGAAATATGGTGCAGTATTGATGTTAGGCAGGAGTAGGTACTCAGAATTGATTATTTTGCTTAATTTAGCACTGGTTGTGTACATTCCCCACACTGTGTTTCACAGAACCATAACAGAACCATAACACCATTAAGCAATAGAGGGATGTGCTACAAACTTTAAAAGAAGCTGTAACACATGGCCCCCTGAGTAATAGAGAAGGGAGCAAAGCATTGTTCTGATGTATTGCCCAACCAAATGGCAACAAAGAACACACTGTTTTATATTTTCAGCAGGCAATTAAAATGCTAATTGTACCATTACTCCAATTGTACAGCGCTGCGGAATTAGTTGGCGCTATATAAATAAAGAATAATAATAATAATAATAATACTCAAATAAATGATAATTAAATTGTTTTTATTTTGTGGAGTGGTTTTATATGGAATTTGGTATTTGTAATGGAAAGGATGCTTTAATATGTTATCTAATATCTCACACTTCACATGGCTCTGTCTAATACCCTCAGGGCTTAACCCTTCACAAAGCTCTGTCTAATACCCTCAGGGCTTAACTCTTTGAGTGCCAGAGGGCTACACAATGCATTGCTTTAGATAGCATTATCTGCAGTGAGTGTTTGGGGACTTCAAAAACATGGATGTATCCACAATCCATTTTATGGAGTTCTGCCCCACCCAGTTCTATTAACTACAGTCCAACTGAATAATACAACTTTCCAAAATGCACCAAGTCTTTTATTTCCATTTACTAAAGTGATTACATGCTTGTGAGTGCTTTTCTTTCCTTAAAAATATTGTCCTCAATCTAGCAGCTCTTTTTCCATATTTGAGTACATTTCACTTTTATAAATTGCAGTAATGATATAAATGTAGTATACAAAACATTATTTTAATGAAATTATACTGCCAATGTTAGCCTGTAATCACTGGAATTTGCATCAGTTTTGATTGAAGAAACATACTCACGTCAAGAGTTGGGTATTGTTAAGCAAGTACTGCAGAGGGTAGTAGCAGGAGAAGTTATAGTGCAGGTTTGTGCTGTAAGTGACAATTCCAGACTCTGCAGCTCGTGGAGAATCCACAAATCCAGAGATGACCACTGTTTGGACACTTGAATACCCACTGAATTCTCCACTACCTAACGCATCTATAATCTATGGCATGACAAAATATTGAATTTAGCTCTGCAAGAGATAATATGAAATATAGCACAACAGGAAAATGTACATGGTCAGTGCAGTAACTTATTGTGATAGGAACTATTTCAGTGTGAATGGCAAAATGAATTGCTCTATCAAGGGGTAAGTCATTCTACAAAAGCAGTTGAAATATTACCATAATTGATTTTAGAGAGCATAAACAAAATAAGTATAATGCTAACCGGAGCTTGATTAATGATACAATCCATTCACAGCACACCGAAGGGAAGCGTGAACGAGCTCTCTGGGGCAGCTGGGAGGGAGGTGGGGGGAGAAGACGAGCTGTGCACATTATGTGGAAGTGCACAGCATAGAAGATATAATATCTGTAAAAGTATGTACATAAAAAAAAAAGCTTTCCTAATAATACTTTAGGTGATACATCCCCTTTAATTAATTTTTATATACTCCTAATGCTGAAGCTCAGGGTCACTTCAGTATCTGCAGAACCAGATTCCCTACTTGACATGTAACTTCAGTGCACTGAGTTGCAGACCAGTCACCTCTCACATCTAGCTTCTGGGACTGGGTGAGATCAGACTGCAGCACACAACAGAGAATACATGTTGGGGAGAGGGAATGCATCGCTCTGTACATACCTGTATAGTCTTGATGCAGTGCTAACAGTATTTTAGTTTAACAGAGATGGAGAAGGGAGCCGTCACCATATTGCAGCTTTTTTAACCCTTTGGACTCTCTTCTGGCAATAAAAGGGTTAATATCATGTAAATGTGGTGGCTCTATTTTATTATATAGCATCTATTTAATCATTGACAGAGTGTTTAAGTAATTATCCCTCTACTGTTTTTTTGTGCCTTCTTGATTCTGGAGGAATGAGGGCAAAGGAGGTGCATTTCATTCAAATGCCCTATTAATAATGAAACAACTATTTCAGGGTGATTATGGGTTGCTTTCATACAAATTATATTAATCATTTGAGTACCAATGGAGTGTCCACTGTGCTGGACAAACTTCTGGCATTTAAATAACCATCCTGTATAATAATTCACTAGGATGTTTGTCAGAAGCCATTATGCGCATTAGAAATTGCCCGAATGCACAGAATGCTGGGAGTTCTGTGCTGGGAACATTCTGTGCTTTCGGGCAGTCTCTACAGCGCATGACTGCATCGGTGGCAGGATGCAGAGCAGGACCTGCCTCTTAAACCTTTGAGTGCCAGAGGGGCACACAACGTATTGCAAAGCTTTTACTCTAGTTTCATATATAATACATATTATCATTTCCCCTGGACAGTGTCCTGTGTCACCCCACTTTTTCCTTTTTAAAAGGGGTGTGCTTGGGAGACTATATCTTGACAAAACTGATTAAATTATAAAATGAAAAACAGTTATTGTAAACAGAACCTTTTCAAACTGGTCTAAAGTTGTAAGTGGGGTGCTTCAGGTTTTAATCCTGGACACAGTGTGTTTGTATTTATTTATAATGATCTTAAAGTGGTTTATCACAGATTAAGACAGAGGGGAAATGATGTAAAAGAACCTCCTTGCTCTATGCATTTTGCATGGACAACACTCATCCAATATAATAAAACGCTAGGATGTTTGTCAGAAGCCGCCATGCGCAGTAGAGACTGTCCGTATGCACAGAATGCTGGGAGTTCTATGCAGGGAGCATTCTGTGCTTTCGGGCAGTCTCTGCAGTACATGACTGTGTCGGCGGCAGGATGCAGAGCAGGACTGGACTCTTAACCCTTTGAGTGCCAGAGGTGGTACGCAATGCATTGCAAACTCAAAGGGTTAACATCACCTGGACTTTGGCCTGTGTACACGGGCTTTTACACTAGTCTATAATAATGTATTGTCATGCCACTATATATGCATGGTAGACATGTATAGCCTTGAATGAATGGATAACAGCCTGCACTTGCCCCTAATATTTAAAGGTAGAGTAATACCATGGAAGCCACACAGCCTAACAATTAAGGATGCTTTAGATTAAACAGTTGTACAGGTGTATAAACGTCTAAGCATACCTGGTTTGTAAATTAAAATATACATATGTATATTTAAATATCAGACCTCCAAATGGTTAGAGAAACAGGTGGATTTTTTTAAATACAAATCTTGATCATTAAATACTTATTTAATTTGTACTTAAATGACTTTTTTTTTGCAGATAAGATCATCCAATTCAGACCCCTTATCCTTTGGTCTGGATAGATGAGCAAAGTGTAAGATCATGTGAGAAGACGACTTAATTGTAGACAAGAATAGACATTCTGCAATTAAATATACAATTAAATCATGTGGTAAGCCATGCAGGGCCACTTTTCCAACCCTGAAAATGTACATTTTGGGAAATGTGGTGTACTCTTTATGATTTGGTCTTAAAATCAACCGAAGTTTATGGATTACTTCCATACAACGAAGAACCACCTGACATAATGTTTTGACACTTTACTCCAAAAGAAATGAATTAGGACAGAATCATTATTTTGCCCATATTTATGGATATTATTAAAATAAAATATGTATTTAATATGGCATCAAAAGGCATTATTTTGTAATGAAGAAAAATATAGCTTGTATGGGCACACTAAACAGTAGGTTGTGAATCTTAGTTTAACAAATGCATATTAGTGCAAGTGCAATTTGACCTTGTTCTCCTGGAAATGAATGGGTTAACATGAGTCAAACAGAAGGAAATTTTGTACTGTAATCCTACTCAGTAATACCAAAAAACATTGATATTTTGTCCTCTTTTATATATTTCTATACAGTTTCTATAACTTTCACAAAATTACTGTCTTCTACAGTGTTTCTCAATGTTAGTCCTCGGGAAACACCACCAGTCCAGGTTTTCAAGATATTCCTGCTTGTTAATAGCAAGTGGGTAATCAGTGGCTCAGTCATTGTGCTTCCTCCACCTATGCTTAATCAGGGATATATTTTAAATCTTGGGATAATGGGATAATATTGAAGCCACTATAGGGCTCCTGTGGAGAATGTACTTGAACCCCAGCAGGGACGGGTAAAGTACCCTGCATGTCTTTTCTGTTGACTGCAGACATATGTTTGTAGATCAACCATTTGTAAATGTGAGTTGAATATATATTGTTTATTGTAGCCCTGAATGTCCTTGGGTTAATACACTATTGGTGCCCCTCTGTCTTTTTCTTCTGTTTCTCTACATATCTTTTAAATATTGACTTGTTGGTGTGCCCTGAAGACAGGAGCTGACAGTCCCTAATCACCTTGAATTAAATAGTGTCACGTTGACTTTTTGGTAACAGCGAACTCTACAAAACAATGATAATACTCACTTGAATGAAGTTTCCACAATCATTAGTATCATTAATGGGAATGGTAAATTTCATAACTGGAGTGCCTGTAGAGTTATCATAGATGCCCAGGCACGTAGAGAGGTTGTGTTTTCCATTGATAGCCAGTTCATATGGATTGAAATTGGCATACCAAACCGGGCAAGCTTTTATGGAAAGCAGGATATCAGTTGTCCTACAGATTACAGCAATATCACTGTTTTCTAAAAAAAAAACAAGGAAAATATGCATGATAAGAAGGAGTCAATGTTATAAAAGGAAAGGGGGTAGAAGAACCAGATTTAGTCTACAGTAGTATATTAGATTACTCCCTCTTTGCCCCTGATAACAATGCCCCATTTTCTTTTCTACTCTGTATGAACATCTTCTTCAAGGCATTAAATAAATACCCTCAACGCAACACTAATTGAGGATAAGACTCAATCTCCCTCATACCATCTCTTTCTTGTTGTCATTTCACTGTCCATCTCTTTGTATCTTTTACACTCCTTCTTTCTGTCACTCACTCACTCTCTCATGTTGCCATCTCTGCCTTAGTCTGTGGAAATTATATCTGTTCTTAGTCTGGGATATTGATTAATACAAATGAGAGACTTCATCTCTCAATAGTGATGAGGTAAATGGATTGTCTCAGCTCAATAGCTGCAAAGAAATACAGCAGTGCTTAGTAAAGCAATACTACAAATCTCAGAATGCATGTGCTCTGGCCACTCCTGCCACTGGATGCTATTCATAGGGTAGCGGGAAATAATCATGTGAGTGACACATTACAAAACAGTGCTTTGCTAAATCCTCTAACATCCAGTGGTTAAGGATCCATTGGCAGCAGGCTAATTTTTCATACAAAAATAGATCTTTCCATCTTTGTGTAAAACATTTTGGATATTTGTTTTTCACACTAATCACACTGATGACAGCTCATATGTGTGTGTATAAATATATGTTATACATACACTGTTTAAACCCTTGAGTACTAGATCGGTCTCCAGTGCATTGTCTTGCAATGTATTGGAGACCTCTATAGATTTCAAGGGGTTAAATATACACACATACATACATACATACATACATACATACATACATACATACATACAAACATCCATACACAGCTAGGAATAAGCCTGTCTGGTTATATTGCTGGTTCTTTAGGACTTTACCTTACCCAGACTCATTTGGCACACATCCCTGATGAAATCATATCCTATATAATAATTCTCTAGGATGTTTGTCAGAAGCCGTCATGCACAGTAAAGACTGACCGAATGCACGGAATGTTGGGAGCACTGAATGCTGGGAGAACAGAATGCTGGGAGTTCTGTGCTTGGAGCATTCTGTGCTTCCGGGCAGTCTCTACAGTGCATGACTGCATCGGCGGCAGGACGCAGAGCAGGACTGGCCTCTTAAACCTTTGAGTGCCAGAGGGGTACGCAACGCATTGCAAAGCAATGCAGTGCGTACCCCTCTGGCACTCAAAGGTTTAACATCACCCGGACCTTGGTCCATGTACACGGGCTTTTACACTAGTATGGCATAAGTGACATAATTGCTTAAAATTTAGATGTTATTCACAAAGCACAGAGAGTACATGGAGTTAATGATACCTTAACCCCACATTTCACAATGGCTCTTAAAAAAATGTTTTGCTTTTCAATTTCTACCATTTTTTTAAAGCATATTTACCAATACCATTTTTAACTACTTTGTGTGATCAACAAGTCTGGTGACCAAATAGAGTCACACATATTCATTCAAAACACATGACTCCTTTTTTCAGTTTCTGAATTAGTTCTTTGGTTTTCCTTTAGTTCTTCAATGCTGAAAACTTGAATTGATCAGGCAAAACTGAGGAAGCCCTGATACTCTGAAATAGCATTTGTCAGGCTGTTACTATAACATAATAAATCCTATATAATAATTTGCTAAATGTGTGTTTGTCTGAAGCCGTCATGCATAGTAGAGACAGCTGCATAAGCTGCAGTCATGTGCACTACAGACTGACCGCGCCACAGCTGATAAGGAGCGGGGCGCTCTGAATCAGCCGCGGTGAGGGCAGTCTCTACTGTGCATGACTGCACCTCTGCCGTTGCTGGGTGGCACTGTGGCCCATGTACACGGGCTCTTCATCTAGTAATAATATAATAAACTTTTTTTAATCAAAACCCAAGCAAGCTGTTGTAGGTCCAACATATGTCCTAGAGCATTACATTACACTTGCATTTAGTACTGTGCTTTCAAACTACCACATTACCTGTTTGAGTACCCAGGAATTCTATTTAAACCAGTCTGATACCATATACTCTTTGTTCAAGGGAACATATATTGTATTGGCTTGTGAACTGTGAATGCCAAAATTGGTTCTGCTCATGAATTATCAGTATGTAATGTTCTACACATAAGCAGAGCCATAATTTCAAACCAAAATATATCCGGAATGGAGACACCATTCTTTTCACTTTAAATCAAGAAAATAGCAACCCATAAGATCTATGGGTGAAAACTTGTGTCAATTTGACCTGTAGATTTAGTTGTACAGTACTGTGCAAAGTCTTAGGCAGGTGTGAAAAAACAATGTAAAGTAAGAATGCTTTCAAAGTAGACATGTTAATAGTTATATTCATCAATTAACAAAATGCATACTGAGTGAACAAAAGAGACTGGTTTAACACAATGCTTCTGAAAAAAAAAAATAACTGTAGGTCTGCATTGATTTCAGTGCCGTCCTACAGAATTAAATCTTCATAAAAGTCCTGCATTAAAGGACATAGGATTGCCAAAGAACAAATATTTCAGGTATATGCCTGTAAAATGGATTTGCTGGTAATTGTGAACATAGGAAGGACAGTATATGTATGTATGTATATACATTCTGAAAAACTGGATGACACTCAGTAAGATTTTTAAATAAATGGTGGATTGAATACAAATCCACTCAAGTCAACAGTTTGGCACACTTTTGTTCCAGTAGGCTGAAAGAAGTAACAGCATTGAATAGTCTGAACCAAGGTGGAGGGAAGCAACCAAGTGCATTTGAAGGGGAGTGACTTTGGTGATGTCAGAGGACACTTTGCTATCACTATAAGGCATGTCTGTGCTGTAACTGCTAGTTAGGTAGAAGATACATTAAGTGTATATAATATGAATAAACAAAAGTTAAAAAAAAGTTTTTAAAATTAAGAAGATCTTTCCATTCATCAATGACAATCAGATCCTACTTCGTCTGAGCTTCAACCTTACTGCCTTTAGCTCATTGCATTGTAGCAACTTTCTTAAGCTTTCTGTTTATCCAGGATGATTGCTTAGTATTAGTTATCCACAAGAATTAACAAAAGTAGTAAAGAATTATAAGGTACGCAGCTGTCTTTTCTACACACACACACACACACATATATATATATATATATATATCCCCACAATATCTGTGATCATGGTGCCCTGTATTCGCAGCGGTCGACTATTAACCAAATATTTCTTAAAGTAACAGTGAAGCGCTTCTATCCTAGCCCCATCAGTGGTAAGGGCTTCAAAAATAGAAATGAATACTAGACAAACGGAGAGCGCTATCAATGTACTTTACATACAACAATTTTATTATTAATAATGTAATTAACATCAATAATATCGGTCAAAAATATCAGTCAAACATCAGCGGTAAAAAACATTAACAATAATATTAATATTAAAGCTCCGGAGCTTAAAAAGTGCACTCGATATCAAAAAATCTTATCAAAAATAAAATTTAAAAAATTAGATGCCAGTATGTATTCTTAATAATACTCCAAACTTGTAGTGGGTCTATGAGTTTTTGTTTTGCAATAGCAATAATAGCGATTCCTTGGAGAGGAAAGAGGTGCTTAGTATATTATTTAAACCTCTTAATTATCTGGTGCTCAAGTGCCGCAGACAGGTCTATATCAAATTCTTCTATGTGCACTATATAGATCCTTCTATAGTTGGTTAGTTTGTATATATTGCAGATACAGTACCGCTCTGTGTGACCTGTGTAACTTCCCGGCAGTAACACTCTCCTCCGTTGCCGTCCCTTAAGGATATATCAACTGCCACACAGTGACTATGTGTCACTTGTCAACACACTGTTGTATCACTGTGTGGCAGGTGATATATCCTTAAGGGACGGCAACGGAGGAGAGTGTTACTGCCGGGAAGTTACACAGGTCACACAGAGAGCTTGGTGAAAAATTTCCTGCAAAAAGTGCAGATTTTCTGCATTTTTCCCGCTTTTTTCGCCTAGCTCATTCCATTGAAATCAATGGGAATATAGAAGTTACACACAACACATAACAAATATTATTTTATTTCCCAAAGGCAAAGTATAAAAGGGGCATGAGGGTGCCTGAGTTGGTGGGGAAAGAACCAGTTGAACAGAGGATGATTTTTGGGGGGTTGTTTACTGGGATTGGGGGGCACTTAATAAAAAAGAAATCCTAAATATAATAAAAACCAAAAGACATGGTATAAAAGGGGTCTGAGTTATGAATGAATCATTTGAACAGGGAACTTGTTTTGGGGGGGTTCTTGACTTCTATTGGGGGTACAGTTAATAAAAAAATAAATCAATAAAATAAGACATTTGTATGTAAAGTGGTAGAGACAGGAACCCCCTGACATAATCTGCCACTGGGGTGGACTGATACTTGACTTGATAGAGTACTTTGTAGGGGATGATTTGTTTGATTTGTTGTTAGAGGCCTTTGTAGGACTTAGACTTATTAGGGGCCCAAGCCCTGAAGAAATATTGATTTGGAGGACTTAAGCTTGTTTGGTACAAGCCCTAAGGAGACACTGATTTTTAGAACTTCGGCTTGTTAGAAACAAACCCCCCCAAAATTGTGTATTTTTTTGTAGGACTAGTTTTTTTATTTTTATTTTTTTCAAAACACAAGCCCTGAGAAAAAAATAAAAATGCCCTACTGGCCTAATGCCAGCAGATCATGTTGGCCAGTGGCCACTGTCAAATGTCCTCCTGAGTCCTGAGCTGCTGTTTGTACTGCTGCTGCTGAGTTGTTTAAGCAGCAGGATGATTAGGCAGCTGAAAGGGAATGGGATCAAAAATAGCAGTAATATGGAAGATGAATGATGAAGGGTCCACTTGCCGTGACTGGCTCCAGTGATTCACCTGAGGCAGTAGCAGCAGAATAAATAGCCCCCAGTATATGTGAAGAAAAGAAGAAGTTGGCCATTCAATTTTCTCCACCTGACACTCTTCCAAAATCATCATGGGTGTGTTGTTATTAGAATTTTTTTTTCCCTTGAGAGCAGGAACAGCGGGTCTCATAAGCAGCTGCAATGTGCACAGTGTGTGTGGAAAATAACATCTGGAGGCACTACTGTATCCAAACACCATGACACCCGAAAACAAGTACTGCTGCTGTCACTGTACCCCTTTTCCACACCCGCTAAGGACACATGACAACTTCCTGACATTTTAATAGTATTGATGAACCCTCCCTGCCACCATCTTAGCATATTCTGCAGGATGGAATCTCCTCAGATGCCACTTGATACACTGATTGATATTCTCCTCCACCACACTGGCATGTGTGGTCAGTGCACCACACAGTGTGCAATGGGTAGAGACGAACTGCCACATCCTATCATCAACAGAGTGGCTATCATTTGGCAGGGGAGGTAATGAATGAAGGGGGTTGGCAAGATGTAGTTACAATAGAAGGTGATGGCGAGCTAGTTGTTTCACTAGTCCTGGAACTTCCAGTCTCTGCCTGGGTTGTTCTATTCCTCCTTATCTTTGATCTCCGCCTTGCCTCTTGTTGCCTTTCTGTAGAGTCAGGGACATCAAAAGTGGTGCTTGATTTCTGTGGTGCTTGTTTGTCTTTAACATGTTTGAAGTAAATGTCATGGTGTCTGTGTTTCATGTGCAATATCAGAGCGTTTGTGCCAAGATGTGTTCCCTCCTTTCCTCTTTTCAATGACTTGTGACAAATTGTGCACAGTGCCATTGCTGATGACTGCACTGTGCCTGCCCCAGCAGAAAAATAGTTCCACACCCATGATGACTTCAGGGGTAAGGGAACAGATGGAGAAGAATGGCCTCTTTCTTCTTGTCCTCCACATTCCCCTTCATTGTCTGTGGCAGTGGATAATGTTGCTGCTGTTGCTGTTACTGCCTCGGAGTCAGCACTGCAACTAGGAACAGGAGTTTTGCTACTGCTGGCAAGTGGAACCTGTCCTAGTCCTGCATCACTTATTGATCCCATTCCCACAGTGTCCACGGTGGTCTGTGGCACACTAGCCTGCTCCTCAGCATCCAATTCCCCTGGCATCTCAGCATCAGAAGGAATTAGAGCAGTTGCAAATTCCTGTAATTCCAAAATGTAATTGCTAGTGGTGTTGGTGGTGGTGATGCCATCCTCATCCCTGTCTCCCATTCCTTTTCAATTTCTGCTAAAAAGGCCATTGATGTCTCTTCCACCCCAGCTTCTCCAGCAACATCATCACCACCACCACTAGTCCCTACATGCTGTTGTTGCTGCTGCTCTATTCCAGACATCTCACTGCTGTTTGGAGGAGGTGACGAGCAATGTGACAGAGGGTCCCCTAATATCACATTTGCCATTTCCTTTTGACCTGAAGAAGACGGCAGCCTATCACTAGCAGAAGTAGCAGCAGGCACGGGCAGCTGATCTATGCTCCTGCTGGTGGTGGTGGTGGTGGTATTAATTCTGAGCCTGCTTTCCTCTCCCAACAGCTGTTCTGGCCTCTTCAGGATCATGTTCCACCTGGACACTGTAGTGAAGGGAAGGGGAGTACTCCCAGTCCCAAGGTAAGGGGAATGGTGTGGGCTCCCTTAAACCGCTAGTCTGGATGCTGTCAAATGTTTTCCCTACCACTCTGGCTGTTTCACCATTACTGCTACTACTACTAACACCAACCACATCAAGTTCAGCCGCAGAGCCTTCCTCCTCAGTCTCACAGTCACTAGTAATATGAGGATATTGTTAATTACTCCCTCCTTCACTTCTAACGCTAACAAGCTGCTGGACCTTAGTAGATATAGTACTAGCACTGGCAGGACTGCTTGGGAATAGCAAGTGTGATTTAGGGTTCCTTGCTGTCACACTTGACATCATTTTTTCCTCCCCCTCCCCCAAGTACTGCAAGAAACACTAGGAGCAGGCAAAGTATTGGTGGCAGCAGGTTCAGCACTAGCAGCAGATTCAGCACTGGCAGCAGGTTCAGCACTGACAGCAGGTTCAGCACTGACAGCAATGGTGGCACTGGCAGCAGGGGTAACACGTCTTGCATCAGACACAGGCAGCTGACCCGTCCTTCTCTCACTAGTACTACCCTTTTCTCCCTCTCTTCCCATTCCCTTTTCTCCATTCCTTCCCATTCCCTTTTCTCCCTCCCTTCTCATTAAATTCCCCAAGATCCCTTGGGGTGATTTAGGGGGACTGGACAGCATTGGCATCTTATTCATAATTACTTTAAATAAAAAAATCCACTCATGGGGACCAAGATAGGCTATAATGCAGAGCCTGCATATGTTAATACCTTAATGCAAGTCTTTATGCATGTAGCTATCTTTGGCAATCAAATGGTGGATCGGAATCTCTCCTTGCGCAATGCAGACAGACAAAAAAACATATATATACTAGCTTTACCACACTAAGAACCTCCTGGAGGAGCTCATTAATTTTTCTGTATATAGTTTTGATGAGGTTGTTCACAATCACAGGACCTATAAAGAAGATCCATGATGTCATTCACCTCCTTTCTCCACATTTATTTTTATAGTTTTTATTTTATTTTTATTTTACAAGCCTTACTCGTGTGATCTGTAGTTTATCAGTTTTTGTTTTCTTATCCCATACATTGCCTCTATCATCTGACTTGAATGTTTCCTATTGAGGATTAGTATAGCTTTTGAGGGAGGATCTTGCTCTCAAATATTCATCCAGAAAACTGAATGTTGGTCCAATAAAAAGGGTATTATTACATACTGTAATACTTATTCATTCATATATATAGACCAATTGTTGTATGAGGAGATGTTGTTTGTGAGCATACTGACCAGCTCAACTGGAATACAACAAGAAGTATGTGGTGCTCAGCTACAAACTTCATTGGTTGCAAATAGTCTCAATAGACCCTCTTGGAAAGATGCACTAAGGTGTGATAAAACGGTGATAAAGTGGAGATGACTTCTCCAATGATATCACTTCTCCAATTCCTATGTTATTCTATGAAGCCAATGCACTAAGACTTCTCCAACTCTGGAGATCTTAGTGCATTGGCTCCATAGAATAACACATGAACTGGAGAAGTGATATCACTTGAGAAGTCATCTCCACTTTATCACCTCTTCATCAATTCTTAGTGCATAATCCCCTCTGTGTTAGACTTTCAAGCTTGAGACAGGTGATCTGTGGCAGGGGTGTACAAGTATGATACCAAAGGGCAGCCAACAGGCCAGGATTTAAAGATTTCCTTAATTATGTTAGCTAATCATAGGCTCATTCATTTTGATTGGCCCACCCGTGCTGGTTCACTATCAAAATGTCACACACTATTATGCAAGCAACTAAACGGCACATTAACCATGTTGCCAGGATGAAAAGGGTGACATGAGAATCTTGCCAGCATCAAATGGAGCAAGATTCTCATGTTGTGGGCTTAAGCGTCGCTCATTTGAGCTACTGAAGACCTTTCTAATGTCCATGAGGGCAGGTATAATTATGCATGAAGAAAAAAAAACCAGAAGCACACATGCAACCCTTTGAGTGACAGAGGGGTAAGCAACGCAAAAGGATAAAAGCAGACACAATATATAATAGATTGATTTTTGACTACCAGGGGTAAACAATATTTTGTTGCTCACCCCCTGGGAATCAAAAGGTTAACCCTTTGATGCCAGAGGGGTGAGCAATGCATTTACTTTCCTTTTTTTTTTCATTTCCGCTGATGTTAGAATGCACTGCTATAAATATTAACTCCTTGAGTGCTGAATTATGTTGCGTGCACACACTCAGATGGGTTAAATATAGAATACCCATCAAAGTTACTATACAAAAAAACATCCAGAAAACTTTACTAGTTAATGGGGAATGCTCATTAGAGAAAGATTTCGGAGTACTCATAGACGAAAGACTTTACAGCAGTGTGCAGAGTCACTCAGCTGCTGCAAGAGCAAAAACAGTACTAGCCTGCATACAAAGAGGTGTAGATGGCAAGAGATGTTAACCCTTTGCGTGCCAGAGGGGTACGCAATGCATTGCTTTGCAATGCGTCGCGTACCCCTCTAGCACTCAAAGGGTTAATATTATCCTACCTCTATAAAGATGCTTGGTTAGGCCTCATTTGAGTACAATTTTGGGCACCAGTTCTTAAAAAGACATTGCCGAATGGAAAAAGTGGCGAGATGTGCAACAAACTGATAAAGGGATTAGAGGATCTGAGTTATAAAGAGAGACTAGCCAAACTGGGTTTCTTTACATTAGAGAAGAGACATCTAAAGGGTGATATGATTACCATTTTCAAATACATTCAAGGTCAATACAAAGAACTATCCAATTCATTATTTACAAAAAGATCTGAGATAAGAACGAGAGGTCATCCATTAAGACTAGAGGAAAGGTGCTTTGTACTAAAACAAAGGCAGGGATTTTTTTTACAGTAAGGATGGTAAATCTATGGAATTCCTTTCCTCGGGATGTTGTACTTGCAGATAATGTAACTGCTTTTTCAAAAAAAGCAATGGATGCCTATCTAGCGCAGAACAATATTGAAAATTATGACAGATGGCTTCAGTGCAGATAGGTTTTTGATTCAGGGAACCATCTGACTGCCATTTGGAGGCATGAAGGAAATTTTTTTACCCACTTGAGGCTAAATTGGAAATGGTTTGGGGGGAGGGGGTTGCCTTCCTCTGGATCAGCAGGGGTGTTTTTGACATGTGCTGGACTTGATGGACACGTCTTTTTCCAGCCTTGTCAACTATGTAAAATAAATTAACATTTTAGTTCCAAAGTGTTCAAATCATGTCACCATCTGCAGAAGGAGAGCAGGAGTACACACAGAACTATCATGGCATGATGGTGGCATTTTTATAGTCCAGCTATGAAGTGCTGGTACGGGCTCTAAAATATGAGTAAGGTATGTTTATGAGAATGATGCAGGTGCTCAAATGTGCAACATTTAAGCCTGCAACACGAGAATCTTGCACTTTTGATGCGGGTGAGATTGTCATGTCGCTCTTTTCCTCCCAGAAACATGGTTAATTCACCATTTTAATTGCTCGCATAATAGTGTGCGACATTTCAAAAGGATATCCCTGTTCTTATGGTACTCTGTGAAATGTGGCCATCTAATTTAATTGAGAGCATATAGGTGTCTACTGTCTACATAGAACTCATATGAGCCCAAGCCATGTATTAATGTAGAATAATAGGATTCTCCACTAAAAACATTATGTCATTCTGCTATCAGCCGTGTATTCTCAAAAGTAGAAGGAAAAAAAAATAAAAAAACAACAATAATAATAATAATAACAATAATGAAAGTGCTGACAATTATTTTTGTTGCACCATACATTTTACCTGGAAGCCTTTGGTCTGTACTTGAGCAGCTTTCGCCAATACACCTCTGGGCAGATATTATTAGAAGCAGGAGAAGTGTAAAACCCATTTTCAAACCTAGAGATTAAAATAATATATTGGAATTTACCAGTAATAAATGGTCTTTAAGGTAAAATGATACATATTTTACAAATAACACAAAAGTTAAATAACTGCAACAATTGTTATACATTATTTTAGATTATCATATTTATCTACATTATTATACTCTAATACATTACATTGTTTCTAAGGTATAAACATTATTGATTTCCTAAAGAACTACAGTTAGATGGACTGTTTTTTATGATAAACCTAGCTCTTTTACAGAAACTGTTGTAAAAATAACCTGAAAATTTACATAAGTAAAATAATTTGCAAGTTAAATGCTACATTACTGCAATTTTATTGAAGTATAAAGTCAACAACATATTTACACAATTCCCTGCAACAAAATTATTGGTACATAAAAGATTCAGTGTAAAAGAAGCCTTTAACGTGTACATTGGTTTTGCTTTTCTTCCAGTAAAGAAGCCTAGTCACATGGTCACAATGTCATGTTTTAGAGAAAAAAGTTAATGGAATGAAACAATACTGCAAAATAAATGATATTAGTAAGTCTGTGTTAAGTATATAATAAAGAATGACCTTGCTGTCATCACTATAAACTTGTATGTATGTTTTCTATTTTTTTATATCACATATTCAATTTAAATGTTACATTTATAATTTTTATATATCACAAGAAATTGGCTTAGTTGAGAATTTTCTTCAGAAATCATATATACTATTAGATAGATGTACAGATTCATAATTAAACAAATTGGCTAGTTAAATATTTCTAAATAATATTTCAGTAGGTTTTTTTAGAGTTATTGCTTGCATCTTTATATTCAGGCTTAAGAAATATAATTTTTATTGTCAGTTATATAAAATCATAATTTTATTAGCTTCATAATTAAAAGCAAAATACAATATTTTCATTCATTTTTTGGAAATACAAATTCCTTAATATTTAGTCTACCATATTTCATTTCAAATGCATACAGAATCATTTACATACCATTCACTGTAGAGAAGTGTTAGATCTCAGTGTTAGCTGAAATATGGAGATATGTATTATTTGCTGAAAATATTTATATAGACTTAGAAAAGGAAACTACTTTCAGAAACAAAACCTGATATCTTACCAACGGGCAAGATACAGGTTTGAGTTTCAGTTTGAATTTCAGATGTGTTCTCTCTCTACTTCAGAATAAAAGATGATACTTACGAATATGAAATTGTTTTTCTACTAAAGGATAAAGCATAATGTTCCCAATTCAAAAGTAAATGGTAAACAAACAAAATCTAGCTATAACTATAGACAATATTTAAAAAGATGATGTTAAAATTATATCAGGCACGTCACTTTTCTTGAGATTCAGGACTCTTTCACACAGGTAACAGAACTGCATCAGCCCACTTCTACCATTTTGTCACCTGTGTTTTTTGCTTACTTTCTCCTGTATTCCCCTGCAAATCATGTCATGGTGGTGGCTGATAGCTGGTTCACCTAAGTGCCAGTCTAAAATTACTCCCACATCTCAACCTCTAGTATTGCTCATGGGGAAAATCTATTGGCAACCCCATAACCTTCTGTTCAGTTCAGCCATTTTATATGTATACTTCTTTCCTGTGTGTATGAAATAAAGGCTCACCATGCTGGAGTTTGATACATTTATGTGGGGCAATAATCACCAGTGTGAAGGGCACCATAGCCCAACATTGCACCTTTCACTACTTTTCACACTTTTATTTTTTTTTTACTAGTCAAAAACATACTCTTTATTGTTCTTACTTAAAAGCTGTCCTTATAGGGCATCTATATCTATAGGGATACATGATTAAATCTGTTTAACAGAAAGACCTACCTAGATACAATACTAGACTAGAGCACATTTGTTTGTATTTTATCCGCAATTTCCGTTATATAATGATCTTCATTACACTTTGTTACATTATTCACTAAGGGCATAAAAACTTTAAAGGGTTAGTAATGTTTCATAAAAACTGATTGTTATTTATAGATTATACTATTGCTGTCTGATGGTGGTACTGTTCATATTTCGCTAGTTGCGATGGAATTATATTATAATGTTTACCTCTCCCACCCCTTTTACGTAAAGTAAGTCACCTCCCCTCAGATCGATGAAGGAGCACAGGTCTTACCTTACACTGATACAAGATGGTCCCTCATTGCGATCCCTCTTCAGCATGGAGGACTCTCCAGAAGTGAGTACTTTCATTAAGGCAGCATCCCTTCTTAACAGTGCCTTGTATGTTTGGTCATAGCGCTGCAATAGTGAAAGTGGCCCTCCACCTGCTTTCTTTTATTACAACTCCCACTTCAGGTCTCTGTGGGGACTTACTGTTTTCCCTGAGCAGTTAAAACTTAAACCTGTACACATCAGGCCAGGGCCCCCTCTTATTCCAGGGGTATAAAATGTCGCACACTATTGTGTGAGCACGTAAATGGCGCATTAACCTTGTGGCTTTGAAGAAAAGGGCAACATGACAATCTCTTCCACATCAAAAGGGTGAGATTCTCATGCCCTGCATGACTTAATGTAGCTCCCCATCTGTTCAACTGCAATGCACTATTTACAATACAAGTACTTGTCCAATGGTTGCTACAAAGCCACAGGTTAGTGGTTAGTGTACTCCAACAATAGCTGTAAATCAGAATTGAACATAAATGTACCTTGGTGATATTTCAGCACACACAAGAACATAAACATGAGCCACGGACACTGAGGGGTTATAGAGTGGGAGTACACACAGACAACAAGGCATGTTTATATTCATGTGGGAGCTGAAATATCACCAAGGTAAATGTATGCTCACTTCTGATTTACAACTATTGTTGGAGTACAGCTTCTCAGCCATTAAACTCTGTAGCAACTGTTGGACAGTCACGTGTATTATATATAGTGCATTGCAGTGCAACAGACTGGGAGCTGCATTAAGTCATTTGAGTGATCTCACCCTTTTGATGCGGGAGAGATTGTCATGTTGCCCTTTTCCTCCCAACAACATGGTTAATACGCCATTTACGTGCTCACACAATCGCGTACAAGCTTTTGACAGTGAACCCTTTCCAGTAAAGCAGTACCTTCTGATCACTATGTATATTAAAAAAAAAAAAAAGGGTGTGCAATGCGTTGATCACTGCTGTAGTCCTTAAATGTTTTATGTGGTAGGAAGGTTGGCTCAGTAGGCTACTTTTAACAGTGAATTACTAATTGTAAACTCTACGGTATAACTAGAATAACAATGTTATTTGTAAGCTCTGTATATCACTAGTGTAGCTCCTTTTCACTTTGTGGAATCAGCTGCATAGCCTCATTTGCCTTGCACAATCTGTGGAATTACTAGTGTATCCTCATTATAATTGTAAGCACTTTGATTAAAAACTTGCAGCTCCATTTTAATTGTAAACTCTGTGGTACATTTATAACCCCTTGGATGTCAGGGAGGTGCCCAGTGAATAGCTTTGCAATGCTTTGGTGACCTCTCTGGCATCCAAGGGGGTAAAGCGTTAATCTTTTGTCTTTTATTAAGATGTGGTAGTACTGCTGACCCCAAGAACAAAGGTCAAACTGAGAGGGGGGGGGGGGGGTTCCCCAATTCGGCATCCTGCCTAGAGCCCTATGGAATCTTAATCCGGCTCCGATTTGTTTTGTATTGTGTCAGTAGAGTCTCAGCAAGGCTCAGACAATTCAGATTGGAAGGATCACCTGCTTGGCTGTCACTTTTTGGAAATATTTTGTTTTTGTTTTCCAACTCACCCTATCCCATATCCAGAGAACTGAGAGTAGCTACCGCCAACACTCTTGTCATGCAACTCAACTCACTCTTTGCCACCTGCTTTACCTGCATGGCAGGAAGTGTTGTTTTTCTCCTGTTTCTCTTTTGAGGTAAAAAAAAAAAAAGTTCACCCATCCCCAGTGGTTTGGGCACCCCTCTGGCACTCAGATTAAAACACAAGCTGGAAGAGATATGCTCTCTCTCTCTTCCTATTACAGTTAGCCCCCCCCCCTTTGTTCAGGTATGGTGTTCCATTTCAGCTTCTTAGTGGGGTCCATCTACACTAGGCAGTCTATTCATATTCTTCATAGCGTCTAGTTCTTCACAGAAAGAAAATTATACAAGTGGACAGATGGAAGGTATAAATTTACTAATATAATTAATAAAAAGATACAGTTCCAAGGTGTGCAGCTGATGTATTCACTATAATAAAGCATAACACAATAATATATAATAAAGTAAAATCAAATGCCGCATAGGAATCCACATGGGTCTACCTAAAAATGCATCTCCTTAACCCATTAGATGCTGGATACACATTCTATCACTCACATAGCTTAACCCTTTGAATGCTAGATACCAGTATATCAAGCAACACATTGGAAAAGTCTAACATCCAAGGGGTTTATTTTATAGACTCAAAAAAACTTGTCAGGAAATTTGGAAGAACATTTTTTAAATTGCGGATTTAGACTTGTGTTTGCTTTTTGAGTGAGTGGTAAGCATTGTGTTGCTCAAAGGATTGATCAATAGGATGAATAGGTGTATGCATCAGATAAATATGTTAGCATTGCTCAGAGCATTAATTGCAGACTCAAAACAATTGTTTATTGTACTGGAACAGAGTAGTAAAGTCACTTACAATGGAGTGTGTGCATTTTAGATTCCCATGAGTGTCTCATACAATAGATCAACATTTGAAACAGCAGATTCTTTTTCTGTGTACTTTAATAAACACTCTTGCTTATATTCAGTCAATGATAACCGTAGCTTTGGCAACCCCAATTGTATGTATTTTATTCATCACTATAGGCCGCAGGGCATATGTGATAATGATATGGTCATATCAATTTCTCAGACAAAGTATTACAATCAGTTAGTCTACTTTGGAATGTTTTGTGCCCTATGTGCAATTACAGAACAAGTGTCAAATTACTCGCACCTTTCATGTATGAAGTGTCAAGTGATACTATACCTGTGAAAAATCTAGATTTGTAGGAGACACCCATTTGGTACAGGTAACATTGAACCTCTACAAACCCAGATCCTATATGCTAAGCATCCACTGATATACGCAGAAAGCTTATTCCTCAAGCAAGAGTTCAGGAGCAGATAAATTACACCATTGCTCTGAAAGAGAAATTTGGAAAATTCCCATTGATTCAAAAGGATCTTTTAACCCCTGGAATGCCAGTGAGATCTCCAACACACTGCAAAGCAATACAATGAAGACATGTATAGCATTCAAGTGGTTAAAAGCCCTATTAAACCAAAGGGAAGGTTCATTTCAGCAATGTGGTAATTGGTTTGTTACAGAATTGCAGCTTTTTAGCTTGATGAATAAAGCCCTCATGTTTGAGACATTGAGCGTTTTGTGTAACCATCTGCCCCATACGAGATAAATAGTCCCCACTGACCTAAAGAGGAAGTATACATTACTAGTACGTGGCTGTTAATTTATCAGAAGGGCCTACCTAGGTAGGGGTCCTTAAAACAGCAGTTCTTTCTATGCACTGCTTATGTTTGCTTTTGTTCTCTGTTTTATCCTCCTATTTTTTTTTTTTAACTTGTATGTTTATTCAGATAAGAACTAGAGTCCCTTATGATCTTGTTCAGGTCTATTTTTTGTTGTGAAGAGTTCCAGCCAAGAGGTAGGCTTCAATGGAGTTCCCTAAACAGGAAACTGCAGACAAAAATAAATATTTAAACCTTACGGCTATATGAATGACTCCTACCTAAGTTAATGTTAAAGGAATAGTACTATTTCATAATAAAAGCAGCTCTAACTAATCATCATTGTATTTGGACTTTGGAGAGTGTTATTTCAATTCTGTCAGAGTTGTAGTTCCAGAGTAATTCAATGACAAAGTGTCCCCTTCCCGCCCCTTTTACTGATGTAACACTGCTCAGTCAGAGCAGAAGGGAGGTGCCCAGGTAGACTGCAGAGAGGGACAATCTTCAATTAAGATAAGGGAAAAACCTGAAAAACTTGTCAAGGGGGGGGCTTTCATTGTTCTCAGAGGAAGAAGATTGTCCCCTGCTGTTATCTGTCTGGTCTATGGACTGGAATCCACATCTGAGAAGAGATTGTTTACACTAGGTAAAAGGGGCGGGGAAGGGAACTTCACTTGTGAATATCTCTCAAACCATAAAGGATTGAGAGATAAGACTTATATCGTTCTTCATGTTTTTTTAATGCCTACAAAATAAAATAAAGATAAAACGAAGTATTACTATCCCTTTAAATCAAGTTTTCCTTTGACATGGACTTTTTCCAATGCATTGCTTAAAAGTCCAATTTAAATCAATGCAATAGAAAACATCTGCACACTACCCTAGGGCAAATACAAGAACGTATATAACCAAATACGAAAGTAATGTATGTATTGTACCAATGTCCATAAAAAAAAAAGACATAAAAAGGATCCAACATTAAATGGCACCAGTAGTCCACTCTCTTTAGAGGGATTAAAACAAGTGTTTCCCTTATATCAGAGGAATCTATCCTTCATACTGCTTACAGTAAGTGGTCTTGTATATCTACAGTAGAGAAAGATAAAATGAAGTGCTCACAGGGTAGAGCAATAGGGATAAAGATAAAAGAAAAGCAACAACAACAAGAGTAGCCACTAAGTGTAGCAATTATATGATTTAATAAACTGCTACACTTATTGGCTACTCTTGTTTTTCTGCTTTATCCCACAATTTCTCTATCCTGCAAGTGCTTCAGATTATCTGTTAAATCAATGTAACTATTATTAGTCCCCTATGTTGGTCAATTTGCAACAGAATTGCTATACTTTTTAGTGGAAGAGCCTCAGTGGTCTTGTTGCACTATGCATATTTGTATTTGTTGGAGCTGTGCATAAAACAAAAATTATTTATTTTTTTTGCCCAGGAAACAAATGCCAAAGTAAAAAAAAAAAAAAACTTAAGCTTATAATTAAAGTGGAACTACCACATCAACTTAAGTCACCCTGTAATACTTAGGTAGATGCAACTAGCTTAATAATCGTTATTTTACCTCTCAAAAGTGCCCCTGAATAAAGTTATTCTTAAACTTCAGATACCGGAAGCCAGACATCAGCGTAGACATCTTGTCTGCATGCCTGCGCTTTAGTCCCCGGCACCCTTCAGAGGCATTGCACTGGCCAGAATGGCTCCAGAAGACACTGACAGCGCTGGCTGCACTAACAAAATTTGTACTAATTTTCATTGCTCCTTTTAAAGCAGAACTACCACATCAACTAAAGTCACCCTGTAATACTAAGGTAGATGGCGACTAATTTAATAATCATTATTTTACCTCTCAAAAGTGCCCCCAAGTAAAGTAATCCTTAAGCTTCTGATACCGGAAGCCAGGCATCAGTGCAGACGTCTTGTCTGTGCACCTGCGCTTTCAGTTCCCATCACCCTTCAGAGGCATTGCACTGGCCGGAATGGCTCAGGAAGAGACTGACAGAGCAGGCTGCAGTAACCTGGCCGTCAGTCTCGGAATATTACTGATAACTTTACTTGGGGGCACTTTTAGGAGGTAAAATAATGATTAGTAAGCTAGTCGCCACTTGCGTATGTATTGCAGGGCGATTTTAGCTGATGTGGTAGTTTCGCTTTAAAAGGGGCAATGAAAATTAGTAATAAAAATATATGGCTTTTACTGCTGGAAAAAGTAATTAAAGTACAAATTTTATTTATTTTTTAAATCAAACATGGTGGAAGTAATTTTTTATGCATTCTAGGAGACTATGGCTTTCCATAGTAAGTGAAGAGTAATGATACCACCTGGTGGAGAGAACAGAATACTTCACTTAAATTATTAAAACTAAGCTGTACAATTGTACTGTCCTCATTCAAACACACAAAGTGCATTAAAAAATAAAATGAGTGGTATTTAATTTCCAATTAAGAAAAAAAAGTATTACAGCAGTACACTTGTTTTACTCAGCACAAAAAGTTAAATTCCAGAGTGAACTGCTTGAGATTTTTAACAAAAATCTAATTTAGTCACACACATGAACTAGGCCAGCAAGGCCTAATGGACTACCAGTACAACACGTTTCAAAAATAGCTGTCTGTATATCAGCATTGTCAATAAGTTGTTCAACAACAATCTATTTTTTGAATAGTTGACACACTATGCTCACCATTGATATATGTCAATATTGGCATGGCTTTGTCAGTGCGATTAATAAAATAAATAACCCCTCCTAGCCCCCCACCCCCAAACAAAAAGCAAAAGTCCCATGCAGTTGTATGCATGACCAAATAAACAGGATGCGATCCATGTCTGGTAGTAACAGGGTTAAAAAACGAAGTGGATTTACATTTAGGACTATTTTCCCGTGACATCAAGGTAAATCCAGAAAGGAGACAATGTTTAATGACCTGATTGCTGAATTTGCATGCATCGGTTTTGCATGTTTTGTGTGCCTGTATTATGCATTTATATTGTATGTATGTGCATTTTGCAGGTGTGTGTTTTTTGTGCTTGTATGCATTGCATATTATGGGCATGTGTGTTGTGCGTGTATATTGTCTGTTGTGTGTCTTTTAGTATGTGTTTGTTTTTTGTGTGTGTTTATTGTTTGTGTTGTGGACATGTGTTGTGTGTGTATTGTCTGTCTGTGTTGTGCATATGTACTGTATGTATGGTGTGTTTGTGTTGTGTGCATTGTGCATGCGTATTGCATGTGTGTTGCGTGTGTGGTATGTGTATTTTGTGTGTTGTTTTTTGGGCATGTGTGTATGTTGTGGTGTGTGTTGAGTGTATTGTCTTTGTTTTGTATGTGTGGTGCATATGTATTGCGTGTGTGTTGTGAGTGTGTGCATTGCGTCTATGTCTGTATTTAAGGCCCCTGCAATTCCTTACAGAGATCACAGGAGTGGCAGGGGTGGAAAGGGCAGGTTTTGTTTTTGGAAGAGTAAATAGTGGGGGAGGAACAACTCCTTACAGAGAAAATCGGCCCCCATGTATGTCCTGGACAGGCAGTATAGGGGAGATTTGAATATCTCCTCCTTACTGCCGCCCCTGGGTGTGTGTGCCAGGCATGCAGGTTTCTATATATATGAAAGTGGCCCCTTACACATATGGCTTTCTGTTCACGTGGCCCATGACAGACTTGGTCGGCTCTGGTTTAAAGGCTTGAGAACTACATTGCATCTGCAAGTCTTAAGAACCAAGCTAGAACATTACCCCCTAAAAGCCAAAGGGATGTGAAATGCATTGCACACCACACTGGTCCTTAAGAGGCTATGATTTTTCTGTTCATTTTTTCTAGTACAGATCACCAACAATACTTCTGTTATCCCATTGAAATAATGTTATATGTTCCACTGATAAATACAAGTTAATCAAGAATCAAGATGAAGCAGTTGATAAACCATTTCACATGAATTAGGGTGAATATATTACCAGCTGCAGTATGTTTCCTCTGTGAGAAAGCAACCTTTAGTAAAGAAATCACCACTAACCTGCCATTCTATAGAAGTATTTGGGTTTGTATTTTTCTGAGGAGATTTTCCAGCTTAGCACCTTACAGAAGTGTTTGCATGTGCAAGTTTTAACCCTCTGACTGAGAGGAGTGTGAAATTCATTGCAATGAAATGCTTGCCTAAACCTCCAGTCCATACAGGTTTAAAGTGGCTTGGACAACTAATGTCCCTATAATCAAGATTCCAGCTTTGTCTTCTTGGCTCCATGGATATTTACAGCGTGAGTTCTGTAATGGTACTGATGTGTGGGCTAGATCAGTTTGCTTTCCATGACTCACATGCAAGCACTTTAAGTCTGAAGTACTAAGGAAGTTGGAGCAGTTCTGAAGTAAACCAACTGTAGAACAGGGGAGAAACGTAGTGCACCAAATTCAAATGGATCTGTTAACTCATTGAATGTGAGGTATCAGATACATTTGGAAGCCCTATATTTGAGACTGCTAGAATTCAAGGGGTTAAAAGTAGTGATGATCGAGCACCCCAATGCTCGGGTGTTCGGGTGCTCTGACCGAGCGCCCCCGGAGGCTCGAGTGCTCGGCCGAGCACCCGAGCCCCATTGAAGTCAATGGGAGGACTCGAGCATTACACCAGGCACCCCCTGCTCTGATGAGGGGAGGGTGCCTGGTCCATAGGAAAAGGGCAGAAAATGATGGAAACACCACAGAAATGGTTCAGGGACAGCATAGGGAGGATGTCTGGATGCATCTTGGACTCCAACATCGCTGCTGGGAACGATGTTTCGCCCGTAGTACGCCATTTTTACAGACTGACCGTAAAACACACAAAAAGGCAGATAAAAACGACTTTAGGCGAAAAATTGTTACCAAACAGTATTTGCTGTATATTTACTTGTATATCATCTGCAAAAAATTTCATCGATTTTTCGGAACTGGGGCCATGATTAAGAGGGAAACGTGCGCAGAGGCAAATTCTGCAAAAAATGTCCTCGATTTTTCGGAACTGGGGCCATGATTAAGAGGGAAACGTGCGCAGAGGCAAATTCTGCAAAAAATGTCCTCGATTTTTCGGAACTGGGGCCATGATTAAGAGGGAAACGTGCGCTGAGCCGACCATCTAAAACATTATGGGTGAGAGTCTGCTGCGGAGCTGACCATCCTAAACATTATATGCGAAGGCCCGCTAGTGAGCTGACGCTATAAAACATTATATGAGAGGGCCCGCTAGAGAGCTGACCCAATAAAACATTATATGAGAAGGCCCGCTGGTGAGCTGACCTATACAAAAATTGTCAAACAGCGCCCGCTGGCGAGCTGGCCCTATATAAAAATTATATCCCAGGGTATATGGAAGAGAGTCAACCATATACCCATTTTTTGGGTGGAAGGGGTGAATGGGAATACAGAGTATTCCCATCATTGTAAATAACATATCTAAAGTGACTTTATGTTCACCCGGGGCTTTCCTCCAGTGGAGTGGAGAAGTCAGGGGAAATCCAGGCCTTGTTCATTTTTATAAGTGTCAACCTATCAGCATTTTCGGTGGAAAGGCGGATACGCTTATCTGTTATGATGCCACCAGCAGCACTAAATACCCGCTCAGACAGAACGCTGGCGGCAGGGCAGGCCAGCACCTCCAAGGCGTAGAGTGCCAGTTCATACCACGTGTCCAGCTTGGACACCCAGTAGTTGTAAGGCACAGAGGGATCATTGAGGACGCTGACACGGTCTGCTACGTACTCCTTCACCATCTTCCAAAACTTTTCCCTCCTTGTGACACTAGGCTGCGCATCAGGGTGAGGGTGCTGGCGGGGTGTCATGAAGGTGTCCCACGCCTTGGAGAGTGTTGCCCTGCCTTTGTCGGAACTGCTGTGTGCTCCACTTTTCTCCCCTTCTCGGTTGGCCAAGGTAGCACGTACTCTGCCGCCAGCGTTGTCAGATGGAAAATTTTGGAGCAATTTTTCAACAAGAACCTTCTGGTATTGCACCATTTTGCTTGTCCTCTCCACCGGAGGAATGAGAGATGAGAAATTCTCTTTGTAGCGGGGGTCCAGAAGGGTGAACACCCAGTGTTGTCTAAAATGCGTATAACGCGTGGGTCACGGGAAAGGCAGCCTAACATAAAGTCAGCCATGTGTGCCAGAGTACCAACAGGCAAGATTTCGCTGTCCTCACCAGGAGGATGACTCTCAATATCCTCATCCTCTTCCTCCTCTTCTGCCCACCCACGCTGAAGAGATGGAACTAAAGTTCCATGGCTACCCTCTGTAGCGGAGGCAACCGTGTCTTCCTCCTCCTCCGCCTCCTCCAATTGTCGCTGAGAAGACGAAGTGAGGGTGCTCTGGCTATCACCTTGTGTAAGCTCTTCCTCCCGCATTTCCACCTCTTCCACATGCAAAGCGTCGGTTTTAATTGTGAGCAGCGAGCGTTTCAGTAGACACAGAAGTGGGATGGTTACACTGATAATAACGTTATCGCCGCTCACCATCTGTGTCGATTCCTCAAAATTGCGTAAAACCTCACAGAGGTCTGACATCCATTCCCACTCACTTCTGATTAGAGGAAGTTGAACGGAGAGGCGACGACCGTGTAACAGCTGGTACTCCACTACTGCCCTCTGCTGCTCACAAAGCCGGGCCAACATGTGGAAGGTGGAGTTCCAGAGCGTGCTCACGTCACACAGCAGCCGGTGAGCTGGCAATTGTAAGCGCTGCTGCAGCTTCAACAGGCCGGCTGAAGCTGTTGATGACTTACGGAAATGTGCACACACGCGGCGCACCTTGGTCAAGAGATCATGCAAATTGGGGTAGGTTTTTAGAAATCGCTGAACCACTAAATTAAATACATGCGCTAGGCATGGTACGTGTGTGAGCTTGCCGAGCTCCAAAGCCGCCACCAAGTTACGCCCATTATCACACACAACCATGCCTGGTTGCAGGTTGAGTGGCGAGAGCCACTGCTCGGTCTGGTGACTAATCCCCTGCAACAGCTCTGAGGCCGTGTGCTGTTTGTCCCCAAGGCAGATCAGCTTCAGCACGGCCTGTTGACGCTTCCCCACTGCAGTGCTACGCTGCTTCCAGCTACCGGCTGATGGGTGAGTGGCGCTGCGCGCAGAGAATTCGGAGGTGGAAACTGAGGAGGAGGAGCCAATAACGTAGGTGCTGGCAGAAACCCTGATGGAGGTAGGGCCCGCAATCCTCGGCGTGGGTAGCACCTGTGCCATCCCAGGGTCCGAGTCGCTCCCAGCCTCCACGACATTCACCCAGTGTGCCATCAGGGAAATGTAGCGTCCCTGGCCACAAGCACTTGTCCATGTGTCAGTCGTTAAGTGGACCTTCCCAGTAACTGCGTTGGTCAGGGCACGGGTGATGTTACGGGACACATGGTGGTGTAAGGCGGGGACAGCACACCGGGAAAAGTAGTGGCGGCTGGGGACTGCGTACCGAGGGACAGCTGCTGCCATCAGGCTGCGGAAGGACTCAGTCTCCACAAGCCTAAATGGCAGCATTTCGATGGCCAGTAATTTGGAAAGGTGTGAGGTTAGTGCTATGGCCTGTGGGTGGGTGGCTGGGTATTTTCGCTTGCGCTCAAATGCCTGGGGTAACGACATTTGGACGCTGCGCTGGGACAGGGAAGTGGATGTGGTCGCTGATGGTGCTTCAGATGGTACAGGTGCAGGGCGGGAGGTATGCGGGCCTGCGCCTTCGACAGGCGACTGGCCGGCACCGAAAACAGGGGAAGAGGAGGCAGTGGTGTGGCCTGCAGACACAGATTGGCGATCCGGGCGTTCCTCCCACTTATTACGGTGCTTGGATGCCATGTGTCGGATCATACTGGTGGTGGTGAGGTTTCTAGTGTTCATGCCTCGGCTCATTCTGGTGTGGCACAGGTTGCAAACTACAATTTTTTTGTCGTCCGCACTTTCCTTAAAAAAACGCCATACCGCGGAACACCTAGCACTTGGCAAGGGAGATTTACGCAAGGGGGTGCTCCGTGGAACATTTGCGGGCCGGTTTGGTGCGGTCCGCCTTCTTTCTGTAGCCACACCACTGCCTCTTCCAGCCTGTTGCGGTGCTGCAGATGGCTCACCCTCAGGACTGCTGTCATCGCTCGGCTCTACACCTTCCCAGGTGGGGTCAGTCACCTCATCGTCCACCAAGTCCTCCTCCACTTCCTCACTCTGATCATCCTCCTCATTTCTTGATCCCACCACATCCTCAGTCATTGACAACTGTGTATCATCCTCCTCATCAAGGTCTTGAGACAGTAATAGTGGTTGATTTGATGGCAACTGTGTCTCATCATCATCATCATCATCCACTTCCTTTGACCTTAAATGCCGTTCCCCTCTGTCATCTTCTTGTGATTGGGTACCCTCTAGAGGTTGTGAATCAGGGCACAAGATGTCATGTTCCTCTGCAAGCGTGCTTGGAGAGAGGTTCAAATTAAGGATTGGTGATGAGACAAGCTCCTCACTATATCCCAGTGTGGGATCACTTCTTTGACCAGATCCTCTATGGTGGGAGGAAGGATGATCAGGGTGAGGATTATGTTGACCAGACTCTTGGCTACTGCGAGTGGACTTGGTGGAAGACAGGGTGGTGCTTAACCGACTGGAAGCAGTATCACCTGAAATCCAACCGACCACCTGTTCGCAGTGGTCTGACCTCGAAAGTGATGTCCTGCGACGCCCTGTAAACTGAGACATGAAGCTAGGTATGGTGGATGTCTTTCTTTCTTGTGCTCTGGCACCAGGCACAGTTTCTACGCGTCCTGACCCGCGCCCTGAACTATCAGGATCACGTCCACTTCCCCGTCCCTTTTTACCCGCCTTCTTCATATTACACGGAATATGTGCTGCAAATCTGCAACTGTGCACACTAAACAGAATGTGCTGCTTATCTGCGGCTAGGCACAGTGAATGGAATATGTGACTTTGATATTTTACACTTTGCACACTAAACAGAATGTGCTGCTAATCTGCAACTTTGCACACTAAACAGAATGTGCTGCTAATCTGCGGCTAGGAACAGTGAACGGAATATGTGACTTTTTTTTTTTTTTAAAACTCTGCCCCCCAAAACAAAATATATCTGCTGCCCCCACACACAATAGTCCTAAAAAGGACTTTTGGGTCTTTGTTGTTCAAACGCACTTTTTTTCTGCCTACACTGACTTTCCCTTCCTATCCTCATCTCTCCCTGGCTAAGACTGAGCCGAACTCGCTGGTCAGGTGCTATACAGCACCCGGTCACGGGTTCTGGCCAGCCAATCAGTGTAATGCCAGCAGCCAACATGGCTGCTGGCATTACACTGATGTCAGAGCCTCCCCGCACGTTTATTGGCTGCGCAGCAGCCACGAAACGTGCGGGGAGGAGACCCGAACATGGCAGGCGAGCACATGCGGTACTTGTACGAGTACCGCCACGTGCCGAGCAGAGCGATGCTCGAGCCGAACCGAGCTTCGGCCGAGCATGCTCGCTCATCACTAGTTAAAAGCCCTCCAAGTTGATAGTAATGTCTCTTATGCAATTTGTTTGCTCCAGAATTCCACCAGTTTTATAATGTTCATACCACCGAGTCTGGTCTATTTGAAGAATATGGAAGGGAAATTCTAAAAATTATAATTGAATTAAATTGGGGACTTTAAACCTTTGAATGCTAGTGAAGTCTAACATGTTTACAATATGTTGCTTCAAACACACCTCTAGCACTCAAAATTTTCTGGAAGTGAGGTCACCATCACTGTTGATGGACTTGGCCAAAAATTGCCTTGCTGTGGGACGGTCCTCAGAGATTGAATGTTTCCTCCTATGAAAGCATTCACCCACCCTTATCCTAGATGAGAACAACTTCCTAATGACCTTCTCTCGTTGCCAGAAGAGCAATTACAGAGACCTGGAAATATCGATACCTCACCCCCACTCCTCACATACCATTAGGGATAAGGAAATTTTCACCCCAATACAAAATAAGGTCAAAACATACAGTTCTTTAGGAAGACCAGTGGAAACCTAAAATTCTACTTTTTTGTAAGGTGCCAACACTAGGGATGGACGAAAGTTGTCGCCATGTTCCCGTTGGAAATTTCATGAAAACCACATTGTTATCCCCTTTTTTTGAGGGAAAATCCACTTTAAAACCAGCAGTTAAAATTTTCACATCTTTTGCCCATTGGCCAAAATCAGCCATTTTTTTCAATGGCTAGAATGTTTCCGCCCATTGATTTATGTTATTTTTGTACTTCCACTTTAAAAACATGACATTTTCGTTGAAGGCAGACACGATAGAAGCAGCTACAGAGAGAGATAGAGGTGCTGTGCTGTTCTGCTGTGATATTTTGCAGAAATTGGGGCGGGAAAGGCTTATTGTGACTGCTATCACTATGAGCAGGGTGAAAAATAATCAATGGAGGAGCTGGAAGGACCCTTGTGTGTCCAAATATGAGGAGGAAGACGACGTACTGAGGACGAGTACTGAACCAATGCTGTCCAGTTCCCTTAAATCACCCCAATGGATCTTGGGGAATTTAATGGGGAGGGAGGGAGAAAAGGGAATGGGAAGGGAGGGAGAAAAGGGTAGTACTAGTGAGAGCAGGACAGGTCAGCTGCCTGCGCGACGTGTTGCCCCTGCTGCCAGTGCCACCATTGCTGTACCTGCAGCCACTAGTGTTATTCTTGGTGCCCATGCTGAACCTGCTGCAACCAATAATTTGCCTGCTGCTAGTGTTTCTTGTAGTACTTGGGGGGAGGGAGAAAATGATTCCAAATGTGACAGCATGGGACCTTCTGTTACATTACTTGTCACCTCCTCCAAGCAGCAGTTAGATGTCTGGAATAGAGCAGCGTCATGTAGTGATTGGTGGTGGTGGTGAAGCTGGGTTGGAAGAGACATTGATGTCCTTTTTATCAGAAACTGAGAAGGAATGGGAGACAGGGATGAGGATGGTCATCACCACCTCCACTAGCAATCAGATTGTGGCATTTGCGGAAATGCTCTAATTTCTGCAACTGCTCTAATTTCTGCTGCTGTGGAGATGAAAGGGCAGCAGGGTGCTGAGGATCAGGCTAGTGTGCCACAGACCACCGTGGACACAGTGGGAATGGGGTCAACAAGTGATGTGGGACTAGGACAGGTTCCACTTAACAGCAGTGGCAATACTCCTCCTGATTCTAGTTGCAGTGGTAAATCTGAGGCAGTAGCAGCAACATTTTACACTGTCACATAAAATGAAGGGGGAATGTGGAGGAGAAGAGGCTATTCTTCTCCACCTGTTCTCTATCCCTCTCCCCAGAAGTCATGGTTGTGGGAATATTTTTCCCTTCTGGCAGACACAGTGCAGTCATCAACAATGGTACAGTGCAAAATTTGTGACAAGTTAGTGAGAAGGGAAAAGGAGGGAACACCTTGGCACAGCCTCCCTGATAACACACATGAAACACAGACACCATGACATTTATGTCAAACATGTTGAAGCCAAACACCCATTACGAAAATCTAGCACCACTGTTACTGTACCTCCTGACTCACCAGGAAGGTGGAAATCAAAGAGGAGGAAGAGTAAAGAAACCCAGACAGACACTGGAAGTTCCATGACGAGCAAAAAAAGCTTGCCATCAACATATCTTCTTCCCCCCCCCCATAGCAGTCAAGAAACCCCCCCCCCCCCCCCCAAACCACAAAATCCTTGTTCAAATGATTCATTCACCCTCTCAGACCCCTTTTATACCATGTCATTTGGTTTTTATTTTAGGTTTGCTTTTTCATCAAGTGCCCCCCAATCCCAGTAAACCACCATCCAAAAAAAATCCTCCCCGGTTCAACTGATTCTTTCCCCACACCCCACCTACACAGGCACCCTCATGCCCCTTCTAAGCCTTTTAGAAATCCAATAATATTTGCTATGTGTTCTGCATAACTTCTATGTTCCCAGTGATTTCAATGGAATGAGCTAGGTGGAAAAGACAAATTATTCAGGAAAATGTCAATTTTTTTTGCCGATTTCAGTTTGAGGGGGACATTTTCTCCCATCCCTAGCCAACATCATGCAAACAAAAAGTTACATTTTTGATTTTACACCTTTAGACCCCATTTCTACTCAGTGTTAAATGGTAATTTGTCCCAAGTGTTAGTTTTGAGATATTTTTGATAATCTCAATGGTGAAGTCAAAATGTACTATCACTATACATATAGGGGGTCATGTATGTGTTACACCTGCCGTTGCTGCCTGGGAATCACTGTCCCACTACTACAGAGCCAACCAAGAGAAACACTGCTAAATCACTTCAGAGGGGTATAAAATAATCTCATATCAGAATATCTAGAGTACTTCAGTCAGCTAAGACATGAGTGGAGGCATACAAAAAGGAGGTGCTGTCTGGGGCACAGCTTATAAAAAAGGTACCAGAATGTAACTTAAGGCAATATACTACCTCAAGTGTTAGATACCAGCTTTACTTTTATCACTTAAATCAGGGATAGCCAACCCAGGTCCTCTAGAGCTACCACCAGTGCACATTTTTAGAGTTACCTATGCTGAAGCAGGGGTAACTCTGAAAGCTTTATCATTAGCTCGATGACTGGTTTTCTAGTATCCCCTACAGGTTTTTAACTCCGTCATAAGTGCTTCTGCACTACAATTTCTGTAGAATGCTTTTTGGTGATTGTTTTTACTACAAGAGATACTTTAATGTAATTTCTCCTTGTGTGGAAATTCCCCCCCCTTCTTAAAAACCAAAGTTTCCCCTCATTTCTTTTCATTGCATTGAAATCCCAAGTGAATTTTACCACTTATCTGTAAAAGGGCATCAGATTCCTGTGTGCAAGTCTGTGCTTGGTAGAGAGAAAGAGAAAAAGGTTTGTTAATGGCAGGCAAAGAGGAAGCTGACCTTACTGGTTAGGAATATTGGCAGTAAAATGAGAAAATGAAAAGCAGATCCGTTAAGTAACAGGCACGTCATTGCCATGAAGCTGGAAGACAATTCCAGGAGTTGGAACAATGACGGCCATGGACAAGACTAGAAACAGATAGGGTGCAGTGATTAAGAGCATTAGAAGTAATTGGCATGGTGACCACTTATGGATTTCCCTTGAGTAAAGGTGTCAAGTGCAAGGCTGGATATCAGACACCAGTTGAGCCAGTGGTCAGGAAAACTGAAGCAGTTATCCAGGAGATAAGTACAGTATCTAAACTTGTGTTACCACTTTGTCCAGAAGGTAGCAACAAATGAGATCTTCTAGAACTCATTACCATTTACTCCAGAGAAACAGGAAGCACCATCAACAGAATGATATGTGGCATAGAAATACTACCCAGTAAGACTTGTCTGGAAAGACTAAAGGGTATTGCCCTTCTGGGTTCTGGCTGGAGAGGCAGATTTCTCTAAGAACTGGCTGCTGAAAAGGTTTGTAGCAAAGGACAAAACTGCAGTGGGAACTCCCAAGAGGTGTAAAATCTGCTACAGTGTCTATATCCAAAACTGAAGAATATGACTTTGCATTTTAAAGTGTTACATGCAGTCTGCAGAAAGTAGCCGTTCCTGAATGGATCTTGTCTAGCAGGGATAACTGACAAGGGAAGTTACAGTCTAAAATACCATGCTAGTTGGAACTCTTTGCCTATACAGCAAGAAGTCGGTGTGGCCAACATTTCCAGGGCCTCAGTTTTGGATTGAATATATAAATAAAAGTTGTGGGGGGGGGGGGGGGGGGGGAGTTGAAGTGCCAGTATGACATGACCTAGTCTATGAGATGGTAAGTTAGGATTGAGGTGAGAATTTGTTGGACTCTGGAATGTTTTCTGATTTTTCAGAGCCATGGTAAAGCAAATTCATTAGAGATATAAGTTAGTTTGTAAGACTGGTTAATTTATTTATTTTCTTTAAAATAATCCTATAAGTATACAGTGCATCACAAACATACATATAAAATATATAAAAATTTTCATAAAAGCATTTCATGTTAAAATGTTTTTTTTTAAAAGTGCTAAGATATGGCCATCTGCATGTCAGCGTCTTGTGTTAACCCAGTGGTATCTGTCAACACGGGGTCCTGAAAAAGAGGATTGCTTGAATGATTTGTATTCTTTGTGCCGATGATAGTTAGACTGGTGCTGATGGTGGTGGTACCCATCACTGGAATAGTTCTTTCTGCGAGGATATTGTGACCATGTTTGAATTGTCTGGTTGTAGTCTGCACACTAGAAAGGAAGAGCCCAGTCAATACATGTATGCATCACTGATCTTTACTAACAGGGTAGTAAATGATCACTTAAGTGATTAGACCCTTCTAGGGCTTCACATGTCTGGCATCTGTGCCTGTGGATTCTGGAACCCAAAACAAGAAATACTCTACACAGTTCATACAGAAGTTGCCAACGTGAAAGACCATAGGAGTCCAAATAATTACATTTGTGTGAATATAGATACATGAACAGGAGGAGTGCTGTGGTTCCCATCTACTCCACATATAGCCACCATCATTTGGAATGAATGAGGAAGAATTCCATTTGAAAACAGAATTATTGGGATACTTTTGGCATTTTAGGGAAATTAAGTGGGACTGTTTCATCTCAATACAGTAAGTGATTTGATAATCTACTAGATGGGATAAGCTTTACATTTGCTTAGTTACATTTAGGTTTCTATATCTGGTTTTATCCTCTGTTCTCTGATTAGAGGACGTGAAGTGTCAGTACTCTTATAAAACTTATACTGTACAGCAAGACCCTATATTAGATTCAGTGTCTCTCCTATGGTGGAACTAAGCTCTACAATGATTCTATCTCAAGTAGAATATTTGGCCAGCATGTATCCTTTACTACTAAAATAGTAGATCAGGGGTTGACAATCTATCCAGCCAATTACCTGATCTTGTAAGGATCCTTGCAGGGTCTGGTGAATGGCTACTTTCCTGACCTGCAGACTATGGGGACTTGGAAAGACCACATTCTAATCTTCAGACCTCAATACCAACATGATTTTTGCAGAATGAAAATCCCCACTCTGCACAATTACATTAGTAATTTAAGATTTGATAAGTTTGGCAACTGCAATGGGGCAAGCAGGATTGTTAACAGCTATGTGCCAAGTCAGTATCTGAGCTACTGGGGGAGTAGTTTAAATTGTAGCAAACTACACACTTGAGCCAAGCTGTATCATTGTATTTATGCATCTTTATAAAGCACCACACATACCCAGAGCTTTACATAAAAACTACAAAGATACAGGACAGTGATAAGGGATTTAGGCTAAATTGCCATCAGTGCATTACTAGCAGGGGAAGAGTGCAGCAAGAGGCATACATTAGAAGACCCTGCCCCCAAAGAGCTAAATCTAATCATTGTGACAGACTGTAGGTGTGTGTGTGTGTGTGTGTGTGTGTGTGTGTGTGTGTGTGTGTGTGTGTGTGGGGGGGGGGGGGGGGGATAATAGAGTAGTTAAGGTTTAATGTTCAGCTTGCATCCTATATAATAATTCACTAGGATGTTTGTCAGAACAGACTGCGCATGATTGCACCAAGTGAGGTGATGCAAGACTGCACTGCATGGAGCAGTGGGGTTGTGGCCAATTAATCCTTTGAGTGCCAGAGGGGTACACAACACATTGCAAAGCAGTGTTGCATACCCCTCTGGCACTCAAAGGGTTCTCATTACCCAGACATTGGCCCATGTACACAGGCTCTTACACTACTCATAATAAAAGGATAACATTTCCATTCCCCATCAAGTGCAAGTATAGCCAAACATTAGTTTTTTTTTACCTGGTAGATGCTATTGGGATTGCTGACTTTAGGAATAGTCTTTGGTTCTTTGTTTGTGGACTCTTCATCAGAAGAGGTGCCTGAGTGATAGTCAGAAGTCACCGCCTTCTCCACAGCACTGCTAATTCTTTTAGAAACATTAGGGTCCTCCTTTCCCATGAAGCTTGCAATTGTGAAAGGGTCATTTGTCTCCCCGTATCTGAAGTAAAACCCAGAGTCATATAGGGCAACTTCTTAGAAAAATCAGACCTATTTACTAACTGGAGAAATTCATTATATGCCATATCAGCTGCACAGTAGGGAAAGTTAATTACCCCTGAATTAAGATGTTCTATCCCTTTAATGGCAAGTCTCCAACAAAGTGTTAACAAGTTGGAAATTAGACATTCTAGGGGTTAATATACCAAGCTAGTGGAGCCATTTTCAGTGATACAGTTTGTGCTCTATTTTAATAACTTCACTCACCTGCAGCACACTTCAAATGGATCTACCCAGATAGTCATTTCCTTTGGTAGGCCAAGATCATTGAAGTCCACATCACTTTCCAAGCAAGCTTTTTCAAATACTGAATCTATTGCCTGAAATTGGTTAATCCTTATGCATCTAAAAAAAAAAAAAAAAAAAAAAAAAAGAAAATTTACATAATTTTTTCTTATGCTCTGTTGAATCTAAATACAAGCACAACATAGGATTTTAGGTAGTTCCTCAACTTTAGTTCCTTTGACTTGAGCGCAAGTATATTAGCCTACTCAATCTAATGGACATCAAGCTAGCAACCTTGTGTTTCATTCCTTCTGTGATACAGAAGCTCCTCTATCCTCGGTCCGCTCTGACACTCTACAAGATGGTGACTGGCAAAAGGGAGCCCTGCGCTCCCCTTCTGCAGGTCACCCAGAGCCTGCACGCCCCCAGGCGAGTGCACCTAGTGTGCTGGGGGGGGGTGGGATTTCTTTATGCCCCCCCCTGCATGATTCCCTGGGGGTGCCCCCCAGATCCTACACCACTGCCTAGACCCCCTTCTCCTGATAGTGGCTGTAGAGATTTCCTGGCTCCTTTTATTTTGCAATTGGCTGGAGATACACATTTCAGAATCCCTTTATATTTGGTAGGGAAAGTCTAGTGGTTAATAGATTGTTTAAATAGGGATCAATATAGATAAGGTCCGAGAGCTAGGTGGGAGGTTTCCTGCCACACACTTTAGGTTTGTTATCTTGTGTTAATCAGGATGGGAGGTGTTTGTGGGCAGAACTAAAGTGCTGACTGCTGAAGCATTTTAGCAGGAGGATCTCTGGGATCTTTGCACCAGTAGATCCAACAGCTATAAGCACCAGCAACAGACACTACACTTTGGTGTTTACAGCACCAAGGAGCAGCACTACCTCATCTTTACATAAAGATCCGGGAGACGCCTTTTCCTTGTGTATAATTAGGTTTGCATTATTCTGCTGCTAGGGGTAGAGGGTTTTACAATTTTACATTTGTGCATGTGGTAAAACAGTTCCTGTCTGTACTTAAACCCTTAAATTAAGTTTTATGCATGTCAGTGGCCTGGTCCCTTTTCAAGGGTTAGTCTGAGAGACCAGTAGCTGAGCAGCCTCATTACAAGCTAGCAAAACAAGCTTAAAAAGGTTCGCTTGACACTTGCCCCCCCCCCCCATGTATGACCAGCTGTAGGTGAACATTTGTCACCATACCAACTTCAGTAACAAATTCTTTCAAATTCTAGATTGAACACAATTAAATTAATGTTCTGTCTAGTGGAGAGGAGACAAGACAGCAGGAAATAGTTCACACTGGAGAAGTCCTCTAGCACATCAGTGTGCATAACCCCTGGTCCCATTTCAGTAGATCAACACAGTGAAAAATCAGACCCCTCTGGAGCCCAAACTAAAAAAGTTGACATTTCAGGTTTAGTTGTACAAATGAGTGGTCTGGTTCATAGCACGTTTCCAGTGCATATGTTTTGCTTTAACTAGCAAAAGTCCAGCCTCCTTGTATACAAAGACAAGCGAATTACATTAGGCATTAAATCATCTAATACCCAAGGTCTGAAGTACACTGGGCATAACACTGAGTCACAGCACTTTCTCTCTGTGATACAGGGTCTTGAGTCCTGAAGGCAGAGAGCTTAACAAATTAAGACACATGGGTGGGTTATGCACCAAGTTATGATAAAGAGGACAGGACTTAGTCTTATCACTTCTTCAGTTCCTATGGAATTCTATAGAGCCCATGCCCCAAGATCTCAAACTGTAGAACTCTTGATGCATTGGCTCCATGGAACAAACTAGTAGTGATCTAATTGGAGGAGAAGTAATCGCTGGTTTATCACCTCTATCATGCCCTAGTGCATCTTCCAGTGGAGATTTAGTTTCCACATCTGGAAGTGGAATTGTTAGCTATAGGACGTGTGTCATGTACAAACATGGAGCAGAGAAACCATGACATTTACTCAGATAGGATGTTTAACACAGGTGCACCAGAAGATTCAGTGAAATTCTAGCATTAAGGGGTCCTAAAAAAGTAGTTAATTGTCTAAAGATTGGTATAGACCTGCCCCAGTTCATCAAAATACATTGCTAAAAATCAGTGATCTCACCTCAGTTTCATTAGTGGTGTCTTAGTCAATAAGCAAGCCCACTTTCACCATTGGAAGCTACAATTTAAGTGGGGCAAAAGAGCATAATACTGGAAAGTAGGGAGTTGTACAATATTCTGCCAAAAGACTGGTGGGAATGTGGTTATGTAGTTCTTTACCTCCAGTCACCCCTTGCTCATAATGTGTGAACAGCATACTTTAGGTCCAAGTAGTTCCCTAGACAGGTAATCTAGTGCAAGGGGAGCTCAAAACTAGTTATCAGAGTGAAAGGCATTAACTTTGGCAGATCCTTCAGAATGACAGACACTGAAATGGACTTGAAAACCAGGGGAGCTAAAACCTGTCCAGATCTAGAATACCAGTGGCATTAGAAATGGCCACACCAGATTACAGAAGAATCAGATAATACATTAGAGGCATGCAGAGAGACTGGAGTGCAAGTGGTGACCGAGGTAGGGGAAAGCATGTTTGGCAGGTATAGTAGTACATTGTACCACTAATCCAGCTTTCTGGTAAAGGACCATTCAGTCCAAGGAGTGATTATGGTGGAGTAGTTTTGAATGTTAATTATGTCAAAGTCTCCCCACCCCACACACACTCCAGAATTTTTATTTGGATACGGACTAGTAGCTCTCAAAGAGTCTCAGTACTTACCTGAATGCTTGTCCTTTGGTTGGGTTCTCAGCATACCAGTGGGTTTTATACTTTGCAAACAATATTGTGGTCAGTTTTGCTGCAAACTTCTCAATTTTCTGCTTGCTCAGCTTCTTGTGCTTTTTCACCAACATTGTGATAAATACAACAGTTGCAGCAATTTCTTCCTTCATTTTTAATTGAAGCACAGTAGATTGAACAGCTGAAACTATAGGCAAGCATTAACAGGTGGGGACACACACAAAAACCAAATAGACTTTGCAGATGAAAGGTTAACAGGAAGATGATACCAAGGGTACTCAATAGATCAGCTTGCTTGGAAGCAGGCCTGTACTGTGGTCTCATGAAAGTCAGGTGGGATATGAAGACCTGTAATTCCCCCTGGTGAAGAGATGCATTCATAGACATAATGTAAACCCAATAACTGAGTCTAGGGAGCTTTTCATGCAATGCTGGACTCATGGCAGGGTGCAAGAGACTTCATGGTTACATTTTATTGAGAGGGGTCAGTTTTCTTGCCACCCCCACACCTGATTAACCCTTCTGGGGTTGCACAGTGGGCTTTTTTTTTTTTTTACCAAGTAGGTAAGAAGGAAAAAGCTAAACACCATGAACTTCATGGAGTTTTTCCTATTGAGCAAGAGGCTCTTAAAGTAACAGTGCCTCCTAGGACAAAGGTTTGTAACAAAAAAGGGGAACAATGCTAAGTCAAATCAACTGTACCATAGGGATATATAACATTTTCTGTTATTTAAGTGAGGATTTAAACAAATAAGGCAATAGGTCCATAAAAACACTACAACTGGGAAGTTAAATTGGAGGCAGCTTAACACTTAACCATACTGCATCTTAATGTATTAGTGGCCCATATTTATAATGGCAGACTGTAGTTATTCTGGAGTAACAAACATAGGGGGATATAAAAAAAAAAAAAAAAAAAAAAAAAAAAAAAGAAATTCTGTCCCCATGCATGCTAGAGATCTCAAAACATTGGCTAGCATTCAAGGAGTAAAGATAGTTTGTTCCCTATAGTGCAAATTGTTCATTCCAGAATAACTCTGGTTTGATTTTATAACATCAGTCCTATACCATGAGCCTTCTGTATGGAAGACATACAAATTGTCCCATAGGGGACAACAAGACCTTCCTAGCATTCAGATAGTAATAAGTCAATGGGAGTGTCTTCAGGACAGTTTGTCCCAGGCTTGCTCATCAGCATAAGGCCCAGTCTCTTACTACCATCTTGCATATGCTAGATTAGCCATACCATCCCTTTATATACCTCCCTGGCACTCAAAGTGTTAAGAGAGCACATGAAAAATGTTTACTGCTTTGATACATGGGACCCATTTCAAAAGGGGTAGCTTTAATAGCAACCAAGAGTAATATAAAAGTTAACTCTTTGCTAATGTTGCATCAGAATTTTAACATCTTAAGTTACATGAAGTACTGCATGTTCCATAGAACAGGTTGTAATAAAAAGACCAGGAGAACACAGCTAGAGTGGGTGACAGGATTATGACCAGTGCACTTGCTGAAATAAGTCCATATATAATTCTGTCATTGCATACGTTTCTTTAACCCTTTAAGTGCCCGAGAGGTATGCAACATTGCAAGGCAATGAATGCATACCCCTCTGGCACTCAACAGGTTATATAGTGCTAAAGCCTAGCTCATTTACATAAATGACATCATCAAGTAGTTGCCTTGTGTCATGTGTTAAAAGCTTTAGGGAAGACTACTATTTAAGTTTAATAGTGCTTGTAATCGATGGAATGATCAGAGGGAATTTATTTAAAAATTAATTTGATGACATTTTTATAGTTTCATATGGCACAGTTTGTTTCACTTTTACTGATACCTTTGTAAGTAAAGCCCATTTTAACATAAAAGGGAATGGGAACATTCCTAACAAACCCATAACTTTTAATCAGCAGAAAAACCTAATTGCTGCCCTTGTGCTTTTAAGAATAAGTGTTCAATCAGTCCAGCAAGTCATCTCCATGGAGCTATATAGGAGTTGAGTAGTCCCCCCCCCCCCGAGACTACATGAGCCTACTTAACTATTTAAGGATCAGAAGTATGCAATATTACCTACAATACACTGCACACCCCTCTGATCCTTAACCTCTGAGTGCTAGAGATATCCACACATTTGATACCTGGCACTGAATAGATTAAAAGGCTAAAATTACTGTATGTAGGGAGAGGTCTAAGGTTCTATGGTCTTATAAGAAACTGAAATATCTTCTATGGAATGAGATCCTAGAAGAGAGAAGATGGTCTGCTAGGCACTAGGAGTGATTCGGCAGACAGTATCTGCACATAGTAAGTGGAGGTTATTAAGAGATACACATTCTCCCACATTACCAGATTTCAGAAGTGTATTGTTGATAGCCATTCAATTAATATTTCCATTCAAGTGGGTGAGGGAGGAGGGGGAACCCACCATCATAAAAGGCTTGAGAACAACCAGGCCAACTAAATAAAAGATCAGCATGTCAAACAATACACTATTTGCTCCCACTAACCTGAAAACAAGCTTCCTCTCTTTGAGTGGCAATTCACTGTTAAGGCTTTAAATAGGCAAGACTGGTCCTTAGCAGCCCCAGGCCCACAGGGTCAGAAGCAGTGCAGGAATTCAAGATATCCCTTGTTTAACCCAGCTGAATCTCAATCAAATGATTGAGACACTGATTGATTCAGATGTGTTTAACCAGGGCTACCATGAAAACCACACCTTCTGAAGTTCTTGAAGAATGGAGTTCCCTATGTCTGGTAAACACTGAAATAACAACTGTACCCTTTGTATCTAATGAAAGCTAATTTTTTATAGTTTCACAGTGGCGTAGGCCCCTTTGGGCCCATGCAGTTTCAACATATTACTGCTTAACCCTTTGAGTGCCAGAGGGGTACGCAACGAATTGCAAAGCAATGTGTTGTGTACCCCTCTGGCACTCAAAGGGTTAAACACAGATGAGTAGTCAGAAACCTAGTGCTTGTGAGTAATATTCCTTTGCTTAACAGGATGCTTATTTATGACATAAACTGCAGTATTGTACTGGTTCCTGTGAAGTTCTGTAGAATGACATTTTCCTAAGGTTTTTGCATTAAAATTAGTCTATGGTTGTCAGATTATGCCAAAACTGAATGCTTATGGAAAAAAGTGTTATGTTTAAGGGCTGCATAGAAAACACTGTAGACCACATTATAAATTACATTATGCCACATTTATTTTTCAGAAGGTTTTGGTTTTAAAGGGATGATGTGGTAACCTATGGTGACCATGTGTTCCTTTAAATAAGGGATACATTTGTAAATTGCATCCTGCAGTCAGCCCAGGAGTCAGTATAACCCTGCAGTGTGTGTGTTTGCTTTATACATGTCTCAGCCTTAAAGGGATATTTGGCAACCCTACTAATTCTTGATACATAAATAGTCAAAGTAGTTTAATGTCCTTATTATAGTGGATAGAGTGACCATAGCTGTGCAAAGGGCTAATCCATCAGGAAATAAATGCATTAAAAGACAACTATTTATTGTTAGTAAATAGCCCACGGTAATATTGTACTTCCCCAAAGCGTAAGTTAATACATCCTCCTCTAAAAAGCACACAAAATATATTCTGCAGGGCTGCATAAGAAACAGTACAATCCTACAGAATGTATTAACCATAAGCATCCTACATTAAAGGAGCAGTAAACTTTTTTTTATGAAAAAAATATATCATAGGTATTTTCCTACTGAGTAAAATAAGGGTACTACCACTGCCAAGAGATTTATATTTCCAGAGTTATTACAGTTTAAACCCATGCTTTTTTACATTAGCAGTGCCCTCTAGTGGTCAAATTCTAATTAGATTTTCTGTTAGATTCTAATGGAGTGGAAAGTCAGGAAAGTCAGAGACATACAATTCTCCATAGAATGTGATAGAAACTGCCTGTCACTTCCTGTCAGAACTATCAGGAAGTAAACACAGTAAATTCACTTCCTGATGATATGAACTGCTATAGATTTTGAATAAAACATCTGACAGCAGTGGGAGTGACCTTGTTTCATTCTGCAGGAAACGCCCTATAAAATATGTGTTTTTGTAAAAAAAAGTTTACTGCTCCTTTAAAGGGTAGGTCTGGTCTCTTCTAGGAGGAAATGCTAAATAAGAGATGCCTGAGCCTTGGATGTCACACTCATCAGGCCTGAATATATAAAATAATTTATAATTAGAATTCTTGGTTTGCTGGCAGCCATGCCCCAGGGTGACAGGAGAGTGGCTTTAGGGTTCAGTGATTTTGACAAAAGTAGGTGGAGATCCCCCTGTCAAAATCTGTATTGAGTTTCATAGGGACATTGATTTTTGCACGAGGGGCTCTTGCATGCTGCAGGATCCTGACACCCCTTTTACATTAGGCCTGTGGGAAATACAGGGAAACTTTCCATGTGTTTGTGGGGGGGGATTAATTCTTACCACTGATTTCAATGGCAATTGGAGCCTCTTATATATGTAAGTTTAATTGATTTGATATTATTTATAAACTATTTACATATATAGTTTTATGACTCCTAAATAGTCTGATACATATTTTTTATATATATTTTGCTTTCATTTTTCTGGAGTGTCTGGGTTCCCTATCTGGTTTTGATAAAGCTGCTCCACTTTAGTACATTAATTGGTTTATCATCATCTCTTTGATAGACTATATTTTCATTGAATTAACCTTTTGGACTGATTATTAGGAACAGTTTGATGATCTTTAAGCGTTTATATACACACTAGCAGAAATAGCCTGTCATTGCCTGGGGGTTAAGTCTGTTTCTGTGTGAATCTTTTTATGTGTGTGTGTGTGTGTGCTTGTTTGCAACCTGTGGCCCTCTAAGCCCCTTCTCCACCATTGACTGCTTGTTCCAGGTTAAACCCTTGATTTGGAGAATATGGGATTGAGAGAGGGGAAGGAAATGAATTCAGGGGCAGTGTGGTTCCATGCTGTTCACAATCACCTTCGAGTACACTTACATCGTATGATGAGCCAGGTATGGCTCTCAAGTTCCATCCTCGTATTCCAGAAGCAGGAAGGTTAAAGATAATGGGGTGATGGTGATGAACTACAAAGGCTAAGTGTGGATGCTTTTGAGTACACGTATGCTTGTGGATTTTTTAGGAATTGTGTGTGGTGATTGTGTAGAATGTGTGTGCAGTGTGTATGAGAGGTGTGGTGTACCTGCCCTCTCCAAAGAAGAGGTGTTCAGGTATCTTTGATGGCTCAAAATACTACCTGCCTTTATTAGAATATTTCAGAGAGGATCTGGATAGGCCTCAGAACTGCAGTAGAACTTGGACCACCAAAACTGCTGTGCTGATCCACGAGCTGTGCCAGATTCTGCCTCTCTGTGCTGCTGCTGCAGGAGCTGGCCCTGTCATATGGAAAGGGCAGATGTGAAGTCATCCCTCGCCACAGAGTTACGTCCTGTGACATTGCATCACCACATTGTCATGGTGACAAAACACTCTCCCTTGGTGTTCCTGCCTGCTCACTCTTCTGGGCACCCTCCTGCATCTTCATTCTTCTGGACATCACATCATCCACCAATTCTGCAATGGGAAAACACAGACAAACAGACAGACAATACAACAGATAAGACAGGTGAACAGTGACAGGAGCAGGTTAAGGCTTCTTCCAGCTGCAGAGGGTCTCATATGGTTACCAGCTTACTGGGCGTCGGCATTCTCTCACTAGTCATAAATACTGGGAAGCTGAGGTCCTTCAGATTCAGAGGGTGCCTCTTGGCTGTCGGTGGTCTCTGTCTGCTGTCTGGGCTTGCCGTGGTACCTCGGAGCATGGTCAGAGTGTGGCAAATAAAATATATATCATATAGACTTCTTCTACAACCGTTTCAGGTGCCTTGGGTGGCAGGTGCATGTATGACAGCGTGTCACGGTCTGCCATGGACTGGACAGACTCGCTGGTGTGGTCATCCCTCTGGTCACAGTGGACTTGAACCAAAGTTCTCATATTTTTTGGTCTTGCTTCTTGTCTTTGAGCCACTGCTGAACCTGTTTTATCAGTGTGGTTCTAGCCCTGTATACTTTGCCTTGCCTGCAGCACTAGGGGGCTGGACTGATGCTATCAAATTTCATCTGTAGCTACTTCTGTCATTCAAGGTCCACCTGAGGCAGTTTGTCAATTAGCTGCTCATAACCTGGGTGTAAAACACTGCTTTTCCCTGAGGGCTGGTTCAGTTCATTGTTCCTGTTGTTTGATTTCTAGACTGACTCTTGTTTGCTGCCTGCTCTGACCTATGGTTCCGTGCCTGACTTCTGTATTTGCCCTTGTCTGATTCTACGTATCCGGTTACTGTTCTTGCCAAGCCAGGTGCACAGATTCACAGCTCAGGTGGCTTTTTTGCTGGTCACCCTGGGTTGTGTTTATCTGCAAGGTTGAGCAACATCTTTGCACTATGGATTCCTACTAAGGTAAACTGTTACACAGTGCCAGGCATAACTGGCAGATATGACGTTGTCACAAACAACCATGATCTGTGTGTATCCAATACGATCTAGACCCTAGAGAGTCTTTGGATGTGCCCAGCATCCATTTTTTCTCACCACTTTAGCCAAGAACTAAGACCCCAGCTCCAATGGTGAATTTTCGAAGTATACACTGAACAGGATACTGGGTTTGTTGTTTGAATATGGCATTGGCCACATCTGGATGTAGCATGTTCATTGTTATATGGAGAGGTGTGCTGAACATTTAATAAGGCAGGAGAAGCCCCTTTAGCATAGGGAGAAATGTGGTATGCCTGTAGAACATGATGAGAGCTCCTTGTATGTCTAGGTTATCAGACATTGCTGTTAAAGAGTTCTTCATCACTTGAGCAAAGCACTCGAATTGTCCATTGGTGGAAGGGTGAAAGGGAACCATGTGGATTTACATTATTCTTATGTCCTATAGGAAGTTCTGGAATCAGTGAGCTGTATACTGAATACCATTGCTGGTCACAAGTTGCCTAGGAAATCCAAGTCACAAATATTTGGTTTAGTATGTAGATGGTTGCTATTGTAGTACAAGAAGGCATGGCTATACCTCTGGCTATATGGAGTGTGCTTAGATTAGCACCAGATGGGTGGTATTACATAGAAGGTTCTGCAAGGTCCCACAGTTGAATTGGAGCTGGTGGCAATGACCTTTGGATTTCAGCACAACCTGGACACAGGTATACCCCCAGCTGACAGGGCTCCTTGCTTCATAGACACTAGTCCTGGGAGTCCTTCATCAAGGATTTTGAGAGTCTTGTTTTGTTGTGTCAGAGAAATCACCAGGTGGGTTCCCCATAGAATACAGCCTCCTTGTGAGGTTATCTCCATTTCCAATGTGCATAACGTGCCAGTGTGTCAGGTAAATCTCTTGGCCAGGCAATTTGAATAAAGTGATGTACTTGAGGCAGCAAGAGGTCTTCAGTCGTAGTTCAACCTGCCACCTTCGAGATTGTCTTATGCTTCCAGCTGCTCCAGTTCCATCTCTACTTTAGCTCTAATGGTGAAAGAAACTGTGTGAGCTTTACAGAATTTCAGGATAACTCCTGGTGTTAGATGTAGGTGTTCCTGCATGCGTCTCACTTTTTTCATTGTCGGTGCAAACAGGTCTTGTTGTATGTCACCCACCAGTTTGTAGGTTTCTGTTTGTAGATTATCGCTTACAGCATTGACGTCATGTTTCCATTTCAGCATTCCATTCAATATTATCCAGGCCTATTCTAGCAAGGGTGGTCCCCCTCAGCACCCACATAAATCATTGCTTGGTGGCCTTGAATGTTGTGGGTGACTGTCACCCTAGAGTAACCCAAAGGAGTGAATACATGACCACTATAAGTTTTAAGCAGTATTGTCGTTGGCAGAAGGAGCAGTGATGACCCACAAGCAGCTTCAGGATGTAGGGTTGTCACAGATAAGGCTGACCCCATATCTAATTCCATGACTTTGGGTCTACAGTTTATCTGAAGGGCCATCTGCATCTTTTTGTTTCTGGCACCCAGGTCGACACTCAAATATGCTAGCCATTAATTTCCTTCAAACAAAGCTTCTTATTCAGGGGGTAGAGCACATACGAACATTTTGCTCCTCAAAGCAGGCTTCATAGCACTAGCCCCTCTAAAGATTTTATTTACATGTCCATGTTTTTGCAGTTAAAACAATTTTCATCCTTTAATCGACAGGATTGTGCATTATGTGTAGAAATGCTGAAGCTGTAGCCCTTTGTTTCCATCCTTAAGTCTGGTTGTGTCAAAGTTAGTTTGAATACATCTGTATCGTCAGGTCATGTGGACACCACGTATGGTTATTTGCGTATAATTGTGACACATCATTGTCTGCAAGTTGCATAGCAACAGCAATATCTAGGGCTGAGAGATTGGACAAGTCTTTTTCAGATGATAAGCTTTTCTGGATTGCTTTGTTTGCTAAGCCACATGTGAACTGATCCTGTAATGCCTGGAGTAGGTGAGATTCAAACTTGCAGATAAAGGCAAGCCTCTGTAACTCACAGTGTAAGCTTTAATTGATTACCCTTGTAATTGATTTCTAGAATAAATCTCTCTACAATCTCCAAAGATTTTGGTTGGTAATAGCTTGTTAATACTGTGACTAACTCCATAAATTGTTTTTCTGAGAGTTTGATAGGTGCTAGCAAATTTCTCAAAATGGCATAGGGGTTTCTGCCTACCACTGTCAAGAAAACAAATCCTCTTTAGCCTTAGGGATACCATTAACCAGAAAGAACTGTTCAAAATGTTCAACATAAGATGACCATTAGTGTTGAGCGAGCGTGCTCGGCCGATGCTCGGATCGGCTCGAGCATCGCTCTGCTCGGCACATGGCGGTACTCGTCGAGTACCGCCATGTGCTCGCCCGCCATGTTCGGGTGGCGGGGATCTGTGCCGGAAGAGGCACAGATCTGAAGACGCTCCGCTGGACCACCAGGGACTGGAGGTACGGGGGCATTGCGGAGATGAAGGGGGCATTGCGGAGATGAAGGGGGACATTGTGGAAGAGGGGCATAGCGGAGATGAAGGGGGACATTGTGGAAGAGGGGCATAGACTCTATGCCCCTCTTTCACAATGTCCCCCTTCATCTCCGCTATGCCCCTCTTCCACAATGTCCCCCTTCATCTCCTCTATGCCCCTCTTCCACAATGTCCCCCTTCATCTCCGCTATGCCCCTCTTCCACAATGTCCCCCTTCATCTCCTCTATGGCATAGAGGAGATGAAGGGGGACATTGTGGAAGAGGGGCATAGCGGAGATGAAGGGGGACATTGTGGAAGAGGGGCATAGCGGAGATGAAGGGGGACATTGTGGAAGAGGGGCATAGCGGAGATGAAGGGGGACATTGCGGAGATGAAGGGGGCATTCGGAGATGAAGGGGGCATAGCGGAGATGAAGGGGGGCATTGACCAGGCACCCTCCCCTCATCAGAGCAGGGGGTGCCTGGTGTAATGCTCGTGTCGCCCCATTCATTTCAATGGGGCTCGGGTGCTCGGCCGAGCACTCGAGCCTCAGGGGGTGCTCGGTCAGAGCACCCGAGCACCCGAGCATCGGGGTGCTCGCTCAACACTAATGACCATGATTCAACGTCCTCTCTGAACTCTTGTAGGGATCCAATTAAAGATGTTTTGGTAGCGGTGGTATAATATGCTCAATAACACCCCCTTCTCAGATGAATCTTACAATATAGGTAGGTCTTACAAGCAGTGGTATGAATAACTGGTGGCAAAGAGCAGCATGGTATGAAAAACTGGTGGCATAGATTGGCATGGTATTTTTAAGAAATCAAGAGATTAAGTTAGTATGTTTGCTGGCCATTATTCAACTAATGTGTTTATTTTGAAAGTGAAGTACACAAAAGAACTGATCTGTGTATGATGTCATGCCCTTTACAAAATACTTTCTCTCTTCTAGTATCAGTCTGCCTCAGTCACAGCTCACATCAGGGTTTCTGTATCTGGCACCTATCAGTCCAACTATTAACCTTATTTTTACTTTCCTCTGTGTACTCCACAGCACTGTGTAACAATGGCTTTATTTCCTTCCTTTATTTCCCTCCCAGCTGGTAGGGCCGATTATTTTTGCATATAAGCTTGCTTCACCTCCTCCACCTCAGTTATTTTGGTCCTACCAGCTGGAGGACGGGAGGCGAATAGCCTCTGTGTCAAGCTCCATTGTAAAACAAACAAGAGAGTACTATTTGCTATCCAGTGTAATTGAGAATCAGACACCCCTTCCTCCTCAAAAATCAGTGGATAGGAGGTGTTGGATGTAATGGGTGTCTTTGTTCTATGCTCTCCGGAGTTTTTCTTTGGGCAACATGTACCTGGCAGTGTCCCAGAGGCAGCATTGTGTACTTGAGGTTCAGAGAGAATGCGGGCGCTCTTGGATGACATCACACTTTAAGGCCGCATCACTGCATACACGCCTGGTCGGAGGAGGAAGGGGAAGATGGAACCCAGTGATCCTGCTTTATTCCTTCGCATAGAACGCGGCTCCTAACAGCATGCATTCCAGCAATGGAACACAGAGCTGAAAAGGACAGATGCTGTTGTAATGTAGGATATGTTTATTTTTTATATGAAACTAATAAAAGTTAGGTTTTAATGTGTTTAGTGTGCCCTGTATAGCCAGCATGTCTTCTTCAGCTAAAGGGAGTGCTTTCAAAGAGAATGTAGATCCTGGGACCCCTAAAGATAGATCTAGCATAGAAGTTAAGTCTAAGTCAAATACTTGCATGGGCTGTGACAAAAAATCTATTGTAGTAGACGGTTCCAAACTCTGTTTACAGAGTTTAAAGAAAGCAGCAGGAGCAAGACGTCATCAGTTTCAAAACTTCTTATCCTGGATGCAAATGTCCATGAAAAGCTTTTTCTGCTATGCAAGAAGCTGCAAATCTCAGGAAAAGACCCAGGAGTGATGATCCGTCAGAAGGCACATAATCTTCAAAAGGAATAGAGATGGATGAAGTGAATAGTCAGGATCCTTCAGAGTACTCATGAGAAGAAGGGGAGATTGTGGAAGGCACAGGATCTTTTACTCTCGAGAAAAAAGATAGTTTTATTAAGTATATCAGAAAATCTTTTGGGCCTTACTGAGGAACAAAAAGAGTGAAATATTATGGACACAGCTTTCTAAGACAACTAAAAGGCAGCTCCCTCCTTCCCAGTACATCACTCCATAACCAGCATTATACAAGAAGAATGGAAAAAGACAGATAGAAGATCTCTGGTAACTAAAAGATTCTCAAAGATGTACCCGTTTGAGGAAAATGATAAGACTTCCTGGATAAACCCACCAAGAGTAGATGCGGCAGTGTCCTGTCTAGCAAAATACACCACAGTCCCACTGGATTGTCATTAAAAGATCCCATGGAGAAAAAAATGGAATTCGTATTAAAGAAACAATATTTTCTAATAGGTAACAATATCAAGGTAGCTACAGCACTTGCTTCAGTATCAAGAACTATGAGAATTTGGCTGAATTCCCTAGAAGAGAAGATTGATTCTTCAGTCTCCAGACCCAAACTATTAAAAGAAATAACAGTCATAAAGGAAGCCAACAGCTTTCGTGCAATGCATCTTTAGATTCTGTAAGATTGGTGGCACAAGCCTCAGCATAATCCGTATCATCCAGGCAGGTGCTGTGGTTAAAATCATGGGATGTGGCTGTACCCTCAAAAAATAAGTTAATTTCCTTACTCTTCAAAGGTGAAATGTTATTTGGAGACCAACTTGAAGAGATGATTAAGAAAATTACAGGAGGTTGTAGTGCATTTTTACCTCAAGTAAGAAGAGCAAGATCTTTACCAATTCGTTCTACTTCATATAAATCAAGGAATTATTCCTTTCGGAGCCAGGGGAAATATCAAGGTAGACATAATGATAGCAGGAAACCACAGTCCAGCCAGAGTTCCAGGGGAGCATTTAGAAAGTATTTTCCCAAGAAAACTCAATTTTAAAAAGGAATCAGCGGATCCAGTCTCCAGAGCATGTTGGGGGTCACCTGCAAAACTTCAGAGATCGGTGGAAGACAGCAGACAGCTAGAATTCAAGAACCCCCCCCCATGAAGCAGATATTCAGAAGATCAAGCATACCGAAGTCTGGAGACTGAAGGTGACTCTGGAGAAGAAGTACAAAATAAAGGACTAGGAGAGCTATACTGCCCACATATAACAGTAAATAGATAAGGATCTTTGAATAATCAGACACTCACTTACTATATTAGCCCGGCTATAATTGTGAGTAACCGGTTATAAAGCCAGTGGGGATTTGCAATTCTGATTCTCCCCGCAACAGAACCCAATGGACTTGCATCAAATATCAGTCTCCATATAGAGAGAGATAGTTCTTGAACTTGTGACCAAACAAACAGATCAGGGGCATCCAAAAAAATATAAAATTTATTTAAAAAAATGCTAAAATGATTAATCAAATCCTCAACATGTTTCGTGGCATAACGTGCCACTTCATCAGGAGGAATGATACAATGTTGCAGAGAAATACTTCTCTGGTGAAGAGTCACCATCAGTTCAAGTTCCTTCCATTCAAATTATCCACCACACCTAGAGTGTTTACAAAAGTTCTAGCAGCGGCTCTAAAGCAACTGCGAAAGGAAGGTATTCTGATTATTCCATATCTGGACGATCTGCTCATCACTTCAAAAACAGAAGAAGCATCCAGAATTCATACTCAGGTGGTAGTTCAACACCTGACAACCCTAGGATGGCTAATCAATTCAGAAAGTAGCCAACTTTCACCAACACAGGATTTGAGACTAAACACAAGGAGCACTATGGTGACACTAGCAGAAGAATGAATTCAGAATATTATCAAATATATACTAGAATTCAAGAAGAAAGAGAAACAGACCACACAGGAACTTATGGAATTTCTGGGACTGGTGACCTCAGCTATTCAAATAGTTCTGTGGCCATGTTATCATTCCAGGAATCTACAGATACATTTCTTCAGACATTGGAATCATCAGCAGGATCTCTGTCAAAAAATTCCTCTGACACCATAAGTAAGAAAAAGGTTAGTGTGGGACAAAGAAAATAAACTTAAACAAAGGAACCCGCTAAACAGTTCATCAATGGGAGATAATAAATACAGAAGCAAGTTCATTCGGATGGGGAGGCATATGGAATTCCAAAATGATCCAGGGAAAGTGGTCATTAACAGAAATAAGACTTCATATCAACATCTTGGAAGTAAGATCAGTAAAGTACACTCTGATCTGCTTCCAGAACCTACTAAGAAAAAAGGCTGTACATGTCAGATCAGACAACATTACAACTGTACAGTACATAAAAAAAACAAGGAGGAACAAGAAATATTTCTCTAAACAGGGAGATCGCTTCAATATTTCAGTGGGAAGAGAGGAATCTACTGGCACTGTGAGAGTCACACATTTCTGGAAAACTGAACAGTCAGGCAGACTAGTTAAAAAGGGTCAAAATAGATCCAGGAAAATGGATCCTAAATGAGGAGGTATATCAACAGATCATCAACAGTTGGGGAACCCCTGTGATCTGATAGCAACCCCTCAAAACTCAAAATGCACACTATTTTTCTCAAGATGGAACAGCAGACAGGCGGTGTCACAAGATGCCCTGAAGCAGTCCTGGACATTCTCTCTGGCTTATGTTTTTCCACCTATCCCTTTAATTAGAGTGGTTCTCAGGAAAATAAAGATAGACAAGGACAGAAGTAATTCTGATTGGCCAAGAACAAATTGGTACTCCGAGATGGTAAGATTATCATGCCAGAAACCATGGCCACTACCACAAAGAAGGGATCTACTAAAACAGGGACCCCTTTTGCATCACAACCCAGATTTTTTCCACTTGACAGCATGGAGGTTGAATGGGAGCATTTAAGAATATATGACAGGATATGGAAAACCTTTAGGTGCTGGTACATAAGGAATAAAATAGTGAAACAAGATGTTTCTACAGAAACAGTCCTAGAATTCCTACAAAACAGATTTGACATGGAATTCAGTCCAGCATCCCTGATTCAAATATCAGCCTTATCTACAGTATTCACCAAACACTGGGCAGAGAAAGTTCTAGTTAAACACTTTATTAGGGCAGTGGAGAAGGCTCATCTTAGAATTAGAGAAATATTGGCAGCATGAGACTTAAACACTATTCTAAATCAGCTGATAGATTCCCATTACATCAGATTTCCATCTGTCATCTAACATGGAAAACTGTTTTTCTTACAGCCATCACCACAGCCAAAAGGGTGAATGAGCTACATGCATTGTCATGTCAAAACCCATACTTAACCATTCATCAGGACAAACTGATTCTAAGGATGAAACCTAGTTTTAGAGGGAAGGTAGTATCAGAATTTCATTTGAACCAGGAAAATAATTTACCATCCTTTCGTCACAACCCTGTAGGGGATACGGAAGTAAGATTGCACTCCCTAGATTTGATCAGGTGCATTTCTACTTACCTAGCGACAACTAGGGAATTTAGATAATCAGATTCTCTATTTTTTTAATTTCCAAGGGAAAAAGAAGGGTTCAGCAGCCTCTAGACCATTGATAGCTAGATGGATTAGACAGTGTATTACTGCTGCATACAAGGAGGTAACATTAGCTCTTCCTCTCAAAATAAAGGCTCATTCGAGCAATATCGACATCCTGGGCAGTCAACGCAAGTGCTTCACCAGCAGAAATCTGCCAAGTCGTCATTTGGACGTCTGTATCAACATTTATAAGACATTATAAGCATACCTGGGAACTCTCCGGATTTGCCCCGGAGACTCCAGTTCTGACAGAGCTTTATTGGGTCTCCGGGGCAGAGGCAGATTCCTCCGGATGTGGAGAGTTTCTATTGAAACTCTCCACATCTGCTTTTTCTCCCGTTGTGCCTCCGTCCCCAGCCTTCTGTGTGACACATTTAGCCCTCTGAGTACCAGAGTGGTACGGAATGCATTGCTTTGCAATGCATTCCGTACCACTCTGGCACTCAAAGGGTTAAATCCCCCCAACACTTGAGTTAAGCCCCGCCCCTTTTTGATGCGATTAGCGTCATTTTTGTTACCCCCTGCTGAACAGAGGACTACCCTCCGGGTAGCCCTCAACTGAAAGTTCCCAGGTATGATTATAAGCTGGATGTCAGCTCTTCAGCAGACAGCAAGTTTGGACGCCAAGTACTACAAGTAGTAATTCCTTCATGAATCATGGTAGGAGAAATGTAATTTAGGATATATTCAGATGTATATTCTTTTTTAAATGTATTAAGGTTTAAGATCTGACCCTCCCAACAAGAGACTTTGTTAGATCCCATTGTTGCACAATGCTGTGGAGAACCCAGAAGAAAGCAAGAAATTTTACTTGCCAATTTTTCCTTTTCTTCTGTGTATCTACACTGCACACCCACCCTTAACTCTTCCATTGTGTTTTAAAGACATACAGCTTGGCTAAGACAAGATAACTGAGGTGGAGGGGGTAGAGAAGTCTTATATGCAAAATTAATCGGTCTTACCAGCTGGAGGGAGGAGATAAAGCCATTGTTACACAGTGCCGTGGAGATGCAAAGAAGAAAAATGAAATATCGGTAAGTAAAATTTCATCCTTTTTTTTATATATTTTTTTTTAATTAACTGTCCCTGTCTCTGTTGCAAAAAAAAAATAAAACAAAAATAAATAAATAAATAAAGCACTCCTTGTGCAACAGCTTCTTCCTCCAGACTCCCCTAACACAGAGAACAGCCAGCTTTAAGGAACTTGGATCACAGCTGCCTGTGTCTTCTCAGTCACACAAAATGTTTGGGTATTTGAGATAATTCTCCTTTGCTCCTTTCTCACACCTCTGAGTCCCCTAATGCAGAGATAACAGGCTGTCTCAGTCAACCTTTTGGCGCAAAACTCCTTCACACTCCCCCAGATTCCCATATCACAAAGAACAAATTTCTTGCCCACAAGACTTCCTGCACTATGCTCTATCATTGTTTTATTTGCCTATCCTAACTAGCTTAAATTGTCCTGTTTTCTCTGTCTCTCACAAATACAGAATATACAGAGGGAACCTGACAGCTTACACCCCTTTTATATTATCCATGCAGGAAAAGAAAGGAAAATTGCGCCATGGTAGTGAAATTAAAGGGATAGTAATGTTTCATAATAAAAGCAGCTTCAATGAATCATCATAGTATTTGGACTTTGGAGAGTGTTATTTCAATTCTGTCAGAGTTGTAGTTCCAGAGTAATTCAATGACAAAGTGTCCCCCTCCCACCCCTTTTACTGATGTAACACTGCTCAGCCAGAGCAGAAGGGAGGTGTCCAGGTAGATTGCAGAGAGGGACAATCTTCAATTAAGATAAGGGAAAAACCTGAAAAACTTGTCAAGTGGGGCAGGGCTTTCATTGTTCTCACAGAAAGAAGCTTGTCCCCTGCTGTTATCTGTCTGGTCTATGGACTGCATTCCACATCTGAGAAGAGGTGGCTTACACTAGGTAAAAGGGGCGGGAGGGGAAACTTTGCTTGTGAATATCTCTCAAACCATAAAGGTTTGAGAGATGAGACTTAAATCGTTCTTCATGTTTTTTTAATGCCTACAAAATAAAATAAAGATAAGATGAAGTATTACTATCCCTTTAAGTCTTGCCAATGATTTCAGTGCAAAGAGCTAGGCAGGAAAAAGAGTAGAATTGGAACTTTTCACAAAAAAATTTCCCACCTGGCGGGAAATTTTTTGCTTTACTTTTTCCTCTTTTAAGGTGAAAATTTGTGCTCATACCTATTTATTACAATACAGTAACAAATAAATCATTGTTCTTTTACTGATATTTGGAGTTTGTGGATATTACTGTAATGGGATTACTTCTCATTATTAAACTTGTATAGCAGTTCATGAGATAGTTAACGTATAACATTGCTGGGTTTGTGGTTCTACACCACTCATACATCCACTAAACAACTGCAAGGAGAGACATTTAGGTTATCTTTATTTCTTATGGCACTAGTTTGTCCCGAAATTGTACCACTTTGTTTTTATACATATGGTCCATAGATTTTTAGCCTTAAAGGGATAGTAATACCTAATTTAAAGTTTATTTATTATTATAGGCATTAAAAAATATTAAGTACTATGTAAGTCTTATCTCTCAAACCTTTATGGCTTCAGAGATATTCAGAACTAAAGTTCCCTCTTCCTGGATGTTTTAGTCAAGTCTGCCATCTAGCTGATAGGCTTGGATTCTGGTCCACAGACTGGCTAGTGGCTCTTCAACAGAGCCGAGATCACGATCTTTAAAAAGAACTACCTCATTCCAGGCACACTTTGTAAACAGATCCAGTGAAGTAGTGATTTTTAAAGATCATGATCTTGGTTCTGCTAAAGAGCCGCCAGCTGGTCTGCGGGCCAGAATCCAAATCTGTCAGCTAGAGCACTGACATCACAGAGGGGTGGAACTTTCATTCAGAATATCTTTTAAACCATAAAGGTTTGAGAGATAAGACCTACATGGTTCTTAATATTTTTAAAGCCTATAATAATAAACTTTAAACTAGATATCACTATCCCTTTAACACTTTTCCTGTTTCTAATGCATAATAACTATGTCTGTTACTAATGCTATTACATCTGCTTGTCAAAATGTGATAGAAATGTGGGTTATATGCACTAAGTGTCATAAGTCCTTTGTGTGGAGATAACCTTAAGAATTCTTAGAATAAGCTGCCTCCTGTAACATTTTGCTTAATTTCTGTCATAGTAACATCAAGTCCAGCCCATATCAAATCACCCTTTGTGATCCAGAGGAAGCAGGACAAAAAAAGCCCATTGAAGCCACTTCCAATTATACCCCACTTGGGTAACAAAAATTACTTTCAGACTGCAAATGGCAGTTCCCTGGATAAACAATCTATCTGCATTGAAGCCATCTGTGATAATTCTGTATATTGTTCTGTGCTACATATGTATTTATTGCATTTTTCAAAATGGTTACAGTATCTGGAAGCACACCATGCTAAGGTAAAGAATTCCAAAGCTTTACTGCCTTTACTGTAAAAAAAATATCCCTGTCTTTGTCTTATTTCAAAAGCATCTTTCCTCTAGTCTTAAAGGGATAGTAATACTTCGTTTTAACTTTATTTTATTTTGTTGGCATTAAAAAAACATAAAGAATGATATAAGTCTTATCTTTCAAACCTTTATGGTTTAAGAGATATTCACAAGCAAAGTTTCCCCCTCCCGCCCCTTTTACCTAGTGTAAGCCATCTCTTCTGCATGTGGAATGCAGTCCATAGACCAGGCAGATAACAGCAGGGGACAAGCTTCTTTCTATGAAAACAATGGAATCCCTTCCCCCCTTGACAAGCTTTTCAGGTTTTCCCCTTATCTTAATTGAAGATTCTCCCTCTCTGCAGTCTACCTGGGCACCTCCCTTCTGCTCTGGCTGAACAGTGTTACATCAGCAAAAGGGGCGGGGGGGATACTTTATCATTGAATTACTCTTGAACTACAACTCTGACAGGAATGAAATAACACTACCCATGGCCCAAATACTAGGATGATTAATTAGAGCTGCTTTTATTATGAAACATTACTATCCCTTTAATGATGATCAATCGTTCTTGGCTCAAATCTTTGAGTAACTGGTTAATTGGATAGTTCTTTGTATTGACCTTGAATATTTTTGTTAATGGTAATCATATCACCTCTTTGATGTCTCTTCTCTAATGTAAACAAACCCAGTTTGGCTAGTCTCTCCTTATATCTCAGATCATCCAGTCCCTTTATCAGTTTTGTTACACATCTGCACTTTTTCCAGTTCAGTTAAGTCTTTCAGTACTGGTGTCCAAACCTGCACTCCATATTCTAGATGAGGACTTACCAAGAATTTACATCAAGTTAGAATTATATTTGCATCCTGTGCATCAATGCCTATTTATGCGGGATAGTACCCTATTTACTCTTGCAGCAGCTTAGTGACTGCACACTGCTGTGAAGCCTATAGTCTACAAGTACTCCTAAATCTTTCTGTAATGAGGATTCAGTATATAGATTACTAATTCATCACATGTTCCTGAGGAAGGCGGAAGACTCCTCTGAAAAGCATTGAATTTAAGTGAAACATATGAACACACAGACCTTGGAGCTTGCTCTTACAGCAATGGAGATAGCACCTAAGGATATCTGGTTATTAGACGAATATCTTAGAGCTTGGACGGACGTCATCCAGACTGCTGAACACAGGAGCATGGAACTCTGAGTCGAAGACATGGTGAAACAACCGGGAGCTGGTAACTACTGTGAAGAGTCTTGTTCAAACATTATGCACTGTATTTGTCCCCAAATATTGACATCAGAGACTACCTGTGTTCCATATTATTTTTCTATTTTTGACTTATTGATGCATTTATTTAGCTGTATAAACACATATACTATATTTTGTTTTTATTGTTTTTTTTTTAATTCACATTTTATATGTACTGTATATGCAGACTGTTGTGGGGCAAATAATGTATGATATGTATCCCACTGATCAAGCACTATATGCTTTTGGAGAGACTGTCCATTTGTTGCTGATACACTGTCTCTGCATTCCACGTTTTGCATACTTGTTTACTCTGCACACTCCAAGCTAGGCACAGCTGTTCTTGTGCTGTGACCATGATTTCGTAGTCAGTTTTCTCCATGTTGTGACCTGCAGTCTTTGATACCACCTATATTTATGTTTATCGCAAGTGGAAACCTTCATATCGGTGCCTGTCTTTAAAGGGATAGTAATGTTTCATAATCAAAACAACTCCAATTAATCTTCATAGTATTTGGGCCATGGAGAGTGTTATTTCAGTACTGTCAGAGTTGTAATTCTAGAGCAATTGAATAACAAAGTATCTCACACCTGCCCTTTTTACTGATGTAACACTGCTCAGCTCAGAGCAGCAGGGTGGTATCCAAGTGGATTGCAGAGAGGGACAATCTGCAATTAACATAAGGGAAACACTTGAAAAACCTGTCAATGGGGGCAGGGCTTTCATTGTTCTCACAGTAAGACGATTGTCCATTGCTGTGAGCTGTCTGGTCTGTGGACCAGATTCCACATCTGAGGGGAGGTGGCTTACACTAGGTAAAAGGGGTGGGAGGTGGAAACTATCATTCAATTACTCTTGAACTACAACTCTGACAGTATTGAAATAACACTCTCTATGGCTCAGATATTATGGATTAATTGAAGCTGCTGTTTTTGTGAAACATTACTATCCCTTTAAGTGAGACCTATGTACAATTTTTGCTACAAGTCTTTTATGCTCTATAACATATTTAATAAAATAATACTACACTTACAGCAATTTTGTTGCGCTGCCCCCCACCCTCTAATGAGGATTCCCCCAGTTGTTTACATTTTAGTTTATATGTAGTATGCATGTTTCTGTAGCTCAAATGTATAACCTTCCATTTATCTACATTAAACCTCATCTGCCACTCTCTGCCCATTCACTGTTTTGTCTAACTCCTTCAGCAGACAAAAAACATCCAGCCCTGCATGTATTTTCTTAAACAGCTTTCTGTCATCAGCAAAAATTGAGACTCTACTTTCAATTCCCACTTCTAGATCATTAATAAACAAATTAAAAAGCAGTGGGCCCAGGACTGAACCCTGTGGTACTAGGGGTGGGTGAGAAATTTTGCATCCAACCAAAATCGGTGAATAATGGCACTTTGCTCTTGAAGAATAATTTCCCGCAAAAAGTGCAATTTTTGCACTTTTTTTGCCTAGTTCATTCCATTGAAATCAATGGGACCATTGAATTTACACACAACACACAGCAAATGTTATTTTATTTCACAAAGGCATAGTATAAAATGGTATGAGGGAGTCTTTGTTGGTGGAGTGTGGGGAAAGAATCAACTGAACAGGGAATGGTTTTTGGGGGGTAATTTATTTGGATTGGGGGAACAGTTATTAAAAAAATATAAAACTAAATACAATAAAAGGAACCATAAGACATGGTATAAAAGGGGTCTAAGGAGGGTGCCTGTGTTGGTGGGTAGAGTCTGGGGAAAAAATCAGTTGAACAGGAAATTTGATTTGAGGTGGTTTGCTGACTGATATTGGGGGGACACTTAATAAAAAAAAATAGATTAAGAAATTTGTACACAGCGTGACAGAGACAGGAACCCCTTGACATAAACTGCGACTGGGGTAGACTGATACTTGACAGGTAGAGGATGATTTTTGTTAGAAACAAGTCCCCAAACATTTACATTTTTTTGTAGGCCTCCTTCTTTTAATAAAAAAAAAAAAAAAAGTCTGAGAAAAAATAAGTGTGCTAATGCCAGCAGGTAATGTGGTATTGGCCAGTGGCCACTATCAAATGCCCTGATAAAATTGCGGAATTTGCAACTGCTGTTATTTAAACAGCAGGGTGATTAGGCAGCTCAAAGGAAATGGGATCACCAACAGCAGTGATATGAGTGATGATTATCATGGGCAACTGCAATGTGCACAGTGTGTGGTAAATAAGCAAAGAAGTGGGAACATTGAGCATAACTAGACTCATAAAAACTTAGTCTAACTGTAACCCGCCTCCAAAATCATGGGTGTGTTGAGAGTAGAAATGTTTCCCTTGAGAGCAGGAACTGTGCCTTTCACATTGGCAACTGCAATGTACACAGTGTGTGTGGTAAATAAGGGAAGGACTGGGAACAACTGATACATCTGCACAGACATCAAACATCCAGCACAACTCTATCCAAACACAATGACACTTATGGTCACCAATGTGAAATCCCCCCACCAGAAACCATATACTGCTGCTCTTCCTCCTCACTAGTATTACTATGACAAGTTGACAACCCCCTCCTAACACACTGTACAAACTGCTGCACATTATTAGTAGTAGTACTAGGGCTGTACTGCTTAGAGATGGCAAGCGTGACTTGGGGTCCCCTGCTGCCACACTTTGCATCATCTCCTCCTCCCCCCACCTGAGAATTACATGACACATTGGCAGCAGGGGCAGCACTGGTGGTGGCAGGTCCAGCACTGAGTGCAGCAGGGGCAGCACTGGCAGCAGTTCTTTATAGTTTTTAAATGATGCAACTGACTTAAAGGGATAGTAAACCTTGAAAATAAGTTTATTTTATATTCTAGCCCTTAAAAAACATGAAAAATTATATAAGTCTTATCTCCCAAACCTTTATGGTTTGGGAGATATTCAAAAGTAAAATAAAGTAAAGTTTCCTTTTCCTGGCTGTTTTAGCCAAGTCTGCCATCTAGTGGACAGATTTGGAATTCGGTCCACAGATCAACCGGCAGTTCATTAGCAGTGCCGAGATCACGATCTTTAAAAATAACTACTTAATTGGAACTGTCTACAAAGTGTGCCTGGCTTGCAAGTACACTTTGTAGACCATTCCAATTAAGAAATTATTTTTTAAGATTGTGATCTTGGCACTTCTGGAGAGCCGCAGCTGGTCCCGGGACCAGATTCCAAATCTGAGAGTTAGAACAGTGACGTCCGTCAGGGGGAAACTTTGCTTCTGAATATCTCCCAAACCATAAAGGTTTGGGAGGTAAGACATATCATTTTTCATTTTTTTAAGGGCTACAATATAAAATAAACTTATTTTCAAGGTTTACTATCCCTTTAAACATTTTAAAAGCCTGCTTCTTATTTCTCCTTTCCCTTGCAAACCTCATTATTAAGCCACACTGGTCTCAATTTACTCCTCTTGTGCTTATTTCACAATGGTATATAATAGGATTTTAGTCTTACCTGTTAAATCCTTTTCACTTAGTCCATACAGGTCACTGGTACAATGGGAGGCGATCTGCCCCTTTAAGTAGGCAGGAACATTCATTCAAATGTATGCAGGGGGTGGAGCCTCCCCTCCCCCTTAAGCTGCCTTCAGGCCAGAGCCAAGCTAGATTGATTTGAGACACTAAACTGACCAGAGGTAAGAAGGAAAAGGAAGACTCCTGTGAGCATGCCCCGAAGGTCTCCCACTGAATGCCACAGCAGAACCAAGCATGGTCCCTTGACAGGGTGGGAGACCAGTGACCTGTATGGACTAAGTGAGAAGGATTTAACAGGTAAGACTAAAATCCTATTTTCACTGTCGTCCAATACAAGTCACTGGTACAATGGGATGTACAAACATTGAGCTTTCCCTGAGGCGGGAAGTAAGGCAAGGACCAGGCGCAAGGCCTAAAGTCACCAGAACTGCTATGAACCAATTAATCATAGAGCCCAAGAACAGAAGTGTCAACGGACACCAACCAGGGGGAAAAACAAACCCCCGAACTAACACAGCACACAGAACAAGAGCCAACAGGGCTCAACAGCAAAGGAGCACTAAGAACCACAGAGTAGAAGGTCCTAAACAGGCAAGACTGCCTCCAGGACCTTCCTCCCAAAGCTGGCATCAGCCGAGGTCAGTACATCAACACGATAGTGCTTTGAAAATGTGTGCACAGAAGACCAAGTGGCCGCTCTGCACAGTTGATCAGCAGACGCCTGATTCTTGTAGTCCCAAGAGGCCCCAATTGATCTGGTGAAATGAGCAGTAACCCTGAAGGGAACGTGCTTATTCCGCAGTTTGTAGGCTTCACGAATGGTAGATTTTATCCAAGAGGCAATAGTCACCTTTGATGCTGGTATCCCTGCCCTAGGCCCCTCAGGAATGACGAACAGGGCATCAGATTTCCTGATAGACTCAGTGCGATGAACATAAAATTTAAGACAACGCACAACATCCAACAAATGGAGATCTCTTTCCTTGTCAGAGGAAGGGTTAGGACAGAAGGAGGGCACCACAATCTCCTGATTGATGTGAAATTCGGAGACAACCTTGGGTAAAAATTCCTTGGAAGTGCGAAGCACTGCCTTATCCTTGTGGAACACCAAGTAAGGAGGTTTACAAGACAGAGCTTGTAACTCTGCTACCTGGCGAACCGAGACAATGGCCAAAAGAAAGGCCATTTTCCAAGTCAAGAGACGTAAAGGAATAGAAGCCAAGGACTCAAATGGGGGTCTCTGGAGAACCCCCAGCACCAAATTGAGGTCCCACTGGGGAGCAGGACTCTTGAAGGCAGGACGAACGTGAGCCACACCTTGGAAGAAAACTTTAACATCAGGAAGAATAGCAATCCGTTCCTGGAAAAATACAGACAGAGCCGAAGTCTGAACCTTGAGAGAACTCAGGCTGAGTCCTTTCTCAACCCCATCCTGCAAAAAGGCCAGGATCGTGGGAAGATGGAAATAAAGTGATAGATCCTTATCAGTACACCATGCCACAAAAGTTGACCATATGCGATGATAGATCTTGGAAGACACAGGTTTGCGAGCTCTAAGCATCGTGGACACCACTGAAGAGGAAAACCCTTTCTTCTTTAAAATTGAGGATTCAACCTCCAAGCCATCAAATGGAGATGCTGAACATCCTCCTTCCACAGATATCCTTGAAGAAGTAGATCCGGTCGGGCAGGAAGCGGAAAGGGATCCGCCACAGACATGGCTAGCAGTTCCGGATACCAGGACTGACGAGGCCAATTTGGAGTGATGAGGATGACAGGACGACGCTCCGTCTTCAGCTTCTGGATGACTCTGATCAACAGAGGGAGAGGAGGGAAGATGTATGCCAGAGGGAACTCCCAAGGGATCGACAAAGCATCCACTGCTAGAGCAAGAGGGTCCCTCCACCGAGAGCAAAACACTGGCACCTTCCTGTTGTGTCTGGTAGCCATCAGATCCACTACAGGTAACCCCCACATCTGGGTTAGAAGGTGAAACACCTCTGGATGAAGCGCCCATTCCCCGCTGTCGACTGTGTGACGACTGAGAAAGTCCGCCATGACGTTGTCTACACCTGGAATGTGTACTGCTGAGATGACGGGCATGTGAGCTTCTGCCCAGGATAAAATGGCCTTGACGTCTAACCAGGCGGTGAGACTTTTTGTGCCACCTTGTCTGTTGATGTAGGCCACTGCAGTGGCATTGTCGGACTCCACTCTGACTGGACAACCTTCCAGCTGAGACTCCCAGTGCCTGAGGGCAAGAAAGATGGCACGAAGTTCCAGAACATTGATGGAGAGAAGAGATTCTTCCAGTCCCCATTTCCTCTGAGCACTGAAACGACCCAACACTGCCCCCCAACCCCAGAGGCTGGCGTCCGTCATGACTGTGGTCCAATAGGGAACCCGAAAGGATCTCCCTTTCAGGAGATGAGACAGGTCCAACCACCATTCCAGGCTCAACTCGACATGAGGAGGCAGAGAGACTGACAGATTCTGATGATCTGGATGATTCTTGCACATCTGGATGACAAATCTCTGAAGTTCCCTGGTGTGTGCCATAGCAAATGGCACTGCTTCTATTGTGGAAATTAACTTCCCCACCAGAGAAGTCAACTTCGGCACTGGAACCCTGTCGAGCTCCAGGATCTTGGATACACGGAGAGCAATCTGATGAGCCACTTCCTCCGGTAAAAACACCATGCACTGCTGAGTGTCGAACAGGAGACCCAAGAAGAGGATCTGTTGAGATGGAACCAAGTCTGACTTGTCCAGATTCACAATCCAGCCGTGGCGAGTGAGTGTCTATATGTACAACTGCATCTGCTGGTGGAGAATCTCTGCAGATGAAGCTTTCAGGAGCAGATCGTCCATGTAGGGAGTCACCCTGACACCATCTCGATGAAGCACAGCTATCAAAGATCCCAATACTCTCTGAAAGACCTGAGGGGCTGAAGTCAGTCCAAAGGGAAGAGCTGAATACTGAAAGTGGCCTTTGTGACAGGCAAACCTGAGATACCGTCTGCTCTCTGGATGAATAGGGATGTGAAGATATGCATCCTGAAGGTCCAGGGAGGCAAGGAACTCCCCTGGAGACATTGCGGCTATCACAGAACGCAGGGATTCCTGACGAAAGTGGGAACTCACAACAAAGGAATTGAGATCCTTGAGATCCAGGATAGGACGAGCACCTCCATCCTTTTTGGCCACAACGAACAGGTTGGAATAGAATCCTGAACCTGTGTCCTCTGATGGAACCAGTTCCAGGACCTCTTTGTCCAAAAGATCCTGAATAGCGTCGTCGAACAGACGTCTTTTTGTAGGCTCTTGAGAAGGACGAGTAAAATGGAATCGAAAAGGAGGAAGGGAAGAGAAAGGGATCCTGTATCCCTCCGATACCACCTGCATAACCCATGGGTCCGTCACAGACTCCTCCCAGATCTGGCAAAAGATGTGGAGACGTCCACCTACAGCCGGATGCGGACCCGGGTTCGGTGAGTCATGCCGAAGCAGTCTTGGAGGTCTTGGCCTTAGGGGCAAGTTTGGGCTTCCAGGACTGTTTGGGCTTGGAGGAGGAGCGCGTAGAAGACAGACCTGTCTGGGACGTGGAGCGTGTCTCAGTTTGGAAGGAACGAAAGGATCGATTGCGTTTGGCTGGAAACTTCTTCTTGAAGACTGATGGTAGAAGAGTACTTTTACCACCAGTAGCCTCACTAATCATCTCCTTAAGTTCAGATCCAAACAGTGAGGTCCCTTGAAAGGGTAAAGAAAGCAAAGCTTTCTTAGAAGCAGTGTCAGCAGACCAAATTTTCAGCCAAAGAGCATGTCTAGCCACCACAGAGGAAGTGGAGGCCCTCGCCATCATGCGCACAGCATCAAAAGCAGCGTCAGAAACATAATTTTGAGCTTCTGATATGTTAGCAAGAAGCTGTAGTTGCTCAGACACTGGCGCATCCTGGCGAACCGCCTCAGTAAGCTGTTCAGTCCAGGTCACAATAGCCCGGTTAACGCATGCCACTGCAAAGGTGGGACGCATGGCAGTGCCAATAGAGGCAAAAATAGATTTAAGACAAAGTTCTAACTTTTTGTCCGTCCAATCTTGCAGGGCAGAGGCATCAGATACAGCTAAAGCAGTAGATTTGTATAACCTAGAAATAGGAGCATCCACTTTGGGAGGATGAACCCATTTTGCCAGTTCAGCCTCAGGAAAAGGATAAAGCTTAGCAAACTTTTTGGACACAGAAGAGGATTTTTCAGGATTCCTCCATGCATCAGAGACTAAGCGAGCAAGAGTAGGGTTATTAGGAAAACAAACCACAGCCTTAGACGGTTTTTGGAAAATGTCAGTTGGATCATGAGTAGATTCCTGAGTCAGAGGAAGGTTGAGCGTGGTTAGCACAGCTCTAATCAAACCCTCAGCAGAAACTTCAGGGTCACATTCATAAGGGTCACCAATGGACCTGGCAGGTTCAATAACAGTGCCTTCCTCAGCATCAGAATCCTGTAAAAGTTCTTCCTCAGAAGAATTAGACATATCAGGAGCCCCCTGTGGCTTAGGCAGGGAGGTCCTGATTGAGGAGGGGGTCTGCCAGACCCGAAGAGCCCCCTGAACCTGAGAGGGAAAGAGTTGGAGAGTGGATCTGAGATCCCTAGTGGCAGCTTTAAACTCTTTCACCCAAGTTGGCTCAATAGCGTGACTGGGAAGCCCAGGGTTGCTATCATGACTTTCTGCACATTTTGGGCATAAATTACCTGAAAATTCTCTAGGCAGCCCAGAGTGACAAGAGGAGCAAAACGCAATGGGGGAAATAGATACCCCAGCCTCTTTAGTCTTGGGTCTAGCCCCTGACTCCAGTGGAGTAGAAATGCTCACAGCGTCAGATATACTCTACTAAAAAGAATCACCCAATAGAAGTGTGAAAGATTAAAGTTTCACCCCAGAAATGTCTAAAATCGAACTTATCTGGCCAGCGAAGGGTTAGTCTGCTGAGGAGAGAGAAGACTCGGTCCCTGCGTAGTATACTCGCTGAGAATAACACCACAAAATGGCTGCCGCGACAGTAGCCAATCAGAAAACGAGCGCGAAACAGGCGCTCATGGGAAACGTAGTTTTTCTCAGAAGTACCCCAAAACAGTGCCCGAAGCCACCCCAGACTTCCCACACACCGACTCTAGCTACTGGATGATAGAGCAGGGGAAGACCAACAAAATGAGCCCTCTCTGAAGTTGCTGTGACAAGCGGTTCCAGCGATCTGTCCCACACTGTGTAAACCCATAGAGAGTAAAGGAGCAATGTCGTCTATGCGAGGAAAAGCGCGCTTAAAGGTGCGGAACATGAATTATTATTAAAATATTTCTGAGAGAAAAAGTTTACCAAACATACTCCAAACACATGAAAAACATGAGAAAACAATAACCCAAAGCTCCAAAACCCAGGGAATACCACAGACATTGCATAAATACAGGCAATATATAGAAAAACACCCTATGAGTGCTGGAGTGCATAATGAGAACTCCCAAATACAAGCCCAAAGAAGGGACACTGTGGGGACAAGTGGACCTTCAGCACTCAAAGGGTGGCTCACCTTTCTGCAGGACTTCTGTCTTAGGTAACCATGTTAAAGAGGGAATTTACCAGAGGAAAATTCCCTAACAGGGAAGCTACTTGACTCAAGTTGTTCCCTCTTCAGGGCATAAGGTCCACCAGAAAATCCCTGGAAGCTGCACTAGCCACTTTGGAGAGGGCAATTCACAGCCATGGTCACCCGCCTAATGGTGGTATTCCATATTTGAAGAAAAACAATAAAAAACTAAAGTTGAATGAGAGATGTTCTCCACCTGGTGTGCACAGCACACAGGAACAAATCAATCTGGCTTGGCTCTGGCCTGAAGGCAGCTTAAGAGGGAGGGGAGGCTCCACCCCCTGCATACATTTGAATGAATGTTCCTGCCTACTTAAAGGGGCGGATCGCCTCCCATTGTACCAGTGACCTGTATTGGACGACAGTGAAATTGCATTTTAAACAGATTCCATGATTCTTGTGCACTTTTCTCTTTGGAGATCATATCCCACTGAATAACCTTTAAAACTGCTTTTAGGTCTGTAAAATTAGCCTTTTTAAAATTGATTACCATGATAAAATATATCCAATTCTGCTATTTTAGAGTGAACATGGAAAATGTCCTTTTTGAATATGCTTGTGTTTAATGAGACCACTTCACATGAGACTTTAGCATATGGTGTTGGCATAAATGTTAGCTACACATCAACATAAACATAATCATATAAGTCTACAGGCTAATGTGAAAGTACTTCATAGCAGTATAATGTGAAACTACACTATAGCAGTGTTTTTCAAACTATTCATTTTCCATAGAGTTGTATTGTCAATTTTCTGCATGGCAGTATATTTCAAACTATTTCACAGAATCTCTCATCAGACTGAAATGGTGCAGTTTCATATTAAAGTGCTGTTGAGTAGTTGAACATTAATGTAGTTTTCAGCCTCGCTTCAAACTTATACACTATAGTGTGTAATACACAATATGTATGCCAGCATCATACGATAATGGCCGATTATCTATAATCTTCTCTAAATACATAATTTTTAGCACATATTGTGAGGTGAGGCAGATTTCTTGCAACAGATTTTACATCAAATTTGGACTTTTGTAAATCTCTCCCACGTACACCAGGACACACATATATACTGGAATTACTTTAGCCAGTCATTATCTTTTTTGGTCACATTTACTGCCTAAAACACTGTAAGTATTGATGCTAAATTTGCTAAACACTTGAATAAACATATGTAAATATAATTCAGTATAGAGAGTCTAACCCACAGTTTTATTCACTGGTTGTATCAAATGATCACTTTCTATATGATCCTATTACCAAAGAACAGTAAGCAAATCGATAACAAAACATTTCATATTTTTTGCATTGAAAAGTAATGTGCTTAAGTCCTTTATTCAAAGGGGTAAAAGACCCGTTTAAAGTAATAGGAATCTACACTTCAACTCTGTAGTAAAGCTGGTTTGCTTCAGAATTGCTCCTCTTTAGCTTGATAAATAAGGTCCAATTTCTATAATTCTGTATTACATAGACAGATTGATGTTTGCCTGGAAACTTGTCTTAAATCGATAGTAATGTTTCACAATAAAAGCAGCTCCAATTAATCTTCATAGTATTTGGGCCATGGAGAGTGTAATTTCAATATTGTCAGAATAGTAGTTCAAGAGTAATTGAATGATAAATTATCCCCCCTCCTGCCCCTTTTACTGATGTAATACTGCTCACCTCAAAACAGCAAGACTGTCAGGGTGGATCGCAGAGAGGGACAATCTTCAGTGAGCATAAGGAAAAACCTGTCAAGGGGGCAGGGTTTTCCTTATGCTCACAGTGAGAAGATTGTCCCTTGCTGTGAGCTGTCTGGTCCCTGGACCAGATTCCACATCTGAGGTGAGGTGGCTTACACTAGGTAAAAGGGGGGGAGGAGGATACTTTATCATTCAATTACTCTTGAATTACAACTCTGACAGTATTGAAATAACACTCTCCATGGCCCAAATACTATGAAGATTAATTGGAACTGCAGGTTTTGTGAAACATTACTATACTTTAAGGAAAAAATAAATGTGATGGCAGTGGAACACATATTTTATTAAACATTTTTTTATCAAGTCATAATGCTTTGTTACTTGAGATGCTACAATAAATGTTGGCCAAACATGAAACAATTGCTACCTCACTCGCCTTACTGTGCACCTTATTAAAAACTCAACTTATTATTATTATTATATATAAATTTCAACTCCAAAAGCTTATCAAACTGATTTTCACAAATTCCTTAGCTTGTAGTCCAGATGTCTGTAAGATAAAAACAATTATACATTAATACAGAACAGATCTATTCATTCTAGGGCAATATTACATTATAATGCCTTCATATGGTAGACCCAGATGATCATAGTTAACAGTACTTATGTTGCTCAAAAGAAGAGTAATATATTTACAATTAATCTTGGCTGTCAAAATAACTCTGATCATATATGTTCTGATTAGATGGCTAGACCTAGTTGTAAATCGTTTAATTAAATATATAACTATCTTTACCTTTGAGTGCCAGAGGAGTGTCCAACACATTGCAAATCAGTGTTGGACACCCCCCAGAACTCTGTTAACATTCACTGATTTGAAACAGAAAGGTGCTTTAAATAGGTTAAAAAAAATCTTTATAATAATTTGCTAGGATGTTTGTCAGAAGACTGCATGCGTTAGGGTAGTCTCTACTGCGAATGTTGCTTCACGTGAGTGAGGCAACGCAAGACTGCATCACGAGGAGCAGTGAGGTAGCGGCCGCTTAACAGTACCCGGACCTTGGCCTGGTACACAAGCTTTTACACTAGTAGATAATAATCCACTTATTTGATGTCTAAACAAATCTTCAATTGTTCTTGTGTAGGAAACCTGAACGTAAAAACAGTTACAGATAATGTCTTAAAAGTTTCCTAGCTGGAGCACAGATTAGTTGATTTAAGTGACTGAACCTGTGATTGATTCACATGTGCACAAGCAGGGAAATCCTTAGGCTACTGCCTGTTAGTTGTACGTTAGGACCTGATTTGGAACAAATGTTTATGTGCTATATTTAGGCTTATAGATGAGATAAGAACAACAGGTGGAAAAATTGAAAAAGAATGATTCTGACTTTCTGGTTGCATTCTATGTGGATTGTTTAATGATGCAGCAAGAAAACAGATTTAATTGGTGTTCACTACTGTTTAAATATTACATTGATTTCACTTAGCTTGCTCAGAAAGAACAATTCTGCCAGCTCAAATACCATGCATGCCATTGAAAAGTAAATAAAAACAGGTAATTTATTCTTATTTCAATATTGAATAGAAGTCTATAACCCTTTTATATTGATTCTAGAGATAATTGTAATTTTCTGCAAACATGTATGAAAATTGTACAGCTAGATGTCATACCATGCTGGTTGTGATTTAAATGGTCATGATAAGATCAAATGGATGATGAGTCTTGTTGACGTAGTAGTGATTCCTCGAACACTGTCTGAACCAGATTATACAATGTATAATTCTTTTGGCATAATAAAGATGAAAAACATTTTGTTAATCATATATTTATTGTCTTAGAAAAAAAAAATATTAAATACAGTGCTAAAGGTTTCAGAGCTTACTACCTGTTATCAATTTAAGGTGACTGAATCATATTTTGATAAAGCAGATTAAAGAGAGACCTATTGTAGTAAAAATAAGAAACATGCCCAGAAAATTTCTAAGGTTTGTTTAAAAAAAAAAAAAAAAAAAAAAGGCTGATACAATCATTTACACTATCTATAATGTCACTTCCAGGACCATAGTAGCCTAAGTAGCTTACATAATGCTTGCTGCTCAGGCCTGTAAATACAGAAGGTGCCACTGTCAGCCAAAGAGACTGTAACTTCTATGAACCATAATGGGTATAGCATTATCCCTACAAATCAACCCACTTACTCACCACAGACTAACACATTAATGACTTGTGCCGTTAATCCCAAATAATACTGTACACAAGTGCATACATTACCAGATTACAATAGAAAAAAATGTGCATTCACATATTGAGCTGTACCTCATTAAGTGTTTCCTGCATATTTGGATAAAGAGTATGAAAGAAGGATGCAATTTCTGTGTTATTCTCTAAATTTGCTAAATGAAAGGACGTTTTGCCAGATTTTGGTTCCTAGAAATAAAAATGCACAAAAGAAAAAAAAATTGTTAAATTGCTTGTTATTCACATGATTCATGAAATCACCAGGGTTAGACACCTTCTTTGCTGAACCCAGTCTAATGTAAATGGGGAGGGGAAACAGTAAAAAAAAGGAGAGAGCGAAAAAAGGACAACTTAAAGGGATAGTAATGATTCACAACAAAACCGCTCCAATTAATCTTCATAGTAGTATGTGGGCCATGAAGAGTGTTATTTCAACACTGTCAGAGTTGTAGTTCAAGAGTAATTTAATGATAAAGTGTCCCCCTCCCATCCCTTTTACTGATGTACTACTGCTCACCTCTGAGCAGCAAGACTGTCCAGATGGATTTCAGAGAGATACAATCTTCAGTGAGCATAAGGAAAAAACAGAAAAACCTGTCAAGGGGAGCAGGGTTTTCCTTATACTCACAGTAAGAAGATTGTCCCTTGCTGTGATCTGTCTGGTCCAGGGACCAGATTCCACATCTGAGGGGAGGTGGCTTACACTAAGTAAAAGGGGAGCGGAATGGGGATACTTTATCATTCAATTTGAACTACAATACGACAGTATTGAAATAACACTCTACATGGCTTAAATACTATGAAGATTAATCGGAGCTGCTGTTTTTGTTAAACATTACTATCTCTTTAAGGAAAATAGGACTGGGGGGAAGCAATGAGGAAGGCATGACAGACTAAAGCAAAAGGTGAAAAGAATAATGCCCATATAACCAACATTGTGGGGTGGGCACTGTCCCGTGCATCCAGTGCCTTCCTGGTGGTGATGGTGGGGCAATATAATAGTATCTAGAACTGGTAAAATTTAGTGTGAAGGTAACAGAGCAGTACCTTCAATGTTCTAGAAATCTTAAAGTGGATCTATCACATATTGATATCTAATGCTCATTAGATAGAGCATTTGGCGAAAACGTTTAATATGTTAGTCATTTTTGAAAAAAAAAAAACGTTATCTACACAAAAATTCAAGTTTAAAAGGTGCCCAGCAGCCTACATCGGCTTGCTGCTGTGGCAAGCTGCTTGCCGCACAGAGGCTGCACCTGTCCCACTACCCAGCATCCTCCAATGACAGAGGATGTCTGTCTCTAAGCTGGAGCGATCTCATTGGCTAGATATCGATCTCTGCCAATGAGATCGCTCCAGCTTAGAGAAAGAAAGTCTCCATCTTTGGAAGATGCTGGGTAGTGGGACGGGAGCAGAGGCAGTGCTGCAAGCGGGAAGTAGGCTGTTGGGCATGTTTTAAACTTGAATTTTTGCTCAGATAACATTTTTTTTTCAAAAATGACAAACACATTAAACTTTTTTGCTAAATGCTCTATCTAATGAGCATTAGATATCTATATGTGATAGATCCACTTTAAATTGCGTGCCATGGAATTTCCCTTCTTTTTTTAGTCTTAAAACAAACATAATTTTTCATACCCTTGTCAGTGGGTCTGCTCCCATTTTTAACAAATATTTTATCCCTTCTAACAGTCTCTGCTTCCTGGAGCCCAGGCATTGCTTCACATCAATACTTAGATGTTGCTTTGCAAACTCCTTCGCTGTAGCATTATGAGCCAGAACTGCGTAATGCAATGGAGTCAATCCTAAAAACAGAATACAGAACAGAAATGCAAGTAACATAGTTGTTAACCTCACTGGATAGTAAAATAGTTACACCTTTAATCCAATGGGTTAAAACATGATGTAGGTTTATTCAAAATTATTAGTATTTTAATTTAGAACAGATTCTGTTTGTACTTCTGGTATTATCTTGAGCTAAACTAAGCCTTTCCAAAATTGACCTGTTAGCTAACAGCATTTTGTCTTATTAAATGTATCTATTTAAGTGGCCTATAGCTTGTTTTTGTTTTCCAAACAGATTCATATTTTTAAAGAGTTTTAGTACTTGGGCAATCTACTCTCAACAGAGCTTGGTTCTCTGGCCTGTCTGATGAAGCTTACATAATGATTCATGTTCAGAAAATCACCTCCTTCTACCATTTTAGGCTCTGTTTCCAGCAGATCAGTGAAATAAATTGATAAGGAGAAATAATCATGTAAATCCATTCAAGATAGAGGCCCCCACAGATGACAAGACTTTGAAAGGTGACAGGTCATTTTAGGGTGTATATTATGAAATGACTAGTTACAAAGCCTGTATACACGGGCTGATCTGAAGCAGGGAGCTCCGGATGGCTCGCAGCCTGTCTGTGCTCCTGGCTCCGGGGCAACAGCGGAGGCGCTGTGTGCCAGTTTGTCACCCAGCCGCCTCCGCTGCTGCCCTGGAGCTGGGAGCACAGACAAGCTGTCAGCCTTCCAGAGCTCTCCACTCTGGATCAGCCTGCTCTGCAAGTCTCTACTGAGCATGTGCGGTTACGCACACAGTGAGCGACACATTCTAGGACTTTGTGATAGGATAGCTGTCAAGCACGTGAAGCTTTCAGAATCTTCCTGGATCTCACTGGAACTTTTCTGCATAATTCCACTGAATTTCAGTGAACAAATGTATATTGCGTTAGTGCACCTTTTAAAAGGTGCAGAAATTTTCACTATGGTAATAGGTTCAACATTGCAATTAAACTGTTTAGAGTAATCTGACTGCCCAACTGAGAGCATAGTGCTACTATTCAGATACTTTGAGGGTAAAAAAAATATATATATATGTGTGTGTGTGATTAATAACAACATACTGTCAGACTCCCATTGTTTGTCACTTGGCTAAACAGTAGAATGGATGTAATATTCTTATTCCAAGGAATCAGTTTACTGGTGCTTGACCTGTCTATTGCCTATGCATTAAGCTTGCTATCCTGCATATTCTCTGCAAATTTCCATGCATTATTTTCTTTTGCTTAATCCTATGTGCTAACAAGGTGCGGAGGAAATGAACAAAGCATCACTCAATTTCTCTAAATAATGCACAATAATGCTTGCTACCTCTGTAATTAGTTTACTTACCACTATTGTCAAATGCCTCTACTTGAATGTTATGCCCATTCTCCATGTTCTCTTTTAAAACCTGAAAAAGTTTGACTATCAAATATAATTTGTATCAGACAGTTACTTCATTCCAGTTTCAACTTCACCTCATTCAAATGATAAAACGAGATAATGTTTCTAATTGAACCTGAGGTCATCTGTGTATGATTCAAGGCACTGACTGCAGGCTTAACCCTTTGAGTGCCAGAGGTACCCAATGCTTTTTTGTTGCAATGCGTTGGATACCTCTCAGGTACTCAGAGGTTTAGGAGGTAATCACCAAAGGCTATCACCAAAATTCAATCACCCTGCCAGTCATCAAGGAGGCAAAATGGATAATTATGACGAAAGACTATGGGAATGAATTGAAACTGATGTTCTTAGAAGAATTTCCATAATTATCTGGCAAACCATCTGTACCATAGGGGCCAAATATCAATACCCATTGATGTAAATGGAGTTTTCAAATCCTTGAATGCTAGAGACTATTTCACTGCATTGCTTCTGAATGCTCTGGAGACTTCTCTAAAATTCAGGAGGTTAAAAGGTCCATATAACTCAATTAGAATTTTTGGAAATGTTAATTTGTTATTTATGGTGTAGTTGGTTTATTCCAGAAATCCTTAATGCATTAGCCTCAGTGTGTATGCACTTGCTGTGCTATGAGTGGAATATAAGAGGGAGCCCTTGGATTATTTAAAAATAACACATCCAAGCATTTAATCTTAATGAGAAAAAAAACACCCTTTTAAATTACTTTCTCTTTTTTGTCAGGGTAGATGCACCACCACTGACGCAAGACCCAGTGCTGTCTCTCTCTAAAACTGCTGGCATTGTCTCAATGAGCATACAAGCAAGGAGGTAGAAGAGCTTCATCATAGAACCATGGGGCAATTAGGCCAAAACCCCAATTTTAAAATACTTTCTCTTTTTTATTTTTTCTTCCTCTTCCTTTCTCAATTTTATCTTGCAGTCTATTCCCTTCACCTGTGTCTGAAACTTTGCAAAATGTCAAGCAGCACTTGGCTAAAGAAATATAAATATTTTAAAATAGCTGACTTCCAAATATTTTGGTTTTGGCAGTAAACCACTTTTAAAAGGACAAAAATATCCATTGCTTTCACTTGCAAAAATACCTATCCACACAACATTTTACTTATATAGTTTTTTTTTATATAATATTTATTATTATTCGTCTGATTGGATGTTTGGTCTTAAAAGGAGAAGAACATAAAGTGATATAGGTAGATGGTTATAAATCACCCAGGGTAGATGTGCCGACACTGACTCAAGTGACCTTCCTAAAACATCTGGCACTGTCTCAATGGACATACAAGCAAGGTAGAACACAGAACTATATGGGCAATTAGGCAAAAAGCCCCATTTATTGAAATTGCTATTTGAGCAATAATATTATATCGTGATTGCAAACATAAAGTGGTATTTATATCTAAAGATGCTAATTCAGATCCACTGTTCATTGTGAATGCATCAAATACATATTTTACTTTTTCATTTATTTATGAATATATATTATTAGTGTTATAACAGGCACACACATTGTTCATATTAACCAGTAGTTATATTTATTAAACATAATTTAGTTTATATAAATTGCTAGTAAACTTCACGTTATACCACATTTGCAGATATAAATTGGACTTCTGATGTGTATTCATTTTCAGAGAAATTAAATATTATGCTTCAGTTAATGATATCTTCTCATTGGCCATCTAGGTTCTTAATAATTTTTCATAATGTACAGAGCTTTCATAAATTACAGAGGTTTCTTGTTCAAGTGCTCACTTAAAATGCTTGAAGAAGATAGCTATATGGGTTTAAAAGCTCTGTACATTAAGATCAATAAAGCTGGTCTGTTAAAAAGGTTTTGCTGACTGCAACAAACAATTTTCAAGACCAATATGGTTATCAATAATATGAATTACAAAAAATAATAAATTAACCAAAGATCATAAAAGCTCTGTTTGAGTCCTATCTATTTGTTTACAGACAAAGGCTATTTAACTGAATAAGAAAAGTGAAAAGCCACACAGTGAGACTCAGAGTTCGTATGACCACATGCTGTCACAATTCAGTCACACTGAATTTTATAAACTTCAGATAGAGGGCTTTCACACTACTGATCTCAAGCTTATAGCACAGTACTGTACACTTAAGGAACCCATTACAAAGTTATTATAAATTTGTGCCACACTTAACAAATGGGTACAAATGTTAGAAAAGGCCTTGCTCATGATTGCTTACAATCTAAAGGGAGGAGAACAAGTAATGTACACAATGTACATTCAGATGGAATTCCATTTAGTTATACAGAAAACATTTTGGCCATTACTAGAGTGGAGAGTTGGGCAATTCACCTCCCACTCAGAGCTGACTTAGTGACTTACTGAGTAGAGACACCCGGACAGACCCCCAATACAGCATCCCCCATATCAGGTTCCAGTTGTCCTCTGAAAGCAATGCATGGAGAGATCAAGATGCTGGGGCTGGGGGATTAATCGGCTTTAACCAGTCCTTGGACCTCCCTTGTGGTCTTGGTAATCAAAAAAAGGGGACTACCCATTTCTGTGTGAAGCAGAACTTCAGTACTAAGGACATCAACTGGGGAGCAAGAAGCTCTGACCAGAGCCAGCCCAGGTTGAGTCAGTCAGCATCTGGACCACCCCCAAATGAAGAAGCAGGTACTGGCCTTTCTTGAAATGGCAATCTGTTATAGGAAGTGTGTGGCTAATTGCAGTCCTCTTGATAAACCCATGACAGATCTGACCCACAAAATTCTGGTCTGGACCTGGAGGCTGCATTCTGCAGCATGAACACTGCTTTGTGTGGTTTACATAATCTCCACGTCCTAGGTCTCTGCAACACCTCCCTCTCTTGATTTTCATCCTATCTCCGCTCCTTCAGAGTTTCCTTCTATGGCTCCACTTCTTCACTCTTATCACTGTCTGTTGGAGCACCACAAGGTTCTCTCTTGGGCCCCTTAACCTTTTCAATATATGCCTCTTGCCTGGGGAAACTAATAAACTCCTTTGGGTTCAACCATCTTCTATATGCTGATGACAACCAAATTTATCTTTCCACAACAGACCTCTCCCCTTCTATCTTGTCCCATATATTTAAGTGTCTCTCTGCTGTTCTCCCCTTATATAAAATGTAACTTAATTAAAACCAAGCTTATATTCCCTCCCTCTACAACAAGCTTTTTCTAGATATTTCCCACCTTCATACCAACACCCAAAGAATGCTCTCTAGGGGTCATCGTTGACTCTGCTCTATCCTTCATTCGCTGCATTCAGTGAAACTCCAACTCATGCCTCCTCATCTACATAACATTTATGGGAATTATACCTTTTCTCACCCAAGATATTGCCAAAATCCTAATCCATATATGTATCATGTCCCATTATGAATACTAAAACGCACTCCGAGTTGGTTGTCCTCTCACCTAACTAAATCCACTATAATCCATAACAAACTCTGCCACCATATCTATCTTGTAATACTGGTTCTCTGTCAATCCCTACCATTATCCTTTAGATTTAAATTTAAAATACTGGTAATAACTTACAGAAGCAATACTAACACTTCACCCTCCTACATCGTATATCTTTTTTTCCCAAATAAACTCCCACTTGCCATCCCCAGTTTGCACAGGATCTTCTTTCATTGGCAGCTCTTCTCACATCTTTCCTACCTATAGGACTTCTCCTGTGCTGCACCTGAGCGCTGGAATTGTCTCCTCCAGCTCCACTCACTCTGGTTCCCTTTCCACATCTCTCTCCCACCTACAACCCCATTGTTAATACAGACTTTTTCTTCCAAACAGAACTGCTACTTGAGTGGACCACAGCACTGAAAAGCACTCACACCTCAAAGCCCTTACACCTTCTGTGTTCCTCTAGACTGTAACTCTCACAAGTAGGGCCCTCTGATCCTTTTATTTTCTACTAGTTGAAGAGCCCGTTACACAGGCCACAGTGCCACTGCCACCCTATCGTGGGGCAGTGATGCACAGTAGAGACTGCCCGCGCCGTGGCTGATACAGAGCTGGACACTCCTAAGAAGCATCCAGCTCTGTATCAGCCACAGCGAGGGCAGTCTCTACTGCGCATCACTGCAGCACGCGCAGCAGTGTCTACTGCTCATGACGCGGCGTTACACACGTTTTAGCGAATTATTATATAGGATATTCCATTTGTACTGTTTTATGTCTCTGTTTATTTATTCCCTGTTAAACAGCACTGCAGAATAAGTTGGCATTATAGAAATAAAGCAAAATAATAAGGATTTGTAGGTACTTACTAAAAAATAATTTCCTCTTAGTCCATCTGCCATACAAGAACCTTTGGGGGCAAATTATCCTCCAGAAAGACGGGCAAGGTTCTCTAGAGGTGGAGACTCCCTCCCTACTCCACGTCAGTCTTACAAGACATGCTCAGGTTTAATAACAAAAACTGAAAAGTGCCAAAATCAGGTGGGAAAGGGGTCACTTGAACCAGAGAACCAAAAGGACTCCCCATCAAGAACTCAAATAACTATTTTTTCTTTTCTCCAGGTGGGAAGTCCTGTGTTCCACATGGTCTAAGAGAAAATGTTTTATTGTTAAGTCTGAGGTGGAGGAAGTGACCACTAAGGGCATTGAAGGCTCTGGGTGCCCTGATTCTCCAGACTCAGTGATGGCCAATACCCCTACATCACCCCTAGGGATCTTTTGTGTCACAGGAGGAAGAAGAGTTACTAGTTTGAGCAGTACAGTCAGCTACCTGTTCCTGCTGCCAGTCTGTACCTGCCACCAGTGTGTCTTGTAATTCTCGGGGGGGGGGGATGATGCCAAGTGTGACAGAAGGGGACCAAAAGTCACACTTGCCATTCACAAGCAGCTCTGCCATTAGTACTACTTCTAAGAAGGTCCAGCAGCTTGTACAGAATGTTAGGAGTGAAGAAGAGGGTGATCATACTATTAGTAAGGAGGAAGACTCAGGGATTGAAAATTATGTGGTTGGTGTTAGTAGTTGTAACAGTTAATCAGCTGATGGGGCTAGCGTTAGGGGTGTGGTAGGGGAAGTAATGCAGAGTGGCCAGACTAGCAGTCAAAGAAGCCCACAACATTCCCCCAACCCTGAGAGTCCTCTTCGCTCCCACTGCATTGTCCTGGTTGAACATGATCCTGAAGAAGGCAAAATTGTTGCTTAACAACAATAATACAACCACCAGGAGCACAGATCAGCTGCCTGTGCATTTTCCTAGCACCGCCAGTCTGCCTTATTCAGGTCACCAAGAAATTACAAATATGACATTAGGGGTCCACTGTCACATTCTTCATCACCTCCTCCAGCTGGTGAGATGTCTGTAATAGAGCAGCAGCAGCAAGGGGGGACTGTTGGGTGTGATGATGGTGGAGAAGCTGGGGTGAAAGAGATATTAATGGCCTTTTTAGCCCAAACTGAGAAGGTATGGGAGACAGGGATCAGGATGAGCATCACCACCACCAGCAGTGAGCTTTTGGAATTTGTGGAGTTTTGTACTGCTCTAACTCCTGCTGCTGCAAGGGCAGAAGAATGCTTAAGAGCAGGCTAGTGTGCCACAGACCAGCATGGACACAGTGAGAATGGGGTTCAGTGATGCAGTACTAGTACAGGTACCACTTGCTAACAGCAATACTCCTGGTCCTAGTTGCATTGCTGTTTCTTAGGCAGTAGCAGCAAGAGCAGCAACATCATCCTCTGCCCCAGCCAGTAAAGGGGAATGTGGAGGAGAAGAAGAGAGGCCATTCTTCTCCACCACCCCCTTGAGGTCCTGGGCGTGGGACTATTTTTTTTTTATTGGGGCAGTCACAGTGCACAGTGCAGTCATCAGCAATGGAACTGTGCACAATTTGCGACAGTCAGTGAAAAGGGGAAAGGAGGGAACGTGCCTTGGCACAGCTGCTCTTATAACGCACATGAAACACATACACCATGACATTTATGTGAAACATGTTAAAGCCAAACACCCACCAAAGAAATCTGGCACCACTGTTGCTGTACCCACTGACTCTCCCCAAAAGCAACAAGAGGCATGGTGGAGATCAAAGAGGAGGAAGAATGGAGAAACCCAGCACGAGCCTGAAAGTTCGATGGCTAGCAAAACACCTGACTCATCATTACCTTCTTGATCTAGGGCAAGTACATCTTCTGGTGATCCACCTCATTCATCTTTACCTCCCCCCACCTGTTGATAGCCATTCAGTAGGTGCTAGGATGTGGCAGTTCATATCCACCCATTGCACACTGTGTGGTGCACTGACCACACATGGCAGTGTGGTGGAGGATAATCACAAGTAGGGCATAAAGGAGGAGATTCCATCCCACAGAATATGCTAAACTGGTGGCAGGGAGGGGTCTACATTACTATTAAATCTTAAAGTTGTCACATGCCCTTAATGGGGAGTGGACAAGGGGAATAGTCACATCAGCAGTACTTGGTTTCTGGTGGGAAATGTCACATTGGGGACCGTAATCATCATGGTGTTTTGGTTACAGTTAGGCTAAGTTTTGATGTGAGTCCAGATGTGCCAATTTTTCCCACTTATTTACCACACACTGTGCACATTGCAGTTGCTGCTCTCAAGGGAAAAAATTATATTCTAACAACACACCCATGATTTTGGAGGAGTGGCAGGGGTAGAAGCATTATTTGCCAACTTCTTCTTTTCTCCACATATACCTGAAGTGGTGGGGGCTAGTTATGGTGCTGCTACTGCCTCAGACACATCTCTGGAGCTAGTAGTGGCAAGTGGAACCTTCATCATCCATCCCCCATGTTACTCTGCCTATTACCTTTGAGTTGCTAATCATCCTGCTGTTCAAACAACCCCGCAGCAGCATCAAGAACAGCAGTTGCAAATTCCGCATTTACACCAGGGCATTTGACAATGGCCAGTGGTCACTGGCCACCACAACATGACCTCCTGGCCAGTAGGGCATTTTATTGATTTTTTTTTCCTCAGGGCTTGTTCTTTACAAAAAAAAAAAAACCAAAAAAAAAAACAGAGACCTACACAAGTCTAAGTCCTACATATCAATGTTTCTTCAGGGCTTAGGCCTTTAACAACACATTCCACAAATCATCCTAATACTCTATCCCATCAGGTATCAGTCTTCTTACGTCAGGAGGTCCCTTTCTCTGTCAAGTTTCATACTAATTTCTTGTGTTATTAAATTTTTTTATTTTTGAATTAATTTTATTTTAACTGTCCATCAAATACCAGTCAACAACCCCTCCAAAAAATACAATGTTCAATTGATTTTCTCCAGGCTCCACCCACCAACACAGGCACCCTAATACAGAGGACAAATTTCCTGCCTACAAGACTCCCTAATCTAAGCTTCAACTCCACTTATTAGCATGTCTTCTGTACCTCAAAAATGTGCTGATTTCTCCTCTCACAAATACAGAATAGCTTGCTGTGAACGCTTTACACCCTTTTATATGCTTGTGTGAAGAGAAGAGAAAATTGCCATGTGTTGGGAAGAATTTCTCTTTCTATTGATTTCAATGCAAAGAGCTAGGTTAAAAAAGCAGGAAAACTTGGCGAAGTGACATTTTTTTCCTGTTTTTCATTTGAGGCAAAAACTTTTGCCCATCCCAAGAGGTGAACTGGGAAATTTGGTCTTGAAAAGCAAAGCTCAGGAAGAGCTAATGATCTTCATAAATAGGAATATGCAGATAAGCATATTCTCCGTTGGACACATAGCATTAATGATGGAGCACAAAGAATGAATTTTGGGTGGGAGCATAAGACAAAAAGTGGTTGAGATAATTTCAACTCCACAATAGGATGGCATATGCCAACTTTTTTAGGAACGTCAAAGCAGATAGGTTGTTGATCTAGGGAATTATATGACTGCCATTTGGAGTCCGGATGGAATTATTTTACCCACTTGGGGCTTTTCTTTTTGTCTTCCTCTATGTCAACAGGGGTGATATGGCATGGGCTGAACTTGATGGATGCATGTCTTTTTTTTTTCAACCTCCTCAACTGTTGCTATGTATGGAAATTTTGGAATAGAATCCCATGAATCTTTCCTGAGGAAGAATTTCAAGACCCACATGTCCACCAGGGATAAAAATGTGTAAAAAAAAAAAAAAAGAAGAAGAGCGCCCCTCACAGGATTGAGAGGAACTCTGGACATGAAGAAGCGATGTGGACAAAGGGATCTTAAGTCTATGCAATGCCCTTCCATGATCTCCCTGAAAACCCACTGGTCCACCACAGAGATAGTCAACATGTTGTGCAAAACATGCAGATAACCTTTGATTTCCTGAGGCAGACCAGACCCCTTCAAGTCACGCAGAGGCAGACTTGGCAGCTGGGGGTGGGGGTTTGGGCAGACTTCTTGCCACACCAAGCTTGCTTGGATTAAGTATAGGAAACACCTGGGCCACTGTAGGATTACACACCCTGAATGTATACCCAAAATGATGGGGTAATGAAAACCATATGCACATGTCTTCTGTGGGAAAAAAAGGAATGCATGGAGATAATCAGATGAAATGGTGCACTCTTACTCCTCAATACCATGGCTAATGACCTTCTCCAATTCTGTGCCAAACAACTAATTCCCAATGAATGGGAGCAAGACCAATGAGGTCTTATATTTTTAGTCAGAGTAAGATGCACAACAACATAAAGTGCTAAGGTATCTCTAGCAGACCCAAAGGCTACATCAGTAAGATATGTATTAGCCTCAAGGACCTTAAAAACAATATTCTCTTTTTAAGGGTGTCTGCCTGGATAGCTTCTAATAGTTGCCCCCCCAAACAGCAATGGCTCTATTCACCCAAACAACCACAAAGGTGGGTTAGTCACTGATTACGTATGACTCCATAGCATTCAAGGGGTTAATCAATGAGATACACATTCCTGTGCAATGTATTGCACATCTATGTACATGAGTTTAATCACAGAATGTTACATACTTGTATACGGCTCTAGCATACAAGAGGTTAATAACTCATAATTTATGCCTCTCTATAGCATACAGTTGGTTAATAAATTATGATTTGTGGCTCTCTAGCAATGCATACAGTGGGTTAAAAGAGATGTAAAAAAACTTGTGATACAGTTAAGTTGTATGCACATTTAAACTATTGGTTATTTAGAACCCAGAAGTAGGGATGGGCGAAAATTTTTGCCTCAAACTGCAATTGGCGAATAATGGCACTTTCCGTTTGGTGAAAAATTTCTTGCGAAAAGTGACATTTTTCCGCTTTTTTTCCGCCTTTTCCGCCGATTGTGTGTTCTACACACTCAAAAGTTTTCTACAGCCATATAAAAGGCTATCAGCCTCTCACAGCAGCCATTCTGTGTTTGTGAGAGGAGAGAGCAGCATGTTTTTTAGCTAGAGGAGATAGGCAAATAAAGGGGAATTGAAGCTTAGTTTAGGAATTCATTTAGGTAGGACATTTGTTCTCTGTATTAGGGGAGTCTGGGGGCACTCTAGGGATACTTCAAAATTCCATGTGACTGACAGGCAAGACACAGGAAACCTATTTGCTTGCTGATCTTGCTGTTATTGTCCCTGTATTGGGTGGGGAAGTCTGGGGAAAGACATTGTTGATTTTCTTTTTCAGTTATAATTTTTTTTGGACAGACTGTGATAAGACAACAAGGTGGACAACTTAAAAAAAAATAAATAAAAAAAAATAAAATACGAAATATCTTAGGTGACAGTGACAGACAGCTGACTGGGCTTAGGCAAGGCATCATGCAGCTCCATCAGTTGTGTTGTGCACTGTACAGTAAAAAAACACAGTGTAGTTGCAGAAAGTCCATCAAAAGCACAAGGGGAAGGGGGAGGGGTGGAGCAGTGTAGGGACGTGAGAGTAAAGTAGTAGTCCAAGAACCTACTGCAGCAATGGTTGTTGCAGCATGTGCAATCAATGATAATGATCCCTTTACTCCAAGAGAGGATGCAGTTTGTCAAGGTCCCAGCAAAACTAGGTCTAGCACCACCAGTGCCAGTAGAAATATAGAACCATATAAGAAGAACACTGAAGATGACAACAAGTCCCATTCAAGTGTTGATGATGCTGGCAACAGCATAATAGAGGAAGGTGTAGCAGCTGAACCACCTGCTGCATCAGACAGTGAGATACCAAAACACCTGTCCTCAAAGTAGTAGTGAATTTTGTTATAGTAAAAGTAAAAAGAAATTGTTTGAGACCTCCAAAAGCTTAGAGGAATATAAGGGTAGTAGTGGGCAAGAACTGTCAGGTGATGCTGAGGCTGCAGAGGATGACCGAATGATGACTGATGATGATGGAGATGTAGAATATATCCCTCAAGCATCCTTCTTTTGTTCAGATACAGATGAAGTTGAGAGTGAGGATGATGACAGGGCTATAAGGGTAGCAGAAAGTCAAAGGTTGTATCTTCCACTACTTTTAAGGAGCACTGTGCCTGTCTATAAACTGTTTGAGAAAGCCATTGGAAAGTCTTACCCTGGACAAGTACAGATGTCAGGAAGCACACAGTCACCCTATCAGTCATCCTCAGCATCATCGCCTCTTCAAAGTCCAAGTCCCACTCAGCCACACAAACCTGTTTTGAGTACCCAGCAACAAAGGTTAACATCCACAGTGTTAGATATGATGAGTACCTCTGGTGCTGCTGCTGTAAGTGCTGCACCTTTGGCACCTAGTAGTAGTGGCAGTAGAATTACATCAACATCCAGCTCCAGTAGTAGTAGTAGCAGAAACCACACATGACAGACAAAGCCAGGACAAATATATTAACCGCAGCACAGATGAGGTGGAGGACGGATGTGAAGAAGGGTTGCCACCATCTACCCCACTTCGGACCACTGCTATGACTGATAAGTAATATGTATCAATAATCTGAGAATGAGGATAGAGTATGACAATGGTAAAAATATATACACAAATCACACCATGCCAGTCCCCTACCACCACCACTACAATACATATCTGCCACATTGCAGGTTGTACTTTATTTATTTTTTTATTACTTGATATTATCATGAATATGTGCCAGTGTCACTTAAGCAAGAAAGTGTTGTGGGCAAAGGACAAATGCATTCTGCATGCTATCACATTTTTCAAGCCATATTTTGCTGTAGGACTCACAGCTTTGACTTCAGCCACTTATTTCTAAACTTCATCCCTCAGAAGTATTACAGTAGGAAATATACTGCCTATAGTAAATATAGGCAAAAATGTGTTAAAATAGGCAGAAAATGTGTTAGTATAGGCAGAAAATGTGTTAACATAAGCGGAAAATTTGTTAAAATAGGCAAAAAGGAGGACATTTTTGCACTGGCAGAAAGGCAACATTTTTAGCTGAAAAATCGAAAAATCGGCATGTTTTCGCGGAATTTTTCACACTTTGCTCATACACAACAGCAGGACACACCTAGCAGGCAGAGCAAAGTTGACCAGTCAGCCTTGGGGGTGGGACAGATACTGACAGTGTCCTATAGCATTTTTGAACTTTTCTCTCCTTTTCTAAGTAGAGAATCCTAGAATTGCAGTACTTTTGCTCATTTATCATGCGCTGACATCCAGTGGTCATTGTTGGTATTGTTCCCAGCTATATTTATGCTGTTTCTAACCACTGTCTCAGGGCTTGATTTAACCCTTTGAGTGCCAGAAGTTTTGCTTTGCAATGTGTTGAGTAATCCTCTGGCACTCAAAGAGTTAATATGTAAGTAGGGCAAAAATGGATACTGAACGGTAAACACACAGTGTTACCATAGGAATTCAGTTGCCCTACCAACAGGAACCACAACGAGCACTGGGACACAGAACATAACTTGCGGCCCAACGTTCATTATGTGTGTTCCCAAGGCAAATGGCTAACTCTCTATGTTTGACACAGTGTCAAACCCCGAGCGTGAGCTAAAACAGTCACTCTACCAAACACTAACTTTACACTACCCTTAACAATAAAGTGAAACAATATTAGTCCTAACACCCATAACCCAGAGCTGTAACACTTACCTGTCATCCAGTGTAATCTGCAATCTTCTTTCTTCCAGTATCTTCTTCCTTCTCATCTTTTCTTTTCATTTTCATATCTTCTTTCTTCATAAATCCATATCTTTATCCTCTTCTGATACATCATGGCACTATAATTAAAAAAAAAACCCTCCATGTTCAAATTAAATGATGTTGAAATCCAAGATGCCCCCAACTATATGCATGTCATTCACGAAAGCCGCCACTGCCACCACTGCCAATGCAAAGCGGGTTCTGTCATCCCTCCCACTAGAAGATGGCTAGGAGGTGCTTAACCCCGCATGCCAGCCAATGGAAGTGTGGGGACTATTTTGAACACAGACTGGCCATACAAAAGCCAATCTCTGTTCAAATGTCCCTAAGTGTTTCTAGGACAATGACCTAGAGGAATCTAAGGGCGGGGAGGGATTTTTTCTTTGCTTCATTGTCGCTAGCGGGGACAGCTTACAACTATGGCATGCATATCTTTGGGAGCACCTTGAATTTCAACATCATTTAATTTGAACATGGTGTTTTGTTTTTTTTTTTTTTTACTTTTTTTTTAACTATAGTGGCATGATCTTTTAGAAGAGTATAAAGATAAGAAGATATGAAGAAAGAAAATGAGACAGAAGATAGAAGATTACTGACGAAGTCCCCCACTGGACATCAGGATTACAGGTCTTTATTTTCAGGGGATGTTGTAAGCTTTAGTGGGGTTAACACTATCAGTGCCAGTGGGCTATGCAGTGCTCTGCAATGAGTTGCATACCCCACTGGCACTCATAGGGGTAATCTTTTTTACATTACACACATTTTTTCAGTACTTTGGATGTATTGATATGGAGAGTAGGGCCCCATATCCATACATACACTGGTAACAGCTTTCGTTTGTTTTTTCAACTTCAATTTCAGTGTCTGTGGTTTAAAACATATGTTAGGGGACTCTGCACCTACTTTTTGTAGGCAAAGATTTTTGGCAATAAAGTGGGGTCCTTTAAAGCATGCTACCACCCAAACACATGGAATTGAATCTGAAATTCAATATTTTTTTATTGCTTCCAATTAGCGCAAAATTTAGTGCTCAAGGAGTTGTTGGCTTACTGGGCTTGAAAAACATGGGTCGGCTGTTTTTTTTTTTTTTTTTCCGGTTGGAATTAAATCAAGCCCTAGGTGCCAACTATCATTATCCAGTGCCGGCTCAGCTGCTCAGTCTTGCTGCTGACACCTCTACTCCATTGAAGCTGTCAACAATATCAAGCAACAATTTCCAGCCTCTGTGTGTGAACTAGGACTTGTGAGTCCCCTCCTCCTCTGAGTCAGTAACACAGTACCAAAAACCAGACATGATGAAAGAGTGGAGTAGGGTTGTGTTAGTGTCCTGTGTAAGGAAATGTCTAATTCTAGAAATATTCCAGAGGTGAAGGTAACTTTGTTAGAAAAAGTAGTTGAGGAATGGAGCAGAAGGCAAAATTGAAAATAACACTTTGGTGGTGGGGCTAGTGATCTGTTTTTAATACATTTACTTTAATGTGCTGTTGGCACATCTAGGAGGAAACTGTTGATAAATGATTGGTGACACAAAAAAGTAGGGTGGATGCAGTGATATAAGTAGTGGAGACCTGGGTGCAAGAAACATTTTAGGCCCTCCTACCCCATAAAAAATATATTAAAACATTGTGTGAGTGCAAAACACAGACAGAAAGTAGGATCTACAGACTGAGCAAGGGTGGTTAGAGCAATGAGAAAGAGGAGTAGTGAGAGAATGGGAGAGAAAAGAGAATGAGGGGAGAGAGATGGGGATAGATATAAGGGAAGCAAGAGGCAACAGATTAGTATGTTGAAGGAGAGAATGGATAGAGAAAAATGGAGGGGGATGTAAACAGATTGAGTGGGAGAGGCAGGAGAAGAAACAAAGAAATATTCTTCCCCTCAATTGCCTCCTACATGGTGTGGCTACTTAAGGTTTTTAAATACCTCCCAATTGTCCTTTTAGTAGGGGTACTGTCCCTCTATGACACCCAAATCACTTTGTTCCTCAGACTATGTGGTGTGTGTGTGTGTGTGTGTGTAAATGTACCACATTGCTCCACAACAATAAAACTCACATTAGTGTTGGTTTAAACTTCATTAATTGCTTTTATAAATTAGTCTGTGTAAATACAATACTTTATTCTTGCTCTAAATCATTTATTCAGTTACACAAAGAGGTGTCAGTAGGTCATGAAATAGCCTAACAATTCTCTCCAGCCACTCCCCCAGAAAAACCACATAAAACAAAATTATTCCTCTTTGGCCATTTGAAATGTTAGGCAGGATGAGCTCCTGGATTGTTTTACTATTTGTGGTGACTCCTTTTTTACCACTTGGATGCAAAAGTGCTCTGCAATGCATTGAAAAGTGGTGCATTGGAGAAATCTTTAGCATAGAAAACAATAATGTATACATCATTGTGTAAATAAACCCTTTCAGTGTCAGAAAGCTTCACAATTCATTGCTTACCCCCTCAGGCATTCAAAGGGTTAAGCCTCAGATACGCTGTGTCTCTGTGTGTGTGTTCTGCAAGGAGAGTTTCACTCTTGTCTGTCCTAACTTAACTGGTTCTAGTGAACATACAGGTATCATCTTCGTTAGTGGCGGGACACAGAAGAGAGAAACTCTCCTAGCATTACACAGAGTGAGGGTGCACCAGAGGCTTCATTTATTCACAATGAGATTGTGCATTAACTTCTTCCATGATAGAGATGTCTCCATTGAACTGCTTTGCAATCCATTGCAGACTGCTCTAACATCCAAGTTACCACCATATTTGTTCTCTGCTTTCAGTATTTGCTTGAGTCACTCTAAAAGTGGTCTGAATATAGCAGTTTGTGACAGGTGTTGCCTGCGAGGGAGGACTGGAATCTACTTTTCTGGAAAATGTCAGGACTTCTAATAAAAATGTACAGTCCCCACAGAAAAGTTTAAATTCCTCTGGTACCTTGCATTGGATATACTGGTGGTAGTTCTGCCCCTTGGGAGAGGTTAAGGGACAGGCAAAGTATATATGTGTGTCATCAGCATAAATGCCATAAGGGGAGGTATGAGGAGGAAGAGGAATAAATGGTAAATGGCAAATGGCCTATGACTGATCCTTGCAGTGCCCCAACTGAAAGAGGAAGAGGAGTGGAAAAACAGAAAGGAAAACTCTGGAGAAGCAACTAGTAATGTAGGAGCAAAACCTTGAGAGGCCTGTGCCATTTAGGCCATAAGAGATGAGTTTGCAGAATGAGTGAATGTTCTGTGTCAAAGTCTGCTGATAGGTTAAGAATGATTAGTAACAAAGTGTCCTTTCAATTTGTCAGTGAGTAGTTTATTAGCTACTTTTGAGTGGTTTCATTGAGATGTTCACTGGAAAAGCCAGGCTATAGAGGGACCTGTAGAATGTTAGAGGAATGAGAGGAATGGTTGTAAAGAAATCACTCAAGTAGCTTGGTGGTAGAGGGAAGTATTGAGATATGGCAACAGCTGTCAAGAGAAGAGTGGTCAAGCGATTTTGTTTTTGTTAAAGATGGGTGAGACTGTTTAACAGAGGGTTTGAGTATTTTAGTATTTAGTTAGCAGCCAAAGTGTCTGATTCAAAGTAAGGAACAAGATTAAAATAAAGAAAAGCCAGCAAGTGAAATACATTTATGATTCTAAAATAGCAACAGTTGAAGTAGAACATTACAATTTCATTAACCCTTTGAATGTCAGAAGGATGGCCAATGTATTGTTACTCAATTCCTTTTACACCCATCTGGCCCTCAACGGTTAAAGATTCTGCTGCACCTAAGTTTTCGGTGATGCAGAAGGTGTGAAACAATCGGTATCCTTTTGAATGGATACTCTTTTCTGCGTGCTACCATTCAACTGTTTCAGCAGGTCGCCTGGGTAACAATCTAATGCTATTTGTGCTTTTAAGTCTATTTGTGAATGTCGTCAGATTAAGACTGGAATTCATGTAAGAGCAAATGACTAAATTTGCAAGAAAATAACTGGACTTCCTGTATTTGATGTTTATAAATGTATCAATGGTTGTATCATATTTTACTTGGTCATTCATCACTGAACAAGTACAAATAAATAGTTGATGTTTATTTGCAAGGTTATGGCTGCTTCTTGCTGGTTGAAACACTTAAAACATAAGGGGAGGTCATACGTACATGAGCACTGTATGCATTTGTGCATGATCTAGGGTTATGGGGACATTTAGACAAACATTTCCCCTTCCTGCATATGTGAGGGAGAGAAATACAACCAATCATTGATAAATATCTGAAGACAGCGGTCAGAGATGATTTTCTGGAATGTATTAATATGCTTGCTCATTGATTAATTCTAGTCTGAGAAAGATGCACCAAAGATGTGAATCCCCCTAATATTCCAAGTGCTCTTTGACATACAATTAAAAAAAAAAATAAACGTATTGAATTTATATATTGAAAATATATTACTCTTAAAACCCTAACACTAACCACATAAAACCTGTTTCATCAAAATTATGTTTTTATATTTAGGTGCTACCACTAATGTACGGTACTTCTAAATGTTAAAATAATATTAGAAAATGGCTTAAAGCTATGATGTGAAGAGAAAATCTCTGTAGTGTGTCTCAAAACACAGACATGCATTAGGGCTTAAAAAAGACTAAATACATAAGGGGTAGATTCACTACGTGGTGATAAAGAGGTGATAAAGTGGAGACGACTTCTCCTGTGATCTCATTCTCCAGTTCCTATGTTATTCTATGGAGCCTATGTGCTAAGATCGCTTAGTGAATCTCCCCAAAGAAATCAGTTGTATAAAATGTGCTCTATAGGATAACATTCTTGCAATAGATGGTTTTGCTTGAGAAATGTTTCCTTCCCAATATGTTAGACCTTTCAGATTTTACATTTGCAAGAAATCACTTTGCGTTGGAGACATCTCCCCTTACACTGATGTCTGCATATGGAATGTTTTCTTTAGAATAATTTTAACCCTTTGATTGCCAGAGGGTGACGTAACACATTGTGAAGCAATGCGTAGCTTAACCCTCTGGCACTCAAAGGATTAATAAACCCACAACCTCTCTTTAAAGAACAAGTTGCAACTCTAAATTCTAGACCCCCTGCTTACCTTACTATGGCTAGAAAATCATAATGGCCCCTATGAATTTTGCTGTTGTACCTTTTTTCAAGATATAGCATCTTCAGTCAGATTTTTTTTAACCCCTTAACGACCCATGACGTGCCAGGACCATCCATAAGGACCCATGGCGATCCTGGCACGTCATGGATTAAATTATAGCAGTGCGCCTCGGTGCATGCTGCTATCATGCTTCTCAGGCTGAAACTGAACACTCCGGGAGCTTCAGTCTTTGTCAGTTCTGCCGGTTCACGTGATCGCTCCAGGAGCTATCACACGTACCGGCATTTTGATTCACAAAGGCAGTGTGCTTGACACACTGCCTTTGTGTCTGCTCTGTGCCTCTCTCTTCCTTACTATTAAAGTAAGGGACAGAGAAGCAGAGATCAGACACCTAGTAAAAAAAAAACCAATGCAGTAGTTGGGGATATTAACCCCTTCAGTGCTGGTGCTGGGGGCTGGCTGGATGCAGGTCCATTTCTGACCTGCTAAAATCAACTTTTTTTTTTTTATACATTTTAAAAAGATGAAATATTTTATTTAAAGTTTAAAGTCCTAAAATAAATATGCTAAGTGTAAATATAAAATAATGGGAGTGTGATTGTTGTGAAGCCATGTAGTACACTTATACACACCACCAAATCCTACCAAAAATGTAGGAAAATAGGGATGGAAAGAGGGACTTGGGGATTTTCACCTGGGGGGGGCAGTACCCACTTAAAGGCATTTTAAAGGCATCTAGAGACCAGAGAGGTGAGCAACACTTAGGGAGGATAAGCAATGTTTTGCACAACCCTCAGGTACTTAAAGGTTTAATAATTCCATTAGCATTGCATGGAATTTGTGTCCTGTGCTCCATCTAGCAACTGTCATGCCCACCTTCATGATCTGACATGCTGTACTGACTGAAGATGTTCAGCATAGGTGCACAACATGGGTATATTCATAGGGCCCATTTGGATTTTATGACCAAAGTAAGGAAAGTGGGCATTATTATTAGGAGGTATTGCTTCTTTAATTCCTTGGGTATTAGTCATCCCAAACCAAGGATTTAATCTCATGATATGCAGACCTCCAAATATAGGGGGGTTATGCAATAAGGTGTGATAAAGAGGTGGTGAAGTGGAGATAACTTTTCCAGTGATATCACTTTTCCAGATCCTATGGTAGAAAAATCTTAGTGTATTAGCCCCAAAGAATAACATAGGAACAGGAGAAGTGATATCACTGGGGACATTATCAACTCTTTATCACACATTAGTGTATCTCCCCCACATAGTTACTTCAACACATACGTATTGGTATTTTGAAACATAAACTGATGTTTATTTGGTTGGCTAAACATTAGTAATGTTAATTTACCTTGATAACATTGACACATCCATATTCTGCGCATAGGTGAAGAGGTGTTTTACCCAGATTGTCCCTCTCATTAATATCAGCCCCAAAACTCAACAGATCTTTGAAGATCAAATACTGGTTCTTCTCTGCAGCCATATGCAATGCAGTCTATTGGAAAAAAAAACTCACAAAATGATTTTAAAATACTGTAAATGTATACATGGAGTTTAAAAAAGACATTTGCATCAAGTTCAATTTTTGAATAATATCCTGGGAGCCTCATTTTACATTCAAATATACTAATTCAAAGGAAAAACGACAAACATTTCAGTGAAACACTTTTCTTTTTCTTCTCATAGTACTGCACAGTAACACACAGTTGACTAGGCTGAAAAAAGACTTGCCTCCATCAAGTCCAGCCCATGCCAAAACACTCCTGCTGATCCATAGGAAGGCAAAAAAAACCAAACCCTGAAGCCATTTCCAATTTTAGCTCCAAGTGGGTAAAAAAAAAATTGCTTCCCGGCTCCTAATGGCAGTCACATAGTTCCCTGGGTCAACAACCTATCTGCACTGAAGCATCTGTCATAATTCTCAATATTGTTCTGTCCTAGATAGGATTCTATTTCTTTTTTGAAAACCATTACAATAACTGCAAGTACAACATCCCGAGGCAAAGAGTTCCATAGCTTTACTGCCCTTACTGTAAACAAGTCCCTGCCTTTCTTTTAGTCAAAATCACCTTACCTCTAGTCTCAATGATTAACCTCTAGTACTTAGCTCAGCTCTTTGCTTAAATAAATAACTGGAAAGTTATTTGTATTGACCTTGAATGTATTTGTAAATGGTAATCATATCACCCCTTAGACATCTCTTCTCTAATGTAAACAAACCCAGTTTGGCTAGTCTCTCTTTATAATTCAGATCCTCCAGTTTCTCTTAGATCTCTTTATAATTCAGATCCTTTATCAGTTTTGTTGCACATCTCTGTGGTTTTTACAGTTCAACAATGTCTTTTTTAAGAACTGGTGCCCAAAAATGTAGTCCATATTCCATATGAGGCATATCCAAGTATTTATATAGTGGTAGAATGATATTAGCTTCCTTTGCATCTACACCTCTTTTTATGCAGGTTATTACCCTATTTGCTCTTACAGCAGCTGAGTGACTCTGCACACTGCTGCACTCCTAAATCTTTCTCTAATGAGGATTCCCCAAGTTGTTTCTCATTTAGAGTATATATAACATGTTTGCTTCTACAGCCCAAATGTATAACATTACATTTATCTACATTAAATGTAATCTGTCACTTTTCTGCCACCTGAGTTTATCTAGATCCTTCTGCAGAGAAAAAACATCCAGCCATGTATGTATATCCTTGAACAGCTTAGTATAATCAGGAAAGATTGAGATACAACTTTCAATTCCCATTTCTAGATCATTAATAAACAAATTAAAAAGCATTGGACCCAGGACTGAACCCTGTGGCACCCCACTTATAACTTTCAACCAAACTGAATTTTGTGGTTTTGTCCATTTGCCCATATTCTGTCACTGTTGCTTTCTTTGTATATATGGAAGCAAATAATATATTTAGGGTGTCAGCCATAGCCTTATCCTCACTAATCAATTAACCTGTCTCAGCCTTAAGAGGACCAATATCAACCTTAACTTTTAGTTATTAATATACTTGTAGAATTGTTTAGAAATTTTCTCTCTCTCATTTGCAATATTTCTCTCTTTTTCATTATTAGCTAGCTTAATTGCTTGTTTGCAGATTTTATTATATTCTTTATATTTATTAAATGATGCATCTTGTCCATTTGACTTAAACACTTTAAAAGCCTGTTTTCTTATTTCTCTGCAAATTTCATTATGTTGGTTTCGCTTTACTCCACTTGTGCTTATTCCCCAGTGGTATATATTGATGAGTATATTTGTTTAAGAACATTTTAAAGAAATCCCATGATTCTTGTGCATTTTTAACTTTGAAGATTACATCCCACTGAATATCCTTTAATACTGCTTTTAGCTTTGTAAAATTAGCTCTTTTAAAACTGAGTGTGTGGGTTAAACCCTTACTATTGAATTTTTCATAACAAATTTCAAAGGATACCATATTGTGGTCACTGATGCCCAGATGTTCCCTTACTTGTATACTGTTTATCATGTCAGAATTGTTTGAGAGCACTAGGTCAAACAAGGCCTCTTTTCTAGTTGCCTCCTCTACTAGTTGGAACATAAAATTATCATTGATCATACTTAAAAAAATGATTCCTTTTGTTGTGCTGGAAGTCCTATTGATCCAGTCAATTTCAGGATAATTGAAATCCCCTAAACCCCTCTTGCTTACACCAAGTGGCCACATACTTAACTCCCTCCTTGCCTTTCTAATTTACTGCATGGCACAAGTAGTATTTCAGAAAATACTACCTTAGAGATCTCCTCTGCTTAAGTTTATATCCTAAATCCCTGAAATCCAATTAAAGGACCTCCATTTTCCACTGACTTTGTCATTAGCACCAATAAGTACCACGACAGCTGGGTCATGCCCAGTCCCTCCCAAGAATCTGTCAATCCGATCTGCCACATGTCGAATCTGAGCTCCAAGGAGACAGCAAACTGTTCTATTGTAGCGATCCTGGTGACACATTACCCTATCTGTCTGCATATTAATAGAATCCCTTACCACCACCATCTCTCTAGGTCTTCCTGAGTCCTGGATCCCATCAGTGCTAGAGGTGCTGTTTTCCTGGCTGATTTAGAGAACAGTGGTCTCCAGAAAGGGCATTTCTATGCCAACATCATTGCTCATTGTTCAAATCTGTTAGGGTTAGTAAATATAGGAGTGTCCTCCCTATTCCTATGCTCCCCCCCCCTTGCTATGTCTAACTGCAACCCATCTGACTACCTGCTCTTTCTTTGTGCAGTCTGCACTCCCATAACTACCTACTGCAGCTTCCTGCTGCTGCAGAACCCTCTCAAGATTGTCCTTCTCCCTCAATGTTGCAACTTGCCTCTCCAGATCTCTAGTACGAGCTTCCAGAGAAACCACTTGCTCACATCTGCTACAGAGGTATGCACACTGGAACGGTTGTACCAGGTGTGCAAACATATGGCAGCTTGTGAACTGAGTTAAATGGACAGTCATGCTATTACTCATATTATCCTAGTTACCACAAGTTAAAAGTCAAGTGAAAACATCTATGTAGTTTTAGCTCACATATTTCTATTCAAATATCTGGGAAGATTTATAGCTAAAACCAGTGATGCAGTTGTCACATAAAATGGAATTGAGTCCATGTCACAAAAATATTTTACAGTTATAACCCCCCAAAGTTTCATGTTTATTCCTACCTGTTTGAAAATACTTCTACACTTTTTCATTTGCTGATCAAAAAAACAAAACAAAACAAAAAATTTCCTCTAAATGTGGGGTTTACTAAAAGGAATTTTTACAGTCTTCAGGGGGAATGAATCTTCCACTGCAGCACATATGTGCTAATGCATACTGATGCCTTTAGTACTCATTGGTGCACACATCTCTACTAGTTCAAGACTTTGATGTAAAAAGCTCTAAAGTCCCACCATAACTGGAATAAGGAAAAGGACGAGAAGAATTCTGTGTTTATTTCCTGTACGCCATGGAGTAAAACAGGGTGAAGAGGAACACCAGTCTCAAAAACATTCAAACACTCTGGACCACCTCTTGGCTCAAGCATAGAGAATTCAACGTTTTTAAGTATAAAATGTAGTACATAAGTGTTAGGCAGGAGTAAAATCTGCTGAACACACCGCTCTCTCCTAAGCCTGATATTTGTGTAGAGTAGTCATAATGCCTCCATAGTAATTTTTTCCCAGTTTGAACAAACTCTTGGCTACCTTTCTGCCTAAAAGCATCCATTCCTTTGTTGTCCTTTTATACGTTATATTTCTGTGATTTCCATTCATTAAGAGGTGCGCAAATATATTGTGTTCAAAGTTTTACCAAGAAAAAAAAAATTGCTAAATTACTGTACCATTTTTTAAATTTGATCTGTCATTATTTTATGCTATGGATATCTTATTAACTTTTGTTGATTCTTCTTGGCTTTGTGCATTACTACATTAATAACAAGGATCAACTTAAACTGTAACTATTAGCAACCTGCATGTAAAAGTAGTTTGGTGTAAATAAATAATATTCTGGAAGGATATGCATTACATTTGCGCCCATTTTTTATTTATTTATTTTTTAATTAAACCCGTTATAGGGTGTTTCCTGCGGAGTACTCCCACTGCTGTCAGTTGAAAATTGTCAGGAAGTAAGTAAAAGTGTCATTACTTCCTGAAAGTTAAAACAAGATTCAGCAGGTTTGTATCACATTCTATGAAGAAATGTTTATCAGTGGCTCACCTCGCCCATAAAATGCATCGTAATAACTGAAATCTGAACACTAGAGGACACTGTTAGCATAATAATATAACAGTTTAAACTGTAAGAACTCTAGAAAAATGCATCTCCCAGCAGTGGGAGAACCCTTGTTTTACTCAACAGGAAAAGGCCAGCAATATATGATTTTTTTTCTTCATAAAAAGGTTTACTGTTGTTTAGAATAAAAATGTAATTAGATATTGCCTCAAATTTACTATTTTATAGCTCCCATAAAGGGACACTAATGTCCCATAAAAGAATATTCTTGTTTTGTAGAGGTTAATAAAATAAATGATGTGGCATAAATTCTATCTCTCAAACCATTACAGTTTCAGAGATATTCGTATATAAAGTTCCCCCCTCCCTCCCCTTCTCCTGACATCAGCTCTGTGCTGACCGCAGGAGATCCCAGTCTGAGGACCAGCCGGCGGCTCTGCAGAAGAGCCGAAATCCTGTTATTTAAAAATAATTACTTCATTGGAAAGGTCTACAAAGTGTGCCTGGTTTGCAAGCACACTTTGTAGACCGTTCCCATGAAGTAGTTCTTTTTAAATAACACGATTTCGGCTCTGCTGAAGAGCCTCCTAAGTCGGCCGACTCTAAGGGAAGGGAGAGGGGAACTTTCAATGCGACTATCTCTCTCAAACCATAGCGGTTTGAAAGGTAGGATTTTACAACATCATTTATTTTTTTAACCTCTAGAAAACAAGAATATTTTTTATGGGACATTACTGTCCCTTTAAGGTTACAAATAGTAGGTATTAGTTAAAATAAGGTACACAGAATATGACTACGGACAATTATGATAATATATACATCCCAAATTAAATATTCTAATTGCAGACATTAACTAAGTTAAAGATCTGGAATATGAGGCCATATTGTGGAAGAAAATCTGGGGCAAATTAATTGCATGCACCACATTTGACAAAGGAAACATATCAAAATTCCCACTGATTTAAATAGGGACTCAAAGGGTTTACCCCTTGAATTCTAGAGTGGTCTCCAACTCATTGTTTCATAATTAATTGAAAACCTTTCTAGCATTCAAATGGTTAAATTCATTCAAATCTACAGGAATTTTCATGTGTCTGCTATAGTGCAGTTGGATTGTTTTCTCCAGAATTGCACCTCTTTAAAGTCCAGAATGCTGAATAACAGCATATGCATTGCTATAAAAGAAGTCATGAACACTTTTAACACATAGGGCATGTTAAAACATGTACAGCGCTATCACTTAACAACTTTTAACCATGTGACTGTTTCGCCATATTAATGCAACATTTAGGGCACATATAACTTATATATCTTCTTCTGTATAATATAAATTGCTAGTGTATAACACATGCGCAGTAGACACTGCTGAAATGATGCAGTCATGCGCAGTAGAGATTGTCCAAACACGCTGATCCAGAGTGGGGAGCTCCGAATGGCTCATCACATGTCTCTGCTCCCGGCTCTATGGCAGCAGCCGAGGCTGCTGGGTGGGACTTTAGTCCGTGTACACAAGCTTTCATACTAGATTTCACATTAAATGCAGAACCCATCCAGATAAAATGTTGTAATCTGTGTTGTACCTTGGGGTAGGGGGGACCTGAGACCCCCCAGCAGTTTTTGGGCTACATCTATCATCCTCAGGGTATATCTACCTCTCTGAGGATGATGATAGTTTCAGCCTCATTACTCAAAATTGAGTTATACCTTTGTACAGTTATTAATGTTACAAGCACACAAATTAAGTTACTGGGGATCAAATTAAAGGGATAGTAATACTTCGTTTTAACTTTATTTTATTTTGTAGGCATTAAAAAAACATGAAGAATGATATAAGTCTTATCTCTCAAACCTTTATGGTTTATGAGATATTCACAAGCAAAGTTTCCCCTCCCCGCCCCTTTTACCTAGTGTAAACAATCTCTTCACAGAAGTGAATCTGGTTGTAAGACCAGACAGATAACAGCAGGGGACAATCTTCTTTGTATGAAAACAATGAAAGCCCTTCCCCCCTTGACAAGTTTTTCAACTTTTTCCCTTATCTTAATTGAAGATTGTCCCTCTCTGCAGTCTACCTGGGTACCTCCCTTCTGATCTGGTTGAACAGGGGGGGGGATACTTTGTTTGTGAATATCTCTTAAACCATAAAGGTTTGAGAGATAAGACTTATATCATTCTTCATGTTTTTTTAATGCCTACAAAATAAAATAAAGTTAAAACGAAGTATTACTATCCCTTTAAATACGAATTTGGTAACCAATGGTGATATGATTTGCTACTGTTGAGATTTCCTGTAATACTGCTAATTTGTTGTAGGGAAAGAATGTACCTTTACCCTAATGGTTTAGAGGCAAACAATGCATAAATGCATAAGATTTGTTAGGAATGAGCAAAGATCTGGAAGTGGGCATTGTATGAAAAGTCCATGCAACACACTGTTACTAAATCTCCCCTTAAATTATAATTGCTGATGCTCACTCCGCATTAATCCACATCTGTGTACTGTATGAGATAAAGTTATTTGGAAAATATCTACTGTTTTCTTGTTACACATTATAAACCATAAGGCTGATTGGACTTATTTTATACAAATGAATGTCATGCAAATAAAGCCTACAATGAAAGTCCATATTTGTGAACAAAAGCAGTCCTTATGTATATGACTCTTCCTCAACCTCCCCCCACACTCTTTTCATACCTATCTGTTGGGTTCTCATTTCTTCAGCATTAAGTTAAAATATACTCTGAGGGCCTTATTCATTTAGCTAAAAATTGGAAATACTGGAGCAATACAATTGCACAGTAAGAGACACTATACATTCTAAAAAGAGACACTATACATTCTAAAAATTATCATTGAAGCAATGCATTGGAAACCTCTCTGGCACTCAAGGGGTTAAAAAAACAAAAAATAAACAATAAAAGAAAACTCTGTCAGGGACAATATTATGCATCTGTATCAGGATATATAAAGAAGATATATAATGATGGAGAGTATGTGTTGTCCTGGAAAATGGGTCAACAGTGGAACCTAAGTGACTTGAGCATGGTGTGATTGTTACCACGAGACATGCTGGTGCTTAGTAATGCATTTTGCATGATATTATAGGTGGGGCTTAATCAGGCATGGCTGGGTGCTTGAATGGAGGCGTTTTCAATGAAATGAGTGGGAAAATGGGTAGAATAGCTTGCATATTGGCTGGATGGTTTGAAAAACGGGCAGTTTAACTCACAAAACAAGAGAATCCGCCTCTGTCCCAAAAGAACAGCTAATTCAGTCTGAAAATTGGGGTCCCTGTGAAAGTTCTGGAGAGTTCCTAGGTATGCCAATAGCACCAGAAAGGTCAATTAAAAACTCACTCAATTCCTTGAATTACAGTGAAGCAATGCTTTGGATATGTATCTAGCATTCAAGAAGTTAAAAGCCCAATTTAAATAATTGGTAACTTCTATTCTTCCCTGATGATGCTCTACTTTAGTGTATTGAATATGGCCCATATTTAAGTAGAGCTCTGGTTATTTTTATGCAGGAGCTCAGATTAAAATAAAACATATATACACCTGGCTGGGGGCACTGGACCCTTACATTCCTGTAACAACATGTTTTGGTTTGGCAGAGTGATGTATTCGTTGTGTGCATTATCCTGTGTAAGTTTAAATATTAATTTTCTGCTATGCTTCCATGGAAGTTCATATGCTCAAGCCTGGTAAATATTTATTTTTAGTGTGGCAGACGTCCTTATCTTTTGGCTGAAGTATGGAACTAAAGAATACATCCTGTTTAAGAACAGTTGTGTTTAAAGGGCCAGCAATGCTTGAAAATAATCTGCTAGTCTATTGACACTGTGTGCTAAAGGGATGTATAAAGCAATACAAAGCATTGCCTTGGACACTCCTCTGGCACTCAAATGGTTAATTGGGTTCTAAATTCTAGGCTTACATGGCTCTGATAAGCGTATGTAATAAGTACTGGCATAATTCTAGAGAAAACTAAATGCATCGAGGGACAAATAAAACATTATCAATATCATGAAGCGCATTTTAGCCTTTTAATTGCCTCAGAGGTCTCCAACTTCAGCTGCAAAGCATGTTTAACCCTTTAAGTGCTGAAAGTTTGAGGAATATTGTAATCAGAAGAGGCAGAGCACTTTTTCAACATTTTGCTATTTGTTTAGGAATGATTCCTGGAGATAACTTTCTAGTTATATATAGAATACTATATATTGGTTTTTAATTAATATCAGTAAATTTGACATTGTGTGACATTTGTTCAAAAAACATTTAAAAAATACTTTTTTTTTTTTTTCTTTGCTAATATCCTATATTATATATATAACTAGTTGAAGAGCCCATTACACGGGCCACAGTGCCACTGCCACCCGGTCGCGGGGCAGTCATGTACAGTAGAGACTGGCCGCGCCGTGGCTGATACACAGCTGGATACTCCAAAGAAGCGTCCAGCTCTGTATCAGCTGTGTCGCGGGCAGTCTCTACTGCGCATAACTGCAGCACAAGCAGCAGTGTCTACTGCGCATGATGCGGTGTTACACACATTTTAGCGAATTATTATAGGATGTTTATCTTGTTTGAAAAAAATATAAATACACTTCTTAAAAGACCTGAACTCTATGAATGCAAATGTATAGTGTTATCTACATGAATGGCCTGCATAGACCCCTGATGAACAGGGACACAAAAGGTATTTTCAACTTTACGAACTATATATACATGATCCAGTGGCTATGTGGTAAAAACTGCCCTAAAACTTCTCAATAACTATACAAGAACATGGTTACTAAAAGTAGATTAACATGAATAAGAAGATGACTGATCTTTCTTCCTACTCAAAATGATGAAACGAGGTAATTTTGTTAAATATAGGGTTTTTTGAGAACGTTTCAGTTACCACTAAAGTCACAAATTACTATACAACATCTCAAGGAAGCATTTACTAATAAACAAAAGTGTATGAACTATGAATGCCATATATCTCCTGAATACAATGATACCCAAAATGTATAGGTGTACAAATATTTATGTCCTTCCCCTGGGCTCTAAATTAATAACAGCACATAACAGAATTTCTACGATAACCAAAATATACTATATATATATATATGTATATATACACACACACACACACACACACATATATTAGTCTGAAGCAGGGCAGTCCAAGTTCAGTCCTCAAGGGCAACCAACAGGCCAGGATTAAGGGATTTCCCTGATTAAGCATAGGTAAGTTAGTGGATCATTCATTGTAACTGACTCACCTATGTTTAATCAGGGAAATCTTTACATCCTGGCCTATTGGTGGCCCTTGAGGACTGAACTTGGACAGCTCTGACCTGAAGGAATTATTAACCCATAACAGCAAAACAAACGTATTCATTTTACATCCTGGCCTATTGGTGGCCCTTGAGGACTGAACTTGGACAGCTCTGACCTGATGGAATTATTAACCCATAACAGCAAAACAAACGTATTCATTACATTTTTTCATTGGAACCTTTCGCAGCTAAAATTAGACAGCATCCGGATATAAAGAGAATACCAGTGGGTAGTAGGTCGTGTAAGATGAGTCTTTATGAGGACAATATTTTATTAACCTTATCGGATCCAGAAGTATCTTTATCAAATATAATTGGAGAAGTTGGAAGTTTTGGCCAGGTTTCAAATTATAGACTGAATGTAGGGAAATCCCAGGCAATGGCAATTGGAATGGATGATGAATCTCTTAAAAGGGTTAAAAAAGAGTATTTGTTTAATTGGATGCAGGAATTAAGGTATTTGCGGATTATTATTTGAATTACACCCCCTTGGTTAAAGAAATGCAGAAACAGATCAGGGAATGGAAATCGATTAATCTTTCATGGATGGGTCGAATAAATGTTATAAGGGCTTATTTTCTTCCAGAATGATACAGATTCTGATTCCTGTTGCTTGGGGTAAGTGCTTCTAGATGTTGGCTCCTAAAGCAGGCTTCATAAATTCCAAAAGAAAGATCCAAGGGCTGGACTCTGCCTGAAATGAGAGCAGCAACTCCTCACTTTGTGAAGTGAAGGATCTCAGATTGTATTACAAATAGCCAGTGATATGCTTCACGCAGTGAGGAGTTTCTGCTCTTGTTTTAGTTAGAGTCCAGCCCTTGGATCTTTCTATTGGAACGTATGAAGCCTGCTTTAGGAGCATAGGCAGTCATATACTATGGACCATCCCTCCCCCTGCCTATAACATTAGATAGAGCCGGGTAGCACTCTCCAAGATAAGGATGCCGGGAGTTGTGGCCAGTAAATAGCGAAGTCTAAAGATGCGACATGACAACCTAGTGCTTTTATGCAGCACGAGGTTCTCATAAAGCCATTTTAAACACAGCCACATGGTTTATGCGACTTGTAGCCGCACAATATTTTTTTGCAACGTTTTAAAAGTGAACCGATGAGAAGAAGGCAGAGGAAGGTTCTGATCTCCCCACCCAGTGGCTGCATTGATCACCTATCCTGTTGGATAGGTGATCAATGCCATGAGGTCTGATTTCATTTAATAAAAAAATGAACATCTGTTATTATTGTTTTAAATATATAAGTGTTATGGGGTAGCATATGTTGTTTATTAACCCTTTAATTGCCAGAGGGATACGCAACACAATGCAAATCAATGTGTTGCATACCCGTCTTGTACTCAAAGAGTTAACTGTGTGGGGACACCATATGTCGAATTTAACTGGGGGGTGGGGGCAGCATGTCAGAGTTTACTGGGGGGGGCAGCATGTTGGATTTCTATATTGTGGGACAGAATGTTAGATTTCTATATTGTGGGACAGAATGGGGAACATCATCATTGTGTGTTAGCCCCACAAACATTGCCTGATCCCCCAGCCTTGTTCCCTTTCCCACACAGTGCCCATGGGGATTTGTGGCTACCAGTAGGCAAGGGAACAAGGCTGGGGGGGGTCAGAGAGTATACATGGGGATCTGGGACTACCAGTGGCCAAGGGATTTTGGATGTTGGATTTCTACATTATAAATAGCATGTCAGATTTCTATATTGTGAGGCAGAATTTTAGATTTATATATTGTGGGGTGGCATGGGGAACATCACCATTGTGTGTTAGCCCCATAAACACAGCCTGACCCCCCCAACTGTGTTCCCTTATCCAGGCAGTGCCAGTGGGGATTTATGGCTACCAGTAGGCAAGGGAACAAAGCTGGAGGGGGATTCAGACAGTATACATGGGGATCAGCAACTACCAGTGGCCAAGGGAGCAAGTCTGGGGGGCCAGGCAGTGTGCATATGGTTCTATGGCTACCAGTGGTCAAGGGAACAAGGCTGGGGGGCAGCTGGCAGCCACAAATCCCCACGGATGCTTCCTGACCCCCGGCCTTGTTCCCTTGGGAGTGCACAACATGTATAAATATGATACAGAGCTAAGAGGGTGAATATGTACAGCTTGGTGTACTTTGTTAACCCTTTGTGTGCTACAGCGGTGCAGAATGCATATCCCCATGGCATTGAAATGGTTAAGGGAGTGATGCTGTTAGTTGCGCTGAAAGGATCCTCTTCTCTCCTGTACAAAGGCAGCAGAGATAATGCTCTCAGACTTCAGGATTGTGGATAACATCCCTTCCACATTGTCAGCAGACAAACCTTGCATCTCTAAATTTTATTTCATATGGCAATGTGTGTCTACATTGAAATTTCGAAGTGCTTGGAACACATAGACAAAATCATTTTGCCACAGTATTAACCTTTAGTGCATCTCCGCCATTGAATAGATGGAGGGGTGATTTATTCACATTTGTGACCTTTCCACGTAGATGGTGATTGGCTGGGAGATGAGGTTACTGTTCCTTGCCCTGTGTAACCCCACTTCCCAGCCAGTGGAAGCAAGGGAAATTTTATGAACATTTCCTGGTCATATAAAAGCCAATCCTTGTTCATATTTTGGTAGCACTGGCTCAGGAAACGGCCCAAGCGGTTCTAAAGGAGGGGAATTTTTTTTGGTTTATTAGAGGCAAGACAATTGGGGGGAGTAAGGTATAGGGTTTTTTTTTATTTCTGATGTTGGTGTTGAAGAAGATGCAGGAAGACAAGGGCATCAAGGACACCACTGGACCTCTTACATCAAGATAAGTGATGTACTTCTTAAATATGTGGGGAGGGCACATGGGACATAAGTTACTGTTAGGTCTTAGGGAGGTTTGCATTGGTAATGTTTGGTGTAATGGGTGGAAGGAAGGCTTTTAGAGTTTGCATTTGGGAGTGGAGGGGGGTAGGGTGATTGTGAATCTAGCTCACAATTGAGGTTTGACACTGTGTCAAACAATGAGCTCTAGCTACTTTTCTTTGATGTTACTGATACTCTCTGTGTTTAGCATGAGCGGTGGGAACAGAAAGCTGTAAGTAAAATTAGGTCACAACATGAGTTCAATCGACCAATCCTGCTTACGCAGGATGCTGACTACCTACTAGAATCCCTACAAAACAACAATGTATGTGCCATAAAGAACTCATTTTAGTACAATTGCTTGTTTCACCAGGCCTAACAGAATCAATCCCCTGCATGGCTCTTTACCCCTAGAGTGCTAAGCATATATTGGACATGTACCGCTCCTTTGGCACGCTGGACAAAAAGAAGCGATAAGGAGTAAGGGATCTGAAGTCTATTCAGTACCCTTCTGAGATAACCTGCAAAACCCACTGATCCACCACTGGGGATTCCCAGGCATCTCGAGAAAAGAGAAGACTCCCTCCTATGTTGACCAACTGAACAGGATTCCGCAAGTCATGCAGAAGCTGGCTTAACAGATTTAGCCCTTGAAGCTGTTAGCCTGGGATGCCACTGCTGTCGGGTTTGGTGGAGGGTGCGAGTGGAGGCCTGCAGTTTGAAGTTTGCTGACTTTGCACCTCTGTTTGGTGGGGGGGGGGGCGAAAAATATGCAGTTTCCTCACCATCACTGGATGTTTAGAGGGCATTTGAGGCAACAAGGTACTCTTGTCCCCAGTAGCATCACTAATGATCTACTTCAGTTCAAGTCTACAGAGGGACTTGCCCTGAGAGAGTAAGGAAACCAGTGACTTCTGGGAGGATTGGTCCACAGAACAAGTCTTAAGTCACAAAGTGCGTAGCGCATAACTGAAAAGGCTGAGGCGTTAGTTAGCAGACACCTGACTGCCTCAAAAAGATCCTTAGAAACATAAGAAGAAAACAAAAGGGAACAAGGCAGGGGGCACCCCTTGTGTGGTATCTTCAGCAGGCCTTATACATATATGTAATTTCAATTATAAATGTATTTTTAATACACTATTAAAACATTTATATTTTTTACACATCCAGAGCAGCGAAGTTCATTACAAAAAGTACCTTGATACCTGAGTGGGGACAGGTTTATGATCCCCACATGTTGGGGGTGAAACGCTAACCGACTCAAAGTGTGACTATACACCTATTATTTACATTATTTGAAAGTACTATTGAACGTACTATACCACTGGATGCCCTTTTTTGTGTTCTTTGTTAAATTCAGAAACATAAGTGTTGACCTCCTTCATGTTAGCTAAGACCAACAGATCCTCCTTGGAAGCATTAGAATGGACAGCCTCCATCAGCTGATCACCACACATGGCAACAGCCCTGTTAACCCAGGAAAAGGCAAAAATAGGCCTCAGTACAACCCCAGTAGCCACAATATTTGCCCTGAAGATAGAATCCAGCTTCTTATCCACTGTATCCTTCAGGACTGTTGCATTCACCAATGGCAGCACAGTAGACTTGGCTAGCCTGGAGACTGGGGGATCTACAGTAGCAGGAGAGGCTCACTGCACCAAAGCTGCCTCTGAAAAAGGGTATTGTCTAGAGAACCTTTTGGTGATAGACAGCTTCTTATCAGGGGTCTTCCACTCATCCAGAAGGATCTGATCAAGAGGAGGAAAGCTGTAGAATATTTCTTATAACTCATTAAGATATCTGTAGAGGAAGACCCCTCATCAAGGGTGTCAGGGACCTGAAGGGTCTGCATGACATCCCTAATGAGCTCCTCAGCTGAGGGAAGGGGGTCAGTCTCATAAGAGTCTGCACAGGAGTAGGAAGAATCCATATCCTCATATTCCCCTTCCTCATCCTCCCCTCCTGAGATTTCCTCCTCAGAGGAAGCCCCTAGAAGTGTAGGAGCACTTTGAGATCTCGGGGCCACATATTTAAAGGTAGTGGGGGCTTCCAGAGTGGAAAGACCCCCTGGTGGCAGTTTGGCCACAGTAGGTAGCAGTGTTTTCACCCAAGCTGGCTCTTGGTAAGTGCTGGAGGGCTCCGGTGGGATAGTATGGGCCATACTATCAGAGGGGTAGAGAGATTCAGAATACTCTCTAGGGAGCCCCGTTTGACATGATGAACAGTAAGCAAGGGGGGTAAGTGATGCCCCTGAGCCCATAGATTTAGATCTAACCCCATGTCCCTTAGAATCCAACATTCTTACAGGGGAAGTGTCTAATACTAATAAAAGCATCCAGTAACAGTTCCCCACACTAATAATTCACCCTATAAAGCCCATAAAAGTACTTATCTTGCAGGCCAAGGGTTAATCTGCAGAAGGAGAGCAAGGAGAATCTTCCTCTACATAGAATAAGTAAGATAGAAGTAAAATGGCACTAGCAGCCAATTGGAAGAAAACCGTGGGAAGCATTTTGGAAAACATAGTCTTCTCAGTTGCTGTTGCCTAGCAATGCCTACAACTCTGTCAGTGGAATCACCAAGGGCCCCCAAGACACATAGGCCTTTAACTGGATGAAAGGCCATGAGGAGACAAGAACAATGTGTCCACTCTGACTTCTGTATGTCAAACAGTTGTAGAGAGCAAACATGGCTGCAGTGCAGGAACCATTCTTAAAGGTGCTGCACACCCAAAAAACAAACAATTTACTAAGGTACCCCGAAACCCAAATGACCCCAGGGAACAAGTGGGAGGCACCCAACAGATAGGGGAAATAAATGGAAAGGCCCCCAAACCCGTGTAGAATAGAAGGGAAGGGGTTAACTATCCCTATTGCAGCCATCCTTGCCCCATAACTCAGGGAATGAACAGATGTATATAAGAAAGATATCCAACATAAGTGCAGGAGCCCAAGGGCTCAGAATAAACCTCTGTATGGAGAAGCATAGGCAGGGGCAATGTGGACCAAGGTGCTCAAAGGGTTCCTCACCAATGTTCTTTCTTTAGGTTATCATTGTGAAGGAAGCAGAGCCCCAAGGGACTCTGCTAGGAGGGAAAACAGGGCTGCAAGGGTCCTCACAGCACCTGCACACTGGTCTATCCACTCCCGGGGAAGCCCAGTATTGGTAACCCACCTAATGGGGGAATTTTGACAGCCCCATAACTATCAGAAAATAATAAAAACCTAAGAGAAGTGTCGCTGGCCATGTTTTCACCTAAGAGGACACATCCTAACTGGAGATGTAGGTAGGGGAAAGGGTTGAGCTGAAGGAATGGCTGGGTGTTTCCACCCACAAGACCCTATCTTTTTGAGAGGTGTCTTGCCCTCCATAGAGGGACTCACCCCACGGCACCTGTGTACCATATTGGACATAGGAGAAAATACTTTACACAAACCTCTTGTGCTTTAAGGGTTGAAATTGCTTGATTGTCCCAATCCCTCAGTCTTTCATGCTGTCTTTGTGTTACTTAGATATATTTATCAGTGGATTTGGGAATTAAGGAAACCTAGTTGTAAGGTTAATTTTTTGCATATTGAAATTCCTTACCTGCTTCTTTGCATTTTTCATGTGTATTTTGTTAGATGAGACCAGTCTCTTGGCAAGTGCGTAGGCACGGGCTCTTTTTCCCTCAATAACAGCCATGTGAAGGAACCTGGAGGGTAACATTTTGGTTTAGAGTTATATGTATGACCACTACTAAAATTCAGTCACGTCTCTTTATACTGTGTAGTAGTAGATTTATATACTTTGGAGACCAATGAGATGAAGCTGCCTTTGCTTGTAAAAGGTGTTAAAATGTAAAGAGCAAGAGTAGGGGAAAGTCCAAGCTAACCTATGTAGGACTTGATTTACTGATTACTGCAGCTAAAGAAGATGAATTCTAAACTTGTCTGAGAGATTAGTGCTAACAGAAAACATGATGTTGTCTCAAATTGTATTCCACTGTATACAATAACAGGACATGTTTTAAGGCTAGTTCTCTTTATGCAAATATGTTCATCATTGGAATAGTAATTTAATTTGTTTGGCCAGTTTGAAAGATATGGTATTCTTAATTCACAATATGCAGCTGTCCTCTGAATATCAGTTTAAGTGCCCTGCTTTAAATGCAAATAAATGATTACCTTTGACATGAAGACTGTAAAAAGTGTTATTGTACAGAAACTTTTCCTTTTGACTTTATTTCTCAGTTTCTAAGGGAGGACAATTGTTCAGGGGCTGTCTATAGATTGGGATATTCATTTAGCATAGGTGAATCTGCCCACTGATTAAAAAATATTATATATAGGGGAATGGGGGAGTGTGGCAGTGTCCTTGATGTGATCCTTCAAGTCCCTCTGTCTGCCACTAGTGGTATTGGAAGCCTTCACAAGAATCCTTTTACAAGCAGGACTTATTCTGAACAATGTATAATGGTAATGCATATGTGCAGACAGCCCCCACAGATTGCCATAGCATACAGATTAAGGTAACTTTAGTTTGGATGTGATAAAGCAGACATAGTTAAGATATTTGACTTCCATGCACCACATATGTTGCATTAAAAACACATATATTTAATCAGTATACATTTTTCTGGAAATATACTTATTCCCCTATTGCTAAATATTTACATTCCAGACAAATGCTATTAACTGGTGTTATTAATCATGTTTACTGTGTTATTGGATCACATGGGCATTTGTACCTACTGCATCTTTAACCACACACTGAGCCTGATTACAGTAGTATGGATTGGAGTAATTTGGAGAGAAAACATCTGCATCATAGAGGACATATAATTCCAGTTGATTTAAAATACTTATTAAAGGGACAGTAATATCCCCAAAAAATATCAGTGAGGGGAGTAGGACAAATACTTGGAAGGGAAGAGAGTAATCCAAGAACTTTGAAGGAAGGTGAGTGGACTAAAGGAAATGGAAGAGTGTGGCAAAGGTCAGAGATGCTAGAAGGCAGAAGAGCAGACAGAGGAGATGAAAGGAACAGAAGAAGACTTAGAAGAAGCAAGGGGAGATTGCCTGGGGTGAAGAGGGAGACTGCTAATTTGTGGGCAATGGTAGCAGGAGAGAGGAGTTCCTTAAGTTTCTCATGTCTTACTAACCATTTTGACCATTTTCAGCATTAAATATGAGTTGGAGAATCTTGCAAATTCCTGCCCCTACACGACTGGCCAGGAAGGTAGCCTTCTCAAAAGGTTTCAGCAGCTCACATACATCACACGTTAGTTACCATTCTCCAGGTAACAAAGACGCTTTCTCCAAAGCCTTTCAGTTTTTCATGTTATATTTGTAATTACCTTTATTTTCCTTGTACAAATTCTCTAGCATTTTGTCACGGTCCCAGCAATGAACCACAGGACAAGTACTTCAAGGTAACACCAACTTTATTAAGGCAGCATCACAAACAGAATATCATGAGGACAGGATATACAACTGGCAGCGAGCCACCACAGAATGCGGCCGGAGCCTGTGGAAGAGCAATGCGGTCAGCTCAAGCAGCCGCCGCACAGGTACCAGGACACATCTATAATGTGGAATTTTAAACTGGTGCTGGGGCAGGTTGTTACACACTTGTAGGAGTAGCTAAAACGGGCACAGATTTTGTGGGCTATATTCAACATATCTCTGAGGGTTTTGGATTCTCTGAGGAATCTGGTCACAACAAAATTTAGTACATGGACAAAGCACTCCTTATGCACCACATCACCTATTCTCAAGGCAACTATTATTTTTGTGTCATTATCAGCAGACACAAACCAAGCTTTGAAGGAGTGGGGCACAAGCCATTCCTCTATCTCCTGCTCTATTTTATTTAACATATCTATGGCTTTGTGTGATTGTCTCTCAAAACTCTTCATGCACAAAGTGGAGTGTCGATGGTATGGGCTATCCTGCTGCTGTTTTTTAATAATATGGTTAGAATCGGAGGAAATGTTTCTGGCTGTCACCTGATGCTGCAAGTTATTTTTGCCCACAGAAGGTGGGAGGGAGACCCAGTGAGCAGTGAAAGTCATATAGTCTGTACTAACATGCCCACATATTTGTTGTCAGATGAATTTTCTTGCCATATGAGGTTTCCAGGCACTGAATCTATTCCTTTCATCTCTTTCACTTTGCTGTATGTTGTAAAGGTGTCTGCTCTACTTGATTTCTCTTATTAACCCTTTCAGATCCTCTTTGCTTCTACTTTTAGCTAGTTTTATCCTAGATCACATGCTATTTCTCTGATTCATTATGATTGAAAAGAAAAATACAGATGGGACTATGATTTTAACTCATGGATGCTAAAAAAGGTTTCTAACCCATAGTTATTTTGGGACAAAGCAGCTATTCATATTTGTCAAATAAACAAAATCCCTTTCAACAGACTTTGTCCTTTAATAAATATGGTATCCTACAATTGCTCCCCTATTTGCCTCAGTAATTATGCCCACAATGAATTGGAAACCTCTTTAGCCTCCAAGGAGATACATTGTATTGTAGAATTAACTATTATGATTTTACTATCAGAACTGTACTACATACCAATTTCCTTTTTCATCCATTTCCAAGATATTATCATCTGAAATGGTTTTCTGTAGAATGTATTCCTCACACATTACTTGAAACTGGAAAACTGAGAAAAACTCTGCATTCTGGTTTGCAGAACCGATCACCTTTGGTTTTCCAAAGCAGTTCAGATGTATATCTGTTTCTTCTTGAAAACCATCAGGAAAATAGAGATGCAGATTTTCAAAGTTGCAAACATGAGTAGCTGATGAAGGTTGAAGATTATTAAAAGTATTCTTGATATACAACAGTTTATCAGAATTATTATTATCAGGATGAAGTGTCTCCAAGGTGCATACTAAGGAAACATCAGTTGACACAAGCTGGTACTGTACAGGAAAAAAATAGTGACTGTTGTTAATTAAATGGGGTGTTTTCTTGAATCAATATTATGCAATGACTCCTCATCATTCATATGACAGGACAGGACTCTATGCAGATAAAGTTTCACTGAACTTTTAGTTTCAGTAGTTTGGATGAGTTTGTTGCTTAATAGTTCAACATTTTTTTCATGATCTCTCATCTTTTTTACTCTTTGATTTGTTCCTTTAGCTGAAGACAAAAGCATATTTTTATGAATTGGAAACACTATTGATGTCTTTAAAAATCAAATTCATTTGAAATTATACTATTATATACTAGAAGATAGCATATGAGTCCATAATATAACCTATGGGACATTCAGATTTAAGGGGTTATAAATTGACTTCTAGTGCCAGAAGAAACTGTAGCCTTCAATACATCTTATATTAGATTACCATGACAGATTTAGAAACTATTTTTAGAAGAATTTCTCCAAATCATCTTGTAATGGTCATGTGCTCCTCGACTAGTAACTACTTGGTGGTTACTGAGTAATAAGCAATACATTTTATATACATTTTCCCTTGGAATATTTTTTCCACAAAAGTATAGGAGATTTAACTTGTATGACATAACAAAATATAATAATTAGATTTTAGAACATGCTTAAATCGAAGTTAAATTGCTATGGTTGTTAAAGGGATAGTAATACTTCATTTTATCTTTATTTTATTGTGTAGACATTAAAAAAACATGAAGAACGATATAAGTCTTATCTCTCAAACCTTTATGGTTTAAGAGATATTCACAAGCAAAGTATCCCCCCCTGTTCAGCCAAATCATAAGGGAGGTGCCCAGGTAGACTGCAGAGAGGGACAATCTTCAATTAAGATAAGGAAAAAAGATGAAAAACTTCTCAAGGGGGGAAGGGCTTTCATTCTTTTCATACAAAGAAGATTGTCCCCTGCTGTTATCTGTCTGGTCTTACAACCAGATTCACATCTGAGAAGAGATGGCTTACACTAGGAAAAAGGGGCGGGAGGGGGAAACTTTGCTTGTGAATATCTCTAAAACCATAAAGGCTTGAGAGATAAGACTAATATCATTCTTCATGTTTTTTTAATGCCTACAAAATAAAATAAAGTTAAAATGAAGTATTACTATCCCTTTAATGCTGAACTTTCATTATTTTTTTTTACAAAGTAATATGAGCTGGGGTTTTCTGATTTAAACTTTTGTTGGTAGAGATGATGGACTCTTGGACTTAAAGGGATGGTAATGTTTCATAATAAAAGCAGCTCTAATTAATCATAATAATATTTGGACTTTGGAGAGTGTTCTTTCAATTCTGTCAGAGCTGTAGTTCAAGAGTAATTCAATGATAAAGTATCCCCCTCCCTCCCCTTTTACTGATGTAACACTGTTAAGCCAGATCAGAAGGGAGGGGCCCAGGTAGACTTCAGAGAGGGACAATCTTCAATTAAGATAAGGGAAAAACCTGAAAAACTTGTCAAGGGGGGCAGGTCTTTCATTGTTCTCATAGGAAGAAGATTGCCCCCTTCTGTTATCTGTCTGGTCTATGGACTGGATTCCACATCTGAGAAGAGATGGCTTTCACTAGGTAAAAGGGGCGGGAGGGGAAACATTGCTTGTGAATATCTCTCAAACCATAAAGGTTTGAGAGATAAGACTTATATTGTTCTTCATGTTTTTTTAATGCCTACAAAATAAAATAAAGATAAAATGAAGTATTACTATCCCTTTAAAGGGGTAGTAATATTTCACAAAAACAGCAGCTCCAATTAATCTTCATAGTGTTTGGGCCATGGAGAGTGTTATTTCAATACTGTTGAGTTGTAGTAATTCAAGAGTAATTGAATGATAAAGTATTCCCCTCATGCCCCTTTTACTTAGCGTAAGCCTCAGATGTGGAATCTGGTCCCTTGACCAGACAGCTCACAGCAGGGGACAATCTTCTTACTGTGAGCATAAGGAAAACCCTTCCCCCTTGAAAGTTTTTCGTGTTTTTCCTTTTGTTCACTGAAGATTGTCTTTCTTTGCAGTACATCTGGACAGTCTTGCTGGTCTGAGGTGAGCAGTGTTATATCAGTAAAATGGGCTGAAGGGGGATAACTTTATTGTGAAACATTACTATCCCTTTAATGCTACCTATTCAAGTGATTCCATACTTTCACTGTAAAAGTTTATAAAGCACTGAAGAAAACTAAGCATGAAATAAAGGACATTCAGCGATAAGGCAATTAGATTTAGTGTTATAGCTTATATAAACTGAGTTGAGCTTGCTTTGGATGGAAATCTTTTGATCCTTTTGCAAAGTTATATAATTAAATTGCAAACTTGAATAAACTATTATGAATGTAAAGTTGCAGGTGTGTTATTTCACAGCATGTATATGTCAATAAATATGTAAAAGCCATTAAAGGCTTTAGTGAAATCATGTTGGATGGGAGGAGTTTCTGCATATGCTATTTATTAATCCCTGAGGCATCCTAAACTATATTATGATCGACATTAAACTGAAGGTATCTTAATTAACAAGAAAGAGTGGTGAGGGAGAAACATTCCTCTCTATTGTTATGTCTGCATGTAACAATCACTTTACATACATTTCCATTTTTTTCTTGTTTAACCCTTTGAGTGCCAAAGAAGTGCTGAACGCATTGCAAAGCATATCAATATGACTTTTCTTGTTTTCTTGGTTTCTTATGTAAATGTGAACCTTTCACTGCTACAATAAGGAAAAATAGCTTTTTCAAAGGGGCAACATGTCTATTAGTCACATTTCAAAAATACACATTTGGGTGTAAAAATGGTCACCTCTGCAGTTGATATTCCCAGGAAGCTATGAAATGTGCCTAAAATAAATGTGTGTGGGAGTTTGTGCCATATACATCAATAGAACATGTGGAATTTCTATATTACATGTTCTGTTGCAGCTACGAGATAAGCAAATGGTCACTAAACCGTCTCTATCTGGACAAGTCTTGGGAGCAAACAACCTTTTTTGGAAAGGCAATGAGCATATCAGCATGTAACACCCAACATTTAATTGTGGACATTTTACTGGCTGTGAAAACACTATTTGCAATGGATGGAAGTTCCTTTTCTTTATTATGATATGATATGGAGCTAAAAGCTAATAGAGCAAATATTCCTTCCCCTTTGTAGAATTATTCTTACCTTTCCTTGCTGTCTTCCTCTAGAGTAACTAGTTCTTTTTTCTATAAAAGAATGAAAGGTTGTTCATATTATCAAGAAAGCAACAGAAAATAGAGCAAATAGCTTTTATTATTGTTAAATTCAAACATACAGTTACTAACTGAACTGTGAAATGTACTATTAATGACATTAATTTCATTGTGATTTACAATATGCTCATTTAGGCGAATGAACAAACTTGCTAGTATAGCCATCCTGGCATTAGTTTCTAACACAAGTGACTATGCTTCTGGATTTGCACTACAGTGTATAAACACTGTAGTGCATACTGGTGTGTACACTCTACCAAAATAAGACTTTAATGCCAGCAACCTTTGTATATGAGCATAACTTGCACAGGGAAATGGAGTACACTAAAACTATTTCCTCTCTTCATTCCTTTGTACATTGGCCTATGCAAAGTGGAAAGGAAGAGCCAAAAATGCTCACAGGCTGCCCCATTGTACCTCCCAATACCTCCTGATAAAATATAAGCTAAGTGTCAAAGATGCTACCAACCTGCTGAGAATGGTTGGAAGAAAATGCTGTTGAAGACTTTTTATTAAATATTAATTCTCAGCGTATGCTCCTATTGCCCTTTCCCTTGCCAAACACTTATTTCACCTCTCATTTCTTTTCTACCAGTACATTATTCTATAGTATATTACCTCTCTTCTACTGCACACCACATTTCCTCCAGGAATGTCACTGTGCACAATCTTGTTATTCAGTTCAAAGGCATAATATCTTAGCAAATCCTCCCCCTAAATTCCAAAACACCAACCTCAGTATCTGTTTACATCTACTTACACCCTCATATAATTCTTCCCTGTAACAAAGTTTCTGCTCTGCACCCTTCATGCTACCCATCCATTTGCCCTCTTGACCCTATGCCCTCACATTTTAATCTTTCTTCAGTGTTTTTGCCAGGCTAGGCTAAAAGACGCAGTCCTACTTATTGACCATGATTTTTCTCTCTTATTTGTAACTTTCTGTTTTAAGTAAGCAAATGATGTGTATGCAAGTCAATGGAAATAGCTTATCAGATCAAGATGGATTAACTCAAATATGGTATGAACTGCTACATCTGAAGCTTCAATATTTAACCTTTTGCTATTCCCTGGCACAATTCCATATGCCGTTAAACATAAACACACCATTCACATCTTGAAAGTCTTCTCTTGTTCAAGAGTCTGTTTCCTACTATTATACTATCGCTCTTCTACTCTTTGCTTTCACATTTAATTTTTAAACCAGGATGACCAATTTTATAACCTCTCACTATGCTGTATTCTCAGCATTCTGGATTCCATTGTCAGCTCTCGACAGAGACTTCAATTAAGTTGCAAATAATTTAATCATAGCCATACATTAGGATCACTTCTACATGATAATACTGTACTTCAGGAACTTTCCATTGCTTTTGATGCAGTGGATATCCACTTCTCCTCCAAACCTCCACAGTTTTGGTCTCTGTAGCACTGTCCTTTCCTGTTTCTCACCCCCTCATTGACTTCTTAAGAATTTCCTTTGAATACACACTTACTCACCCTCACCCTCAAGACACACTCACCCTCAAGCCTATGTTCTGGTCTGTTTTCTTTTCTTCTAACTCTGTCCTACTCTACCTTTCCTCCTCTGTAGTGTTTACCTGAATGTCCTCCTGTTCCTTAAAACTCAAAAACTGAGTTACTGCTTTATTCCTTGCCACCAAACCCTGTCCTAAGGTTATCACTTTGAAGAGCTCCACCATCACTTCCACTTTTTCTCTCATTTATTCCTGAAAAACAGGACTTTGCTACATCCTGTTTCCTTCATCTGAGAAATATATTTTATACTTACTCTTGCCTTACAAAGAAAATGCTAATTAATGTTACCATCATGTTCCAGCATGATGACTACAATACTCTAATAACAAATCTTCCTCTTTTCCAGCTGCTCCTATTCTAATCCATTTTGAATACTTCCACCAGTTTAATTTTTCTCGTTCATTGTTCTACTAACATTCTACCTATATTGTGTCATAGTCCAGTCCAGAGATTACTGGCTGCCCTACCTGCAGTCAGATCCAATGTTCAGTCCAGCTCATCTTATTTCCTGGTCTCGTTTTTAGAGCTGCAATTGAGCTTCGTACTTGGGCTTGTCCTGTGAATGCTGTTTTGCTCCTGTTCTGTAGTTAATAAGAGGCTTTGTTCCTGACCACACTTTTGTTTGTTGTTTATTCCTATGTTTGTTTGCTGTAGCTGAACCAGTCCTGTTGCTCAACAAGTCCTGTTCATGACCATGACATTGTTCACTGTTTGCTGCCTGTTTCTGTATAGATCTGCAGTTACTTTACTGACCCTTTTTGTGTTTTGATTGCTTTATATTGCTTGTTGCAGTCTTGTCTGCAGGTGCTGAAGCTGTCCTGTTCCAGTCCTTCCCTGTTTCAGTAAGCTTATGCTGCTTCCTTCTAGTTCCAGGCTGGTTATTGGTTTTGATGTGTTGCAATCCTGGATTTGTTCCAGATGTTTGTGTTTGCCCATGCTTCTCAGTTGCTGTTGTATGATTGGGTAGTGAGGACCATTTGTATGTTTAATCGTTTACAGAGCTCTTTCTGGTTCAGGTGGCTCTCAAGCTATTCTTCTCCAGATGGATTCCTCTACACTGCTGCCAGTGTTCTGTACCTGTAATGAAGCTGGTCTTCAGTCCACCTTGTGTCCAGTCTCAGTATTGCAGCCTGACCCCAGCTACTCCTAATGTTCAGTTCCTGTATTGCAATCAGTGTATAGTATCTTGTCTAGTTCTATTGGTTGCTGCCTGGCAATAAACTTTAGAACTCCGCCTCTGACTATATCTGGCTAGGTGGGGGTTGGAATTGGAAGGTGTGACAAGGGTAATGATGACTGACAAGATAATTATGTATTTTAGGCATCTTTACTTTCGAATTGATTTCTCAAACCGTTCATAAACAGGCAGTGTGCTCATTTTCAGGGATAGAAAATTAGGCCTTTCCTGTCAGCTAATTTTATGGACATGTCATAATTTCTCTCTCTCTCAACTTCATCTTTATCAGAAGAAGAGGGGGAATCCTGGATGGACATATTCTAGATCAACATCATCATTAATAATTGGATCATTGTCAGAAGATTTTCTACTACATTCAGGAACTTTGATCACCTGCCTTCCTCTTCTTGGGGTAGTTTGGGTTAATGTCCATTCCCTCTAGACTACCCTATTACAGAGAACAAATTGCCTGCCCAACAGGCTCCCTAAACTCAAACTCTAAGTTATTTGTCTACCTTATCTAGTTCCAAAATTGTGCTTTGTTCTCTCTCTTTAAAAAAAAAAACACAGAAAGCCACGTTGAGGAACCTGGCACCTTTTTACTATCGTGGCAGGAAACGAAGGGACTCTTTCCTCCATGTGGGTGAATATTGATTATTAGCATTTATTTCAATCCCATGAGAAAGGCAGAAAACAACAGAAAATCAGCACTTGTTGCTGAAAATGTTGAGCTTGGTCAGAAGTGACATTTTTTTGCCTGTTTCAATTTGAGGCAAACATTTTCACAAATTGCAAATCCTGAGCATAGTCCAGCTCATCTGGTCTGTGCTATCCAACCTTGAATTTGGCACCTTTACCCAGTGTTGGCCCCAGAAAGACTGTGCAGTGGTCTGTCAATTTCTTCCAGTCCTGCACTATGGCACCTTTCTCTGGCCTTTTTGAGGATCACAATGGCAATTCTTGTTAGAATCTGGGTCATAATAGCTAGGTATTGTGACACATAGGCTGTATGCATAATCTTGAAATATATTCAAAATCTTGTTTGTAAAATACTTAACATTTCTTTCTGTCTCCAGATGCCTCCTCAATCCCTTTGTCTCCTCTTGACACAATTAGCTCTATAATTACCACCTTTCATTCATAATTTTTATTAGCATTGCTACCACCTTATAAATCCCTGTTCTTCACTCTTTCAGTATCTCCCCTAGTCTCCAGACCTCTAAACAATTCCTGAAAGTTCACCCATTCAGACAAATTTATCAGTTCAAATAGCAGTTCCATTTTAGTTTAACCTTCCCTGTAACATAGTTTGCCTCTTATTCTATCTTGTTTTGTGAATGGCTCTCACTGCTCACTTTGCTTTTTTCCAACTGGTTCACTTTTTATAGCTTGTCCCTCTTCAACCGAAAAATCCATATCATCCCCAACTTTTACAACCTCCATAATGCTACCAACCAAATAACGAGACCATATAGAACCCAACAGCACCTGTTAATTACATTTCCCAGTTTAGTGAATCTATGTGACTAGACCATAGAGCATAACCAAATACTTAGATCTTTTATATCAATTCACCCTCATTTTCTATATATTGTTAGCTTGAGCAAGGAGGAGTTTCTCATGGATTTATTGGTGCTTTTCAAAATAATTGATCATTATAATAAAAATAATAATACTTCTGGTAACAGAGAATTCAGGTCATTATGCTAGCATCTCCAAAAGCATATTCTATTTTACTCACGTTTTCTCTGCTTAGTTATTTCTTGGTGTTCAGTTTCTGATCCCTTAAATGAAAGAAAATAAATGACTTAACATCTATGTTTGTTCCCTACAATAACATTTTTTTATATTTAAAATAGAATCATAGATTTTGCAGCAGCAGAACCAATTGTTCCATCTAGTCTGACCAACTGACTAGCTATTAAAAAGCTCATTCTTAGTCTTCAAATAAACTTACAATATGCTTATCTCAGGAATTCTCAACCACTTGAATGCCAGAGGGGTAGGCAATGCATTGCAAACCCCTCTGGCACTCAAAAGGGTTCAATTCTCTCACTATATACAATCCTACCAGTGTCACCTGGAGGCCATTCCACTAATCTACTGCTCTTTCTGAACATTTCCACCCACTAACCTAGACCATACACTTTTTTCTAATATTCTTTTAATGAAAAATATATCCTTTACAAATTTTATTAAGCCACTTTATTTGAAGGTTTCTGTTATATCACCCTTCTGCCTCCTTTCCTGCCAGCTTATATATATATATTTATATAGAGGTTTAAATAAGCAGTTGCACACACTAAAGCTAATGCCTAAATGCAAAATAATGCAAATAATAAGTGTACGTCCCATTGAAAAATTGCAATAGAGATATTCAAATATACTCAGCCTGGGATGCTCCTGGCTTCGTAAGAGACAGCACTTGTGAAGCAGATGTGGCAGAAAAAAATGTTAATTTTTTGCATTCATGCAAGGAGCTCCTATTTTCGGGTGCTCTAAGTAGCACTCTGTGTTTAAACTGTCTGGAGATGCCTGGTCAGTAGTGGTGTTCATGGCAGTCTTGCCTCCAACGTGGTAACAAGGCCAAGTGACTCAACTATGCATGAAATCACAGGAACTGGGGTGCAGAAAAATGGTAGCAGATGCTCTGGACTGATGCGTCAAAATGTGAAATATTGGGCTGTAGCAGAAACAAGTTTGTTCATTGAAGGGCTGGAGAGTGGCACAAGAATGAGTGTTTGCAGGCCACAGTGAAGCATGGTGGAGGTTCCTTGCAAGTGTGGGGCTTCATTTCTGCAAATGGAGTTGGGGATTTGGTCAAAATTAATGGTCTCCTCAATGCTGAGAAGTACATACAGATGCTTATCCATTATGCAATACCATCAGGGAGGCATCTGACTGGCCCCAAATTTATTCAGCAGCATGACCCCAAACATGCATCCAAAGCCATTCAGAACAATTTGCAGCACAAAGAAGAGCAAGGAGTCCTGGAGGTGATGGTAAGGCCCTGATCTCACCATCATCGAGCCTGTCTGGGATTACATGAAGAGAGAGAAGCAACAGAGGCTGCCTAAATCCACAGAAGAACTGTAGTTAGTTCTCCAGTATGTTTGGAACAACCTACCTGCCAAGTTCCTTAAAAACTGTGTGCATGTGTACCTTGAAGAACTGATGCTGTTTTGAATGCAAAGGGTGGTCACACCAAATATTGATTTGATTTAGCTTTTTCTTCTGTTCACTCACTATTCATATTGTTAATTGATCAATATACACTATTAACATCTATTTTTGAAAGCATTCTTACTATGCACAGTACTGTATATAATATAAACATTTGAATCCATCTTAAGTATTTCCAAGAACTTGCACCATTTTAGTTACTCTTCTTTTGATTTTTGTCTGTAATGCCCTTATGGCAATATGGTCTTCAGAACGGTACATAGTATTCTATGATAGGTCTTAGTAGTCATCTGTAAGGTGGCATTAACTTCTTACTGTTGGCAATATCCCTTCCTTTAAAACCAAGTATCCTTCCTGCTTTTCCAGTTTCCAGTTTCCACTTTGCTTTCATATTGGATACATTATCAAAAAAAACACCTAGGAGATTATGCACTAAGGTGTGTTAAAGAGGCGATAAAGCATATAAGACTTCTCCAGAGATATCACTTCTCCAATTCCTATGTTTTTCTATAGAGCCAAAGCACTAAAATTTCTCCCACTTGAGAAATCAAGTCATCTCTGCTTTATCAACTCTTTATCACACCTTACTGCATCTTCCCCTACTGTAAGTCCCCATTTCACTGTTGTCATATTCAACACGTATTATTTTGTAACCTAAATAAATGACATTGAGTCAGCTTAAATACAGATCTTTGAACAATACATATCACATACCTGAATGTTGTTAGGAAAGGAATCCTTTGCTGTTCTGATTTTATGGAGCATTTCTTTCACTGGCATCCTTACTTTTACTCCCAGATACTGCCTCTCTGATGTCGTTTCTCTTATATCTGAATTGGCAGACAGTGCATGTGATTGCATTGATATTGTATACTGCCCTTGCCCAACCTCTTTAGATCTGGACTGGAATGTTCAACACAGTGTAGTCAATATTTGGCTCTCCAGCTGCTGGGAACCACAATTATCATCATCCAGAACCAGAACATTTCTAGTTGAGGATGGTTGGAGTTGCAGTCCCTAACTGCTGGTCTACTGCCAGGGTGAGAAATATGTGTATCTATGTATTATAGAGGTATCTACTATTCATGCAGTAAAACTCAACACAACATTTACAAACACATGTTCATAGATTTTCAGAAATTAATTGGAGATCTGGTCATTTTAAGTATGACGCTTTGAGCCATGGTTCAGTTGGTGATCACTTATGAAGGATCAACTTAAAGTGGATTTACCTGCACAGCTTTTAGCCTCATGAAATGTGTATGTATAAATCACCTTTTTGTTAACAAGCATGTTAATAGTGTTATAGGATATTGTTTTAGCAGTTGGGGAAACTAATCTCAGAAGAGCTTTGTTCTCTGGTTGTCAGATAAGTACTGTATAATTGATTACTCACATGTCCAGAAAATTACCCTTTTCCACCATCTTAGGCTATTATAAGTAGGGATGGGTGAAACTTTCCGCCTCAAACTGAAATTGGCGAAAAATGGTACTTTCCACTTGGTTAAAAATTTCCCCCGAAAAGTGACGATTTTCCGCTTTTTCAGCTTTTTTCGCCCATTGAAATCAATGGGAACATAGAAGTTACACACAACACATTACAAATAATATTTTATTTCCCAAAGGCATAGTATAAAAGAGGCATGAGGGTGTCTGTGTTGGTGGGGTGTGGGGAAAGAATCAGTTGAACAGGGGATGATTTTGGGGGGGTTGTTTACTGGGATAGGTGGGCACTTAATAAAAAAGAAATCCTAAATAAAATAAAAACCATAAGACATGGGATAAAGTGGTCTGAGGAGGGTGCCTGTGTTGGTGAATGAATGAATCATTTGAGCAGGGAATTTGTTTGAGGATTTCTTGACTGCTATTGGGGGAACAGTTAATAAAAAAATAAATCAGTAAAATAAAATAAGACATTTGTATTTAAAGTGACAGAGACAGGAACCCCCTGACATAAGCTGCCACTGGGGTGGACTAATACTTGACTTGATAGAGTATTTTGTAGAGGATGATTTGTTTGATTTGTTGTGAGAGGCCTTTGTAGGACTTAGACATATTAGAGGCCCGAGCCCTGAAGAATCATTGATTTGTAGGACATAAGCTTGTTTAGCACAAGCCCTAAGAAAACACTGAGTTGTAGGACGTAGGCTTGTTAGAGACACACCCCCTCAAAAATTGTTTAATTTTTTGTAGGACTAGTTTTTATTTTTTATTTATTTATTTAAAAAAAAAAACACAAGCCCTGAGAAAAAAATAAAAATGCCCTACTGGCCTAATGCCAGCAGGTCATGTTGGCCAGTGGCCGCTGTCAAATGTCCTCCTGAGTCCTGAGTTGCAACTGCTGTTCGTACTGCTGCTGCTGAGTTGTTTAAGCAGCAGGATAATTAGGCAGCTGAAAGGGAATGGGATCAACAATAGCAGAAACATGAAAGATGCATGATGAAAGTTCCATTTGCTACAACTGGCTCCAGTGATGCGCCTGAGGCAGTAGCAGCAGAATACGTAGCCGCCAGTATTTGTGGAGAAAAGAACAAGTTGGCCATTAAATCTTCTCCACCTGCCCCTCCTCAAAAATCATCATGGGTGTGTTGTTATTAGAATATATTTTTTCCCTTGAGAGCAGGATAAGTGGGTCTCCTCAGCAAATGCAATGTGCACAGTATGTGTGTGGTGAATAACATCTGGGGGCACAACTGTATCCAAACACCATGACACCCAAAACCAAGTACTGCCATTGTCACTGTACCCCTTTTCCACACCTGCTAAGGATACATGACAACTTGCTGACGGTTTAATAGTAGTGATGAACCCTCCCTGCCACCATCTTAGCATATTCTGCAGGATGGAATCTCCTCTGTTGCCGCTTGATGCACTGATTGTGATTCTCCTCCACCACACTGGCATGTGCAATGGGTAGAGATGAACTGCCACATCCTAACATCAACAGAGTGGCTATCATTTGGCGGGGGGGTAATGAATGAGGAGGATTGGCAGAAGATGTAGTTACCCTAGAAGGTGATGGCAAGCTAGTTGTTTCACTCGTTCTGGAACTTCCAGTCTCTGTCTGGGTTGTTCTATTCCTCCTTCTCTTTGATCTCCACCTCACCTCTTGTTGCCTTTTTGGTGAATCAGGGACAGCAAAAGTGATGCTTGATTTCTGTGGTGGGTGTGTGGCTTTAACATGTTTGGAGTAAATGTCATGGTGTATGTGTTTCATGTGTGATATGAGGGCGCTTGTGCCAGTGTGTGTTCCCTCCTGTCCTCTTTTCACTGACTTGTCACAAATTGTGCACAGTGCCGTTGCTGATGACTGTACTGTGTCTGCCCCAACAGAAAAATAGTCCCATACTCTTGATGACTTTAGAGGGAAGGGGAAAGGTGGAGAAGAATGTCCTCTTTCTTCTTGTCTTCCACATTCTCCTTCATTGTCTGTGACAGCGGATAATGTTGCTGTTGTTGCTGCTACTGCCTCAGTACTGCAGCTAGGATCAGGAGTATTGCTACTGCTGGCAAGTGGAACCTGTCCTAGTCCCGCATCGCTTGTTGACCCTATTCCCACTGTGTCCTCGGTGGTCTGTGGCACACCGACCTACTCCTCAGCATCCTGCTGCCCTTGCATCTCAGCATCAGAAGGAATTAGAGCAGTTGCAAATTCCTCTAATTCCAAGATGTCCTTGCTAGTGGTGGTGATGATGCCCATCCTCATTCCTGTCTCCCATTCCTTCTCAGTTTCTGTTAAAAATGCCATCAATGTCTCTTCCACCCCAGCTTCTCCAGCATCATCACCACCACCACCACCACCACCACCACTAGTCCCTACATGCTATTGTTGCTGCTGCTGCTCTATTCCAGACATCTCACTGCTGCTTGGAGGAGGTGATGAGCAATGTGACAGAGGGTCCTCTAACACTTGCCATTGCCTTTTAACCTGAAGAAGAAGGCAGACTAGCATTAGTAGAAATAGCAACAGCTGATCTGTGCTCCTGCTGGTGGTGGTGTATTAATTCTCAGCCTCTGGCCTCTTCAGGTTCATGTTCAAGCTGGACACTGCACGTTTGGCAAAAGATACAACACTAGTGGCTGCAGGATCAGAAATGGTGGCACTGGCAGCAGGGGAAGCACAGCTTGAAGCAGGCACAGGCAACAGACCTGTCCTGCTCTCACTATCCTTTTCTCCCTTACTTCCCTTTCCTCCCTTCTGTCCCTTTTCTCACTTCCTTCCCATTCCCTATTAAATTCCCCAAGATCTCTTTGGGTGATTTAGGGGGACTGGACAGCATTGGTTGAGTCCTGCTAGTCACTTCCCCCTCCTTCTCCTCCTCCTCAGACTCAGTGGACACATAATAAGGGTCCTTCCAGTTCCTCTTTTTGCTGCTCATAGTGATAGGAGTCACTATGAGCCTCTCCTGCCGCAAGTTTTGCTAAATATCACATATTAGTTGGATACTATAGAATTCTCTAATGCATACCAGGTTTTAATGTTATTGTATACTCTTTTAAACCCTTGTCTGACAGAATACTTCCAATCACAGGCGTAACCACAGGGGGAAAAGAGGGTGCAGTTGTGCTGGTGCCCCACATACAAGAAGACCATATCTGCCCCAGGGTCCAGTAGGCTCTAGTTATGCTTCTGTGAAAATATTTTAGTGGTAGGGGCCCAAAAATGTGTGCACCAGCTCTCACCCCTTCTCAATGACTAGTTAATCTACTGCCTATAATATATTGGCAAGCAATACTTTGCAGTCAAGGACTTAAATTATCTTGATATAGGTAAACATGAGACTATAACTGCTTACTCCTGATATAAATCAGATATTTGATCTGCTTTATGTCAGAGATTTCCCCCACAGAACCTCAAACCGACCCTCAATGTCATTGTCTATTTAATGGGAGAACTAAGTTATTACTTCCCTTCATCAGAATATTTTACAATGCTACACTACTTTACTCAATGCTTTAACAGGTCTGCAGGCACATATATATATATATAAATATTCACAGGGAAATGAAGACAGCACTCACAGGTAGCTTACAGATGCAATAATCAGGTGGATTTATTAAAATAGACGTTTTGGCCAACATCGTGGCCTTTCTCAAGAGATATATATATATATATATATATATATATATTTTATTTTTTATTTTTTTTTTTTTAAAGTCTACACACCCCTGTTAAAATACCAGGTTCTTGTGATATTAAAGAATGAGACAAAGATAAATCATGTCAGAACTTTTTCCACCTTTAATGTAACCTATAACGTGAACAATTGCAAAACAAACTGAAATCGTTGCATTTCAGAAAAAAAACCATGGTCCCCAAAGCATCAGAGGGATCTCATTGTTGAAAGATATCAGTCATGAGCAGGGTACAAAAGAATTTCCAAAGCATTAGATATATGGAACACAGTGAAGACAGTCATCATCAGCTGAAGAAAATATGGCACAACAGAGACATTACCAAGAACTGGACGTCCCTCCAAAGTTGATGAGAAGACAAGAAGAAAACTGGTCAGGGAGGCTTCCAAGAGGCATACTGCAACATTTAAGGAACTGCAGGAATTTCTGGCAAGTACTGGCTGTGTGCTACATGTGACAACAATCTCCTGTATTCTTCATATGAATGGGCTATGGGGTAGGGTGGCAAGACGGAAGCCTTTTCTTACAAAGAAAAAGATCCAAGCCTGACTGAAATTTGCAATAACAAACATCAAGTCCCCCAAAAGCACGTGGGAAAATGTGTTATGGTCTGATGAAACCAAGGTTGAACTTTTTGGCCATAATTCCAAAAGTTATGTTTGGCTCAAAAACAACACTGCACATCACCCAAGAACACCATACCCACATTGAATCATGGTGGTGGCAGCATCATGATTTGGGGCTGTTTTTCCTCATCTGGAACTGGGGCCTTAGTCAGGGTGGAGGGAATTATGAACAGTTCCAAATACCAGGCAATTTTGGCACAAAACCTTCAGGCGTCCATTAAAAAGCTGAAGATGAAGAGGAAGTTCATCTTTCAGCACGACAACGACCCAAAGCACACATCCAAATCCACAAAAGCATGGCTTCACCAGAAGAAGATTAACATTTTGGAATGGCCCAGCCAGAGCCCAGACCTGAATCCAATTGAACATCTGTGGGGTGATCTGAAGAAGGCTGTGCACAGGAGATGTCCTTGCAATCTGACAGATTTGGAGCGCTTTTGCAAAGAAGAGTGGGCAAATATTGCCATGTCAAGATGTGCCTTGCTAATAAACTCCTATCCTAAAAGATTGATTGCTGTAATAAAATCAAAAGGTGCTTCAACAAAGTATTAGTTTAAGGGTGTGCATACCTATGCAACCAGGTTATTGTGAGTTTTTTATTTTTTATTTTTCCCCCTCAACGATTTCAGTTTGTTTTGCAATTGAATTGTTCACATTATAAGTCACATTAAAGGTGGAAAAAGTTCTGACATGATTTATCTTTGTCTCATTCTTAAACATCACAAGAACCTGGCATTTTAACAGGGGTGTGTAGACTTTTTATATCCACTGTATATATTAATATATATGTAAACTCTTAACATGTACTTTTAAGTTAATTCACTGCATATCATCACAATTCACAAATTAAAAGTCATAAGCGCTCTAGTAATAAAACCTAAGGGTCACACTCAATAAGATATTCTGGAGCAAACCAACTGCACCGTAGAGGGGAAATTCCCAAAAATCGCATTGATTTAAATTGTTCTTTTAATCTCTTAAATTCTAGAGAGGTCTTCAGTGCACTTCTTCTCAATGATTTGATGACCTCTATCAAATTCAAGGAGTTAAAAGCCCCATTTAAATCTTAAATTTGGGGAACGTTTATGTGTCCCCTGTGGTACAGTTGGTTTTCTCCATAATTGCACCTCTTATTATTACTGAATATTGAACAGCAGCCCTAAGGACTTTATGCAAGAAACAAAACAGGTGAAATTCTGGTGAAAATCAACTGCATCATAGGGGACAGAGGAAAATTAATGTTGCAGTAAATTGAGCTTTTATCCTAAATGAATGTTATTGAGGTCTTCAATGCAATTAGTTTTCATTTGTTCCCACTAAAGTTGGTTTGCTCGAGAACTGTACCATTTTCTTCCATCCTTATTGCCTTAAGTTCACATTAAAAAAGTACAGAAATTCAAGATAAAAATAATCCGTTCTAGACTCCCAATGCAATGAAATGCACCATAAAACATTTTGTAATACCTACCTGTTAGCCCATAGGCAGGTAGAATTGAGTTTTCTGCACACTTCTTTTCAGCTTCTACCACTGGTACCCTGCTTTCCTTGTCTAGGTTTCCTGTTAAAGGTGACAAATGTGGATTTAAAGCAGTTTGCCACATTTTGTACTACTGGCTAAAAAACTCCCTCCAGTTGCTTGAATTGCATTGTCACCTTCCACAGGAGAACATTATTTAATTGCAAGCTTTTTCTGCTTCTTCAATTCCAGTTTAGTGTGTCCTAAATTTACAGACTTTATGCGCAGTGAGACGTCATGGTCTAAAGTATGTTTACCTGCCTCTCCTTATTTCTTAGGAACATGGGCTACTAAGAGGTGACCTTTCTTTTCTTATAAATTTATTATACATTATAAAGCAGGTAAATACAGACTATGATTAGTTGCATTCCAAATGACTGACTGTAAAGAGTAATAAATCATACTGTGTATGTTTATCACATAAAATGAATACAATGCATCTATACATGAAATAAGATGGCAATATATAGGCATGGATGACCATGAAAGTGGATTTCTCATTTTAGTAGAAAAGTTTAGCTTATTTAACATATAATTTAAATATGTCTATATGTTGTGCTAAAAACAACAAATTAAAAAGCAGCACTAATCTCATGCAAAATGAGACAGTCCCACTCACCAGTGTTGGTCTTCAATGGGGTTAAGGTGCTGACTGAAATAACATGCCAAGGTCATCAGAGAAACAATGGAAGAACGGATCAGCTGCACTCAAATTTCACCCATAAAAACATTTCTGTATTTGCAAAAAAACAAGCAGAACACCCAGATGGAATAATCTTACGCATTTCACACTAACCATGCATAAAGGGATAGTAATGTTTCACAATAAAAGCATCTCCAATTAATCTTCATAGTATTTGGGACATGGAGAGTGTTATTTCAATACTGTCAGAGTTGGAGTTCAAGAGTAATTGCATGATAAAATATCCCCTCCCCGCCCCTTTTACCTAGTGTAAGCCACCTGTCTTCAGATGTTGAATCTGGTCCCTTCACCAGACAGCTCTCAGCAAGGGAACTCTTCTTACTATTAGTATAAGAAATCCCCTGTCAGGTTTTTCCTTATGCTCACTGAAGATTGTCCTTCTCTGCGATCCACCCGGACAATCTTGCTGCTCTGAGGTGAGCAGTGTTACACCAGTAACGGGAGGGGGATAATTTATCATAAAATTACTCTTGAACTACAACTCTGACAGTATTGAGATAACACTCCTCATGGCCCAAACACTATGAAGATTAATTGGAACTGCTGTTTTTGTGAAACATTACTATCCCTTTAATCATAGACTCAATAAACAATAGTGACTGACCAACGCTTAGAGGAAACTAACCGCTTCATATTTGAATGAACCAATCAGCATAAATGTGTCAATTACCACAAAGATTACCATAATAATCGATATAGCTGTGAATGCTACATGCTGAAATTCTAATTCTACATCCGCAAGTCTTCCTGCAGTAGCCATCACCGCTAGGAACAAGTGATTTGCAACATAAGACAGTGTCAGTTTCCCCTACAAAGGTTTATTATAAAACAATTCTATACAAAAATATAATGATTAAAAACAAAGTCCAGTAACTTGAGGACACTTAGAAAAAAGAGGTACAAATATTTATCATAGCCAGTAGACTTCAGGCCATATACTTTAGGCTTATCTGAGGAAAGGTTGAGAGTCCTGCAGTAGACACTTTGAGATATCACAGTGATAAAGAAAATATCCAATGTCACTGTGATATAGACAACAATCTCCAGTATAACAACTTAGTATCTGTGTTAAATGTGGCAAGTTGGATTATACCCCGACAAGAGACAGATCTAGTATTGGATTTAGATTAATACAATCTCAGCACCGATTATTCATTAGATCATAGGCTATACGCTTTATGCTTATCTGAGGAAGGATTAATAGCTGTGCTATCGATACTTTGCTATACCGTGGCTAATTGTATGCATCATAGGATAAAAGGATATCTTCTTTATCACGGTGACACTACGTACGTTAAGAAAAAAATGGAGGGAATGTGAAGTTCTGAATGTGAGAATTTTTGTCTTTAGCTAAGACATTTTTTGTCGTTAGTTGAGACTTTTTTGTCTTTAGTTAAGACATTTTTTGTCTTTATATACAACAATTTCAGTCAGGACATATTTCCAATCACAACCGACAATCTCTGCAAATATTAATGAGCCCAACAACACTGTACTTTGGAAAGTTGTTACAAACAACAAAAGTTATTTTGCTATTTCTTTGAACATATGTCCCTAAGTCTTTCAAATCAATTTCTTCTTTGGGCTTGTGTTTGGCTCACCTGAGTTCTGCACAGTGCACAGCACACAGACAAATAACTTTCAGCTTTTTTAAAGCCTGCTTCTATGCTGCCTACTAGCCATTGTTTATAAAGAGAAATAAAGAAGTAATTAAAAATGGGTTAATAAATCAAAATTGAATTTAGCTATCACGGTTCCCGTGCTACACTGTCAATCAGGGTTGTTCCGTCTGTGCATTGGAGGAAGCTGATTGGCCCTCCCAGGATGTGCCTTTATACTCTGGCCCTGGGCACTTGTACGTTGCCCTTTCGTGGTGTTCCAGTATCTGCGCCTTGTTGCTGTGTTCCAGTTCTCCAGTGTACCGACCCGGCTTGTCTGACGACCCTGCTCCGTGATAGATCTGGTTCTGGCTGATGATCCTGCTCCGTGTATGACCCGGCTCTGGCTGATGACCTTACTCCATGATAGATCTGGTTCTGGCTGTTGATCCTGCTCCGTGTATGACCCAGCTCTGGCTGACGACCTTGCACCGTGATTGATCCGGTTCTGGCTGATGATCCTGCTCCGTGTACGACCCGGCTCCGGTAGACGACCTTGCTCTGTGATTGATCCAGTTCTTTGGCTGCCGTTCCTGCTGTACTCCGGTTCCGGTTATCGCCTGTTCCAGTCTGCTGTTCCGGTGTACCTGCACGGCCCGGTCGCATCCGCGACATTCTGATCACTTGGTGTCTCGCTATTACTCTCATTACTCTAGCTGAGATTAAGGTTGCTTTGCCATACTTGGTACGTTGCTGTGTTCCGGTACAGAACCAGTTAACTCCTGCAGTACTTCGTAGTCTCAGTCTTGTGCCTCAGTTCTTGCCAAGCATTCACTTATCGTTAAGAGCCATTCCTTCGGTACCTCTGAAACGCCTCATTACCTTCAGCAGAGTATTGCCAGTCCAGTGTTCGGTGTGCACCGTGACCGCGCTTGTGGGCATTGCTATCCGTTCGCCTCTTGCTGGGAAGGTTCTGTACGGCACTGGAGGGGTGTCCTGGCTCCGGCCTACTGTCATACAGAGGTTACGCTATCCATCTGCACTATCCAGTGCTTGGCTCTCAGTGCTTGTGCATTCGATACCATTATTTGACATCCAAGAGGTGTCAGGGCACTATCCATTGGGTACATGCAGAGTTAACTTCCATTTCCAGTTAAGGGCGGCTCAGGTTCTGGTACTACCGTTTGGCAATAGCACTTCCTCTTATCCCACGGTGGTGGTATGTACTCAGCTCTGGCACTTGTGCTTTCCATTTCCCTTTGAGAGTAAATCTAGTACAGACACCTTGCTTCAACTTTGTGATTCAAGAACTGTGTTCCAGAGACTGCTACTGAGTTCCAGCTTTGTGATTCAAGAACTATTACCCAGAGACTGCTATATATCCTGGGCGTTGGCCAAACTAGGACTTAGTTCTCCTCTTGCACTTGTTAACCCTTTGGGGTCATTTACTATCTATCCATTGTCCAGTATTTGCTGTATTGCATTCACTCTGTTCGTGTTTGCTATTTCTGCCATTCCTGTACTGGCCCCTAGGGGCATCGTATTACTGTTTAATTCAATAAACTGTGTTTTTACTTTACATCCTAGTCTGAGTGTCAGAAAAACGTTACAGTACGAAAGGGCCATGACCTCAGACGGGAAGAGTGACAGTAATACACAGAACCTCCACTGGAGGATGGATGTTCACGAGCAACGTCTAGATCAATTGGCTTTGGCCATGAAAACCTTGCTTGAACGTACGGTACATCTCGAGAAACCGAATCAAAGTCCGGTGGTCCCCCCAGTCTTGACACCGGACAATGCCACTGGGCAATTGCTGGCTCCCTCCAGAAGTCTCACGGCGCCGTTACCACTCAGATACGGTGGCGAACCCACACTGTGCAGAGGTTTCCTTAACCAACTTGAGATATTCTTAGAACTCACACCCTATGCTTTTCCGAATGACCGTAGCAAAGTGGGGTTCATGATATCTCTGTTAACTGGTAAAGCGCTGGCATGGGCTAATCCTTTATGGGAGCAGGCCAAACCCTGCACTCTGAATTTTAACGAATTTGTCAGACAATTTCGCAGAGTGTTTGAGACACCAGGGCGAGCCACCTCGGCAGCTAAGAAATTAATGGTAATACAGATGGGCGATCGCACTGTGGCCGACTATGCGATAGAATTTCGTATTTTAGCTGCAGAAGTGGCCTGGAATAATGAGGCACTCCTGGCAGCCTTCTCACAAGGCCTATCTGACTCCATCAAGGATGAAATTGCTGCCAGGGAGGTACCCACTGACCTTGATGAGTACATAGAGTATGTGATACTCATTGACACCCGAATGCGCGAGAGGCGCTTGGCTAAAAGGGCTAGTTCCAAGACCCATGGGCACGAGAGGTCCTTTAACCCACCCTCGCCTCCCATTCCTCCAGATGGGGTACCTGAAACAGGGGAGCCCATGCAGATTGGATATACTAGGCTGTCTAAGGAGGAGAGGGCTCATCACAAAAGGCATGGGTTATGTTTATATTGTGGCAAGAATGGGCACCTACTACGCACATGTCCGGTACGTCCGGGAAACGCACGCACCTAGGGTACTTTGGGGGACAGGCCCTAGGTGGTGTACAGTCGTCCTCAGATCCTTGTTCCAAGAAACCCACCATACCGGTGAGTTTTCTTCTGGGTGATCAAGCTGTGGAGGCACTAGCCTTGGTAGATTCTGGCGCAGCAGGCTATTTCATGGACCAGGCATTCGCTGAAAGACACAGTATTCTGTTGTCTAAAACAGATACTCCACTAGCCATTGAGGCTATTGATGGCAGACCCCTAGAACCAGCACTAATCACCATGGAGACTACTCTCATCACTATGGCTATTGGGGTTCTCCACAAAGAGGGGGTACGTTTCCAAATTATACATTCACCTCACCATGCGGTCATTCTGGGGTACCCTTGGTTGTCGCTGCACAATCCCCAGTTTGACTGGCAAAGATGCGAAATTGAGTCTTGGTCTGAGTACTGCACTAGTCACTGTTTATCTCACCCAGTCAAGATTATGTGTACCTCTCCTTCTGTGCCAGCTGAATACAGCAAGTTCAGTGACGTATTCAGTAAGGGTGAGGCTAGCGCATTGCCGCAGCATCGACCATATGACTGCGCTATTGATTTGCCCCCGGGAGTTGTGCCACCAAGGGGTAGGACCTACCCATTGTCCGGGGAAGAGACTAGGGCCATGGAGGAATACATCGAGGATGCCCTCAGAAGAGGGATTATTCGTAAATCATCCTCTCCGGCAGGTGCAGGGTTCTTTTTTGTGAAAAAGAAAAGTGGCGAATTACGACCGTGTATTGACTACCGTGGACTCAATAAGTTGATTGCCAAGAACGCCTACCCCATTCCTCTCATCACAGAATTATTTGACAGGTTGAAAGGCTCCTCTATCTTCACGAAACTCGATCTTCGTGCTGCCTATAACCTAATAAGGATAAGGGCTGGTGATGAGTGGAAGACGGCATTCAATACTAGGTCTGGCCACTACGAATATCTGGTTATGCCATTTGGGTTATGTAATGCACCTGCCGTATTTCAAGAGTTTATAAATCATATCCTCTGTGACATGCTACAGTCTTGTGTGGTGGTGTACTTGGACGATATATTGATCCATTCTGCTAATTTAACCCAGCACATCCAGGATGTTTCTGAAGTATTGATGCGATTACGCAGAAACAAATTGTTCTGCAAACTAGAAAAATGTGAATTTCATCGCTCCCAAGTACCATTCCTGGGTTTTGTGATATCCAATGATGGCATAGCAATGGACCAAGAGAAGTTGGCAGCGGTCCTACAGTGGCCACGACCCAAGGGATTAAAAGCTATTCAAAGGTTCTTGGGCTTTGTCAACTATTATTGAAAGTTTATTCAGAACTTCTCTACCATCACAAAACCTCTCTCTGACCTTACGCATAAGGGGGCAAATCCCTCTCAATTGTCCCAGGCAGCTGAAATAGCCTTTGAAACTCTAAAAAAGGCATTTGCATCCGCTCCTATACTGTCCCACCCTAATCCCACCCTGCCGTTTACTCTAGAGGTTGATGCCTCCGAGGTTGGGGTAGGGGCAGTTCTTTCCCAACGCCCCAAGGAAGGGGGTAACTTGAGGCCGTGTGGGTTCTTTTCTAAAAAATCTATCTAGTGCCCAAAGCCATTACGAAATTGGTGATAGGGAACTGTTGGCTATCATCTTGGCATTAAAAGAATGGCGACATCTTCTGGAGGGCAATAGAGCACCAGTGTTGATCCTCACAGACCATAAAACTTGATTTACCTATCCGAGGCAAAACGATTGTCTTCTCGCCAGGCTCGATGGACTCTATTTCTGTCCAGATTTAATTTCATAGTCTCGTACTTGCCTGGTTCCAAAAATATTAGGGCGGATGCTCTTGATAGACAATTCTGCACGGACATTGAGAGGGATGAGGCTCCGGTCCCCATAATTCAGCCAGACAGAATTCTGGCTACTATTCGTACCAGCATCACCTCGCCACTGGGAGAGCAAATATTGGCATCACAAACTCGGGCACCCCCTGAAACCCCAGTTGGCAGGTATTTTGTGGACGAACCTTTTTGTACCCAATTACTTGAGACCTACCACTCATCTAAGGCAGCTGGGCACATTGGCAGAGATCAGTTGGCATGGTCACTATCACACATTCTGGTGGCCCTCCCTGAAAGCCGACTGCTCTGCATTCACGGCTGCTTGCGCTATCTGTGCCCGTGCCCAAACTCCCAGGCATCTCCCAGTAGGCTTGCTCCAACCAGTGCCTAATGGTGATCGTCCTTGGTCCCATATTTCGATTGATTTTTTGGGAGAGCTGCCGAGTTCCAAGGGCTATACGTTTATCTTGATGGTGGTGGATAGATTCTCAAAGATGGCTCATTTCGTGCCCCTCTCTGGCCTTCCCTCGGCCCAGGAATTGGCATCAGTTTTTGTCAGAGAAGTATTCCGCTTGCACGGGGTGCCCAGAGTAATTGTGTCTGACCGGGGGAGTCAATTCGTGTCGAGATTCTGGAGGGCATTCTGTGGCCAGATGGGCATTCAATTATCCTTCTCCTCCGCCTACCATCCCCAGACCAACGGGGCCGCTGAGCGTGCCAGTCAGGGACTGGAGCAGTTTTTACGCTGCTTTGTGACTGATCATCATGATAATTGGGCTGACCTGTTGCCATGGGCAGAGTTCGGCAGGAACTGCGCGGTGAATTCATCATCTGGGAGTTCCCCATTTCTTGTTAATTATGGGTTCCAGCCCTGTCTACTCCCGGACTCATTTCAGTCCCAGCAGATTCCGGCTCTGGATGAGCACATGGAGCAGCTCCGCTCCACTTGGGCACAGGTACAAAGGTCCCTCAGTCAGTCCTTCCACAGACACCAGCGGCATGCCAATCGCAGACGGCTGCCAGCGGTCTCCTTCCAGGTTGGGGATAGGGTATGGCTCTCCTCCAAGAATCTCAACCTGCAGGTGCCCTTGAATAAACTGGCCCCCCGGTTCATTGGGCCATTCAAGATTATACGCAAGATCAATCCTGTGGCATACGCTTTGGAACTTCCTAATACTATGCGTATTCACAATGTGTTCCATGTGTCACTATTAAAGCCCTTGGTTTGCAATCGTTATACTACCACTCCGGTGGTTCCTGGGCCGGTGGATGTGCAGGGCCAAGAGGAATACGAAGTTCAGAGCATTATTGATTCAAGGAGATTTAGAGGCAAGTTGCAATATTGGTCCATTGGAAGGGATATGGGCCTGAGGAGCGCTCTTGGGTCAACCACAAGGACCTCCATGCTCCACGGTTGTTGCGCAACTTTCACTCTAAATACCCTCAGAAACCAAGACCCTCCTGCAGGAGAGGGGGTCTTTGAGAGGGGGGTACTATCACGGTTCCCGTGCTACACTGTCAATCAGGGTTGTTCCGTCTGTGCATTGGAGGAAGCTGATTGGCCCGCACAGGATGTGCCTTTATACTCTGGCCCTGGGCACTTGTGCGTTGCCCTTTCGTGGTGTTCCAGTATCTGCACCTTGTTGCTGTGTTCCAGTTCTCCAGTGTACCGACCCGGCTGTCTGACTCTTCTTTTGATCCTGCTCCGTGTATGACCCGGCTGTGGCTGACGACCCTGCTCCGTGTATGACCCGGCTCTGGCTGAAGACCTTGCTCCATGATAGATCCGGTTCTGGCTGTTGATCCTGCTCCGTGTATGACCCGGCTCTGGCTGACGACCTTGCTCCGTGATTGATCCGGTTCTGACTGATGATCCTGCTCCGTGTACGACCCGGCTCCGGTAGACGACCTTGCTCTGTGATTGATCCAGTTCTTTGGCTGCTGTTCCTGCTGTACTCCGGTTCCGGCTATCGCCTGTTCCAGTCTGCTGTTCCGGTGTACCTGCACGGCCCGGTCGCGTCCGCGACATTCTGATCACTTGGTGTCTCGCTATTACTCTCATTACTCTAGCTGAGATTAAGGTTGCTTTGCCATACTTGGTACGTTGCTGTGTTCCGGTACAGAACCAGTTAACTCCTGCAGTACTTCGTAGTCTCAGTCTTGTGCCTCAGTTCTTGCCAAGCATTCACTTATCGTTAAGAGCCATTCCTTCGGTACCTCTGAAACGCCTCATTACCTTCAGCAGAGTATTGCCGGTCCGGTGTTCGGTGTGCACCGTGACTGCGCCTGTGGGCATTGCTATCCGTTCGCCTCTTGCTGGGAAGGTCCTGTACGGCACTGGAGGGGTGTCCTGGCTCCGGCCTACTGTCATACAGAGGTTACGCTATCCATCTGCACTATCCAGTGCTTGGCTCTCAGTGCTTGTGCATTCGATACCATTATTTGACATCCAAGAGGTGTCAGGGCACTATCCATTGGGTACATGCAGAGTTAACTTCCATTTCCAGTTAAGGACGGCTCAGGTTCTGGTACTACCGTTTGGCAATAGAACTTCCTCTTATCCCACGGTGGTGGTATGTACTCAGCTCTGGCACTTGTGCCTTCCATTTCCCTTTGAGAGTAAATCTAGTACAGACACCTTGCTTCAACTTTGTGATTCAAGAACTGTGTTCCAGAGACTGCTACTGAGTTCCAGCTTTGTGATTCAAGAACTATTACCCAGAGACTGCTATATATCCTGGGCGTTGGCCAAACTAGGACTTAGTTCTCCTCTTGCACTTGTTAACCCTTTGGGGTCATTTACTATCTATCCATTGTCCAGTATTTGCTGTATTGCATTCACTCTGTTCGTGTTTGCTATTTCTGCCATTCCTGTACTGGCCCCTAGGGGCATCGTATTACTGTTTAATTCAATAAACTGTGTTTTTACTTTACATCCTAGTCCCGAGTGTCAGAAAACAGTTACATTAGCACGTGTATGGTGGTGGTGGAAATTTTTGGGGGACTTTGGCAAAATGCATCCTCCTCAGGAGGAGGAGAGGGATCACTATCCTTTATTGCACACACTGCAGCAACCATGACAGTCAGTTTTTGGACTATCACTTTACTCATATGTCCTTGCACTGGTCATAATCCTTTCACCCTTCCCCTACCCCTTGTGTGTTTGCTGGATATTACTGAACTACTGTGTGTGTTTTTAACTATAAAGTACACCATACAACTGATTGTATGTGATGTCTTGCTTTGGCCCTCTACAAAATACTCAATCTCATCAACTATCAGTCTGCCCCAGTCACAGCTTACGCCATGGTCCCTCTTTCTGTCACTTTACGTACCAGTTTTTTATCCCAGTCAACAAAAAACAAAACAAAAATTGAAATGTTGGAGAGGGAGGCGGTGGGGGCTGAAAGACATTTTGTTGAGCTGGGTGACTCAGATTCATATACTAATTTTGCTGTTTCATCCTCTAATCTCTCCCTTAGGGTAGCTGAAATAAATGCTAGTCGTGATTTTTTTCAGTGTCATAATATATTTGAAAATGGGGATAAGATGGGCAAATTGATGGCCCAGTTAGTTAGGGGAAGTAGGGATCCATCTTTGTCCCAGCTGTCTTTGATGGGGCAGACTCATTGATATCGGAACCTACAGCTGTTCTCTCCCAGTTTGCCTCCTTTTATAAACAGTTGTATGAATCTAAAACAGGTAGGACGGAAGGCCAGAGAGAACTTTACTTGGAGGACTGTGATCTTCCCATCTTGTCTGAGGACCATAGGCGTATGCTGGACTCACTTATTTTGTTGAGAGAGGTGGTTGAAGCTATTAGATAAAAAAATGTATAGATTGAGAGTCAGATAGAAAAAAACTCCCACAACTACTGCACCTACTTCCCCCAGTATACACTCAAAAACAATTAAAAAACAAAAGGGGAAAAACAACCAAAAAGACAATAAAATATACAAAGGGACAAAAATAGCTAGCACAAATACTTAGGTATCTTGATTTCTTTTTCTCAATTTTATGAGTCCAATGCTGCACACTTCCAAGGAGATTGGGTTCCCACTCCAAACTTAACGAACTAAAAAGAAAAAACAAAAAGCGGCGCAGAGGAATCTCTCTAAGCGTAGGACACCGATCACAAGAGGTAGATCCTTCACCCAGACACCATGGAACAAATCAGAATATTACTCACATTTTTCAGAGGCTTTTGACCTGCCTCCTGGTTCCTGCGCTTGCACTGGCTTATACCCCAGTATGGTATGTTGATCTTCTCCACTTGGGGTCACAGGTCAACAGAGTTCCTTCTGAGATTCTCCAGTGGGCGTGAAGAGTTATTATATGTATGGAATTAGCCATTCAGACAGAGGATACATTCAGAAATCCAATGTGATAATAGGCTAACCCTTATATGATCTTTTTTTTTAAAAAAATATATATCACTCCTATTTTCCAATGAGTGAACTGTAACTGGTATCAATAAGCCAGTGTTCCAAAAGCAAAAATTAACTATATGTGAGCAAGATTCAAAAGGTTGGTATTTTATTGCTTTTCAAAAATGGATAACTAATACATAAAATGTATGGTTAAAATACTCAAAAAATAACATGTATATTAAAATAATAATTTTAAAAACCAAAAAAAAAAAAGATATAATTTAAAATTGCTCTTCCAAACAAGACAGAACAATTCAGCAGCTCAAACAGAACAAAATAATTTAGACTTTTTGTTGCTCTGTGTGACTCGGATTCATATACTAATTTTGCTGTTTCATCCTCTAATCTCTCCCTTAGGGTAGCTGAAATAAATGCTAGTCGTGATTTTTTTCAGCGTCATAATATATTTGAAAATGGGGATAAGATGGGCAAATTGATGGCCCAGTTGGTTAGGGGAAGTAGGGATCCATCTTTGTCCCAGCTGTCTTTGATGGGGCAGACTCATTGATATCGGAACCTACAGCTGTTCTCTCCCAGTTTGCCTCCTTTTATAAACAGTTGTATGAATCTAAAACAGGTAGGATGGAAGGCCAGAGAGAACTTTACTTGGAGGACTGTGATCTTCCCATCTTGTCTGTGGACCATAGGTGTATGCTGGACTCACTTATTTTGTTGAGAGAGGTGGTTGAAGCTATTAGGACTTTGCTGACGGGAAAGTCTCAGGGTAGAGACGGCCTACCAGCTGAATGGTACCACTCTTATACAGATATATTGGGACCACATTTGCTTTTATGATGCTTTTGATAGGGGGGCTCTTCCAGGCTCTCTTACTGAGGCCTCTATTGTAGTTCTGCCCAAGCTGGGTAAGGATCCAAGATACTGTGACTCCTACCGCCCCATTTCCCTGCTCACCACAGATGTCAAAATTCTAGCTAAGATTCTAGCAGCTAGACTTAATATGGTAACCATGAATTTGACACATACTGATCAATTGGGATTTATCCCGGGTAGGTCTACCTCTCATAATCTAAGGAGACTTTACTTATGCATGCAACTTACACATGACAGCACAAGCAATAGGGTACTGGCATCACTCGATGCATCAAAAGCATTTGATTTGGTGGGATGGAATTATCTTTGGGGGTGCTTCGTAAATTTGTCTTTGGACCTAACGTTATAAATTGGATTAGACTTTTGTATACATCCCCCACAGCTAGGGTATCAGTGGGAGGTATGGGTTCTGAGGATTTCTTACGACACAGGAGCACGAGACAGGGATGTCCCTTTCTCCTGGCTTGTTCACTTTAGCCATTGAACCATTAGCCTCGTTGATACGTCAAGAGAGGGATATTTTGGGATGGAAACTTGGAGTTAGGGAGGAAAAGGTGGCGCTCTATGCGGACGATCTCCTTCTGTTCTTGGGGGACTCCAATGAGTCTCTCTCCATGGCACTCCAGTTGATTGACACATTTGGAACGTACTCAGACTTAAAAATTAATTTGGAGAAATCTTCTTTGCTGCCTGTCGATAGTTGGGATGGGGATACACCTGTAGCAGGTACATCAATGAAATGGGTGGCTATGTGCCATTACTTGGGGATTAATATTGGAGCATATCCTCATTGTGTTATTGAAAATAATCTTGTTCCACTTATTAAAACTCTTATGGAGAAAGTGACTGGGTGGATGAACCTACCACTCAATTTAAAAGGGTTATCCAATTTAATAAAAATGAGATTCCTTCCCAAGTTCCTCTATATTTTTCAAAATACCCCGCTCAAAATTCCCAAAAAATATTTTAGGCAAATAGAAGGAATTGTACAGAGATTTATTTGGGGCGACCGTCGGCCGAGAATGCTGCTTTGCAGTGTGGTGAGGTGGAAGGAACAGGTTGGAATAGCTCTGCAGGAGCTAGATTGTACTACTTGGCTGCACAGTGTCAATATGGGGTAGCATATGTCGACCCTCATACATCCTATTACTTTGTTTAGACAGAAGAGGACCTGCTTTGGCCGGGACTAGACCTTTGCCATTCACTTGTGATTGGTCCACAGGTGAGAAGGATGTCAACGTTGTTGTCACAGGCACTGTTTGATGCATGGTGAGAGCTACAAAAAGTGGTGGGATTCACATGAAACACCTTTATGGGGCAATGCGGGCTTAAAGCAACTGGAATCTTTGGAATTTGGCCAGGCATGGGCAGTTAGGCATTTATATCAGAATAATGTTCTTAAAACATTCCAACAACTACACTCTGAATATCAGATTCCAAATATGATGTTCTATTCCTATCTGAGACTGAGACATGCTCTTAGAGACCTATGGGGTGCCCAGGGGCCCGAGTTGGCTTGGTTTCCCTTTCCTTACCCTTTTGACTACTATTCATAGGCTGAAACCATTATCCTTCATATATAATTGGACGGTGGGGAAGTTGGTGGATATAGATTGGAACATACGGTCTAGATGGGAAAATGATGTAGGACCACTTGAGAACTGGGAGTGGGAGGAGGCATGTAGAGCCTCTTCTCAGGTAGTAATCTCCACAAAACATCACCTGATACAGCTTAAGATAAGGTACTTATTATACTCAGATGAGATTGCACTCGATGGCTAACACCTAGAGTAAGTTTTGTCATAGATACGACAGGGTAGAGGGAACGTCTCTACATATGATTTGGGACTGCCCCTTGTTACACGACTTTTGGAAAATGGTTGTACAAACTGTGGAGAGGGTACTGGAAATACCGATTCATTTAACGCCTAATGTCTGTGTTTTGTCAATCTTCCCGGACGAGATACAGGGGGGCGAGGTGAAGACACTCCTGAGAGAGCTTTTTGTCATGACCAGGAAAATCGTGACTATGAATTGGATGGCGGACAGGGCTTCTGCTTGTAAACTTTGCCTTGATCTGGTAACACAAAATTTACCACACTACAAAATGGTCCACTTGCACAGGGGTACTCCTCAAAAATACAATAAGATATGGGGCTGTTGGAATTTAAGGGCTCCACATAGATGGGACTGAAGAGGTAAGAGGGTCCGCTTGGGTAGGCATTCATATAAATTTTTATATACTGCACCCTTGGTGCTGCTCTGGCATGGAGGGGGAGGTTGGGCACTATTGCCTTTTCAGGGAATGTGGGTATGCCTGGTGGGGCCAGGAGGTGGGGGAGAACGAGCTAGGAGAGTGAGGGGATGAGTGGGAGGGTTACTGGGTAGGGGGTGAGTTTTAAACGGGGGGAAAAAATGTATGGGCCATGTGAGACTGATCGCATTATTGTGTACTTTACTGTCATGTTTGTATGGAGATCCTGGTAACATGTACCCCATATGTATCTGTTTAATTTTGTATGCGATTGACCTGGTATGGCTTGTTAACAAAAACAATTTGGAAAAAAAACAGGACAGCCTCTTTTGCCAGAGAGTGTGTTGGTTATTCTGTGGAAAGATTCAGGTGTCAGGTAGATTTTTGTTATTAGGCTTTTAGGGTGACTTTATTGAGCTTTAATATTAGGAATATAGGTTTTGTTACAAAGGTTCCTGACTACCTGATATGGAGGCCAGGGGCTGTCTTGCAGAATGTTTCTGTGGAGGTGCTTACAGCCCATCAGGAAGTTTTGATATGCAGTAGCTAGTATCCTACTAAAGTAAGGTATATATCTGTGATAAAAGTATTACCTACTGTTCAATATAGAACATATCAATCTTTTCTTTGCCCTTTGCACCAACATTGATTTTTTTTTTTTTACTTTATAAGTATCCTTCCCAAGTAAAATACACTAAGGACTATATACACAAAGTAAGGAAGACCAATTCTGGAGAAAACCAAACAAATGAACAAGTAGACAAACGAACATGAACACTGAAATGTCTCCAATGAGAAGTTTCCAATACATTGCATTGTAGAACTCATTAGCACTGAAAGGGTAAAATTAATATTTAAATAAATATGGTTTTGGGAAATTATCATTTTTTTCCTGTTGTTGAACTAACATCTCATCTACCTTAACAGGCCAAGTGGAGGATACAACCCATTAATGGGAACCTCTGACCTAAATGCATGCCAATCCCACTTACCAAACCGGTTTCTTAAGAGCACAATTCTAATCTTATTTTAAGATTGTTTGTTCATACCAGTGTTCCAGTGAAGCAGATAATTTGTTCTACAGAACTGGATAAACCTATATTACATAAATTAACTCATATCAATTATTAAATGTTAAGTAGGAAAGAAACAGTACACCGAATCAGGTTTTCCTGCATATTTACTTAAAGTTCAGGAAACATAATTAACAAAACACAGAAACACAGACTTTGAAGGGAATAAAGAACCATATCTCGCATCTAGTCTATCTATTTATCTATCTAATTTAAGATAGACAGTCTTACATACTCCTCAGATTAGACATGTCTATCCCAGGCATTTTTGAATTCTCTAATAATATTTGTCCCTACCATCTCAGCTTGGAAGTTTCTCCATGGGTGTATCACCCTTTCTGCAAAGTAGTACTAATGCACATTACATTTTGAATTTTCCACCCTCTAACTTTAAATCATGACCTCTTGTTCTAGTATTTAGATTGTTTTGAAAAAAAAAAATTCCTTCTTAACTATATCAGATCCATTAATATATTCAATTGTTTCTATCATATCACCCAACTCTCTCATTTCTTCCTAGATGTACATATCATAGTCTATCCTGATACCTTGTGTCATGAAGAACCTGCTCCACTTTAGTGGCACTCCTTTGAACTACCTCCAGTTTATTTCTGGAGATGTGGCCTCTAGAACAGTACACCATACTGTAGGCGAGACCTGACCAGTGATCTATAGAGTGGCATTAGTACCTCTTTCTTCCTGCTTATGCCTATACAACAATAACCACCTTTGCTTTTCCCACTGCTTTATTGCATTACTTGCTTAGATAATCTGAAATAATTACTCACAAGTCCCTTTACACTTATGTTTTTGTCAGCAGAGTGTTATTAAGCCTGAATTATACTTCTGGGATTCTGTGTGCTAAATGCATTATATTGCACTTTTCAGCATTTCATAAATTATCACACATTTGGTTTACATTATACCTCCTGGAGAATCAGCCCTGCTACAGATTTATTTATCATCTGCAGAAAAGCACACCTTATGTGTGACTCCTGAGCAGTGAATAAGTGTAGCAGTGTGGTGAGTTTTGGGAATTTAGGGCTCAAACTAAATGTTGGAGTAAAAAAATGTCGGTAGGGCAAAATGGATGTCTTGGTCGGTATTCAAAGGTCCTACCGACATTAAGTACAGTGGACATTTGGACACAAAACTGGTGTTGTGTCTAAACTTCCATTTTGTGTGTTAAGTTCCCAAAATGCTGCTAAATAACACCAGTTTTGGGAACTTAACAGCAAAAGGGTTAACCATCAGTGCCTGACATACTGTCATGTACCGATCGTTAAAAAATCTGTGTTAAACTTACCTGTCATCCACTGTCTGTCTCCATTCTTTCTTCTCTTGTATCTTCTGTCTTCTTTCTTTTTGTTGTAAAACAAAACCAAAAGTTTAAGTTTAAAGCATACATACTTTAACCCCTTGAGTGCCAGAGGGGCACGCATTGCATTGTGTACCTCTCTGGGGCCCAAAGGGTTAAAGTATGTAGTAGCGTGCAACTTCTTAAAATACAAATACCCCCATAATTTCATAATTTGCAGAATTTTTCTGCTTCTCTAATTCCTGCTGCTGCTGCTGCTGAGTAGCAAGGGCAACAGGATGCTGAGGAGCAGGCCAGTGTGCCACAGATCACTGACACAGTGGGAATGGTGTCCAGGAGTAGTGATATGGGAACAGGACAGGTTTCACTTGCCAGTAGCAATACTCATCATCATCCTCTGCCCCAGCCAATGGCATGTGGAAAAGAAGAAAAATAGAGGCCATTCTTCTCCACCTCCCCCCCCCCCAGGTTCTAGGTGTGGAACTATTTTCCTCATGGTGTCACGCACAGTGCAGTCATCAGCAATGGCATTGTGCACATTTTGCAATAAGTCTGTGAAAAGGAGAAAGGAGGGAACGCACCTTAACACAACCGCCCTCATCCCATATATGAAACACAGACACTATTACATTTATGTGAAGCATGCGAAAGCCAAACCCCTACCAAAGAAATCAGGCACCAGTGTTGGTGTACCCCCTGACTCTCCCCAAAGACAACAAGAGGTAAGGTGTAAATCAAAGACGGTGAAGAATAGAGAAACCCAGCCAGACCCCGGAAGTTCTATGGCGAGCAAAACACCTGGCTCACCATCATCTTCTTGCTGTAGGGTTCTGCCGTGTGGAGGAGATATCTGCATCTTCTGGCAATCCAAGTTCATAGCTATCTCCCCCACTGGTTGACAGCCATTCTGTAGATGTCAGGATTTGGCAGTTCATGTCCACCCATTGTACACTGTGTTGTGCGTTGACCGCACATGGCAATGTGGTGGAGGATAAACACAACCAGGGCATCAAACGTTATCTGAGGAAATTCCTTCCCACAGAATACGCTAAGCTTCTGGGATAGAGGGTTCATCATTACCATTAAAACTGAAAGTTGGCACGTGTCCTTAGCAGTGAGTTGACAAGGGGCATCGTGACAGCAGCAGTACTTGGTTTCTAGTGGGATGATTTCACATTGGGGACACTAAGCATCATGGTGTTTAATTAGGTTTGTGCCAGGGGTTTGAAGTGAGTGCAGATGTACACATTGTTCCCAGTCCTTACCTTATTTACGACACACATTGTGCATATTGAAGTTGATGATGAGAGGCATGGTTCCTGCTCTCAAGGAAAAAAAATTATATTCAAACAACACAACCATTGATTTTGGAGGAGGGACAGGATGAGAAGCATTATTGGCCACCTTCTTTTCTCCACATGTACCTGAAGTGGTGGGGCTACTTGTGGTGCTGCGACTGCTGCAGGCTCATAACTGGAGCTAGTAGTGTCAAGTGGATCCATGATCAACATAACTCATATCACTGCTATTGTTGATCTCATTTCTGGAAGCTGCCTAATCATCCTGCTGCTTAAACATCTCAGCAGCAGCAAGAACAGCAGTTGAAAATGCCACAATGACACCGGGGCATTTTCCAGTGGCCACTGGACACCATAATATGACCAGCTGACACTAGGCAAGTAAGGTATTTTTTTTTCCTCCAGGCTTGTTTTTTGAACACAAACCAGAGGACTACAAAAGAAAAACTATTTTTGGGGGTTTGTTTCTAACAAGCCTAAGTCCTACAAATCACTGATTTCTTATGGCTTTTGATGCTACATGCCTAAATTATAAAAATTATCTCCGATTCCTCAGGTCTTGTGATGTTAACAAGCCTAATTGATAAACATTATCTCTGATTGCTCAGGGCTTGTGACATTAACACGCCTGAGTGATAAAAATTATCTCTGATGTGATTCCTCATGGCTCATGATGCTAACAAGCCTGATGTGATTCTCAGGACTTGAGATGTTCACAAGCCAAAGTCCTACATATCAATTTTTCCATAGGGCTTGGGCCTCTAACAACAAATCTAAGTCCTACAAATCATAGTCTACAAAATACTCTATCCTGTCAAGTATTAGTCTGCCCCAGTCACATGATGAGATTCCTGTCTTTCACATTATTTACCAATTTCTTCTTATTTTTTTTTTACATTTTATTAATTTAATTATTTTGTTTTACTGTCCCCCCCCAGTCCCAGTCAAGAACCCCCCCAAAAAAAATCCCTGTTCAACTTTTTCTTTCCTCAGACTTTACCAACACAGACACCCTCCTCGGATCCCTTTTATACCATATCTTATTTTATTTATTTATTTTTATTAACTGTCCATCCAATCCCAGTCAACACTCCCCAACTGATTGCTTCACATTCCACCAACAGAGGCACCCTCAGACCCCTTTTAATACTATGTCTGTGTACTATGTCTCTGGGAAATAATATAACATTTGCTATGTATTGTGTGTAAATGCAATATTCCCTTTGATTTCAATGCAATGAGCTAGGTGAAAAAAGCAGAAAAACTGCACTTTTCGTGGGAAATTATTTGCCAAGGGGAAAATGCCATTATTTGCAGATTTTGTTTTGAGGAGAACATTTTTGCCCATCCCTAATCATAATCCTGAAATTCACTGGAGAAATATGACTTCCAGCATAACAAAGGGAACTTATTTTTTTAAGTATGATTGATGACAATTTCATGTCCCAACTAGTACAGGAGCCAACTAGAAAAGAGGCATTGGTTATCCTAGTTCTCTCAAACAATTTTGACATGATAAACAAAAGAACATTTAGGCATCAGTTGTCATGTCCGGGGCTGCTTCTTGTCCCGTTGTGTTGCTTTCTGCCACCTATATGCAACTCGCCTCTCTCTGGTTTTCAGCAGGCATGACGTGTCACCTAACAGCGGGTCAGCTGATCCCTATTGCTAGGTATGCCGCTCTTACTTCCAGGTTGCGGCTATTGTTGGAGGCTGCACAGTGTCGGTGGGTGCGTTTGTATAACTTCCCATTGTTTAGTCCCTACTATTTCCTGCTGTGTTCCGGTTTCCTTCAAGTGCAAGACGCAGACCAGCCCCTTAGACCGTGCTTCTGCCTGCTGATTTAGTTCTAGGATTTACTGTTTATGACCTGGCCTGTCTCTTGATTTCTCTCCTGCCTGCCGTTTTGTGCTGTGTTTCCTGTGTACAGGAAACACAAGAGGTCTTTTGAAAACTACTCCAGATGTGCCAACTCCATATAGCACGGAACATACAGGAGTACAAAAGACTGCATGAAAGAGACTTGTTCAGTACTATATAAACATATAAGGAAAAAAGGGACTTAAAAACTCAGCTTTTATTATATCTACTAAAAATCATGAAATGAATAAAAACAACGTTACATGAGAAGATCTGTATGTGGCATTTTATTGTCTCAAGAAAGATGTTTACAACAGCACATAAAGGGGAGGCATTCCGTGCAATTGTAGTACATAAAGCCCTAAAAGTAACCACCCTCAGCATATAACTCAGTAGCTAATACCCGTAGAGATATCAGCATATATCCTAATTAAACTAAATATATCCTGAGTGTTGGTGCACTCAGCCTAACAACTAATAAAGTGCTCTGTAAATCTATTGAAAGAAGTTTTGCATATATATTCTAAGGTACTTAACTGCAAGTGCCCCGTTATATAGTTTTCTTTTTAGGTACACTGCGTCCCTATGAGTTAATTAATCCTTTAGCTACTCCTCTGTATGCACCTTGCTGAACAATTTAATCAACGTAATCTTTCGTAATAACTTGATCTCTCATAAATTTGATACAGACTAATTCACATGTCCCGATATTATTGAGATCACATACTGCAGATCCGCTACTAGTTAGCAAAAGATTGTGGTTAAATAGACAGTTATTAGATGCTAGCAATGAAGCCGTTTAAATAATACTATTATAACCATAGTTCTTAATGGTATAATACTATTAGTACTTCTATCAGTGTGCTTGAAATACGCTGAGTACATAACTTATAAATATAACATATGATTGTTAAAGCCCCACTGAGTAACACTATAGCGCGTTCACCCTAGTTATGTGTTTCTTATACATTGTAACACACCAGGATACGTATCACTCTATTATTGAAACAAATCTTTGCATGAGTATCGCTCTGTTGTTCAAGCAAATCAATTACTCATTCTTGATTCAGTAAATAGTATTCAGTGAATGCAAAGATATTGTTCGTATTTTGTTCATCACTGTAGCAGAAAGTAGCTTTCTATCAGTACCTAATTGCACGGAACGTCACACAAACAAACACTGACAAGTATCCGTTAACTGATATTGCTACTAACTAATGTATATTTGACAAAACTGTCTCATAAAGTAAGCACCAAAGTAGGATCTACGCTTCTGGCTGTGGTTATAATTGTGCCAAGTGCACGCTAACTAATCTCCTCGTGGAGTAAGTCACATTCTAAGGTACCCTAATCTAGTACTAACTAGGATCTACGCTTCTGTCTGTAGTTCACATTGTGCCAAGTGCACGCTAACTAATCTCCTTGTGGAGTAAGCCACATTCTAAGATTCCCTAATCTAATACTATTAAATCATCATCTTTACTCAAGCCACAACAGACACATCAAAGTAACACATTGGGGCACTAAGTGGCAGTGCCCCTAAATAGCCCAACGCGTTTCACCAGATTAACTGGTTTCATCAGGGGCTTATTAGGACCTGAGCCACTGTATAGCGAGCCCTTTTAAACCTCCTTACAATTGAAAAAGAGGCTTGAATATAATTCAGCCTCAATTGAAGATGTCGGCCATTTTTAAAAATGCATCTCCATTACAATGTATGACTGGCAAGATGGAAACACATCTAAATAGATGTGAAGTCATCGATCCTCTAATGGATTGGCACTTTAAAGTGATGCAAACAATAAAAATATAACCTAATTGATCTATATCCATATCAACTTATTCAATTGGACATTGGAGACATATTGTTCTCTTTAACACATAATTCCTCAAAAAAATATAAAGTATATACTCTAATAATAAGTCATATGTATATACATAAGACAAATATAATGTCATAATCTATCACTCAAACATAACTTATGGTGATAATTACATAAGTGCCAACCATGATGATTTCAAATATCTCCGGATAATGAAAGTAATTTATGATGTTCTTCAATTTAAAAAAAACTGTAATACCATACCCAGACAAATACATTAATTTCAATAATGATGGATCAAAAATAATAATCTCAATTGTCAAATATATGTATCATAATATCTATTTGATGTCAAAGAGACTGGGAAAATCTTCAAATAAATGGTTTAAATGTAAAGCCTTCATTTAATCCAATTGGACTTAAAGTCCTCAATTTATAAATCCAAAAAGCTTCATGTTTTAACAATTTTTGATTAAAGTCACCTTTTCTAGGCGATGGATATACTTTTTCATTCCCTATAAATGTAATCGCATTGCTCTCATTTGGATATATGTATCATAATATCTATTTGATGTCAAAGAGACTGGGAAAATCTTCAAATAAATGGTTTAAATGTAAAGCCTTCATTTAATCCAATTGGACTTAAAGTCCTCAATATTTAAATCCAAAAAGCTTCACGTTTTAACAATTTTTGATTAAAGTCACCTTTCCTAGGCGATGGATATACTTTTTCAATCCCTATAAATGTAATCACATTGCTCTCATTTGAATGTTTTATGTATTATGATACATATATTTGACAACTGAGATTATTATTTTTGATCCTTCATTATTGAAATTAATGTATTTGTCTGGGTATGGTATTATAGTTTATTTAAATTGAAGAACATCATAAATTTTAGCGATTTATGTACTACAATTGCACAGAACGCCTCCCCTTTATGTGCTGTTGTAAACATCTTTCTTGAGACAATAAAATGCCACATACAGATCTTCTCATGTAACAATGTTTTTATTAATTTCATGATTTTTGGTAGATATAATAAAAGCTGAGTTTTTAAGTCCCTTTTTTCCTTATATGTTTATAGTACTGAACGAGTCTCTTTCATGCAGTCTTTTGTACTCCTGTATGTTCCGTGCTATATGGAGTTGGCATGTCCGGAGTAGTTTTCAAAAGACCTCTTGTGTTTCCTATCTTCTTTGTTTTCTTGGATGGTATATTACATTTGTGACTTGCGGTACGAATCAACAATAACTACGCACATATTTATTTTTTTTTTTTCCTGTGTATAACCTGGCCTGATTTCCTGACTTCCCTCCTGTCTCCTGAATTGGCACCTCTTCTGACTCCTGTGTACAAACCGGCCTGGTTTCCTGACATTCTGCCTGTTTCCAGATTTTGTACCATCTTGACCTCCTGTGTATGACCCGGCTCGGTGACTTCCCATCTCCAGTGATCCTGAGACTCCAGCTAGGTCTGAGTGAGTACCCTAGCTTTGTTCCAGTTGGAGATAGTTCCTCCCTGTGGATTAGAGTAGTAGAGTTCGTTTACACTGTGTTATCATGGGCCCCCTTTGACTCAACCGAAGGGGACTAATCTATCTGTGTGCCTAGAACCTATACCCAACAAAGCCTCAGCACAACTCCGTATAGGCAAATACTGTACCTGAGCTGCGCATCCCAGCATTCTACCCCAGCATCTTACTCACTAATCCCTTGTTAGAGGAGTCTGACCAGATTCCTGCATTGGGATTACTTTCTCTGTTTCTTCTTGCTGGCACGTGATAGCAGTAGCCACAATATTGTTATCACGGTGCCCGTGATTACTGTGCGACATTCTGACTTCTGGGTTTGTGCAGTACTGACTTTTATTGGTGCTTGCTGGGTAGCCCCTCCCACCCACACCAAGCGGGTGCCCTTTCGTGGTGTCTCCGAGAATTGTGACTCAGTGCTTCTGTTCCATATTGATCTGGTTTCTGGCTGACTACCACTCTCTGTGTACCAACCCAGGCTGTGGCTGACTACCGCTCTCTGTGTACCAACCCAGGCTGTGGCTGACTACCGCTCTCTGTGTACCAACCCAGGCTGTGGCTGACTACCGCTCTCTGTGTACCGACCCAGGCTTTGGCTGACTACCGCTCTCTGTGTACCGACCCAGGCTGTGGCTGACTACCGCTCTCTGTGTATTGATCCAGGCTCGACTGACTTGCTAATCTGTTGCCTCACTTTGCAGTCAGTGATACCTGTCACTAGCGGTTACTGTTGCCTTCCGATTGTGCTCAGCCTGTTGCGATCAGTGACCTCCATTAAGCAATCCCTGTCAGTGCGATCCGGTCACTAAGTGGTTAACTGTTGCCTTCCTATCTCACCCAGCCTGTACTGCGGTTGCCTCCGTTTTGCACTTCCAGTCAGTGCTACCCAGTCACTAGCGGTTACTGTTGCCTCACTAGTCACTCAGCTGGTACTCGGTTGCCTCCGTTCAGCACGTCCAGTCAGTGCTACACAGTCACTAAGCGGTTAACGGCTGCCGTACTGTTTCACTCAGCCTGCACTTCTGGTTGCCTCCGTTTAGCACCTCCTGTCAGTGCTACCTGGTCATTAATCGGTTAACTGTTGCCTCCCAGTTATTAGGCTGCCTTACCAGGTATTCGGTAAGGCCGGTAGAGCCTCCTCAGTTCCTTGTTGCACCAGTTATTAGGCTGCCTTACCCAGTATTCGGTAAGGCCCTTAGAGCCTTCTCAGTTCCTTGTTATACCAGTTTAGGCTGCCTTACTCGGTATTCGGTAAGGCCGGTAGAGCCTCCTCAGTTCCTTGTTACATCAGCTATTAGGCTGCCTTACCCGGTATTCGGTAAGGCCGGTAGAGCCTTACTATTGTATGTTATCTTGTATGCCCTGTCCTGTGTCAAACTTTATTGCTACTGCTTTGTAGAGTTTGGACCCATGAGGGGTCTTGTGCGCTTTATTCATTCTAATAAAGCTTTCCTATTTTATCCTACCCAATTGTCTGAGTGTTCATTAAAACCGTGACAATTGTATCCTTTGAAATCTGTTGTGATAAACCCATTAGCAAGGGTTTAACCAAAACATTAAATTCTAGAAATGCTAATTTTACAAAGCTAAAAGCTGTATTAAAGAATATCTTCAAATATAAAAATGCACAAGAATCATAGAATTTGCTTAAAATGCTTTTAGATAACTATATATGCATCTATACAGTATATTGCATAGTGGAATAAGTACAAGAGGAGAAAATTCAGACCAATACAGCTTAATAAAGAAGATTGCATGTAAATAGGAAATAAGAAGCCGGCTTGTAAAGTGTTTAAGTCAGAAGGGTCAGATGGATCATTTAAAAAATATAAAGAATTCTGGTACTCCTTCCTCCCGAGCATGGCCTTCCTCTCTTTGCAATTCGTCTCTGGACAAGAGAAGCAGCTAACCCCAGATGTACGTCTCAGCCTTCTCTGGCCTCATCTGTGAGGTGCAGCTGATTTCACTAGGCACTGTGAGCAAGAGGTCCATGTCTGGATTCACCAGCTACCCTTAGGGTGTCCAATTCTAATGGTAATTTGTATATGCAAATCAGGCTATAAATGCATATATTCCCATGTATCAAAGTTTAAATTGCCTAGCTCTTTTGAACTTCTTGAATGCTAGAGTAGTTTTCCAGGAATTACAAAGCCATGTCATCAAACCATCTCTTGAATCTAAGTGGTTATATTCAGATCTATATTAATGTAAATAGTGATAAAATAACAATGATTTATTTGATTGTTTAATAATTAAACTAAAAATGTTTGAATGCTAAACCAAGCCACCATGTGCCATCTGGTTCACATTACATCAAATACAATTTAAAAACAAACAAGTACAATATAATATGGTTAACTGACACTAATTTACTACAGTGGTTATACCTGAGTAATCATGATAAATATGAAATGTGATTGGTGTTAGGCTAATGGTGCTAACAGGGAAATACAGAAAATAATAGCACATCATTACTGAGTTAAAACTGAAAATTAGATTAAGTACTGCAGAAATGCAAGACAAATGCAATTCATATACTAATTAGAGATACACTAAATGTTTAAAGTACAAATGTTATACAGTTTATAAAGCAGGCTTTCCATCATAGTTTCAGGAAGGGAATTATGGTGGTTTGTGGGAATCCACCCTCAGTCAAAATAAGGTCCAACATCTTGCTCCCACTGGATGGGGTGGGTGGGACACTGGGAACAAAGAAGGGCCTGACCACCACAGTTAGGAAAGGGGGAGATTGGAGGGAGAATTCCCATTAGCTATGGGGTTTGGGTTTATAAAGATATCCTACCTGTGATACCTGTAGATTAATTGTAGATTTCCCATTAGTTGTATTAGATCAGCCCACCATGCCAAGTCGGGGTATTTGTAATGCAATACCAATACCCCTACATCAGACAACAGCTTCTGGTTTGTAATGACCAGTATACATATTGCAGTAATGTACAGTGTATATGCTAGGTGGGTCATTTAATTAACCATTTCACATATTCTTTGTATGTATAGGAAAAGGGCAATTCCTATGGCAGGCAAAACTGGATGGAGCCGGTCGGGTGGTGGAGTCATGTGAAGAGTGGGTGTGTGTGACTAATAGTGAGGATAGAGGTGCCTAAAGTATCGTAGCCCTATATACTGTATGCTATCACAAACATGTGTAACTATTGTACAGTGCTGCCGAATTTATTCATGACTCATAAATAAATTATAATAATAAATACTAATTAATATTTGTTTATGTATGTATATATACACACACACACACTAGCAGAATTAGCCTGATGTTTCCAGGCTTTGTACCATTCACATAACAGCCCATACTGTCTTTTTCTCTTATGTGCACTCTGTCTCATACTTGCAGGTAAGGAAAGATGGTGGAGGGTGTAATCCACCCAAAGTCAACATAACGTGTAGGGCCCACAATCTTCCTCCCACTAGCTGGTGTAGGAAGGCTGCTGGGAAAAAAGAGGGACCTGCCCACCACAGTCAGGGAAGGTGGAGCCCGGACGAAGTGTCCTCATCCAGTAGTGGGAAAATTAGCAGTGGCATTTGAGTTTATAAAAGCAGCCTATCTGAGGCCTGTAGATTAATTGTTTCTGTTACAGGTTTATTGCAGTTTGGAGCAGAGAATGGCATCCAAAAGGAAATACAGTATCCCCAGTTCTACAGGGACCCTTACATTCACCACAGCACTGGGAGAACATTTTCAAGGATAAGGAACCAATCAGTAAAACAATATAGGGCAGTATTTTTCCTGTGCTCCTATCCTTACTTTCTCTGGCTGTCTCCTTAACATTCTCCTCTTCCTCTAATGGTCTGCTCAGCTCTGAGTTTAGGCCTTTCCTTTCTCCTGGTTTTCCATCTCCTTAACACTTCTTTTGGTTACCCCTCTGGCCACTTTCTCTATCACACCCTCCTTCCTTCTACCCGTCCCTACTTTATCTGAACTTTTGACCATTTCTTTCATCACCCTGTTCATGCCATTGCCCATCCATCAACCCCATCTGTCTGTTTGTTTGTTTTTTTGTTCACTTCTTCCCCTCCGCTTGATAGCAGTGTCCTTCCCCTGGCTTCACAGGTGCTGAATGGTGACCCTCAAAGTACGAACATGACTTCCATCTTGGAATCTTGCAAGACCTTCATGTGCTCACTTGAGATGTTAAAAGTGACAGAAATAAATACTGCTCAGCCAGTTGTTTCATTGGCAGCCACACAGCAGGATGCCTAACATGTGACCCAAGGTAGATCTGGCATGCCACAGCCCGCTTGGTGTGGAAGGGGAAGTCTTGGACACCACAGGAGAGTTAGGGGAATGGCATACAGAACCAGGTTGGTGGTGTGGGTAGGGTAGGCTCCACATGGAACTGGTTGGGGTCAACTCTCATTCCTTCCCAGCAAACTAAATGCAGCAGGTATTACTTTATCTGGGGGTGGCAGGGCCAATGCTGTCCTTTGACCTTCGCCCCACCACACCTTTGTCAACCCCAGGTTGATCTGCCTTCAAACTAACTTTACAGGTTTCTGACCAGCAGGTTCCAGTGCAGTGGCAGGTTCCACGGTCTTTCCAAGGCATTGATACATTTTCTGTTAGCAGGTGCATTCATGCAGAGGTGTCTGAACTTCCAACATCAAGGAATCAGCAGGTATAAAGCAGCAGTCAACTGGTAGAGATACCAGTATTCTAGGCAAACTATTTGAGATACTTGGCGATATCCCAATAGAGAGCAGGCATTGTTTCTTTTGTGAGCTGATCATTTAAAGATTTAAAGTTTACAGAGATTTAGTTCCTGTGGTTAAGGTGTAGAATTTGCAGTCTGCCTACAAGCATCCTGTGGATGTGCAGGAGAACCTGTATGAAAAATTTCTGGCATGGTGAATAGCAGGTCCTTTAAGGAAATTCCTATCTCAAGTTTGAAAACCAAAAAGTAGCCAGGGGAAAATCAGACTAATAGAGCATTTGTCTAAAGGGATATCAATGAATGATGCCCTGGACAAAGATACATGCAGTGTGCAGTATGAAATATTTGATAAAGATTTGAGGATAATTCAGGATTCTGAGTCTGGTTCTATTTTAGCCAAGATAGATGTGGAGTCTGCTTACAGATTTCTTCTTCTGCATTTTTTCTCCTTCTCATTCTAGTTGCCTTTTCACCACATCTCTTTGTTTTATAAATTATATAACATTAAATACACTTAAAGCCTAAATTTGCACATTTCGTATTATTTTAAAAACGGTTCTTAAATGTACAGTTTATGACCTCCAGTTTTACTTGCTGTGCCTCTAGTCCATTTATAATCAAGGTAATATACAGGTCCATGCAGGCTGTAGTGGTGGGTGGGAAAGACCTATAAAAGTGGACTGATGGAGCTCCGCTGCACTTGGGTCTCCACTTACTTACTGCAAGCTTATTCTGTTTGAAAGCAGGTTAGTATGTTCATGACGATATTAGGTATTTTAACTAGGTACTTTTAATTTCAACGTGTTTCTTCACAAGAATTCTTCAGGGGCAATTTCAAACTTGTATAGGAATGGCAATATGTTTCAGACCGATGTCAATATGTATTAAGAAGGAGATGGCAATATGAATTAGATAGGACTAGCTTGAAATAAGGAACTTTGGCAAGGTAAGTAAGCTTAAATATATTTTGACTAAACTATACAACATAATCCTCATAAATGTTTTTAAATTTATCAGCACATTGTTATAATGTATGCATTACACAGGGTTCACATTTGGGTAACTTGTATGGAGAAGAGAAGATTTGCTTCTCTATTTTGACTTTTGCTTTGGAATTTTGCTTAGTTTGGGTACATGGAGAATCCCTTTATTCCTTGTGGCTCTCCATATTTTATTCAGTTGGGTTCAGGGGCGTAACTAGAAGCCTCAGGGCCCTGGTGCAAGAGGTGCCATGGGTCCCCCCACATTGACCCCCCTCAACCACATTGACCCCCTCCACAATGCCCCTCAATCTCCACAATGTCCCCATCTCCTGCCTCCTGCCTGGAGCTCCAGCGCAGTCCTCTAAGTAATGCAGAGTGCTAAGAGATGATTTCATCTCCCAGATGCATGACTAGAGCGCCGGAGGGAGATTGCGAGAGCCAGGCAGAGGGGTTGCAGGGGGTGGCCAGGCCCCTGGAGTGCACGGGCCCAGTCGCAAGTGTGACCCCTATAGTTAAGCCACTGGTTGGGTTCTTCTTTTGAATCTATATATTATATATATATGTTATGGCATACTAGTTTCTTTTTACATCCCAACAGTTTTGAGTACAGTGCATAAACAGGACAGTATTATATAATAATAATAATAATAATCTTTATTTATATAGCGCCAACTTATTCCGCAGCGCTTTACAATATCTTCTTACCCTTTTCAAAACTTTCAGTTTCTTCTTGCATTGTATGGTGCCAGGGTCAGGTGCCACTGGGCATTATTCAGATGATGATAATTCTGGTGGGGTAACTGGCTTGTGCTAATTGTTGCCCTGCACAGACGAGGTTTTTAAGGAACTAGAAGTACATATTACACATGACACATTTGTGCATTAAAATTGATACTTGTAGTTACCTGGTTAGGTTACCTTAGGATCTGTGGCTAGGGCTCTTAAAGTGGAACTTTCAGATAATAGCAAGTTGCCATGCATTCATTAAATGTGTGGCGAGTAGCTTGAAAATAGATGTCTTACCATAAAAAAATATGTGTGTCTAAAGTCCCATTTGGAGACCAGAACTGAGGCTAGAGCGCAGACATCTTGTCTGTGTGCATGCGCCATCAGTCCCGGTCTCCATAAAGTAGACTGCTTTGATCATATGGTCACCGGAAGGGACTGATGGTGCAGGTGCACAGACCGCACTAACCTGCCTGTCAGTTCCGAAGCGGGACGGATTCCTTTAGACACATGTTTTTTTTACGGTAAGACATCTATTTTCAAGCTAGTCGCCATGCATGTAATGAATGCATGGAGACTTGCTATTATCTGAAAGTTCTGCTTTAAAGTACAGAAAATCATGTTGAGGGATATTCAGTCATTACTGGGTATACTGGCTTTTGCATCCAGAATCTTGGTGTAGAGTTTTAAATGGTGTGTGTCTATGATGACTTAGGTCATAAGGGTCCCATTTTTTGAATGATAACATGGTTGTGCAATTAAGGAGTTGGCATTATTGTCCTTTCCAGTTCTCACACTGTTAAGGAGGATGGAGATGTTATGAATGTGTTACAACATTCAGTCAGGGTGACACATGTTCCTAGAGTAGATAACGCAGTGGAAGACGCTTTTTCCAGGGAGAATTGGGAATTTACTTTCAAACTAGCCAGCCACCCCCTCCCATGCTCATTTGTATGGTTTTGTTTGTTCATTACAAGTATATCAGTTGGGGAACATGAGCTAGATGACCTAGTGAAATCATCCCTAGCCCTTAGGAGTTGGGTAGTCTACTGGTGTAACGGTTTTTAGGACACTCAGACACAGAAGGTTTGGGTATAAACACAGTTTTATTGAAAACACAGAAATTAGAGTAACCCTCACGGGTCCAGTATATATTAACAGGAATAATACTGACACAGGTCAGGTTACAATAGTATTCAGTAACCCACTCGGGTCCAGTGAAACACTAAGGTACAACACTGCCACAGGTCAGGTTACAGTTCTTGTGAATCCTATAAGAGACAGTGGAGAAACGGGTGCTATTAGGCCAAGAGATACAGACAGGCCCTAATAGGACTGAGGCCCACAGGACACTCTCTACACAGAGAGTGACACAAAAGCGACAGAGGCCACACGGAGGTAAACGAAGGCCCTAGAAGTGACAGACTACCAGAACAGTCAAGGGTGACTGATACTGTATAGCATGGAGTAACGCCAACCGTAACCTGCAATACACTGTGACCCAAAGTGCAACCGCACCAACCCCCAAGGGGTTAAACTAAAGCTCAGACCTGAAATTGGCTGCAAGGCCGTGGGGACAACCGAGGCGCCCAGGGAACAAACCAACCTCGGGTATTTTGTAATGAACAAGTCAAGCATACAGTGGTGCAACCTGATTGATCTCAAACACCGGGGTGAAAGGATCATGAGGCACATAAACCGGAGACTGGGTCACAGTAAGCAGGACTGCCGGAGCAGAGTATATGAGGCAACCAAAGGAACTGTCAGTAGACAGTGAGAGCACTGGAGGCACGTTCTCCAAATGGATGACCGGATGGAGTGGGGAACCAGGCCAAATCGGTACACAGAGCAGGAACATCAGCCAGGCCGGGTCAGTACACAGAGCAGGGAAGTCAGCCAATCCGGGTCAGTACACAGAGCAGGAATATCAACCAGGCCAGGTCGGTACACAGAGCAGGAACGTCAGCCAGTCCGGGACGGTACACAGAGCAGGAACGTATTCAAGCAGAGTAGTCAGGCAGTCCGGGTCATACACAGGATTCAAACAGAAGTCAGGAACAAGCGCTGGTGATTGGTACACCACGAAAGGGCACTGCAGAAGTGACAGGGCTCAGTATTTAAGGACTAGCACTGGGCGGAGCAAAACCACAGTAGCCAATAAAAGGAATCAGGAAGTAGCACTGAATCACAATGTCACCAGCGATAACACGGGCACCGTGATAACTGGTGAGTGTGGATGAAGATTGGTAAGTTTGCAAAGCACATAAGGCAGGGGGAAAATAGTTTCTTTAAGATGGTGCTGGTGTTCATCAAGCATTTGCCCAGGACTGGAACTTTTCACAGCAGGGATTTAACAGCCATGTTCTTTTTCTTCAAGGTCAGGGAGAAGGAGGATCTGAGGTGGGTAACACCTAACATGCTAATCTCTACATAGACAGAAGAAAGAAGGTTCCATTGCAAGTCTAAGTTGTGGGGAACTCTTTTATCCATTGGGCATTGAGATACTCATCATCAAACTCCTTGGCAAATCAGTTAGGGATGCCATGGAAATGCATGATTGATAATGCAATGGTAACACATGGGGAACACATGAAGACTGGGCTTGGTAAATGGGGCCTAAGATGGACAGCCATATGGGGCATGTTTAGTAAGGTGACAGAGTAGTGAGAAAGTCCTGATATGCTAGTTTTTTTATTACAGGAGATGATCTAATTTCACTTAAATCTATAAGCTTTTTTGGGGAGTAAAGTTGGTGGTAGAAGTGGAGAAATCCAGGAATGGCCACAGTCAGATTCATGAGTTCCTGAGGTGGGTACTCGATTCACCATAGTGAGATCAGCTATTGCGAGAGTGGCCTTTACCAATTTGATGGGTGCATTTGTCAGACAAAGGGAGTCTTGTGATTCTTTAAGTCATTAAAGAAGTTCTGTTGAGATTTAAAGTTCATTTTGGGCATAATGAGGTGGGTGATAGTAATGGGGCAGTCCTGGACACCCTGTTGGTGGGCATGTCATTTGACTGTGATGGAACAAGGGGAGAGGCTGATTCTGTAGTTGGGCTTGTCATATAGGGCAGTAACTGACAGTTACAACTCCAAAATGCACTAAGTTGTGAGCAGCCTTGGAAGGTGGGGGGGGGGGGGCTGGGTCTCTAGGAGCAAGCCCCCACCATAGGGGAACTACCTTAGCTGAGTAAGGGGGTTCCAGGCTACACTAAGACATCATGATCTACTGAGTACCACACTATTAAGTAGGGTTATCACATGGATAATATGTTAAATAACCTGCAACCTCTTTTTTTTTTTTTTGCTACCTTACAAATGTTGACCGTCTCATTATTACAAAAAATGTAATTGGTGTACCTCAGGTCTATGGTGTGTTGATGAGTTGATAAATGTGTTGTTTATTTGCTCTTACCATCATGTGGTGATGTGGGAAGAAAGAGAAGTTGGGCATGTATATTTTACAATGGCAGAGAATGGAATCAACCCAAAGACAGAATAAGCTGAAGAACCAACAATCTTTCTTCCTTCCTCTGGATGGGGTGGGCAAGCCAAACTGAACAAAGAGGGGTTGGACCTCCAGAGTTAGAGGCATTCCCGTGCAGAGGCAGGAGAATTAGGGGCTATGTTTGGGTTTTAAAAAGGACCCAACCTGTTACTGTAGATTAACTGTTTCTTTCGTTCCCCACCCTCCTGCCCTCAAGAAGCTGATAACTCAGATATAATTCCTTTTAACAGTGAGGAGATGAAGTAGGTCATCATGAATGCACATGAAGTTAGTCTATTCTGGGCTGAAGTAATGTAGCGTTCCTGGGTAATATTTTGGTGGGACATTCCGGATGATTCAATCACGCTTAACTAATGCAGTGATTTATCAGGGGAAATTAACTAGAATATTAGGTTAAATATTCAATGACCTCTATTTTGCCACCTTAAAATGGGTGCCTATCTCATTATTCAAATAGGTTTAATTGGTGTCCATCAGGTATATAGTGAGGTGATTTATGTTTATTTTCTTTGATCATTGGGCCAGGTTTATGAAGTGATGTTGGAAAAAGGAAAGTTGAACATGTGTATCTCAGGAGAAGCAACAGTGATGGGGTAGAGACAGGGAAGAACAAGAGTCAAGGAGGTGAGGGAACAAGAATGTAGGAGAAGAAACGCAGGCAAAGGGAAGGAGGGATGAGGTATATAGTGAGGAAGAGGGGAAATCAATGGAGGGAAACAGTATAAAGAAAAAGAGACATATATAATCTATTAATGAGATGATAGGTGGATATATTTTGTAGAAAGCACAAATTCCTATAAAAGAAAATGCCTGGCCTGCTGCCAGATCAGGATGAAAAACACATTTCCAAATTAAGGTAAGTGGTCCATCACCCAGTTAGTATGACAGTATATGTTAGCTGAAGATTGGTATGCCACATTAGATCAATGTTAATGTACCTTGCTTTTAATGGCGACCCACGCTTTCATCAAAACCCCTCCATCATTCTTTCAAGAACATCAACAGGGATGGGGCTAGTGTGTGGGGGGAGAGGGAGTTAACAAGGGATAACTTTGACTTCCAGTGTCCTTCCTTGCTAACACAGAAAAAAAGCAAGGATCACAGAACATTCACTTGATTTCCTCCTAATGTAGGAGATCTACATTACTGGAACAACAGATATGATCACCCATGGAGGAATAAAGAGTATGAGTATGTGGGTGAACCACTATAAATGTTGATATTTGTAGATGTTTAAAAGGTATTATCTTCTTTAGAGTTTAGTTGAACTAAACATTCCCCAAATATTCAATAATTAGTCCTTTGGGACCGGAAAAGAATTAACCCTTTAATGACAAAAGGATTGCATGATGTAATATACGCATTGCATTCTTAGGGCAAAGCCTCTCAAACTAGCACCATAAGTTAGATCCCCCACACATAAGACAGGCATGGAGGAATGGAGGACATGATTTTCTGATGCAACAAATACACAGTAGCCACATTATGAGGCCAAAACATCATCTGAACAGAAGATATATGGTCATATGCACTAGTAAAAGTGGATATATTCTGAGGAAAACCAAATGCTCCATGGGGACAAATAAAATTTCCTGTTTGCTTAAAAGGGGCTTTTAATTCCTTAAATGGAAGTGAGAAGTATAACATTAATTTGACAACATGTTGGGGATGTCTTTAGCTTTCAATGAGCTAAAATCCCTTTTAAATTCAAAGAGAATTTGAAAATGTTTTAATTGTCTCTTATGGTGCAGTGGGTTTGCTACAGAATATATATATATTTCCACTGTTAAACCTGAAATCAACAATCACATGATATGTGGCAAATTGGGCACTAGGTGGTGCTTGTACATTAAAAGTCTAATTAACTTTGTGCTCACAGAGATGCAAAGAAGTGTTCCCAGTTCCATTACTGACATAAGTTTCTAAGCACTGAAAAGTTTCCAAGGGCTATTTTTGGAGCAATGCATGGTTGTTCACTACTATTATTCATGAGAAATTCTTCTTACTCACTAATTACTGTAAGATAATTTTTCCACACTGATAGTAGTTTTTACTATTATGTGGGGCCCCAGTATTTGAAAGACTTTCTTCACCATTAGCTTCCTTAAACTAAAAAAAAATAAAAATACAAAAATTAGTCCTTCAGCAACTGACTAGAATGGTTTTTGCTAAGGGGCAATGATGGAACACTCTGGTACAAATGCTGCCCCACACTTGAAAAAAAAAAAGTGTTATTATATATTGGGAAATTTCAAGGGTAAACAATACTGGGCTCTCCAGCTGTTGGAGGTGATGGAAGTTATACTCTCCAAATGTTGGAGAGCCAAAAGATACCTATCCCTGAGTTAGACAGTGTGACTCAGATTTTTGCTGCTCACCTCATCTATCATAGGATATGGGACTATTCTGCTTTAAGTAAACACAATTCAATGATTGTGTTATAACCATATTCCTTTCACTATTTTTAGATATTTTTGCTGGCTACCATGGACGTATCAGGCCTCTCCTTTAAATTGGAACACATATGAAATATTCATATTGCAGAACTGAACTGCCATCAAGCATTCAATTCTCTATGTGTGTTAACAATTAAAGGGATAGTAATGTTTCACAAAAACAGCAGCTCCAATTAATCTTCATAGTATCTGAGCCATAGAGACTGTTATTTCAATACAGCCAGAGTTGTAGTTCAAAAGTAATTGAATGATAAATTATCCCCCTCCTACCCCTTTTACCTAGTGTAACACTGCTCACCACAGATGTGGAATCTGGTTGCTTGACCAGACAAATAACAGCAAGGGACAATCTTATTACTGTGAGAACAATGACAACCCTGCCCCCCTTGACAGATTTTTCTGGTTTCCCTTATCTTAATTGAAGATTGTCCATCTCTGCAATCTACATGGGCACCTCCCTGCTTCTTTGAGCTGAGCAGTGTTACATCAGTAAAAGGGGCTGGAGGGGGTACTTTATCATTCAATTACTCTTGTACTACAACTCTGACAGAATTGAAATAACACTCTCCAAGGCCCAAATACTATTAATCAGAGCTGCTTTTATTATGAAACATTACTACCCCTTTAAAGGAGAGATCTGGTCAGCTTTATGTAATGGGCTAAACCAGAGTTTTTAAATGAACGCTAACAATTCCTTAAAAAAATACCCCTTTACCTTAGTCTGGGCAGAAAATCCTAATGGCTCATATGAATATGAATCATTTCTATATAGATTTGTTCCCAACAATTTATCTTTAACTTATACTGAATGTAAAATTCATAGAGGTGGATATGATGATTTGTTACTGACTCCATGGCCCCTGTTGCCACTGAAATGTTTGTAGTAAGGACAACTTCATTAGGATGAGTTTAAGTTCTGGGGCTCAATACTGTTAGGGCCATTGCATTCCATAACACTCTGGCACTCAAAGGGTTAAGGCCAAAATGAGTCCTGGTTAGGGTTGGGCGAAAAGTGAGAAGCATTTCCTGCATTACTTTTAGCAAAAACTGATGATTTTTCATTTTTTTCTCAAAAAATTTTTTCCAGCAATTTTTTTGCCTAATCCAACACATTATTCTCCTATTCTAACACATTCTTTGCCTATTCAACACATTTTTTTCATATTCTAACACATTCTAACACATTTCTCTCCTATTCCAACACATTTTTTCCTATTGCAGTACATTATTTTTCCCTATATTTAATATGGTGCAACATTTCCCAGCACAATATTACTTCTTCTGAGGGCTGTTGTGGAGAAATAAGTAGCTAGAAGTCAAAGCTGTGAGTCCTACAGCAACATATACCTTGAAAAAATGTGTTAGCATGTATACTGCCTTTGTCCTTTGCCCACAACACTTACTTCCTGCTTAAGTGACACTGGTACATATTCATGATGATGTCACCACTGTCGTGGTGTGATTGGTGGGACCTTGACAAACTACATCCACCCCAGGAGGAAAGGGAGCATCATCATTTATTGCACATGCTGCAGCAATCATTGCTGCAGTAAGTTTTTGTACTACCACTTTACTCCAACATCCCTGCACTGCTCCACCTTTCCCCCTTCCACTTGTACATTTGCTAAACATTACTCAACTGCTGTGTGTGTTTTTACTCTCTACAGTACACGACTGATGGAGTGTGATGTCTTGCCTTGGCCCTCAACAAAATTCTCAATGTCGTCTGCTGTCCATTAAGTCTGCCTCAGTCACAGAGCTACCAGTCAGCTGTCTAATATATTTATTTGTTTAATTATTTAGGGTTTTTATTTTTATTTATTTATTTACTTTTTTTTTTTTTAAGTTGTCCACCATATCTTATGACAGTTAGCCCCCCAAAAATATATATAACTAAAAAAAACTTCTTTCCCCAGACTTCCCCAGTACAGAGACAATAAAAGTAAAATTGGCAAGCAATTTGGACCCCAGCTGCCTGTGTCTTGCCAGTCACACCAAATTTTGGGGTATTTTGGATCAACCTCCTTCCTCCCTTTTCTCCCCATTATGCCCCCAGACTCCCCTACTACAGAGAACAAATGTCCTACCTAAATGACTCCCTAAAACTAAGCTTCCATTCCCCATTATTGTACTGTCTTCTCTAGCTCAAAAACATGCTGCTCTCTCCTCTTATAAACACAGAATGGCATGCTGTGAAAGCTTCCTGGAGCTAGTTTTGCTGAGACCTTGACAAACTGCATCCTCCCTTGGAGTAGAGGTATCATTATCATTGATTACACATCCTGCAACAACCATTGCTGAAGTCAGTTTTTGAACTACTACTTTATTCTCACAACCCTGCAATGTTCCCCCCTCTCCATCCCCCTTCTCCTTGTGCTTTTGCTGGACATTACTCAACTCCATTTTGTTTTTTTACTCTACAGTACAAAACACAACCGATGGAGCTGTATGGTGCTTGCCTAATGCCAGTCAGCTGTCTGTCACTATCATCTAATATATATATTGTTCTTTAATCTTTTTTTATTTTATTTTTATTTATTTATTTATTTATTTTTAAGTTTTCCACCCTGGTATATTATCACAGTCTGTCCAAAAAAAAGTAGAACTGAAAAACAAAATCAGCAGCTTCTTTCCCCAGACTTCCCCACCCAGCACAAAGACAATAACAGCAAGATCAGCAAGCAAATAGGTCCCCAGCTGCCTGTGTCTTGCCAGTCAGTGAATGTGAATTTTGGGGTATTATTTGGGGTCAACCTCCTTCCTCCCTTCTTCTCCCCAGAGTGCCCCACTGACTCTCCTAATACAGGGAACAAATGTTCTACCTAAAAGATTCCCTAAACTAAACTTCAATTCAATCTTCTCTTGCTCAAAAAAGGTTCTACACAAACACAGAATGGCATGCTGTGAAAGCCTGACGCCCTTTTATATGGTTGTAGAAAGCTTTCGTGTTGTGGAGAACATTTTTTCTTCCCATTGATTTCTATGTATGAAAAAGGTGGTAAAAAGCAGAAAAATGGCACTTTTCGCAGGAAATTATTCGCCGATTTCAGTTTGAGGCGAAAATTTTCGCCCATCCCTAGTCCTGGCTAGTACACACATCACTGTACAGTCAGAATTCAATTCCTTGGCCACCATCCTACGTAACGAGTATTGGTTGCAAGAACTCATGTGGCTTAAAGCTCATCTAAGCTTTCTGTTCCCACAACTCATGCTAATTATCGTGAGTAGTGGTATTGTCAAAGGAAACTAACCAACACTTAATGTTGGATATAGTGTCAAACATCAACCATGTGCTAGTTATTCAGTCACCCTCCAACACTTACCCTAAAAGTACCCCCATGGCCCTCCACTACACCTAACATTACCAATCAAATAAAATAAAAACCTAGTTCTAACACTAAGCTATGGCCCATTCCCACTCCTCACATCTATAACAATAACACACTTAGCTTGAAGTTGGAGGTCCTGCTGTGTCTTCTTTACCATGATCTTCCTGAGTCTTCTTGTGAAAATTAAAAATAATATCCCCCATTCCATCATTGCCATATCTTAGCCTCTGTTGTTTCTACCACCACCAACCATAATACACTTTTTAAAAAAGAACCCTCACTTCTTGGTACTGCTTGGGCTACTGCCTGAGCCAGTGTGACGGAAATATGAACAGAAATTGGCTTTTAAATGGCATTCTCTGTTGAAATTGGTTCCCACACCCCCATTGGCTTTGATGTGGGTTTGAGAAGGGGAAACAAAATCGCCTTCAGTAACTTCTCCTCCCAACCAATCAGCATCTATCTGGTGGGGTCAGGAATGTGTGTTTCATCATCGGTCCAGCTCAGCTATTCAATGATTGGCTATCAGGATGTATGATGACACAAACATCTGCAACCCCTCCAGCACGATGCTGATTGGCTGAATGGTGAGACTGATCCAGGGCGTGTTCCATGCCTTGTGTAAGTCCACATCCCAGCTAATGGGAGTATGGGAACCAATTTAAACAGAGACTGATCACCTGATGAAATAAGGAAATGGCTGTAGTAGTATTATGTCATGCTTTTCGACCTGGGACAAATCCGCTCTAATCGGGAGCTATTAAATGTGGAAGAAAAGGTTTAAACCTGTTCGCTAACATTTTAGAGAAAATCTTTACATCTAAATTCAGCAGAGAAATAGGACGATAATTGGAGCATCTAGAAGGGTCTTTGCCTTCCTTATGTATTACAACAATATGTGCTTCTAAAGATTGAGAAGGAAATTTTTGGCCATGGAGAATTGCGTTGAAGGTTTTCATCAAATAAGGGATCAATATATCTTTGAAAGTACAATAATATTGAATAGAGAATCCATCTGGTCCAGGACTTTTACCAGATGCCATGGAGTGTATTGAATATAATATTTCTTTTTCAGTGAACAAAGTTTCCAAAGCTTCAGATTGCAATGAGGTAAGTGTGGCTGATTTGGCCTTAGTTAGAAATGAGTGAATTAGGGCATCATGACCATCTTTTTGAAAAGTGTGGTCAGAATTAATATTATATAGTTTGTTATAATAATCCCTAAAAGCATTGGCTATCTGAGGGAATGATTTCGTAACAGTGCCATTCTCGGATTATATTTTGTCACCAATGTTTGTCTACATTTCTGTTGAATAAGTCTAGCTAAAGAGAGGCCGCACTTATTACTAGTAATATATCTGTGATATTTTAACCACATATATGACTTTATTGCATTTTGCTTGAGTAGATTATTAAGGTCAGTTCGAATTTTATCTATTTCTTCCAGAATCTGGGGTGTTTCATATTTTTTGTGATATCTAGTTTTTGAATGGTCTCATCTATTTTTTTCCATTTCATCTTCTTTTTTACGACTCCAGCTTTAATTATGTGGCCTCTCATCACACATTTGTGCGCTTCCCAAACACCTGTGTCAGAAACCTCTCCGGTGGAGTTGTTCAGAAAGTAATTTTCCAGTTCTACTGTTAAATTTTTGGTGATTTCCTTGTCCTGTAATAAAGTATCATTAAGTTTCCAATTAAAATGTTTTACAGGCATTTCAGGGGAAGAGAAAGAAACGGAAGTTGCATCGTGATTGGACCAAGCTATGCTATCTATAGAGGCTGATGTGATAGAATGAAGAAGTATCTGTGAAATAAAAATGTAATCAGTTCTACTGTATGTAGAGTGGAGGGCTGAATAAAATGTGTAATCTAATTTTTTTAGGGTATAGTGGTCTCCATGCATCTAGTAGTTGAAGATCAGCCAATTTGTTTCTTAATTTCTTTAGATGGGAGAGTTTGAAATGGGATATCCAGGAAGAAGTGTCTAATAAAGGATCCAAAGCTACATTGAGGTCGCCTCTGAATATGATACGTCCCTCTGTCTCTGGGATTAAAGAGTCCAAAAGATGTAAAAGGTAAGATATTTGCTTAGTGTTAGGTCCATAAACATTTACTATTATATAAAGTTTATTGTATAAAAATCCTTTTAGAATAAGGAACCTGCCATCTGGATCAGTGGTGGTCTCCAGTAGCTTCCATGGAACACTGGATCTAATTAGTATACCGACCCTCCTTTTCTTCACATTAGCTGAAGCGAAGTATGCATTAGTGAGGGTTTTATTCAAGAATTTTGGAGAGTTATCAGATTTAAAGAGTGTAGATGGGCAAAAAAATCGACGGCAATAAATCTCTTCTGGGGAGAATTAAGACCCCTCACGTTTAAAGAGGTCACTTTAAGCTTTGGCATGGATTGTCCAAAATGAACAATACTAAACCTCCTGGATGGGAGCATGCTAGAAAAGGAAGAGAAAAGGAAAGATAGGAAGAAGGAAAAGAAAAATAATGAACAACATATATAATCTGTGAGATTAAAGTCATGTTGTCTTTTGTGGTTTTAAATAGTCCTGCATATATCATCAAATAAATCAAACACAAAGGACAAGTAAAGTGCCGAATTACTATTTATCCATAATTAATATTTAATGGACTTAAAAGTATTGAGCCTATAGTTCCATATGCTGAAAAGAAAATGATCCATAGTCCAAGTGGGAGATGCACTAAGGTGTGATAAAGAGGAGATAACATCTCCTTGGAAAGCTAATCCCTATGTTATTCTTTGGAACCTATGAGAAATCTTAGTGCGTAGGCTCCACAGAATAACATGAGAATTGGAGATTTGATCTCACTGGGAAAGTTTATCACCTTTTTTCATACCTTAGTGCATCTCCCCCCACTATATGTATCAGGAATGATGAAACTTGTATGCGTTCACCATATAAGCACATCGAAACTGCAGCATGCTGAGTTATGGTGTGTTGCACTAGGTGAAAACATAGTATGCACAGCACCATAGGGTGCAATCTGTTTCAAAGGGGTGTTTTTAGCACATAGTTAATAACGCCAAGTTAAAGTCACACATATGAACAGGGTCAACGGAATCTGTGCTGAAAAATTATAGCTATTATTATAATTAAAACTGTTTTTGTGTGTATTAACAGAGCCACTTGGTGTCCAAATATTACACCTACAGTTCAGACATTTATTGTATTGCATTCTATGGCAGAGTTGATTCACTGGCTACAGTTTTCCATTGAATGTTATACAACTGCTTCACTAATGAAGCCACTTCCAGAATTGGGAGTACCCTTGTTTTACTCAGCAGGAGAATCCCTAGAATATATTATTTTTCATAGAGAATGTTTATTGATCTTTTACGAATCTATGACCAAACAGGACTTAAGTGTATGTTAAGCATAACTGAAAAATTATACTGGTATGCCCATGTTATGGGCTAAACATTTAAATGTAAAGTCATACTTAAAGGAGAGTAAATTATCCTAGTCACAGTGTTTCAGTGTATTGAGCAATAAAATCAGCTACTTGCCTATGTAAAACAGGGTCAATAAGTGAGTCAATAAAAATGACCAAACATCCATTTCAGAAGTAGGCAGCTCCTATCAAGTGCCCGTGGAGGAAAGGGGGAGTATGAATATGATTCAAAGCAAAAACAGGCACATCAATTGTTTTTCATGCCCTATATCTGCCTATTGCAGGGAAGGACTGACAACATCAAGGGCCGTAGGGTGAAATGTACATCATGACATCATGGGCCTCCTTTACCCTTCCCCCAGTTATACCTCACCCACATTTATATCACCCCCCCCCAAATTATTGATCCAACCTACCATCCTAGCCCACCCCATTTTGACAATGTTTAACATTGCAATAATGTTGTAAAGTAATGCAAGTGATGCCACAGAGCTTACAATTTAAATTGAGCAAAGCTATTGATACCACAGAGCTTACAGTTGGATTGGACCTAAAATTCTAGTGTAGCTCCTTTTTAACTGTAAACTTTGTGGTATCACTTTGTAACATAGCAACACAGTAACATAGTTGATGATTTTGTAAAAAGACATGCATCCATCAAGTTCAGCCCATACCATATCACCCCTGTTGATCCAGAGAAGGGCATAAATAATTAAAAAAAATTGAAGCCATTTCCAATTATGCCCAAAGTGGATAAAAAATTCCTTCCTAACTCCTGTGATCATTATCCTATCTGCTGTGAACCCAACTATCATAGTTCTCAATATTGTTCTGAGCTAGAAAGGTATCCATTACTTTTATGAAAGCAGCTACATTATCTGCAGGCTCAGCATCCACAGGCAACAAATGCCATAATTTTACTGCCCCTACTGTAAAAACCCCTGCCTTTGCTACATTTTAATTGTTATTTCACATAACTTACAATTAATATGTAGCTACACTACTGATGCCAAAGTGCTTACAATTGAAATGGAGCTAGAAGTGTAGCTCCCTTTCATTTAGATGTTCTGTGGATAGCATAATGTCACTTGTAATACCGCAGATATTACAGATATTACAATTGAAATAGAGCTACACTAGTGATGCCACAGAGTTTTGCAATGGAAATGGATCTACACTAGTATTGTAGCTCCATTTCAATTGTAAGGTCTGTGGTATCACTTATAGTATGTTGCTTCATTTCAATTATAGATATCTATACATACCTTTATAAAGAGGATTACTCAAACCATTCTGACACTCATAGGGTTAAGCCACATTAACCCTGTGAATGCAACAGGGTTGTTGTCCCTTTTAGTATTCAATCACTTAATTTCAACATAAGGGGTCTTCAACCTGTGACTCTCTCGCAGCTGTTGGTCTATAACTGTCATCATCCTCAGGGTAAAGGAAGTAGTAGTCCAACACCTAAGAGAGAGAGTCACAGGTTTAACATACATTATGTAGCAAAGTACCCCTAAGTGCCAAAGAGAGCACTATATTTGTGACATTAAGTGTTAAAGGGGATAGCCCTTTGAGTGCAAGAGGGGTGTCAAAAGCCATGAGCTGGGGAGGGAGGACGTGCATGGCCTGACTCTGTAAGAGGACAGTCACAACTTGAGACTGCTCCTCTCTCAGACAGATCTTGATCGTCAAATAGATTTTTTTGATGATTCCTTATTATATCTCCCTTCTCCTTTACCATTCTGTCCACCCAAGGTATAGAATGTGAGGAAGAAAAACGAAACCAAACATCCCCCCCATTACAAGCGTCACTCGCTTTACAATTCCAAGGCCTGTACCAATGGCACACAAGCCTGCTGCATCATATACTTCACCAGAGCCCAGTGCTGCACTGGAAACTATTTTCTATACTCTGGACACTTGATCCAACTCTTGCTCTTCTGATAGATCTGCCTCTTTTGTACAACCAGCTGACAATATGTCCTCATCACCTCCTCTTACTGACCTGAACTCCTAGTAGGGCTTACTTCGAAAGATGATCATGGACGAGGTCAAATCTATCCTAAGATCTGAACTTACTTCCATAAGAGCAGACATCACAAAAATCTCTCAGCGGGTTGCTTTACTGGAAGAGGGGAAATAATGTTTCAGCAGAATACACCAACTTCCTTGAACAGGCACTCGTTGAACAACAGGATACCATAAATCATCTCACATCCCGCCTGGATAACTTGGAGAATAGAGGAAGCAGAAACAATATATGAATCAAAAATGGACCTGAGTCTATCCATCCCTCTGATCCGAGGTCATCTGTAACAACCCTCTTCTCTTCGATATTAGGCGACTCATACAGAGGACCAAAGAAAATGGCACTCCCCGGGATGTCATTATATCCCTACACAAGCATGAAGTCAAGGAGCTCATCATGAGGAAGAGTAGAATCCGACCCATGATCCTGCATGAAGGCTTAGAGATCATTCTATATAATGATGTCTCCCCGTACATGTTACAGCTACACAAGTCTGTCAAAAGCCTAACAGACCAGTTGCAGAATTTGTCCATCAAATATTGCTGGAGATTCCCTTTTTCTCTTCATACCTCCAACAATGGCTGCAATACTGTCTTGATATCTGAGGATGAAATCTTCTCTTTCTGTGCTTCCTTGGGCATACCTCCCCCATCATCTCCTATTCCTCCTCAGACCCCTCCATCTAAATTAAGTAAGAGGCTCAAATGGTCACCTGGTTCCCCAGCCAAAAAAACTAAACGTCACCTGGAATAACAAGCTGTCTCCAGCTCGGCTGCTACTGCCGTGTGGGCCTGATTGTATGGAACTTATCTTCAACTATTGGACACCTACCCCACTAGACCCTGCATATGAGATGCTGTTTCTGCCTTTACTCGCTGTACTGAACTCTTGTTCCTGGACTTTTTTCAACTTGCCAGCAATCTAAGGATATGCCTGGTTCCTTGAATGCTATGGGGCCTAGCTTATATTGACACAAGTTCCATGTGTTGATGATCCACTCATCTCACATTAAGTAAATGTTATACCTTTTACTCTTTTTATGTGCTCATATTGTTTTATTGTTCTTGTTATGTACAGGTTATGTCCCCAGGCTTATCCTCTGCCCTGCTCACTACTCGCCTCCACAGTGCTCCAGTTTTATCTGGAATACAGCGGATTTAACTTATTTACAATTGGTAATCCGACTAATGTCATCCCCCTCTCAAGTTGCTGTACTACCACGCTCAACCATGTATGTTTTGCTCCATTCTTATCCTTTGATCCTTCCACCTCTTTACCTCACCTCCCCTTCTCCTCTCCCCATCCTTATACTTCCTCTTTCCCTATCCCTATCTGCTCTACATCCAGAGGAGTGTGGCATTTGGCAATATGATGGAGTTGTTTTTGTTAATTATGTTTGTAATGCTCATGAAACCGAGTGAAATGATCCCTATTTTCAGATTTTTTTTACGCTTATGACTGGGTCCTGTTTACCTCCCCTCATGATGCAGTGCCAACAATAGTGTCTTTTCAAAATATGATTGTTCTTCTATTAATCCCATAACCTTACATACTCCTCCTTAGTTTTCAATATGTCTACTTCATGCTCTGACTCACCTCTCTCTTTGGAAGACAGCTAAAAGACTTCAGAATACCTCTCCCCATATTGGCTTCTTTTAATGGCCCTTTCCCACATATGCTTCAGATCAAACTCTCATAGGGCTGTTTTTAACTCCCTGATTTAGGCCACAAGAATGCCTTCTTTCCCTACTTAGGTCTGAATCATACTACTCCCTAGATCTTCCTCTCTCCCTAACAAGATCCCTTCAGCTCCATGACCTTGATAACATCAACAATATATCAACAAGATCTACAATTAGCCTCTTAATATTGCCACTCTCAGCTACTGTTACATTTATCTTTAACATCTTCTATTCTTTAGCTGCTCTCTACATGCTGTTCCTCCTAGCAATAGTTCCCCCCCCTTCTCATTGCAAAGAAGTAGGAAAGAAGAGGTGATAAACTGTTTTACATAAGTGATCTATGTCCATCTGTCCCAGTTTCTCCCTTATTTCACACCTTCCTCAAATGAGGAAATGTTGGCACAAAGTTGTTTGTAAGTCAGCTCTTTTTACTGAGGTGTTAACTCACTTAATAACCTATGGTCACTTAATAACCTATAGTCATGAAATGTCTCTCTATGTCTCTTGCTTCTCATAGACCCATCAATTTACTAATTTAGCTGTCATTGAACATCCACCTGTTCAGTTACACTGCCCTCCTTTTGTTTATGTATTTGTCTGTTTACCTAACACTCCTTCCACATCTAAGTGACTTTCTCTACACCAGTTCCCCTATGCTCTTTTCAGTACCCTTCCTATTTTTCATCCCCTCTTATCTCCATGCTTTCTCACCAAGTTCATATATTTTTCTTGGAGACTGATCTCTCCCTCTTTGCCATCCTGGTCTAAAAGACCAATGGTCAACAGAGCTGATGGCTTCAATCTTTTATTTTATCTCCTTCTCTTATGCTCAGAGTTCAACTTCTGTACTCTGCCTCTCATATTCAACTTTTACTTATCAATTTCTTTCCCTCATATCCTTTCCCCCTACCTTCTCTCCCACCCCCCATTTTTTTTTCTTCTCTCACCTCCATCCCTTATCGCTCTCAGGTGCGGTGTCATGACGAGCCCATACTTACTCTTTTTAATCACGAGATATCATGGCTTATATTAACATAATCGCCATTAATGCCAAGAGTTTAAATTCCCTAGAAAAATGCACCCTTGCATCAGGGAATTTCAGCATATGAGAGTGGATATCATATTGCTGTAGGAAACACACTTCCATTTTCAGAACACATCAAGTTTCTCAAACAGAAATTACCCTCTTACCTCTCCTCTGCTGCTGAAAAGAAAAGAGGGGTCTTCATTCTTCTCCATAAATCACTCCCATGGCAACTTCAGAAAGATGAGTACAGTCACTATATTATTTTCAAGCGTCTTCTTCACAACTCCCTCTATACATTTGCTAATATTTATGGCCCCAACACCAACCAGAATTCCTTTCTTTCCCAAACTCTCAAGCTTACAGATGAGGGCTCTGATCTCCTGATTGTCGTGAGGGAGTTCAGTGTAGCTCTTACTCCCTTTCTTGATTCTTCCTCTGGTAAGACTCCTTTCAAACTGTCCCTCCTGAACCATATCTGCCATGCTCTTTCTGACTTACAATTAATTGATACCTGGCACTCCATTCATCCTACAAATAGGGTCTTCACTTCAATCTCTTCTGTCCATTCTTCTCTACATTGGAACATCTTTTCGTATCACAAGCCCTCTACATCTTCTACTTGAGTCCAAAATAGAGAACTTTCCTGGTCTGATCATTCCCCGGTGACTCTACTTTTGTCTATACCTTCACCTTTCTCCACACCCCACACATGGAAACTTAGTGACTTGTTATTTGCAAGTGTGGATGCTGAAACATCTGTTTGTTCTTCCTTGGAAGAATTATTTTTATTAAACTCCTCCACTGATGTCTCCACATCACATGTATGGGAAGCTCACAAATGCTACACCAGAGGTCTGTTCATTAAGCTGGGTTCACAAAGGAACAAAGTCAGATGTCAGGTCATTAACGGTAACACCATACACAACATTCACTTCTTAGAATTATCACATAGATGCTCCTCTTCAGATGAAATTCTTCTAAAACTGACAAGATGTATAGAAGAGTTGAATGCTTTATTAAGATAAAACATCACTGAATCGTACATGTGGCACAAGTACAACCAATATATTTCCTGTAACCTCTGTGGTAAGACTCTAGCACGTGTGATTAAGGGTAGGCGCTTTAACTCTCATGTCCACTGGATCCAGTCCACTCTGGATTCTCTTGTCTACTCCTTTATTCAGATTGCCTCTACCTTCCAATATTTTTTGTTCACTTATACAATTTTGATGATGCTCCTCTCTCTAAACCAAAGACTTGGTACATAGAGTTATGCCAATTCTTGGTCAGCTGTAAGATGCCTACTCTTTCACCTTCAGCGAGCTTTCTAATCACTCCCCAAGAACTGGATTGCGCCATTCTTGCCCTTCGTCTCAGCAAACGTCAAGGCCCTGACAGATTTACCTCTCAATATTGTCGCACTTTCTATGAGACTTTCCCCAAATCTTTCCTTTTTTAACCAGATGTTATGCGGCCTCCCTCTCCCACCTCAATCCCTTGAAGCACATGTTGCAGTTGTTTCAAAACCTAATAAAGACCCTCCCTGTGTGGCATTTATAGACCGATTTAAATATAAACATAAAGCTCTACTCCAAAATCATTGCCAATTGTTTAAGACCCCTTTTATAATCTATCACAGTGCCCGTGCTCCCCTTGCTACTTTCTGTCAGTCTACACTGTGCTTTGCTCCCATTGGCTATTCTGTGTTTGTCCTGCCCAGCATGGCCTTTATATACTGGGCTCTGGCACCCCTCCAGTGCCCTTTCTTGGTGTTCCTGTACCAGTGCTTGTTTCTGCTCAGTGTTTCCCAGTGTACCGACTTGGCCTGCCTGACTATTCTGCATCTCGTCTCCTGCCTGTGTACCGACCCGGATTGCCTGACCATTCTTCTGCACCTGCTCCTGTATACCGACCCAGCTTGGCTGACGTTCCTGCTCCTGTGTACCGACCCGGCTTGGCTGATGTTCCTGCTCCGTGATTCGACCCAACTTGATTGACGTTCCTGCTCTGTCTGCCTCTGTGACGCCTTGGTGACATTTCTATCCATCAGGCATTTTGTGTTGCTTCTGGTTGGTTACGACCTCAGGGCGAGTTGCTCGGTTGCCCAGTCAGTCCGGTCACGGCAGTGTTCAATTGTGTCTCCGTACTGCTCCTGCAGAGTGCAAGTGGCCTAGTCTCCGTTACTGCTACGGCAGTGTGCCATTGGCCTTGTTTCCATTACTGCTCCTGCAGAGCGCAAGTGGTCTAGTCTCCGTTACTGCTATGGCAGTGTGCCATTGGCCTTGTCTCCGTTATTGCTCCTGCAGAGCGCAAGTGGCCTAGTCTCCTTTACTGCTACAGCAGTGTGCTATTGGCCTTGTCTCTGTTACCGCTCCTGCAGAGTGCAAGTGGCCTAGTCTCCGTTACTGCTACGGCAGTGTGCCATTGGCCTAGTCTCCATTACTGCTACGGCAGTGTGCTATTGGCCTTGTCTCCTTTGCTGCTCCTGCAGAGTGCAAGTGGTCTGTCTCCATTACTGCTATGGCAGTGTGCCATTGGTCTTGTCTCCATTACTGCTCCTGCAAGAGCGCAAGTGGCCTAGTCTCCGTTACTGCTACGGCAGTGTGCTATTGGCCTTGTCTCCGGTACTGCTCCTGCAGAGTGCAAGTGGTCTGTCTCCATTACTGCTATGGCAGTGTGCCATTGGCCTTGTCTCCGTTACTGCTTCTGCAGAGTGCAAGTGGCCTGTCTCCGTTACTGCTACGGCAGTGTCATATGTTGCTCAATTCCTGATATTACTCTGGCAGTTCACGTTTGCTCTGCTAACCTATTTCTGGGCGTTACGTATCCTTAAGCTCTCTATATGGCTTGAGCTCCATCACAGACCTCTCGTCACATGGGACTGTTTACACTCATTGAAGACCATTAACCCATGCAGTACCTTTCTCCTGGGAATTCATCGTATTCTTCCTGACCTGTGTCAGTATATGCTGTTATGGACTTTATGGTTATACTGAACCTGTGTAGGCATATGTATATGTAACCTGTCGTGTGTCTGTATTATTCTGCTTAATACTACAGGACCTGTGAGGGTTATTATATTACTGTGATTTCAATAAAACTGGCAGTGTCTCGTTACTGTTGGAAAATGTATGGGTTTCCCCACTGGCAAGAATTCCTGCTGGAAAAAGTAGAAAAACGTGCATTTTTTCATGCAGATTCCCACTGGAACAAAGTGAGACTTTTCAACCTTCTCTATTCACCACACTGCAGGCAAAGATTTATGCCTTGGTGGCATATAAAAGTTTAGTCATCTGTTTAATTGCTCCAGGTCATTAAAATCATATCAGCTCTTGCAAGGAGCTAAAATGTGGTTGTAAATGATGGAGTGGACAGGGGCCTAGAATACTTTATCCAGTAAGTATGTGCATGCATAGATCACAGTTCAGGCATTCCAAGCTTCAATTTTTCCAGATTATTGACAATCACAGAAAAATTGTAGAACGTTAAACCCATGAGTGATTTTCACTGTGCCTAGTCTTCTGTGTAAGTTGACTCATAAATCATATCTTTATAAGCATTATGTTTAAAGGAAAACTGGATAAATGTTTGATAAACCAATTGTATAACAGGAGCTAAATTAGTATTTTACCCCCTTTGAATGCTAGAATGGTCTACCAAGCATTGTTTTGCAAATTATTGGTAACACCTTTATCAAGAAAAGGGTTAAAGGATCCATTTTAACACACACTTATACACACGCAATAGCAAGCAGTACAGTGTTTCCCTGTTATACCTACCAACTCTGTGGTTTGGGAAACAAAGAACTTTTTATTCACGTTTCAAAAGAAAAGTAGATTTTACACAGTAGTAAATTAAACACAGATAATTGCTAATCATTGAGCTACACTTCAGGCAACACACAAAACGGTGTGCTTCATTGCCAGGAGTTTCTGAGGCCAAAAAGTCATTGACACAGTTGCAACTGTTTAAATAAAAGGACAGAAGCCCAAATCATATTCATTAAAGGTACATTCAAATGGCTTTTTGTTCAAAGGAAAAGTTGAACAATTCTGGAGCTCTCGGGTTGGTACTTATGGAGAGAAACAAAAATCCCAATTCATATGGAGTATTTAACCCCTTGTATGCAATTTATTTGAGACCTCTGTAGCATTCAAGGGCTTTCTCTCCTCAGATGGAGTTGGTTTATATCAGAATTGCTTTACTTTACTTTTGCACATAAGGCCCATTATTCCTTAACTCTTTAAAAACCAGAGGGGTGCACAGCCCCCTGCTCCTTAAAAGATTAAGAACCTATGCAGCCACTAAATCATTACGTATAAAACATATACTTGTTAGGATATCCCAATATTCCGAACATAAATTCAATGTTATATCATGTAAATCAAATGAATATGTTGGAATTTATATTTCATTTTGTTTTTTAACTGTGTCTGATTTTATTGGAACTTTACATGCAATAATTAAGACCGGATATAAGAAAATAATGGTTCTGCAGCAATTGTTTGACTATAATTCCCAACACCATCAACTGGTCAGTAGAGCTGCAATCAGCAATAGTCCCCCTACAAACACTGGCTAGTAGGGGGCTCATCACAGCACAGGAAATATTAGAGGCTCCTCATTTCTGGCAAGTAATTACTTTCTGCAAGTCCTAGAGTCCTGGGACTCGATACTAATAGCCCTGTTATTTTGCAGTGGTGGTTTTGACAGCACAGTTTGCTATTCTATTAATTGTGCTATCAGTGTCTACAACCACTGCCACACAAAAATGTCCAATGGGAGAAAAATCTGCGCCCATTCATGGAAACTAGTAGAATTTGATATCCTATGCATGTAGTGGCTTCACCGCATGTTAAGGATCATCCTTTTCATGGCAAGAAACCTGCACCATGAAAGGAGGCACAGAGTCCCTAATGTGCTGTGAAAACCACTGGCATGTGTCAGGAAATACATTTGCCTTGATTCTATCAATCCCACTAAAACTGTCAATAGGGCAAGATAGGTTACTGACCATACAAAAAAATGTATAAGTCAGTATTCAATTGCGCTGCCAATGGGGCCTAATGTCCATCATATTTATTAAGTTCTCAAAACCCATGCTAAATAGCATAAATAATGGTAACATCAAAGGAAAAGAGCTAATGATTGGTGCCTGACACACTGTCAAGCACTGAGGTGAGCTCAACAAACAGTCACCCTCCCAAACGCTAACCCTACATTACCCTTAACAGTTAAGTGCAAGAAGACTAGCCCTAACATTAGCCTAACATCCACAACTGTAACAATTACCTGTAATCCAATCTCCATCATCTTCTTCTTCATTCTATCTTCCTTCTTCATCAATCTCTCCATCTTGTGTCGTCTTCTCTTCCTTGTTTCAAACAGTTTAATGTAAAGCAAAAAAAACATGAAACATTAAATACTGGGCAAAAACATAACTTGGAAATATGTGCATTGTTTAACCCTTTAACTGCCAGAGGGGTATGTTGCATATGGCAGTAAAAGGGATAAAGTAATGCACACATTCCAAGTTGCCACACTACATTGCCCACAATCAAAAAAACATTGTCCCAATACATATCGCTAAAACATTAATCTTCACTTTCAATAAAAAGATGAAGGATAATGAGAAAATATTGGTTATTTAAAAAAAAGTTTGCTCCTCTGCAATCTCTGGCAGTGACAGCAACAAAATCCCCCCCTTGTTACCTTTCTGACCAATGCCTGAGTCAGTGCTGACTTAGGGGGCTGGTTTTTCCAGTTTCCTAAGTCAAACCTTTTGACTGTGTGTAGATTTTCACCCATTAGAGTGGGTGCCTTAGCACATGGAACAAAATGGTATATTTTATAATGTGTTTTCACGGGTGCAAAATTAGCTCCCAAGGTGATTTTTTTCCAATGGTGTTTCTTCATATCACTGGTAATTGAATTGCTTACCGTGCTTGAAAAAATGCCCTCAGGTGTTTTATTTTGGCATTGGCCACAAATGAATCTAAGCCATTATGTGTCCATGAAGATGTGAACTTATGCTCCTCTAAGCATGTACTGATTCACTATCTGTGGTGGTGAATTGCACCTTGAGTCCTTGTGATTCATTCATTCTGATTTTAGCCTTTTTTCTGAGTCCTGAATGGAGTGGTGGGGGCACAGAGAGAGATGGTAACTAAAGTCATAGTTCACATATGGCAAAAAAAGAATCCTTGAGTCGGTCCTACATGGATTAAAATGCAATAAAGTATGGCAACTCTCTCCAGTTACCATGCTGGACTAAGAAGTATATGAAATAAAGTGTGTATGATCTTTTCAAAAGGAAAAGTAGGTTTTTTATCATGTTATTTTCTAACTCTAATGCTATTTCATGAAATGTAATTTTCCATTTGGAAAGCTTTTATACCTATATATTTAGGCTCAAGATAAAAACAAAATTACTAGACAATATGAATTAAGATGAGAGATACAATAGCTAAAAATAAAATAAAAAACTTCATACAGTATAGGTTTAATAAAACCCTGGAAGGTATCTTAAAAGCCCACTACCCTTTGCCTGAAACCATAAGGCATGTCCACATTCTCTGTAGTCTCTCCCTTACAAATGGAGGCCATATTTCACTACTGTATCAAGCAATAATGTGTAGTGAGATGCTATTCCACTAAGTCTTTATCAAGAAAGATAATTATCCTCCTAACCAACCCAATTAGAAAACCATCCATATTTTCAGGCTATTCCTTACATCCTTAAGAATGCCATTGGCAATGGATTTTCCCCTGGCCAGTGTAATTTAACAGATGAAGCTAGGAAAAGTATATTCTGTGGAAATTATTTTTAAGTGCCACCTCAAGATGGAGAAAAACAGAGGCATGGATCAAGGAATAGGACAAACAAGCACAATGCCATTAAGAGTAGTACCATTACCATTAGGTTTTAGGCCCATTTCATGTGGACAGCATTGTCACAGTGTCTGTCACAGTAACCAATACAAAGAAGGTCAGACACAGGTAAATTGAAGTAAAACCACCTTTATTTATAATACATATATAATAGGCAATTCCCCAGCAAAACTCCAGAACTGGTGAATGAACAGATAATAGTCCACTACCCAGAATGACACTGGGAAGAGGCCTGCACTACTCAGAGAGGATAGTGATATGAAGAACCTTGCCTATGGTTCTATCTGCCTAGTAGGACCAAGCGCCCAGAGGTATTGTTGGTGTCCTACTGCACAGTACTAAATGCAGACAGTGGCAATTGGAGAGGGGGCAGCACAAGCCACAGTACCGTAATGCGAATAGCCAGACAAGCCTAGGTAACAAGGAGCAAGTAGTCAGCCTGAGCTACAGTTCGGGACTGGAGTGGGTAGTCAAACAAGCTAGGGTCATACACTGAGAGAGTAGTCAGCCAGAGCCACAGGTTAGAAGCGGTGTGGATAGTCAGACCAGTCGGGGTCATAAACGGAGCAAGTAGTCAGTCAGAGCCAAATGTCAGAACCGCTGTGGACAGTCAGACAAGCTGGGGTCAACACAGAGTGAGTAATCAGACAGAGCCACAGGTCAGAACCAATGTGGATAGTCAGACAAGCCGGGGCCATACACGGAGCAAAATCAGAAGCCAAGCAAGGGTCACAATGAGATGATACTAACAGGAACACCACGTAAAGGTGACTAACACTAGGCTCCGGGAAGTTTAAATAGGCATACTCAAAGGCGGGAATTAATTAGGCAAATCAGATATGTACGTATAAACAATCTCCGTGTCCTGAGACAGCATCATGCACCTGTACTCGTGTGTAATGGTTTTATTTGACACTCAGACACAGTAGGTTAGATAAAACACAGTTTTATTGAACAACTCAGAAAAGCAATAACCCTCACGGGTCCAGTAATATATATCACAATATATTTCTGACACAGGACAGGTTACAATGATATATACCCACATGGGTCCAGTATATGTAGAATCCAGAAACATCAATATACTGACACAGGTCAGGTAACGTTCGTGTGATACTCAAACGAGGCAGCACTGAATGGGTTACTATTAGGCCAGGAAGACTGACAGGCCCTAATAGCATGAGGCCCTTTAGACTCAAACTCTGCAGAGAGTACACAAATATCGAGTAACGCCACAATAGTAAACGGAGGCCCAGGACAAGCTTGTGAACTGCCATAGCAGTAGCGGAGGACTGACTGTATGCCTGTAAAGGCACCCAACGGAGACTGCATGGATGGATAACCAGTGGAATCGGGCACCTTCCCCAAAGGGGTTAACAACACTCAGACCAATGTCGACTGCCCAATCGAGAGAACAGCCTGAGGTGCCCAGAGTAAGACCAAACTCAGTGTTTATGGCAGGAAGAAGGGTCAAGCGTACAGTGGTGCACAGATGGAAGAAACACATCCGGAATATCGCCCACGCGACACCGATAGATAACTGAGACTAGACTGCAGGAATATAGTGAGGCCACAGTGACACTGTCCGGAGACAGAGAGGAGCCCCGATAACAACCCCAACCGAGGACTGGATGGGGCCGTAGGCAGGACTGATACACGAGCAGTGGAGGCCAACCAGACCGGTACAAAGAGCAGGAATGTCAGCTGGGCTGGGTCGGTACACAGACCAGCAGGAACATCAGCCGGGCCGGGTCGGTACACAGAGCAGGAATGTCAGCCAATCTGAGTCGGTACACAGAGCAGGAACGTCAGCCAGGCCGGGTCGGTGCACAGAGAAGGAACAAGATGCAAAGTAGTCAGGCAGTCCGGGTTGGTACACAGAGCAGGAATGGATACAGCAGAGTAGTCAGGCAGTCTGGGTCGATACACAGAGATCACACGAAAACTGGAACAAGCGATGGTAACGGAAACACCACGTAAGGGCACAGGAGAAGTGACAAGGCCTGGTATTTAATGACAAATATTGGGCGGGACAAAGCCACTTCAGCCAATAAGCGTAAACAGGAGCAAAACTGACAGAATGCCGCCAGCATAGCACGGGCACCGTGATATTGTAACCACCAGATAGAGATTAGAAGAAGCACAAGGATAACTGGTAGCACTAATGCCAAGGTATACTGTGATAGTGACAAACTATAATGGAAAAAAATCATTGAGAATCATTGAGAATCATTGAGTTCTACAGGGCATTTTTCGCAGGCTACACACACCGAGTCTGTCGCAGAGAGATGCAGCAGGCTGTAAGTTTCCTCAGACTGTGCAGATGCCAAATTGTAGTGTTGGTTTCAAATGATTCACATTGAAATCACACAACTGTTTCTGGTATTTATTGCAAGAAAAAGGTAGTTGCACCCAACTGTATATCTGATGTCAAAAATTCCCCTATTCTGAAATTGTGGTGAGTGCTTGCAGGAACAAATTATACTCAAAAGAAAAAAGACGGAAAAGTAACCTGCTTAACAGCACCTCATTTGACACTGGGACTGATAAAACATAATCTTTACTTCAACTACTAAAATAATAATAAAATATTAAAGTAATTAATCTCTGTATTGCATATAGAGGAAATACACATAAATGTATCTATTATGTAGGATTGTGGTTGGCTCCTTCATGTATAGGAGACTTTGATAGCAAGCTCCATTATGTGTAGGAAGCTTAGGGTTAATCCTGCATTTAAGAGATCACTAGGGTTCATTTTGGAATTAGCAATTATGATATTGTAACGTGCCTATAACTGCACCATGCTGTGAGGTCACCCTTTCGTAATAGTGTTAGTTAGAGCTAGAATTTGCACTCGGCCATAGATGTATTGATAAAACGCTTCTAATTACCTGTTTGTTTGCATTCCACAATGGTGTTTTTCGGTTCACATATCATCAGAGAGACATATGAGCTGTATAGTATATTCAGTCCACTATTCCCTATTCATCCTTAGGTCCTTATGTAGTGGGATTATCATTTCCCTCCTCTTTTGAACCTGTAGCAATACTTTTATCTCTTATACAAATTGACAAGAGAAAAATTCATATTGGACATTAGAAATACATGGGCATAGTAGGAAGTCTATCATCACCTTTGTGGTTCAAATGCACTTGTTCAGATATAGAGGTGTGAATGTATAAACAGAATTCAGTGCTAAACCAGGGAACGGATCATTTTCTGGCCCTACTCCTCTATAACACTAATCTGCTAAATGACTTACTTTGTATGTATACCAATTTCATATTTTGGTGTTAGTGCCTTTTTAAGGGCAGCAATGTCTGTAGGTCATCTGGTAAATACCTTTTGTAAGACTTACTAAAAGTAATAAATAGTCATACAAAAGAAATACTACAATTTTTATCTTTTCACATTGTGTGAAAAAGTTAGAATAGCTATAATGTAAATAAAAACATTTTTGCATACATTGTATTGTCTTTTAATGTGTTTATTCATAAAAATACTTTATTGTGCATATAAAGAAACAATACATTTTCAGTACACACAGTAATCTTAAATAGCAGGAATGTCTTGGGCTACATGAGAAAAGTGTTTAATAAATTGCTAGAATACATAAATGAATAAAATATATGTCAACCTCCTCCAAAATCCAGAAAAAGATTAATGGCAATTACAGCCAAAACGAGACATTAATATGAAAAGACTATGATTTACTAATTATAACATGCCTTTCAGTCTTGCACAATAACATTTGTAAGCGTAACCAATTTATTTCTCTTTTCACTCAAATAGTAGCATTTTATCATTCTGATTGTTATCAAGACTGGGTATTTCCATATATAATGAAACACAATTGTGCAAATCCTTATAACCCACTGAAACAATTTGAATTAATAAAAGCTTTGATAACATATTAGTATTTATAAAGGAAATTGTTCTATGTTAGCAGAATTAGTTGATCATGTGCATTTTATTCTTACAATCATGATAACATCTCTCCATCTTGATGGAATTTAGAAAAATAAATATTGCACAACACATAAAATTGTCTGACCCACATTTTCTTTAAGAGAAGAAAATTAATTGTGTACACAGGTTACAAGAAGAAAAGAGAAAATGCCAACCAATGTATTCACTAGAATATTGTAAAGCAGAATAAATAAATCATGTTGCAATCTTTAACTCTCTATGAGTTTGAAGAATAAGCAACTTGTTGCTTTGCAATGCATTGCTATATCTCTAGGTTCAAAAGGGCTAAATATGTTATATTTATTACTCAGCTGTAGTTACAGTGTGAATGAGGTTATTGTGTTAAAGAGAACATGTCATTATAATGATTTTAAGGTTATTATTAGGAGTGAGCGAAAAGTTCCATTGTGTTGCCGTGAAAAAATCCCCGAAAACCACTTGGTTGTCTGCTGCTTTGCAGGGAAATCTGGTTTAAAACCAGCAATTAAAATCTTCACAATTTTCTCCCATTGGAAAAATCTGTTGCCATTTTTTCAATAGCTAGAAAGCTCCTGCCTATTGAATTACTTGTTTTTCGCCTTTTCACTACAAAAATGTAACATATTCTAGGAAGTTAAACACAATAGAAGCAGCTACAAAGTGATCTAGATGTGCTGTGCTGTTCTGCTGTAATCTTTTTAGCAATATTGAGGCAGGAGAGGCTCATAGTGTCTGCTATTACTATGAGAAAATTTAAAACAAATAAAAGGAGGAACTGGAAGGACCCTTAGGTGTCCTCTGACTCTGTAGAGGAGGAGGAAGTGACCACTACAGAAGAACGCAGACCAGTCCCTCTAAATCAGCCCTAGGGATCTTGGGGAAATTAATGTCAAGGGAGAAAGAAGAGGATAGTAGTGAGAGCAGGACAGGTCAGCTGTCTGTGCCTGCTGCCAGATGTGCTACTCCTGCTGTCACCAGTGCTGTGCCTACTGCCAGTACTGCCCCTGCTGCCATCAGTACTGTGCCTGCTGTCAGACATGCTGCTCCTGCTGCTACCAGTGCTCTGCCTGCTGCCAGTACTAAATCTGCTGCCATCAGTGCTGAACCTGCTGCCAGTGTGTCTTGTAAAACTCAGGAGGGTAGAAGGAGAAGATGATGCAAATTGTGACAGCAGGGGACCACAAGTCACACTTGCCATCCCCAAGAAAGTGCTGGTATTACTACTAAGATGTTCCAGCAACTTGTTAGCGTTAGGAGTGAAGGAGGAGGTAATCATCCCATTACTAATGACTGCGAAGAGGAAGACTCGGGATGAAATTGATATGGTTCGTGTAAGTGGTAGTACTATATATATCAAATTCAAAGTGGATACTGGATCAAAATAAAGTAATATGCACTTCAAGCCAAAATAATATAATGTACAACACTAGTGTTGTAGTAGTAGTATTAGTAACAGTGAAGGTGAAGCAGCTGGTGTGACTAGTGTTAGGGGAGTGGAAGGGGAAGCAATTGAGAGCATCCAGACTAGCAGTCAAGGGAGCTCTCACCATTCCCCTGACCCGGAGAGTCCCCTTCCTCCCACGGCAGTGTCCAGGTTGAACATGATCCTGAAGAAGCCAGAACTGGTGGCTAGCAGCAATAATGCCACCACCACCAGGAGCACAGATCAGCTGCCTGTTGCTAGTGCTGCTAGTTTGCCTTCTTCACATCGCCAAGAAATTGCAAGTGTGATATTAGGGGACTCTCTGTCACATTTCTCATCCCCTCCTCCAATCAGCAGTGATATTTGTGATATTGTGTTACCTTTACCAGGATTAAGAGAAGAAAGACACTGATGATTACACAGAAGATAAAAAGTGACCTGTCCCAACGGCTTAAATGCTATTAGGGGGAAAAGTAGAGGAGAACACACGCCGGTAGTTTATGTCCCACAAGAGGAAGGTAATGTTGTAACATGTTGTACATATTTCTTAAAGAGCAGCGGTGAAAGTTAAGTATGCCGATACCCTGAATAATGAAGGGTTGCAATGGAAGTGGTTCTGCTTAAATAAGGCTCTAATTTAATACCGAAGATGTATTGTATCAGTTATCTACTCATCACATCTATATCCTGCTTTACGAGTGTATGATGTGGTGATCTGAAAATTGAACAACTTATGAAGGATAGTGTAACACAGGATAATAATATAAAATATATTGGATGCGTATTTCAACTTTTGGAAAGATTCTGAATGTTCTTCATATTCAGCAATATAGTATCGCCCAGCTGATTCCCTTGGTACCAGAGTTCAGAAGGGTAGATATATAAATTCATGCACAGGATTTTTTTTATGATTTATATATATATATATATATATATATATATATATATATATATATATAATTTTTTTTTTTATTAGATTTTTCAGTGAACACTTAGGTAAGGTCTTTGTGATGTTTTTCTTCTTTCATAACAAATGGACTATTTCTTGTGGAGACTATTGTTATAAACTATCACAGTGATTTGTTTTCAAATATATGATCTTCTACGATTTTACCACACACCAGCCAGCACAGCATTGATTTTTGACCCACGTATGCAGCCTGGTTTGTGGTTTTACATGTTATCTCTTATTATGTTGTAATTAGTGCAAATGTTGGTTATTCTATGAAGTATTATCTATTTAGAGTGATAGTGCTCTTTTAGTCTAATGCATATAAGGACTGAACCATTAAAGGGATAGTAATGTTTCATAATAAAAGCAGCTCTAATTAATCATCATAGTATTTGGGCCATGGGTAGTGTTATTTCATTCCTGTCAGAGCTGTAGTTCAAGAGTAATTGAATGATAAATCATCCCCCTCCTGCCCCTTTTACTGATATAACGCTGCTCAGCTCATAGCAGCAGTGAGGTGCCCAGGTATATTGCAGAGAGGGACAATCTTCAATTAAGATAAGGGAAAATCTGAAAAACCTGTCAAGGGGGGCAATGTTTTCATTGTTCTCACAGTAAGAAGATTGTCCACTGCTATTATCTGTCTGGTCAAGCAACCAGATTCCACATCTGAGGTGAGCAGTGTTACACTAGGTAAAAGGGGCGGATGGGGGATACTTTATCATTCAATTACTCTTGAACTACAACTCTGACAGTATTGAAATAGTACTCTCTATGGCTCAAATATTATGAAGATTAATTGGAGCTGCTGTTTTTGTGAAACATTACTATCCCTTTAAGAGGTTTCTTGTGGTGATTCCTCTGCATGTTAAACATGGTGGATGTCTCATTGGGGAGCTGGAACTGTGTCTTGTTCCTATTTACACTGATTAGGCACCTTTATGGGTTAAACACATAAGATATGCCTGGTGTGTCAGCTTTATGGTGACTGGGTTTCATTGTGTGAAGGAACGGTACTAGGTCTCTAATCACCATTGAGGGTTCATATTGGGCGTTTCTCTCATGGGAATCGATTCTGACTATTGTGTAGGGATACATATTTTCAATAAGTTTGAATAAAGATTGGTATTATTTTAAAGAGAGTTTCTTTCTTTTCTGTACTATCTGATTAGTGCTTGATATATGTTATAACACTGTTGGATTCTTTTAAACCTGGGAAGTCAGGGATAGTTTATCGAGTTACTTATAGATTGGATGAACTTGGTGGTAAACACTAGTGTTCCACAAAAAGATTTCAACAATCTAAAGTTTGTAGTGGTGGTGGCACATCAATATGGGATTATCTGCCAGAGTATGGGTTGGTAACTGATACACACAATCACCATGCAACTCTTAGGAGTGGTCCCACAGCATGTTAGATGGTTAGAGCATACTTGAAGGATAGCTGTATTCTACGAAGAAACAATGGCCCTGTTGATAATTGGCAAACAAACAGTGTGTGTGGCCAGCATTGTCTCGTACTTCTGTGAAAACCCTTAGTGCCTACCAAGTGTAGAGTCTGAGCAGGTTTTCAGTGCAGCAGATTATATTGTAAATGACCATAGGATATGACAATCAATCAGCAGTGTTGGTAGACTTACATTTCTAAAATTTAACCAACATCTAATATGATCTGAGTATCAAATAGCAGAAGTGGACAAAACCGCACATGATAGGAAAACCCACGGCACATGTACTATTAATATCAGCACTAGGGATGGGTGAAAAATTCCGCCTCAAACTGAAATTGGCAAAAAATAGCACTTTCCGCATGGTGAAAAATTTCCTGCGAAAAGTGACAATTTTTGGGCTTTTTCCGCTTTTTTCACCTAGCTCATTCCATTGAAATGAATGGGAACATTGAAGTTACACACAACAAAAAACAAATATTATCTCATTTACCAAAGGCATAGTATAACAGGGGCATGAGGATGCCTGTGTTGGTGGGGTGTGGAGAAAGAATCAGTTGAACAGGTGTTGATTTTTGGGGGGTTGTTTACTCGGATTGGGGGCAGTTAATAAAAAAAAGAAATCCTAAATACAATTGTATATAAAGTGATAGAGACAGGAACCCCCTGACATAAGCTGCCTCTGGGGGGGACTGATACTTGACTTGAGAGAGTATTTTGTAGAGGATGATTTATTAGATTTGTTGTTAGAGGCTTTTGTAGGACTTAGACTTATTAGAGCCCCAAGTCCTGAGGAAACATTGATTTGAAGGACTGAAGCTTGTTAGGCACAAGCCCTAAGGAAACAATGATTTGTAGGACTTAGGCTTCTTAGAAACAAACCCCCCAAAAATTGTTTATTTTTTTGTAGGACTATGTTTTTTTTTTTTTTTTTATTTTATTTATTTTTTTTCAAAGCACAAGCCCTGAGAAAAAATAAAAATGCCATACTGGCCTACTGCCAGCAGGTCATGTTGGCCAGTGGCCACTGGCTATTGTCAAATGTTCTCCTGAGTCCATAATTGTGGAATTTGCAACTGCTGTTCTTACTGCTGCTGCTGAGTTAAGTAGCAGTATGATTAGGCAGCTGAATGGGAATGAGATCAACAATAGCAGTAACATGGGTGATGGATGAGGAAGGTTCCACATGCCACAGCTATCTCTAGTGATGCATCTGAGGCAGTAGCAGCACAATAAGTAGCCCCCAGTTTATGTGGAGAAAAGAAGAAGTTGGACAATTATTCTTCACCACTAGCCCCTCCTCCAAAATCATGGTTGTGTTGTTATTAGAATAGAAATGTTTCCCTTGAGAGTAGGAACTGTAGCTCTTATTGGCAACTGCAATGTGCACAGGGTGTGTGGTAAGTAACATCTGGGGGCACAACCTTATCCAAACACAATGACACCAGTACCCAAGTACTGCCACTGTCACTATATCCCTTGTCCAGGCCCCGCTAAGGACACATGCCAACTTTTTGACAGTTTAATAGTAGTGATGAACCCTCCATGCCACCATCTTAGCATATTCTGTGTGATGGAATCTCCTCAGATGCTGCTTGATGCACTGCTTGCAATTCTCCTCCACCACACTGGCATGTGTGGTCAGTGCACAACACAGTGTGCAATGGGTGAAGACGAACTGCCACATCGTAACATCAACAGAGTGGCATTTGGCGGGGGAGGTAGTGATGGACGTGGTGGATTCGCAGAAGATGAAGTTACCCTAGAAGGTGATGGTGAGCTAGTTGTTACACTCATCGTGAAACTTCCAGTCTCTGCCTGGGTTTCTCTATTCTTCCTCCTCTTTGGTCTCCGCCTCACCTCTTGTTACCTTTCTGGATACCCAGGGAGTACAGCAACAGCAGTGCTTGATTTCTGTGGAGGGTGTTTGGCTTTAACATGTTTGACATAAATGTCATGGTGTCTGTGTTTCATGTGTGATATCAGGGTGTTTCTGCCAAGGTGTGTTCCCTCCTTTCCTCTTCTCACTGACTTGTCACAAACTGTGCACAGTGCTGTTGGTGATGATGACTGCACTGTGCCTGCCCCAAGAGAAAAATAGTCCCACACACATGACTTCAGGGGGTAGGGAACAGGTAGAGAAGAATGACATCTTTCATCTTGTCCTCCACATTCCCCTTCACTGTCAGTGGATAATGTTGCTGCTGTTGCTGATACTGCCTCAAATTCAGCAGTTCAACTAGGACCAGGAGTATTGCTGGCGCTGGCAAGTGAAACCTGTCCTAGTCCCCCTTCACTTGTTGAACCCGTTCCCACTGTGTCCACAATGGTCTGTGACACACTAGCTTGCTCCTCAGCATCCTGCTGCGCTTGCAACTCATCATCAGAAGGAATTAGAGCAATTGCAAATTCCTCAAATTCCAAAATGTCACTGCTAGTGGTGGTGGTGATGCTCATCCTCATACCTGTCTCTCATTCCTTCTCAGTTTCTGCTAAAAAAGTCCATCAATGTCTCTTCAACCCCAGCTTCTCAACCATCATCATCACCACCACTGCCACTAGGCCCTACGTGTTTCTGCTGCCGCTCTATTCCAGGCATCTCACTGTTGCTTGGAGGAGGTGATGAGCAATGTGACAGAGGGTCCCCTAATGTCATACTTGCTATTTGTTGGTGACATGAAGAAGGCAGACTGGCAGCATTAGCAGCAGGGACAGGCAGCTGATCTGTGCTACTGATGGTGGTGGTATTAATTGTGTGCATGCTCTCCCCCTACAACAGTTCTGGCCACTTAGTCTTCAGGATCCTTTTCCATTTGGACATTTTAGTGAAGGGAAGGGGAGGACTCCCAGGGTCAGAGGAATGGTGTGAGTTCCCTTGGCCACTAGTCTGGATGCTCTCAAATGTTTCCCCTCCCGCTGCTTCACTGTTACTAATACTACTACTAACACCAAACACATCAAGTTCAGCCGCAGAGTCTTCCACCTCAGTCTCACAGTCACTAGTTATATGAGGATATTGTTGTTGATTACCCCCTCCTACACTCCTAAAGCTAAAAGCTGATAGACCTTAGTAGTAGTAGTAGTAGTACTAGTAGTGGCAGGACTGCTTGGGGATGGCAAGTGTGACTTAGGGTCCCTTGCTGTCACACTTGGTATCATTTTCTCCTTCCCCCTTCCTGAGTACTACAAGGCATACTAGCAGCAGGCAAAGTATTGGTGGCAGCAGGTTCAGCTCTGGCTGCAGGTACAGCACTGGAGGCAGCATGGACAGCACAACTGGCAGCAGGTTCAGCAATGGTGACTGCATGTACAGCACTGGTGGCAACAGAGACAGCACATCTGGCAGCAGGTTCAGCAATGGTGACTGCATGTATAGCACTGGTGGCAGCAGAGGCAGCACAATTTACATCAGGTACAGCAATGGTGGCTGCATGTAAAGCACTGGTGGCAGCAGGGGCGGCACATCTGGCAGCAGGTACAGCAATGGTGTCTGCATGTACAGCACTGGTGGCAGCAGGGTCAGCACATCTGGCAGCAGGTACAGCAATGGTGTCTGCATGTACAGCACTGGTGGCAGCAGGGGCAGCACATCTGAAACCAGGTACAGCGATGGTGGCTGCAGGTACAGCACTGGTGGCAGCAGGGGCAGCATATCTGAAACCAGGTACAGCGATGGTGGCTGCAGGTACATCACTGGTGGCAGCAGGGGCAGCAAATTTGGCAGCAGGTACAGAAATGGTGGCTGCAGGTACAGCCATGATGGCACTGGCAGCAGTAGCAGCATGTCTTGCAGCAGGCACAGGCAGCTAACCTGTCCTGCTCTCACTAGTATTACACTTTTCTCCCTCCCTTCCCATTCCCTTTTCTCCCTTCCCATTAAATTCCCCAAGATCCCTTGGGGTGATTTGGGGGGAAATGGACAGCATTGGTTCAGTACTGCTAGTCACTTCCTCCTCAGACTCAATGGACACATAATAAGGGCCTTTCCAGTTCCTCCTTTTACTGCTCATAATGATAGCAGTCACTATGAGCCTCTCCTGCCTCAATCCACAGTAGAACAGCACAGCACGTCTACCTCTCTCCGTAGCTGCTTCTATAGTGTTCCACTTCCCGGAATATATCACGTTTGGCCAATGGGCGAAAAACATGGAAATTTTACTCACTGTTTTAAAAGCGGAATTTCTAGCAAAAAAATCGGACAATAACATGGTTTTCGCTGAATTTCTCACAGAAACACGCTGACCAGTACGAATGAAGAGGACAAGGGTTTTGAAGGGTTGCTACCATCTACCATTGTTGGAACCACTGCTAGGGCCACAGATAAATGTTCAACAATAATGCAACCTTAAATTAGGTTCAAAGATTATAATGTAAATAATTGGTCTAGTTTTTATCTCTATGAATCAGAATATATATATATATATATATATATATATGTATCTTAATCACACCAAACCAGTCCACCACCATACGCATCTGGCACTATTCATTGTTAGTTGCAATCATATTTTTTTTAATTATCTCATTAAAAATAACCCCAAAAAATATTTATTTTGCATGTTTTCAGAGAGATAAACATTCAAAATATTACTGCAAGGATAGGCTTGAAATGAAAACCTGATTGTGTGAGTTTTGAGTGCAAAAATTAATCCCTGAGGAAAATGTTTTATTATTTTCTTGCTTAAGTATCTTTGACACGATCAGCCTTCAAAAAATAGCTGTGGCTTGGGACATTCCAGCAGGGTGTAACACATGACATCAGGTCTTTAAAGACTTTGTTTTCAACAAAAGAAAAGGGCAGCGTGTCAACATCCAAAATTTTGGCAAGTTTTTTATTCCTTAGGTATACTTTGACATTATTTTTATGCCGGTTCTGATTTCTTTCTAAGAACTTAGTAAGTACAAAGTGGAAGAACTGTGTAACTATATTGCTTTAATGCTATCACTTGTGGAGGTGGTGGGGTGGTGGTGGTATATATGGGCATGCTTTGACTCTTATCATTTCCAAAAACAAACTCAGAGTCATACTGCTTTGGAGCAGGAGCAGAAAATCTTGGCACACTATCTGACACATCAGCAGCTCTTCCATTATGTACCCCAGAGCCCCGGGAATGTTTAGGAGTACTTCTGCTGCTAGTTGTACCACCTCTGACCTGTTGATGGTGTTTCCCCCAGTGAGACCTGTGGTTGTGCTTCAAGTGGGATCTCATTGAGGCGGTGCCTAGGTGTAAGCCTGCTTTACCCCTGCTCACATATTTATTACACAGACAACAGATAGCAACATGCTTAGCTTTTGGATTATGAGTAAAGTATCTCCATACTGTAGGGTTCCAGAGAGGCTGCTTCTACTACTACTGGGGCTAGATGCTGCTGAAATTGTACAACTACTAGGTGTCACAGGTGCAGCACTTCCAATAGCAGCAGAGGCACTGTTATGGTTATTAAGCAAGACAAGGAGACAGACGATATCATTAAGAACACCTTTATTAATAATAATAATAAGCAAATATAAGTAAGTATGATAGTAGAAGCAGAGGGTGACTGGAAAGGCTAGAGACCCTATCAGCAATAGGAGCCTGCTGACGGGTCAACCACACTGCTGGAGACTAGGCCGAAGCCAGCTGGTAGTCGCAGGAATCAAAGAGAACACAACACTGAACCTACAGTCTCTTGTAAGGGGCAACAGAGGAGACTACTGACTCATGTCTGCAGTCAGTATGGAAGCGCATGTCTCCTATCAGGATCGCAACAATGGAGACTACTGACTCACGCCTGCAGTCAGTAAGGCCGGAATCTGTCAGAGCCCCAGGTCTGCCCCAGGATGGGTGTCTGTAGGTAATGGAGCCACAAGCTGAGTAAACAGACAGAGCCACAGGTCAGCACCAGCTAGGATAGTCAGACGAGCCAGGTTCATACATGGAGCGGGAAGTCAGCCAGAGCCACAGGTCTGCACCAGATAGGATGTCCACTAGGAATAAGATACACTGGGAGGATAGTTGGACAGAGCTGCAGGTCAGCACCAGAATGGATAATCAGACAAGCCAGGATCATACACAGAGTGGGTAGTCAGACAGAGCCACAGGTCAGCACCAGAATGGATAGTTAGACAAGCCGGGTCATACACAGCATGCAGGATACAGGAACAACTGGAACTAGACCTACTCAGAACAACAAAGTAAGGGTAACTGATACACAGGCCCATAGAGGTTTATAAAGGCGTAGGAGAAGGCGGGACCAATTAGGTCCCCCAGGCTGGGCCTATAACAGGCGTCCAGGCAAGTGCCTGATTCATGATGCCAGTAACAATGAACCAGACACAACCAGGCTGCAGGCAGAGAGGGACGTGGCTAGTGACACCAGAGCTTCAGTCCAGAACCCTTCTTCTGGCTGAATGGCTCAGGCCGAGGTAAGGCACTGTGACAGGCACTTGTCATAGCTAAGGCTGTGGAGTCTGATAACCTGTGTTGCTGCTGGTTACTCAACACTATTAGTGTGTGTGGCTGAGTAAGACTTGGACTTGGAAGCATTGATTATGCTGATGATGATGAATGACCGGATGACTGTGTATTTTTGGGCGTCTTTGCTTGTCAGACTTTCCAATTGCTTTCTCAAACAGTTTATAGACAATGGTGGAAAACTGAGCCCTTGCCTTTCACATAACATTCCGGCCATGTCATCATCTCTCTCACTCTCAACTCCATCTGTATCATAAGAAGAGGAGGATGCTGGAGGGATATATCTAGATATATTCTAGATCTACATAATCATCATCAGTAATTAGGTCATCTTCAGCATCACCCATTGCTTCTTCTCCACTACTTTTATATTTTTCTAGACATTTAGAGGTCTCCAGCATATTCTTTTTACTTTCCACTTTGAGGGATTTTCACAACATTCACTACTACTTTCAGGATAGGTGTTTTTGTGTTTGTTTCTCTCACTGTCAGATGCAGCAGTTGGTTGAGTTGCTACAACTTGCACTATTCCATCAACACTAGAATATGACTCTCTATCTTCATTGTTTTTAATTATAATTTAACTTTTATGATCATATGCATATTTAAAACAGCCTTACATAATACATAGTTCTATTTTTAAAGGCTCAACAGCCCTGCATTAAATATCATCACAATTTTTTGGGGAGGCCGGGGAAATAGACATACATAACATTATTACTAGGAAATAGCAAAATTATCCTGTCATGTGCCATTTTTCAGTTTAAAAGTTTAAAATGTGTTTTGTGTTTCATTTTCCTTTTTTAACTATTGTCCAGGAAAACTGATCACATGAATGATGCCTAGAAAATAAAAAAGCAGGTTTGTTTGCTTCAGATGTCAATAAAACAGTTTACTGTCAATATCACTCAACTGGTTACGGTAAGAAAGCTTATTCAGCACGTAACATTAAAATATGTATTTTAAAAACACAGATTATTATGAAACAATATTTTTACAAGCCTCAGTTAGTGCCTTATTCATATATTCAAGACAGAACTGGGTATGCTACACTAGAACCAAGGCTGGATGTAGGTCAATGTGTTTCCTTCTTTTTCATCACAGAAACAATATGAGCTCTGAGCATGCTAGTGGATTTTTTCCAGAACATGTCTTCATTTCCTGTTTCAGGCTTGTCAGCTTGCTATAATTATCACAAGTACAGCCCTGCAGGAGCATGCCTAGTGATCTCTCATAATGCATGCCTAATAAAAGCAGAAAATGGGAAATAAAGTGATCAATCATAAATAACAATTTCATCTTTAAATTAGATAAAAAAAATATATATAAAGTGTGGCCATTGTGAAACTCAGCTGTTTATTAAAAGGGTGTTATGGTTGGCAAGCAAAACCAGGAGTCAGACAGTATAGTTAATAGAACCTTTATTATGAGAATAATGACAGTAATGCAATATATAAATATACACACAGTCGGTGAATGAAACAGCGAGTACTGTATCAGGAATAGCAGTCTCCCAATCTCTGCACCACACTGTCCGAGACTAGGCCTCAGGCCACTGGAGTCTCATGGTAAGGTAACAATCAAGAGATACTGACTCAGCCTGCAGTCAGTCTAGGAGCGGAGTCTCAATCGTACATAACAAAGGAAGCTGCTGACCCAAGCCTGCAGTCAGTAGCTAGGAGTCTGCTAGAGCCCCAAGTCAATACTAGGAAGAATGTCTGAATAACGGAACCAACAAACTGAGAGAACAGACAGAGACTTCTATTAAGCACCAGATAGGATAGTCAGATGAGCCAAAGTCATACACGGAGCGGGTTGTCAGCCAGAGCCACAGGTTTGCACCAGATAGGATATCCACTGGAGCATATGTATGCTGGATATGCAGTGGATAGAGCCCCAGGTCAACACCAGAGTGGGTAGTCAGACAAGCCTAGGTTATACGCAGAGCAGGTAGTCAGCCAGAGCCACAAGTTTGCACCAGAAAGGATATCTGAGCCAAATCGGAACACAAAAGGAGAATAGTCAGACAGAGTCACAGGTCAACACCAGAATGGATGGACAGACAAGCCGGATCATACACAGGAATCAGGAATACTAGAAAATGAACTGCTCAGAACAACAACGTAAGGGTGACTGAGTCAGGACTCAGTCTGCCCTGTAAACCCCTCCACAAGAAGTAGGTAAGAGGAGCAGCTTAGAGGGAGGAAGTGGGTAGGAGAAGACTACAGGAAACAAACACACATAAAACAGAGGCCTGCAGCATGCTTGAAGCCTCACACCTGCAGATGACGCATCTGGCTTTGATGCGTCCAACCACTCGTGCAAATGATGCCGGAGCATCATAGTGAGCATCACCAGAAGCGAGGTACAGTGACGAAGGGTTACTCTTCAGATCTGAAAAATGTTACATATTTTTGCTGCTTCTTATTCAGCAGTTTAATTTCTTGATAGAGAATGGGAGTGCTGCATTACTATCCTGAATAAGAATTTATGTATTCATTGTCCCTGTTCATAATATAGATATTAATTTTCTATGCAATAATAATCACATCCAAAATATTATCCACAATATTACTAAGAAAGAAAAATCTGGGGAAGGCATTTCCTGTTGCATACTTTGCTAAAGTTTCAAGGCACCTTGGATCATAACAAGAATTTGTAAAAGCATTTATTTCCTATTTATACTATGCATTTGAGGGCCAAAGGGTTATTCATTGCATGCATGTAAAGTATATGTTATTTTTCCAGTTTACATGAACCCTAAAAGAAGATATATATCTTTTGAACTGGAACTTCCTGCTTATCCAAGCTCATAATTTTGATTAACCCTTTCAGTGCCAGAGTGGTGCGCAACTCATTCCAAGGCAAAAGGTTGTGTAGCCCACTGGCACTCAAAGGGTTAAACCCTTTTAATAAGTAATAGCACTTTAGTTTTTTAATGTTTTTAGTCTGTCATCTTATCTGGACTTATAATAATTAGCAGCATACTTGTTTTAGAAGGTATTCATTATTTAGCCCAATGCCAACAAATTCTCCTATGTGTTACAATAAGTGGTCATGTTGGTTTTTGTCTAAAGTTATTGGTTAAATATTGGCAGAAATTGCTGAATATAAATTGCACTTAAATGCCTTAGTTCTTAGTTAGATCTTAGATAAGATATGAGGGATTTGTAACATATTTTTATTAATAAAGAAGTAAATGAATGTTTAATGTTTTGGCATGTCTTAAAATAAAAATAATGTTTTTCAAAATGCAACTGTTCTTAAAATGTATTGATATTGTAAGTATAGCATACTTATATATTTGTAGCTTCATTCACTACATAAGTATGCATGTAACTGAGGATCATCCAAGCTCAGCCCCCAAGGACTATCAACAGGCTAGGATTTAAGAATTTCCCTGATTGAACACAGGAGAGTATGAGTAATCAGTGGCTCGTTCATTTTTGACTGACCTACATGCATACTGAAGCAGAGAAATCCTTAAAGTGGAACCAATACATTATAATGACTAATAAAGAGCTTTCAAAATCACCTACATTTACAGTATGTTCACCATTGTGTATTTAAAACTATAGTTTAAGAGATATTTAGCTTTACTTACTTGTCAATTTATGTAGAGCTAGCCAGCAAAACCTGATGTGTTAGATACTAGCATTTTACTCTCCCTTCGAAATTTTACTTCCTACTAGGATATACTAGCTAATATGTATAAACTGACTAATAAATAACGCTAAATATATAATGCACTATAGTTTTAAATAAAGAATGGCTAATATAAATATATCTGATTCTGAAATCTTCATAAAGCATTAATTCCTCTTTAAAGGGACAGCAACACTTCATTTTATTTTTATGTTATTTTAAAGGCATTCAAAAAACATGAAGAATGATACAAGTCTTATCTCTCAAACCTTTATGGTTTGAGTGATATTCACAAAGTTTCCCCTCACTGACCAAAACGGTCAAGTCTGCCATCTAGCTGTCAGATTCGGAATCCGGTCCGTGGACCGGCCGTGGATCTACAGCACAGCTGAGATCACGAGATATAAGAAGAACTACTTCATTCGAATAGTCTACAAAGTGTGCCTGGTTTGCAAGCACACTTTTTAGACCCTTCCAATTAAATAGTTATTTTTATATCTTGCAATCTTGGCTCTGCTGAGGAGCCACCAGTTGATCTGTGGACCGGATTCCAAATCTGACAGCTAGATGGCAGACTTGACCATTTTGGTCAGTGAGGGGAAACTTTGCTTGTGAATATCTCTCAAACCATAAAGGTTTGAGAGATAAGACTTATATCGTTCTTCATGTTTTTTTAATGCCTACAAAATAAAATAAAGATAACATGAAGTATTACTATCCCTTTAAGTCCTGATCTGTTGTTAGCCCTTGAGGACTGAACTTGGGCACACCTGAAGTAACTCATATCAACAAATAGTCAAGATGAACCTATTTGAAAATGTCCATAGCTAATAAAAGAAAAATTAGTTTGCCATCCTAATAACATAGAAAAGAAGAAACCAGAAGGGGCGCAAACCACATATAGTAGTAAATACCAAATACCCCTAGAATGGAATGAGCTCACCTTTGGTGCAAAACCAGTTTTAAAATACAGCTGGTATATAGCCAATGGGGAATTTTAGATCTGCCCCGATTCGGACAACATTCCTCCAAATAAACAAAAGATCAAAAATAAAATAAAATTACAAATTCTGCTGAAGTAATAATACAATTAACAGTATTTAATTCTGAAAAATTTGTATGCACAATTCAATTAATGCCCAATAGGTCAATGCTTTTCAAGGCTCTAGGCCTCTTCTTCAGGACCCAGAAACATTAAGGCAAACAAAAAGAATTACAAACATCATCTTCATTAAAAAACACATAAAATATAATAAGCATATGTGAATGTGGCTTACCGTCCACATTTGGTAAGTGACATTCACATACACTTATTATATTTTTACATATTTTTTTTAATGAAGATGATGTTTGTAATTCTTTTTGTTCGCCTTAATGTTTTTGGGTACTGAAAAAGAGGCCTAGAGCCTTGAAACGCGTTAGCCTATAGGGCATTAATTGAATTGTGCATACACATCTTTTTTTAGAATTAAATACTGTTCATTTTATTATTACTTCAGCTGAATTTGTATTTTTATTTTATTTTTTGATAATTGGTTTATTTGGAGGAATGTTGTCCGAATCGAGGTGGATCTTAAATTCCCCATTGGCTATATATTTTAAAACCAGTTTTGCACCAAAGGTGAGCTCATCCCATTCTAGAGGTATTTGGTATTTACTACTATATGTGGTTTGCGCCCCTTCTGGTTACTTCTTTGCTGTGTTCTTTTCAGGGGTGATCTTTATGCCCTTGATTTTCTGAGGTGGAGCTGTAGCCATTCTCCATTTGAGGGACTAACAGAGTGGAGACTGTCTGGATTCCTCTACACCCACTGTTGTCCACTGATAGTGGACAGTTATATTGTGAGTATGGTGGTGAAGTGGTGGTGGTACAAGTGTATTAGTTATATTGCATTAGGAGCACCCCTTTTTCTTCTTCTATCCTAATAGCATATATAGGGAAATGTATTAAGGTCACTGGGGTTGCAAGGAGAGACTACAGTCATGGAGCGGCAAACACTAGAAGCATTCTAGTGGCATCCCACTGATCAACGCTCCATGATTGAAGTCTCTCCTTGTATTATTTGAAGGTACACTCCGGAAGTACATTGTGATTTTTTAACTTTTGTTTACCACAATAAAGCTACTGGTTTTACCATTGTACACTATATTCTTGTGGTTGTGCAAGTTCTTTTTGGTTTTGGACACATGAATAGCTGAGTGAGGGCAGAATAATTGCTTCACATTTGAGAACTGTCCCATTGGATGGCATTTATCATTGTCAATGGATGGCATTTATCATTGTGAGTATATATATATATATATATATATATATATATATATACACATATGTGTGTGTGGGTATTGCTATAGGGAACTGGTTATTCCTGGATTTACACTACTGGTATCCCTGTTTGTCTCTCTTTCCATGCTGTAAGGTAGATATTCAGGACTTGCACTAATATGTTAATGGCAGTGGAGTGTGTGCGTTGGTATGCCTTAAATCATCCTTTAGTTTATACCCTCAAATTTTGTTGCATAAGTAGGGGAACAGTGTTCCAGTACAAAGAAATGAGCTGTGTTTGTGATTTTATCTTTAAAGATATGTGACATCTGGAAAATATCTGGGGAACACCTTGAAACCTGCAGTAAATTCCCTAGTGGAACTATCCTGACTGTACAAGCACATTAGATAGGAGCCATTTACTATCAGTGACATACGCTACTCAGCTGAAATGACTATATTTTTATTAACAAGCTGTATGATGTACTGTCAGTCTGGAAAAAGCCTTGGTATTATTCATGACAGGAAGATGATGCTTGACATACCCGGGCAGCCAAGAGTAATTATGTTGTGTATTCAAGGTCTGGAGGGGCATAGAACATGTCTGTCTCTAGGTTTGTCATAGAAACAGCTTGCAAGCAAAAAGACATCTTGTAGAGCTAATCAGTACATGTTATAGAGATCCCCAAGGAAAAGTTATATCCATAGATGTGATCAAGATGTGATCAAACAAGAATTCAGTAGAAGCCCCCAGATTCAGCACCATCAGCACAGCCCTTTCAGCCCAAAACTCCTAACCCATGACCCCTAACAACAATACTAAATGTCTTCTTGCCTATCCTCCTTGCCTATCCTCCTATCCACCCAGTAGTTTATCACCTGCAACTTAATAGGATAACAAAATATTTATTTTGGGCCAGCAGGACAGCAGGGGATATGCATCCTGTTAGTATGGCCACAGGACACGTCCTCCATGTCTAACCATTTGTACATCCTTCAGTGTTTGAACTGTGCAGTCTCTGAGGAATTGTCGTGTCTGTGCCTTGGATCCTGTATTGGAGAACCACACAACCTTTTATGCATTATACAGAATTATCTTGCCACTTTACTACATCAGCTTCTGTGTTGTGTTAACAGTCCAATGGGTGGAGCCTGGACTACTCAAATTAACTTTGTCAATTGTATACCTAAGCCTCACACATAAGTGAGTATTTGTTCATCCAGATAAGACTAAAGATTTCTGGAAGATATTATGCCTAGAGGCCTCTATGCCTTCTCTTTCTTTTTTCATGTGTTAACTTTAAAAATACTAACAAGTTAGATCATTTTTAAAACTAAATAAAACTGCAGTTCTGCTTTTTTCATACCCTATGTAATAATTTGCTAAAAATTTTGTAACAACGCAGTCATGCGCAGTAGAGACTGCTGCACGTGCTGCAGTCATGCGCAGTAGAGACTACCCGTGATGCGGCTGATACGGAGTTGGGCGGTCCAAAGTATCAGCCACAATGAGGGCAGTCTCTACTGTGCATGACTACCACGCGACCGGCTGTCACTGTGGACCGTGCACATGGGCTCTTCAACTAGTATGTAATAAAGCATGGCTGTGACCTATAATATATGATTGACCTGGGATGCTTTGTTATGTGTCTGTCTGTTTGTACCCACAGCCTATGCACTTTGCTTTCACTATCATGATTGTTTGAGATTTTTATACAGGTATGTTTACCTTCATCCAATAAAGATTATTGTTTTTATTTCCGGACTTATTGTTTCTATACAGTTGTTGGTGCATGACATTTTTTTGTATGTTGGTTTTCAATGGAGTTTTGAGAGAGACCCTGTCACTGTACCCACTGTTCAACTGGTCCAGGTATACCTTGCACAGATTTTCCACATACAAGGAATCATTAGGGTCCACAAGCTGGAATAGCAGAATTACAATATCAAGCCTGTTTAATTGGTCAAGTAAGAGCTGATGAATTCACATCTCTCTCTTTATGTGACCCATAATATTTGGACAGGACAAAAGGAAAACAAAAGATGAGATTTTGAGAGCGTATCAGACATAGATAGTAACCACAGTCTGTCTAAGCATTGTCACATCTGGTGCATTCATGCCACCTGAGCTAAATGTAGGCATAGGTCTTGCTCCATTTAAAGAAGTGCAGTACATGCTTAAGATATATATATATATATATATATATATATATATATTAACTTTTGCAGTACTGTTGTATGTTTTAGAAGTTTTAGGATAGGGCACAACTATGCAATGTCCCTATGGTCTAATCAAATACATTTGTGTAATTATGTAAAACAAAAAGGCTTACATTTATGTAGCTATATAAACATGCATGGACGCCTCTCTGGCATTCTTAGGATCTGTATGTTATATCATTTAAGAGAGTATTGTACCATGTTAGCTGCCGAAATACAGGAGGCAATTATAGTCAAGTTGTTAACTTTATTGGCTAACTAAGCAGATTTAGCATGCAAGCGTTCAAGACCTCTTAGGTCTCTTCCTCAGGCATGTTATACAGATAAATATGAAAACATCTCTGTTAAATACAAGTACACATTCCATTGTTTAGAACAGAAATCAGATAAGACAGCTCAGACCAGTCCCAGTTTCTTTAATCAGTCAATGGTAAAGGAGTGTGATGTAAACTGCAGTCAGGAAGTGTGAAAGGTATTTACACTACCATTGGGGCTGTTGTAAAGGCTGGAAGTTTAAATGCCTTTCACACTTCCTGTCTGCAATTTACATCACACTTATTTACCATTGACTGATCAAAGAACATGGGGCTGGTCTGAGCTGTCTTACCTGATTTCTGTTCTAAACAATGGAATGTGTACTTGTATTTAAGACAGATGTTTTCATATTTATCGGTATAATATGTCTGAGAAAGACACCTAAGAGGTCTTGAATGCTGGCATCTTAAAGGAATAGTAATGTTTCAAAATAAAAGCGGCTCCAATTTATCTTCATAGTATTTAGGCCATGGAGAGTGTTATTTCTATACTGTCAGAGTTGTAGTTTGTGTAATTGAATGATAAAGTATCCACCTCACGCCTCGTTTACTGATGTAACACTGTTCACCTCAGAGCAGCAAGACTGTCCAAATGGATAACAGGGAGGGGCAATCTTCAGTGAGCATTAGGGATGAATGAGAATATTAGCCTCAAACTGAAATTGCCAAATAATAGCACTTCCTGCTTGACTAATAATTTCCTGGGAAAAGTGAAGTTTTTCTGCTTTTTCCCTCTTTCTTCATCTGGCTCGTTGCACATTGAAATCTATGGGAAGAAAATTTTTCTCCACTACACAGTTTTCTGCAGCTGGTTTTAGAGCTAGAGAAGAGAGGGGAATTGAAGTTTAGATTAGGGAATCTTTTATGTAGGACATTTGTTCTCTGTATTAGGAGAGTCAGTGGGGCACTCTGGGGAGAAGAAGGGAAGAAGGAGGTTGACCCCAAATTCCCCAAAATTCCACATGACTGACTGGCAAGACACAGGAAGCTAGGGACCTATTTGCTTGCTGATCTTGCTGTTATTGTCTCTGTGCTGGGGAAGTTTGGGGAAATAAGTTGTTGATTTTGTTTTTCAGTTATAATTTTTTTTGGACAGACTGTGATAAGACAGGGTTGACAACTTAAAAAAAAATTAAAAAAATACAAACATTAATTTAAAAAAATAAATAAAGAACTAAATATATTAGGTGACAGACAGCTGACTGGTCTAAGGCAAGACATCATACTTCGTCAGTTGTGTTGTGCACTGTAGAGTAAAAATACACAGAGTAGTTGAGTAGGGGCAGGGGGAGGGGGAAGGGTGGAGCATTGCAGGGACATCAGAGTAAATTAGTAGTTCAAAAACTGACTGCAGCATTGGTTGCTGCAGCGTGTGCAAGAAATGATGATGCAGGGAAGATGCAGTTTGTCAAAGTCCTACCAAAACTTCCAGCACCACCAGTGCCAGTACAAATTAAGAACCATATGAGAAGAACACTGAAGATGACAACAAGTCACATTCAAGTGTTGATGATGCTTGCAACAGCATAATAGAGGACTGTGTAGCAGCTGAACTTCCTGCTGCATCAGATAGTGAGACAAACAAGCACCAAAACACGTTTACTCAAAGTAGTAGCAAACTTTGTAAAAGTAAAAAGAAATTGTTTGAGACCTCTAACAGGTTAGAGGAATATAAAGGTAGTGGGAAAGAATTGTCAGGTGATGCTGATGTTGTTGAGGATGACCTAATGATGACTGATGATGATGCAGATCTAGAATGTATCCATCCAGCATTCTTCTCTTGTTCAGAAACAGATGAAGTTGAGAGTGAGGGTGATGACATGGCAATAAAGTAAACAGAAAGATAAACGCTACATCTTCCACCACTGAAAAGGAGTGCTGTACCTGTGTATAAACTGTTTTAGAAAACCATTGGAAAGTCTGACCCTGGACAAGCAAAGCTGTAAAAAGTACACAGTCACCCTATCAGTCATCATCAGCATCAGCGCCTCTGATATGTTAGATATGATGAGTGCCTCTGCTGCTGCTGCTGGAAGTGCTGCACCTTTGACACATAGTAGTAGTGGAAGTAGAATTGCATCAAGATCTAGCCCCCGTAGTAGTAGTAGTAGTAGTAGCAGCAGCAGCAGCACCTCAGTTACCCCTCAGTCCATGATGTCTATAGTATGGAGATACTTCACTCTAGCTAAGCATGTTGCTATCTGTTGTCTGTGCAAAAAGCACGTGAGCAGGGGGAAAGCAGGCTCGCACCTAGGCACCTCATCTATGAGATCCCCATCTGAAGTATAACCACAGGTCTGACTGGGAGAAATTCTATCAGCAAGGCAAAGGTGCAACAACTAGCAGCAGCAGAAGCACTCTAAAATGTTCTAAGGGCTCTAGGGGAGAAAAAAGAAGTAGCAAAGTTAGTTAGTTCACTCCAAATAACACCTATGGTTCCTGCTGCAGAGGAGTATGATGACTCTGGCTTTGGTGTAGACTGCCTACACATTCTGCCTCTACCACCGTCACCTCCTCTAGTCATGTTGTTAAAGCAATAAGGTTCTTCTGCCATATCCTTCCAACCCACACTGACTGAGTTCCTGGGAAGGAGTCAAAAACTTCACAAAAACAATCCCAAAGTACACCTCTGGAATGGGAAGTTTGCCAAGATTTTGGCAGTGGACATGCTAACTTATTCTTTTGTAGAAAACCGAGGTTTCAAAGAACTGATGTTGTATGTAGCTCCACTCTTGAATATCCCAAGCCGCAGTTATTTTTCCAGGAAGGCTGTGCCTGAATTGTAAAAGCAGGTGATTAGTGTGGTGGGCAAAGGGCTGAAAAGTGTGAATGGCAAGAAAATCCACCTGACAACAGATATGTGGACAAGTGGGCAAAGCACAGACTATATGACTGTGACTGCTCACTGGGTTTCCCTCCCAGCACCAAAAATGGACAACACTAGCTTACAGCATCAGGTGACAGCCAGTAATTGTACTTCTGGTTCTGGCAGTGTGATTAAGAGGCGGCAGCAGCAGCAGCAGGATAGTCCATACCATTGTCACTCCACCTTGTGCATACAGAGTTTTGAGGGACAGTCCCACAAAGCTGTAAATGTTTAATTAAGCTAGAGCAGGTGACAGACAAATGGCTTGTACCCCACTCATTAAAAGCTGGCTTTGTGTCTTCTGATAACAGTTCCAACATAATCGCTGCTTTGAGAATAGGTGGTATGGTGCATGTGCCCTGCTTTGCCCATGTGCTAAATTTAGTTGTGACCAGATTCCTGGAAGAATCGGAAGCCCTGAGAGAGATGCTTACTATTGCCTGCAAAATATGTGCCCATTTTAATGTCTCCTACAGTGCATGCAATGCTCTATATTCCATACAAAAGCGTAACAACCTGCCCCATCACCAGTTGAAAATGAAGGTCCCTTCCAGGTGAAAATCCACAATGTGCGTGGTAGAGCATTTGTAAGAGCAGAAGGCGGCCATTACCGAGTACATCATGCAAAACTGGAAGGCTTTAGAGGGAGCCTCTTTGTCACCTGGCCAATGGAAACTAATGTGCAATGTATGTGAGCTGCTGAAACCCTTTGAGGAGGCAACCATGCTGGTGAGTCACATTGGGGCAGGAATTAGTGAAATTCTACCACTGATATTTTTATTGAAGAAAAAAATGAGGAGTATGGCTGATAATTCTTACCATAATGACAACACAGACATGCACCAACTGGTAAATGACATGTTAGCGTGCTTTGAAGAAGATCCTCGCATAGTGTCTATTAAAAGCAACAAGGAATACATTCTTTCCACTTTGCTGCACCCCCACTTCAAACACAAAATTTCAGAATTTCTTCCAGCAGTTTGTCACAACAAGGTGTCATATGCTTATTGATTGAATGGAGGGTTGCATTGTGAAGCATGAGAGAGAGAAAGTGGGAGAACAACAATCATCTTGAGAGTAAAGTGAAAGGAACGTAGCAAAGCATTTCAACCAGGAGAAGCAGCTACATCATCAACCAGAATATATCATTCTGAACACAGGGTAATTCATAGGTCTCAAGCAGGGGCAGCAAAAACCCAACATTAGTGGTGGTGGTGGCAGCACATCTCTTTGGGACTTGCTCCCTGAGTATGGGTTGGTAACCAACACACAGGAACACCTTGTAGCTCCTAAAAGTAGTCCCACTGCATGTGAGATGGTTTCTGCATACTTGCAGGATAGCTACGTTCAAGGCAGAATCAATGACCCCACAGACTACTGGCAATCAAAGCAGTGTGTGTGGCCAGCATTGACATGTACTGCAGTGGAAACTATTAATTGTCCTCCAGCAAGCGTTGAACCTGAGTCGGTTTTCAGAGCAGCTGGTTACACTGTCAATGACTGCAGGATGCGGCTATCAAGCAGCAATGTTGGAAGACTAACATTCTTAAAAATTAAGCAACATCTCATACCATCTAGGTATCAGGTAGCAGAAACCACTCATGACAGAGAAAGCCAGGATAAATATATTATCAGCAGCACAGATGAGGAGGAGGGGGAGGGATGTGAAGAAGGGTTGCCACCATTTTCCCCACTTGGGACCACTGCTATGACCGAAATGTAATGTGTGTCAATAATCTGAGAAGGAGGATAGTGATTTGACACAAACATGACAATGGTAAAAACTATATATAAAACTATATACACAAATCACACCATACCAGCCAGTCCCCACCACCACCACTACAATGCACATCTGCCACATTGTAGGTTGTACTTTATTTTTGTTATTAATTGACATCATCATGAATACGTGTTAAGTGTCACTTAAGCAGGAAGTATGTGTTGTGGGCAAAAGACAAATGCACTTATTTTTAAACTACAGCCATCAGAAGAAGTAATATTTTATTGGGAAATGTAGTACCCATAGGAAATATAGGCAAAAAATTTGTTAAAATAGGCAAAAAGAGGAAAATTTTGCATTGGCAAAAAGGAGGAAAACAAGAAAAAACGGCCCGTTTTTGGAGAAAGTTCATGCAGGAAATTTTTCCCACTTTTCGCCCACCCCTAGTAAGCATAAGGAAAAACCTGAAAATCCTGTCGGGGTGGGAGGCAGGGTTTTCTTTCTGCTCATAATAAGAAGATTGTCCCTTGCTGTGATCTGTCTGGTCGTGGGACCAGATTCCACATCTGAGGGGAGGTGGTTTACACTAGGTAAAAGGGGATGGAGGTGGCTACTTTATCATTCAATTACCGTAAAATCTCCAGTATAATACGCACAATTGTATCCAACTTCACCTTATGTGAAGTGGGGGGTGCGTATTATACTCGAAAGTTTTTTATTTAAAAAAAACATGTAAATGATGTGAATCTTCCTCTGTGGGCGGCATGCTTGCATTCATGCCCGATTCCTTCAATTGGCTTTCAGGACCTATCGGCTCCAGCCAATGGTAATGCCCTGTGAGAATCTGAAGATCCTCACAGGGCAGTACCATAGCCGGAAGGAAGTGGGCGGTGAATGGAAGCGTGCCGCCCACAGGGGAAGATTCACATCATTTGCATGTTTCCTGATAATGTTGAAAATGCGGGGACTTGTCTTTTGAAGAAAGTAAGGGGCATTTTAGAATCGGATAGCGCCGGGGGAGGAAGGGAAGGGTTCTGGCAGGCTTAATTTTTTTTTTCATAAGAGGGGAAGACAAGGGTGTGTATTATACATAGGCACTCTTGTTTTCCCCTAAAATCTTGTGTGTAATATACACCTGTGTATTATACACAGGTGCATATTATACCTGAGATTTTACAGTTCTCTTGAACTACAAATCTGACAGCATTGGAATAACACTCTTCATGGCCCAAATACAATGAAGATTAATTGGAGCTGCTGTTTTTGTGAAAAATTACTATCCCTTTAAGGAACCCAGTGTTTAATGTATTTTAACTTAGGCAGTCTCATGTGTGCTCTCATTCAGTTTTTACACCATACAGACAGCTTCAGCAAAGAGTTAATACTCTACCTCCTTGCTCCATCACATATGGGATTAATAGCCACACCTGCATATCCAGCACCCAAAGGACTACCAAAACCCACAGCACACAATCTTTCCAGTGCTAGGATGTATGTCATAAATATGCACAGCACTGGAAGCTTACGATTTTAAAGGAAATGTTAAATATCAGGGATTTAACAGGCTGCCTGAGTCAGGTGCTGGCAAGTTCCCAAGGCTCACTGCACTGTAGTTAACCCTGCACAGGTTTTATTCTGCAGCCCATCAGCCAATCACAGCAGACATTGTACAGACCACCAGGAATCATTTGTACACATGGGTGAATGAGAGTGGGCTTTGTGTCAGGGAATTAAAGAAAGCTATGAACATTCTGGTTTGATTTTTCTTAATAATAATAATAATAATAATAATAATAATAATAATAATAAAACAGGAAACTGGTAAATTAAAAATGTCACCTTTTTGGCTAACTGAGTGTCTTTGGATACAAGCTTTCAAAACAACTTGGTTTCTTCTTCAGACATAATAATAATGTAATGTAATAATACATGACTTTAAAACTCATGCACTTAATTTTAACATCTAACCCCCTGACAGTCAAATAGGCATCTATCACATTGTAACACAATTAAATGGATACCCCTGTGGCACTCATATGGTAAAATTACATTAGCGTATATTTTTTTTCCTTTTCCCAGTATGTGCCATCAATTATTATCTAGGGTCTGTTACAGCTGTTTTGCAAACGAGATTAATTACATTTGTCATGCTCCAGCGAAACTGACCAGAGATGGCTAGCTCAAATGAATGTGTGGGTTAACCCTCCAAATGCCAGAGGGGTGCACAACCCATCACTTACAATGAGACATGCAGCCCCCTAGCTTCCAAAGGGATCAACAACATTTTTATTTTGTGGGATAATGTGACATAAATTCCTTGTCATGGTTCAAGCCACAGTTCATAGTGTAAAACTTGGTTATCAGTTCTTACTCTTTGTGTCTTAATAATTCCCATCAGTATAGTCACTTTGAGATCTTTAATGCTATGATCCATTCTGCAGAAGTGCTGACCAACTGAGGTGTCCCATTCATTGTCTGCACTGGACCTAGGAGAATTAATAGCTTTTTTCAGGGCCTGTCCTGTCTCACCCACATAAAGTACTGTTTGGGGACATTTCACACACATGATAAGATAAACAACATTAGATGAGCCACATGAGAATTTGCCCTTGATATTGTGGTTTCTGTGGTAATGTGGTATGGGCACCTTATTTGTTCTACATACTGTATGTGTACACAGGTTCCACATATCCATTGTTGACAAGGAGAAGTACCATTTTCAGTTGCATTCATAAGTGTGCTCTTCACCACCAATTGCTTCAGGCTGGGGGTCTTGGGACTATTCTTTTTATTCTGTCATCAGGATTTTGTATTGTTTGGAGCTTTTTTGAGATTTTACACAATACTTCAAACTGTGGGTTGTAGGTGACTACTAACTGCACTCTGTTATGTTCCTGTGGTTGTTTATATTCCAGGAGATTTCTTCTGGGTACATTGGTGGTTCTCTGAATTTGGATGCCCGTGATCTTGGCAATATATCCATGACTGATAAACTCTCTCCTGAGATTATTAAGATGTTGATCTCAGTCAGAAGTCTCAGAGCATATCCAGTTATACCTTAGGGCCTGGCTGTAAACAATGGAGGTTTTTTGTGTGAAAGTTGCTAGAAGAACACAAATGCTACCCACTGCTTAACCATGAATTGCGTGCCCCTCAGATCCTAAAAATAGTAATTAGGTTAATGCACACTGCAGCTTCAATCTAAATAAAATTGACACAGCTGCTATGTCTGCCTCCATGGTCATGGCATCCAGGACTGATCAAAGGCACAAAGACAAAATTCATACTGACCATTAGGATTTGCTGACCATAGTATAGTAAGCTGGGCATGTTATTAACATGTTACTTTTCCTTTAAGTCTTCCATAATGATATGGTTAAGTTACCTAAGAAACACATACAGCTTAATCATTTGCTGCATTGCCTGAGGCTGAATTATTCATGAGAAAACCTAAAAGATGCCAAGCTTTTTATTGAATCATATTCTGCATTTGAAAGCTGATTATGAGTTGGACCCAAGGCTAAAAATAACTATTTTTTAACTTCAATTGCTTTATTTAATTAAATAATATTAATTTGTAACATGCAGAAAATGAGGGTGTTATCACCTTTCCTGAAACCTGTTATGATTATCATCATTTATTCTCTGATGTTAACCCTGTGAGGAACAGAGAAGTGTGCAATACATTGCTTCACAGTATGTTGCCTACCCCTCTGTTCCTCAGTGGGTTCAAAGATACTTATGCCTTGAGTGTAACAGCATGCATTTCTACCAATATCTATTTGCTGCATATCTATCTATCTATCTATCTATCTATCTATCTATCTATCAGGAAACAAACCATAACACCTGTCATCTGTCACACATATGGACTCCCTGGTGACATCTCCTAATACTGTATTGTGAGTTTTACAATATACTTTATTATATTTGTTTTATTTCACATACTGTCTAATGCCTTTTGCACAAATGTATGATGTCCCATTTAGGCTGTTTGAATGCTGAATTTTCACTTTGAATCTGTCTATCACATTACTCATTTATTGATGTGACTGCCTGGTGCTTTTTCGTATACTATCTATCTATCTATCTATCTATCTATCTATCTATCTATCTATCTATCTTTCTGTCTGTCTGTCTGTCCATGCATGGTTTATCAGCATGCAGTAGACTCCAAAGTGTAGGCATAGAAATCTTTACAGACCCCCTCTGCTGGATACCAGAACCCAGTGTATCAATCTGTAGACTGGTGAAAGGGGAGTATTTCTTTGCTGATGTGTTTAACAGTATCTGAATATGTGTAACAGCATGTGAGAGTGCTTGAATATATATATATATATACAAACATATAATATGTGTGTTTATGTGTGTATGTAGTATGTGTGTATGTAGTGTGTGTGTGTGTGTGTGTGGCTAATGGAATACAACTGAAATCACGGAATGTTGAATTTACTACAATCACATTGATTGTATACATGCACAGCAGGGCTCATGCAATAAGCAAAATTAGAGTAATTATCCAGTCAGGGATAAGGAATAAATAAATTCCCACACTCAATTATTTAAAGGGATAGTAATGTTTCACAATAAGAGCAGCTCTAATTAATCTTTATAGTATTTGGGCCATGGAGAATGTTATTTCAATACTGTCTGAGTTGTAGTTCAAGAGTAATTGAATGAAAAATTATCCCCCTCCCGCTCCTTTTACTGATGTAACACTGCTCATCTCAGTGCAGCAAGACTGTCCATATGGATCACTGTGAGGGACAATCTTCAGTGAGCATAAGGAAAAACCTGAAAAACCTGTCAAGGGGGGCAGGATTTTCCTTATGCACACAGTAAGAAGATTGTCCCTTGCTGTAAGCTGTCTGGTCCCAGGACCAGATTCCACACCTGAGGGGAGGTGGCTTACACTAGGTAAAAGGGGTGGGAGGGGATACTTTATCATTCCATTACTCTTGAACTACAACTCTGACAGTATTGAAACAACATTCTCCATTACCCAACTACTATGAAGATTAATTGGAGCTGCTGTTTTTGTGAAACATTTCTATCCATTTAAATGGATTTTCTAACCTCTTCAGTGTTAGAGATGTTCCCAAGCCAAAGCTTTAGTGACTTCTATAGCATTCAAGAGTTCACTATGCCGTAGTGGTGAAAAGCTCAAGAAGAAACAAAGTCAGGAACATGGGTATATTATCTTCTATATAACTGACTAAATAAGGAGGAGATTCAGGAAGTGTTGGTAAAGAGGTGATAAGGTGGAGATGACTTCTCCAGTGATATCACTTCTCCATGTTATTCTATGGAGCCTATGCACTAAGATTTCTTCAGCTCTGGAGATCTTAGTGCATAGGCTCTATAGAATAACATAGGAAATGGAGAAATGATAAACTGGAAAAGTCATCTCCACTTTATCACATCTCTTTAACTGCTTCATAGTCTAGTCATAGCTAATATACTATGTACATCTGACTGTTAAATTGTTAAATTACCCACATTTGAGACGGAAGATGTAGATTTTCTCACAGACTGGGAGCAGATATTAGAAGAGTATTCCAAAAAACTAATTCATCTCCTTATTAAATATAGAGAAATTATGGTAGATAAGACTAGGAAAGAAATAGAAGTTATTGAAAAGAAATTGGATAAGACAGTGAAAACAACAGAAACTCAGAAGTTGCAAGAAAATATTTCAAGAAAGATATTTAATTTAGAGACTAATATTATTCATACTAAAAAGAAGAAATTTATAAGAGACCAAGCTGCATCCCAGAAAGGGGGAAATAATAATTTTAATGGAAATGGACAAATAAAAATTGGAGGGAAAGATCATTTTAAGAATAATACGGGAAAACATACCAAGCGGAAACATTGGGTTAAATTTCCGAGGGACCCTGAGTCTGGTTATTTTAGGAATATAGTGTATTATCTGGTAAGGAGTAGATATTATATGAAAGAAAGTAATAGGAAGGAAGAAACCAAAATGATACAGGATGTAGTGAAAAGAAATAATGAAAATAAATTGGTATTATCGATGGAAATTAGTGAGGTTCAGGTAGACAATACTATACAGGAGAATGAAAATAAGTCAGAGTGTTTTTTAGAGGAGGGTGTCAAAGTTCCACAGAGATTGAAAGAAGTCCACCAAGAGAGAAATCAAAAAAGAATAATGAGAGAAGAAGAAGACGAGGATGTAAAGGAGGTAAGGGAACCAAATCCAAAACAGCACAAGAGTTCCCGGTAGGAATTAAGAGTGGCTCCTCAATAGGTGCAATTTTCAATTTATCTAAGAAAGATATTTCCTCTGGGGAAGCAAGGGTGCTTTCCAAGGGATTATCATTTGCACCTTCAAAAGGGTTAAAAAAGTTTGAAACCTATATAGATATACAAAAGTATATTAGGGTATTAACGGTTAAAAGACATTTTATGATGAGGACCCCATTGGTAGATGATAGAATGGAATATGATAATTCATCTGTATGTGAAATATATAATATGAGAAGGTTGGAAATGTTAAACCAAGATCTTCAAGTAGTGGAACCATCAGCATTTATACATAGTGATAAAAGAGTTAAATCTACGTTTTTTCCAGTCTATAGCCAAGGGGAATACATCAAGGTGTTTGAGAAACTTGTGTCTAGAGATATTGCCAACTTAGAGTTTAGTAAAAATAAGAAACATCAGAACCGATCAGTTTTACAAAGAAAAATATTGGAGGATTTGAGAAATGATTCTAGTATCGTCATAAGACAAGCAGATAAGGAAGGAGGAGTATGTATCCAAGATATTCAAGATTATAGACAGGAGGCATTGAGACTTGTAGGGGATGTTAATACCTATGTTCCTTTGACATATGATCCTACTGAGAAATATAGAGGAGAATTACAACTAATATTGAAGAAAGCTTTACAATGTGGTATTTTGAGTAACGAGGAGTTTGAATTTTTAGATCAGGATAATTGCAAAATAGCTGTATTTTATCATCTTCCCAAGTTACACAAAAGTGTGACCAATCCCCCTGGTAGACCAATTGTTGCAGGGATTGATAATCTTATATATAACATCTATCAATATATAGATCAGTACCTGCAGCCTTTGGTATATTTGCTACCTTCCTTTTTGAAAGATACTATACACGTGATACAGAGTATACAGAACATTGTATGGCAAGATTCATATTTTTGGGACACTTGCGATGTATCAACTTTGTATACGTGTATTCCTCATAATACTGGGGTACAAGCATTGGAATGGTTTTTGACAGAGGATGTAGTTATGCCTGAAGCACAGATTTGTTTTCTGTCAGAGGCTGTATCTTTTGTTTTGCAACATAATTATTTTTTGTTTGAAGAACAATTTTATGTTCAAACAACTGGTACAGCTATGGGGTGTACATTTGCTCCTTCCTTTGCTAACCTATATATGGGTAAATGGGAAAAAGAAAATATTTGGTCCAATAACCCATATAGAGAACATCTAATATATTATAAGCGATATATTGACGATATATTGGTAATATGGGATGGAAATGCTGAACAATTAGAAGCATTTTTTAAGTTCATCAATAATAATGATAAAAATTTAAAATTTACAAGCAATATGACTAAAGAAGCAGTAGAATTTTTAGACTTGATTTTATACCATGAAAATGGGGCAATTTTGACAAAAAAATTTAGAAAAAATGTTGACAGCAATAGCTATTTACATTATAATAGCGGACATTATAAGATGTGGAAGGACAACATACCCTATGGACAGTTGCAACGAGTAAAGAGAAATTGTAGCAAACAGAAAGATTTTGAAAGAGAGGTAGGTATAATTAAAAATACATTTTTGGAAAAAGGATAAAGAGCTATTGACAGGACTAATCAAATTTCACGAGAGGACTTACTAAAGTATAGTAAAAGAGAGAGAAAAGGAAGGGAACATGATAGATTACCCATCTTTACTACTAAATATAGTAGTCAGGTGGGATCGATTCAATATACACTTAATAAACACTGGCATATATTGAAAGAGGATCCAGTGTTGGATCCACTAGTGAAAGAGAAACCAAGGGTATCATTTAGAAAAAATAGGTGTATTAAAGAGATAGTTGCAACTAGTGATATCTATTATAAAAAAGATAAAAGTGGGAATCAAGCTCTAAACATTAATTTTTTCAGTGGTATTAAAGGGATGTTTAAGTGTGGTAGGGGAAAGTGTTCTACCTGTACACATTACCATTTTGAAAGTAAAAGAATATTATCTGCGACAGAGAAAAGAAAAAAGAATATATTTTTCTCTAGAAGTACTGGGAAACAATATGAAATCAAGTACTTTTTAAATTGCAACTCTACATATGTAGTGTACCTCCTCACGTGTGGCCGTGGTATGCAATACGTGGGGAGAACTATGAGAAAACTTAAGACTCGTTTTTCCGAACATCTTAGAAATATAGAAAATGGAAATGTGGACCATAGCTTTTCTAGACATTGTAAAGAATGCATTGGAGCAAAACAGATGGGTATTTCTGTCTGCGCTATAGACCATGTAGCTCAAGATAGGAAAAGGGGTGATAGAATGAGAAAGCTTCGTCAACAGGAGACCTTTTGGATATATGAATTAAAAACTCTTGCCCCGGATGGTCTAAATATAGATATAGATCTTGCTGCTTTTATAGTTTAGTTTAATTTAAATATGTGTGATAGAGGTATAATATTTAAGGTATGTAAGAGTTAAGTTAAAGGGGTCCTTTTTAATATTGACTGTTGTTTTAGAAAGGGATTGTAATAATTGAGATTTTTAAGAAAAAGATAAAGAATATTTAAGTCTATAAAATATATCTAGGGAACGGCTTGATGAGAGTTTTTTATATTTTTATTGTAAAGAAGGTGATTATTAAAAAGTGTTTTAGTAGTTGAATTTTTATATAAGGAGGCCCTGTAGGGGTCACTAGTCATTACCCTTGAGAAAGCGAGCAGTATAGCCCGCGATACGCATGGGGAAGTTTACTAGTTGATTCAGACAATAGACGGAACACAAATTAGCCTGCGGTTGTAGCGGACGCTCGGAGCGAAAACATCTCTATACCCGGAATTAATGTCGTCCTGAGACTGGAGTTTTTGGATGTTCAAGCATCTTTGATATTCTTTTCAGCCTAAGGAGAGGAAGACCGGGTGGAGATTGTGGAAGTGAGAGCAAGTGCAACTGTACCCTAGAGCGTTGAAAGCTTATGATGTTCTGGGAGTCTGTAAGTGCAACTTTTTATGCGGTTGTTACATTTAACCCCTTAAGGACCTGTGACGTACCAGGACCGTCACGGTCCTTGGTATACTCAAGGACCGATGACGGTCATAGTACGTCACGTACTTTTTACTTACAGCGCTCTACCGGGAGCGCTGTAAGTAAAAATAAGGCATGAAATAGACCGCTCCAAGATCGGAGCGATCTCTTTCAAGCCCCATAGTGACGCGCCGATACACGTGACAGGTCACGTGTACCGGCGTGTCAAAGTGCCCCTATGCGGTCGTTATGGGACGGAAATGTCCCATAACCTCCGGTCCTTAAGGGGTTAAATAAACACCACTTTTAGATTTTGGTTTCTGTACGCTTTTATTTTATAGATGTTTACTATGTATCTATTGAATTGCTAATCACTCATATATTTCATTGTTGCTGATACTTGTTATCTATATAGTATATTGTATTTAATAAAATATATATATTTTTGCACAAATATGAGGGATTATTATTTTTATTAATTAGTTACTGTGAAGTAGCGTGTCAATACATAATAAAGTATAAAGTTCTCAAATTATTTTATTGTCATTTGCCTATTTAAGTGAAGAAATCCAACCTGAGTGGTTCTCTGTTTTAACCCTTTGGATACCTTCATATAAATATTCCGACAGTGTTAAGGTGAGGTCTTACAAATAAATTATATACTTAAAAAATAACTGCATTATGTTACTTCAGTTTGCCTCTTTGTTTTGATGTTATATTATCTTTACTACTGAAGTTTGACATTGATTAATGGTGCTAAACTACAATCTGTAAGTCTCAGACTGTAACAGTTTTCAGTACACTCAGAGGCAGGCAATTTGGTAAAACATAGTTTTATTGAAACCAGACAGAATAAAGTAACCCTCGCAGGTCCAGCAATAGTTAACAAACAGTACTGACACAGGACAGGTTACTAAATAACATTAACCCACACGAGTCCAGTATACATATATCAGGGAGCAATACATATACTGACACAGGTCAGGAACAGTTTGTGTGATATAGTGAGACACTGATGGTAAATGCTATTAGGCCAGGAGGCTGGGAGGCCTGAATAGCAAGGCCCAAGAAACACTCTCTGTGGATGAGTGCCAAAATAGCGACTAGGCCCAGGAAGGGTGAGCGAGGCCCAGATGGATCACGACTACCAGTAGTACTGCAACCGGAGGAACAACAGGACGCCCAGGAATACACACAGACTGCGACCCAGGGAATGGTATCGGACAATAGATGTAATAATGCTAGGCTCGATGGCAACTGCCGGGTGACAGAGCCGACTGAGGTGCCCCGGAGACCAACCTCAGTAACAGAGTAGTGACAGCCAGCGTATAATGTGCCAAAGAATAGCTCCTACCCGGGTGAGTACCAGATGGCCCTGGTAATGGGCGCTTGGCTTGTCAGCAACTGGCAAGAGCGGAGACTAACTGTGGCGCCCAGGAGACCAACCACAGTGGTAACAATAACAAGCCAAACGTATAGTGAGCAAGCAAGATCAGCGTCAGCCCTGGGTAAGTAGGAAGGAGGCAGCAAGGCACAAATGGGTCCCAGTCACGGAACGGTAATGCAGTACTCGAGGCAACCAACTGGCCCAGCACGCTCAAGACAGCGTACAGGAGATACTCTACCGGATGCTGTAGTGCACCGGACTGGAGGCACAGAACAGGAACGTCAGCCAGGCCGGGTCGGTACACGGAGCAGGATCTTAAGTCAATCCAAGTCGATACATGGAGCAGGAACGTCAGCCAGGCCGGGTCGGTACACGGAGCAGGAACATCAGCCAATCCAAGTCGGTACACGGAGCAGGAATGTCAGCCAGACCTGGTCGGTACACAGAGCAGGAACGTCAGCCAATCCAAGTCGGTACACGGAGCAGGAACAGAATCAGAGAGAGTAGTCAGGCAGTTCGGGTCATACACAGGATACTACACGTTAACGGCAGCAAGTACTAAGCAATGGGAACACCACGAAAGGGCCCTGTATGAGTGGCAGGGCACAGTACTTAAAGGCTACCACTGGGTGGAGTAATCACACGCTAGCCAATAAGAAAGCATAAGAAATCATGTGTCAAAATGTCGCCAGCAATACACGGGCACCGTGATACAGACCCAGTACCATGAACTAACATTTACAAGACAGACATAAGGAGAGCATCCTGCACACCCACATGCCGTATACATTTTTCTTTAGGATAAGGTATAATGTCTTCAGTAGTGTTGAGCGAGCACCCCGATGCTCGGGTGCTCGGGTGCTCTGACCGAGCACCGCCGGAGGCTCGAGTGCTCGGCCGAGCACCCGAGCCCCATTGAATTGAATGGGGCGACACGAGCATTACACCAGGCACCCCCTGCTCTGATGAGGGGAGGGTGCCTGGTCAATGCCCCCCTTCATCTCCACAATGCCCCTCTTCCACAATGTCCCCCTTCATCTCCGCAATGTCCCCCTTCATCTCCGCTATGCCCCCTTCATCTCCGCAATGCCCCCTTCATCTCCGCAATGTCCCCCTTCATCTCCGCTATGCCCCCTTCATCTCCGCTATACCCCCTTCATCTCCGCAATGCCCCCTTCATCTCCGCAATGTCCCCCTTCATCTCCGCTATGCCCCCTTCATCTCCGCAATGCCCCCTTCATCTCCGCAATATCCCCCTTCATCTCCGCTATGCCCCCTTCATCTCCGCTATACCCCCTTCATCTCCGCAATGCCCCCTTCATCTCCGCAATGTCCCCCTTCATCTCCGCTATGCCCCCTTCATCTCCGCTATACCCCCTTCATCTCCGCAATGTCCCCCTTCATCTCCGCTATGCCCCCTTCATCTCCGCAATGCCCCCTACCTCCAGTCCCTGGTGGTCCAGCGGAGCGTCTTCAGATCTGTGCCTCCTTCGGCACAGATCCCCGCCACCCGAACATGCCGGGCGAGCACATGGCGGTACTCGTACGAGTACCGCCATGTGCCGAGCAGAGCGATGCTCGAGCCGATCCGAGCATCGGCCGAGCATGCTCGCTCAACACTAGTCTTCAGTATATAATTAACTATATCATTACATTTGTATGTGTCTATGAATGCAAGTGGTGGTCAGGTTTATATTGTAACTACTTATAGATACAACATTCTATGCATTATGTTGTGATTTTTACTGACTCTTTGTAATATTTTGTTTTGTCTTAAGTGAGTTATGATAAAATCCATTTCAATGTGCAAGTGTGTTTGTAACATGGATTCTCAGGATAAAACTTACTTTGGTTTGTTTTTCCCAAACATGAATGGGCTGCACCCTTAGGGCATAGTGACATTGTTAAATGTTGGATGGAAACCTATGAGTTATACCTTTGGCAACAGTTGGCTATGTTCTTAAACTGTTAATTACTCTATTGTTTATAGTTATTGTGTTGGAAATCACCTGGATTTAAACATAAATTTGCCAATCGACTGACGTGCATGAGCTGTATGCCTTTCTATTGACCCCAGATAAACACACATTTAGCATGGTAATCACCTGTCAAATTATGATCCATAATATCATTGTATGTTAGATTAGATATGAACACTAGCATAAAAGGGGTAACGCTTATAATTAAGACAACATAGTTTTACAATAAATATTTGCCTGCTGATCATAAAACAGGTAGAAATGTACATTAAAATGTAAGATTGAAACATTGTATAAATACTGCAAGTCTATTAGGATATTAATGACCCTTAGGAAACACTAAAGGCCCTATGTTTAAAAGCAAACCACAGTAGTTATGGGGCAGACCGGCTTAGCTATGCCATGGAGGATACATATAAATCCCCAAATTCTTGCAGATTTAAATAAGGCATTTAATTTAATCAATGCGAGATATCTCTAATAAATACTTTACAATACATTGGAAACCTTTTTAGCGTTCATGAAGTTTAACTTGGAATTAGGGGAATTTTTATTTGTACTCTATGGTTCAGTTAAATTACTCTTTCTATAGGGCCTTCATTATGACAGGCATAGGACATTAGGGGTGCTATACAGTAAGGCATGATAAAGAAGTGATAAGATGAAGGCTTATTCAGTGATATCACTTCGCCAACCCCTATGTTATTCTGTTTAGCCAATGCAGAACAATTTCTCTAACTCTGGATATTTTAGTTCATTTGCTCCATAGAATAATATAGGAAGTGGAGACGTGATATCACTGATGAAGTCATCTTTTCCTTATCACCTCTTTATCATGACTTAGTGCTTAACCCCCCTAATGTCCTATGCCTGTCATAACGAAGGTCCCATGTAGAAAGAGTAATCTATCTGAACCATAGGGCACAAATAAAAATTCCCCTAACTCTCAGAGCCTCTCCCATCTCTAGGCTTGTGTTGCTACCTCTTTATCATGCCTTAGTTCATAACCTTCCAGGTATAAAACTAAAGTGGAACAATTATTATACAAACCAGTTGCATAATGAGTAGACATTACCATTTTCAACCCCCCCCCCCGTTTAATTGGGGATTTGAACCCCTTGAATGCATTAGAGACCTCTCTAGCTTTAAGTGGTTGAAAGCCCCATGTGAATGAACATGAACTTTTTTTTATTTGTCTCCTATGCCATGGGAACTCAAACCTGTCCTCAGCCCCCTTGCCCCAACAGTGCATGTTTTCAGGATCTACTCACATGAACACAAGTGAATCAATCAATGGTTCAGCCATTCTGGGGGATTTGCCCATATGAACAACATTCAGTTGTACTTAATTGAGGATATCTTGAAAACATGCACTGTTGGGGGACTTGAGGACAGGTTTGAGCTCCCGTGTCCTATGCAGTTTTGATTTGCATCAGAATTGCTTCACTTTGCTTTTATATATAAGAACCATGGTATTCTTTAAATGATCTTTAGTTTTCTTTTAGAGCTCTTTGGTAGAGCACACAATAACATGGAAGATTCTCCTGGATCTCTTATCTTGGCTTTTCATTAATAAATATTACTGTAGCAAATACAGTTGCAGAGCAAAATGGGAAAAGAATAATTATACACAAATTATAGTAGCTCTAACTTTTTGAATAAATCAAATATCTATCAACAAAAAAATTAAATATTGAAATAACACTCTCCAGGGCCTAAATACTCTGAAGATTAATTGGAGCTGCTGTTTTTGTGAAACATTACTATCCTTTTTAACATTTAAATTCTAATGGAAGTTAATATTCTTATCAGTATTGTCTATCATTCATTCCCTAGGCTCCAGTAGCATATCTTTGTAGTGGCCTAGAAAAAATACAAATGAAGTATTATCTTTTTGATGCTTCAGTAAATGAATGGGTTAACCCTCCAAGTGCCATAGGGGTGCTCAACCCGTTACTTGCAATGAGCTTGTAGCCCCCTGACACCCAAAGGGCCCAGAATATGTTTATTATGTGAGATAATGTGACATAAATTACTTGTCACTGTTCAAGCCACAGTTAATCTCCCAGATCTTTGTCTCTCTGTGTCATTACATTTCCGACCAGTACAGTCACTTTGAGCTTTTTAATGCTGTGGTCAGTTTTGCAAAAATGTTGAACCACTGGGGTGTCTTTTTGTTCTTCACACTGGACCTTTTTCTTAATGCTTGTCCGGTCTCATATACATACAGTCCTGTTTAGGGATATTTCACACACACATGATGAGATAAACAACATTAGATGAGCTGCAAGAGATATTGCTCTAGATATTGTGATTTTGGTAGGAATTTAGTCTGAGCACTTTATCTGTGGTACATATGAGTGCACAGGTTCCACAAGTCTTTAGTAGACAGGGAGGAGTACCATTTTCTGTGGAATTCTTAAGGGATCTCTTAACCACCATTTTTTTCAGATTGAGGGGTTGTTTACAGGAGAGGAACTGAGGCCTTGGGAATATTCTTTTTAATCTACCATCAGTGTGTAGTATTGTTTGTAGCTTTTGTGTGGGTGAATGACTGAGTTTAAGGTTAATGGTGGGATGGAAGGAATTGTAATATTCAGGAAGTAACAAAAGTTATTGTGGATATTGATTAGGATATCATCTATGTAGTGGAGGTGGATTTATTTGGTATGTGGACAAGATCTCCTCCACCAATTTTGCCATGAATAGGGTGGAATATTGTGGAGTCATTCACATTCCAATCTTTTGTATGTATAGTTCCTGCCCAAATGCAAAATAATTGTGCATTTGTATAAAGTGTATTAGTTGGGTTACAGGGTCTGTGGGTAAGCTCTATTGGAATAGCAATGCGTTGCAGGCTGCAAAGCCATCTTCATGTGGAATATTGGTGTACAGTGATTCCATATCCAAAGTGGCTAGAATGATTTCCCTTGGGATGGAGCTAAGGTCAGTTTAAGAGATTGGTTGTGTCCTGTATATAGCTCAGTGTCTTGTTTTTCTAACCAATGGCTTGAGAATACCCTCCACCCAGCCAGAGATATTTTATGTGAGTGTACCTGTACCAGATATTATCGGCATTCCTGGATTCCCTTCCTTGTGTATTTAGAAAGCATTCAACCCTTGGGTCTTACAAAATGAGGGCCTGTGGGTGGTCTCTGGTATTAGAAGGCAGCCCTTTCATGATCTTTCAAATCACTTTTGTGTAGTTAGATGGGAGATTGTCTTTTAGTTTGCTGTGGTATCTTTCATTCATAAGTTGCCTGTGTGCCTATATAGTAAGCTGTGATGATAATCACTTTTATCTGTTGTCCTTTAATGACTGTATTGCTTTTTGTTCCTTGGTAATTAGTAGTGTTGAGCGAGCACCCCGATGCTCGGGTGCTCGGGTGCTCTGACCGAGCACCCCCTGAGGCTCGAGTGCTCGGCCGAGCACCCGAGCCCCATTGAATTGAATGGGGCGACACGAGCATTACACCAGGCACCCCCTGCTCTGATGAGGGGAGGGTGCCTGGTCAATGCCCCCCTTCATCTCCACAATGTCCCCCTTCATCTCCTCTATGCCCCTCTTCCACAATGTCCCCCTTCATCTCCGCTATGCCCCTCTTCCACAATGTCCCCCTTCATCTCCGCTATGCCCGTCTTCCACAATGTCCCCCTTCATCTCCGCTATGCCCGTCTTCCACAATGTCCCCCTTCATCTCCGCTATGCCCGTCTTCCACAATGTCCCCCTTCATCTCCGCTATGCCCCTCTTCCACAATGTCCCCCTTCATCTCCTCTATGCCCCTCTTCCACAATGTCCCCCTTCATCTCCGCTATGCCCGTCTTCCACAATGTCCCCCTTCATCTCCGCTATGCCCGTCTTCCACAATGTCCCCCTTCATCTCCGCTATGCCCGTCTTCCACAATGTCCCCCTTCATCTCCGCTATGCCCGTCTTCCACAATGTCCCCCTTCATCTCCGCTATGCCCGTCTTCCACAATGTCCCCCTTCATCTCCGCTATGCCCGTCTTCCACAATGTCCCCCTTCATCTCCGCTATGCCCCTCTTCCACAATGTCCCCCTTCATCTCCGCTATGCCCCTCTTCCACAATGTCCCCCTTCATCTCCGCTATGCCCCCTTCATCTCCGCAATGCCCCCTTCATCTCCGCAATGCCCCCTACCTCCAGTCCCTGGTGGTCCAGCGGAGCGTCTTCAGATCTGTGCCTCCTTCGGCACAGATCCCCGCCACCCGAACATGCCGGGCGAGCACATGGCGGTACTCGTACGAGTACCGCCATGTGCCGATCAGATCGATGCTCGACCCGATCCGAGCATCGGCCGAGCATGCTTGCTCAACACTAGTAATTAGGTTGTGTACCAGTTTTTAATGTCACCAGTGATGCAATTTATGAGGTTATTTGTGATGTAATCAATTATGTCACTTGTTATGTCATATCTGATGTAATCAGCAAAGCACATGGAGTGTGTATTTCCCTGCTTTCATGCTTTGAGTGAGAACATAACTGTGGGTTTCACAAAATATTTTTCCCACTGAACTTCAATAATTTTTTCTAAATGTTCAAATTGGTGCAGTTGGTTTGTTCCAGAATTGCACCACTTTTTGTAAAATGGTGTAATTCGCAAGCAAGCCATAGGAATCCAATACATTTTATGTTGCTTTAGAGGGAGCTTTTAATCAACTGAATGGTAGAGAAGTCTCCTAATGTGATAGCATATGCTGAGATCAATGACTATCGTTGAGAAATGAAACAAGGCTGGGATGGCAGCAGTGTATGTTTTATCATAAAATAATATACACACATTGTGAAACATTAAACCAATTTTATGATGTACTTACATTCCATTCCAACTTGGTTACATTGACTCCAAAAGATATATGCAATAACCTACAATGCAAATGTGATCTCTTTTTCATGCTACAATATAATTTATCTGGAACACAGAAAATTACTGCTGGTGTGAGATCTTAATCATCTGAGAGTCCAATTACATCAATGGTCAGTAAATGAAAGCCTAAATCTTCCTACGGTTACATGTTCTCTACTCCACATATGCACCAACTACATTATGGCCATACATTATGTTTTAATTTTTGTATTATATTTATTTATTCATTTATTTATGTTTTTACTTTAACCCCTTAGTGACGGCCGCGTGCAGACGCGGCCGTCACTTAACGTCCGTCTAACTTTTTTTTTTTTTTTTTCTAAAAGAATCCGGCGTCCCCGAACGGCGTGCAGCCGCGCAGGGAGCCGGATTTCCGGGACGTACATGTACGTCCTCTGTCACTAAGTGACAGCCACACAGGACGTACATGTACGTCCTGTGTCGCGAAGGGGTTAAATGTTAACATTTCCAATTCTACTGATTCAGTTTGCTAGATTTGAAAAAATGCTTCATAATGCCTTTGAAACTTCTTTAACATTCAGTAGGTTAGAAGCACTATTTACATCAAAGTGGGTTTGGGGAATCATTATGTCTTACCCTGTGGAGCATTTGGTTTGTCTCCGAATTACTCCAGTATTGTTTTGCACATAGGCCCTAGTGTTTATTTTAAAAACTGTATCGATAGATAGATAGATAGATAGATAGATAGATAGATAGATAGAAATAGATATAGATATTATTTATAATTTACACATGCATATACACACAAAGGTCTCCCTCTCCTGCATCCACACAGTTTAGCTTATAGTTTATTTTTAAATGCTGTCACTTCTGTCCCAGGAAACCAAAGTGGCAGGAATTTGCAGACAGAGATAGGAGTAAATGAAGATGAAGGGTACACTCTGCTAAAGATCACTGTTAAAGGGATAGTAATGTTTCATAATAAAAGCAGCTCTAATTAATCATCATAGTGTTTGGACTTTGGAGAGTGTTATTTCAATTCTGTCAGAGTTATAGTTCAAGAGTAATTCAATGACAAAGTATCCCCCTCCCGCCCCTTTTACTGATGTAACACTGCTCAGCCAGAGCAGAAGGGAGGTGCCCAGGTAGATTGCAGAGAGGGACAATCTTCAATTAAGATAAGGGAAAAACCTGAAAAACTTGTGAAGGGGGTAGGGTTTTCATTGTTCTCATAGGAAGAAGATTGTCCCCTGCTGTTATCTGTCTGGTCTATGGACTGCATTCCACATCTGAGTAGAGATGGCTTACACTAGGTAAAAGGGGCGGGAGGGGAAACTTTGCTTGTGAATATCTCTCAAGCCATAAATGATTGAGAGATAAGACTTATATTGTTCTCCACTTTTTTTAATGCCTACAAAATAAAATAAAGATAAAATGAAGTATTACTATCCCTTTAAGGAGTGGTACTTGAGAATATTGTTGCTGTATGTGTTTCCTTGCTGTAGATACTAGCTGGATGGTAAATGCTTCAACAACAAAGTAAAGTATCTTGCCCTTGTTGAGTTGGGACCAGATCAGGATGAGCACACTTACAAACCGAGTGATAGCAGAGGTGACAAGGGTCTTCAGCTGGAGAGGTGTCAAAGCAAAGTTGAAAAATAGTAGACAAAGTCAGGAATACGCAGAGGATCCGGGAAGGCTGTGTTATAGCACAATCTGGAGTCAAGCCAGTGGCAGGCATAATTCAAGCAGTCAGTGGAGACGCAGGAGTGGGTACAAAGAAGATCAAATGAGAAAATCAGAACAAGTCTTCAGCACAGAAGCGTCAAGAGGAACAAGTTGCTGAAGGCAGAGGGCTCTTAAAAATAGGGAATGGATAGATCAAGAAGCATCCATGAGTGTGAGGCCATGATCATGATATGGGTAACATGACCATGTGCACAGTGTCCTGTGCGCATTATAATAGAACATTTGTGAGGTTGGTTATGTACATGAATTATCCTGCAAATACATGCATGCAATCTGTAACTTGAAAAGACTGGATTGCTCTCATATTTGTACATGTGAGAAGCAATGGAAACTGGGCACGTACACAAATGGTGAGAAGCAGGTAAGTCATGACAACGTCCTAGCTTTTTTCAATATTCTTGTATTCCGTACTCTGCTAAATAGAACTCTAAAGGCTTTATCTTTCTAATGTAAAGAGAATAAAAGAATAATTTATAAAATCCTATAGGTGAGCGCTATACGTAACAATGTGTAATAGACACAGAAGTGATAAACATACTTAAGTGATAAGAAATATATGCTGCTCTAAACCTCTAACTCCTAAACCAGAGTGAAATATATGAAGTGAAAAATGCTAGGTTAGCACTGATAATTATTCTACTAACTCGTTGACTGCCAGAGTGGTAAGGAACACATTGCTTTGCAATGTGTTCTGTACCACTCTAGCACTCAAAGGGTTAAAAATCAAATGCTGAGTGATATTGTTAGATTTAACATATACATGAGATTCCTATATCCATGTCTTTCTAGTTTTGTGTAACTATACAGTATAATACTTAGAAACAAAATCACACCTTATAGCAATGCCATACAGAACATACAAAGTTTTTCCCAAATTAGATGACAACTTAAATTGAAAAACTCTAATGTATATCATGCAATCAACAAATAATATGAATAATATAAAAGTATAATAAAGATGGTTAGAAACTTACAAATTCATAGCTCACAGGCTATTTCATCAGGAGTATAGCATCATCTGATGAAATAGTCTGTGAGCTATGAAACGCGTTGATAACTAGGTTTTAAATTATTTGTACAAATTACTTTTTATATGTCAATAAATATAATCTGAAGACGATTTTTTGTAAAGCCTAAAGTGTCAGCTAACTGATTCAATTCACAAGCCCATCTGTATCTCTGCATCGATACAATATAGGATTTGTATTAAGTAGTCTAAAATCAGCCCCACAAGCTCTATTAGTGCTGGGTTGTGGATAGTACTCCCGGGCCAACATCTCAAGTGAGTAAACCTGATTATACCTGCAATAAAAGTTAGAGAAGACAACACAAGGAATACAGATAGAGTTTGGCTGAGTGAGGGCAGCCTGGATAATTAACCCCACACGCTCTTAGCTTGCCCCCTTGATTAGTGAGACAAGCACATACATATTAAAGTGAGTTTCTCTTTAAGACAGAAGAATTTTTATCCTATTACCCATCTATACTCAGTCTTTCAAGTGGACTTTTCTTGCGATACCACACATTAACTTTTTCATAAAAAGTGTGTAAGTGCATGTTGTTTTGTATTGAAACAGATCACACTATGTGCTGTTGTCTTTTCTCTTCACATGTGTAATATATATTGAATATCATTGTCAATCAGACACATGGGGCTCGATTTAAAGGCAACTGTTAGCCAAAAAAAGCACTACCGTGTGCAATCCACAGATCCATCTAAAGAGCAGCTATCGGCAGTTTGATAATCTTTACGGCCGATACACTTACATGTATTGAGACGCATGGAACAACATTCCCCAGAGCCATACAAAGGCTTGCGGTATGGTTAACGGCTGAAAAAAAGATACACTTAACGGACAAAAGTTAAGACCCACTTTTCTTAGCCATTAGACACTTAACAGGTAAAGAAAAAAAAAAAAGTTACATAGGAAAACAGAAGAAATGCCTACCGCACAAGCATGTAAATGGAAAAATTAACCCGTGCAATGCCAAAAGAACACAAAAATATGGTCAGACACCACAAATCACTCTCACACACAACAACAAGCAACACCACAGGGACAAGGACTTAAAAAAACACCAACACAACATGGCACAGAACAATGGAGGTTATCACACAACAAGGACACCTGCAAATACAAAACAAGCTCACCTGTGCAACATCACCACATGATCCAGACGCAACCTGCACCCCACAACTTCACACCCGCAACTGACATCCCAATCACAACACACCACACCTTATAACACACACACATACCTGCAAACACTTACCTGAACAGTAAACAACTTCCCATTGGTCAGCACTCACCTCATCACCACACCTACACAACGCCCTATCAAGTACTTAAAGGGACAACTAACCACACTCACTTGTGGCTTGTTTTCCACTCAGGGAGGGAGAGAGAGACAGAGAGAAAGAGAGAGAGAGATAGAGAACAATAAGTATGTTGGGATACTTATTGATGAGAAGACTGCGGAGAAGGCATGCAAGGGCGAGAGCTAGGGAACACCAGCAAGCCCCAGCCACACCTGATCAACAGCCTTCACCTGTTGCAAGTGAGGAGGCTCTGGCTCAGCAGCCACACAGGAACCCATCCCCACCTGGAGGACAGCACCTGCCTGCAGATGCACAGCTGCAGCAACAGGATGCTCCCCAGCTGCCACAAGGACCCCTGCAGCAGTGGAGGATGGATAGACGACCACCAAGGGTCACTATCTTTGGAATGACCAATGATGAGGTGATTGAGCACTACAGGTTGAGGCCACACAGCATCATTGCCTTGTATGAGGTCATCAAGGATCAGGTGGATCCCATCTACATCCACAACCATGCCCTATCTGGCCTGCAAAAACTCCTCTGTGCCATACTATTCATGGCAAGTGGTGCATTCCAGTCCACTGAGGGTTACACATCAGGAATGTCATAGGCCACATTCTCAAGAGTGCTGGATCAGGTCTTGCCAGCCCTCAAAAGCAAGACCAGTACTTATATACATTTCCTCAATACCGACATGGAGTGGATACATCTCAAACAGGAATTCTACGCAAGGGGAGGCATGTCCAGGGTCTTGGGTGCTATAGATTGCACCCATGTCCATATTAAAGGCCCAGCATGTGATGCACATATCTACATCAACAGGAAGAACTTCCACTCCATGAACGTGCAGATGGTGCATGACAGCAACCTGAGGATAATGAATGTCTGTGCAAAATATCCTGGCAGCTCACACATGATTCCTACATTCTCCAAAACTCCTCAGTCCACAGAGATTTTGAGAATGGAACTTATACAGGGGGATGGCTTCTGGGTGAGTTCACAGTACTAAATCACACCACATACACAGCTGTACACACAACACTGCTCACCATGCTCCTGACTCACAGCTAGTATATCCACCACACAAAACAGCATTCACACAACATGTGATACCTGTCTCAGCATGTCACTCACATTCCACAGGTGATGCTGGCTATGGATGCAAACAGATGCCCAGGAGAGATACAACCAGGCTCATGGCAGAACTTGGAATGTCATTGGGCAGACTTTTGGCCTCCTTAAGTCCAGATTCAGATGTCTGGACCACTCGGGGGGCACTCCAGTATGCACCTGCAAAGGTGTGTGACATCAGAATAGCGTGTGCAATACTGCACAATATCGCAATGGACCCCAGGCTGGTGGATTATATCCAGGACCCCCCCATACCTGAAGTGCCAATGGACATTGGCCATGTTAAGTAGAACCTGAGAGGGGCGCAGATCAGAGACAGGCTCATCACAGACCACTTTACCTGTGAGTATGACACAGCCATTCAAACAATCCATGCAAGTCCCCCATCATTCCTGTGAATTGGTGCCAACACACTAACCACCCCACACATGATGTTCTGTTCCACCCCACAGGATCATTGACACAGCACTGCACTGGCAGCAGTATGGCCCCAAACATCATACATTCCATGGACGTGGCAGATTGTGTGTGGGAATTACAAAACCATCTTCCATTCTCTTCTCCATGTTGACATACATACCTCAAGGATATCATGCACACCCCCAGGAGAAACAAGGTACAGCACATAACCCATGTCCATCACCATACAGGGCTTGACTGACAGCAACTAACGTGATTTGCCATGATCATAACCAGAGCAACCATGATAGCCTTGTAGCGAAAGAGTGTTATCCAATGCAATGCACTGTGAAAAAACAATATTATATTGATATTATTATATAATCAAGGTTTCAGATACATAAAGTTTGCAAAACAGTTTATGGACACTACATTACATCTTATATGAAGATATTATCTATGATGATCAGCCATATGAAATGACCGTTGACTTGCTTTATTTACTTATCTTACTGTATGACAACGTTGGCAGAACAATAAGGAAGTTGGCTTTGTCACCAAGTTGTGAAATGTAAGACTCGCAGCCAATCCCTTCCTTATTTAAATTTTGGCAGCATAGTCAATATATGTGAGGGATGTTTTTGATACTGACTGCTTCCTCCAATTAACAGATCTTGTTAATATGTTCATTGGTTATCCAGGAACACTGCTCTAAGACAAATACACCATTATAAGACCCTTAATACAGTTTCAGTAAATGTTTCTATATGTGCAAAGCTGTCTTGTACATAAAGCTTGGGTTCTGTTAGGAAAAGTAACTCCAGGAACTCCCAGGATATTGAAGTAAAGAAGCGAATTAAACTATACATTTATAACACTGCATACAGATCAGCCCTAGGGCTTTTCTTTCCCAGAGCTGGTTTTGTAAGCTCAGAAGAGACTCATGATTCTTTTTGGCTTCTTTACATCATACCAACTTGCCGATAAGAATGACGCTGCCAATGGCAGATTCAACTCTTGATGGAGCTGGGACAAAAGTCTTGGGGGGCAGGGATTGTTCAATACTCAGCATCAGCTTTGTGTGCAAGTGTGACAAAGTTGTGAAGAGGAAGGAGCAAGAATCACATCTTGGCACAACTGCCCTGATAAAGTATTTCAAGCACAACTGCCTGAGGTGCACTACAGACTTGAACAGCACCACTGCTTAGCCAAGCCAAAGAAGTCACATGCTGCATATTTGACAAAGCTGCCCCTTCATTGTCTATTTGCAATATGATAAAAAAAATCATGCAAACATCTGGGCCAACTGACAGTGAGGCAACAAAAGTTGATTGAGAGGCCATTGCAAGTTTTCCCACTCCCAGGCAGCAAACAATTGTAAGTGACCCCACTCTCAGCTAGCAGTCAATTTCAGCAGGTCTCCAACAGCAAGTCAGTGGCAGAATGCTGAGTTGTCTTGTCCCTCACCAGCATCAGAATGGAGTAATACAACTACCACATGCAGAAAGTGTCTCTGCATATGTGAGGCTATTGCTCTGCAGGCCATTACAAACAGTCCCTAGTCTGTCCCACAGTACTATGGCTAGTATTAGGAAGAACCACGACCACCAACACCAATACCTATATCATGTTACCTTTATTGAATGAGCTCAGTCACACTCCTCTCATTGCCATCACAACCATTCATCGTGGGCAAGGTGGACATAGAACCTGCTGTGATTCGCATATGGTACTAAGACAGCTGGAAATTAAATTAGCAGAAAACATAATTATTTCAGAGATAAGTGGCATATGTTCCATGCTGGCACAAGTGGCATACTATTGACCTGGCTTCTTCCAATTATTTTAAAGTCTTGACTTGCAGTGCAAGCCTGCCCCTAGATTTTTTAAGATTGAATGTGTTAAGCAAACCTGCTTTTAATTTTTTCAAGGTTTTCATGGTTGTACAAGCCTGCTGATATGTTATTACAAGGTTTCCATTGCGATGTAATCCTGCAAACACATTTTCTGAATTCTATTTCTCTATTATAACTAAGCTTGCAAGCAATAGTTACTATGGATTGCCTTATTATAAACCTGCATACAATTTTTCTGAAGGCTTTCCCTAAATATTTTAATTAGGCCTAAAAGCAATGTTTATCTTGGACTGTCTTATAAGCATGCGAACAATCTTTCTGAAGGCTTTCCCTAAATATTCTAAGTAGGCCTAAAAGCAATATTTATTATGGATTGTCTTATTATAAATCTACATATATTTCTTTCTGAAGGCTTTCCTTGTTATGATCCTGAAAATAATTTTTTGAGATAAAAAAAATAAAAGGTGGATATAAAAGTGGTTGATGTGAATAGTGATGGTGTTATATAGAGAATATATATGATGATAGCATTGGCCCTTTCTGTTGGCTAGCTTTGTGTCAGTGCAGCTGTTTGTTGTACATGTGTCATATGCTTTTTTGGCTTGGATTTTTCCTTCCTCTTCTGCTATATTATAATCTGATGGTATTAAGGTGCTGGTTACACTTTGAAACAGTCTACCCAAAATGCTGCTGGACAGCCATGTTATATGCTCAATAACAATATAACTGGTAGCACTGAAAACCCAACTGTGTTGCCACTGTGTACCAACAAATCCAGTGTCTGATCTTCTTCTTGGGCATTTAGTATCAAGTGGAATCCATTCCAAAATTAATTTGGCCTATCTACCATAAGGTCTTCTTGCTACATTGGCTGCCCATTTCCATTCCATGTGCTTTAGTGTTTCAATGATGTCATAGACCTTTGCTGACTAATTTTATGCATTACTCAATTTTCATCATGGTGTTTAATTTGTTGATATTTCATGTTCAAGGCAAACATACTTGTCAGCTTCTTCCAGTTCTCTTTCATCTACAGTGAATTTCCTTGGTAAGGTAAATTTATTGAAAATGACTTGTTGATAATCATTTTAGGCCATCATTTTTGGGGTTTTTTTGTTGTAGCTCTTCAATGCAGGGAGATTGTGGCCTCGATTCAATGAAGTATGGTAAAACTGCCATTAATTCAGAAAAGTTTAATGGACATTAGCCATGTCTGACTTAGGTAGCATTCAATACATAGTTGATCAGAATGGCTAAAGCGCGTAGGCCCAAAAAAGAATGTAACTCAAAAACCTGATGACAGTGTGTTTTATAAAACTCAGGAGGGCGGGAGGAGAAGATGATGCCAACTGTGACAGCAGGGCACTCTAAGTCACACTTGCCTCCCCAAGCAGTGCCACCAGTGCTAGTACTACTACTACTACTACGAAAAAGGTCCAGCAGCTGGTTAGTGTTAGGAGTGAAGGAGGGGGTAATCAATATCCTTATATTACTATTGGCTGTGAGGAGGAATACTCTGGGGCTGAACTAGATGTGGTTAGTGTTAGTAGTAGTAACAGTAATGGTGAAGCAGATGGTGGGAGTAGTGTTAGGGGAGTGGTAGGAGAAGCACCTGAGAGCATCCAGACTAACAGTCAAGGGAGCCCACACCATTCCCCTGGCCCTGGGAGTCCACTTATCCCCATGGCATTGTCCAGGTGGAACGTGATCCTGTAGAAGCCAGAACTGGTGGCTAGCAGCAATAATACCACTACCACCACCACCACCACCAGGAGCACAGATTAGCTGTCTGTGCCTGCTGCTAGTGCTGCCTTCTTCAGGTCAACAAGAAATGGCAAGTGTGACATTAGGGGACCCTCTGTCATGTTTCTTGTCACCTCCTCCAACCAGCAGAGAGCTGTCTATAACAGAGTAGCAGCCGTAGCATGGAGGGACTAGTGGTGCTGGTGATGATGATGGTGGAGAAGCTGGGGTGGAAGAGACATTGATGGCCTTTTTTGCCCAAACTGTGAAGGAATGGGAGACAGGGATGGGTATGAGCATTACCACCACCACCTCCAGCAGCAGTGAGGTTTTGGAATTTGCAAAATTTGCAACTGTTCTAATTCCTGCTGCTGCTTAGTTTCTAGGGCAGCAGGATGCTGAGGAGCAGGCTAGTGTGCCACAGACCACCGTTGACACAGTGAGAATGGGGTCAACAAGTGATGCGATACTAAGACAGGTTCCACTTGCCAACAGCAGCAGTACTCCTGGTCCTAGTTGCAGTGCTGATTCTGAGGCAGTAGCAGCAACAGCTGGGGCAGGAACAGTACTTTCATCAGCACTGGCACTATGCACAATTTGTGACAAGTCAGTGAGAAGGGGAAAAGAGGGAATGTGCTTTGGCACAATTCTGCTGATAACACATATTAAACACAGACACCATGAAATTTATGTCAAACATGTTAAAGCCAAACACCCACCTCAGAAATCAAGCACCACTGTTGCTGTACCCCCTGACTCTCCAGAAAGTCAACAACAGGTGAGGAGGCGATCAAAGAGGAGGAAGAACAGAGAAACCCAGGCAGAGGCTGGAAGTTTGATGACGAGTGAAATAACTAGCTTGCCATCACCTTCTTTCTCTAGGGTAACTACATCTTGTGCCTATCTTCCTCATTTTTTTGGAGGAGGGGCAGGTGGAGAAGATTTATTGGCCAACTTCTACTTTTCTCTACATATACCTGAAGTGGTGGGGGCTAGTTATGGTGCTGCTACTGCCTTCGTCATCATCAACAACCTTCATCATCCATCACCCATGTCAATGCTGTTGTTGATCCCATTCCCTTTGCGCTGTCTAATCATCCTGCTGCTTAAAGGGATAGTAATACTTCATTTTAACTTTATTTTATTTTGTAGGCATTAAAAAAACATGAAGAATGATATAAGTCTTATCTCTGAAACCTTTATGGTTTAAGAGATATTCACAAACAAAGTATCCCTCCCCTGTTCAACCAGATAAGAAGGGAGATGCCCAGGTAGACTGCAGAGAGGGACAATCTTCAATTAAGATAATGGAAAAAGCTGAAAAACTTTTCAAGGGGGGAAGGGCTTTCATTGTTTTCATACAAAGAAAATTGTCCCCTTCTGTTATCTGTACTGTCATACAACCTGATCCACATCTGAGAAGAGATGTCTTATACTAGGAAAAAGGGGCGGGGAGGGGAACTTTGCTTGTGAATATCTCATAAACCATAAAGGTTTGAGAGATAAGACTTATATCATTCTTCATGTTTTTTTAATGCCTACAAAATAAAATAAAGTTAAAACGAAGTGTTACTATCCCTTTAAACAATTCAGCTGCAGCAGCAAGAACAGCAGTCGCAAATTCCACATCTACATCAGGGCATTTGACATTGGCCACTGGCCAACGCAACATGGCCTGCTGGCACTAGACCTGTAGGGCATTTTTTTTCTCTATGCCTACATAGGCCTACAAAAAAATAAAAAAAAAGTCCTCCAAATCAATGTTTCCTCAGGGATTGGACCTCTAACAACAAATCTTACAAATCATCCTCTACAAAATACTCTGTCATGGTCAAGTATCAGTCTACCCCAGTGGCAGCTTACATCGGGGTCCCTGTCCCTCAAATGTTACATGCAAATGTATTATTTTATTTATTTATTATTTTATTAACTGGCCCCCCCAATACCAGTCAAAAAAAAATCATAAAACAAATTCCCCAGACTCCACCCACCAACACAGGTACCCACCTCAGACCCCTTTCATACCATGTTTATGAGGTATTTTTATTTGTATTTAGGATTTATTTTTTATTAACTGCCCATACAGTCCCAGTAAACAACCCCCCAAAAAAATTCCATGTTCAACTGATTCTTTCCCCACACTCCACCAACACAGGCACCCTAGACGAAAGAAGTGGAAAAACTGCACTTTTCTTCGCCAAGTGGGAAGTGCCATTATTCAACGATTTTGGTTTGAGGGAACATTTTTTCCCCCTTCCTACTTGAGAGCAGGAACTGTACTTCTCACATAATCAACTGCAATGGGCACAGTATAAATAAGGGAAGGATTGGGAAGTAAAACAATGTGTAAATCTGCACTCACGTGAAACACCTGGCACAACTCTATCCAAACACGATGACACTTAGGTGTAACGGTTTTCAGTACACTCAGAGGCAGGCAATTTGGTAAAACACAGTTTTATTGAAACCAGACAGAATAAAGTAACCCTCGAGGGTCCAGCAATAGTTAACAAACAGTACTGACACAGGACAGGTTACTAAATAACATTAACCCACACGGGTCCAGTATACATATATCAGAAAGCAATGCATATACTGACACAGGTCAGGAACAGTTCGTGTGGTATAGTGAGACACTGATGGTAAATACTATTAGGCCAGGAGGCTGGGAGACCCTAATAGAGAGACCCAAGAAACACTCTCTGTGGATGAGTGCCAAAATAGCGACTAGGCCCAGAAAGGGTGAGCGAGGCCCAGATGGATCATGGCCACCATTAGTACTGCAACCGGAGGAACAACGGAACGCCCAGGAATACACACAGACTGCGACCCAGGGTAACGGTACCGGACAACAGATGTAAAAACGCTAGGCTCGATGGCAATTGCCGGGTGACAGAGCCGACTGAGGCACCCCAGAGACCAACCTCAATAATGGAGTAGTGACTAGCCAGCGTATAAAGTGCCAAAGAATAGCTCTTACCCGGGTGAGTACCGGACGGCCCTGGTAACGGGCGCTTGGCTTGTAGGCGACTGACAGGAGCAGAGACTAACTGCGGCGCGCAGGAGACCAACCACAGTGGTACAATAACAAACCAAACGTATAATGAGCAATCGAGATCAGCGTCAGCCCAGGGTAAGGAGGAAGGAGGCAGCAAGGCACAAATGGGTAGCAGTCACGGAATGGTAATGCAGTACTCGAGGCAACCAACTGGGTCAGCACGCTCAAGACAGCGCACAGGAGATACTCTCTACCAGATGCTGTAGTGCACCAGACTGGAGGCACAGAACAGGAACGTCAGCCAGGCCGGGTCGGTACACGGAGCAGGAACATCAGCCAATCCAAGTCGGGACAAGGAGCAGGAACAGGATCAGAGAGAGTAGACAGGCAGTCCGGGTCATACACAGGATATCAGACGTAAACGGCAGCAAGCCTAAGCAACGGGAACACCACGAAAGGGCCCTGTATGAGTGACAGGGCACAGTACTTAAAGGCTACCACTGGGTGGAGTAATCACACGCTAGCCAATAAGAAAGCATCAGACATCATGTGTCAAAATGTCTCCAGCAATACACAGGCACCATGATATTAGGATGCCCAATGTGAAATCCCTCCACCAGAAACCAAGTACTGCTGCTATCACTATGCTCCTTTCCCACACCCCGCTAACAACACATAACAACTTGGTGACAGTTTAATAGTAATGATGAACCCTCCCTACCACCATCTTATCATATTCTGCTGGATGGAATCTCCTCAGATGCAGCTTGATGCCCTGCTTGCAATTATCCATTACCGCACTGCCATGTGTGGTCAATGCACCACACAGTGTGCAATGGGTGAACACGAACTGCCATATCTTATCATGTACAGAATGGCTATCACTTCGCGAGAAAGATAACGATGAATGAGGTGGATTGGCAGAAGATGTAGTTACCCTAGCGCAAGAAGGTGATGGCGAGCTAGTTGTTTCACTCATCATCGAACTTCCAGCTTATGACTGAGTTGCTTTAATCTTCTTCCTCTATGATCTCCACCTTACCTTTTTTTGCCTTTCTGGAGAGTCAGGGCATACAGCAACAGCAGTGCTCGATTCGATTTAACATGTTTGACATAAGTGTCATGGTGTCTATTTTAAAGTGTGTTATCAGGGTGGTTGTGCCATGGTGTGTTCCCTCCTTTTCCTTTCTCACTGACTTGTTACAAATTGTACACAGTGCCATTGTTTATGACTTCATTTTGCCTGCCCCAAGAGAAAACTAGTCCCACACCCATGACTTCAGGGGGGAAGGAAAAGGTGGAGAACAATGGCTTCTTTCTTCTTATCCTCCACATTCCACTTCACTGTCTGGGGCAGATGATGATGTTGCTGCTGTTGCTGCTACTTCTGCAGAACAAGCACTGCAACAACAAGGATCGGGTATATTGCTGCTGCTGGCAAGTGGAACCTGTCCTAGTCCTGCATTACTTGTCGACCCCATTCCCACTGTGTCCATGGTGGTCTGTGGCACACTAGCCTGCTCCTCAGTATCCTGCCGTGCCTGCATCTCAGCAGCAGCAGGAATATGAGTAGTTGTAAACTCCGCAAATTCCAAAAAGCTCAGTGCAGGTGGTGGTGGTGAAGCTCATCTTCATTCCTGTCTCTCATTCCTTCTCAATTTTGTCTAAAAATGCCATCAATGTCTCTTCCACCTCAGCTTCTCCACCATCATCATCATACTACCACCTGTCCCTACGTGCTGTTGCTGCTCTATTTCAGAAATCTCACTGGTTGAGGAGGTTGAGGTTGCAGTGTTGGTATTATTGCTGCTGGGCAACAGTTCTGCCTTTTTCAGTATCATATTCTAACTGGACAATGCCAAGAGGGGAAGGGGACTCCTAAGGTCAGGGTAATGGTGTGGGCTTCCTTGACCATTAGTCTGGATGCTCTGCACCACTGCCCTAAAGCTAGTTCCACCAGCTGCTTCACCATCACTTTTACTACCGCTAACTCTAACCACATCAATTTCGGCCCCTGAGTCTTCTTCCTCACAGGCTCTACTAATATGATGATAACCCACTCTTTTACTGCTAACGCTCTACTCAAGCTGCTGGACTTTCATAGTAGTAGTACTAGCACTGGCAGGACTACTTGGGGATGGAAAGTTTACTTAGGGGGCCCCTTCTGTCACATTTGCCATCATCTTCTCATTCCCCCTCCTGAGAATTACAAGACATGCTGGTGGAAGCAGTTTCAGCACTGGCAGTGGATTCAGCATTAGCAGCAGGCACAGCACTGGTAGCAGCAGGGTCAGCACTGGCAGCAGGTGCAGCACGTCTAACAACAGACACAGCACGTTTGGCAGCAGGCACAGGCAGGTGACCTCTTCTTCTCTCACTACTACCCTCTTCATCCTCCCTTGAGACTAATTTCCCCAAGATCCCTAGGGGTAATTTAGGGGGAATGGCCAGCATTGGGTCTGTAGTGGTCATTTCTTCCTCCTCGTACTCAGTGGACACATAAGGGTCCTTCCAACTCCTCCTTTTATTATACTTAAACATGCTCATAGTGATAGCAGTCACTATGAGCCTCTCCTTCATCAGTTTTGCTACTAACTCACAGTAGAACAGCACAACACATCTATCTTGCTCTGTAGCTGCTTCTATTGTGTTTCAATCCCTGGAAAATGGCACATTTTTATAGCGAAAAGGCAAAAAATACATTAATAAATTGGTGAAAACTTTCTAGCCATTGAAAAAATGGGGAAGAATAAGTGGAAACAGCGATTTAAATTGCTGTATTTAAAGCAGATTTTTCCAGCGATAAAGTGACAGCAATGTGGTTTTTGCAGATTTTTTCTCAGGAACATGACAGGACCTTTCGCCCACCCTTACTCATATAAGTGGGTGATGCTTTGCAATGTCAACCTGTAGCAGTCTCTGACTTCGACGTCCATGTGCAGAATATCCTGTTTCTGTGTAGTCGTCTGTCATCCCTATGTTGCTCCACAGGTCCCTGTGGCAGCTGTGGTAGCTGCGGGGGATCTGGTTGAGGCAGCTTGGGTGTCACTATCTAATTTGGTCCCCCAGGTGGATGTCCAGCCAGACCATCATTGATTTCATCAAATGGAAGCAGGTGTGCTGTGATGGTGATTCCTTGCCCTCACATGCCTACATCTCATATGTCTTCAAAGGAATAGATATGCAAACATACTGGTCGTAATCTCTCTCTCTGTCTCTTTTTCTCTGTCTGAGTGGTCTCACTGTAAACATGCCACATATGAGAATGGTGAGATGTCCCTTTAAGACAGTGGTGTGGTGTTTTCCAGATATGGTCTTGCGGTAGGAGTGACCAATGTGAAGGTATGTGTTGTCCAGGTAACTGTTTGGTGGTGTGACTGTTGTTGTTTGTCTGAATAGTTGTATTTGCTGTGTACCTGTCAGGTGAGCGTGTAACATTGTCAGGTGCACATTTGGTCTCCATTGGCTGGTGATGTTGCACAGGTTAGCTTGGGTAGTTTATGGACTGACAGGTGTCTTGTGTGTACATATGTGTTGTGTGTTAACCCCTGCTGTTCCAGGATATGGTGTGTGTGATTTTGTTGTGTTGCTTTGTCAAGCCATTGTCCCTGGGCTCTTCATGGGTTTTTGTTGCTTGTCTGGGAATTGTTTGTAGGGCATGGCCATTGTCCATGTGTTTGCTTGGCTTTGCAGGGTTAATGTTGCCATTGGTGTGCTTGTGCTATGTGCTGGATGTTGTGTGAGCTGATGATTCCCTGCTTTGTTTTGTCTGACAGTGTTTTTTGTCCATTGTTCGGTGTACAGTCAGAAAAACTGGGTGGAGATTTTCATCTATTTATTGTGAATTGGCACTACTGCACAAGACAGAATGGCTCCTGGGTATAGCTGTTCCATTGTTTTCAGTGGTCAACATTTTATTGTCTGTTGTGGTTTTAAACCTGTTGTTAGCTGTCCATAAGATGGCTAACTGCTTTTGGCTGGGTTTTTTTTTTGGCGTTGGAGATAATTAAATTGACGCCTGTGTCTCCTTGTTGGATGCCTTTTTCTGTGTTAATATGGACTTTACTTTTTATTGATCTATAATGATATAGTTACGTTTTCATATATTGATTGGTGGATATTGATGTGCTCTCTATCTATTCCTTGGCTGACGAAAGCATTGATTATTGCTTGCTTTTTCTCAATGGCCTTTTTGTATTCTATGAAGGCTATGCATAATGGAAGGTTGTATACATTATGCCGCTCTATAACTTGTTGCAATGTTCTGGATATGGTCCACTGTACTGTAACTCCATCTGAAGTCTACTTCTACTTTATGTTGTGTCACATTAAGTATTGTGTCCATTCTTCTTGATATTAGCTTTGTAAACACATTGCAGATAACTGGCAATAGGATTATTGGTCTGTATTTTATTTTTAAATATATGCTTTATTTATCAGATAATAAGCCTTACAGAATCTTGATACATCTGTGGTGATACGGCTTTAATGGATAACAACCAGTATACCAAGGTGAATAGTTCGCTGTGGGCAGCATGAGGATGTTAAAATCCAACTTGTGGAGTAACAGCCACAGAGGAAGGAGGGTGAAATAGAGGGTTAAAGAGGAATAGATAGAGTTGAAAGGATGAAGCAAAGGTAAGTTAAAATGAGGGTCGTGTCAGCAACAGCACAGTGCCAAGCATTGGAAGGGGGAGGCACAGTCAAAGTCCAACAGGCTGGCACCCATCACGGCAGATCGGGGTCAGAGGGGCAGGCATTTTGAGGAATATTGTGAATATAATGAATGTATTTAGTAAATACTGGTCGGTAGTTTTTAGATCTGCCATATCACCTTTCTGTGCAGTAGGATGACATTGACTCCTGCATTTTTCCATGTTTCAACATTCCAATAGTAACTTTATCAGGTCCAGCTGTTTTGCTATTTTTCACTGATTTTACTGCAGCATCTGCTTCTTCTAACAAAACTTCATGCACAGCTTCAGTCTCTGGCACTGCATCCAGTGGTTGTCCTTCACCCTTATAAAGATTTTTTTTTTGTTTGTTTTATTGAGGAAAAAAAGAAATTTAATACAAAGGTAGGTAAATGAACCAAATTGACATAAGATGTCACAATATAGCTTAAACAGTAATATTGATAGTCAAAGCAGCAGATGGTTACAGTGCAAATTATATGTTAGTTGTTGAGACATAGTAACATTAATAAGGTGAACGTAGAGACCATTACGATATCAGTAATATTTAGGCTTGCAATAGCAATCTGCATAGGACTCAAAAATATATCGTAGTTAGCTTAATAAAAGCAGAAATGATTGACTAATAAACATGAGAGGAACTTGGATAATAGTATAATTTGAAGACTGGATAAGTCAACACGAGAAGTCAACTATAAGGGATAGGGGAGGACATAGAGTTGGGAATGGGTATGGATAGAAGGGAGAGCAGGGGGTCGGAAACACCAAGCACAGCTCCTAAGACGTCCAAGAAGAAGAAACGCCGTATATGGATTAGAGTGATAATAGCCAACCATTAACAACGATGGAAGATCACTGAATGCCAAGGGTTCCCCACCCACCATATCCCAACTACTGGTACCATGCCCTAACAAGACCATTGAAGCAAAGGACAAGAAAAACCAAGCCTGGGCCCCGCTAAGATGTGATTTGTGTGGAAGACAACCATCTGCCCCATGGGTGGTCAAACTGACCAATAGTACCTTATAAAGATTTTAATAAAATTCTTCCACTAGTTTCAGTATTTATTTTTAGATTTTGCTGTTCCTTCCACCTTCAAGCTTTAATGCAAACAATTGGCTTCTATGTGTGGCCATCTTGCTTTCTTTAGCCCTTTGTTTTCTTCTTGTATTCTTTTGATGAGCTCAACATTGAATTGTGTGTTTCTTCTTTTATGTTCTTCCTTATGGTCTTACACATTTTTACATGTTCTACTATGTTTCTAATATTACCATTGTGCTTAATTTCCAGTTGCTTTTTCACCATTGCAACTGTTTCTTTTTACATTTTGGTTGGTTTTTCTTGTTTTTCAGTAAGTACAATGACATGGACAGAGTCTACAACAGAGATTCTCAACCCATGCCCTCAGTGGCCACTAACAGGCCAGGACTTAGGAATTTCCCTGCTGGAACACAAGTGTGTTGATCAGAGGCTCAGTCATATTTATTAACTCACCTGTGCTCTTAAAAGGATAGTAATACTTTGTGTTATCTTTATTTTATTTTGTAGGCATTAAAAAAACATGAAGAACTATATAAGTCTTATCTCTCAAACCTTTATGGTTTAAGAGATATTCACAAGCAAAGTTTCCCCCTCCCTCCCCTTTTACCTAATGTAAGACATCTCTTCTCAGATGTGGAATGCAGTCCATAGACCAGACAGATAACAGCAGGGGACACTCTTCTTCCTATTAGAAAAATGAAAGCCCTGCCCCCCTTGACAAGTTTTTCAGCTTTATCCCTTATCTTAATTGAAGATTGTCCCTCTCTGCAGTCTACCCTGGCACCTCCCTTCTGCTCTGTCTGAGCAGTGTTACATTAGTAAAAGCGGTGGGAGGGGGATACTTTGTCATTGAATTACTCCTAAACTACAACTCTGACAGAATTGAAATAACACTCTCCATGGCCCAAATACTATGAAGATTAATTAGAACTGCTTTTATTATGAAACATTACTATCACTTTAAAAGGAAATTCTCAAATCCCGGCCTGTTAATAGCCACTGAGAGCACAGGTTGAGAACCACTGATCTACAATACTCCCAATAACTTATTCATTGTGGGTTTGAATGTCTGTGTCTGTAAGGTCTTGCAGTACATTGAAGTGATTAGACAATGTTAACTCAACATTATTATGATGTTTCAATAGCTGGCTAGTGAAGAACTTCACATTTGTTGACTTGATCATTTCCTTTCTTCCTCTCTTGAAGTCAATTTTTATTTTTATTCTCACTAGACTATGGTCCCTTCCAACATTAAAACTAAATAAGACTGAGCAGTCAGTGAATATTGTTTTATTATTTCAAAGTATGAAGTCATTTTCACTTGTATTACAATTAGAGATTTTCCATGTCCTTTCTCTCTAGGCCTTTTTGCTGTAGAATGAATTCATGATGTACAAAATTTTGTTCTTATGCAAATTTGATCAGTGGGTTTTTTTTTTTTTCCAATTACTTGTGGCTAATTGATTTTTCACCATTTTGGATCTTAACAATTCTCACATTGAAATCTACCATTATAAATTTGTAGTAACTGTCCTGTTTGTAGAGGAATAATAATTAATCATAAAATTCTTCAACTTCATCAGTACTGTGGCTACATGTAGGTGAATAAAGTTGAATGATGTGAAGACCATAGTGACTGTATAGATTGATAGCACAGAAAGCAATTCTTTCAGAAATACTTTCTACTTTTATGACTGAGTCTGTTAGTCTTTTTTTAACCAAGAAACTGATTACACCACATTGTCCATCATTAGTTCCTTTATAGTATAGCCAGTGTTGATCTTCTAATTTGACTAAATTTTCATCTTTTCTACGAGTCTCACATAAGCCGATAATGTCACAATTGATGTTATTCAGTTCTTGTACTAGTTCCTCTAAGCTTGAAATTGTAATCATATATTGAATATTAAGCGTTCCAATGTCTAAGAACCAAAAGCAGACTGATATAACCCGGTAATTCTTAGTACCCTCTGTTGTTGAACTGATCTTTCCAGTGCTGTAGAATGTAGCTTGCAAGGGTCTGAGAATGGACCATGCTCAGAGAATGGACCATAATCTGCCATGCTGGTTCAGTGTGGGATTGCAGATTTTGGACTATTTAGCCTTGTGTCTAGCTTTGATCTGTCCTTCTTGGGTGGCCCTGCCAGGAGTATATGTTCCCAATGGCATAGTTCTCAGCTTCACTGACACACACAAACACTCTTGCCAAGATGAGTCATCAACCCATGGGAATGATATATGTGTGTGTGTGTGTGTGTGTGTGTATGTGTGTAATAGCAGCGGGTGATACACTTTCAGTAGTAGCAGAAACACTCCTAGCTTGCAGTGGAGATGCTCTTGACTTGTGTTGTGTCTTCCTCAGTACTGTAGATGATAAGTATGGCTGCTTGGGGTTTGGACCTCCAAGTTCCAAGAGATTATGCTGATGATGATGACTGAGATTGTATTTTTTTCATCTTGTTTAGTTGGCTAGACTTCACATATGATCTCTCAAACAGTTTATAAACAGTCTTACTGGTCCTTTCCAATGGTCTAAGTCTAAGCCTTTTTCTTTCAACTAATTGTTAAGCAAATTCATCATCTCTCTCATTGTCTACTGGATCTGCATCTGAACAAGATGGGGTGTACAATGGAGGGACAATTCTAAATCACCATCATGAGCCACATCATTAATAATTAGGTCATCAGCATCATCTTTTTTCTCTCCACCACCATTGCTACCAGATTTACTATCCCCACCACCTCATTCATATTCTTCTAGCTTTTTATCAAACACTTTATTGTTTTTTTTCTCCTGAACAGGATTTACAAAAGACTGAACATTACTTTGCAGTGCCAGAAAGGTGTTGCTATTACTTTCTGTTGCAGCACTGCTAAGTCCTCCTCCTCTGCTGTGACAGTGCTAGAATGACATTGATCATCATCACCATCTTTAAGCTTTGTAGTACTATTAGTACTACTAATGGTAATCAAAATGTTAACACCATTTTATTAACTGATTCCTCCTCACTGGGAAGAGGTTCATAGTCATTATTTGGTGCAATAATGCCTCAACCATGGCCACACTTTACTACCACTAATTACATATCCATGCTCTTCTAGAAATCCTCTGTTCCATTTACCCTTGTTCTTGACAAGTTTGTTGGACATAGTAATAGTGCTGTTGATTGTTCTTAACATAAAACCCACAGCTAGTAGAGACTTGTGAAATAATGTAGTGTATCTCTATTATATGATCTATGTCAGTATTACAGTCAGTCACTGTTACAGTCAGCCATCGTAGATCATGTCCAACAAATCCTGCTTGCCTCTGTCTCTCAGTTTATTAATTTTTTACAAATATTTTGAATCTGTTTAATTATTATTTTGGCTTTAAAATTATTATCATTACTTGGGTTTTAAAAATCACAGTTAAGTATCTGAAAAGCAGAGCCCTTGAATGTGCCACAAAGTTGTATGGATACTTGAAGAAGGTGCTCAACTGGCCAGTAAATCAGCAAACCCTTCAAAGACACATTTATACATACACTGTGTGCACAATTATTAGGCAAGTGAGTATTTTGACCAGATCATAATTTTTATGCATATTTTCCAACTCCAAGCTGTATAAACTTGAATGTTTATTGGATTTAAGCATATCATGTGATCTGCATTTGTGTAATGAGAGAGTGTGTGGCCTAAGGAGATGTACACCCTATGTCAAGGTGTACATAATTAAAAGTATTTCAGAGGGATGCAGCACTCTTGAAATTGCTAAGATATTGGGGCGTGATCACAGAACCATCAAACGTTTTGTTGCAAATCGTCAACAGGGTCACAAGAAACGTGTTGAGAAAAAAAAAGAAGCAAATTAACTGCCAGAGATTTGCGAAGAATCAAACATGAATCTAACAGGAACCAAATATACTCCAGTGCTGTCATATTCCAGAACTGCAATCTGCCTGGAGTGTCCAGAAGTACTAGGTGTTCAGTGCTCAGAGACATGGCCATGGTAAGGAAGGCTGAAACCTGACCACCACTGAACAAGACACATAAGTTGAAACGTCAAGACTGGGCCAAGAAATATTTGAAGACAGATTTTTCAAGGGTTTTGTGGACTGATGAGATGAGAGCGACTCTTGATGGTCCAGATGAATGGCCCGTGGCTGGATCAGTAACAGGCACTGAGCTCGACTCCGACTCAGATGCCAGCAAGGTCTAGGAGGGGTACTGGTATGGGCTGGTATTATCAAAGATGAGCTAGTTGGACCTTTTCGGGTTGAAGATGGACTCAAACCCAACTCCCAAACCTACTGCCAGTTTTTAGATGACACTTCCTTCAAGCAGTGGCACAGGAAAAAGTCTGCATCTTTCAAGAAAACCATGATTTGTATGCAGGACAATGCTCCATCGCATGCATTGAAGTATTCCACTGCATGGCTAGCCAGTAAAGGCATTAAATATGATAAAATAATGACATGGCCCCCTTCCACACCTGACCTAAAGTCTATTGAGAACTTGTGGGCCCTTCTTAAATGGCAGATTTACACTGAATGAAAACAGTACACCTCTCTGAACAGTGTCTGGGAGGCTGTGGTTGCTGCTACACAAAAAGCTGATCTTCAACAGATCAAGAAACTGACAGACTCCATGAATCGAAGGCTTATGACTGTTATTGGAAAGAAGGATGGCTATATTGGTCACTGATTTTTTTTTTTGGAAATGTCACAAATGTTTATTTGTAAATTTTGAGTTGTTTGTTTTGTATTCTCAGTTTAATAGATGAAAATAAACACGTAAGATGGGAAAATTATCATTTTTCATTTGGTTGCAATAATTCTGCACACTAATAGTTGCCCAATAATTGTGCACACATAGATATTCTCCTAAGAAAGTCAAAACCTAACTTTTACTTTCTTAAAGTGGAACTACCACCTCCACTAAAGTCGCCCTACAATATTTATGCAGGTGGTGACTAGCTTTGTAATCATTATTTTACTTCTCAAAAGTGCCCACAAATAAAGTTATCCTTAAGTTTCCGAGACTGATGGCCAGGTTACTGCAGCCTGTGTGCCTGTGCCATCAGTCTCTTCCGGAGCCGTCCAGGCCAGTGCAATGCCTGTGAAAGGTGAAGAGGACTGACATTGCAGGCATGCATTCAAGATGTCTGTGGTGCTGTCTGGCTTCCGGTCTCGGAAGCTTAATGATAACTTTATTTGTGGGCACTTTTGAGAGGTAAAATAATGATTACAAAGCTAGTCGCCACCTGCATAAGTATTGCAGGGCGACTTTAGTGGCGGTTGTAGTTCCGCTTTAAATATTCAGGTTTAAGGTTTCTTAACATTTTGGATTGACAGAGAGCACTGTAATTGTTCAATAATAAAATTAATCCTCAAAAATACAGCTTGCCTAATAATTGTGCACACAATGTAGACATGAGTCTACAGCAGAACATTTAGGGATGATCCATAAATAAACAAGTACAAAAAAAGACTTTGATGGATACCCATTGAAAGAGAACATTGAGATGGCTCAGTTGGTTAACGAACAAGCTGTAGAATCTGTCCAAACCACAAGGTCGTGGGCTCTAGTCCTGGCAAGGTCAGCTCAGCCTTTCACCTTTCTGTGGTAGATAAATTGAGTCCAGGACATACTTGGAAACAAGAGACAGTCTCAATGCATACTGCCTTGTAAAATACTTTCACAAAATAAGTGTTTTGTTCTAAGGCATGGTGGCCTCTCAGTGGTGCTAAAGCCATATTTTCACTCCCTTGTGCAATTGCAGAGAAGAAATTTCCATAAACACATCACACTGGTCTCACACATAGGCAATACAGATCAGAAATGTCAGGCAAATGGTGGAATGTATTTCTGTTAAAAACTTTTTAGCTAAGATGTTTGGTCAAAAAATATCCTGTACCAACTCATTGATACACACATTTTTGTTCTGTTGAAAAGAGATACTGTTTTGAATATTTAAGACCTTTCTTGCTTATAGCAGTCTAATAATAATCATGGATGATCTCATGGTCTCCCCACCTTTCAACATCAATCCAAAGGGAGGGACTTCCAATTGTGTATTGGGTTCAGAGACCCCACATTAATTGAAATTCCTTAGGCCAAAAACTTTCATTCCCCTCTTTACTTCTCACCTGATCCCAGGTGAGTAGGAAATTGTAAAACCCCATAATCATTTTTGTTTGTGGAAAACTATGGAGTAGGCCGAGGTGTTAGGTAATAAGACCATCTGTATCCTATTCCTAAATATGTTGGTTTATTGGAGAACCTGTTATCTAGCACGTAAAGCCTTTTGTAAATGTCTTTGTTTGAATATGAGTACATTTTAGAACTTTTTTTTTTATGTACTTTGGTTTCCAAAACTGTTGCCATGAAATAATGTTCAAAGACTGAAAATAAACCATATCAGCTGTGAGTTAATTGAAAATTGGTTGCATCACATATGTATTTTGCTCTGTCTTACTTGGACTTGTGATACCAGCTGATACTGTAAACAACTGGTTTCCCTGTCATGGGTACGAAAGGGTGTATTAGTTAAGTGTATTTAACCCATTATATGCGAGGGGATGTGCACACATTGCTTTGAAACACATTGTTCTTCCTCCAGCAAACAGAGGATTACTTGTAAATTAAGTAATTAGGTGATTTCAACTCTTAAGACAGGTAAATTAAACAAAAAACAGGTTTGTTCACTGTTCAGCCAGTTATGTTATTGAAGGTATTGAATTTAAGGATATACGGGTCACTTCCAATAAGGAATACAATTCTGGTCTCTGCTTTGTTTTACAAAATGCAATGAAATGTCTTTTGTATGAAAGAAAACACATACATTTCTGAAGTTTTTAAAAAAAGTAAATAGGGATAATCTTTCTCACAATGAAAAACTTTAGATGCTTACTGTCACCAACAAATACTGGAACTAAATAACTTGGCTCTTATACTGATGACATAACCATTTCTCTTGTATTCTATATCTAAATGGCTTCATGCAAGCCAACTTGGAATTCATACACGTATCTGACAAAAGCAATTTTTTAGGGTTATTATACAATCCGGAACTTGCCAACAATACTTCCTAGTGATTCATGAGAAAATACATTGCATGTTGTAGATCTTAGCTTGGGCCAATAAAATAGTTGAGGGAAAGCAGGGATAAGTACTATCCCACTAATTGTTCACTCACCTTAAAGTGAAACTGTCATTTAAGATCTAATATCCTGTCTTACTCTATGTCTTAATGCTTAAAGTAACAAAGGGATATGCAATGCAATTCTTTACAAAACATCACACACCCTTTTAGTTTTTACTGTAAAAGGTTAAGATCCACAGTCCTGTACTGGCACATGACCATAAACTCAGTCTTAATCCTATGATTGTCAGAGATTTGTTACACATTGCAGAGCAAAGGGTTAAAGGGCATTTATCATATTTTACTGTCTTCTACTGGAGCAGAATTAATAAAAAAGCATGGAGCTGCACTATTCCTCCCCAAATGACTTCCATAAGGCATTCTGTGGGTCAGAAAAGAATCCCCCTCAGCTGGAATGTAACCAAGAAAACCATGGCTGTCAGTTTAAAAACTCATGGGTTGTATGATCAATCCCTTAGACCTGCAGTGTAAGCTATGAGCTTTCAAGCATGATACAGAGGATCTATGGGGACCCTTATTGCACAGGACTGGAAAGTTCATAAGATAGCATTAGGGCTTTCTTTCCAGACTCCTGCTTTACCCCATATTGGTCTATTATGTTGGCTGCCAAGAGCCAGCCTGCTCCTGAGATAGTTGTGCTTTAACACATTATTATCATGTACACAAATCTTTAAACAGACAAGTGTGATGTCAGCAGTATTAAATATATAGTTATATATTGATGTAAAATTTTCTGATTCATACACTTACTTTTAGTTTACATACATTTCTTGCATTGTTTTTATGGTTTATGCATTCTTCCATTTTAAATTGATCTTTTGTTTTTGTTTCCTGTGCTAGAGTTTTCCACAAAATACATTCTAAAATCTTTGAAACCTTCATCTGACCACACTGCTATAAACAATAGAACATCTCCACTGTGATCTGCTTACTGCAGTGAGAGACAATGTGGAAATGTAAGACTCCACCACAACACTAATTTACTGCACTTAAACACTGGCATAGAGAGTACTTGCAGTTCGGTACATGTACAAATGTATGAATGTTTTAGTGCATACAGACACATGCACTATAAGACTTTAATGTGAAAACGCCCCATATTAATTCCTATAACATGCACAGGAAAAAGGAAGAATTTTACTGTGATTTCCTCTGTGCCTTAGTAACATAGTAATATAGGTGAGGCTGAAGAAAGGCATGCACCCATGAAGTTCAGCCCATGCCATCTCAACTCTTGACCCAGAGGAGGATTAAAAAATAAAAGTTGAAGCCGTTTCCAATGAAGACCCAAATTATGTAAAATTCCTTCCTGACTTAAAATGGTATTTGGATATTTCCCTTTATCAACATACTATCTGCTTTGAAGCAAGCTACCAGAATTCTCAGTATTGTTCTATGCTACATGGTTATCCATTACTTTTTTTTAAAGCAATTACAGTATCTGCAAGTATAGAATCCCGAGGCAAAAAATTCCATAACTTCACTGCCCTTACCTTAAAAAAATCCCTGCCTTTGTTTTAGTTGAACAAGCTTTTCCTCTAGTCTTAATGGATGACCTATTGTTCTTTGCTCTACTCTCTGAGTAAACAATTACCATACATTCCCCCACTGACCTCTCTTTGGCTCAAGCAGTGTAAAGAAAATTTTTTAAAGGGATAGTAATACTTCATTATTACTATCCCCCATGTTGTAGCCCTTAAAATTCTGCATTCAGTGATACCAGCTGCATATCCTCTTTCAAAGTTCCCTCTCCCCTGATGTCAGCATTCTATCTGACAGCAGGGGAATCCGGTCCTGGGACTGGCGGCGTCTCTGCAGCAGTGCTGAGATCTCGTTATAGAAACAGAAATCCTTCACTAAAATGGTGTTCTACGTGTGCTTGCAAACCAAGCACACGTAGAAGACCATTTTAGTGAAGGATTTCTGTTTCTATAATGCAATCTCAGGACTCCTGCAGAGCCATCACTTGCTCACTGACCGGATTCCCCTGCTCTCAGCTAGACCGCTGACGCCAGGGGAAAAAGTTAAAAACAGGGAACTTTGAAAGCGGATATCTCTCAAAACATAAACGGGTATAGTAATAATAAAGTATTACTATCCCTTTAAGGTCCCTATGTTCAACTGAAAAGTGGAGTAGTTCTGGGTCAAAACATTTGCACTACGGGGATAACTAAAAATTCCCAACATTTCCATGATTTTAAAGGGGATTTTGATCCCTTGGATGCTAGAGAGGTCTCCAACGCATTGCTTTGAATGCCAGACCTCTCTACCATTCAAGTGATTAAGACCCCCATTTAAATCAATGGGAATTTTTAGTTCTTCCCTTAGTACAAATGGTTTGCCCCAATACTCCTCCACTTCTCTTTTGAACATACTACCTTTTGTCTATAAAATATAGTAAATAAGCACTAGGCAGATGAAACACATTTGGTTGATGAGATAAGCTGTAGAATCTGAACCATACTGAACAACACTGGTGGCAGCATTAGTGGATATATGGTGCAGTGTATGACCTCTGTAATTTTGCATTAGACTATCAGAATGTGAGCCAATCTGAAGGGGAGAGGCTGGATCCGCTCACATACTGATTGTGTAATGCAAAATTAGAGATCATACACCGTATATCCACTAGTGCTGCCACTGGTGTTACACATTATGGTAAACCCTTGAATGCCTAATGAAGCTGAAACGGAAGCTGAAACTGAAGGTGACTGAACCTGAACTGAAGGTGACTAAACACGCCCATTGACAAGGTGACATGACAATCTCATGCTGTAGTGCACTGCGAGATTGTCACGCTATTTTTAACCAGGAGACATGGTGAAACAGTTAAATGGTTGAACGCTCTACTGCGTGCGATCATTCAAAAAGATACCATCTCAGTGTATCCTTCCTGGAAAAATACTTTTATTAAAAAAAAAAAAATAAGAATTGGTTCCAATTCCTATTTTAGCATGAAGTAGCATTAATACACCTACTCAATGACCCTACATATGGAGGCTCTACCATAAAGCCTTACAAGATTACTGTTTTTATATCAAGTGGAAGAACATAAGAAACATGAGTAAGATGCTCCAAGTAACAACTATAAGAAATAAAAAAATACTTTTTTTTGCAATCTTCACCAGCTTATGATATTTTTTTTTCAGATTTTGCATCTTGCCAAACTTATTATAAAATAAATGAATAGTGTTGTTTTAATAATATTACAAACTTTTTGTTTTGCAACATTCTTCCTCGCACACATGAGCTTTAACGTACTGGTGTTCAGCTTATTATGAAATAGCCATGCCATAACTTGTTTTAGTAAATCATTCTGTTCTAAACTATTTCCCCGTTTTGACTGTGATATCCAAGGGACAGATATGTATGACAAATAATAAGCAAAATATTGAATCAGTTCATAAGTGCTTACTATTTATGGCAAGGTGGGTAATTAAGAAGTTCACAAATATGAATTTTACACGGGATTTAAAGCTGGGGTGGTGGACAGTTATTTTTGTATGACAACCACTTCTGTTTACAAGTTGCTTGGAGGGCCATAGTAGTATGGAAATTCCAAGAAAATACAGAACATTCAATGCTTGTCTGAATGTGTGTATATGTATGTATACTGTAATCTTTGTCACCTGGTTCTTGGAAATTAACCCTTCAGATACCATAGCCCAGCTCATCCAGGGGAAATGCAGTGGTGCATCCTTGAATAGGTGAACTGTTCAGTACTCCTACAATGTGTGGAGAGGGTCAGTGGAACAGATGAATCTGCTGGTGCAGCTCACTTTATGCACTGGGACATCTTCCTATTTCCATGTTTGCACTTTGGGGTTATATACCAGCACTAATGATTGCTTCAGTGCACACCGGTACACACACACACACACACACACTCTTCCAGCATTAAGACAGCCTCTCCTGTAGCATTTGCAGGAAAATTGAATAAGGTTACATGAGTTTACTGTGCACCATAGTGCAGCAATAGCATTAAATAAGGCAAAGGAAAAGAAAGCTCCAAAGAGCACACACACACACACTTCCCCACTGCCCTCCCCTTGGCACAAGTGGCAAACAGAATCATTTTTGGTATAAATAGATTAGCCAAGTGGCATTAAGCAGGAGGGGTGGGCGAAAGATCCAGTTGTGTTCCAGGGGAAAAATCTGCAAAAACCACACAGTTTGCTATGTGTTGTGTGCAAATCCAGTCATTACATTGATTTTAATGCAATGAGCTAAGTGAAAAAAGCTGAAAAAAGTCACTTTTCCCTAGGTGGGAAGTGCCAGTTTTCGGTGTTGAGGAAAAACTTTTGCCCATGCCTATTAAGCAGGCAGAGCACAAAAAAATTGGTTTCAGCTCTTATTTTGAACAGAACCATACTAGTAAATTCCCGCAGTATACTCTGAACTCATTCAGGTGCCAGAGGTTTTAGAGAAAACTTTATTAATGTTTATTGAAATCATATAGTGTCAACAGTAAATTCAAGGAGTGTTTCTGTCATTTAGTGCCTAGATCCTCATAAGAACTTAGTAAGTGTGGGATGACAGTAAATAGTTATTGATTTACTGACATGACTCCAAAAACAAACTCAGTGACATCTTTCTGCAGCAGAAGCAGAAAACATTGGTACACTCTCTAACATATCAACAGCAGGTCTATTATGTACCCCAGAGCCCCGGGAACATTTAAGAGTACTTCTGCTTCTGCTAATTGTGACATCTTTAACCTGTTGATGGTGTGTCTCATAGTCAGACCTGTGGTTGTGCTTCAGAGGGGAACTCATTGAGAAGGTCCCTAGGTTAGAGCCTGCTTCCCCCTGCTCACATATTTCTTACACAGACAACAGATAGCAACATGCTTAGCTTTTGGATCCTGAGTGAAATATCTCCATACTGTGGACTTCATAGACTGTGAGGTTCCTTAGAGGCTGCTACTCAGGTTAGGTGTTGCTGAATTTGTGCTACTACTAGGTGTCACAGGTGTTGCACTTCCAAGAGCAGCAGAGGCACTCAAAGCATAAGGTGGTAGATGCTGATAACCTGTGTTGTTGCTGGTCACGCAACACTATTAGTGTGTGGAAGAGTGGGACTTGGAAGCAGTGATGATGCTGATGATGACTGTGTACTTTTCCCAGATTTCCTTGTCCAGGGTCACACTTTCAAATTGTTTTCTCAGCGTATATATAGAAAGGCACAGTGCTCCTTTTCAGTGATAGAAGGTTGAGCCCTTGCCTTTACAATACTTTCTAGCCATATCATAATTTCTCTCACTCTCAGCATCTGTATCTGAACAAAATAAGAATGCTGGAGGGATATATTGTAGATCAATATCATCATCAGTCATTAGGTTATCCTCATCAATACTGATCTGAGCTGATCCCCATTACTTTTATATTCCACTAAGCTTTTGGAACTCCCGAACATTTTTTTACTCCCCCTTTTGATGGATTTTCACAATGTTCGCTATTACTTTCAGAATAGGTGTTTTTGTGCATGTTTATCTCACTGCCAGATGCTGTAGCTGGTTGAGCTGCTAGTGTCATATTATCATTGATTTTATTGACAGCCCATTATAGGGTATATTTACTCTTAAAATGTGATTTATTTATTTCATTTTTTGTGTTTTATGTTTTTTAATAAATATTTGTAGGGTAGTCATCTAGCCTTATTTTATTGAGGATCCTGGTGTTACTTTGAACCCCCTATTCACGGCCCAAAATACCCATTGAAACAAACAAATTAGGCTGTGTCAACTTTAGTGCTGAGTTTGGAATTACCTAGCGCTTGTTGATGCTTCCACATTCGTTTACCACGGAAGGAAGATCTGAGTCCTTATAAGAGCACCAGACTGGGGTACGAGCCAGTGCAGGTGAAATTTACTGGAGCCTCAGAAGAATTTGAGTACATTTCCTGATACTTATCCTTATTTGGTTTTGGTGATGAACTGAGATTCTTAAAAAATACACTTACAGGCAATCTTCTGTGCCGTTTGTCAATTTGTGTGGTTGAGCTGCTACACCTTCTATAACTATGCCATCAACTCTGGAATGAAACTTGCTGTCGTCTACCGTGTTTTTAGATGGTTTATTAATAGTACTTTTTCTTGTAGGTGGAACTTTTGGTGGGACTTTGACAAACTGCATCTCCCTCAGGAGGAGAGGGATCATAATAATTTATTGCAAACACTGCAGCAACCATGACTGCAGCCAGTTTTGTACTACCACTGCTTCTAATCCTTTCACCCTACCCCTTGTGCATTTATTGGACACACAGTGTGTGTGTTTTTACTGTGAAGTATACAATAGAATTGCTTGTGTGTGATGTCTTGCGTTGGTCCTCTACAAAATACTCTATCTTGCAAAGTATCAGTGCCCCTGTCACATCTTATGGAAGGTTCCTGTCTCTGTCATGTGCCAATTTTTTATTTTATTTTTTACATTTTATTTATTTATTTTTATTAATGAACTGCCCCCCCCACCATAGTGAACAAAAAAAAACCCAAAAAAAAACCTGTTCAATTGATTCTTTCCCCAGACTCCCCTAGGACAGATATAACAACCAGATCAGGAAAAAAACTAGGGTGATGATTGTCTGCACCTTCCCAGTCAGTCAATCAGAAGTTTGGCTATTTGGGGTAATTCTCCTTTGCTCCCTTCTCACACCCCCTAGTAGATTTGTGGACAAAAAAAATGATCATTAAAATTTGACTTCGGACTAATTTTTTTTTTCTTTCATCAACTCCGCATTTCGAATTCGACCTGTTTGATTCGGATGAAATTCAACGACAGTCCGAATTACTTGTCAAATTTAAAGTACAATAAAAAATTAAAATCAAATAAATGGAACCATTTCCAAGGTCTAAATGAAGATGGTGGAACAGGGTAAAGGTGGGCATTTAGCCTTATGGTACTATGGATGAAGTAGATGAAGTATGGATGTAGCTAAATTTGATGGAAGAAGGAAGATTGAGGATCACTGGATCAGGCACAAATCAGTAGAGATATCGCAGACTTTTTCACAAGAGACTACAAAACTGAGGATATCTGGTGTGAGGCAAACTCAGGATGACAGCAACACTGTAGATGTAGCCATCAGCAAACTGCAGAACACTGGAGCAGGCATGACCCAATAGAGATATTGCAGACTATTTTACAAGAGACTACAAAACTGAGGATGACTGGTGCGAGACGGACTCAGGATGACAGCAACACTGGAGATGTAGCCAGCAGCAAACTGCAGAACACCGGAGAATCCAGGACTCAGTAGAGATACAGCACTGATGATTGGTGCAAGGCGGACTCAGGATGACAGCAACACTGGAGGTGTAGCCAGCAGAAAACCTGAGAACACTGGATCAGGCAGGACTCAGTCAGTAGATGGATACAGCAACTGAGGAAGATGGGTGCGAGGCAGACTCAGAATGACAGCGACACTGTAGATGTAGCCAGCAGCAAACTTCAGAACACTGGAGCAGGCATGACTCAGTAGAGATACCGCAGACTTTTTTTACAAGAGACTACAAAACTGAGGATGACTGGTGTGAGGCAGACTGTTTGTTTTGACCGAAGCATAATCTGTCCATTGCCTCAGCATAAAAAAACAGCAGCTGCTCCACCGGAACAAGATGAAGTGCTGCTGGCACTGCTTCTGATAGGTCCCGGAAGACCACCACACTCCTCCAGCTGCGGAATCTTCTCCCACCTCCTGTGACTGCATCTTGTTTTTTCTTTGCCTCTCACGCATCCTTACTATCAATTGTTCCCTCCAGGCAGTGAGTGAATTGGTACTAAGTGCCATCTTGCCTTTGATTCAAGGATCGCAAATTGTGGCAAGCATTAACTCAGGACAATCATCCATGCGCTCTTCCCTGCGGCAAGTCAGTGCCTTCTTCAGCCTGGTTTGAAGGGCAGCAACATTGGAAAGTATATTACCCTCAACACCAGGCAAGCATTCCCTACAGGCAAGGAAATCGTCCAGTTTTAAGGAGAGGTCTGTGAAGAGGCGGATGACTTCTGCCAGGCTAGCGTTCTCTTTGCTTAAAATTTCCGTCAAAGCATGGAAAGGCATGAAGACTGTCACTACACTACACTACACTACATCAGGGCCCAGTCAGCCCTGCCCAGTGTTCTGTTACTATGAATGAAATAGTGACATGACATTGCATGAATTGTCTTTTTCTGCTCCAGGATACACTCTAGCATATCTAAGGTGGAGTTCCACCTGGTCCCAACATCTTGTTTTAGGTGGTGCTCTGGGAGGTCTGCCTTTTTCTATTCCTCCCTGAGGAGCTGGCTATCTTTGACGTTCTGATGGAAGTGACTGGCAATTTGTCGGCATGACTCCAGAAGTGCTGGTAACCTTCCATTGTTACTGCCATCCTTGAGAGCAGCCTTCATTACCAGATTCAGGACATGTGCTGAGCAGCGCACACCCACAAATCTGCCATCCCAGAGAGTGTTTATCATGCTAGCTGCACCGTCAGTAACCACAAACCCCATTTGTGCCTGTGTGCCTGTCTGCTCCCCTAGCTACTGTGCCATCATGTTCTGCAGTGTTTTGCGAATGTTATCTGAGGTGTGCTGCTGATCCATTACCTCCACATGGAGGAGGAAAGAGCGGTGACCTTGCTTAGCTACTGCACCTGAACTTGTTGTCGGTAATGATTTGTCTTGCAAAACATTGGTCTGCCACCAATGCACTGTCAATGACAGGAAGCCATGCTGGCCACTCGGAGCACTCCATAAGTCAGTGGTAAAGTGCACTGACTGGCCACCAGCCTTTCCTAGCAGGTCCTTCAAAAGCCCAACTCATGGCCGGTACAGTGATGGCACTACTAAATGTGGTGTGGGATGGAATTTTATATTGGGGTGCAACAGCCTCCATAAGTTGCTGGAAGGGCTCCTCGTCCACCAAATTAAAAGTAGCACCCCCAATGGCTTTGAGCTGTGCAATGAGGTGTGTGATTTTTTGGAACTGCTGTCTGCACATCCTCTTTGAATGAAACTCCCCAAAATCTTCCAGTGTGGCCTGTATTGATTTTGGGATGGGCTGTGACTGTCTGCTGCTCTTACTAGGACCAGATGTGGCATGATCCCCCTGCCCTTTCTGCTGCTGCCTACTGGTGGTGAGTGGGACACTGGTATATGCAGTACTAGTAGTGCCACATTCTGCACTTATTAACTCTGACTTGTGGTAGATGTTCAGGTGTTGGTTGATCCTGGAGGGTGTTCGATGACCCAGTACCCTCCCACGACTGACTTTCCTGCCATACAATTTGCATTTCGCTAGCCGCCATCACAAAGTGCCACAAAATGGTCCCACGCTTTGGAGCGACGGATGACTCTGGAAGGTGGTGTAGAAGAAGAAACTAAGGTGACATTTTCTTCATCTTCACATGCTTGAGCAATCTCACTTTGCTTTTTCTTTCTGTGTACCTTTACAGGGGTACCAGTAGACCTAAAGATGGCAGCAGGGATGTTGAGACTGGGATTGGAGGAGGATAGTGGAGTAACAATGGTACTGGTGGCGGAGACACTAGCAGCTACTAAATGGCTTGGAGATTCAATTGGAACTGGAGAGGCAGGTGTTGAGTTGTCAATACAAGACAAGTGTAAATGGAGAAACAAGAGGAGTACTATGGGAAGCAGGGGTAAAATTAAGCTCAGGGGAATAATCAAGGTCAGTGAAAAAATCAAGCTCAGGGGACAAATGAAGCTTAGGATGCCTTGATCCCTCAGATTCTTCTTTTACCTCTTGTAGGTTTTAACAGGAAGAAATATCATCATCAGCAGCAGATTTTGGGGAGCCCTGCTCAACTCCCTCTTCTGCCTGTTGGCTACTGTGAAATGGTGAACTATCTTCCGTAATAACATTTTCTGGTGTAGATATGCTCTCAGTGGCAGTGGTGGCAGGAAAAATGTTATCCAAATACTGCAATAATTTCCATTTGGTTTGCTTACACAGATGTTTGGTATAAAAATCCTGCGTTGATACTGCCCGCAATGTCCGACCAGTAATGTCACACACGGTAGGTGTCCTCAGGTTTATAGAACTGGCTGTAGAGGAGGTGGCGACTAAACTGGCAGTGGCACTAGTCATTGTGCAGGTGATTCTGGGGGGATCATCATGAAACAGCTCATGAGACACAGGTGACGTCTGCTTCGTGGCCTCAGAGGATGACCTGGACCTCTCTACCCTGCTAGTAGAGGTAGAACGACCTGCAGTCACAAAGGTGACTTTCCCTTGCAGGCTTAATAAGGTACTAGGCCTACCTATAGAACTGTGAGACTGGCTAATGTGTCACTCTGAAAATTATTCAAACAAAACCGTAATATTTTTATATTTTGCACAGGAACAAAGATGACTCTCCCTTGCAGTGGCAATAAGGCACTAATGCTGGATGCCTGCCTATGCTATGCCTAATGCTATCTGCCTGCCTAAACAACAACTGGACACTCTAATATCTCCTGCTTCTTCTCTCTCTCAGCTTCAACAAAGCACTACGAAGAAATGCAGGCTGATTGGGTGTCTGTGTCATTAGTCCAACCCACATCATGAAATAAACAAGCCAATTGGAATAGATATAAAGTGGGAAAGTATCGCATGAAGTGGAGAAGCTAATTGGACTAGAGTCATGGAGGGAAAGTATGGAGGGAAAGTAATTGATCGCTGGTAGTAGTCGCCAAATTTCCGAAATTTTCGAGGACATTCGGACTAGGGCTAGTCGGATTCGGATTTTTTTTTGCGAACGACCCTTGCCTTTCGGAATGCCCGAATGTTGCCGAATTACCTCATTTTCATTTAATTTTGAATGTCTCTGAACCGAATCACACAAACCTACCCCCTAGACCCCCAGTAGGACAGAGATAACAGCCAGATCAGGAAGGAACTTGAGGCAAAACTGCTTGTCTTACTTGGTCACACAACATTTTGGGGCATTTAGGATAAACCTCCTTCTCACAAAGATTACTCAAGGATAGATATAACAGCCAGAACAGGAAGAAACTTGGATCACCTCTGCCTACGTGTTCCCAGTCCGTCAAACAGAATTTTGGGGTATTTGGGGTAATTCACTTTTGCTCCCTTCTCACACCCCCAGACTCCCTTGACAGAGATAACTGCCAGATCAAGAAATAGTGTACACTACAGTACAATTGTTGATGACTGCATAGTGCCTTCCTAAAGAGAAACATATTCACACGGTTATTGGCAAATAAAACAATCATTGTGGCTAGCACTGTTGCAGACTGCAGTAGAAGCACAAGAGTAGGTAGACTAACATTTCAAAACCTAAACTAGCATGTAATACCATCATATTATCATGTAACAGAAATTGAAATAAATAAGCAAGCCACAGTAGCACTGACAATGTGAAAGGATTTGCATAGTTGCGAGGCCACTAGCAAATATCAGAATGGACCTTTGTTATCATTAATAATATTCTCTGTGTCCAGTGCCACAACAACACCAACAGCATCAATCATGTTTAAATTCACATTTTATTTTCACATTATATGAAAATAAGAAAAATGATTTCTAGGCTTATAACTTTTTTCTGTAAAATTCCTCCAAGACCTGGACATACTTGAAAACAAGATACATCTTAGTGTATTCTTCCAGTAAAACATTTCTAAATAAATAAATGAATAAATAAATAAATAAACTGTTGTCTACTGACTTAATTATAACAGCCTTAAGAAAAATTGTTTGCTAACATAGTAATGCAAACCTTGCAAAAAATTACCTTCAGACTTGCATAGCAATGCTAGTCTTGGACACATTATTAGCAGGATTACACAACAAGTCAAGCCTTTAAAAACTTATGAAAGCCATGCTAGGCCAATAGTATACTACTGGTGCCAGCCAGGAACATAAGACACTGATACCTAACATTATTGTATTTTCAGCTAATTTAGTTCCTTCTGCTGAGTTTTCAGAGTATCAAAAGTCATGATGAGTGGCAGTAGTAGTGATGGGAAGAGTGTAACTGGGATCGATACCCAGCAGAGACTTGGGACAGGGGGTGGCGCTGGTCATGGTTCTTCCTAGTACTAGCCCAAGTGCTGTGAAGACAGCAGAGGGAGCAGCAACAGTACAAGCCACTTCAGGTGGAATCAACATATACCTCCTCCCGTACCCACTCACCTAAAATAATGGCTGTTGAAATATGTCTCCTTGGAGACAGGGAGGGACTGTGCAGTTCTCAATCACTACAATGTGCACAATGTCAGCAATCATAAAGCACATCCAAATTACCAACATCCACCTCAAAGTACTACTGGTTGATAGAAGGTCAAAAAATGGGACTTCCTGCTGAAAGTGAAATTTTGTGCAAAAAGTGGTGATAGCTCATTGCACTGAAATTAATAGTAAATTTTAATTAAGCATGTTATTTCTGCAAGAGAGAAAGCAGCACAATTTCACATTATTTAGTATTGGCAAATCAAGCAAAGCTGGGTTGTTGTTTAGGGAGTCTTGTAGGCAGGCAGTTGTTCTCATTGTTAGCTGAGTCTGGGAGAGTGTGAAGGGAGAATGGATATTTACCCAAAATATCCCAACATCTTGGTTGAATGAGACAGGGAACTGTGATCCAAATGTCTTCCTGATCTGGTTATCACTGCTCTTACAGAAAGCACTTGCTTTAGTGAATAAATAAATATATTTCATACACTTTGGGCTGCTTTGGATTCATTTTCAGGACAATTTAGCTCAAAATATAGATTAAGATTGCTTACAGCATTTTTTTTTATCCATGGTTTAAATGTCCCCTTTAATTTATCTTTAAACATCATTTTACACTCAGCCTGGATAATCCTATCAGTCCATGCCTTGTCTTGGCTTTTTTTCAGTTTCCATATTACTCAAGACTATAACATGGTTTTCTAAAACCAGGAGGCTTTATCCTATCCTCCCATAATATAAAAGGCCAGATGTATGTTTGTCCGATGCAGTCAAGCACAGTAGAGATTGCCGAAACACAGGCCATGCGCAGTAGAGACTGCCTGAACACAAGCCACATATATGTTTGTCCAATGCAGTCATGCGCAGTAGACACTGACCAAATGCAAAAAATCCTGGGAGGGCCTCTACACGGGCTTTTACACTAGTGGTGTAATAGTCATCCTCTCTCTCTTTCTTTCAACTCACTCCTATCTCCTCTATCACCCTTTTATTCATCTTCTTGCTCTGCTTAATGTTATCTGGTTATAAATGGTGCTAATTTTATGATTTTAACATATTCATCAATCTCTATCATCTGTTGAACTTAAATGTCATTTAGCATGCCGGAACCTATATGATGTAACAATTAGGAGTCAGTTTCTATAGGTTCTGTTCATCATACAATGTGAAATTCTGAGACATGTTAATTTCATCATTTGTGTGTTCTTTGGATGTCTTATTTCTACAACCCAAATGGTTATTTTATTAAATTGTTTATCATATGCTTGCATTATGCTACTATATTCAATAGAATAATTTATGTATTCAAAAAAAATATCTTACACTTTTGCAACAACATAAAACAGTGAAAAGCAGGGAAAGCAGGATTCAGGGACAGGTAGCTAAAACCGGAACTGTTCCTGGTAATCTGGAACAGTTGGGAGGACACCATGTAATTTTTACTATGTGATTTATTATTTCTATGTTTTATTACTTCTATGTTTTATTGTTTTGTATCTGATTATCGATGTGTTTCCAATTAGTTTGGCAAAAAAAATATTCAGTCTCTACCTCAGCAGAGAAATAAATTATATTAGGAACTATGAATATAGAATTCTAAATGTGAGCTCATCTGCAGAGAACAAAGATTATCTGAGTCTAGGTACATTATGTTGAGGAATACTGAGCACTCAGTAGGGAGATCTAACATCTAAGAAGCCTAGTTGGCTGTTAAATTAGAAAAAGATAAATTTCACTTTCTTTGAAAAAATCAGTCTCATGGCAATTTGCCAAAATATGATATGGCATAATTAAAACAATATCTTTATTAATTTACTCAAGAAAGGCATGTGGCCAAACGCAGTGTAATGCATAAAGGTGGGAAACGAAGCTCATAAAAAGAAAAGATCATTAGTATTAGATTTCACTTGGATACATTGTCTGATAACATCTAAATATTATTTAAAATGAATTGTTTATTTAAACTTTTTTTACTGAAGGATATCTTTACACCTGTTTTATTCACTGAGAGCAGCTGGCATCAAATGATCCTTGTGCAGGGTTCATATGATACTTGTTCTCTTTATGTAAACAGAAATATATGCATATATAATGTATTTTTCAGATTGACGTTTCGGTTAACATACAGTAATTGCTTATATATATGCAAAGCAACTGAGCAGAGGCTCTGGAATATGAATAGTCCACCTCCAGTAAAAAATGATATGAGGCACAGATCACTAGTAAGCCCCTAATCTGATAGTGGACAGATTAAAAATGAACAAAAAGAAAAGATAAAAGCAAATCGCTCCTTGTCTCAATACATTAATAATATTTATTAGTACTATACAAGAAGAGAAAAATGTATTAAAAAGACACCAAATTTATACTATTATAATAAATAAGATATGGTACCAGAACTACTAAATGACATCATAAAAAAGTTTGTGTTAAATTTGAGCAAGGAATTCTGAAAACTCTGTGCTATACACAGTGCATTAATAGATGGGTCTGTCCATAATAAGCAGGCAGGTATGCAAATATATTGGAATATTGGCTCACTCTCCCATCCTCCTGCAATGTGATGTCTCTGCTTATAGACCAATTTAGCAGCTTCTAGTGTGACTCAGCTCTACCTTTCCAGGTGAGTTCTTCCGTTGTTCTATTTGTCTTGGCGGCTGCAAGTCTTGTTGTCAGCGGGTCTTTTGTTCAGCGAGAAGAATGCCTGGATGTAGCAATACTTCCCAACTCCAATCAGATTAATGTCTACTGGGTAAAGTTCTTAAAGGGATAGTAATACTTCATTTTATCTTTATTTTATTTTGTAGGCATTAAAAAAACATGAACGATATCTCTTATCTCTCAAACCTTTATGGTTATATACATATCTAGATGTGAAAGAACAAAGCTCAGTCGAGAAATTGTCTCTCAATTAGGAAGGAAACAGGTGGAAGTAACAGTATAACCACAATAAGAACCCAATAATACAAGCAAAACAAATTATTGAACCTAGTATGTATTGTAGCTAGTGATGAGCGAGCACCCCAATGCTCGGGTGTTCGGGTGCTCTGACCGAGCGCCCCCGGAAGCTCGAGTGCTCGGCCGAGCACCCGAGCCCCATTGAAGTCAATGGGAGGACTCGAGCATTACACCAGGCACCCCCTGCTCTGATGAGGGGAGGGTGCCTGGTTCATAAGAAAAGGGCAGAAAAGGATGGAAACACCACAGAAATGGTTCAGGGACAGCATAGGGAGGATGTCTGGATGCATCTTGGACTCCAACATCGCTGCTGGGAACGATCTTTCGCCCGTAGTACGCCATTTTTACAGACTGACCATAAAACACACAAAAAGGAAAATAAAAACGACTTTAGGCGAAAAATTGTTACCAAACAATATTTGCTGTATATTTACTTGTATATTATCTGCAAATTATCCCAAAAATTTCCTTGATTTTCTGAAGTGAGGCCATGATTAAGAGGGAAACGTGCGCAGAGGCAAATTATCCCAAAAATTTCCTTGATTTTCTGAAGTGAGGCCATGATTAAGAGGGAAACGTGCGCAGAGGCAAATTCTCCCAAAAATTTCCTTGATTTTATTGAACTGAGGCCATGATTAAGAGGGAAACGTGCGCTGAGCTGACCATCTAAAACATTATGGGTGAGGGTCTGCTGCAGAGCTGACCATCCTAAACATTATATGCGAAGGCCCGCTAGTGAGCTGACGCTATAAAACATTATATGAGAGGGCCCGCTAGAGAGCTGACCCAATAAAACATTATATGAGAAGGCCCGCTGGTGAGCTGACCTATATAAAAATTGTCAAACAGGGCCCGCTGGTGAGCTGGCCCTATATAAAAATTATATCACAGGGCCCGCTGGTTAGCTGGCCCTATATAAAAATTATAGCACAGGGCATATGGAAGAGGAGGAGGAGGATGAGAAGATTAAGAGTCAACCATATACCCGTTTTTTGGGTGGAAGGGGTGAATGGGAATACAGAGTATTCCCATCATTGTAAATAACATATATAAAGTGAGTTTATGTTCCCCCGGGGCTTTCCTCCAGTGGAGTGGAGAAGTCAGGGGAAATCCAGGCCTTGTTCATTTATATAAGTGTCAACCTATCAGCATTGTCGGTGGAAAGGCGGATACGCTTATCTGTTATGATGCCACCAGCAGCACTAAATACCCGCTCAGACAGAACGCTGGCGGCAGGGCAGGCCAGCACCTCCAAGGCGTAGAGTGCCAGTTCATACCACGTGTCCAGCTTGGACACCCAGTAGTTGTAAGGCACAGAGGGATCATTGAGGACGCTGACACGGTCTGCTACGTACTCCTTCACCATCTTCCAAAACTTTTCCCTCCTTGTGACACTAGGCTGCGCATCAGGGTGAGGGTGCTGGCGGGGTGTCATGAAGGTGTCCCACGCCTTGGAGAGTGTTGCCCTGCCTTTCTCGGAACTGCTGTGTGCTCCCCTTTTCTCCCCTTCTCGGTTGGCCAAGGTAGCACGTACTCTGCCGCCAGCGTTGTCAGATGGAAAATTTTGGAGCAATTTTTCAACAAGAACCTTCTGGTATTGCACCATTTTGCTTGTCCTCTCCACCGGAGGAATGAGAGATGAGAAATTCTCTTTGTAGCGGGGGTCCAGAAGGGTGAACACCCAGTAATCCGTGTTGTCTAAAATGCGTACAACGCGTGGGTCACGGGAAAGGCAGCCTAACATAAAGTCAGCCATGTGTGCCAGAGTACCAACAGTCAAGATTTCGCTGTCCTCACCAGGAGGATGACTCTCAATATCCTCATCCTCTTCCTCCTCTTCTGCCCACCCACGCTGAAGAGATGGAACTAAAGTTCCATGGCTACCCTCTGTAGCGGAGGCAACCGTGTCTTCCTCCTCCTCCTCCTCCTCCTCCGCCTCCTCCAATTGTCGCTGAGAAGACGAAGTGAGGGTGCTCTGGCTATCACCTTGTGTAAGCTCTTCCTCCCCCATTTCCACCTCTTCCACATGCAAAGCGTCGGTTTTAATTGTGAGCAGCGAGCGTTTCAGTAGACACAGAAGTGGGATGGTTACACTGATAATAGCGTTATCGCCACTCACCATCTGTGTCGATTCCTCAAAATTGCGTAAAACCTCGCAGAGGTCTGACATCCATTCCCACTCCTCACTTCTGATTACAGGAAGTTGAACGGAGAGGCGACGACCGTGTAACAGCTGGTACTCCACTACTGCCCTCTGCTGCTCACAAAGCCGGGCCAACATGTGGAAGGTGGAGTTCCAGCGCGTGCTCACGTCACACAGCAGCCGGTGAGCTGGCAATTGTAAGCGCTGCTGCAGCTTCAACAGGCCGGCTGAAGCTGTTGATGACTTACGGAAATGTGCACACACGCGGCGCACCTTGGTCAAGAGATCATGCACATTGGGGTAGGTTTTTAGAAATCGCTGAACCACTAAATTAAATACATGCGCTAGGCATGGTACGTGTGTGAGCTTGCCGAGCTCCAAAGCCGCCACCAAGTTACGCCCATTATCACACACAACCATGCCTGGTTGCAGGTTGAGTGGCGAGAGCCACTGCTCGGTCTTTTGACTAATCCCCTGCAACAGCTCTGAGGCCGTGTGCTGTTTGTCCCCAAGGCAGATCAGCTTCAGCACGGCCTGTTGACGCTTCCCCACTGCAGTGCTACACTGCTTCCAGCTACTGGCTGATGGGGGAGTGGCGCTGCGTGTAGAGAATTCGGAGGTGGAAACGGAGGAGGAGGAGCCAATAACGTAGGTGCTGGCGGAAACCCTGATGGAGGTAGGGCCCACAATCCTCGGCGTGGGTAGCACCCGTGCCATCCCAGGGTCCGAGTCGCTCCCAGCCTCCACGACATTCACCCATTGTGCCGTCAGGGAAATGTAGCGTCCCTGGCCACAAGCACTTGTCCATGTGTCAGTCGTTAAGTGGACCTTCCCAGTAACTGCATTGGTCAGGGCACGGGTGATGTTACGGGACACATGGTGGTGTAATGCGGGGATGGCACACCGGGAAAAGTAGTGGCGGCTGGGGACCGTGTACCGAGGGACAGCTGCTGCCATCAGGCTGCGGAAGGACTCAGTGTCCACAAGCCTAAATGGCAGCATTTCGATGGCCAGTAATTTGGAAAGGTGTGAGGTTAGTGCTATGGCCTGTGGGTGGGTGGCTGGGTATTTTCTCTTGCGCTCAAATGCCTGGGGTAACGACATTTGGACGCTGTGCTGGGACAGGGAAGTGGATGTGGTCGCTGATGGTGCTTCAGATGGTACAGGTGCAGGGCGGGAGGTATGCGGGCCTGCGCCTTCGACAGGCGATTGGCCGGCACCGAAAACAGGGGAAGAGGAGGCAGTGGTGTGGCCTGCAGACACAGATGGGCGATCCAGGCGTTCCTCCCACTTATTACGGTGCTTGGATGCCATGTGTCGGATTATGCTGGTGGTGGTGAGGTTTCTAGTGTTCATGCCTCGGCTCATTCTGGTGTGGCACAGGTTGCAAACTACAATTCTTTTGTCGTCCGCACTTTCCTTAAAAAAACGCCATACCGCGGAACACCTACCCCTTGGCAAGGTAGATTTACGCAAGGGGGTGCTCCGTGGAACATTTGCGGGCCGGTTTGGTGCGGTCCGCCTTCTTTCTGTAGCCACACCACTGCCTCTTCCAGCCTGTTGCGGTGCTGCAGATGGCTCACCCTCAGGACTGCTGTCATCGCTCGGCTCTACACCTTCCCAGGTGGGGTCAGTCACCTCATCGTCCACCAAGTCCTCCTCCACTTCCTCACTCTGATCATCCTCCTCATGTCTTGATCCCACCACATACTCAGTCATTGACAACTGTATAACATTCTCCTCAACAAGGTCTTGAGACGGAAATAGTGGTTGATTTAATGGCAACTGTGTCTCATCATCATCATCATCATCCACTACTTCCTTTGACCTTAAATGCCGTTCACATCTGTCATCTTCTTGTGATTGGGTACCCTCTAGAGGTTGTGAATCAGGGCACAAGATGTCATGTTCCTCTGCAAGCGTGCTTGGAGAGAGGATCAAATGAAGGATTGGTGATGAGACGAGCTCCTCACTATATCCCAGTGTGGGATCACTTCTTTGACCAGACCGTGTATGGTGGGAGGAAGGATGATCAGAGTGAGGATTATGTTGACCAGACTCTTGGCTACTGAGAGTGGACTTGGTGGAAGACAGGGTGGTGCTTAACCGACTGGAAGCAGTATCAGCTGACATCCAGCCGACCACCTGTTCGCAGTGGTCGGACCTCGAGAGTGATGTCCTGCGACGCCCTGTGAAATGAGACATGAAGCTAGGTATGGTGGATGTCTTTCTTTCTTGTGCTCTGGCACCAGGCACAGTTTCTCCGCGTCCTGACCCGCGCCCTGAACTATCAGGATCACGTCCACTTCCCCGTCCCTTTTTACCCGCCTTCTTCATCTTACACGGAATATGTGACTTTAATATTTGAGTTTGAAAACTTAACAGTATTTCTTCCTATTCTGCAACTGTGCAGAGTACACAGAATAGGCTGCTAAACTGCGGTGACACACACTGAATGGAATATGTGACTTTAATATTTGAGTTTGAAAACTTAACAGTATTTCTTCCTATTCTGCAACTGTGCAGAGTACACAGAATAGGCTGCTAAACTGCGGTGACGAACACAGAATGGAATATGTGACTTTAATATTTGAGTTTGAAAACTTAACAGTATTTCTTCCTATTCTGCAACTGTGCAGAGTACACAGAATAGGCTGCTAAACTGCGGTGACACACACTGAATGGAATATGTGACTTTAATATTTGAGTTTGAAAACTTAACAGTATTTCTTCCTATTCTGCAACTGTGCAGAGTACACAGAATAGGCTGCTAAACTGCGGTGACACACACTGAATGGAATTTGTGACTTTAATATTTGAGTTTGAAAACTTAACAGTATTTCTTCCTATTCTGCAACTGTGCAGAGTACACAGAATAGGCTGCTAAACTGCGGTGACACACACAGAATGGAATATGTGACTTTAATATTTGAGTTTGAAAACTTAACAGTATTTCTTCCTATTCTGCAACTGTGCAGAGTACACAGAATAGGCTGCTAAACTGCGGTGACACACACTGAATGGAATATGTGACTTTAATATTTGAGTTTGAAAACTTAACAGTATTTCTTCCTATTCTGCAACTGTGCAGAGTACACAGAATAGGCTGCTAAACTGCGGTGACACACACAGAATGGAATATGTGACTTTAATATTTGAGTTTGAAAACTTAACAGTATTTCTTCCTATTCTGCAACTCTGCACAGTACACAGAATGTGCTGCTAAACTGCGGCGAAGCACACTGAATGGAATATGTGACTTTGATATTTTAGTTTGAAGACTGAACAGTATTTCTTCCTATTCTGCAACTCTGCACAGTACACAGAATGTGCTGCTAAACTGCGGCGAAGTACACTGAATGGAATATGTGACTTTGATATTTTAGTTTGAAGACTTAACAGTATTTCTTCCTATTCTGCAACTCTGCACAGTAAACAGAATGTGCTGCTAAACTGCGGCGAAGCACACTGAATGGAATATGTGACTTTGATATTTTAGTTTGAAGACTTAACAGTATTTCTTCCTATTCTGCAACTCTGCACAGTAAACAGAATGTGCTGCTAAACTGCGGCGACGCACACTGAATGGAATATGTGACTTTGATATTTTAGTTTGAAGACTTAACAGTATTTCTTCCTATTCTGCAACTCTGCACAGTACACAGAATGTGCTGCTAAACTGCGGCGACGCACACTGAATGGAATATGTGACTTTGATATTTTAGTTTGAAGACTTAACAGAATGTGCTCTAATCTGCAACTTTGCACACTAAACAGAATGTGCTCTAATCTGCAACTTTGCACACTAAACAGAATGTGCTCTAATCTGCAACTTTGCACACTAAACAGAATGTGCTCTAATCTGCAACTGTGCACACTAAACAGAATGTGCTCTAATCTGCAACTTTGCACACTAAACAGAATATATTTTTTTTTTTTTTTTTTTCCCCCCACACAAAATAACCTGCTGCCCCCACACACAGTAGTCCTAAAAAGGACTTTTGGTTCTTTTTTTTCACAATTTTGCTTTTTTTCCTCCCTACACTGACTTTCCCTTCCTATCCTCAGCTCTCCCTGGCTAAGACTGAGCTGAACTCGCTGGTCAGGTGCTATACAGCACCCGACCACGGGTTCTGGCCAGCCAATCAGTGTAATGCCAGCAGCCAACATGGCTGCTGGCATTACACTGATGTCAGAGCCTCGCTGAACGTTTATTGGCTGCGCAGCAGCCGCAAAACGTGCGGGGAGGAGACCCGAACATGGCGGGCGAGCACATGCGGTACTCGTACGAGTACCGCCATGTGCCGAGCAGAGCGATGCTCGAGCCGATCCGAGCATCGGCCGAGCATGCTCGCTCAACACTAATTGTAGCTTCTTTTTACTTAGAAATCACCACACAAGATAAACAAGACTAAAGATGCCTATGCCCTGTATTTTTTATGGATTGGAAAAAGTCCTGTTTTCCCAGTGGAACTTTGGTGAAAAATCCACAGACAAAACTTGTTAACAGATATTCTGAAAAAAATACCCCCTAATAATAAAATGTACCGTGATGTTGGAGGTCCAGTAGTGTCCTCAACACCCTGAACCTCCTGCAACTTCTATCACCAAAAAAATAAACATTAAAAAAAGCCTAACACTCCACCACTACAATATCTGCCTCTATAAAATAATAATAATAAAAAACATAATCCTTCTCAGGCAGATGCCCAAGCCAGAATGAGCAAAAAATGAACAGGGATTGGCTTTTATATGGCCAACCCTGTTCAAAATAGCTCCAATGCTCCCTTTTTCTGGGATTGTGTGGTTGTGCAGAACCCATAATGTGCCCTGGAGTAACCTAACCAGCCAGACAATCAGAATGTAGCTAGAGGGATCACGTATGTGTGTAATGCCACCACTCCACCTAGACAATCGTTGATAAGCAATGACCTCCCATGGACCATCGATATCAAAGTAAATGTGATACTTTTTATGAATGTGGTGTATGTATATGAGTAAGCAATGAATTAATAAATGAAATTAATGAATGGAAGGGCACAAACGTTTTGATCGTGTTGCTCGTTATTCTGTAATTTCATTTTCTGTGACATTCTTTTTTTGTTTTGATCCGAATGTCATGAAACACACAATTTTCACTAAATTTTGCACTTGCTATAAAACTAATATCTGAGTCTAATGGCTGGTGTTTCTTGTCAGCATCTCTGTCTAGATGAAAGGATGCGTGATGCCATTTGTTTAAGACAAATTCCAAATTCCAGGAGCTCAACTCAGTTTAACTGTTTTGTTTGTTGACAAGTTAAGCATTTGTCCCAGGGTCTGGTGTGTCTGTTACTTTTGATCATAACTCTGAGGATATGCACCTTTGAGTTATAGGAGTAAAAGGGCTGAAAACCTTGGATACATTTCTTATAACACAGTACAAGCAGGATTACATGTTCAAGAAAAGAATACAAGCCCAGGTTGATACAAGTCTAGCCTCTCGAGGCATCCCAACTTTATGCATGTTGTGCATTTGTTTATGTGCATATTTAAAGAGAAACTTTTGCAACGATGCAGTCATGCGCAGTAGAGACTGCTACGCGTGCTGCAGTCATGTGCAGTAGAGACTGCCCATGACGAGGTTGATACAGAGCGGGGCGCTCCGAAGTTGGACCAGCGCAGGCAGTCTCTATTGGGCATGACTGCACTGCGACCAGCCGACACTGTGGCCCATGTACACAGGCTCTTCAACTAGTTTAAAGATAAATAAATGTGCCAATATATTATACTAGCCATTTGTATGGAATATGAATATTTTTCAAATTAACCTTTACTTGTATGTGGCACAGTGTGCTAATTTGTTTACCATACATGGTGCTATGAGTGAATCTAGATAGTGGCTACAAAGAGGGGGGATAGTAGCAAATCAAGCAGTAATTCGGCATTGAAGAGAATTATTTAGCATAAAATGTGTTAAGGGACTTTGTATAAATTGCTACACTGTGCCACTATCACATAAAGATTAATTTATCTGGACTTGATGGACTCATGTCTTTTTTTTATCCTTGTCAACTATGTTACTATATAATTCCCTGCAAAATAAGCTAAACTTGCCTTAGGGTTACAAGAAGGGATGGGCAAAAGTTTTTGCCTCAAAAGAGAAACAGGAGAAAAAGGGCACTTTCCTCCTCACTGGAAATTTCCAGATAAAAATAGTTTTTCTGCTTTTATTTTGTGTAACTCATTGCATTGAAATTAATGGGAAGACTGAATTTATACCTGCCACATAACAAATGTACCTTATTTCCTGCAGGCATAGTATACAATGGGTCTCAGGGTCCCACAGCATGCCCTTCTTTGTTTGTGAGAGAAAGAGAGAAGCACATTTGTCAGCTAGGGGAGGCAGACAGATAAACAGGAGCTGAAGCTTAATTTAGGGCATATTGTAGGCAGAACATATGTTTTCTGCATTAGTAGAGTCTGGGGTCACTCTGGGGGACAGGAAGGGAGAAAGTAGGTTGACCCCAAATACACAAACCAGCCATGATCCAAGTTCCTTTCTGATTTGGCTGTCATCTCTGTGTTAGGGGAGTCTGTGGGGAGACAGGAGCAAAGGAGATTTACTGTAAGTACCACAAAATATTGTGTAGTGGACCGGAAAGACACAGGCAGCCATGATACATGTTTCCTGATTCTGATTCTGGCTATTACCTCTTTGTTGGTGGAGTCTGGGGAAAGAATCAGTTGATAAGGGAATGTGTTCTTGTTTTTTGTTGACTGGGATAGCGGGGATATTTAGTTATTTAAAAAAAAATAAAATAAAAAATAAAATAAAAAACTGACACATGACAGAGACAGGGTCCCTGATCTAAGCTGTGACTGGGGCAAACTGACACTTGATGAGATAAAGTATTTTATAGAGGGCCGAGGCTAAACATCACACACAATCAGTTCTATTGTGTCCTTTATAGTAAAAACACACAGTAGTTGATTACTGTACAGTAAATACACAAGGGGTAAGGGGAGGGTGAAAGGATTAGGAGCAGTGCAGGGATGTATGAGTAAAATGATAGTCCTAAAACCGACTGCAGCCATGGTTGCTGCAGATGGTAATCGCTCTACTCTTCCTGATGAGGATTCAGTTTGTCAAAGTCCCACCAAAACTTCCACCCCCACCATACACATTTGCTACATTCAATATAAATTTTAGTAATCATTTTTTAAAATTATTTTTTTATTTATCTTTATAAACAATGGCTAGACAACATATCAGCAGGCTTAAAATGCTGAACGATATTTGTGTGTGCACTGTGCAGGACTCAGATTAGTCTAACAAAATCCCTGTGAAGAAATTGATTTGTTGGGCTTAGACCTATTATAGGCACGAGCCCTGGTGAAAATTTGATTTGTAGGCCTTAGGCTTGTTAGAATCAAGCCCAAAAAATTGGTTTGTATAGGCCTGCAAAGAACAAGCCCTGAAACAAAAATGTATGCTCTGCTGGCCTAGTGCCAAAAGGCAATTAAATCATGGCCTGTGATTGTTGGCCTGCTGTTGGCAAATGCCCTGGTGACACTGTGGCATTTGCGACTGATGTGCTGTCATTGAGTTGATGAGTAGGAGGATTAGGCAGCTCCAGAATGGGATCAACACTCAGCAGTGATATGAGACAGGTGATGATGATAATGGTTCCACTTGCTGCTAGCTCCAGTCATGCACTTGAGGCAGTAGTAACACCACAACTAGCCGCCACCACCACCACCACCACCACTTCAGGTGTATCTGGAGAAAACAAGTTATCCAATAATGCTTCTCCTCCTGCAACTCCTCCAAAATCATGGGTGTGTTGTTGGAATACACATTTTTCCCTAAATAGCAGGAAGGAATGTTGCCATTCATCAGCAACTGCAATGTGCACAGTTTGGGTAGGAAAGTTGTGAAATAGGGGAAGGACTGGGAACAATAGACACATCTGCGCTCATGTCAAACAACTAGCACAACTGCAGCCAAACACATTGATGTTTAAGACCTCAATATCAAAACAATCATCCTCCCAGAAGCCAAGTACTTCTGCCACTATCCCCCTTGTCTGCTCTGATAAGGACACGTGATTGACAACTGACAGACTTAGTAATAATGGTGAATCCTCCATCCCAACAGCTTATTCTTTGAGATGGAATCTGATTGATTTCTTGCTTGTGATTATCCTCCACCACATTGCCATGTGTGGTCAGTGAACTGCTACATCCTCGCATCTACAGAATTGCTATCAGCTGGTGGGGGCGGTAACAATGACAGAGGTGGTATACCAGAAGAGTTGGAGGTAGAGGACCCTGAAGGTGCTGGGGCGAGGACAGTTGCTATGTCTTCCAAGGCTCAGACCCTAGGTCAAGAAGTTGATGACGAGGCAGCTGTTTTGCTCTCCAAGGAACATTCAGGTTCATGCTGGATTTCTCTATTCTTCCTCTTTGATTTCCACCTACATTCTTGTTGGCCTTAGGAAGAAACAGGGGGTACAGCAAGTGCAACAGTGGCTCCCAATATTTTTGTGGGGATTTTGCTTTGAGATGCTTCTCTTTAATGTCATTGTGTCTTTATTTCATGTGTGTTATGAGGGCGGTTGTGCCAAGGTGTTTCCCCTCCTTTCCCCTTTTCATTAACTTTTCATACATAGTGCACAGTGCTGTCGCTGATGACTGCATTGTGCCTACCTCAAGAAAAAAATAGTACCATACCCATGACTTCAGGGAGGGGACAGGTAGAGAAGAATGGCCTCTTTCTTCTTTTCCACAATCACCTTCACTGACTGGTGCAGAGAGTGCTGCTGCTGCTACTGCTCCATCAGAATCAGCACTAGAACTAGGATCAGGATTATTGTTGGCAAGTTAGAACCTGTCCTAGTCTCTCATCACTACTGCTGGAACCCAGTCCTACTGTGGCCACTGTGGCCATGGTGTTCTGTGACACACTAACCTGGTCATCATTAGCCTGCTGCTTAGACAGATCAATATCTGACCCTTGCAACTCAGCAGCAGAAGGAATTACAGCAGCAGCAAACTCCGTAATGTCAAGGGTGGCAGTGATGGTGATGCTCATCCCCATTTGCATATCTGTCTCCCATTTCTTTTCACTTTCTGCTAAAAAGGCCCTTATTCTCTCCTCCACCCTAGCTGCTCCCCATCCCCCTCACTCTCATCACACCACCACCACCACCTGTCTCTTGCTACTGCTCTACAGAAGTGGGACGGGTTGGAGATGATAACAAATGTAACAGAGGGCCCCCTACTGTCACACTTGCCATATATTCAGGTGAAGAAGGCACACTGGCATCACTGTCAGCAAGTATTGGCAGCTGATGTGTGTTGATGTTAATACTGCTAGCCAGTTCTGTCTTCTTCAGCATCACGTCCCAGAGGGACAATACCAGGTGAGTGTGAATCACAGGCTAAGGGGAATGTTGTGGGCTCCCTTGACCAATAATCTATCTTATCACTTCCCCTTCCACCTCAGCATTAGGGTCCAAACTGGAGACAGTCTCAGCAACTTTCTAACAATTGTCAAACTCCCCCCACTACCCTCTAGCTGCTGTGTAGTAGTAGTCACACTATTATTCACTCCTCAAAATTAGAAGGTACACTGGCAGCGTTAGCAGAAGGCACAGGTAGCTGACCTGTCCTGCTCACACTGCTATCTACTTCTTCCTGTCCCTGCTTTAGCAATGATGACACTATTTTCCCCCCAGATCCCAAAAAATATAGGCATCATTGGGTCTGGGGAATCAGAGCTCCTATACACTTCCATGCTGGTGGTGGTCAGTTCCTCCTCCCATTACTCACTGAAATGCATCACTGTCCTTCCAGCTCCATCTTTTCTTTTAATCCAGGTGCTCATAATGTTAGTCAACACTTTGAGCCTCTGCTAGCCTTATTTCACTGAATATAATGCTAGGAAATCACCTTTCTCCCTCTCTATCTCCCTAGCTGCTTATTTTTCTGTTTCACTTCTGGGTAATATCACATTTCTGGCACGAAAATGTGAAGTACATGTAGCTACGGGTAGCTACTGAAAAACATAGCAAAATATTTTTTGGTATTGGCAAAAAGTAGAAATCTTTTATGATTTTTCTGAGGGTGGATTTTCTAGCAAAAAAGCAGACAACCATGATGTTTTTATGCCATTTCTCATTGGAACACAACGGGACATTGTGACCATCCCTAGTTAAAGGCCACTTTAAGTATCATGAAATCCAAATCAACATATGTAATAGTAATTATTTCATATTATTTTCCTAAAATTTTATGTGTAGACATTCTATACAGACATAATTTGGCTAATGATGGGCATGATTATATTGTGGCTGAATTTACAGTATGTACTGATAGGTTATTTGCTGCAGGCTACTAGAACAACTACATTAGTGATGAGTTTAAAAATAAGATTGCCAAATTAATTTTTTTTTTAAATAAGACACAAAACACTGCATTGGAATCATACTGTAAAATACTCCAGATTGCTTCGAGAACATGTCTTCTGAGTCCTGAAGCTGCAAGGGAAGCAGCCAGACAACACACTGTTTCTTTGGTTAGGATCAGACAGGGTTAACATGGGGAAATAGGCCATCTGATCCCCTGCCTGTGATGTTAACCACAATAACCACTTAAGAACCAGAGGTCCAGGGAAGTTACCTTCCCTTAAAGGGGAACATTCACCTAAAATAAAAATTTGACCACAGGTTTTAATCATTAAAACAAGATTAGTGCTGTTTTTTTTTTTTTTACTCACCTACTAGTGGAGAGATTTAGCTTTCAAATCTGACACTTCTGCATTCTGCAGGATCCTTTATGTCCCACATAACACCTCAGTACTTCCCAGATGCCCCAGGGACCGCATTCACGCTCAACCTTGTAGCTGTATTTATGCGGGCTAACATTACAGCAAACTCCGTTTACCATGCTACTGAGGTTGCAACCACACTATCAGCAGGCCAAAGGTGCCACAACTAGCAACAGCAGAAGCACTTTAAAAAGTTCCCATGGCTCTAGGGCAGAAAAAAGAAGTAGTAAAGTTATTTATGTGTCAGAGAATGTGCTACTTCCAACTCTAACAGTTTGTTCAGGCAAATAACACCTATGGCTCCTGCTGCAGAGGAGTATGACATACAAAGCCAGGACTAATATATTAACAGCAGCACAGATGAGGAGGTGGAGGGATGTCAAGAAGGGTTGCCACCATCTACCCCACTTGGGACCACTGCTATGACCGATAAGTAATGTGTGTCAATAATCTGAGAAGGAGGATAGCGTATGGCAATGGTAAAAAAAATATACATACACAAATCACACCATGCCATCCCCCACCACCACCACTACAATACACATCTGCCACATTGTAGGTTGTACTTTATTTTTTTAATTAATTGACATAATCATGAATATGTGACAGCGTCACTTAAGCAGGAAGTAAGTGTTGCGGGCAAATGACAAACGCATTTTGTGTGCTAACACATTTTCAAGGCAAATGTTGCTGTAGGACTCACAACTTTGACTTTCAGCCACTTATTTCTAAACTTCAGCCCTCAGAAAAAGTAATATTACAGTGGGAAATGTAGTACCAATACGAAATATAAGTGAAAAATGTATTAAAATAGGCGAAAAGGAGAACATTTTTGCATAGGCAGAAAGGTAAAATCTTTTGTGATAAAACTGAAAAATTGGCAAGTTTTCGCAAAAAGTCATTTTCTCCCACCCTTACTAGTTACATCTCCAGTACTCTCTAGCAGAGAAGTGGTTATCAATCATAATGGAATGGTACAGCAGCAAGTGTTGACAAGACTTTACAAATACTCTGTATCTCACTAACAGGAGGATCAGACACAGCACACAGGAGTGAGGCAACTTAGAGGAGAGACTGAAATAATTAGACTGCCCCCTCTTCTTGCTCTGTGAAAGTTCCCTTTACTCTAGCACTAAATCTGTGAGTGAGTCTTTATAATAAAATAGGGTGGGCAGATGGGGTTGTGCCAGTGTGTGTGGCAGGCACTTTAATGGTTCCCTTAAAAATCTGCCACTCTAGGCATGTGCCTACTCTGCTTGATTAGAAATCTGGCTCTGTTTGTTCTCCAACTAGAGAGAGGTGCCAAAATATTCCTTATATAGTCCTCTATAACAATAAAATCTACCACTACCAATGTACACAGGTAAAGATCTTTTGAAAAGGGGTTTAAGACATGTGTGGTTTGCTCACAGAAAAACACCTAAAATTGTTAATTGACTGTAAACCACAACACAGGAGAGGGAAATGGCTTAGCAGTAAACAGTCTATACAGTCTTGCTGTCTTTATCCGCTGATTGCGTATATTGGTGCTGTGCACTAGCAGAAGAGATTGACAGCCATTTACCAATATATGGTGTTGGGGGGATCCTCTTGGCCACAACTTTGGGATATTATTTGACACAATTTTTAATAAAGACAATTTTTAAAATATGAGAGCCTGGTCTTTATCTATCATTCAGCATAATAAGAATATTCAGTACACTCCTTATTTGAAATCGGTCTGGCTCATCACACTATATATTTATTTAGCAGTAAGTTCAGACCAGAATTGATTATGTTTCATCCCTTGAGCTTTGGGTAATTTACACATGCCCTAACTCAATGGACCTCTTTTAGCTCGAGGCCTTGGCACGCTCAGTAATTCTGCCAGATAATTATTATATTTTATTATAATTCATTGATAAAGCATCAACAGATTCTGTAGAACCATGCAAAAGAACAACAAGACATAAAAGCACTGTACAGTTAGGGAACAATAAACAAAATACCAGAAATACACACACAGAAGGAGAGCTGTTCTCAAGGTATAATATTAGCCTCAAACCAACAATTCGTGAATATCACTTACTTTAAAGAATCCCACCGGCCTGTCTATAACAGAAACCGGTGAGAACGCCAGCGGGGAATAACTGCCGGTCCTCCCTGCAAATGGACCACAAACCTTGATGGGCAAAAAAAGGACTGGATACAAACGAACCGAATATAGATAAAAAATAGGTTTACAAAATGTCAAATAACTACCCTGACATGTTTCATGACCTCCTGGTCACTTCATCAGAGGAGAGAGATTTTTTTTCCAATCAAGGTTTGTGGTCCATCTGTGGGGAGGACCGGCAGTTATTCCCCGCTGGCGTTCTCACCAGTTTCTGTTATAGACAGGCCGGTGGGATTGTTTAAAGTAAGTGATATTGACGAATTGTTGGTTTGAGGCTAATATTATACCTTGAGAACAGCTCCCCTCCTGTGTGTGTATTTCTGGTTTCTTCCTCTCCAGTACGCTTGGCGACGGATGCTGATTGGAGTGATCGAGCGGATTGACCGAGAATACCTGTGTGGAGGCAGTGATAATATCCCCCACAGGGTCATTTGCTGCTCAATTGTTAGGAGTAGCACTGACAAAATGTGAGTGGTTTAATCTTTCTCATTACAAGTGTTCTTTAACCCCTTAACGACCGAGGAATCCGGAACCGTAAGTCACTAGACGACCACGGAGCAATTTTTTTTTATTGCTCCGTTGGGTTCCGGACTCCCCGAACGGCGTGCAGCCGCGGGGGGAGCCCGGAACTCGATGACGGTCATAGTACGTCATCGGTCGTTAAGTCAAATCGACCCTTGACGTACTATGACCGTCAAGGGTCGTTAAGGGGTTAATCTCATGGTACGATACACTATGATATTCTCCCCCTTTTTGTTTTTTGGTTAATAAACAAATTACGTTTGTTTAAAATCAAGAATAAAAAATATACAGACAAAAGTATAAAGCAGGCATGGTTCTTGTTACTATCTATAGAAATCTTTTAAGATTGATACTAAGGACTAAGGACTGTATTCAGGAAGCTAAAGAAATGCAATCCAATTAAACACTTTGCTCTTGAACTCTGTCGCTGTAGTCTCATTTTCACTCTTTCTCTGTCTCACGTACTGTTTTCCTGTTTCATTCAAACTAATTTAAACATAGCGACGTTTAAAGATGTGACATGACAACCTAGTGCTTTTATGCTGTGCGAGGTTTTCATATCGCCATTTTAAACACTTCAATATGGTTAATGGGCTTCTAGCCATGCGATATTTTGTTTGCAACGTTTCAAAATGGAGCTTTCAACTTTTAAATGCTAGGGACATCTCCAATGCATTACAGAGCAATATGTTAGAGACTTCATTTGCATTAAAGGGGTTAAAAGCTGTATTTAAATAAACAGGAACTTCCATGTATCACCTATAGGTAATTTGGTTTGCTTCAATAGGGCACCGATTTAGCTTAGTGAATATGGCCATAAGTGCTTGAAGGTGTTGTTTAATTAAACTGCAGCATTTGACACAGTAGGAATAGGAAAGTTACTGCTGAAGGGATCTGTAAGAGCTGGTCATTTAGCTGATAGCATCATATATGTATGTACTGTATACAGGGCCAGGCTGGCAATGTTTGGACTTGGGGGCAAGTGGCCCTCAGCCCATCATTTTTTTCACATTGTATTTAACCATTTACAGACCAAATGGATGTGCAACATATTGACTTACAATGCTGTGTGCACCACGTTGTCCTTTTTTAGTTAATGTTTAAAATTAATTTTAGAGACCACACCACCACTTACATTTGAAATGGAGCTACATTCTTTATCCCACATATCTTTCAGTTCTTCTCAAGTTCTTCTGTCATGACAACGAGGGATGGCTGAAAATACACACCTCAAACCAAAATCTGTGAATAATGGCACTTCCCCATGCAAATGATTTACAGTGAAAAGTGCAGTTTTTCTGCTTTTTGCCTAGCTCATTCCATTGAAATCAAAGGGAACATTGAATCTACACATTATACATAGAAAATGTTATTTCCCAAAGGCATAGTATAAAAGGGGTATAAGGGTGCCTGTGTTACATAGTAATGTTACATAGTAATTTAGGTTGAAAAAAGACTTGCGTCCATCCAGTTCAACCCTTTTCCTATTCCTGTTTACCATCGCTGACCCAAAAGAAGGCATCTGACTCCAAATGGCAATCAGACTTCTCCCTGGATCAACAAGCCCTAACTAAATATTAATTCCAATACTAACGTGCATAGCCCTCTATATTATGCTCTTTTAAATAAGTATCCAGGCCCCTTTTAAAGGCATCTAATGTATTTGATAGCACCACCTCCTCCGGAAGTGCATTCCATACCTTTATTGTCCTTACTGTAAAGAAACCCTTCCGCTGTTGTAGACTAAATCTCCTTTCCTCAAGTCTAAGCGGGTGGCCCCTTGTCCTGTGTACTGTTCTGTTAATGAACAGGTCTTTTGAAAGCCCTTTATATGGGCCTTGAACATATTTATATAGTGTTATCATATCCCCTCTAAGACGCCGTTTCTCTAGTGTGTACAAGTTTAACTTTTCTAGCCTCTCTTCATAACTAAAACATTCCATTCCCCTTACTAGTTTTGTAGCCCTCCTCTGCACTCTCTCTAGTTCCATAATGTCCTTCTTCAGAAAGGGCGCCCAGAATTGAACAGCATATTCTAGGTGGGGTCTTACCATGGACCTGTAAAGAGGCATAATTATATCTTCCTCCCTTGAGTCAATACCCCTTTTAATACATGCCAATATCTTATTGGCCTTTGCAGCTGCCAGCTGGCACTGCATGCTACTGCAAAGTCTATTGTCTACCATTACTCCTAAATCCTTTTCATTAGTAGATTTCCCCAGAGAAACACCATTTAAACTAAATGTTGCATTTTTATTATTATACCCAAAATGCATAACTTTACACTTGTCTATATTGAATCTCATTTGACATTTGCCTGCCCAGTTACTCAATTTGTCCAAGTCCTCTTGTAATGAAGACACATCCAGTTCAGACTTTATTACCTTGCTTAATTTTGTGTCATCGGCAAACACTGATACATGGCTTCCTATGCCCTCTGGGAGGTCATTAATAAACAAATTAAAAAGAAGAGGACCCAGGACAGATCCCTGAGGCACTCCACTTATCACGTTTATCCAACTGGAGAACTTGCCATTTACTACCACTCTTTGCATTCTATCTTTCAGCCAATTTCCAATCCACTCACAAACATTTTGCCCTAGTCCTATTTCATTCAATTTGTACAGTAACCTCTTGTGTGGAACCGTATCAAATGCCTTGGCAAAGTCTAAATAGATCACGTCAACCGCCTCTCCCTCATCTATATTATTACTTACTTTATCATAAAATGCGATCAAGTTCGTTTGACAAGACCTATCTTTCACAAAGCCATGTTGGCTATTGCTAATGATATTCCTGTTCCAGCAGAATTCTTGAATATATTCCCTTAGCAACCTTTCAAACAGCTTCCCTACCACAGATGTCAAGCTTACGGGTCTGTAATTTCCTGGCTGGGACTTTGATCCCTTTTTAAATATGGGCACCACATCTGCTTTACGCCAATCCATGGGCACCATACCAGAAATAAAAGAATCCCTGAAAATCAGATATATCGGTCTGGCCAGGGTCTGGCTTAGCTCTTTAAGTACCCGTGGGTGTATACCATCTGGCCCCGGAGCTTTGTCTACCTTGACACCATTCAATTGTTTTAACACTTTTTCTTGTGTTAGCCAGTCCCATGCTTGCTGTGACTGTTCTGTAAAAGTAGTTTGCAGATTCTTGTCCAATGGGTCTTCCTTGGTAAAAACAGAAGAAAAGAAATTATTTAAAATATCTGCCTTCTCTCTGTCACCTTTGACCATCTCACCCGTTTCAGCTAACAAGGACCCAACATTATCAGACTTTAATTTTTTGCCATTAATGTATTTAAAGAATTTTTTTGGGTTGCTTTTGCTCTCCTTAGCAATATTTTTTTCATTCTCCAGTCTAGCTAATTTAATAGCCTTTTTACAGGTTTTGTTGACATTTTTGTATTCTGCAAATGCCTCTGCTGTTCCCTCAGCTTTGTAATGTTTAAATGCCGCTTTCTTGTTATTTATTTCATGAATTACTTTACTGGTTAGCCACATTGGTTTCAATTTGCTTCTTTTGTATTTGTTTTCAACAGGGATAAATTTATATGTGTATTTTTGCAATGTTATTTTAAAGGCATTCCACTTACCTTCTGTGTTTTTTCCTGAAAATATTTTATCCCAGTCAACGAGACCAAGGGATGAATTAAACCTGCTAAAGTTGGCCTTTTTAAAATTCAGTGTTTTGGTGGAACTCATATCAACTTGTTTTTTTGAATTAATCTCAAACGATACCATGTTATGGTCACTATTCCCCAAGTGCTCCCTTACTTGGATGTTAGAGATAAGTTCTTCATGGTCAGTTATTACCAAATCCAGACATGCATTCCCTCTGGTTGAGGTGTTGGTGGAATGTGGGGAAACAATCAGTTGAACAGGGATTTTTTTGGGGGGGTTTGACTGGGATTGGGGGGGCAGTTAATAAAAATAACTAAATTAAAAAATAAAATAAGAAATTAGCATGTAATGTGAGAGAGACAGGGACCACCTGACATAAGCTGTGACTGGGGCAGAATAATACTTGACCAGATAGAGTATTTTGTAGAGGATGATTTGTAGGCCCAAGCCCCGAGGCAGCATTGATTTGTAGGACTTAGACTTTTTAGAGGAATAAACCCTCAGGAAACATTGATTCTTTCTAGCAAATTTGACTTGTGTTAGGCACAAGCCCTGAGGAAATACTGCTTTGTAGGATTTTGGCTTGTTAGAAAGTAGCCCCCCCAAAATATATATATTTTTTTTGTAGGCTTCTGTTTTGTTTTTCAAGTACCAGCCCTGAGAAAAAAATGCCCTACTAGCCTAGTGCCAGGTGTTGTCCTTGGCCAGTGGCCATTGTCAAATGCCCTGGTGTAATCTGATGAATTTGCAACTATTGTTCTTGCTGCTGAGTATTTAACCAGCAGTTTGATTAGGCAGCTCAATGAGAATGGGATCAACAACAACAGTAAAATGGATGATGGATGCCCTGGTTGCGATTATCCTCCACCACACTGTCATGTGTGGTCGGTGCAACACACAGTGTGCAATCGGTGGACACAAACTGCCACATCCTGACATCTACTGAATGGCTGTCAACTGGAGAGGGAGATAAAGATGAACAAGGTGGATTGCGAGGAGATGCCGTTACCCTGGAGAAAAAAGAAGATGATGGCGAGTCAGGTGTTTTGCTCACCATCGAACTTTCAGACTCTGGCTAGGTTTCTCTATCCTTCCTCCTCTTTGACCTCTGTCTCACTATTTGTAGCCTTTGGGGAGAGTCAGGGTTACAGCAACAGCGGTGGATGATTTCTTTAGTGGGGGTTTAGCTTTCACATCTTTCACATAAATGTCATGGTGTCTGTGTTTCATGTGTGTTATCAGGGCTGTTGTGCCAAGGTTCCTTCCCCTTTTCACTGATGTCACAGAGTGTGCACAGTGCCATCACTGATGACTGCACTGTTCCCTCCCCAAGAGAAAAATAGTACCACATGCAGGACTTAAGGGGGAGGGGAAAGGTGGAGTGGCCTCTTTCGTCTTCTCCTCCACAATACTCTTCACTGGCTGGGGCAGAGGATGATGCTGTTGCTGCCTCATAATCATATGGTGGACAGTTGCCATTGACCATTGGTTAATGCCATGGTATCATTGCTGCATTTGTAACTGTTACTCTTGCTGCTGCTGCTAAGTTGTTTAAGCAGAAGAATGATTAGGCAGCTCCAAAGGATTGGGATCAACAACAGCAGTGATATGGGTGATGATGATGATGATGTTAATGATTCCACTCGTTACTAGCTCCAATGATGTGTCTGAGACAGTAGCAGCACCACAGTTATCCCCCACCACCACAGGTATATATGGAGAAAAGAACCTGGCCAATAATGCTTCTCCTCCTGCCCCTACAGCAAAACCATGGGTGTGTTGGAATACTGATTTTTTTCCATTGAAGCAGGAAGGAACTGTGCCTTTCATCAACAACTACAATGCACACAGTAAGTGTAGAAAGGTTGTGAAATAGGGGAAGGACTGGGAATAATGAGCATATCTTACATCAAACAACTGGCACAACTGTAACCAAACACCATGATGCTTAGGTCTACAATGTCAAATCAACTCTCAAGAAACTAAGTATTACTCTGTCACTGTGTCCATTGTCCACTCAACTAAGGGCACCTGACAACCTGCAGGCTTAATAATAATAGTGAATCCTCCCTGCCGCAGGCTTAGCATATTCTGTGGTGTGGAATATCCTCAGATGCCACTTGATGCCCTTGTTGCGATTATCCTCCACCACAGTGCCATGCATGGTCAGAGCACCACACAGTGTGCAATGGGTGGACACAAACTGCCATGTCCTGACATCTACAGAATGGCTATCAGCTGGTGGGTCAGGTAACAATAACAGAGGTAGATCACCAGAAGATATTTCTACTTCTTCCTGCACCTGGACAGTAGAGTCAAAATGTGAAGGCAAGCCAGGTGAGCCTCTCACTATCAAACTTTCAGGTTCAGGGTGAAGTTTCTCTATTTTCCCTCCTCTTCAATTTCCACCTCAACTCTTGGCATCCTTGGGGAGATACAGGGGTACAGCAACAGCGATTCCCGGTTTCCTTTTTTGCGGGTTGGTTTTAACATGCTTCACATAAATGTTATGATGTCTGTATTTCATGTGTGTTATCAGGGCTGTTGTACCAAGATGTGTTCCCTCCTTTCCCCTTTTCACTGACTTATCACAAATTGTGCACAGTGCCGTCGCTGATGACTGCACTGTGCTTGCTCCAAGAGAAAAATAGTCCCACACCCACAACCTCAGGGGAGAGGGGAAAGGTGGAGAAGAATGACCTCTTTCTTCTCCTCCACAATACCCTTCACTGGCTGGGACAGAGGATGATGTTGCTGCTATTATCAGAAATATTTCCAGGAGTATTGCTGCTGCTGGCAAGAGGAACCTGTCCTAGTCCTGCATCACTTGTTGACTGATTTCCCACTGTGTCCACTGTTGTCTGTGGCATACTAGCCTTCTCCTCAGCATCCTGCTACTCTTGCAACTCAGCAGCAGCAAGAATTAGAGCAGTAGCAATCTCCACAAAATTCCAAAAGCTCACTGGTGGTGATGCCCATCCACATCCCTGCTTCCCATTCCTTCTCAGTTTGGGCTAAAAAGGACATTAATGTATCTTCCACCCCAGCTTCTCCACCATCATCATCACCACCACCAGTCCCTCCTTGCTGCTGCAGCTGCTGAACCATCTGCTGCATCAGATATTGAGAGAAATAAGCACCAAAACACCTATCATGAAAGCAGTATCAAACTTTGTGAAAGTAAAAGTAATAGTAAAAAAAAAAATAGTAAAAATAGTAAAAAAAATTGTTTGAGACCTCTAAATGCTTAGAGGAATATAAGGGTAGTGGGCAAGAAGTAGCAAGTGATGCTTATACTGAGGATGACCTAATGATGACTGATGATGATGATATAGATATAGAATATATCTCTCCAGCATCCTTCTCTTGTTCAGATACAGATGAAGTTGAGAGTGAGAGAGAGGATGATGACATGGCCGTAAAGTTAGCAGAAAGGCAAAGGATGAATCTTCCACCACTGAAAATAAGAACTGTGCCTGTCTATAAACTGTTTGAGAAAACCATTGGAATGTTTGGCCCTGGACATGTAAAGATGGCAAAAAGTACACAGCCATCCTACCAATCATCATCAGCATCATCACCTCTTCCAAGTCCAAGTCCCACTCATCCACACACACTGGTGTTGAGTACACAGCAGCAACAAAAGCAACACATTTTCACCCATTGTTAAACAAATTATTCTCCATTTTTCTCAATGGCTAGAAAGCTTTTGCCATTTTACTAACATGATTTTTTGCCTTTTCACTATAATAACTTGCCATTTTCCAGGAAGTAAAACACAATAGAAGAAGCTACAGAGTGAGAGAGAGGTGTTGTGCTGTTCTGCTGTGATATTTATAGCGAAATTGATACAGGAGAGGCTCATTGTGACTGCTGTCACTATGAACAAGTTTAAGAGTAATAAAAGGAGGAGTTGGAAGGACCCTTATGTGTCCAGTGAGTCTGAGGAGGAGAAGGAAGTGACCACTGTAGACCCAGTGCTGGTCAGTCCCCCTAAATTACCCCTAGGGATCTGAGGAAATTAATGTCAAGGGAGGAAGAAGAGGGTAGTAGTGAGAACAGGACAGGTCAGCTGCTGGTGCCAGCTGCCAGACATGCTGTGACTGCTGCCAGTGCTGCCCCTGCTGACACCAGTGTTGTGCCTTCTGCCAGTGTAGAGCCTGATGGCAATGTGTCTTGTAATTCTCAGGAGGGGAGAAGGGGAAGATGATTCCAAGTGTGACAGCATGGGACCCTAAGTCACATTTGCCATCCCCAAGCAGTCCCATCACTAGTACTACTACTAAGAAGGTCCAGCAGGGTGAACAGAGTGTTAGGAGTGAAAGAGTGGGTGATCATCATATTATTACTAGTGACTGTGATGAGGAGGAAGACTCAGGAACTGAAATTGATGTGTTTGGTATTAGTGGTAGTAACAGTGATAGTGAAGCAGCTGATGGGACTAGTGTTAGGGCAGAGGTAGGGGAAGCAATGCAGAGCATCCAGAGTAGCAGTCAAGGGAACTCACACCATTCCCCTAACCCTGGGAGTCCCTTTTCCCTCAACAGCATTGTCCAGGTGGAAGGTGATCCTGAAAAAAGCAGAACTGTTGCGTAGCAATAATAATATCACCACCACCAGGAGCACAAATCAGCTGCCTCTGTCTACTGCTAGTGCTGCCAGTCTGCCTTCTTTAGGTCAACAAAAAATGGCAAGTATGACATTAAAGGACCCTCTGTCACATTTTTCATCACCTCATCCAACCGGTGAAATGTATGTAATAGAGAAGCAGCAGCAAAGAGGGACTGGTGGCGGTGGTGATGATGATGGTGGAGAAGCTGGGGTGGAAGAGACATTGATGGCCTTTTTAGCCCAAACTCAGAAGGAATGGTAGACAGGGATGAGGATGGGCATCACCACCACCACTAGCAGTGAGCTTTTGGAATTTGCAGAGTTTGCAACTGCTCTAATACCTGCTGCTGAAGAGTTGCAAGGGCATCAGGATGCTGAGGTGCAGGCTAGTGTGCCACAGACCATAGTGGACACAGTGGGAAAAGGGTCAACAAGTGATGCAGGACTAGGACTGGTTCCAATTGCCAGCGGCAGCAATACTCCTGGTCCAGGTTGCAGTGCTGATTCTGAAGCAGTGGCAGGAACAGCAGCAACATCATCCTTTGCTCCAGCCAGTGAAAGGGAATGTGGAGGAGAAAAAGAAAGAGGCAGATTCTTCTTCACCTTTCCCCTCCCCATGAAGTCATGGGTGTTTGACTATTTTTCTTTTGGGGCAGGCACAGTGCAGTCATCAACAAAGGCACTATGAACAATTTGCGGCAAGTCAGTGAAAAGGGGAAAGGAGGGAACACCCCTTGGCACAAACACTCTGATAACACACATGAAAAACAGACACCATAACATTGATGTCAAACATGTTAAAGACAAACATCCACCACAGAAATCGAGCACAGTTATTGCTGTATCTCCCTGACTTTCCCGAAAGTCAACAAGAGGCAAGGCGGAGATAAAAGAGGAGGAAGAATAGAGAAACCCAGCCAGAGGCTGAAAGTCTGATGATGAGTTGTCACGGTTTTCAGGCAAAGAAGGACAGACATAATCATAAAATATATAACCACCTTTATTTATTATGTACAGCAATAATAGTATTAGCTCACACAACCCCAGACCACAGGATTTTAGGACCCGGGCTCCTACTCTGAGCTGCACACTGTGCTGCACACTACACTACTGCGAGATACCAGACACTAAGAGGTATGGGTGGAACACCAGTGGGAACATTAAATGATGCACAAGTTTCCACCCAGGGTTACACAACTGGAGGCAACAGGGAACGAGAGAAGACCTGAACCACGGAACACCGAGACTGATGGTCAGGCACACTAGGAGTGTACGGAGTAAGTAGTCAGCCAGGACCACAGGTCAGACAATCCTGGGGACTACACACAGTGATAGTCAGCAAGAGCCAGAGGTCAGACAAACCGGCGACTACACGGAGAGTTAGTCAGCCAGAGCCACAGGTCATAACCGATGTGGGTACTCAGACAAGCCAGGGTCTACATGGAGCGAGTTAGTAGCCAGAGCCACAGGTCAGAACCAATGTGGGTAGTCAGACAAGCCGGGGTCATACATGGAGAGAGTTAGTCAGCCAGAGCCACAGGTCAGAACCTATGTGGGTAGTCAGATAAGCCAGATCATACATGGAGTAGATTCTCAGATAAAGCACGGGTCACAATAGAGCACAAGAGACACTAACGGAAACACCACGTAAGGGCAATGACTCCTAGGCCCAAGGATGTTAATAAAGCACTGATAAGGGCAGGAACCAATTAGGCAAAACAGAATAGGCCCATAAAGAGGCGCACGACACAGTGCCCGTTCCATGATGTCAGAAATGCAGGCCAACCTCCCAACAGAGGAAGGAAGCAGAGGATCACTAAGGCCTCCTTAGGGGAACTGTGATAGTAGTCCCCCTTTAACGACCTCTTCCCCGCAGAAGAGGACCAGCACCAGAGGAATTGCGGGAGTGGAATTCACAGAGAAGGGCAGGTGCATGTAGATCTCTCTTAGCGACCCAGGAACGCTCCTCAAGTCCATACTCTTTCCAATGAACTAGATATTGTACCCGTCCACTGACCCTGTGAGAGTCCAAAATCCTTTGTACCTCATATTCCTCATGGTCCCCCACTTGGACAGGTCTGGAACGGACAGGAGCAGTAGTATTTCTGTTACAGACCAATGGTTTCAGTAGCGATAAATGGAACACATTAGAAATGCGCATATTAGCAGGGAGTTCAAGAGCACAGATTATGGGGTTAATCCTACGGAGAACCTGAAAGGGGCCCACAAATTGAGGAGCCAGATTTTTACAAGGCACCTGGAGATGGAGATTGCATGACGACAGCCATACTGTCTCTGCCACCTGGAAAACTGGAGCTGGTAGCTGTCTATGGTCTGCTTGTCTCTTATAGCACAATGTGGAGCTCTGCAGGGATCTCTGAACCCGTACCCACGTGGAGCGGAGCACCCTCAAGTGCTCTTCCAGAGCAGGAATATTCTGAGCCTCAAAAGACTCTGGCAGAAGCGAAGGTTGGAGCCCATAATTAATCAGAAAGGGGGAGATCCGAGAGGAGGATTTGACAGCACTATTTCTGGCCAGCTCTGCCCACGGTAACAGGTTCACCCAATTATCATGGTGGGCTGAGATAAAACAACAGAGGAACTGTTCCAACACCTAATTAGACCCTTCTGCAGGACCATTAAACTGTGGATGGTATGCCAATAAGAACGAGAGCTAGATACCCATCTCTCTGCAAAATGTTCTCCAAATACGTGACACAAACTGTCTCCCACAATCTGAGACTACCACCTTGGGTATACCGTGGAGACAAACCACCTCCTTGGCAAAGATCTCAGTCAACTCCTTAGAGGAAGGTAGTCCTTTGAGTGGTACAAAATGGGCCATCTTAGAAAATCTATCCACTATAATGAAGATGACCGTGAAGCCCTCTGAGACAGGCAAATCCACCATAAAATCTATAGATAAATGCGACCAAGGCCACTCCTCATTCGGAATGAGTTGAAGGAGACCGTGCGGAAGATGTCTAGGAGTCTTGGGCCAAGCACAAGTGGAACAAGCAGCAACAAATGCGGAACAATCCGCCCTCAGGCTGAGTCACCAAAAGAGTCTAGTTATAGACCATATTAGTTGGTCTCTCCCAACGTGCACTGCAGCCTTCGAAGAATGGTAAGTTTCCAGCAGTCTGGTACGGAGGGATTCAGGCACGAAACATTTCCCATTTGGCTTATCCACCGGGATGGAAGCTTGAGCAGCCAAAATGTCCTCACCCAACAGAAAAGTAATAATGGTACGTATCATTTCCAAGATGCGGTTAGAAGGAGTGATAGGTACCGGAAGAGACTCCTCCTGGGACTTGTTTAGAAAGAGCTCTAATATATTTTTGTACCAGGGAGGTAGGAGACCACAAAAGTAAACCTTGAGAGGAATAAGGCCCATCTGGCCTGACGTGGCTACAACCTCTTAGCCTCTGACAGATATGTTAGGTTCCTGTGTTCTATCAATATCAGGATAGGGACTGTAGTACCTTCCAAAAGATATCGCCATTCTTTCAGGGCCAGGATGATAGCGAGTAACACCCAGTCACCTACATTGTATAAACCCTCAGTCTTAGTTTCTTAGAGAAGAAACCTCAAGGAAGCAATGGTTTCCCAGGGCCCGCACGTTGTGACAACAAGACGCCCACTCCAGACTCTGAAGCGTCAACCTCAAGGGTGAAAGGTAGGGTGGGATTCAGGTGGGACAATATCAGTGCTTTAGCAAAAGCCGAAGTCCTCAAATCCCTGCAAGGCTTCAGGTGACCAGTCTGAAGGATTAGCTCCCTTCTGAATCATGTCCGTGAGAGTGGAGAAGTTTTGTATGAACATTCTATAGTAATTAGTGAAGTCCAGGAACCTCTTAGACCCACTGGAAGTGCCCACTGTAAGACGGCAGACAGTTTTTACGGGTCCATGGCTAGACCAGAGGAAGAAATAACTTATCCTAGGAATATCACCTGGGATTTGTGGAATTCACATTTTTCTAGATTGCAGAACAATTTGTTCTCCCTGAGCAGTTGTAGGACCCAGGCTACATCTGCTCTATGTGCCTCCAAGGTAGGAGAATGGCTGAGTATATTGTCCAAATATACCACAACACAACTCTGTAGTAGGTCTCACAAAACATCATTAATGAATTCCTGGAAGACAGCAGGGCGTTGCACAATACGAAAGATATCACCAAATATTCATAGTGCCTGCTCCGGGTGTTAAATGCTGTCTTCCACTCATGGCCTTCTTGTATTCGTACCAAATTGTACATGGCCCTCAAGTCAAGTTTCGTAAAACTAGTCAAACTTTTGATACAATCAAATAGCTCCAGGATCAATGGAATCGGATCGGCGTTCTTTACCATCAGTTTATTCAGATTCCTGAAATGAATGCATGGTCTGAGTTCCCCATCTTTTTTCTTAACAAAAAAGAAACCTGCGCCCGCAGGTGAGGAGGACTTCCTGATAATGCCCCTAAATAAAGTATCAGCGACATAATCCTCTATGGCCTTGTTCTCCTCCACTGACAAGGGGTACACTCGGCCCCTAGGAGGTCTGGCCCCAGATCAACAGTACAATCATATGGCCTGTGTGACGGTAACGTACTGGCCTCTACCTTATTAAATACATGTTTTTAGGACTGGTACTCAGCAGGTAAAGAGGTAGAAGTACACACTATCCTGGTAGGTTGCTGGAGGCAAGATTTCATACATTGAGAAGACCACGACAGAATATCGCAAGTCTGTCAATCAATTCTTGGGTTGTGAGTCTGTAACCAGGGAAAACCCAGAATGATGGCATGTTGGGGAGAATGTATGACCTGGAACTGTTGTGTCTCTTCATGGAGTGCTTCTACCCTTAGAGAGGGGTCGGCCATCAATGGCTTCAATTGCCAAGGGATCAGAGAGAAGCAGCAAAGGGATAGAATGCTTGGCCTCAAAGTCTACATCAATGAAAAAGCCTGTGGCCCTGGAGTCCAGTAGTGCCAAAGCCAGTAGCGATGACTCTGCCCAAGACAATACTACTTCAAGAACAGGTTTGTCCTGAAGTCTTTCTGGGGACTGTGAAATTCCACCCAGGGTCTGTCCCCATCTGACCGTAGGTGAGAGTGTTTCCCGGCCTGATAGGGCAAGCACGCAACATATGGCCCGGCTCCCCACAGTGTAAGCAAAGGCCCCTCCTCCTGCGCCAAGCCCTCTCCTCCAATGAAAGGTGTGTGAAGCCTAGCTGCATCGGTTCACCCCACCCAGCGGGGTCAGAACTAGGAGGTATGGGAGGTGAGGGAGGACAGGGTGGGCGTAAGAAGCTAGGTGCCAATCAAGGTAAAGGTTTACACCCCTGTTCTTTGAATGAAGGCCTCTCACTGACTCTCGTATCTATCAAGATGGTGACTGAGATTAGCTCCTCCAGATCACCAGGTTGGTCTTGGGCTGCTGTATCATCTTTAATAGTGTTACACAAGCCCAGGAAGAATGCGGCAACTAGGGCTTCATTGTTCCATCCTACCTCTGCCACCGAGTACGGAACTCAATAGTGTAGTCCGCTACTGTATGTGAGCCCTGCAGTATTGTCATAAGTGTTTTGACAGTGGAGGTTGCGAGCCCAGGAACATCAAACACTGTCCGAAAAGAGGCCACAAATTCTGTGAGGTTATGAATTGTGGGCTTCTCCATCTCCCAGACTGGGTTGGCCCATGCCGATGCCTTGCTGGACAAGAGGGAGATCAGGAATCCCACCTTACTTTGCTCAGTAGGGAATGCATATGGTACCATTTCCAAAAAGATTCCCAGCTAATTGAGGAACCCCTGGCACAGTGTAGGTTCCCAATCATATCTTTGGAGCCAGACAACCCTTTACTCATGCTAACCTCAGAGGTAGTTGCCAGGACCAGCACAAGGACTGGGGGAGCCACCAGTTGCTGAGCAAAGTGATCCAGGTGAGCCATGAGATTTAATAGTGTCTGCATAGCAAAAGACAACTGGTCGATTCTCAGGTCTTGAGATTCCATCCTGGACAGGATGCTTCAATTAGGTGGACTGTTGAACCTTAAGTAGACATGGCCCTTACATACTGTCACGGTTTTCAGGCAAAGAAGGACAGACACAATCATAAAATATATAACCACCTTTATTTATTATGTACAGCAATAATAGTATTAGCTCACACAACCCCAGACCACAGGATTATAGGACCGGGGCTCCTACCCGGAGCTGCGCACTGCACTACTGCGAGATACTAGAGACTAAGACAGAGGTAAGGGTGGAACACCAGTGGCAACAGTAAATGATGCACAAGTTTCTACCCAGGGTCACATGACTAGAGGCAACAGGGAAGGAGAAAAGACCTGAACCACGGAACACCGAGACTGATGGTAAGGCACACTAGGAGTGTAAGGAGCAAGTAGCCAGCCAGAGCCACAGGTCAGACAAGCCTGGGGATTACACACAGTGATAGTCAGCAAGAGCCAGAGGTCAGACAAACCAGCGACTACACGGAGCAAGTTAGTCAACCAGAGCCACAGGTCAGAACCGATAATCGTAGTCCGACAAGCCGGGGTCTACACGGAAAGAGTTAGTAGCCAGAGCCACAGGTCAGAACCGATGTGGGTAGTCAGACAAGCCAGGGTCATACACGGAGCAAGTTAGTCAGCCAGAGCCACAGGTTAGAACTGATGCGGGTAGTCAGACAAGCCGGGGTCACACACACATGGAGCAAGTAGTCAGCCAGAGCCATAAGTTAGACATGATGTGGGTAGTCAGACAAACCAGATCATACAAGGAGTGAATTCTTAGATAAAGTACAAGAGACATTAGCGGAAACACCACGTAAGGGCAATGATTCCTAGGCCCAAGGAGATTTATAAAGGTGCTGATAACGGCGGGAACCAATTAGGCAAAACAGAATAGGCCCATAAAGAGGAGCATGACACATCACCCATTCCATGATGTCAGAAATGCGGAAGTAGCCACAAACATGCAGGCCAACCTCATAACAGAGGAAAGAAGCACAGGATCACTAAGGCCTCTTTAGGAGGGCTGTGATATGTGCAAAACAACTAGCTCACCATCACCTTCTTGTTCTAGGGTAACTACATCTTCTGCCAATCCACCTTGTTCATCATTACCATAGCCATTCTGTAGATGTTAGGATGTGGCAGTTTGTGTCCGCCCACTGTACACTATGTGGTGCACTGACCACACATGGCAGTATGGTGAAGAAGAATCACAAGATGGGCATCAAGTGGCATCTGAGGAGATTCCATCCCACAGAATATGCTAAGCTGGTGGCAGGAAAGGTTTATCATTACTATTAAACTGTCAACAAGTTGTCATGTCTCCTTAGCGGGGTGTGGGCAAGAGGCATAGTGACAGCAGCTGTACTTGGTTTCTAACATACATAGTAACAGTTGATGAAGCTGCAAAAAGACATGTTTATCCAGAAGAAGGCAATAAAAGCCCTCTGAAGCCATTTCCACTTTAGCCACAAGCGGGTAAAAAAATTCCTTCCTGACTCCAAATAGCAGTCAGATAGTTCCATGGATCAATAACCTATCTGCATTGACTCCATCTGTCATAATTTTCAGTATTGTTCTGTGCTAGATAGGCATCCACTGCTTTTTTAAAGCAGTTGCATTATCTGGAAGTACAACATCCCGAGGCAAAGAATTCCATAGCTTTACTGCTCTTACTGTAAATAATCCCTGCTTTTTAGTCGAAAGAAGCTTTTCTCTAGTTATAATGATGAACCCTTGTTCTTAGCTAAGCTCTTTGTGTAAATAATTAATTGGATAGTTCTTTGCATTGACCTTGAATATATTTGTAAATGGTAATCATAACACCCCTTCAACATCTCTTCTTTAATGTAAACACACCCAGTTTGGCTAGTCTCTCTTTATAACTCAGATACTCCAATCCCTTTATCAGTTTTGTTGCATGTCTCTGCACCTTTTCCAGTTCAACAATGCCATTTTTAAGAACTGGCACCCAGAATTGTAGTCCATATTCTAGATGAGGCCTAACCAAGGATTTATACAGAGGTAGGATAATATTAGCATCCCTTGCATCTACACCTCTTTTTATGCAGGCTAGTACCCTATTTTCTCTTACAGCAGCTGAGTGACTCTGCACATTACTGTAAAGTCTATTGTCTATCAGTACTCCTAAATCTTTCTCTAATGAGGATTCCCCAACTTGTTTCCCATTTTGAGAATATGTAGAAAGTTTGTTTCTACAACCCAAATGCGTAACCTTACATTTATCTACGTTAAATGTCATCTGCCACTTTTCTGCCCATTCACTCAGTTTATCTAAATCATTCTGCAGAGAAAAAACATCCAACTCTGTATGTATTTCCTTACATAGCTCAGTGTCATCAGCAAAGATTGATACTCTACTTTCAATTCCACATCTAGATAATTAATAAACAAATTAAAAATCATTGGGCCGAGGACTGAACCCTGTGGCACCCAACTTATAACGTTAGACCAATTTGAATAGGTTCCATTTACAACTCTCTGTCATCTATCATTTAACCAGTTTTCAATCCTTGTACAGATAACGTTGTCCAAACCAAATTTATGCAGTAACCTGTTGTGAGGCACTGTATCAAAGGCTTTTGCAAAATTCAAGTATACTACATCAACAGCAATTCACTTGTCCAAATTATTACTTACTCTTTCATAAAATGCATGACATGATTTATTCCTCATAAAACTGTGCTGATCCCTACTAATAATATTGTTTGTCTTCACATAATTTTGAATACTGTCAGTTAGTAACCCTTCTAGTATCTTACCCACTATGGAAGTCAAGCTCAAAGGTCTATAATTTCCTGGTTTGGATCTTGCTTCCTTGTTAAACAATGGAACTACATCATCTTTCCTCCATTCACAGTGCACTATGCCTGATGAATGTGAATCAATTAATATTAAGTTAAATGGTCTTGCTATTCCTGAACTAAGTTCCTTAAGTACCCTTGGGTGTATTTGGCCAGGTCCAGGTGCTTTATTCACCATTACCCTTTCCAATCTCTTTTGGACCTTGTCCTCAGTAAGTCATGTACATGATGGAGATATACAAAAAATATACCAAGGGCACTCTTACTGTATCCACTATGGGCTAAACCAAGCAAATCTTGCAAGGGGTGCTACTGTCCTTCAGAAATAACTATTAAATCCCTCCAAGACAAAAACAGACAAAGACTTGTATGTAAGTACTCAGGCCCAGAATAAAGAAAATTACTAATCAGAATGGCTGATCTTATACCCCATCTTATTATGATATATCCTCATCGCGTTATTGACCAAATTCAGTTGCCTACAGGGCCGGTGCAAGGATTTTTATATACACAGGCGAAGGTGCATTTTGATGCCCCCCCCGACACAATCCACCTGCCCCCCCTGACCTTACCACAGTCCCCTGCCCCCGCCCACATATTCACCTCCACAATGCTCCCTTCATCTCCACATTGCACCTTCCACAATGCCCCCTTCATCTCAGCATTGCCCCTTCCACAATGCCCCTTCATCTCCACATTGCTCCTTCCTTTGTGCCCCTTCATCTCCACATTGCCCTTCCATAATGCCCCTTCATCTCCACATTGCTCCTTCCTTTGTGCCCCTTCATCTCCACATTGCCCTTCCATAATGCCCCTTCATCTCCACATTGCTCCTTCCTTTGTGCCCCTTCATCTCCACATTGCCCTTCCATAATGCCCCTTCATCTCCACATTGCTCCTTCCTTTATGCCCCTTCATCTCCACATTGCCCTTCCATAATGCCCCTTCATCTGCCCCTTCCATTATGCCCCCTCAGCTCCCTCCTTTATGCCCCTTCATCTCCACATTGCCCTTCCATAATGCCCCTTCATCTGCCCCTTCCATAATGCCCCCTCAGCTCCCTCCTTTATGCCCCTTCATCTCCACATTGCTCCCTCCTTTATGCCCCTTCATCTCCACATTGCTCCTTCCTTTATGCCCCTTCATCTCCACATTGCCCTTCCATAATGCCCCTTCATCTGCCCCTTCCATAATGCCCCCTCAGCTCCCTCCTTTATGCCCCTTCATCTCCACATTGCTCCCTCCTTTATGCCCCTTCATCTCCACATTGCTCCTTCCTTTATGCCCCTTCAGCTCCACACTGCCCTTCCATAATGCCCCTTCATCTGCCCCTTCCATAATGCCCCCTCAGCTCCACATTGCCCCTTCCTTTATGCCCCTTCAGCTCCACACTGCCCTTCCATAATGCCCCTTCATCTGCCCCTTCCATAATGCCCCCTCAGCTCCACATTGCTCCTTCCTTTATGCCCCTTCATTTCCACAATGCTCCCTACTTTGAGTCCCTGGTGGTCTAGCTCTAAGAGAGCTCTGTGCCTCCTTCGGCACAGAGCTCAGCCTCCCAGCGCTGTTCTCAGTAATGCAGAGCGCTGGGAGATGATGTCATCTCCCAGCGCTCTGTATTACTACACAGCCTGGGTCGCTCTGCGTTGTGAGCGTCCCATAGACGCCGCGAGGGAGCGCTTGGTCGTGTAAACGAGCGCTCCCTCGTGGCAGATATAGTTAAAAAAAATAAAAAATATTTCTCAGCTTCTCCCTTTCCGGCGCCCCTCCGATGCGGCGCCCTAAGGCAGCTGCCTGTGCTGCCTTAATGGTAGCGCCGGCCCTGGTTGCCTATATGAAGCAGATATAAGAATCATCTATATATGTATGTATGGATTACAACACTTCATCTTGTGCATTATCATCTCCTAACATCATCACTCATCCTATACTAATCCTTTCATATGTGTACACATATTTGTGACTTACCATCTGATGAACAATCATTGTGCTTTATATACAGTTTGAAGGACACATGTCTAGATGTTTACAGCCTTGAACTGTGTAGATCAACTTTTCTAATTTTTGATTGAGATTGGATGCTCAGTCTATATCTAGAATGTTTCTGTTTTTCACTGGTGCTAGTGTTAGTGTCTCTGGATACTGTTCCTTATACATGGTACCTTATATAGGTCATTTTAATTATGATGACTTGTGTGTGTGTGTGTGTGTGGGGGGGTTTGTGTAGGATGATTGGGAAAGGGCTATTTGGTTGTCTGGCTTCACCATATTTTGATTACTTCAAATTATTTTGGTACTTATTTTAATAAATTTATACAGATTTTTTATAATTATTCTGATTAGTAATTGTCTTTATTTTGGGGATGAGTGCTTACATACAAGTACCTGTCTGGTTTTTGTCTTTGATGTACATGATGGAGGAAACTCTGTGGTTTTGTCTGTTTGCCCATAGCCTGTCATTGCTGCTTCCTTTGTATATACTAAAGCAAAGAATGTATTTGGGGTGTCAGCTATAGCCTTAGCCTTACTAATCAATTCACCTTTCTCAGTCCTCCGTTATGAGTCTATATTCATTCCACAGCTAAGGTTGTAGTTAACGGTTTCCACTCTGACTTTTTGTTATATGCAACAGCACCTGGCAAGGATGCCCTCCCCCTCCCTTCTCTTTATTCTAGCTATGGAACCTCTTCTGAATTCCAGTAGGCTGCACCCAGATATCCAGGGCCTCCCCATATCTACCTCTCAAGCAAAACTGGCCTGCTATCCAGACGACCTGCTTTTATTTGTCCCTTAACCATGTAAATCCTTATCCACGCTGATGTTGTTAATCGACAGTTTAAGTACCCTCTCCTTATTTAAAATTAATGCATCCACATCTGCAATTCTAAATCTTAATTTGACACATTCGGATATCGCCCAAATAAAGTCCTTATTCCCATTCATTTGGTCTTCCACATGCATTAAATATCTGGAGATAACCCTTACCCCCTCTCTTAACTCTCTAGTTGCAGAAAATATAACCCTGTTACTCAGCTCTGTGGACTCAGATTTAAAGCTCTTGGCTCCTTTGTTTTTGTTCTCGATGGGCGGGGTTAATGTAACCAAAATGATGGTTCTGCCTAGGATCCTTTATATCCTCAATTCTATGCCTCTTAAGATTCCCACTCACCTTATTACCGCGTTGCAACACCTCATCAACTCTTTTATCTGGAAATATAACAAACCTCGGCTGCCTTTCCATCTGGACTTTCTGGTGGCTCCTGTCCTTCATGGTCCTGCCTATCACTAGGGCACTTAGATGATGTCTTGCCTACTTCTGGGTTGTTATCCTTTGAGGAATTGATTAGAAAGGTGTCCCAGCTACATATTGTTGGCAATATCAGCAAATAACACACTTTGTACACTCTATTCTTCCTGCTCAGGGCCTCACAGCAGAATCATCTCCTTTTTCAGATTTATTCCTTTCACCTGGGATCCATTCCCACACTTTGGGTTATTGGTATTCCTTTCTTCTGGAATCAGAGCTCTCACCTAAACCACAATTTTTTGCAGACTGGGAAACAGAATTACATATTTTCCTTCCTCTCCGGGAGTGGTTGCTGATCCTTAGAAAGCTTTTAGACTCTGCCCCTGATTTGACCACGAGAGACTGCAATTATAAATTTCTCACCAAGTGGTACAGAACCCCTCAGCAACTGCACAAATTGTATCTTACTGTATCGGAGACTTGCTGGTGTTGGGGCTCCGGATGAGGATTCATGCTGCACATCAGATATTTCATGTACGCATAGATGACTCCCCCAGGTTGCTGCTATTTGGACACAAACTCCCCTCTCTGATTGTCAAAAATCAATTTAGGTGAACCTTTTTCTTTCATTTAACCAATACAGCCAAAAATTGATACCTTTGTACTGGCAATGTAATGTTGCCCCGGGCCTGGCCGAGTGGAGACGAATGGTTACATGTGATATGCAGCATATGTCATTTGCGGATAGAGGGATTTTTGATCTTACACAGACCTATTGGTCACTCTGGCTGACTTACCCCTCAGACACCCCTCCCTCTTTGTGTATTTCTTGATTTGTATTGCACTGACAGTAGGCCTCACTTTGTTTTGCTTGCTACCTGCAGTATGCCCCCTATGACCCTTAGACTGGTTCTGCAGATGCCATTACGATTTTATACTCCTGCCCTTGGTACCCCTATGTTTGTCTCCCCTTGTTTTGTTATTTACCCCCCTCCTCCTTCCTTGTGTCTCTATCTTTGTTTCTCTTTTACTCTTCACCATTTACTTATGGGTTTAAGTTGCATATTATGTATATAAGTTATAGAACTGCTTTGCAACATTACAGATTTTTGTTGTTTATTAGGATAATTTCTTTTGTATCTATCTCTTAATTAGATCCTTCTGTTACATGTACACTGCTTTGTTCTGTTTTTGTACATTTGGATAATGTCTCCTTTGCAAGTCTTTGTATAAATCCACATCACATTTTTATTTTTTGTTTATCTTGACTTGCTTTATTTTGTACTGCATTGAAAGTATTCCAAATACAGTCTTATTAATAAAATAAATAAATAAATAAACTGCCACTTTAGTGGGTGCATTTGATTTATTTATTGAGTTTATAACATTCCCCAATCCCTAGAGTTTTAACCCATTAAGGACTGGGAAAATCTGGGGTAGATTGCACTTAAGGACCGGAGCAATTCTGTCTTTGTTTAATAGTGTTTTCCTTCTATGTGCTTTATTCCAGACACACAAATTATATAGGTTTTTTTACGCACAAGCAGGGCTTTCTTTTTATGCCCCACTTTTATGGATAACCCACTATTTATTTTATTAAAAATAAAGAAATTGGTAAAAAAACAACATTCTTATTTTTTCTCTTGGGATCATTTGGGAGCAATGGGTTAAATCTTTATGGAGACTGCATGAAAGGTATGACCGGTCATTCATACCTAAAAAATGGGCAGTTTAAAGTGGGCATTGTCTGACTGGGGTCCCTCTTGTTCTCCCAATCTTTCCAATTTTTGTCACATATAATTGTATGGTGTGTATATTTGTATTACATTGTTCCAAAACAGTAAAACTCACAATAAAGTGTATTTAAAAAACAAACAAAAAAAACTGACCTTTAGGTATGTTTTGTTTTATATGTCTAGCATGTTGAGAATTATAACGTAAATAACTATTCATTGCCATAGGTTCCTATAAATGGTTGTCCCTAGTTTATTATCAGACTTATATGAGAAGATCCAAAAATTCTACCTGATTTTGATCACACAGTATAATAAGTTCAAGACAACCAAAGGGATTGTTTATACACTGTAAGAATGCCATTAAAGGGATAGTAATACTTCGTTTTATCTTTATTTTATTTTGTAGGCATTAAAAATACATGAAGAATGATATAAGTATTATCTCTCAAACCTTTATGGTTTGAGAGATATTCACAAGCAAAGTTTCCCCCTCCCGCCCCTTTTACCTAGTGTAAGCAGTCTCTTCTCAGATGTGGAATGCAGTCCATAGACCAGACAATATTCTTCCTATCAGAACAATGAAAGCCCTGCCCCCCTTGACAAGCTTTTCAGCTTTTTCCCTTATCTTATTTGAAGAGTGTCCCTCTCTGCAGTCTACCTGGGCACCTCCCTTCTGCTCTGGCTGAGCAGTGTTACATCAGTAAAAGGGGCGGGAAGGGGACACTTTGTCATTGAATTACTCTTGAACTATAACTCTGACAGTATTGAAATAACACTCTCCAAAGTCCAAATACTATGATGATTAATTAGAGCTGCTTTTATTATGAAACATTACTATCCTTTTAAAGTTTCCAAGTCATTTACCACAAAACAATCAAATCATCAATGTATCTATTCCAAGCTAGAATACTCTCTTTGAAAGGATTCTGTTTGGGATAGATACACCAATCTTCAATATACACTACATACTAATTTGCAAGGCTATGGGCCATACCTGCACCCAATGAAACTCCGTTTTGTTGAAGATTGGAATTACCAAACATAAAATAACAAAACTCCATTAGTTTTCTTAACATTTCAGAATATAACTGTGTTTTATTACCATTATTCTCCAAAACAGCACATTTTGTTTATTTATCTTGTGGTATATTAATATAAAGTGATTCTATGTCTAGTGTAATGTTCAATCGAAAATTGTTATAACATTTGTATAGTGTGTGCGGAGTCTTTAATAAAAGACAAGGGTTTAAGTTCTACTCCTGGGAAACCCATTGTATCACCTTTGGGGTCTATTATAGAGCCCTTGTGTCAGTTTTTGGACAAGTATATAGCACCTTTAGTGTTCATGTCAGGCTCCCAGTCAGCTGTCGGTCACCTAATATATATATTTATTTATTTATTAAGTAGTCCACCCTATCTTATCACAGTGTGTCAAAAAAAAAAAAAAACATTATAACTAAAAAGCAAAATCAACAACTTCTTTCCCCAGACTTCCCTAGCACAGAGACAATAACAGGAAGATCAGCAAGGAAACTGGACTGAAGCTTCCTGTGTCTGTCAGATCAAATCAGTCAGACAGAATGCTGGGGTATTTGGGTTAATCTCCTTTGGTCCCATCTCACACCCCCAGACACATCCAACACAGATATAATAATAAAATCAGCAAGTAAATTGGACCCCAACTGCCCGTATCTTGCCAGTCAGTCACACCGAATTTTGGGGTATTTGGGGTCAACCTGCTTCCTCCCTTCTTCTCCCCCAGAATGCCACCAGATTCTGCTAATATAGAGAACAAATGTCCTACCTAAAATATTCCCTAAACTAAGTTTCAATTCCCCTTTATTTGACTATCTTCCCTAGCGCAAAAACATGCTGCTTTCTCCCATCACTCTCTCTCTGATCCTGTTCCTGCTCCGTGTACCGACCCGGCCTGGCTGACGTTCCTGCTCCGTGTACCGACCCGGCCTGGCTGACGTTCCTGCTCCGTGTACCGACCCGGCCTGGCTGATGTTCCTGCTCCTTGAATCAACTTGGATTGGCTGATGTTCCTGCTCCGTGTACCAACCCGGCCTGGCTGACGTTCCTGTTCCGTGCATTGACCATAATGGCTTCCATTCCTGCTCTTGTGCCTCTAGTCCGGTGCACTATCGTGTCCGGTAGAGAGTATCTCCTGTGCTCTGCCTTGAGCGTACTGGCCCAGTTGGTTGCCTCGTGTACTGTTTTGTCGTTAAACAAGCCAAGCACCTGTTACCAGGGCCTTCCGGTACTCACCCGGGTAGGAGCTTTACTATTGGCACTATGTACGCTGGCTTGTCACTTCACCATTATTGAGGTTGGTCTCTTGGGTGCCTCAGTTGGCTCTGTCACCCGGCAGTTGCCATCAAGCCTGGCGTTTCCACACCTATTGTCCGGTACCGTTACTGTGGGTCGCAGTTTGTGTATCTACAGGGCGTTCCGTTGTTCCTCCTGTTGCAGTACTACTATAGTCCGTGTTCCTTCCAGGGCCTCACTCAACCTTCCTGGGCTAGTTGCTATTTTGGCACTTATCAGTATTTGAGTGCTTCTTGGGCCTCTCTATTAGGGCCTCCCAGTCTCCTGGCCTAATAGCATTAACCATTTGTGTCTCACTGTATCACATGCACTGTTCCCGACCTGTGTCAGTATATATACTACTTTGTGATATATGTATGCTGGACTTGTGTGGGCTATTGTTATTTAGTAACCTGTCCTGTGTCAATTCTGTTTGTACTATTATTGGACCCGCGAGGGTTACTTTATTTTGCTGATTCAATAAAACTGTGTTTTACCAAATTGCCTGTCTCTGAGTGCACTGAAAACCGTTACAGAAACGCACGTTGGGGCAATTACAAACTATGTGTAAATAAAGAAAAAGAAAATGTTTCAATAGATTGATAGTTATGGGGTGGTACAAGATTGAAGAACGTAGTTCTGTATGGAAGGTTGATTAGTCCTAGACAGCACAATATCTAGTTACTAGATTATTTTAGGCACCAGATAAGCCACAGGACAGTGTGTTTTTTTATAACATCTATGTCCTATCGGCAGGTAGCGGTAGCTAACGGGGGTACAAAATCAGCCTTTGTCTTGGTTGTAAGACATAAGAATGACCGTTATGGTAGCAACAGACTTGATTGCAGATACATGCAGATAGCATGTAACTGGTTAATAGCACCATCTAGCAACCTTGATCACAAAACAGTGGTGCCATAACTAATTGTGTGGTCGCTACTGGGTACCAATCAACACATTATAGCGGCAGCACTATAATTGCGATAATTTAGCCAATAACCTAGATATGAAGACTACACAGTATAGTTTGGTTGCACTACTGGGGTGAGAGAGAGGAACATATTATAGCTGGCAGTAGGTGCTCTAACTTTGTGTTTCTTGTCAAGATGACAATGATGCATGAAAGCAATCAGCACTTAATTATACTCTAACATTGTGCAGGACAGCTGCACAGACTCCTTGTGCGGATACATTAAACACACGGCCAGCTGTACACAGTATTACCAATACTAATCTCTACTCTATTAAGTAGGCACTTAGATTGGACTTAGAATGAGTCCCTTATAAATGAATACTGCCAAACTTTGTCTAGGACTGTATGCATGATTCCAAGTAATAACAGAACTGTTTTGTAAGAGGATACTTTGTGTCTTATAAATACCCCTCAATAATACAGTGGAATGTAACTTTACCTTTTCCAGCTGTACATAAATAAAACTGGATATATCTCCACTATAGACACCAATATAACTCTGCATCCTAGTGCTGGGGTGCAGACCAACTGTTGGTACTATTAACTGTCGGTACTATTTTTAAATCCTCCAGGCTTTTTATATATACCAATAAAAGTTATATTTTATATTTTATTATTCAAGATTTAGGATCATTTAAGGCCTCTAAAATATGAGATTATATTCCCACTGCCTATCTTCTTAGGGGTTATGGTCTGGTGCTGTTTAAGATATCTTTTCTCTTGTTTTGTTTACATATTCAGTATCATCTTAGCACATTCCTTCTGCCTAGTTACTTAGGGCACCCCCTATACGTTGTGGTGGTACACCATCATTTCCACTATATTAAGCAGGCAATGCCATGCTCCATTTGCTAGTCTTAAATAACTGACAAAGGTGATACAGTGCCTTGTAAAAGTATTCACCCCTTTGACATTTTTCCTATTTTGTTGCATGACAACCTGGAATTAACATAGATTTTAATCTGGATTTAATGTAATGGACATAATCAAAATAGTGAAATTAAGAAAATAACCTGTTTTAAAAAATTCTAAAAAATAAAAATGGAAAAGTGGTGCATGCATACAGTATGTATTTACCCCCTTTGTTATGAAGCCCCCAAATAAGATCTGGTGCAACCAAATACCTTCAGAAGTCACATAATTAGTTAAATAAAGTCCACCTGTGTGCAATCTAAGTGTCACATGATCTGTGACATGGTCTCAGTCTATATATACCTGTTCTGAAAGGCCCCAGAGTCTGCAACACCACCAAGCAACTGACACAATGAAGATCAATGACTCAGGAGCTCTCCAAACAGGTCAGGGAAAAACTGTGGAGAAGTAAAGATCAAGATGTATATGCATTTCGCAGACTTATGGCATTAAAACTAGTTAAAACGATCTGCAAGTGTAATATGAAATTGCCATCAAGTTTTCTTGATCTTGATCTATACAGTGCAATTCTCTCAATACGTTGTAAAAGGTTAAGTGTCAGCTTAAGACATTTTCAGAAACTGGTCTGTTGAAGGTCCTGATATATTACATTTCCACATATTAATTAAAACCAGTCACGCACAGTGTATGGTGTGAAATTATTGTAGTATATCAACAACTTCGTACAGCCAATAAAATAATAATCATACATTAATATATAGACCATGAAGAAGGGAAGGAAATTAATAGTATTATAGACTAAATTAATTCCAAGTTCCTAACTGTCAAATTTAATTCTCTGATTTTATTACGGGAAACTGATGCCTCAGGTCTTGAGGTTACCTTGGGTCCTGTGCAATGCATCTATTGTTTTCCTGCTTGGAGTTGCTGGCAAATTCCCACCTTTTAACCAAACTTCATATGCCTGGAGGAATTTTTTGCAGTTGGGAAGCTCGTGGTCATACAGACTGCCAGAACAAAGCAAACAAAAATCAGATACTTGTTTTATCCAGAGAACAAGCACATCATGGGTTTGGCATTAAACCATAGCTCCAGATAACCAATAGCTTTGTGACCACCTGCACACAAAAAGAGCATGTTCATTCATGTTCTCATAACCCTGGCGTTTTTATGCTTACAATTCAATTTGCGCTACACAAAGGTGAGAAAAAGGGGCACTTTATTTCAAAGCAATCTAAATAAAGTTGCTGTAGCTATTGTATCTGTATCTTAGGAGTAAAGCTTTTTTATATTTAACATTGTGTGATTTTACCAAATAGCTTACTTAAGATAGTAATGTTCATAATACTTTCGAAAATTCCAAATACTTATCATATGCCATTATCCAGTTTGCTACTTTAACCCTTTCAGTGCCAGAGAGGTATGCAAAGCATTATGTACACCTCTGGCACTGAAAGGGTTAAGTATTAATCCCTTGTATAGTATAATAATTCAGGATGGCAACAGAGCCATCTTTGTGTTTTCTTTGATAACATTTTTTTTGTAGTCGAACATATTTCTTTATAAATAAATGTTACTAGGATGCAAGAAATATGCAATATCAAACAAAATATAGAAACAGTAACTATCTTGGACAGTGGAAAGGGGGAAGGGGAAGAGATGGGAAACAAAGAAAGGCAAGGGACAAAAGGGGAGAGAAAGGGAGAAAGAGAAAGAAAAAAAGGAGAGGGTTTGTTAAAAGATGAGATATCAACAGTTTATTTAACTCACAGAGTCAGTAATATCGTATTAAACTGACTGTGGGATTTGGTTTGGAGCCAAGGAGACAGAACTTTGAGAAATTTAGCCATGTGTTTGAGATAGTGATGAGGGTGTTTTTCCTATTCAGATGACTTTCCACAATAGGTTTTCCATATATTGGGTGATTTCCAATCTTTTGCTTGACGGCATTTTGTGGTCGTCCATGGTCAAACATATATGGGCCACCAGCTGAAGTTAGGGAGTTCATCAGTGTTTTTTTTTTTTATTAAGTAACACAAGACAAAGATCTGGCTTCAAAAAGAATTGCAAAATTTGGCATATGATGGAATATCTAGTTCCAGTACTGTGAGCTAGAGAACAATGCCATAAACAGTGCAAAATAATTCTGACCAAGCCACAGTCCCTACTGCTTAATTTTGAAATGGAGTCATTCATATTATGAAAGCAGACAAGACAGTAATTCTATCTCATAAGCATTTTCTTTAATGAATGTACGGATAGAGGAGTTGGGTGAACACATCGATAATGGCTTATTTCCATATGGAAATGCAGGTTAATGAGTCATTTCATATGGAAATGCAGGATAATGAACCACTGTCAAATTCATGTGGATGTGTTTATGTTAATGTGGCTGTTTGCCACATATACTCTGCTATCGGAGTTCGCAATCCCAACATTGCCATCATGGTGTTGGCGATGTTGGAAACTCTCTGTAGCTATATATGCGGTCTTCCCTTAATAAAGTGACGGTACAATAATATAGTGTTGTCATGAAGTATCACTGAAATAATGTATTAGCTAGTGCAATCTGTAGTGGTAAATTCCCTGACTATGGAGCCTATTCACACCACAAGGTTGCAGGTTTGAATCCCGGCAGGGTCAATTCAGCCCTTCATCCTTCCGAGGTCAATAAATGAGTACCATTGATTGGGCAATAATAACACCTATTATTTCATCTGCCAATTTGGTTAATTCCAAGAGCATGCGCTTAAAGCGCTTTGAGTCCCACTGGGAGAAAGGCGCTATATAAATGCTAGTTATTATTATTATTATTATTATTATTATTATTATAACTAAATGGCCCAGCTACTGGGAGATATCCCAAATTCCCAGTGTGTACAGTCTTTTGTGTCCGGCATATTCTGATAGTAAGTGGTGGGTAATATATAAAAAAACAAAGAAAAAGAAAATAATTAAAATGATGATTAGAACATTGAATATAGGTAATAGTGATAGCTGTGTTTTGTGATTAAAAAGAACAAACAGTACACCAGAAAAGGGCACAAATCACAATAGAACATCGGTATATAACGTCTTAGATGTATATTCACACCTCCAACTGAATACTGGTTATAGAATACAACCGTTAGTAGCAAACCCCGATTTGGACTGCACTCCACCAGATGAAATCAAATACACCTCTAGTTATTGATAAAAAATATTTAATTAAAAGAATGGCTTGATAACAATTCAATGAAGGTCTATGAGTTTCGAAGCATCAAGGCTTCTTCATCAGGGCCCAATGATTGTTCCAAAGAATTATAACAATGCCAAAATATAAAAATACAGCAAAAAATACATATAAGCATTAAACTTATATGAGTTTATGTGATTTTGCCAAATAAAGCCAGTACACTGAAGGCACACCCGCTCATTTCACCAGACACAATGCGCAAGGCATCACTGCTGGCCTTGTGCAGTGTCTGGAAATGTGAGCAGATGGGAATTCACCAATAAGCACTGCTTGCATTGGTCAACACAGTGCGGGGCCCAGTTGGTGTGTAGGGGCGGTAGGCATTAGGGAAGGGTGAAAATCTTCACCTCAAACTGAAATCGGCAAATAAAGTCACTTTCCGCTTGCCAAATAATTTCCTGTGAGAAGTGCAGTTTTTCTGATTTTTCCTGCCTTTTTCGCTCATTGAAGTCAAAGGGAGGAAAAATAATTCACCACACGAAAGTTTTCTACAGCCATATACAAGGCTCTCACAGCATGCCATTTTGTGTTTGTGAGAGGAGAGAGCAGCACCTTGTTTGAGCTAGAGAAGACAGAGAGGGGAATTGAAGTTTAGTTAAAATATCAAGAAAACTTCAAATGAAATTACATACGGATGAAAGACTTAAGAACATATTCCCACAGCCTCCCTTACTCTCCTTCAGACAGCCACCCAATTTGAAACAACAGATGGTGAGGAGTGCCCTGAATAGAAATACAAAAAATGGCACATCTCCCTGCCTACAAAAGAGATGTGAAACCTGTGCACACATTTACACCACGGACAACATACCAATTCCAAACACCCAGTTACACCATAAGATCAATTGTACCTTCACCTATAAATCATCCAATGTAATATACCTTATCATGTGTGCAAAATGCCCAACAGCTCTGAAAGTGGGAGAAACTGGACAAGCACTACATAAGAGATTTGATTCCAAATGGCAATCAGATTTCTCCTTGGATCAACAAGCACTAACTAAATATTAATTCCAATACTACTCTTGTAAAAAAGTATCCAGGCCATTTTAAAGGCATCTAATGTATTCAATAGCACCATCTCCTCAGGCAGTGAATTCCATACCTTTATTGTACTTACTGTAAAGAATCTCTTCCACTGATGTAGATGAAATCTCGTTCCTCAAGTCTAAGCAGGTGACCCCTTGTCATCTGTACTGTTCTGTTAATGAACAGGTCTTGGAGAGCCCTTTGTATGGGCACTGAACATATTTATATAGTGTTATCATATCCCCACTAAAACACCATTTGTTTAGTGTGTACAAGTTTAATTTTATAGCCTTTCTTCATAACTAAAATTTTCCATTCCCCTTACTAGTTTTGTAGCCCTCCTCTGTACTTTCTCTAGTTCCATAATGTACTTTTTCAGAAAGGGCACCCAGAATTGAACAGCATATTCTAGGTGGGGTCTTACCATGGACCTGTAAAGAGGCATGATAATATCTTCCTCCCTTGAGTCAATACCCCTTTTAATACATGCCAATATGTTATTGGCCTTTGCAGCTGCCAGCTGGCACTGCACACTACTACTCAGTCTATTTTCTACCATTACTCTCAAATCCTTTTCATTAGTAGATTTCCCCAGAGAAACACCATTAAAACTATATGCTGCATTTTTATTATTATACCCAAAATCCATAACTTTACACTTGTCTGTATTTAATCTCATTTGCCATTTGCCTGCCCAGTTACCCAATTTGTCCAAATCCTCTTGTAATGGAGACACATCAGGTTCATACTTTATTACCCTACTTAATTTTGTGGCATTAACAAACACTGATACATGGCTCCCTATGCCCTCTGGGAGATCAATTATAAACAAAAAGAAGAGGACCCAGGACAGATCCCTGAGGTACTCCACTTATCACCTTTATCCAATTGGAGAACTTCCCATTTACTACCATTCTATCTTTCAGACAATTTCCAGTCAATGCACAAAAATTTGCCCCTAAGCCTATTTCATTCAATTTGTACAGTAACCTCTTGTGTGGAACCGTATCACATGCCTTGGCAAAATCTGAATAGATCACATCTCCCAAATCTATATTTTTACTCGCTTTTTCATAAAATGCAATCAAGTTCGTTTGACAAGACCTGTCTTTCTCAAAGCCATGTTGGCACCTGCTAATAATATTCCTGTTCAAGATGAATTCTTGAATATATTCCCTTAGCAACACTTCAGACAGTTTCCCTACCACAGATGTCAAACTTACAGATCTGTAATTTCCTTGCTGGGATTTTGAGACCTTTTTAAATATGGGCACCACATCTGCTTTACGCCAATCCATGGGCATCATACCTGAAATAAAAGAATCCCTGAAAATCAAAAATAATAGTCTGGCCAGTGCCTGACTTAGCTCTTTAAGTACCTGTGGGTGGTTACCATCCAGCCCCAGGGCTTTGTCTACCTTAACACCATTTGTTTTAACACTTTTTCTTGTGTTAGCCAATCCCATGTTTGCTGTGACTGTTCTGTAAAAGTAGTTTGCAGGTTCTTGCCCAGCAGGTCTTCCTTGGTAAAAACAGAAGAAAATAAATTATTTAAAATATCTGCTTTTTCTCTGTCCCCACTGACCATCTCACCCATTTCATATAACAAAGACCCATCATTATCAGACTTTAATTTTTTTGCCATTAATGTATTTAAATACTTTTTTGGGGTTGCTCTTGCTCTCCTTAGCAATAATTTTCTCATTCTCCAGTCTAGCTAATTCAATCGCCTTTTTACAGGTTTTGTTGGCTTTTTTGTATTTTGCAAATGCCTCTGCTGATCCCTCAGCTTTATAATGTTTAAATGCCGCTTTCTTGTTATTTATATGATTATTTACTTTACTGGTTAGCCACATTGGTTTTAATTTGCTTCTTTTGTATTTGTTTCCAAAGGGGATAAATTGATATACATATTGTTGCAATGTTATTTTGAAGGCATTCCACTTACATTTTGTGTTTTTTTTTCCAGAAAATATTCTATCCCAGTCAACGAGACAAAGGGATGAGTTAAACCTGCTAAAGTTGGCCTTTTTAAAATTCAGTGTTTTGGTGGAGCCCACACCAAATTTTTTTTTTTTAATTAATCTCAAATGATACCATGTTATGGTCACTATTCCCCAAGTGCTCCCCTACATGGATGCTAGAGATAACTTCTTCATTGTTAGTTATTACCAGATCCAGACACGTATCACCTCTGGTTGAGGTCTGTACTACCGTAAAATCTCAGGTATAATACGCACCTGTGTATAATATGCAGGTGTATATTATACCCAAGATTTAGGGGAAAACAAGAGTGCCTATGTATAATACGCATCCTTGTTTTCCCCATTGCTACAAAAAAAATGTAATGCTGGTGATCCCTTCCCTCCCTCCCCCGGCGCTATCCGCTTTCATAATAAAACTATAAAGCCGCCCGCCTGCTTCCTTCCATGGCTTTCAGGACCTTCTGCCTCCAGCCAATGGTACACAGGGCATTACTGTTGGCTGGAGGCGGAAGGTCCTGAAAGCCATGGAAGGAAGCGGGCAGGCGGACGGCAAATGCAAGCATGCCGCCTGCAGAGATTTACCCAAAATCAGATGAAGTTTGTCTACAGACCTCAGTAAGCTTTATAGCTTTATTATGAAAGCGGATAGCGCCAGGGGAGGGAGGGAAGGGATCGCCAGCATTAAAAAAAATCTTCAAAAAAAAATCTCTTGTGTATAACACGCACCCCCCGCTTCACATAAGGTGAAGTGGGGTAAAATTGTAGGTATTATACCCGAGATTTTACGGTAGTTGAGACAAAAAATTGTCATTCAACAAGTTCATAAACTTACTGCTTTTAGCAGAATTAGTTGTTCCATTTTTCTTATCTATTTCTGGATAATTAAAATCCCCCATAATTATAGTTCTCCCTATTTGAGAAGCCTTTTCTATTTGCATTAACAGCTGTGATTCTTCAAGGTCAACAATGTTTGGTGGTTTATAACAAATACCCACTAATATTTTCTGGGCAGTCTTACCCCCATTGACTATTTCAACCCACAGGGATTCCACATGTTCACTACTGTCATCACATATATCTTCCCACAAATGAGGCAATAATGCTGGATTGACATACAGACAGACCCCACCACCTCTTTTGTTTGACTTATGTATCTCCAAGGTGATGTGCTTTCCACACATCTCCGGACACACATCACCACAGCACAGAACTTTAGTGCATCTCCCCCCATTGTCACTATATCACCTCTTTGTTACACGTTAATGCATTTCCCCCATAGAGTATCTGTTAAGTAATGGCATAACACCTGCATCCAAGCACCATTTATGATTAATGTCAGGAGAGAGATCAGAGTTATAGAAAAAAGGGATTAGCTTAGAATCAGGAATAAATCAATTTGTATTTGTAGGTACAAAGAGGCAAGTAATATTTGATTATAGAGAAGAGAATATTGGTTCGGGATGGGAGCAAGCCACGGCATCACATCAATTCTATTAGGAACTAGAATGTCTCTTTCTACATATACATCCACTGAATCTTCCCCAGTGCTGAATTCCAAGAAACAGCTGATCTAATTGGGCTGTATGAAAGTATCTCTTGTGAGGTCAGGAACTCCTAGTCCCCCAGAAGTGTGAGATTTGAGCATTACATGTTGGTTGATTCTTGTAAATAGAAATCATGTAATATTTCTGCAATCTTTACTAATCGCAATTATTTTAAAGGAGGAGAGAAAGTTTAAAGGGATAGGAATGTTTCACAAAGACAGCAGCTCCAATTAATCTCCATAGTATTTGGGCCATGGAGAGTGTCAGAGTTGTAGTTCAAGAATAATTGAATGATAAAGTATCCCCCTCCCGCCCCTTTTACCTAACGTAAGCTGCATCCCTTCAGATGTGGAACCTGGTCTCTTGACCGGACAGGTCACAGCAAGGGACATCTTCTTACTGTGAGCATAAGGAAAACCCTGCCCCCATCCCTTGACAGGTTTTTCAGGTTTTTCCTTATGGTCACTGAAGATTGTCACTCTCTGTGATCCATCCGGTCAATCTTGCTGCTCTGAGGTGAGCAGTGTTACATCAGTAAAAGGAGCTGGAGGGGGATATTTTATTATTGAATTACTCTTGAACTACAACTCTGACAGTATTGAAATAACACTCTCCTAGGCCCAAATACTACTATCTCTAACTATTTAACTTAGCCACCCTCCATGGGACCACCTCACTAAAGATTATCCCTTAAAGATATTCGAGGGTCTTTAGCTACCTGTGAATTTTTTCTAAGAGGGGGGCAATTATAGTAGATTTGGGGCACAATGGCTCCATTACAGTATTTTTACCTTCACCTAAACATGACTGTGCTGTGTGCCTTCATTTGCATGGTGCTGCATGAAATCTTAGAAATTCAATGCAAGCAATGTGAGCTGTGCATTCTTTGTCAGACTTTTAATGTTTCATTGACCCTCTTTGGTTTTGTGGTGTGTAAAGATAAAATAGCTAAAATTAAGTGTACATTGTAATTTGGAGACCTCATTAGCATTCAATGGGTTAAAACATTTCTTTCTATCCTTTGGAACAATTTTCTTTCTCTAGAATGAATGATGTGGCACAGTAATTATAGCTTTGATTTAAGTGGTGTGCTGGGATGGAACTGATTGGCAGTGATATTATAACAGGGATAGTGGAACTACAGTGCATTAAATTAACATAGCTCCTACACCAGTGTATTTACTTTAAGATTGTCTGTATGGTGAACAATGTGCATGCTGAAAATTACTACTTCTCAAGGTTTTCCATAAGGGAACACTAACGAGCAAGGATTTAATAATATAGGTGGGTTACTAAGGGGCTATTCAATTCACTCACTGGTAGTTTAGCAGCAAATTCCTTATTCATGGGCCTTATGCTAGGGCTTATAAATTTAAGTCCTTTGCTACTAGCCAGACCTGAAAATTTATTCGCCACTGCAAGCCAAAACATACCCACCAGGGCTATATTTCTACTCGCCAGGGTTAAATGTTCACTCGCCATTGGCTAGTGGCGAGTGGAAATTTTAAGTCCTGCCTTATGCTGTTAGTGGTCCCTGAGGAAAGCATTAAGAAAACTGACCTATACAACAAGAAAGGTGCAAACAATATGTTTCCCTGTCTGAAATTGTATGAAAAATGTACTTCTCCATACTAGGATTGGTGTTAGATGATATCAGCAACGTTACTGTGAAATCATCATGGGCAAGTATCAGTATAATAACTGAAATGGTTAAAATAAAGTTAATATATGGCTCAAAATCCATTTAAAACTAAGTATGTTGACATTTCTAAATCAGTTTGTAGTTCTTGGTTTCTTCTTTAAACAAATCTATGTAAATAATAATACTCTATTGGTTCAACTTTAAATTAAATTTAAGCTTGCGCTCTTATACAAGAACTGTAAACAGCTACCTGATGAATGTAAATATCAATAAAAACAATAAATTGCTATTATTTACACTGGGAATATTTATGATTCATTAGGGTAATGTACTAATAAGAGTCTGCTCTAAATCAGGCATTAGTATCTATAGCCTAGTCCTACCCCTGCCTCACCTTAATTCTACTTGTGCCAAAGGGAGGGTGGTGGGAAAGTGTATGAGTTCTTTCATTTGTTGTTTGTTATTGTGAGAACTAACAAGGCTCAAAGGAAATTAGCATAGCTTTACGTCATTTCCACATGCATGCTATTGGGGTGGGTATTTGGGCATACTCACATTAAAGAGATAGTAATACTGGTGCCATTTTTTGCAATGGGTTTGGTACTTATATGGGCTATTTTCAGCATCTTGGCAAAGCCTCAAAGTGGGGCTAAAACAATGATGGAATAAACCAGCACATTTTTATTCACCTTTATGAATACCTGTGAGTGTTTTCTTCTTTTCTACAATTGTACTACATTTTTGGTTACAAGAATGGACACCCAGGCATTTCAATGTATTTTAAGTGTGTGAATATCTTTGGATATATCTACATATTACCTATACCAGTTAGGTAAAAAATAACTATGTCATATGGAGCTCCCTCTATTCTCTCTCACACATTCGCACACATGTGCATACATAGGCACACACAACTTTTCAGGGCTATAGCATAATATAAACAAAAGGATGGGATTTACCATCACAAGTTTGATCATTCTTTTCCATGTGGTTATATTGGGGAAATGTAGCATAATAACAAAGAGAGACTGTGGGCTAAAACATAGGGCTGTGGTATGATGCAAAAAGTGAGACAGTGTGATAATAAACCCTCTAAAGACAAAAGGGGTACAATACATTACTTCAAAATGTGTTACACATCTCTCCTTAAGGGGTTAAAGGGAAACTGTGATGACACAGCTCATTTCACAGTTAGGGTTGACACCTTTCACAAAAAAAACTGGTCTTTTTACTGCTGCCATAAACTTATTAGCCCAACATCCATTTTTGTTAACCTGACAGTAAAATACTGGTTCAGTGGCAACTCTGTTCTCAGCATTTTCTATTTATTCTTGTTCCTCCATTTTAATATGTGAGACTATTTTTTCTGATCAGTGACCTAATTTCCTCATGTGTAATTTTTACTGGAAAATCTATAGGAGGGTATGATATGTTCAGTTCCATGCATGACACTTTTTGACTTTTCATCAAATTACTAGGTTTAACAAATATGAAGAACCTATGGCTCGCAACAGTTCAATTTTCCCTTATATGCCAAGAGTGACAACTTTCCCACCTTGAATCATTCAGAAGGGTGAGGCAGAGGAAGGCTTAAATTTAATGTTTAATCTCGTTTTGGAAGTAGAAGTGGTCAAGCATGAAAGCATACAAAGGAGATAAAAATCTGAGATGAGTCAATGTAAATATTTAAAAATAACACACCTGGAAGAGAGACAGATTTGCTGTCATGTGCCCTTTTAAATTGATTAGGTGATATTTAAAAGGTAAAACAAGCTTCCTTATGTGTGGTAGACAAGAAATGTCTCAATTCTCAGAATAAAGCAATTGTAGCAAGCACTGGAGTATATGGAGAAACGTGTAGCTAAAACCATTGATTAGCATTATTATCTACAATTAAATCTAAGCCATTATTTTTATAGGAGGCAAATATAGTTTTTGATATCTTTTATTGGTGAACTAAGCAGATTTAGAATGCAAGCTTTCAAGACCTTAGGTCTCTTCCTCAGACATGTTATACAGATAAATATGAAAACATCTCTCTTAAATACAAGTACATATTTTAGAATGGAAATCAGATAAGAGAACTGAATACAGATCCAGATACTTTGATCAGTCAGTGATAAATTGCACTCTTCCTCTAAGGCTTTAGAGGTATTTACAATGTTCTTGGGTCTGTTGGAAAGGTCAGCCCACTAAGTGATAATGTGACAAGAACTCTCTGTCCTTATTTAAACCATTACAAATAGCATTACATTTTAACATTAATTTTACCTCCCATACCTTTCTGTCCCTGTGAGTGCGGAACCGTCCCATTATTTTTATATGCATTATATACATTATTTTGGTGTTTTAGTATAGTGCAGAAATTAAATGAAATCTTGAAAACAGAGACTTGCATATCATGCAGTTAAAGAGTAGCATACCATGTAGTCAGCTATTAGTATAATGTGTAAAGTAGGGATGGGCAAAACTTTCGGTTTTGTTCCCGTAGTAATTTTTTTGTGAAAAAAAGCCTGATTTTTCACTTTTCCTGCTAGAGTTCCTGATAATAGAGAAGCCCATAAATATTTCTCAGTTCCACTAACACCACAGAATTTTCTGTAAGAATGGTTCCATTTTCATCCTATGTTTTCCGATGAGGGTAAAACTTCCTGCCTCTATAGTATAAAACATCATAATTTTCCACCATCCAGCATGGTGTAGTTTAGGGGACAAAGAGCCCAGATGCAAGGAAAGAGAGGGAGAGAGAAGAAAGAAAAAAAAATAAAAAACATTGTTGTAAGTGTTGACTAGCACTATGAGCAGCAGGAGAAGCTGGGTGGAACCTGCTGCTGATACAGATGTGATGTAGCAGCAGAAGCAGCCAAGGGAGCTCAAATACCCCAGACCCAGTGATTCCTAGTGCCTCTTTGACATTGTCCCCATGGGGAAGTTTACTGAAGAGGGTGGAACTGGCTATCAGTTAGAGCAGTAGCACATGTCAACTGCCTGTGCCTGCTACTGCTGCTGCAAGTGTGCCTTATTTTCTGGAAATGGCAAGTGTGGCAGCAGGGGACCCTCTGTTACATCTGTCATCCCCAACCACTCCCAAAGAGTAACAAGAGATTGGTGGTGGTGGTGATGAGACTGAAGGTGGTGGTGGAGCAGCTGGTATGGAGGAGAGTATAGGAGATTTTTTGGTGGAATGCAATAAAGAAAGGGAGAAATAGATGCAAATGGACACAGACATCACTGTCACCAGCACCAGTGCTGACATTCAGGAGTTTGCTGCTGCTGTAATTCCTGCTACTCAGTCCCCAGAGACAGAGGTTCATTGATCACAGAAGCAGGATGAAGATGAGATGGCTATTGTGCCACAGGTCACCGCAGCCACCATGGGACTGACTTTTATGGGATGAAGATCTGATCCACTTGCCAATAATAAGCCTGTTCCTAGCTCTAGTGATTATGTAATGCAGTAGTAGCAGTAGCATCTGCCCCAGCCAGTGAAGATGATTCATGTGTGTGAGAATATTTGCCCTTGGAGCATGAACAATGCAGTCATCAGTGTCAACACTGTTTACTTTGTGTGATAAGGTAGTAAAGAGAGGAAATGAGTGGACACACCTTGGCATATCTGCCCTCATAAATCACATGCAACATAGACCCATGAACTTTATGTTAAGCATTCAAAAGCCAATTCCCCAAAAGAGACATCAAGAGCCATTGTCATTGTTCCATTTGTCCATCCCCAAGGGCACAAAGAATGGTGGGAAAAAAAACCAAAGGAAGACTATAGAAAACCAGGCTGGACATTCAGTGATGAGTAAAACACATGCACTTTCATCGTTTTCTTGTGCTAGGGTCTGGGTTCAGGAAGATGTAGCCACTGTCCCTAGACTGGCACGCACAGCATCCTTTTCCTCCTCCTCTGTTATATCATCTTTGCTTCCTTTAACACCCACCCCAGATGACAGTGAGCCTGTAGATGTGTGGATATGGCAGTTTGTGTCTACGCATTGCACATTGCATTGACCACAAGTGGCAATGTGGTGGAGGGCAGTAGAATACATGATGTAAGGTGCATCTGCAGAAATTCCATCCCACTGAATATGTTAAGCTGGTGGCAGGGAGGATTCACACATGGTGTGTGAACCTGACACCCCATTTATTCTTTGTGGGAAAAGAAGGCAAACTTTCTAAGTGTGTGTGGTGGGATTCAGACTTACTATGGATTTCAATGTAATGAGCTAGGATGGAAAAAGCAGAAAATTGGCACTTTTCATGAACAATTTCCCGCTCGGCGGGAAGTGTCCTTTTTCTCCTGTTTCTCTTTTGAGTATGAGGCTAATTGGGAGAAATTGGGAGAAATTTGTATACCATGCAGATACAATAGTAGCAGAACATGAAGTTCACTGGTAGTACTTTATGCGCCTTCTGACTATAGAGAATGTGGCAAATTAGCCTTATTTTGTACAAAGTGCAGCTAAATAGTAGCACTGTGTTTAGGTAAAATGGTACATTGAATGTGGCTAATTACTTGCAAACACTTTCACATCACTCCTTGGAACTTAAAAAACAACTACTTTTCTCACATGTTAGAGAGAATAAATGTGTTATAGTGCTTGCCACAAATTTTGGACAATGTAATATAATGTGGGAGATTCGAGGTTATAAGCAAAGTTAGCACAGTTTTATGCAACCGCAGAAGGAAAAAAAATGTTCTTGCACCAAGAATCTAGGACTATTCAACACTTTCAATAAAACAACTGGACAGAGCAGCAGTGAATCGTCTATAACCTTTTTATTGCTATTCACCTTAACAATGTGGCAATATTTGTAGGAAACATTTTCAGCATGTTAATGCCCAAGCTGTTTTAGAAAATTGAGTCTTGATGTAGTGTGCAAAAACTTAATTGAATCCAAAACTAGGTGATAAACATCAGTCTAAGAATCTATAAGCAGATGTCTCCACAAGTCAAGCTAGTAAATCTAACATAACATTCATGATTCTTTCTAATTTATTACCAGTCACAATTTTCATATGATCTGGTAGTATGCTTCTCTCAAGAAACAATCCCATTCATTCAATGAAAAACACCATTTAAAACCCACAATTGCGCCTTTTCACCTCCTCAAATTTAACCCCTATTCAAACACAAAATTAAAAGGTTGAAACCTACATCTAGCAGATGAATATTATCAAGCCTGTAAATACCAAGTTCTTGACCTTCCTCTTCTCGGTGTAGAAAATGAATGCCAAATAATACCTTAAAGTGATAGTAATGTTTCATAATAAAAGCAGCTCTAATTAATCTTCATAGTATTTGGGCCATGGAGAGTGTTATTTTAATTCTGTCAGAGTTGTAGTTTAGAAGTAATTCAATGATAAAGTATCCCCCTCCTGCCCCTTTTACTAATGTAACACTGCTCAGCCAGAGCAGAAGGGAGGTGCCCAGGTAGAGTGCAGAGAGGGACAATCTTCAATTAAGATAAGGGAAAAACCTGAAAAACTTGTCAAGTGGGGCAGGGCTTTCATTGTTCTAATAGGAAGAAGAGTGTCCCCTTCTGTTATATGTCTGGTCTATGGACTGCATTCCACATCTGAGAAGAGATGGCTTACACTAGGTAAAAGGAGCGGGAGGGGGAAACTTTGCTTGTGAATATCTCTTAAACCGTAAAGGTCTGAGAGATAAGACTTATTTCGTTCTTCATGTTTTTTTGAATGCCTACAAAATAAAATAAAGATAAAACAAAGTATTACTATGCCTTTAACTTAATGGCCACCCATGTTTTTGTTATAAGACATATGTAATCTACTGTACTATCCCAATGTTATTCTCTTGGAGATACTGCTGTTTAGAGGCCAGTTAATGAGTTATACTTCTGACCAATCAATGTGCTCTGAAAAATAATGTACATATTTCATACAATATATCAGTACACTTTAAAGGGAATTGTCATATTTCTTATGAAACACAATTAGTAAAAAAGCTAGGGGCTGGTCTGTGAAGCCCAGAAACAGGTCCTGGAGAGGAGGAGCAGAAAACTAACTTATTTTATCTTTGAGGCTGGGGAACCAGAAAGTTACTGGCTCCTGGCCATAAACCTTGACAAGTTGCATGAGCAGAACCCTAGACTCCATTGGCCTGGTTTTCAGACTATGGAGACAGCAGGATTACAACCCATGTGATTCAGAACTGTGGGACTGGTAGTCTTGAGTTCAGATAGAGTATTGCACATATATTCCGCAAGTGGTCCAAACTTAACCCATCTCATCATCTTTCACCAATCCCATCTCCACTGGAATTCATTCTGGGAAATCCGGACTTCCCGCCGGGCATATCTGATGCTTCCTTTAGACAATGGCAGAGAGATAGCCTTGATGAGTAGGCTTTCTAGCACAAGACCTCTCCAGAGTCTAGCAGCTCTCTATTGAACAGGGTGCAGCATGGCTGGAATCAAGTAAATCCTATGCCTCTGAGGAGGTAGACACAGACATCAAGAGACCTCACGGTAAGCTCCCAGAGGATGCCCCCATGGACAGACTGACCATCCGTTGTGATAAACAGCAATCAAAAGGATAAGCAAACAATTTGAACTCAGGGTAAAAAGAAGATTAGTAAAAGAAAAGTGAGATTGAAGTAAAAATCTTCAAAAGAAGGCATCTGCTTCCCTTTACCCTCATACACCAGATGTCCAAGGGCTACCGCCAGGAAAGACATCAAAGGGATCTGTAAGTAGTCTCTGCAGTATCATGAAGTACAGCTGTGAAGTGTTAAGTGGAAAAAAGGTCTTCTCACAGCATCATGAACTTGAAGAGCAAATTAAAGCCCAGGAGTGATATGGGAGCCAACACAGAACCTTAGGTGGGAATGGTACAGCAAAGAAGAATCTATGGAACATTTCCTCTTGCTTTGAGTTGGGTCCTTTAATATACAGTTTACAAAGAAGTCTCTCACTCCTTAGGTAATTCTTGTCTTTTGAGGCTCAGTTACTTGAAGTGGATTAATGAGGCACACAATTGAGAATGGGATTTTGATTTGTGCACAATTTTTCTATTGTCAGCTGTGGTGTGATGCTTTACGTGGATGGTACAGTGTAAGCTTTCTATTGGGCATGAAGTCCTCCTTTGTCAAGTGGTGGTACATGACATGGCGAGTGAGTTTGTAAGAATTTGGTCTCTTCAGAACCATTCCGTAAGGAGCTCTGATTGACGTTCCACATGAAGGATTACTAAAACGTAGCACTCATGAACCGTTTCATATTGTGTACTTTTCCTCGGGATAGGCTTTTCCAGTCTTTCTCTGCCTTATATTTTTACATATGCCAAGATAGTCATGAGTAACTTAGGCCTGGATTACATCTGAGCCAGTTTGGGCCCTCAGTGAAGCTTTTCTGATGCAAGAGATTTTCAAAAATTCAACATCGGCTTTTATATTGGTTTGAACATTGGAAGTTGGAGCCCATATAATCCTGTATAATGCTGAAATAAAATCTTTGCAATGCCTGGAGGAGCAATGAGAGAGCAGAAAAATTATCTGAAATGGCAGAGATTTAATTGTTTAATTGTCTGAACCTGCAAATTTGTTAATAGGTATGTTACATTCTAATTGACTGATTTGAATCAGTAATATGCTATGTACTGCAACCTTTTAATTAACTGTGTGGTTAAAATAAGCAAGGCATCACATGGTGAAGCTAATTACAGATGAGCATAGCATGTGTCTTTTTCTTTGATATTGAGAGCTGCATTATCAATATATTACAACATTAATTTATTATTTTAAATATTACCCTGACAGGGTTGTAAGATATTTAACTGAAAAATTAATTCATGTCTAGGAATCATTTATATTATAATCAAGACTCATGCATTGGCTAGTTTGTTTGAGGCATGCACAATCAAGCATTTAAAGCAGTGGTTCTCAGGCTTATTTTGCTTAAGGCACCCCTAACATACAGCCTGAAATTTTCAGGGTACACCTAACAATTTATGCCATTTTATAACTATACATTCACATTTTTGTCAAAGCCTTATAGATAAAATGGGGCACCATTGGATGTATATGGCACACCATAGTGCCATGGCACCCTGGTTGAGAAACACTGATATGAAGGATAACCTCTTCTCACAAGTTTCTGACATGTGTACAATGTGATCAAGACTTAAGTACGCAATGATATTTTATCAATGTTATTTTTCTTTATTATATTTATAGTGAAGATCTGTTCACCTCTTATTCCTACACATCTACTTAAGTGGATTTAAAGGGATAGTAATGTTTCACAATAGAAGCAGCTCCAATTAATCTTCATAGTATTTGGGTAATGGAGAGTGTTATTCCAATACTGTCTGAGTACATGTTCAAGAGTAATTGAATGATAAAGTATCCCCCTCCCGCCCCTTTTACCTAGTGTAAACCACCTTCCCTCAGATGTGGAATCTGGTGCATAGACAAGACAGCTCATGACAAGGGACACTCTTCTTACTGTGAGAAAAATGTAACCCTGCCTCCACTGACAAGTTTTTCAGGTTTTATTATCTTATTTGAAGATTGTCCCTCTCTGCAATCCACTTGGACACCACCCTGCTGCTCTGAGGTGAGCAGTGTTACATTAGGTAAAAGGGGTGGGAGGGGGATATATTATCATTCAATTACTCTTAAACTGCAACTCTGACAGAATTGAAATAACACTCCCCATGGCCCAAATACTATGAAGATTAATTGGAGCTGCTTTTATTATGAAACATTACTATCCCTTTAAGTTTAAGATCATTCTAACAAAACATAAAATCTGTATGCAGAGGTTTTGATTTTTTTTCTTACAACTGCTTGCAGTTTGAATGTTTTAATCTTTGGAATACATTATAGGGCATTTATCTTCAGTCAAGTGAAATAAAATGTATTTATAACCACTTTAATTTTTATCATTGCCTTTTTAATCAACACATAAGCCTAATAAAGGTTATATTTTCATTAAACCCAGTCCATTATATTATACATTTATTTATTAAACTCACTTTATGAAGTAATATTTAAACAATCTGTTTCCATGGAAGTTGAAAAAGAATGATCATAATTTTTAATTAATTAATTTGAGTTGGAATCCTGCTCTTGATTTTGTTTCCCAAGCAAACAATGTCAGTGTTTCTACTTGTACATTAAACATCCTGTGCTTCTGAGTGGATGACTTAAGTGTTTATATGGTCACCTGTGCCAGTGCAAACTAAACTGTTGATATATGAATGAATGTTGCAACCTCTAACGTTGAAGTAACTTGTGGATGGATTCCATTAAAGGTAATATATGATAATTTTTTAAACATGTTCCTATTGAAGTTGATGGGTAAAGCTGAAGACACAACCAATTATAAAGTCACCACCTGTAATGTAATCCATCCTAAATATTAAAGTCTGGCTTTACCAAGTGGTGAGAAAACATTCCTGTATTTTCCTGTCTATTCTATATAACAGGTATAGTCAGTAGTTGGACCTTCAGTTGTTGGTGACACTGGCTGGTTGGAGATTATGGGACTTGTAGTCCTCAACCAAAGAAGGTTTAACAATTGACTACTTGGGCTACAAGGTCTAGTCATCTAGGAAGAAAAAGAGCAATTTTGGAGCAAAGCAACTGCACCATAAGGGACAAATAAAAACTCAATTTTTTTTGAATGCTAAAGGTTTTGCTTTGCAATGCATTGGAGAGATCTGTAACATTCAAGACAGTCCCATTTTAATGCTTTGAGTGCCAGAGAGGTATTAAACGCACTGCTTTGCAATACTATGGCTATATCTCTTGCCTTACAAGTATTAATCAACAGGAGATGTGGTAATTTTTAACTGTCCCTTATAGTGCAGCTTGCATGTTCCAGATCTGTTCCTTTTCTTGTTAGTGCATCAGCCTTTCAGTTCCAAAAATACATGTCTATGTGATTGCCTGACCCAGTACACAAATCTAGCTCTCATATCTTTTTCTGACTGGAATTTTTTCTCACACCTGAAAATTATACACACCAAAAGCAAATATTACAAAACACTATTTGGGGTTGAAAATCTTCCTCTTTTAAATATGTATCTTGTAAATATGGCAACAAAGTGGCACCTTTGTTGTACTTGGCAATCACACGCTGTAGTATAAAGAAGATGAGCAATGCAGGAGCAAACCAGTTGTTCAAAAAAGGACAAATTACATTTCCTCAAATTCTCACTGAATGAAATTGGACATATAACCTCTTGAATGATATAAGTGGATAAAACCACTTATGACAGGGACAGCCAGGACACATGTAATATTAACTACAGCACATAGGTTGAGGATGTCAGATTTGAAGGGTTGCTACCATCTACCACTGTTGGGACCACTATTATGGCCACTGATTAATGTGTGTGTCAATAAACTGAGAGTAATGCAAATTTAGATTAGACTCAAATATGATAACACTAATAAACTCCTCATGGCCGTCAATGGGCACTGAATGGGGTCGAGGAGTGACCATAGTGAAACGATTGCATACCAGGGGTTTCAGCAGCGAGACATGGAACATATTGTGTATCCTCATATTGGAAGGGGGGTCTAGGGCATAGGCCACAGGGTTCACATGTCGGAGGATACAGAAAGGCCCCACAAAGCGGGAAGCCAGTTTCTGAGAGATTTCTGGAGGACAACCAGATCCTCTCCCCAACCTGGTAGGAGGGTGCAGGTAGGCGTTTACGATTGGCCTGAAGCTCGCTGGAGATGATCCTCCCTTGCCAGAATCCCCTGGGGAGAGAACAAATCTAGAATCATGGAGAGTTGATACCCATAATTCACCCTGAAGGGGGAGAGCCAGGTAGAAGCTGAGACATCATTGTTATGAGCAAACTCCGCCCAAGGTAGCAGGTGCGACCAATTAATTTGATGGTCTGAGATGTAACACCACAGGAATTGCTCCAAGGAATGATTAGCCATTTCCGCGGCCCCATTCGATTACGGGTGATAGGCCAAGGAGAAGAAGAGTTGGATAACTAGCTGTGCACAGAAGGCCCTCCAGAATCTCAAGACAAACTGGCTACCCCAGTCAGAAACTATGACTTTGGGAACCCAGTGTAGCCGATAGACCTCTTTGACAAAGACCGTAGCCAACTCTTTAGCGATGGGAGTTTTTTGAAAGGTATGCAGTGAATCATCTTGGAAAATCGGTCACCGACCATGAGGATGACAGCGTTATTTTAGACAAAGGTAGGTTGACTATGAAATCAAGGTGTGACCATGGCTTCTCCCCATTGGGTATGGGTTGGAGAAGGCCCACTGGAAGGTGACGTTGTGATTTGGTTTGTGCACAGACTGGACAGGAAGTGACAAAAGCAGCAATATCTTTGTTAAGTTCTGGCCACCAGAAAAGACGGAAACCAACCATAGGAGCTGGTTCTTTCCAGGATGCCCTGCTGACTTTGTATTATGGTATGTGGAAAGTACCTTGGTATGGAGGTTACTAAGTACGAAACAGCTCCCAGAAGGAGTCTCAGCAGGTTCATCTGCTTGGGCGGCCCGTATTCTCTCCCCGAGGGGAGATGTAATACTTGTATGTATGGTGAGCAGTACTCAATCAGGAGGAATAATAGAACTTGGAGGGCTTTCCTCCTTAGCGCCCGAGAACTGTCTTGATAGGGCAGACAGGGTAATCCAGATGTGAACCCCTTACCCACAGTGTCTAGAGAGATAAGCTTCACCTCACTGATGAGGCCCAACAAGGCCGAAATGTACGTCTGGAGTTGGCTGCTTCTCTTGGTCAGAGAGGAATTGCCTGACACTTTGTGCCTGGACTGTCTTTTTGTAGGATCAGTATGATGTGCTTTAGGATATTTCCTCTCTGTGAAAGGCACTAGTGAGCTAAAAGAGATTGCACCCTGGGTGGGATACTTATTCTATAGAGCATCATCAATTCGATGGCAGGCTGTAACGGTTTGTTTTGACACTCAGACCAGTAGGTAAAATAAAACAATCTTTTATTGAAAGAAATAAAATACAAAGGATCGCCCTCTACAGTTGACAGCAACAATTGCAAGCTATTACACAGTACACATAGCTTTAATATAATATACAGAAGGCATCCAACATAGGAACAGAGAATAGGGCACAGGACCCTAAAGGGTGTATGAGAACAATTTGTCAGTCTCAGCTGTGGGGTTTGGCACGCCCGTGTGGTGTAGTGATAAACTGAGCAAATGTGCACAGCACAGAGTTCATATAAAGATGAGTAGTAGATGTTCAGTGACCAATGTGAGTTATAGCAGCACAGTAACCCAAGATAGCCCCCAAGGGCGTTCGTCAATAGAACAGTGAGCCTGCAAGTGCAAGAGTATGTAGCCCCCACGGGCGTAATCGAGACTAGCCTGAGATGCGAAGCTGGCGTGTTAGCCCCCACGGGCGTATAACCGGAGACCACTGTAAGCACAACACGAGCCAATAGCCCCCGCGGGCGTTTACCTACGGATTGAGCAAGAGCTTGGAGCCTAACCTTGCCACCAATAGCCGCACCGGACACCTCCGTCGTTAACCGTGAGACCAAGAGCCAAGGACGCCCAACCGGCCTACCAGGATTGCCTACTCTGCAAACGTAACCGGGAGTCGCCGTCCAAGTAGCGGCCAACTCAGCAGCAGTAGACTTACAAGGTAACGGTTCAGTATTTAGAAAGGAGGTCCGGTCAGAGAGAAGCGGCAGTGCAAGGGTTAATAGGTACGTTTGAATTTCCCAGGCTCGGTATGGTAGCTTAGCTCTGCAACGTATGAAGGCTCGGTACAAGAGCCACAGCTTATGCAAGTCGGCAAGGAACTCTGCACAGATGGATGGGTTACCCAGGAGGGTAATGGTCACACTAGCTTGGCACAGCAATGCAGGATTCAGAATGTCGCGGCGGCGACAACGAGCCAGGCAGCCGCGAAGATCTAGAAGCAGGAAGTCAGCCAGCCGGGTCGTAGCACGTAGAGGGTTCTCAAACAAGCCGGGTCGTAGCACGTAGAGGATTCTCAGACAAGCCGGGTCGTAGCACGTAGAAGATTCTCAGACAGGCCGGGTCGTAGCACGTAGAGGATTCTCAGACAAGCCGGGTCATACACGATCAGGAACACAGGAGAGTAGTCAGAACAGGCCAAGGTCGGTACACAGGAATCCGGATTCAGGAACACAGCAACAGCAAGTCTGGCTCAGAAACACCACGAAAGGGCATCTGACAGATGTAAGCGTCAGGTATAAAAAGGTCACCAAGGGGCGGGCCAAACCAACCGAGCAAATCACAGTCTGCCACAGATGAGAGTGACAGCAAGATCACAGGCACTGTGATAGTACCCCCCTCTCAAAGACCCCCTCTCCCAGCAGGAGGCTTAGGTTTCTGAGGATATTTAGAGTGGAAGCTGCGCACAAGTCTGGGCGCATGGAGGTCCTTCTGGTCAACCCAAGAGCGCTCCTCTGGGCCGTAGCCCTTCCAGTGGACCAAATATTGCAACTTCCCTCTAAATCGCCTAGAATCAATAATGCTCTGAACCTCATATTCCTCTTGCCCCTGGACATCCACCGGCCCAGGAACTTCCGGAGTGGTCGTGTAACGATTGCAAACCAGGGGTTTTAACAGAGACACATGGAACACATTGTGAATGTGCATAGACGGTGGAAGTTCCAACACATAGGAGACAGGATTAATTTTACGAATAATTTTAAATGGACCAATAAACCGAGGAGCCAGCTTATTCAAGGGAACCTGCAGTTTGAGGTTTCTGGAGGAGAGCCATACCCTATCCCCAAGCTGGAAGGAGACCGCTGGCAGCCGTCTACGATTGGCATATCGCTGCTGCCGCTGGAAAGACTGACTGAGGGTCCTTTGTACCTGTGCCCAGGTGGAACAGAGCTGCTCCATATGCTTATCCAGAGCCAGAATCTGCTGAGACTGGAACGAGTCCGGGAGCAAACCTGGCTGGAACCCATAGTTGATTAAGAACGGGGAGCTCCCGGACGATGAGTTAACTGCACAATTCCTGGCAAACTCCGCCCATGGCAACAGGTCGGCCCAATTGTCATGATGATCAGTAATAAAACAGCGCAGGAACTGTTCCAGTCCCTGGTTGGCACGCTCAGCGGCTCCGTTGGTCTGGGGATGGTAGGCGGAGGAAAAGGACAATTGAATGCCCATCATGCCACAGAATGCCCTCCAAAACCTGGATACGTATTGACTCCCCCGGTCGGAGACCACCACGCTAGGTACCCCGTGCAAACGAAACACTTCTTTAGCAAAGACCTTAGCCAATTCCTGAGCCAATGGAAGACCCCTGAGTGGCACAAAATGAGCCATTTTAGAGAACCTATCGACCACCATAAGGATAAATGTATACCCCCTCGAGATTGGCAATTCTCCCAGAAAATCGATAGATATATGAGACCAGGGCTGTTCTCCATTAGGCACAGGTTGAAGCAAGCCCACTGGGAGATGCCTGGGGGTCTTAGCACGGGCACATGTGGCACAAGCGGCAGTAAAAGCGGAACAATCGGCTCTGAGCGTCGGCCACCAGAATAATTATGTGTGATAATGGGCGTAACTTGGTGGCGGCTTTGGAGCTCGGCAAGCTCACACACGTACCATGCCTAGCGCATGTATTTAATTTAGTGGTTCAGCGATTTGTAAAAACCTACCCCAATTTGCATGATCTCTTGACCAAGGTGCGCCGCATGTGTGCACATTTCCGTAAGTCATCAACAGCTTCAGCCGGCCTGTTGAAGCTGCAGCAGCGCTTACAATTGCCAGCTCACCGGCTGCTGTGTGACGTGAGCACGCGCTGGAACTCCACCTTCCACATGTTGGCCCGGCTTTGTGAGCAGCAGAGGGCAGTAGTGGAGTACCAGCTGTTACACGGTCGTCGCCTCTCCGTTCAACTTCCTCTAATCAGAAGTGAGGAGTGGGAATGGATGTCAGACCTCTGTGAGGTTTTACGCAATTTTGAGGAATCGACACAGATGGTGAGCGGCGATAACACTATTATCAGTGTAACCATCCCACTTCTGTGTCTACTGAAACGCTCGCTGCTCACAATTAAAACCGACGCTTTGCATGTGGAAGAGGTGGAAATGCGGGAGGAAGAGCTTACACAAGGTGATAGCCAGAGCACCCTCACTTCGTCTTCTCAGCGACAATTGGAGGAGGTGGAGGAGGAGGAGGAGGAGGAGTAAGACACGGTTGCCTCCGCTACAGAGGGTAGCCATGGAACTTTAGTTCGATCTCTTCAGCGTGGGTGGGCAGAAGAGGAGGAAGAGGATGAGGAGATTGAGAGTCATCCTCCTGGTGAGGACAGCGAAATCTTGCCTGTTGGTACTCTGGCACACATGGCTGACTTTATGTTAGGCTGCCTTTCCCGTGACCCACGTGTTATACGCATTTTAGACAACACAGATTACTGGGTGTTCACCCTTCTGGACCCCCGCTACAAAGAGAATTTCTCATCTCTCATTCCTCCGGTGGAGAGGACAAGCAAAATGGTGCAATACCAGAAGGTTCTTGTCGAAAAATTGCTCCAAAATTTTCCATCTGACAACGCTGGCGGCAGAGTACGTGCTACCTTGGCCAACCGAGAAGGGGAGAAAAGGGGAGCACACAGCAGTTCCGACAAAGGCAGGGCAACACTCTCCAAGGCGTGGGACACCTTCATGACACCCCGCCAGCACCCTCACCCTGATGTGCAGCCTAGTGTCACAAGAAGGGAAAAGTTTTGGAAGATGGTGAAGGAGTACGTAGCAGACCGTGTCAGCGTCCTCAATGATCCCTCTGTGCCTTACAACTACTGGGTGTCCAAGCTGGACACGTGGTATGAACTGGCACTCTACGCCTTGGAGGTGCTGGCCTGCCCTGCCGCCAGCGTTCTGTCTGAGCGGGTATTTAGTGCTGCTGGTGGCATCATAACAGATAAGCGTATCCGCCTTTCCACCGAAAATGCTGATAGGTTGACACTTATAAAAATGAACAAGGCCTGGATTTCCCCTGACTTCTCCACTCCACTGGAGGAAAGCCCCGGGTGAACATAAAGTCACTTTATATATGTTATTTACAATGATGGGAATACTCTGTATTCCCATTCACCCCTTCCACCCAAAAAACGGGTATATGGTTGACTCTCTTCCATATACCCTGTGATATAATTTTTATATAGGGCCAGCTCACCAGCGGGCCCTGTTTGACAACTTTTTGTATAGGTCAGCTCACCAGTGGGCCTTCTTATATAATGTTTTATTGGGTCAGCTCTCTAGCGGGCCCTCTCATATAATGTTTTATAGCATCAGCTCACTAGCGGGCCTTCGCATATAATGTTTAGGATGGTCAGCTCCGCAGCAGACCCTCACCCATAATGTTTTAGATGGTCGGCTCAGCGCACGTTTCCCTCTTAATCATGGCCCCAGTTCAGAAAAATCTATGAAATTTTGTGCAGAATTTGCCTCTGCGCACGTTTCCCTCTTAATCATGGCCCCAGTTCAGAAAAATCGAGGAAATTTTGTGCAGAATTTGCCTCTGCGCACGTTTCCCTCTTAATCATGGCCCCAGTTCAGAAAAATCTATGACATTTTTTGCAGAATTTGCCTCTGCGCACGTTTCCCTCTTAATCATGGCCCCAGTTCAGAAAAATCGATGAAATTTTTGCAGAATTTGCAGATGATATACAAGTAAATATACAGCAAATACTGTTTGGTATCAATTTTTCGCCTAAAGTCGTTTTTATCTTCCTTTTTGTGTGTTTCACGGTCAGTCTGTAAAAATGGCGTACTACGGGCGAAACATCGTTCCCAGCAGCGATGTTGGAGTCCAAGATGCATCCAGACATCCTCCCTATGCTGTCCCTGAACCATTTCTGTGGTGTTTCCATCATTTTCTGCTCTTTTCCTATGGACCAGGCACCCTCCCCTCATCAGAGCAGGGGGTGCCTGGTGTAATGCTCGAGTCCTCCCATTGACTTCAATGGGGCTCGGGTGCTCGGCCGAGCACTCGAGCCTCCTGGGGTGCTCGGCCAGAGCACCCGAACACCCGAGCATTGGGGTGCTCGATCATCACTAGCCCTTATGAGTCAAATCCGACAAAGGTTTCACAATAGTAGAAAAGTTACGTATGAATTTTCTGTAATAGTTGGCAAACCCTAAGAAGCGCCGAATTGCCTTTAACCCTTTCAGGCGAGGCCATTGTAATACAGCTGCCAACTCGTCCTGGTCCATAGCGATTCCATCTTTGGAGATTACGAACCCCAAGAATGGTACTTGTGACACATGGAATTCGCATTTTTCAATTTTACAAAACAGCTTATGCTCCCGGAGTCGCAACAGAACTTGCGTGACATCTTTAATGTGTTGGGAAAGAGTGGCGGAATGAATCAATATATCATCCAGATATACCACCACGCAGGACTGAAGCATGTCACGCAAGATATCATTAATCAGCTCCTGGAATACCGCAGGTGCATTACATAAGCCAAACGGCATTACCAGATATTCGTAGTGCCCAGTTCTGGTATTAAATGCCGTTTTCCACTCATCACCTTCTCTGATTCTAATCAGATTGTAGGCGGCCCGCAAATCAAGTTTGATGAAGACAGAAGAGCCCTTCAATCTGTCAAATAACTCGGTGATGAGTGGAATAGGGTATGCGTTCTTGGGCATCAGCTTATTAAGCCCCCGGTAGTCAATACATGGCCTAAGTTCGCCATTTTTCTTCTTCACAAAGAAGAATCCGGCACCAGCTGGAGAAGTAGACTTGCGAATAATTCCCCTGCTAAGGGCGTCCTCAATGTACTCCTCCATCTCCCTGTTCTCTTCGCATGACAGTGGGTAGGTTCGTCCCCTCGGGGGAATCACACCTGGAGGCAAATCAATAGCGCAATCATAGGGTCTATGCTCGGGCAATGCGCTAGCCTCCCTCTTGCTGAATACGTCACTGAATTCCCCATATTCAACTGGCACAGCAGGAGAGGTACACATAATTTTGACAGGAAGCGATAGACAGTTTTCTTTACAGTAATCGGACTAGGAACTAACCTCACATTTTTGCCAATCAAATTGAGGATTATGCCGAAGCAACCATGGAAACCCCAAAATGACTGCATGGTGAGGTGAATGAATAATTTGAAACTGAACCTCTCCCTTGTGGAGTGCCCCAATTGACATAGAAATAGGGATGGTCTCCATTGTAATAAAGGCAGGTTCCAGTGGTCTGCCATCAATGGCCTCTACTGCCAATGGAGATTCTTTTTTGCATAAGGGAATATTGTGCGAAGCCGCAAAAGATTGGTCCATAAAGTACCCGGCTGCTCCAGAGTCAACCAGTGCCAAGGTTTCTGCGCCCTTGTCGGCCCAAAAGAACGTCACCTGGATGGTGGGTTTAGCAATGTTAGAATCTAGGGACTGTTGTACACCACCTAGGGCCTGTCCCCCAAGGTACCCTAGGTGCGTGCGTTTCCCGGCCTCACCGGACAATTGCGCAAAAGGTGCCCCTGTTTGCCACAATATAAACATAGGCCTTGCCTTTTACGAAAAGACCTTTCTTCTTTGGAGAGTCTAGTGAAACCCAGCTGCATTGGCTCTGCTGCCTCTCCTGGACGCTCAGTAGGAAAGGGTGGAGAGGGTGGGTCAAAGGAGCTGTCCTGCCCATGTTTTCTGGAGGTTGCCCTTCGTGCCAACCGTCTTTCCCGGATACGAGAGTCAATGAGCATTACATAATCAATGAATTCGTCCAGGTCACTAGGTACATCTCAGGCAGCTATTTAATCTTTAATTGGTTCAGAGAGACCCTTAGTGAAAGCTGCCAATAATGCCTCATCGTTCCAGCCCACCTCCGCTGCCAGGGTCCGGAATTCTATCGTGTAATTGCCCAGTGTACGTTCGCCTTGCTGTATTTCCATTAGCCTTTTGGCAGCGGAGGCCACTCTGCCAGGAACCTCAAACACACAGCGGAACTTCTTTACGAACTCATGAAAGTTCAGTGTGCAGGGTTTGGCACTCTCCCACAAGGGGTTTGCCCACGCCAGAGCTTTGCCTGTTAGTAGATATCATGAATCCGACCTTGCTTCGGTCATTAGGAAAAGCCTGGGGCGTTAATTCCAAATAGATCTCTAGCTGGTTAATAAAACCCCTGCATAGAGAAGGTTTGCCATCATATCTCAATGGTAACGGCGCCGCAGCCGTTAAGCCTCTGACACAAGTAGGAGGAGCTAGAGGCGGATTGTCCGGTGTCAAGACTGGGGGGACCACCGGATTCGGATTAGGCTTGTCTAGGTGTACCGTACGCTCAAGTAGGGTTTGTAGAGCCAATGCCAATTGATCTAAGCGCTGCTCATGGACATCCATTCTCCAGTGGATGTTTTGTGCGTTACTTTCACCCTTACTGTCTGAGGTCATGGCCCTTTCGTACTGTAACGGTTTGTTTTGACACTCAGACCAGTAGGTAAAATAAAACAATCTTTTATTGAAAGAAATAAAATACAAAGGATCGCCCTCTACAGTTGACAGCAACAATTGCAAGCTATTACACAGTACACATAGCTTTAATATAATATACAGAAGGCATCCAACATAGGAACAGAGAATAGGGCACAGGACCCTAAAGGGTGTATGAGAACAATTTGTCAGTCTCAGCTGTGGGGTTTGGCACGCCCGTGTGGTGTAGTGATAAACTGAGCAAATGTGCACAGCACAGAGTTCATATAAAGATGAGTAGTAGATGTTCAGTGACCAATGTGAGTTATAGCAGCACAGTAACCCAAGATAGCCCCCACGGGCGTTCTTCAATAGAACAGTGAGCCTGCAAGTGCAAGAGTATGTAGCCCCCACGGGCGTAATCAAGAATAGCCTGAGATGCGAAGCTGGCGTGTTAGCCCCCACGGGAGTATAACCGGAGACCACTGTAAGCACAACACGAGCCAATAGCCCCCGCGGGCGTTTACCTACGGATTGAGCAAGAGCTTGGAGCCTAACCTTGCCACCAATAGCCGCACCGGACACCTCCGTCGTTAACCGTGAGACCAAGAGCCACGCCCAACCGGCCTACCAGGATTGCCTACTCTGCAAACGTAACCGGGAGTCGCCGTCCAAGTAGCGGCCAACTCAGCAGCAGTAGACTTACAAGGTAACGGTTCAGTATTTAGAAAGGAGGTCCGGTCAGAGAGAAGCGGCAGTGCAAGGGTTAATAGGTACGTTTGAATCTCCCAGGCTCGGTATGGTAGCTTAGCTCTGCAACGTATGAAGGCTCGGTACAAGAGGCACAGCTTATGCAAGTCGGCAAGGAACTCTGCACAGATGGATGGGTTACCCAGGAGGGTAATGGTCACACTAGCTTGGCACAGCAATGCAGGATTCAGAATGTCGCGGCGGCGACAACGAGCCAGGCAGCCGCGATGACCTAGAAGCAGGAAGTCAGCCAGCCGGGTCGTAGCACGTAGAGGGTTCTCAAACAAGCCGGGTCGTAGCACGTAGAGGATTCTCAGACAAGCCGGGTCGTAGCACGTAGAAGATTCTCAGACAGGCCGGGTCGTAGCACGTAGAGGATTCTCAGACAAGCCGGGTCATACACGATCAGGAACACAGGAGAGTAGTCAGAACAGGCCAAGGTCGGTACACAGGAATCCGGATTCAGGAACACAGGAACAGCAAGTCTGGCTCAGAAACACCACGAAAGGGTATCTGACAGATGTAAGCGTCAGGTATAAAAAGGTCACCAAGGGGCGGGCCAAACCAACCGAGCAAATCACAGTCTGCCACAGATGAGCGTGACAGCAAGATCACAGGCACTGTGATACAGGCTCATTCCTAGTTGAGCATCTCTGACTAGCTCTTTGGATAGGGCATCAGCCCAGACATTTTTGGTTCCCGGCAGGTATGAGACCAGATAATTAAAACAGGACAGAAATAAGGCCCGTGGAGTCAAGCGCTTAGCTTCAGACAGGTATGTGAGGTTTTTATAGTCATTGAGGATTAGGATTGTCACTGAAGTTCCTTCGGGCAAATGTCTCCATTCTTTAAGTGCGAGTATTATAGCCAGCAACTCATGATCACCAATTTCATAGTTGCACTCTGCAGGACTTAGCTTCTTCGATTAATACCCACACGGATGCAACTGGCTCTCAGGAGTAGGACTTTGAGACAGGAGGGTGTCTACTCCTATCTTAGATGCATCGACTTCAAGTATGAATGGAAGCTCAGGTTTCGGGTGTGCCAAAATGGGTGTTGCGGCAAAGGCGACTTTTAATGCCTTAAATGCTTTGATGGCCTCCGGAGACCAGGGCATGGAGTTACTGTCTTTTTTGGTCATGTTGGTAAGGGGTTTTACAATGAAGGAAAAATTGTGGATACATTTCCTGAATTAATTAGTGAACCCGAGGAAACTGAGAGTTTTTCAGTGTCCATAGTGAAACCGATCTCTGAGATTACGTACCCCAAGAAGATGATCTGTTTGCAGTGGAAGTCACATTTTTCTAATTTGCAAAATAGATTATTATCTCTTAATTTTTGCATAACTCGTGCTACATCTGCGTGGTGGTTTTCCATGGAGGTGGAATGGATCAGAATGTCGTCTAAATATACCACCAAGAATTCCTGGAGCATGTCCTAGAGGATGTAATTTCAGAATTCCTGGAAAACCGTGGGAGCATTGCAGAGACCAAAGGACATTACGAGGTATTCGTAATGCCCGCTCCTGGTGTTAAACGTGGTTTTCCAATTTGTGGCCCTTCTTCATCCATACCAAATTGTACGCCCCTCTCAGGTCAAGCTTGGTGAACACCTTTGATCTTTTTAATTGATCGAATAGCTCGGTAGTAAGAGGAATAGGGTAGTTGTTTTTTACTGTGATACAGTTGAGCCCCCTGTAATTGATACAGGGTCTTGGTTCTCCACTCTTTTTCTTCATGAAGAAGAATCCGGCCCCAGAGGGAGAGGAGGACTTGTGGATGAACCCCAGGACAGTGCATCTGCAGTATACTCCTCAATGGCCTTATTCTCCATGACAGAAAGAGGGTAGACTTGAACTCGAGGAGGTATAGAATCTGGTTGCAACTCAGTTGTACAATCGTATGGGCGGTGAGGCGGGAGCTCCCCATCCTGGCCCTTATCAAATACATCGCAGAACTCTTGGTACTCTTCAGGCAGTGAAGAGACTGGGGATGTGGTTAGCACCTTCACCACTTTTGCTAGGCATGTCTTGAAACAGTTAGGTGACCAAGCCATGACTTCGGCCCTTACCCAATCGAACGTGGGATTGTGTCTGTGCAAAAGTGGATAACCAAGGACCACAGGATAGTGAGGAGAGTGGATCACTTGAAATTATAAAGTTTGATGATGGACATCCCCTACAGCCATAGACAAAGGAGCAGTTTCGTGGGTGACCTGCAGTGGCTGCAGGGGTCTGCCATCAATCGCCTCAATGGCAAGTGGACTAGTACGTAACTGCAATGGGTGAAGGCACTGTTGAGAGAGGACCGTGTACCAGAGTCAATAAGTGCCTCTGTAATAATGGAACACTTGCCCCAAGAGAGCCCAGTGGAGACTAGAGGTTTATCCTTCTGGATAGCTGGGGATGCTGAGATGCAACCTAAGGTCTGTCCCCTATAGGACCTTAGGTGCGGGTGTTTTCCCGGTCATGTGGGGCAAGTTCGCAGCATACGACCTGCCTTACAGCAGTTCAGGCACAGGCCCTCCCTCCTCCTAAAGGCCCTTACAGCAACCAAAAGCCAAGTGAACCCAAGCTGCATAGGATCCACATCGCCTGAGATCTTGAAACTAGGAGGCGCGGGAGGAGAGGAAGACATGGGTGGGGATGAAAAGCTGAGGACTAAATGTATGTGATGCCACCGCAGGCCCTCCCTGAAGGAAAATCTTTCATGCATATGGGAGTCAATCAAGATGCAATATGAGACCAGTTCCTCTAAATCTCTGGGGAGGTCCCGGGTTGCAATCTCATCTTTAACTGTATCTGAAAGCCCAGTAGAGAAAGCAGCCACGAGAGCCTCATTATTCCAACCAACCTCAGCTGCCAGGGTACGAACTCTATGGCATAATCCGAGACCGTCCTTGTAACCTGCTGAATGGACATTAGTTGCTTGGCAGCCGAGGTGGAGAGGCCCGGTACATCAAATACCTTTTTAAAGGATGCCACAAACTCAGGATAATTGTACACTATGGGTTTCTGTGCCTCCCAAAGGGGGTTAGCTCATGCCAAAGCCCTATCAGAGAGTAAGGAAATCACAAGACCCACCTTAATCCTATCAGACGGAAAGGACTGTGGTACCATCTCCAGACAGATACCTACCTGGTTCAGGAAACCTCTGCACTAGTTAGGGTCACCCCCATAATGCTGGGGAAGCGGGGCAGACCCAGTCATGCCTCTAGCATCATTGGAATCATTATTGACAGTCAGAGCGGGAGCATCAGCAGCTATAGGGGCAGCCTGCACCGGGGGTTGCTGAAGTGGTAGAGCCAGATGCGCAGTATGGAGCAACAAAGTCTGGAGGGCTAAAGAAAACTGGTCTATGTGCTGGTCTACTTGGTCCAGAGTGAAAAAAACATTTGGTGAATTGCCTGCACCTTCTGAATTCATGGCCCTTGTGTACTCTTAGGGACAAGGAACCAGACAGACACAAAAATGTAAAGTGCAATACACCTTTATTAAAATTACAAAAGCAAACAAAGCAAAATTGTGATCCAAAAGTGTAAACCAAAAGACAAGCCGGGGTCAGAAACCAAGACAGGTACTCAACCAAGCCTGGGTCAGGAATATGGAGATTATCAATGTCAGGAACAAGCCAGGGAGTCAGGAATCAGAAGGAATGTAAGAGGAAGCCAGATCATGCACAGGAAATCAGGAATGCAGTAGAATACTCTTGCAGCCAGACGCAAACACTAGGGAAAACTAGGAAGTGAGCCAAGCTGCTTTAAATACCCTGGGAGGGTTGGCTGATAGCAGTCAGGTGAGCAATCACAGAGAGGTCAGCTGATTCAGCCAGACTCAGAACACGGAAGGCAGTAGCAATAGCTAGCAGAGCACTAGATTAGCTTAGACAGAAGAATCGAGCAGCAGAGAAAGAGCAGCTCAGCCAAACCTTGACATCCTCCACCTGTACCAATTAGAAGGTTTAGCAAGCTGTGAGCAAGAAGTGCAGAGCAATGTAATAAAGCAGGACTTGAAAAGGTTGGTTAAATCTGTACTATTTTTGTTAGTTTAGTACCTTGAAGTAGAAAGGGAAACTGCTACAAGTAAAGTCACTGCTGAGATTGAGCTATTTTTTTATTTTCAGTGTTGTTTTTATTTTGTTTTGTAAAACACTGCCTGCTTATTGTGTTTGATGCGATGACAAGATAAACCTGCACATCTTTTTAAGAGCTATGGACTGTGTGTGATACCCTAGAAGACCATGCTTACTGCCCATCCAGGCGCAGCCCACATTGAAAAAAGACAAGCAGTGGTACAGAGATTCTTCTACTTGCCAAGTTGCCATGACAAGAATTAATAAAAAGAATGAATCCACCATGACATCAACTTTTCATATTCAGCAGGATGCCATGCCCATCCTGATCCCTTGCAGTAGATTTCTATCCATAGAATTTCCATGTGTGATCAGTGCATCACACAATATGCAATAGGTGATCATGTACTGCTCGATCCTTACATCTGCAGACTCTCTATCAGCTTGGGGGTTGGCAACACTGGCATATGTGGTATGTCAAAGGAGGAGGTAGAAGAAATTCGGGGTGCTGGGGTGGAGACAGTTGGTGTGCCTTACTGCAACCAAATCCTAGCAGAAGAAGATGATGACACAAGTGTTAAGCTCACCATTAGTGTTGAGCGAGCATGCTCGGCCGATGCTCGGATCGGCTCGAGCATCGCTCTGCTCGTCACATGGCGGTACTCGTACGAGTACCGCATGTGCTCGCCCGCCATGTTCGGGTCTCCTCCCCGCACGTTTTGCGGCTGCTGCGCAGCCAATAAACGTGCAGGGAGGCTCTGACATCGGTGTAATGCCAGCAGCCATGTTGGCTGCTGGCATTACACTGATTGGCTGGCCAGAACCCGTGGTCGGGTGCTGTATAGCACCTGACCAGCGAGTTCGGCTCAGTCTTAGCCAGGGAGAGATGAGGATAGGAAGGGAAAGTCAGTGTAGGGAGAAAAAAAGCAAAATTGTGAAAAAAAAAGAACCAAAAGTCCTTTTTAGGACTACTGTGTGTGGGGGCAGCAGGTTATTTTGTGTGGGGGGAAAAAAACAAACAAAAAAAAATTTTATATATTCTGTTTAGTGTGCAAAGTTGCAGATTAGAGCACATTCTGTTTAGTGTGCAAAGTTGCAGATTAGAGCACATTCTGTTAAGTCTTCAAACTAAAATATCAAAGTCACATATTCCATTCAGTGTGCGTCGCCGCAGTTTAGCAGCACATTCTGTGTACTGTGCAGAGTTGCAGAATAGGAAGAAATACTGTTAAGTCTTCAAACTAAAATATCAAAGTCACATATTCCATTCAGTGTGCTTCGCCGCAGTTTAGCAGCACATTCTGTGGACTGTGCAGAGTTGCAGAATAGGAAGAAATACTGTTAAGTCTTCAAATTGTAAAATATCAAAGTCACATATTCCATTCAGTGTGCGTCGCCGCAGTTTAGCAGCACATTCTGTGTACTGTGCAGAGTTGCAGAATAGGAAGAAATACTGTTAAGTCTTCAAAGTAAAATATCAAAGTCACATATTCCATTCAGTGTGCGTCACCGCAGTTTAGCAGCACATTCTGTGTACTGTGCACAGTTGCAGAATAGGAAGAAATACTGTTAAGTTTTCAAACTCAAATATTAAAGTCACATATTCCATTCAGTGTGTGTCACCGCAGTTTAGCAGCCTATTCTGTGTACTCTGCACAGTTGCAGAATAGGAAGAAATACTGTTAAGTCTTCAAAGTAAAATATTAAAGTCACATATTCCATTCAGTGTGTGTCACCGCAGTTTAGCAGCCTATTCTGTGTACTCTGCACAGTTGCAGAATAGGAAGAAATACTGTTCAGTTTTCAAACTCAAATATTAAAGTCACATATTCCATTCAGTGTGTGTCACCGCAGTTTAGCAGCCTATTCTGTGTACTCTGCACAGTTGCAGAATAGGAAGAAATACTGTTAAGTTTTCAAACTCAAATATTAAAGTCACATATTCCATTCAGTGTGTGTCACCGCAGTTTAGCAGCCTATTCTGTGTACTCTGCACAGTTGCAGAATAGGAAGAAATACTGTTAAGTCTTCAAAGTAAAATATTAAAGTCACATATTCCATTCAGTGTGTGTCACCGCAGTTTAGCAGCCTATTCTGTGTACTCTGCACAGTTGCAGAATAGGAAGAAATACTGTTCAGTTTTCAAACTCAAATATTAAAGTCACATATTCCATTCAGTGTGTGTCACCGCAGTTTAGCAGCCTATTCTGTGTACTCTGCACAGTTGCAGAATAGGAAGAAATACTGTTAAGTCTTCAAAGTAAAATATTAAAGTCACATATTCCATTCAGTGTGTGTCACCGCAGTTTAGCAGCCTATTCTGTGTACTCTGCACAGTTGCAGAATAGGAAGAAATACTGTTCAGTTTTCAAACTCAAATATTAAAGTCACATATTCCATTCAGTGTGTGTCACCGCAGTTTAGCAGCCTATTCTGTGTACTCTGCACAGTTGCAGAATAGGAAGAAATACTGTTAAGTCTTCAAAGTAAAATATTAAAGTCACATATTCCATTCAGTGTGTGTCACCGCAGTTTAGCAGCCTATTCTGTGTACTCTGCACAGTTGCAGAATAGGAAGAAATACTGTTCAGTTTTCAAACTCAAATATTAAAGTCACATATTCCATTCAGTGTGTGTCACCGCAGTTTAGCAGCCTATTCTGTGTACTCTGCACAGTTGCAGAATAGGAAGAAATACTGTTAAGTCTTCAAAGTAAAATATTAAAGTCACATATTTCATTCAGTGTGTGTCACCGCAGTTTAGCAGCCTATTCTGTGTACTCTGCACAGTTGCAGAATAGGAAGAAATACTGTTAAGTCTTCAAAGTAAAATATTAAAGTCACATATTCCATTCAGTGTGTGTCACCGCAGTTTAGCAGCCTATTCTGTGTACTCTGCACAGTTGCAGAATAGGAAGAAATACTGTTAAGTTTTCAAACTCAAATATTAAAGTCACATATTCCATTCAGTGTGTGTCACCGCAGTTTAGCAGCCTATTCTGTGTACTCTGCACAGTTGCAGAATAGGAAGAAATACTGTTAAGTCTTCAAAGTAAAATACTAAAGTCACATATTCCATTCAGTGTGTGTCACCGCAGTTTAGCAGCCTCTTCTGTGTACTCTGCACAGTTGCAGAATAGGAAGAAATACTGTTAAGTCTTCAAAGTAAAATATTAAAGTCACATATTCCATTCAGTGTGTGTCACCGCAGTTTAGCAGCCTATTCTGTGTACTCTGCACAGTTGCAGAATAGGAAGAAATACTGTTCAGTTTTCAAACTCAAATATTAAAGTCACATATTCCGTGTAAGATGAAGAAGGCGGGTAAAAAGGGACGGGGAAGTGGACGTGATCCTGATAGTTCAGGGCGCAGGTCAGGACGCGGAGAAACTGTGCCTGGTGCCAGAGCACAAGAAAGAAAGACATCCACCATACCTAGCTTCATGTCTAATTTTACAGGGCGTCGCAGGACATCACTCTCGACGTTCGACCACTGCGAACAGGTGGTCGGTTGGATGACAGCTGATACTGCTTCCAGTCGGTTAAGCACCACCCTGTCTTCCACCAAGTCCACTCTCAGTAGCCAAGAGTCTGGTCAACATAATCCTCACTCTGATCATCCTTCCTCCCACCATAGACGGTCTGGTCAAAGAAGTGATCCCACACTGGGATATAGTGAGGAGCTCGTCTCATCACCAATCCTTCATTTGACCCTCTCTCCAAGCACGCTTGCAGAGGAACATGACATCTTGTGCCCTGATTCACAACCTCTAGAGGGTACCCAATCACAAGAAGATGACAGATGTGAACGGCATTTAAGGTCAAAGGAAGTAGTGGATGATGATGATGATGATGAGACACAGTTGCCATTAAATCAACCACTATTACCGTCTCAAGACCTTGTTGAGGAGAATGTTATACAGTTGTCAATGACTGAGTATGTGGTGGGATCAAGACATGAGGAGGATGATCAGAGTGAGGAAGTGGAGGAGGACTTGGTGGACGATGAGGTGACTGACCCCACCTGGGAAGGTGTAGAGCCGAGCGATGACAGCAGTCCTGAGGGTGAGCCATCTGCAGCACCGCAACAGGCTGGAAGAGGCAGTGGTGTGGCTACAGAAAGAAGGCGGACCGCACCAAACCGGCCCGCAAATGTTCCACGGAGCACCCCCTTGCGTAAATCTACCTTGCCAAAGGGTAGGTGTTCCGCGGTATGGCGTTTTTTTAAGGAAAGTGCGGACGACAAAAGAATTGTAGTTTGCAACCTGTGCCACACCAGAATGAGCCGAGGCATGAACACTAGAAACCTCACCACCACCAGCATGATCCGACACATGGCATCCAAGCACCGTAGTAAGTGGGAGGAACGCCTGGATCGCCCATCTGTGTCTGCAGGCCACACCACTGCCTCCTCTTCCCCTGTTTTCGGTGCCGGCCAATCGCCTGTCGAAGGCGCAGGCCCGCATACCTCCCGCCCTGCACCTGTACCATCTGAAGCACCATCAGCGACCACATCCACTTCCCTGTCCCAGCACAGCGTCCAAATGTCGTTACCCCAGGCATTTGAGCGCAAGCGAAAATACCCAGCCACCCACCCACAGGCCATATCACTAACCTCACACCTTTCCAAATTACTGGCCATCTAAATGCTGCCATTTAGGCTTGTGGACACTGAGTCCTTCCGCAGCCTGATGGCAGCAGCTGTCCCTCGGTACGCGGTCCCCAGCCGCCACTACTTTTCCCGGTGTGCCATCCCCGCATTACACCACCATGTGTCCCGTAACATCACCCGTGCCCTGACCAACGCAGTTACTGGGAAGGTCCACTTAACGACTGACACATGGACAAGTGCTTGTGGCCAGGGACGCTACATTTCCCTGACGGCACACTGGGTGAATGTCGTGGAGGCTGGGAGCGACTCGGACCCTGGGATGGCACGGGTGCTACCCACGCCGAGGATTGCGGGCCCTACCTCCATCAGGGTTTCCGCCAGCACCTACGTTATTGGCTCCTCCTCCTCCGTTTCCACCTCCGAATTCTCTACACGCAGCGCCACTACCCCATCAGCCAGTAGCTGGAAGCAGTGTAGCACTGCAGTGGGGAAGCATCAACAGGCCGTGCTGAAGCTGATCTGCCTTGGGGACAAACAGCACACGGCCTCAGAGCTGTTGCAGGGGATTAGTCACCAGACCGAGCAGTGGCTCTTGCCACTCAACCTGCAACCAGGCATGGTTGTGTGTGATAATGGGCGTAACTTGGTGGCGGCTTTGGAGCTCGGCAAGCTCACACACGTACCATGCCTAGCGCATGTATTTAATTTAGTGGTTCAGCGATTTCTAAAAACCTACCCCAATGTGCATGATCTCTTGACCAAGGTGCGCCGCGTGTGTGCACATTTCCGTAAGTCATCTACAGCTTCGGCCGGTATCACGGTGCCCGTGATTGCTGCAGTTACTTGTCTGTCACCAGTAGGGGGCTTCTATTGGCTGTCTGCAGATAGCCCGCCTCTTATTGACTATTTAAACCTGGATTGGGCACCCTTTGAGTGCCCTTTCGTGTTGTTTCTGACCTTCTTGCTATCACTATGCTAGTGATAGCTGGGCCTCTGTTCCAGTGTTCCTGAGTTCCTGATCTCATGTGTTCCTGAGTTCCTGATCTCTACTGTTCCAGTGTTTGCTGCATGCTGAAGTACTTCCAGTCCTGGTTCCGGCCTAGTCTCTGGTGTTACAGTTCCTGCTGAACTTCTCTGCTGTTTTCTGACCTGACTGATCGTTGCTGGTTCCTGTCATCTCATCACCTGTCTTCAGTATCCTGGCGACCTTCTGCCTGGTCATGTTGGTGACATTGCTACAATTCCGTGTTGGTCCCAGCGTGCGGACGCTGGTTTGCTCCCAAGCCTTGCGGCTATACAAACTCGCTTGTTACACCAGTGTGCGGTCACTGGTTTGCTCCAAAGCCTATCAGCTATACTAATCTGTGTTGGTCCCAGCGTGCGGACGCTGGTTTGCTCCTAAGCCTTGCAGCTATACAAGCTCGCTTGTTACACCAGTGTGCGGTCACTGGTTTGCTCCAAAGCCTATCAGCTATACAAATCTGTGTTGGTCCCAGCGTGCGGACGCTGGTTTGCTCCTAAGCCTTGCGGCTATACTACTCACTTGTTACTCCAGTGTGCGGTCACTGGTTTGCTCGCAAAGCCTTACGGCTATACTATTCAGTGTTGTTCCCAGCGTGCGGACGCTGGTTTGCTCCAAAGCCTTGCTGCTTAACGATTCTGCTAATTTGCCAGTTTCATCTGACTGCTGCTACTATCTCTGGGCTGCCCTGCCCGGTATTGGTAAGGCCGGTAGAACCTTTTGCCACATTCCATCTGAGGTTGCCTTACCCGGTATTGGCAGGGCCGGTAGAGCCGACATTGTGTATCTATTGAGGCTGCCTTGCCCGGTAATTTGGTAAGGCCGGTAGAACCGTTATGCTATTCCATCTGCAGGTTGCCTTACCCGGTAATGGCAAGGCCGGTAGAGCCTATAGACTGTCCTGTCCGGTATATTGACAGGACCGGTAGAGTCTGCCTTCTGTCTGTGCTATATCCTGTATATATATATATGTATGTTATTGCCATCCTAAGTTATCAATTTATTATTTCAATAAAATTGATTTTTTTTACCTAAAACTTGTGTCTGAGAGTCATAATAACCGTGACAGTACGAAAGGGCCATGACCTCAGACAGCAAGGGTGAAGGTAACGCACAGAATATCCATTGGAGGATGGATGTGCTCGAGCAACGTTTGGATCAGTTGGCAGTTGCAATCCAAACGATCCTTGAACGCACGGTACTCGCTGACAAATCGAGTTCTAGCCCGGTGGTCTCGCCAAGTCAGACACCGGAAAGTGATACCAGGCCCCTAGAGGGTACTGTTAAAGGTTTAACGGCTTCTGCACCCTTGCCGCTAAGATATGATGGTGACCCTAGTCTCTGCAGGGGGTTCATCAACCAACTTGAAATCTTTATGGAATTGACGGCACACGCATTTCCCAATGATCGTAGTAAAGTGGGGTTCACGATATCACTGCTCACTGGCAGAGCATTGGCCTGGGCTAACCCCTTGTGGGAGAATGCTAAACCTTGTACTAAGAACTTCAGAGAATTTGTGCAATCCTTTCGAAGAGTGTTTGAGCCTCCTGATAGAACCAACTCTGCTGCCAAACGCCTTATGGAGATACAACAGGGCAGGCGTACAGTGGGCGACTATGCCATCGAATTCCGCACATTGGCAGCAGAGGTAGGTTGGAATAACGAGGCATTATTGGCAGCTTTTTCTCAAGGCCTGAATGACCACATTAAAGACGAAATTGCTGCTAAAGATCTACCTATTGATCTAGATGATTACATTGAGTATGTTATGATAATTGACTCCAGAATACGTGAGAGATCAATTGCCAGAGATCATAAAATACGATCAAAATATAATGAGCCTAGTAGCATATTTTGCCCACCCATCCCTCCCTTGGCATTGAAGTCTAGTGAACCTGTACGGGAAACAAGCGAACCTATGCAAATAGGCTTCACTAGACTATCCAAGGCAGAGAGACTTTATCGCAAGAAGCAAGGGTTGTGTTTATACTGCGGTAAAAAAGGGCACTTGCTAAATTCCTGTCCGGTACGTCCGGGAAATGCACACACCTAGGGTACCTTGGGGGACAGGCCCTAGGTGGTGTACAATCGTCCCCAGTGTCGGGCTTCTATTGGCTGTCTGCAGATAGCCCGCCTCTTATTGACTATTTAAACCTGGATTGGGCACCCTTTGAGTGCCCTTTCGTGTTGTTTCTGACCTTCTTGCTATCACTATGCTAGTGATAGCTGGGCCTCTGTTCCAGTGTTCCTGAGTTCCTGATCTCATGTGTTCCTGAGTTCCTGATCTCTACTGTTCCAGTGTTTGCTGCATGCTGAAGTACTTCCAGTCCTGGTTCCGGCCTAGTCTCTGGTGTTACAGTTCCTGCTGAACTTCTCTGCTGTTTTCTGACCTGACTGATCGTTGCTGGTTCCTGTCATCTCATCACCTGTCTTCAGTATCCTGGCGACCTTCTGCCTGGTCACGTTGGTGACATTGCTACAATTCCGTGTTGGTCCCAGCGTGCGGACGCTGGTTTGCTCCCAAGCCTTGCGGCTATACAAACTCGCTTGTTACACCAGTGTGCGGTCACTGGTTTGCTCCAAAGCCTATCAGCTATACTAATCTGTTTTGGTCCCAGCGTGCGGACGCTGGTTTGCTCCTAAGCCTTGCAGCTATACAAGCTCGCTTGTTACACCAGTGTGCGGTCACTGGTTTGCTCCAAAGCCTATCAGCTATACAAATCTGTGTTGGTCCCAGCGTGCGGACGCTGGTTTGCTCCTAAGCCTTGCGGCTATACTACTCACTTGTTACTCGCAAAGCCTTACGGCTATACTATTCAGTGTTGTTCCCAGCGTGCGGACGCTGGTTTGCTCCAAAGCCTTGCTGCTTAACGATTCTGCTAATTTGCCAGTTTCATCTGACTGCTGCTACTATCTCTGGGCTGCCCTGCCCGGTATTGGTAAGGCCGGTAGAACCTTTTGCCACATTCCATCTGAGGTTGCCTTACCCGGTATTGGCAGGGCCGGTAGAGCCGACATTGTGTATCTATTGAGGCTGCCTTGCCCGGTAATTTGGTAAGGCCGGTAGAACCGTTATGCTATTCCATCTGCAGGTTGCCTTACCCGGTAATGGCAAGGCCGGTAGAGCCTATAGACTGTCCTGTCCGGTATATTGACAGGACCGGTAGAGTCTGCCTTCTGTCTGTGCTATATCCTGTATATATATATATGTATGTTATTGCCATCCTAAGTTATCAATTTATTATTTCAATAAAATTGATTTTTTTTACCTAAAACTTGTGTCTGAGAGTCATAATAACCGTGACAGTACGAAAGGGCCATGACCTCAGACAGCAAGGGTGAAGGTAACGCACAGAATATCCATTGGAGGATGGATGTGCTCGAGCAACGTTTGGATCAGTTGGCAGTTGCAATCCAAACGATCCTTGAACGCACGGTACTCGCTGACAAATCGAGTTCTAGCCCGGTGGTCTCGCCAAGTCAGACACCGGAAAGTGATACCAGGCCCCTAGAGGGTACTGTTAAAGGTTTAACGGCTTCTGCACCCTTGCCGCTAAGATATGATGGTGACCCTAGTCTCTGCAGAGGGTTCATCAACCAACTTGAAATCTTTATGGAATTGACGGCACACGCATTTCCCAATGATCGTAGTAAAGTGGGGTTCACGATATCACTGCTCACTGGCAGAGCATTGGCCTGGGCTAACCCCTTGTGGGAGAATGCTAAACCTTGTACTAAGAACTTCAGAGAATTTGTGCAATCCTTTCGAAGAGTGTTTGAGCCTCCTGATAGAACCAACTCTGCTGCCAAACGCCTTATGGAGATACAACAGGGCAGGCGTACAGTGGGCGACTATGCCATCGAATTCCGCACATTGGCAGCAGAGGTAGGTTGGAATAACGAGGCATTATTGGCAGCTTTTTCTCAAGGCCTGAATGACCACATTAAAGACGAAATTGCTGCTAAAGATCTACCTATTGATCTAGATGATTACATTGAGTATGTTATGATAATTGACTCCAGAATACGTGAGAGATCAATTGCCAGAGATCATAAAATACGATCAAAATATAATGAGCCTAGTAGCATATTTTGCCCACCCATCCCTCCCTTGGCATTGAAGTCTAGTGAACCTGTACGGGAAACAAGCGAACCTATGCAAATAGGCTTCACTAGACTATCCAAGGCAGAGAGACTTTATCGCAAGAAGCAAGGGTTGTGTTTATACTGCGGTAAAAAAGGGCACTTGCTAAATTCCTGTCCGGTACGTCCGGGAAACGCACACACCTAGGGTACCTTGGGGGACAGGCCCTAGGTGGTGTACAATCGTCCCCAGTGTCGGGCTTCTATTGGCTGTCTGCAGATAGCCCGCCTCTTATTGACTATTTAAACCTGGATTGGGCACCCTTTGAGTGCCCTTTCGTGTTGTTTCTGACCTTCTTGCTATCACTATGCTAGTGATAGCTGGGCCTCTGTTCCAGTGTTCCTGAGTTCCTGATCTCATGTGTTCCTGAGTTCCTGATCTCTACTGTTCCAGTGTTTGCTGCATGCTGAAGTACTTCCAGTCCTGGTTCCGGCCTAGTCTCTGGTGTTACAGTTCCTGCTGAACTTCTCTGCTGTTTTCTGACCTGACTGATCGTTGCTGGTTCCTGTCATCTCATCACCTGTCTTCAGTATCCTGGCGACCTTCTGCCTGGTCACGTTGGTGACATTGCTACAATTCCGTGTTGGTCCCAGCGTGCGGACGCTGGTTTGCTCCCAAGCCTTGCGGCTATACAAACTCGCTTGTTACACCAGTGTGCGGTCACTGGTTTGCTCCAAAGCCTATCAGCTATACTAATCTGTTTTGGTCCCAGCGTGCGGACGCTGGTTTGCTCCTAAGCCTTGCAGCTATACAAGCTCGCTTGTTACACCAGTGTGCGGTCACTGGTTTGCTCCAAAGCCTATCAGCTATACAAATCTGTGTTGGTCCCAGCGTGCGGACGCTGGTTTGCTCCTAAGCCTTGCGGCTATACTACTCACTTGTTACTCCAGTGTGCGGTCACTGGTTTGCTCGCAAAGCCTTACGGCTATACTATTCAGTTTTGTTCCCAGCGTGCGGACGCTGGTTTGCTCCAAAGCCTTGCTGCTTAACGATTCTGCTAATTTGCCAGTTTCATCTGACTGCTGCTACTATCTCTGGGCTGCCCTGCCCGGTATTGGTAAGGCCGGTAGAACCTTTTGCCACATTCCATCTGAGGTTGCCTTACCCGGTATTGGCAGGGCCGGTAGAGCCGACATTGTGTATCTATTGAGGCTGCCTTGCCCGGTAATTTGGTAAGGCCGGTAGAACCGTTATGCTATTCCATCTGCAGGTTGCCTTACCCGGTAATGGCAAGGCCGGTAGAGCCTATAGACTGTCCTGTCCGGTATATTGACAGGACCGGTAGAGTCTGCCTTCTGTCTGTGCTATATCCTGTATATATATATATGTATGTTATTGCCATCCTAAGTTATCAATTTATTATTTCAATAAAATTGATTTTTTTTACCTAAAACTTGTGTCTGAGAGTCATAATAACCGTGACAGTACGAAAGGGCCATGACCTCAGACAGCAAGGGTGAAGGTAACGCACAGAATATCCATTGGAGGATGGATGTGCTCGAGCAACGTTTGGATCAGTTGGCAGTTGCAATCCAAACGATCCTTGAACGCACGGTACTCGCTGACAAATCGAGTTCTAGCCCGGTGGTCTCGCCAAGTCAGACACCGGAAAGTGATACCAGGCCCCTAGAGGGTACTGTTAAAGGTTTAACGGCTTCTGCACCCTTGCCGCTAAGATATGATGGTGACCCTAGTCTCTGCAGAGGGTTCATCAACCAACTTGAAATCTTTATGGAATTGACGGCACACGCATTTCCCAATGATCGTAGTAAAGTGGGGTTCACGATATCACTGCTCACTGGCAGAGCATTGGCCTGGGCTAACCCCTTGTGGGAGAATGCTAAACCTTGTACTAAGAACTTCAGAGAATTTGTGCAATCCTTTCGAAGAGTGTTTGAGCCTCCTGGTAGAACCAACTCTGCTGCCAAACGCCTTATGGAGATACAACAGGGCAGGCGTACAGTGGGCGACTATGCCATCGAATTCCGCACATTGGCAGCAGAGGTAGGTTGGAATAACGAGGCATTATTGGCAGCTTTTTCTCAAGGCCTGAATGACCACATTAAAGACGAAATTGCTGCTAAAGATCTACATATTGATCTAGATGATTACATTGAGTATGTTATGATAATTGACTCCAGAATACGTGAGAGATCAATTGCCAGAGATCGTAAAATACGATCAAAATATAATGAGCCTAGTAGCATATTTTGCCCACCCATCCCTCCCTTGGCATTGAAGTCTAGTGAACCTGTACGGGAAACAAGCGAACCTATGCAAATAGGCTTCACTAGACTATCCAAGGCAGAGAGACTTTATCGCAAGAAGCAAGGGTTGTGTTTATACTGCGGTAAAAAAGGGCACTTGCTAAATTCCTGTCCGGTACGTCCGGGAAACGCACACACCTAGGGTACCTTGGGGGACAGGCCCTAGGTGGTGTACAATCGTCCCCAGTGTCGGGCATAACGAAACCCACCATTCAGGTGGTATTGTCTTGGGCACAACGATCTGTGGAGGTTTTGGCCTTGGTTGACTCTGGTGCAGCAGGATATTTTATGGATAATACCTTTGCTGACTTGCACGGAGTTCCACGCATTGAAAGAGAAAACCCCTTGACTATCGAAGCGATTGATGGTAGACCTTTAGAACCGCCTCAGGTTTTATTTGAAACTATGCCACAGTCTATGACTATTGGGGCACTTCACAGAGAAGAGCAGCAGTTTCAACTGATTAATTCTCCGCACCACGCGGTAATATTGGGATTTCCGTGGTTACAGTTACATAACCCACAATTTGATTGGAAAAAGTGTGAAATTGCTGCTTGGTCCCAGTTTTGTATGGACAAGTGCGTCATCCAGCCTATTAAGGTCCTATGCACCTCCTCTGCTATACCGGATGTGTACCAACAGTTTGGCGATGTTTTTAGCAAAGGAGAGGCTAGTATGCTACCCCAGCATAGACCTTATGATTGTTGCATTGAATTGCAGCCTGGAGTAGTACCTCCTAAAGGACGCACTTATCCATTATCTTGTGAAGAAAATAAGGCTATGGAGGACTACATTTCTGATGCCCTTGCTAGAGGGATCATACGAAAATCTACCTCTCCAGCTGGGGCTGGGTTCTTTTTCGTAAAAAAGAAAAATGGCGAATTAAGACCATGCATTGACTACCGGGGCCTGAATAAACTAATGGCAAAAAACGCATACCCAATACCACTCATCACCGAGCTTTTTGACAGGCTTAAGGGCGCTTCGATTTTTACCAAATTGGACCTACGGGCCGCTTACAATCTGGTTCGCATTCGAGCAGGTGATGAGTGGAAAACTGCCTTTAATACTCGAGCTGGGCACTACGAGTATCTAGTAATGCCATTTGGGCTGTGTAATGCACCCGCAGTTTTCCAGGAACTGATAAACGATGTTCTGAGAGATATGTTACAGACATGTGTTGTGGTTTACCTTGATGATATACTGATTTACTCCCAAGACATGGCACAGCACATCAAGGATGTATCTGCAGTATTGCTACGACTCCGTGAGAACAAATTATTTTGTAAATTGGAAAAATGTGAGTTTCATAGAACCAGTGTGCCATTCTTGGGGTTCATAATTGGCAATGATGGCATTGCCATGGACAAAGATAAGTTGTCAGCTGTCCTACAATGGCCAAAACCCAAGGGCCTTAAAGCCATACAGCGTTTCTTGGGTTTCGCTAACTATTATAGGAGGTTTATTAAGAACTTTTCTTCCATTGTCAAACCTCTGTCCGATCTTACGCACAAGGGTGCTAATCCTTCTTGTTGGCCGGTATCTGCTGAGAAAGCCTTTGAAAATTTGAAGCTGGCATTTGCTGCGGCTCCTGTGTTATCCCACCCCAATCCTCTACTTCCATTTACGTTAGAGGTTGATGCCTCAGATATTGGGGTCGGGGCAGTACTTTCGTAACGACACGATAAAGGTGGAACTCTCAGACCTTGTGGATTTTTCTCTAAAAAGTTGACTGTCACTCAAAGCCACTATGAGATAGGTGACAGAGAATTATTGGCCATTATCCTCGCTCTTAAGGAATGGCGTCATTTGCTTGAAGGTACTAAGAATCCTGTCTTAATCCTAACGGATCATAAAAATCTGACGTATCTCTTGGAGGCCAAGAGATTGTCCTCCCGTCAGGCCAGGTGGGCACTGTTCCTGTCTCGATTTAATTTCATTGTATCATATTTACCGGGGTCAAAGAATATCAGGGCTGATGCACTGTCAAGACAATTTGAGGTCGACAGTGACAGAGTGGAAACACCAGCACCTATCATCCAACCTGATAGAATACTGGCTACTATACGCACGAGTATCACTTCTCCCTTAGGGGAGGAGATCCTGGCCTCTCAGGGGTCCGCTCCCCATGAAACCCCAGTGGGCAAATGTTTTGTCGCTGAACCATTTCGTACTAGGCTGCTCGAAACCTACCATTCCTCTAAGGCTGCGGGACATATTGGTAGAGACCAATTGTTATGGTCCCTCTCTCAGTTATTTTGGTGGCCTTCCATGAGAAACGATTGTGCCGAATTTACGAATGCCTGTGCCACCTGCGCCCGCGCTAAGACCCCGAGACATCTCCCAGTGGGCTTGCTTCAACCGGTGCCTAATGGCGAACGCCCCTGGTCTCATGTTTCCATTGATTTTATGGGAGAATTGCCTATGTCTAAGGGGTACTCTTTTATATTCATGGTGGTGGACAGGTTTTCTAAAATGGCTCATTTCGTGCCCCTCCGTGGCCTTCCTTCAGCTAAGGAATTGGCAATGGTATTCGCCAGAGAAGTATTCCGGTTGCATGGAGTGCCTAGGGTACTGGTGTCTGACAGGGGGAGCCAGTTTGTGTCTAGATTTTGGAGGGCATTTTGCCAACAGATGGGCATACAGCTGTCCTTCTCTTCTGCCTACCATCCCCAGACCAATGGAGCCGCTGAACGAGCTAATCAGGGATTGGAACAATTTCTCCGTTGTTTCGTGACTGACCATCATGATAATTGGTCCGACTTGTTGCCTTGGGCAGAGTTCGCCAGGAACTGTGCGGTCAATTCTTCATCTGGGAGCTCTCCGTTTCTGATTAATTATGGGTTCCAGCCCTGTTTGCTTCCAGATTCTTTTCAGGCGCAACAGATTCCAGCTCTGGATGAGCATATCGAGCAACTCCGTTCCACATGGGCACAAGTTCAGAGGGCACTTGGTCAGTAGTGATGAGCGAGCACCCCAATGCTCGGGTGTTCGGGTGCTCTAACCGAGCACCCCCTGAGGCTCGAGTGCTCGGCCGAGCACCCGAGCCCCATTGAAGTCAATGGGAGGACTCGAGCATTACACCAGGCACCCCCTGCTCTGATGAGGGGAGGGTGCCTGGTCCATAGGAAAAGGGCAGAAAAGGATGGAAACACCACAGAAATGGTTCAGGGACAGCATAGGGAGGATGTCTGGATGCATCTTGGACTCCAACATCGCTGCTGGGAACGATCTTTCGCCCGTAGTACGCCATTTTTACAGACTGACCATAAAACACACAAAAAGGAAAATAAAAACGACTTTAGGCGAAAAATTGTTACCAAACAATATTTGCTGTATATTTACTTGTATATCATCTGCAAATTCTCCCAAAAATTTCCTTGGTTTTCGGAAGTGAGGCCATGATTAAGAGGGAAACGTGCGCAGAGGCAAATTCTCCCAAAAATTTCCTTGATTTTCAGAACTGAGGCCATGATTAAGAGGGAAACGTGCACAGAGGAAAATTCTCCCAAAAATTTCCTTGATTTTATTGAACTGAGGCCATGATTAAGAGGGAAACGTGCGCTGAGCCGACCATCTAAAACATTATGGGTGAGGGTCTGCTGCAGAGCTGACCATCCTAAACATTATATGCGAAGGCCCGCTAGTGAGCTGACGCTATAAAACATTATATGAGAGGGCCCGCTAGAGAGCTGACCCAATAAAACATTATATGAGAAGGCCCGCTGGTGAGCTGACCTATATAAAAATTGTCAAACAGGGCCCGCTGGTGAGCTGGCCCTATATAAAAATTATATCACAGGGCCCGCTGGTTAGCTGGCCCTATATAAAAATTATATCCCAGGGCATATGGAAGAGGAGGAGGAGGATGAGAAGATTAAGAGTCAACCATATACCCGTTTTTTGGGTGGAAGGGGTGAATGGGAATACAGAGTATTCCCATCATTGTAAATAACATATATAAAGTGAGTTTATGTTCCCCCGGGGCTTTCCTCCAGTGGAGTGGAGAAGTCAGGGGAAATCCAGGCCTTGATCATTTTTATAAGTGTCAACCTATCAGCATTGTCGGTGGAAAGGCGGATACGGTTATCTGTTATGATGCCACCAGCAGCACTAAATACCCGCTCAGACAGAACGCTGGCGGCAGGGCAGGCCAGCACCTCCAAGGCATAGAGTGCCAGTTCATACCACGTGTCCAGCTTGGACACCCAGTAGTTGTAAGGCACAGAGGGATCATTGAGGACGCTGACACGGTCTGCTACGTACTCCTTCACCATCTTCCAAAACTTTTCCCTCCTTGTGACACTAGGCTGCGCATCAGGGTGAGGGTGCTGGCGGGGTGTCATGAAGGTGTCCCACGCCTTGGAGAGTGTTGCCCTGCCTTTCTCGGAACTGCTGTGTGCTCCCCTTTTCTCCCCTTCTCGGTTGGCCAAGGTAGCACGTACTCTGCCGCCAGCGTTGTCAGATGGAAAATTTTGGAGCAATTTTTCAACAAGAACCTTCTGGTATTGCACCATTTTGCTTGTCCTCTCCACCGGAGGAATGAGAGATGAGAAATTCTCTTTGTAGCGGGGGTCCAGAAGGGTGAACACCCAGTAATCCGTGTTGTCTAAAATGCGTGTAACGCGTGGGTCACGGGAAAGGCAGCCTAACATAAAGTCAGCCATGTGTGCCAGAGTACCAACAGGCAAGATTTCGCTGTCCTCACCAGGAGGATGACTCTCAATCTCCTCATCCTCTTCCTCCTCTTCTGCCCACCCACGCTGAAGAGATGGAACTAAAGTTCCATGGCTACCCTCTGTAGCGGAGACAACCGTGTCTTCCTCCTCCTCCTCCTCCTCCTCCTCCTCCTCCGCCTCCTCCAATTGTCGCTGAGAAGACGAAGTGAGGGTGCTCTGGCTATCACCTTGTGTAAGCTCTTCCTCCCCCATTTCCACCTCTTCCACATGCAAAGCGTCGGTTTTAATTGTGAGCAGCGAGCGTTTCAGTAGACACAGAAGTGGGATGGTTACACTGATAATAGCGTTATCGCCGCTCACCATCTGTGTCGATTCCTCAAAATTGCGTAAAACCTCACAGAGGTCTGAAATCCATTCCCACTCCTCACTTCTGATTACAGGAAGTTGAACGGAGAGGCGACGACCGTTGTAACAGCTGGTACTCCACTACTGCCCTCTGCTGCTCACAAAGCCGGGCCAACATGTGGAAGGTGGAGTTCCAGCGCGTGCTCACGTCAAACAGCAGCCGGTGAGCTGGCAATTGTAAGCGCTGCTGCAGCTTCAACAGGCCGGCTGAAGCTGTTGATGACTTACGGAAATGTGCACACACGCGGCGCACCTTGGTCAAGAGATCATGCACATTGGGGTAGGTTTTTAGAAATCGCTGCACCACTAAATTAAATACATGCGCTAGGCATGGTACGTGTGTGAGCTTGCCGAGCTCCAAAGCCGCCACCAAGTTACGCCCATTATCACACACAACCATGCCTGGTTGCAGGTTGAGTGGCGAGAGCCACTGCTCGGTCTGGTGACTAATCCCCTGCAACAGCTCTGAGGCCGTGTGCTGTTTGTCCCCAAGGCAGATCAGCTTCAGCACGGCCTGTTGACGCTTCCCCACTGCAGTGCTACACTGCTTCCAGCTACTGGCTGATGGGGGAGTGGCGCTGTGTGTAGAGAATTCGGAGGTGGAAACGGAGGAGGAGGAGCCAATAACGTAGGTGCTGGTGGAAACCCTGATGGAGGTAGGGCCCGCAATCCTCGGCGTGGGTAGCACCCGTGCCATCCCAGGGTCCGAGTCGCTCCCAGCCTCCACGACATTCACCCAGTGTGCCGTCAGGGAAATGTAGCGTCCCTGGCCACAAGCACTTGTCCATGTGTCAGTCGTTAAGTGGACCTTCCCAGTAACTGCGTTGGTCAGGGCACGGGTGATGTTACGGGACACATGGTGGTGTAATGCGGGGATGGCACACCGGGAAAAGTAGTGGCGGCTGGGGACCGCGTACCGAGGGACAGCTGCTGCCATCAGACTGCGGAAGGACTCAGTGTCCACAAGCCTAAATGGCAGCATTTCGATGGCCAGTAATTTGGAAAGGTGTGAGGTTAGTGCTATGGCCTGTGGGTGGGTGGCTGGGTACTTTCTCTTGCGCTCAAATGCCTGGGGTAACGACATTTGGACGCTGTGCTGGGACAGGGAAGTGGATGTGGTCGCTGATGGTGCTTCAGATGCTACAGGTGCAGGGCGGGAGGTATGCGGGCCTGCGCCTTCGACAGGCGATTGGCCGGCACCGAAAACAGGGGAAGAGGAGGCAGTGGTGTGGCCTGCAGACACAGATGGGCGATCCAGGCGTTCCTCCCACTTACTACGGTGCTTGGATGCCATGTGTCGGATCATGCTGGTGGTGGTGAGGTTTCTAGTGTTCATGCCTCGGCTCATTCTGGTGTGGCACAGGTTGCAAACTACAATTCTTTTGTCGTCCGCACTTTCCTTAAAAAAACGCCATACCGCGGAACACCTACCCCTTGGCAAGGTAGATTTACGCAAGGGGGTGCTCCGTGGAACATTTGCGGGCCAGTTTGGTGCAGTCCGCCTTCTTTCTGTAGCCACACCACTGCCTCTTCCAGCCTGTTGCGGTGCTGCAGATGGCTCACCCTCAGGACTGCTGTCATCGCTCGGCTCTACACCTTCCCAGGTGGGGTCAGTCACCTCATCGTCCACCAAGTCCTCCTCCACTTCCTCACTCTGATCATCCTCCTCAAGTCTTGATCCCACCACATACTCAGTCATTGACAACTGTATAACATTCTCCTCAACAAGGTCTTGAGACGGAAATAGTGGTTGATTTAATGGCAACTGTGTCTCATCATCATCATCATCATCCACTACTTCCTTTGACCTTAAATGCCGTTCACATCTGTCATCTTCTTGAGATTGGGTAGCCTCTAGAGGTTGTGAATCAGGGCACAAGATGTCATGTTCCTCTGCAAGCGTGCTTGGAGAGAGGGTCAAATGAAGGATTGGTGATGAGACGAGCTCCTCACTATATCCCAGTGTGGGATCACTTCTTTGACCAGACCGTGTATGGTGGGAGGAAGGATGATCAGAGTGAGGATTATGTTGACCAGACTCTTGGCTACTGAGAGTGGACTTGGTGGAAGACAGGGTGGTGCTTAACCGACTGGAAGCAGTATCAGCTGTCATCCAACCGACCACCTGTTCGCAGTGGTCGGACCTCGAGAGTGATGTCCTGCCACGCCCTGTAAAATTAGACATGAAGCTAGGTATGGTGGATGTCTTTCTTTCTTGTGCTCTGGCACCAGGCACAGTTTCTCCGCGTCCTGACCCGTGCCCTGAACTTTCAGGATCACGTCCACTTCCCCGTCCCTTTTTACCCGCCTTCTTCATCTTACACAGAATATGTGACTTTAATATTTGAGTTTGAAAACTTAACAGTATTTCTTATTATTCTGCAACTCTGCAGAGTACACAGAATAGGCTGCTAAACTGCGGTGAAACACACTGAATGGAATATGTGACTTTAATATTTGAGTTTGAAAACTTAACAGTATTTCTTATTATTCTGCAACTGTACAGAGTACACAGAATAGGCTGTTAAACGGCGGTGAAACACACTGAATGGAATATGTGACTTTAATATTTGAGTTTGAAAACTTAACAGTATTTCTTATTATTCTGCAACTGTACAGAGTACACAGAATAGGCTGTTAAACGGCGGTGAAACACACTGAATGGAATATGTGACTTTAATATTTGAGTTTGAAAACTTAACAGTATTTCTTATTATTCTGCAACTGTACAGAGTACACAGAATAGGCTGCTAAACTGCGGTGAAACACACTGAATGGAATATGTGACTTTAATATTTGAGTTTGAAAACTTAACAGTATTTCTTATTATTCTGCAACTGTACAGAGTACACAGAATAGGCTGTTAAACGGCGGTGAAACACACTGAATGGAATATGTGACTTTAATATTTGAGTTTGAAAACTTAACAGTATTTCTTATTATTCTGCAACTGTACAGAGTACACAGAATAGGCTGCTAAACTGCGGTGAAACACACTGAATGGAATATGTGACTTTAATATTTGAGTTTGAAAACTTAACAGTATTTCTTATTATTCTGCAACTGTACAGAGTACACAGAATAGGCTGTTAAACGGCGGTGAAACACACTGAATGGAATATGTGACTTTAATATTTGAGTTTGAAAACTTAACAGTATTTCTTATTATTCTGCAACTGTACAGAGTACACAGAATAGGCTGCTAAACTGCGGTGAAACACACTGAATGGAATATGTGACTTTAATATTTGAGTTTGAAAACTTAACAGTATTTCTTATTATTCTGCAACTGTACAGAGTACACAGAATAGGCTGTTAAACGGCGGTGAAACACACTGAATGGAATATGTGAGTTTAATATTTGAGTTTGAAAACTTAACAGTATTTCTTATTATTCTGCAACTGTACAGAGTACACAGAATAGGCTGCTAAACTGCGGTGAAACACACTGAATGAAATATGTGACTTTAATATTTGAGTTTGAAAACTTAACAGTATTTCTTATTATTCTGCAACTGTACAGAGTACACAGAATAGGCTGTTAAACGGCGGTGAAACACACTGAATGGAATATGTGACTTTAATATTTGAGTTTGAAAACTTAACAGTATTTCTTATTATTCTGCAACTGTACAGAGTACACAGAATAGGCTGTTAAACGGCGGTGAAACACACTGAATGGAATATGTGACTTTAATATTTGAGTTTGAAAACTTAACAGTATTTCTTATTATTCTGCAACTGTACAGAGTACACAGAATAGGCTGCTAAACTGCGGTGAAACACACTGAATGGAATATGTGACTTTAATATTTGAGTTTGAAAACTTAACAGTATTTCTTATTATTCTGCAACTGTACAGAGTACACAGAATAGGCTGTTAAACGGCGGTGAAACACACTGAATGGAATATGTGACTTTAATATTTGAGTTTGAAAACTTAACAGTATTTCTTATTATTCTGCAACTGTACAGAGTACACAGAATAGGCTGTTAAACGGCGGTGAAACACACTGAATGGAATATGTGACTTTAATATTTGAGTTTGAAAACTTAACAGTATTTCTTATTATTCTGCAACTGTACAGAGTACACAGAATAGGCTGCTAAACTGCGGTGAAACACACTGAATGGAATATGTGACTTTAATATTTGAGTTTGAAAACTTAACAGTATTTCTTATTATTCTGCAACTCTGCACAGTACACAGAATAGGCTGCTAAACGGCGGTGAAACACACTGAATGGAATATGTGACTTTGATATTTTAGTTTGAAGACTTAACAGTATTTCTTCCTATTCTGCAACTCTGCACAGTACACAGAATAGGCTGCTAAACTGCGGCGAAGCACACTGAATGGAATATGTGACTTTGATATTTTAGTTTGAAGACTTAACAGTATTTCTTCCTATTCTGCAACTCTGCACAGTACACAGAATAGGCTGCTAAACTGCGGCGAAGCACACTGAATGGAATATGTGACTTTGATATTTTAGTTTGAAGACTTAACAGTATTTCTTCCTATTCTGCAACTCTGCACAGTACACAGAATGTGCTGCTAAACTGCGGCGAAGCACACTGAATGGAATATGTGACTTTGATATTTTAGTTTGAAGACTTAACAGTATTTCTTCCTATTCTGCAACTCTGCACAGTACTCAGAATGTGCTGCTAAACTGCGGCGACGCACACTGAATGGAATACGTGACTTTGATATTTTAGTTTGAAGACTTAACAGAATGTGCTCTAATCTGCAACTTTGCACACTAAACAGAATGTGCTCTAATCTGCAACTTTGCACACTAAACAGAATGTGCTCTAATCTGCAACTTTGCACACTAAACAGAATGTGCTCTAATCTGCAACTGTGCACACTAAACAGAATGTGCTCTAATCTGCAACTTTTCACACTAAACAGAATATTTTTTTTTTTTTTTTTTTTGTTTTTTTCCCCCCACACACAATATAACCTGCTGCCCCCACACACAGTAGTCCTAAAAAGGACTTTTGGTTCTTTTTTGTCACAATTTTTGTTTTTTCCTCCCTACACTGCCTTTCCCTTCCTATCCTCAGCTCTCCCTGGCTCAGACTGAGCCGAACTCGATGGTCAGGTGCTATACAGCACCTGACCACGGGTTCTGGCCAGCCAATCAGTGTAATGCCAGCAGCCAACATGGCTGCTGGAATTACACCGATGTCAGAGCCTCCCTGCACGTTTATTGGCTGCGCAGCAGCCGCAAAACGTGCGGGGAGGAGACCCGAACATGGCGGGCGAGCACATGCGGTACTCGTACGAGTACCGCCATGTGCCGAGCAGAGCGATGCTCGAGCCGATCCGAGCATCGGCCGAGCATGCTCGCTCAACACTATTGGTCAGTCATTTCAGCGTCATCAGCGCCATGCTAATCGCAGAAGGCTTCCAGCGGTTTCCTTTCAGGTTGGGGATAGAGTATGGCTTTCCTCCAGAAATCTCAAGCTGCAGGTTCCGTCTAATAAGTTGGCTCCCCGGTTTATTGGTCCATACAGAGTTATTCGCAAAATTAACCCTGTTTCCTATGCACTAGACCTACCTGCATCCATGCGTATCCATAATGTGTTCCATGTGTCTCTTCTTAAGCCTCTGGTTTGCAATCGCTATACTACCACACCTGTGGTGCCAGGACCTGTTGAGGTCGAGGGCCAGGAGGAGTACGAGGTTCAGAGCATTATTGATTCCCGTAGGCTTAGAGGAGGGGTACAGTACCTGGTACATTGGAAAGGGTACGGTCCTGAGGATCGTTCATGGGTGGATAGTAAGGACCTTCATGCACCTAGGCTAACTAGGATCTTTCATGCCAAGTACCCTCAGAAACCTAAACCCTATTCTAGGAGAGGGGGTCTTTGAGAGGGGGGTACTATCACGGTGCCCGTGATTGCTGCAGTTACTTGTCTGTCACCAGTAGGGGGCTTCTATTGGCTGTCTGCAGATAGCCCGCCTCTTATTGACTATTTAAACCTGGATTGGGCACCCTTTGAGTGCCCTTTCGTGTTGTTTCTGACCTTCTTGCTATCACTATGCTAGTGATAGCTGGGCCTCTGTTCCAGTGTTCCTGAGTTCCTGATCTCATGTGTTCCTGAGTTCCTGATCTCTACTGTTCCAGTGTTTGCTGCATGCTGAAGTACTTCCAGTCCTGGTTCCGGCCTAGTCTCTGGTGTTACAGTTCCTGCTGAACTTCTCTGCTGTTTTCTGACCTGACTGATCGTTGCTGGTTCCTGTCATCTCATCACCTGTCTTCAGTATCCTGGCGACCTTCTGCCTGGTCACGCTGGTGACATTGCTACAATTCCGTGTTGGTCCCAGCGTGCGGACGCTGGTTTGCTCCCAAGCCTTGCGGCTATACAAACTCGCTTGTTACACCAGTGTGCGGTCACTGGTTTGCTCCAAAGCCTATCAGCTATACTAATCTGTGTTGGTCCCAGCGTGCGGACGCTGGTTTGCTCCTAAGCCTTGCAGCTATACAAGCTCGCTTCTTACACCAGTGTGCGGTCACTGGTTTGCTCCAAAGCCTATCAGCTATACTAATCTGTGTTGGTCCCAGCGTGCGGACGCTGGTTTGCTCCTAAGCCTTGCAGCTATACAAGCTCGCTTGTTACACCAGTGTGCGGTCACTGGTTTGCTCCAAAGCCTATCAGCTCTACAAATCTGTGTTGGTCCCAGCGTGCGGACGCTGGTTTGCTCCTAAGCTTTGCGGCTATACTACTCACTTGTTACTCCAGTGTGCGGTCACTGGTTTGCTCGCAAAGCCTTACGGCTATACTATTCAGTGTTGTTCCCAGCGTGCGGACGCTGGTTTGCTCCAAAGCCTTGCTGCTTAACGATTCTGCTAATTTGCCAGTTTCATCTGACTGCTGCTACTATCTCTGGGCTGCCCTGCCCGGTATTGGTAAGGCCGGTAGAACCTTTTGCCACATTCCATCTGAGGTTGCCTTACCCGGTATTGGCAGGGCCGGTAGAGCCGACATTGTGTATCTATTGAGGCTGCCTTGCCCAGTAATTTGGTAAGGCCGGTAGAACCGTTATGCTATTCCATCTGCAGGTTGCCTTACCCGGTAATGGCAAGGCCGGTAGAGCCTATAGACTGTCCTGTCCGGTATATTGACAGGACCGGTAGAGTCTGCCTTCTGTCTGTGCTATATCCTGTATATATATATATGTATGTTATTGCCATCCTAAGTTATCAATTTATTATTTCAATAAAATTGATTTTTTTTACCTAAAACTTGTGTCTGAGAGTCATAATAACCGTGACAGCCGGCCTGTTGAAGCTGCAGCAGCGCTTACAATTGCCAGCTCACCGGCTGCTGTGTGACGTGAGCACGCGCTGGAACTCCACCTTCCACATGTTGGCCCGGCTTTGTGAGCAGCAGAGGGCAGTAGTGGAGTACCAGCTGTTACACGGTCGTCGCCTCTCCGTTCAACTTCCTGTAATCAGAAGTGAGGAGTGGGAATGGATGTCAGACCTCTGCGAGGTTTTACGCAATTTTGAGGAATCGACACAGATAGTGAGCGGCGATAACGCTATTATCAGTGTAACCATCCCACTTCTGTGTCTACTGAAACGCTCGCTGCTCACAATTAAAACCGACGCTTTGCATGTGGAAGAGGTGGAAATGGGGGAGGAAGAGCTTACACAAGGTGATAGCCAGAGCACCCTCACTTCGTCTTCTCAGCGACAATTGGAGGAGGCGGAGGAGGAGGAGGAGGAGGAGGAGGAAGACACGGTTGCCTCCGCTACAGAGGGTAGCCATGGAACTTTAGTTCCATCTCTTCAGCGTGGGTGGGCAGAAGAGGAGGAAGAGGATGAGGATATTGAGAGTCATCCTCCTGGTGAGGACAGCGAAATCTTGACTGTTGGTACTCTGGCACACATGGCTGACTTTATGTTAGGCTGCCTTTCCCGTGACCCACGCGTTGTACGCATTTTAGACAACACGGATTACTGGGTGTTCACCCTTCTGGACCCCCGCTACAAAGAGAATTTCTCATCTCTCATTCCTCCGGTGGAGAGGACAAGCAAAATGGTGCAATACCAGAAGGTTCTTGTTGAAAAATTGCTCCAAAATTTTCCATCTGACAACGCTGGCGGCAGAGTACGTGCTACCTTGGCCAACCGAGAAGGGGAGAAAAGGGGAGCACACAGCAGTTCCGACAAAGGCAGGGCAACACTCTCCAAGGCGTGGGACACCTTCATGACACCCCGCCAGCACCCTCACCCTGATGCGCAGCCTAGTGTCACAAGGAGGGAAAAGTTTTGGAAGATGGTGAAGGAGTACGTAGCAGACCGTGTCAGCGTCCTCAATGATCCCTCTGTGCCTTACAACTACTGGGTGTCCAAGCTGGACACGTGGTATGAACTGGCACTCTACGCCTTGGAGGTGCTGGCCTGCCCTGCCGCCAGCGTTCTGTCTGAGCGGGTATTTAGTGCTGCTGGTGGCATCATAACAGATAAGCGTATCCGCCTTTCCACCGACAATGCTGATAGGTTGACACTTATAAAAATGAACAAGGCCTGGATTTCCCCTGACTTCTCCACTCCACTGGAGGAAAGCCCCGGGGGAACATAAACTCACTTTACATATATTATTTACAATGATGGGAATACTCTGTATTCCCATTCACCCCTTCCACCCAAAAAACGGGTATATGGTTGACTCTTAATCTTCTCATCCTCCTCCTCCTCTTCCATATGCCCTGTGCTATAATTTTTATATAGGGCCAGCTCACCAGCGGGCCCTGTGATATAATTTTTATATAGGGCCAGCTCACCAGCGGGCCCTGTTTGACAATTTTTATATAGGTCAGCTCACCAGCGGGCCTTCTCATATAATGTTTTATTGGGTCAGCTCTCTAGCGGGCCCTTTCATATAATGTTTTATAGCGTCAGCTCACTAGCGGGCCTTCGCATATAATGTTTTATAGCGTCAGCTCACTAGCGGGCCTTCGCATATAATGTTTTATAGCGTCAGCTCACTAGCGGGCCTTCGCATATAATGTTTAGGATGGTCAGCTCTGCAGCAGACCCTCACCAATAATGTTTTAGATGGTCAGCTCAGCGCACGTTTCCCTCTTAATCATGGCCTCAGTTCAATAAAATCAAGGAAATTTTTGGGATAATTTGCCTCTGTGCACGTTTCCCTCTTAATCATGGCCTCACTTCAGAAAATCAAGGAAATTTTTGGGATAATTTGCCTCTGCGCACGTTTCCCTCTTAATCATGGCCTCACTTCAGAAAATCAAGGAAATTTTGGGAGAATTTGCCTCTGCGCACGTTTCCCTCTTAATCATGGCCTCACTTCAGAAAATCAAGGAAATTTTTGGGAGAATTTGCAGATGATATACAAGTAAATATACAGCAAATATTGTTTGGTAACAATTTTTCGCCTAAAGTCGTTTTTATTTTCCTTTTTGTGTGTTTTATGGTCAGTCTGTAAAAATGGCGTACTACGGGCGAAAGATCGTTCCCAGCAGCGATGTTGGAGTCCAAGATGCATCCAGACATCCTCCCTATGCTGTCCCTGAACCATTTCTGTGGTGTTTCCATCCTTTTCTGCCCTTTTCCTATGGACCAGGCACCCTCCCCTCATCAGAGCAGGGGGTGCCTGGTGTAATGCTCGAGTCCTCCCATTGACTTCAATGGGGCTCGGGTGCTCGGCCGAGCACTCGAGCCTCAGGGGGTGCTCGGTCAGAGCACCCGAACACCCGAGCATTGGGGTGCTCGCTCATCACTACTCACCATCAAACTTCCAGGCATAGGCTAGGTTTCTCTAGTCTTTCTCTGAGATTTTCCCCCATGTTCTTTGTGTGCTTGGGGACAAACAGGGGGGACAGCGACAGAGGATCATCTCATTTTCTTTTTTGGGGTTTTACCTGTGGCCCTCTCATCATCATCCTGCTGCTGAGACAGATAAAAGTGTGGCTCTGATGACTCAGAAGCAGGAATTACAACAGCATCAAACTCTACAATGTTAATACTGGTTGTGGCGGTGATGCCTATCCCCATTTGCATCTCTTTTTCCTATTCCTTTTCTCTTTCTAACAAAACCACCCTTATGCTCTCCTCCATATCACATGCTCCACTGCCACCCTCACTCTCATCAAAACCCCCACCATTCTGTAGCTGATCTATGGTGGCAGGTCTGATTGAGGATGGCAAGTGTGGCTCAGGGTCACCAACTGTCATACTTGTCATCTCCTCCTCCCAATGGGAGTAGTAACAGCAGGCAAAGGCAGCTTACACAGCTATCCAGTACTACAGTCTTCAAAATTTGGCCCCTAGATCCCAAGGGTCGGTACTGGGGACTTGGCATCATTAGATCTAGGGAATGTGGGCTCCCAGTCCCTTTAGCACTGCTGGTGCCACTGCTAGTGTTAGTGACTTCCCCCTCCTCCTCAGAGTCCCTAGCCTAAAGGTCCATATAGTTTTGATTTTTTTTTTAACAGTGGTGGTGGTTATAGTGTTTACCAGCATTATGAACCACTAAGTAACCACTTTATTTTGTTATTTAATTTCAATATTTTCTCTCTCTCTCTCACTATTTTGCACTGTCCCCTTCCATCCTTCCTTCCACTTTACGTTTCTGCTAAAATACATCCCACTACAGTGCAGGAAATTGTGGTTTTAAATAGTATGTGGGTAGGAATTTTTGCCCCTTTGAATAATATGGGCGGAAATTGAACTATTCTCAATGTCAGAAAATCTATGCATTTCTCTATGGGTGAAATTTCCCACAAGAAAAGTGGAACAACGTGTATTTTCTACAAACTTTCCAAGGGAACAAAACTTGTCCTTTCACCCATCCCTAGTCAGGAATGGCTTGCTTGCACTAACTTTAGGGATATTTTAATACTTGGGCATAACTGTTTCAGGATGGGGCTCACCTTGACCTCTGCAGTCCATTATCACAGGAAAGAATCAATTTAATCTAATTTGTCAGATGGCCAGGAAGGGCTGAGGATGTGTTTCTTTTTCCCCACAAAGAGTAAGGGGGAAAAGGAAGGCAGCCATTAAACTTATGATGATCCTAAATGATTTCCTATATTTTTTGTCCTTCTTCCAAATCATACCATGGACCTCATGGGGTTATCAGATCTGCTCTGATTAAGGTGTTTAGCACTGACAGTTGCATGCACTCGTGTGAAGTAAAACATTAATTAATAACCATATGTACGTCATATTTTTGTATAATCATCAGTAAGCCTGATACTCTTTTCAATACCCATTTCAAGGTCATTAGTAAACAAATTAAACCAGTGGACTCAGCACTGAATACAGAGGGATTTCACACACAACTTTAGACCAACTTCGAAAGGTTGCATTTACAACAGAATTCCCCATTTTAAACAGTCTGATTGGTGTATAGTAAATTCTATGCAGAAGATTCAACTGTATCATTTGATGCCTAGTTGATGTCGCCGTCTGAGCCGGCATCTCCTTAGCCATATTCCATTCCCAATCTTCCAATGGGCCCAGATCCTGTTCCCATTTGTTCCGTGAGGGAAATTCCTGATATGTCATGCAAGATTCCAACCACCGATAAATAAAAGAGAGAGGTCTCAGAGGTTCAAGGGTCCTCAATCTAGAAAGAAGCGGGAATGTATCAATCAGCGGTGCACTATAACCCCACTGGGCTCCAAGAGCATGTCTGGTACACAAATAAGAGTAGAAAAGATTGTGCGGCAGATGGTACTCATCATGTAGCTGTGCAAAGGATTTCAATTGGTTATCCTGATACAATTGTCCTAGAGTGTTAATCCCAAATTTAGCCCAGAGAGGGCCAAATTCACTGCCTAGTAAGTGAGGTTACCCCGCGGCGCCCAATAGGGGGGTGTCCGGGTCCAAGGCCACATGCCCCAGTAACCTCCTCAACTCCCCCCAAGCCTCATATAGAGTTACAGCCAACGTAGTCCAAAGTTTAAAAACTGTGGGGCCACCATGCAAGAACTGGGGTAGCTCATACGCAGGCTGCAGTAACGGTGCATCTATCTGAGTAGTTTGATAGCGAGGCCTGGGGGAAACAAAATCAAACGCAAAACGACACTGTGCTGCCAAGTAATACCTGTGAAAGTTGGGCAAGGCAATTCCTCCCTCACGCTTTGGCTTCATAAGAGTAGTCAACTTGAGTCTAGCCCGACGCCCCGCCATAAAAAACGTGAAATAATTTTGTCTATTTGTCGGAAATATTTTTTAGGAATAGGGACCGGTGTATTCTGAAAAATATATAAAAACTTGCGCAGAAAAATCATTTTAATAAGATTCGACCTACCAATAACATTTAAAGGCAGGTGAAGCCATGCCATTGTTTTATCATTAAAAGATTGTATAGTAAGCAACAAATTCATCTCCAAAAAGGTATCCGTCGATGCTGCCACCCGAATCCCCAAATAGGTACAGTCAGTCACATAAGAAAGTGGGACGTCCGGCGAGCGAGACCCCCGCAGACCATCATCAATCGGAAGCAAAGATGACTTAGACCAATTAATTTGAAATCTGGAATATGTACCGAAATCGTCCACCAACCACAATGTAGTCCGCAAGGATTCCCCATCATCACCAGAAAGAGTAGAATATCATCGGCATACAGTGCAATCTTTTCCTCTCTGCCTTCAATACTGAGTCCATGGATCAACGGATTAGCACGAATCAAAATAGCTAAAGCCTCCAGGGCCAGAGCAAACAAGCCGGGCGAGAGCGGGCAGCCCTGTCTAGTGCCACAATGCAAAGAAAAGGGCTGTGAACTCAGTCAACCCGTCACCACAGAAGCCCTGGGGTTACCATATAAAATACGTATCCAATTAATAAACGATGGACCAATTCGAAAACCACGAAGCACGTGCCAAAGATATGGCCATTCGACAGAGTCAAAGGCCTTAGTTGCATCAAGGGATGCTATCGCCCGGTTTCCAGTGGTGTCATGTGGAAGCTGTAGGTGCAAAAATAATCTTCGAAGGTTGTGGGACGTCAATTTGCCTGGAATAAAACCAGTATGATCTTCGTGTACGATGATTCCCAACACAATATTTAATCTGGTAGCCAGTATCTTTGCCACAATTTTTGCATCCGTAGTCAAAAGAGAAATAGGTCTGTAAGAGTCACAGAGCCCCGGATCTTTCCCTGGCTTAGGCAATACAATAATGGAAGCGTCATTCATGGAATCCGGAAGATGTCGATCATCTATGGCAGCGTAAAAAGTATTCAAGAGATGAGGGGCTAAGATATCTGCAAATTCCTTATACCACTCTGCAGGAAGACCATCCACACCCGAGGCCTTGCCCGCCGGTAGACCACAGATCGCCTCCATCACCTCTCCAAGAAGTATAGGAGCATCTAGCATGCGTCGATGTTCCAAGGAAAGCCACGGGAGGTCACAACGATCAATAAAATTAGATATCTGGGACTCAGAGCGGGTTAGTCGAGACTCATATAAGTGAGAGTAAAAACGCTGAAATTGCAAATTAATCATCCTCGGGTTGATATCAATTCACCCCCAGAATCTCGGAGTGAGGTAAGCAACTGAGTCCCCCTATACTGGCGAACAAGATGAGCCAAAAGCTTTCCCGCCTTGTCCCCGTTTTCAAAAATATTTTGTTTCATATAAAAGACGATGGGCATTCAGTTCAAAAGTTTTACAGAGTATCGCATCGAACAGGAAACAAACTTAGTGTAAGACGCTGAGTCCCCACTCCCCACAAACCGTCTTTCCGCCTCAGCTGCCTCCGACTCCAGAACCTCCACTTCTCTAGTTTTAAGTTTATTTTGCATAGGTATAAGAGATATCAGAGAACCCTTTGCAGCTGCCTTGGCAGCCTCCCAAACAATACCCTGAGCAGCAGAGTTGACATTGTTGGCAAAGTAGTCACGTAAATCTTCTCTATGCCTAGACCAATTGTGTATTGGTCAACCATACGGGACTAAACCTCCAAACTCTGGGCCTAGGTCTCTGGTCTCGATGCAAAGACAATAATAGCGGGGAGTGATCGGAGGCCACCCTGGTTAGAAAACAGCAATCTGTAACCCAATTCAAAGCCAGCTAATTAGTAAACACATAATCAATTTTAGATAACGTTTTGTAAGTGGCTGAGTGGCAGGAAAATTCCCGGTCCCGCGGGTGAAGAGTCCTCCAAACATCAATTAGTCCCATATCACCCACAAGATTGAGGAAGGCATTTCTATGTAATTTATAATCACCCGTCGTCCTACCAAATCTATCCAAATCAGGATTAGTAGCTACATTAAACTCACCCATACAAATTATATGGTGATGAGTCTTGTCAGAGACATATATAAGCATGTCCTGGAGGACTGATGGGTCAAAAGGCGGTGGAATATAAACATTCATTAAGACAAACAGAGCTCCCTGCAGCTTACACGTTAGGAAGAGGTAACGTCCCTGTGGATCAGTCTTAAGATCAATGAATTCGAAAGAAACCAACCTAGAGATAAGGATGGAGACACCCCTGGCGTATGTGGAATACATGGCATGATAATGACTCAGTATCCAGTGCCTCCTAAGAGACAAAACTCTACCTGCAGTAAGATGAGTTTCCTGCAACATAACCACCCCCGGAGTCTGCTTCCTGATGTGGTTCAACTAAAGATCTTTTTATAGCGTCATTCAGGCCACACACATTCCAGGATAAAAATTTACAAGCAAGTGGTGTCATCACTGAATTAAATAAAATATGTTACACCCCCGGCCACATGGTGGGATCTGTTGGGGAGGAGGAGTGCCCAACCCAGAAGAGAGAGGAAGAGGGATCCTTAAATTAACAACCACCCCAACCCTTACCAGAACAACCCACCCTATCTCCCCCAACCCGACAGAGATTTCATCCCTTAAACTACCCATTCCCGCGGCCTGGCAGCCAGCACTCCTGACCCTTCCCTCCCCCCCACCAAACATGAACCAATCAACCTATAAGTATCTTGGGACATTCTTTATAGTATTTAAATGATGCAGCTGATATTTCTGAAATATTTAAAGGCCTCATCTAACTCTAGTTTCCTTCTGAAACTCAAGTTCCTGGAGAAGAAAACAGTTTAGCTTAGAAACATGTTATCTTCTGATGGGGTGGTGGATGAGATATCCTGCTGTACCAACAGATTTTTCCAGATGGTTGCTTAACTTGGTGGTAGATAACCTTCTTCACTCTAGCAGTTGAAAACTAAAACTCCCATCATAATTTGGGGATGGTGGGAGTTGTAATTCCCAACAGCTGGAATGCCAAAAATTGCTAGCTTCTGCTCTAACTCCTCTCACAGACAAAGACTGGCTACAAAGCATGAGCTATACCTTGCTAAAGAGTAACTGGAATCAATTAAATGTGTTCAAAGACTGATGTGTGAAAATTTTCACCTCAAACCAAAATTGTCTAATAACGGCACTTCCCGCACGGCAAATAATTTCCTGATAAAAGTGCAGTTTTTCTGCTTTTTTCGCTAGCTCATTCCATTGGAACAGAGACTTTACATACAATACATAGCAAAATGTTATTGTATTTCCCAAAGGCTTGTATAAAAGGGGTATAAGGGTGCTTGTGTGGGGAACCAATAAGTTGAACATGGAAATTTTTTGTGGGGTTGTTGGCTGGGATTGGGGGGCAGTTAATAAAAAACCAAAATGAAAAAAAAAAATAAGAATATATATTTTTTATAATATATAATAAAAATGAAATAAATAAATAAAATAAGAAATTGGTACATAACTTGACAGTGACATGGACCCCCTGATTGTGACTGGGACAGACTGATGCATCATGAGATAGAGTATTTTGTAAAGGATGATTTGTAGGACTCATTGTGTTAGGCCTAAGCCCTGAGGAAACATTTGTAGAAACAAGCCCCACCCCACCCCCACACACAATTTTTTTTGTGTAGGCGTCTGTTGTTTTTTTTTCTGTTAAAGAACAAGCCCTGAGAAAAAAAAAATCCCTACTGGCCTAGTTCAAGCAGGTCATGTTGTGTTTTGTTGGCCAGTGGCCACTGTCCATTGTCAAATGCTCAGCGTAATTGCAGAATTTGCAACTGCTGTTCATGCTGTTAAATAGCAAGATAATTAGGCAACTGAAAGGGAATGGGATCAACAACAGCAGTAACATGGTGATGGATGATGAAGTTTCCACTTGCCAGTACTAGCTCCAGTGATGCGCTTGACACACTAATCCCAACCATTTCAGGTATATGTGGAAAATATAAGTTGGTCAATAATGTTTCTCCACCTGCCCTTCTTCCAAAATCATGGTGTGTTGTTACTAGAATATAAATTTTTCCCTTGAGAGCAGGAACTGTGCCTCTCATCAGCAACTGCAATGTGCACTGTGTGTGTGATAAATAAAGGAAGGACTGGAAACAATGGGCACATCTGGACACAGATCAACAGACCTTTCACCACCCCTTCTTAACACATTAGTAATATCAGCATAGTCATGAACAGATAAACAGTGAAGACAGCAATAGACGCATACATAATGCTGTTGCTCCCGCTCCCTGCTACACCCACGTATTTATTATTTTAAGACCACATTCCATTCAATGTACTATAATGCTGCTTTTAGCATTGTAAAAGAATATCTTTATTTGACATTGAAAATTTGTACGCAGCATTGTTCACAGATTTTTCAGATACATTCAGTCACTGCCCTATAGAGTTTACATTAAGCATACACATAAAGTGTTTTCTCTTTGATGTGTTAAAGGTCTCATTTCTCCATTCAGCTTCCAGGTAATATTGCATTATTATTATTATTATGTTTCCTAACTGTATTTTTCTTTTCCTAAGTCTTTTTCAACTTCAGTAGCAGTGCTTCTTCAAAATCCCAAATATTAGGATGTTCACCCTTTAGTGACCGGCCACACGCGCGTGCAGCCGGCACTTGGCGACGGGGTTTTTATTTTTGCCATTCTAGCAAACGGCTTCCGGGATGTACATGTACGTCCTCTGTCCTCATGGGACATCCGGTGAGGACCTACATGTACGTCTGCAGGAGGGATGGGGTTAAAAGTAGACTTGTGTTTCAGTAAATTTTTTTTACCCCATATGCATGAAACTAATGTTCTTGCCCCCCCCCCATCCGGTTAGTCAGAATTTTGGCACAGATTTTTGTTAATTAAATTGGTTCACCAGAATTCTAAGTCTCTCCCCCACTAATCATCATCATCCTGCTGCCCTTGCAACTCAGCAACAGCAAACTCTGCAATATCACTGCTGGTAGTGGTATTGCTGCACATCTCCATTTGCATATATGTCTCCCATTCCTTCTTGCTTTTGGCTAAAAAAGGCCATTAATGTCTCTTCCACCCCAGCTACTCCATCAACACCCTCATCACCACCACCAGCACCAATCCCTCCTTTCTGATGCTGCTGCTCTGTGAAAGTCACACTGGTTGGCGATGATAACAAATGGGACAGAGGGTCCCCTACTGTCACAATTGCCATCTCTCTGCAGCTTATCTGTGCTGATCGTAATACTGCAAGCCAGTTCCACCTTCCTCAGCATCAGGTACCAAAGGCACAATGCTGGGGGAAGGGGAATCACAGGGCCAAGGGGATGTTGTAGGGTCCCTTAACCAGTACTCTCGTTGCTCGGCATCACTTCCCCTTCCACTTTAGCAGGAGCATTTACAGCATTCATGCTAGCCCCACTACCAGCTGCTTCACTACCATCACCTTCACCTTCACCCCCAACATCACCCTCCAACACTGCTGCTTGATAATAGTGGGACTGCTTGGGGATGGCAAGTGTCACTTAGGGTCCTCTTCTGTCTGTCACGGTTTTTTGATGAACACTCAGACCCGACTGGTAAGGCTAAAATGACTTTATTAGTATAAAGTACATACAGTAGGTTAGGCCCACAAGCCCACAATAACAGAACATATATAACAATAACAATCCATTCCCTTGATATATAGACAGAGATAGAGGCAGTACCTGGCTGGAGAGAGTTCTCAACTTGAACCCAAATGACTGGAGGCACACGGGACAACAGGCAACCAAACCCTAGTGGACTAGGGGTTAACGGAGGCTACGCAGCCCAAGCACTGGCGGTAGGACCCTAGAACACTAGGAGTCCAATAGAGGTAATTGGCATGAGACCCAGACTCCTGGGAGGTACTGAACCCAAGGGTAACAAGGCAACACTGACCTTAGGGACTAGGGTCACAGTAGGACCAAGGCAACCGCTTAGTAGGAAAACCCTAGAGCACTAGGGGTGGATCAAGACACACTATATGAAGGCAACTGGTGTCCCCGCACACTCGTAACGTGATTAAATGCAACAGCTGGCTCTAGGGCCCAGAGGCTACTGCAGAAAGAATGGAGCACTGACCCTACTTAGAGGATCTAGGTACTGAAAGGGTCAATAGGAAATGCCCAGAGAGAAGTCTGCAACTCCCACAGGGAGTGAGACCAGCTATGAAAGTGGAGGAGGACACAGATGGAGATCAGAGTAACTCAGTCAGTGCTGTACAGCAAAGAACCGGTACTTCGCAGTTGCACACCGCCTGCAGTGGTTATACAGTAAGCGGCTATAGCATGAATGCTTATTCTACGGTCGACAAGAGAATGGAAGCGCCACGCAGTGCTATACTGACAAGCGCAACAGGAAGGCAGCAGAGTGGACTGCTAGCCAGATCGAGGCAACCAAGCGGGTTCAGCCAGGCACAGATAGTAACGGAGCGGGTTCTCAGCCAGATCAGTCATCAACGGAGCGGGTTCTCAGCCAGATACTGTCAGCAACGTAGTGGGTTCTCAGCCAGATCAGTCATCAACGGAGCGGGTTCTCAGCCAGATCAGTCAGCAACAGAGCGGGTTCCCAGCCATATCAGTCAGCAACGGAGCGGGTTCTCAGCCAGATCAGTCAGCAACGGAGCAGGTTCTCAGCCAGATCAGTCATCAACAGAGCGGGTTCTCAGCCAGATACTGTCAGCAACGTAGTGGGTTTTCAGCCAGATCAGTCATCAACGGAGCGGGTTCTCAGCCAGATCAGTCAGCAACGGAGCGGGTTCCCAACCAGATCAGTCAGAAACGGAGCGGGTTCTCAGCCAGATCAGTCAGCAATGGAGCAGCAACACAGGATGCGCAGGAACGTCGTCAGGCAGGCCAGGTCATACATGAACAGAGCAAAACAGGAACAAACATCAGGAACAAGTACAACACGAAAGGACGCCTCGGTATAGACATGACAGAGTATATAAAGGCTGGCCCTAGGAAGGAGTCAGGATTCAAGGTCAATAGAGAGAGGCAGTGAATCAAGCATAATAATGTCGCCGCATGTGGCCTAAGCATGACCACCGTGATACTGTCACACTTGCCATCATCTCATTCTCCTCTTCCTGAGTATCGGAAGGCACACTGGCAGAATAAGAAGCGGTCACAGGTAGCTTACCTGTCCTGCTCACACCACTACCCACTTCTTCCTGTGCCTTTGATGATGATGATAACAATACTTTCCCCAAGATTCTCTAGGGTTGATATAAGGGGATGGGGCATCATTGGGTCTGGGTAATTAGGGCTCCCAGACACTTCTATCCTGGTGGTGGTCACTTCCTCCTCTGACAACTACTCAATGGACACATCATGGTCCTTCCTGCTCCTCCTTCTTTCTGTTTAGATGGCTACTCAACCTTTTAGCCAACAGACTTAGCCACCGCTGCCCTTCATTCACTATATAAATCACTGCTAAATTAGCTACTACCCTCTCTATTGTTCTAGTTGCTTGGTTTTGTGTTTCACTTTCTGGAAACGTCATGTTTTTGGTGCGAAAATGTGAAGTACACATAAGTAAACTGGGTGGGAACATTTTAGCCATGAAAAAAAATATAGAAAACATTTTGGCAGGAGGCAAAAAAGGCAATGAGTTTAAGGAGTTTGTTTAAGGAAGATTTTCTTGTGAAAAAGCAGAAAACAATGTGGTTTTTGCATATTTTTTCATGGGAGCACAACGAGTCCTTTCACCCACCCATATTGAGGACCACTATACCATCAAGTGTTTGCAGAGTATTGTCCAGCTGGCTATTCAGCTTGCTGCTCTTGCTGGTTTCCTCTACACTGCCACCAGCGATCTGTACCTGTACTTCAGTTTATCTCTAGTGAGCACTCCAGTCTCTGTACTGCATCCAGACTCAAGTTACTCCTCCTTGTAGTCAATCCTCAGTATCTTGTCTAGTCATGTTGGTCGCTACCCGGCAATAGACTGTAGAACTCCACTTGTGTTGTGACCATTTCTAATGACCCTGCCCAGTCATTCTGGCCATGGTCCATCTAAACTTGTTTGTGCTATCCAACCATATGGTTGACATAATTCTTTACCAAGCTTCAGCAGCAGCAAGACTGCACAGTGGTCTGCCAACAAATTCTTGCTCTGTATTCTAGCACCTTTCCCCAGCATATTGCTGCTCATAGTTGCAGTTCAAAGTCTTCTTAGCCAGGCATAATGTCAGCAGATTAAAGTGGAACTTTCATGCATTTACCTCCCCAGCCACATTCCTTTTTTATATCGCAACATCTTCAAAAAACATATTAATTCTTCATTAAAAGTTAAAATTACCTAAATGCTGTCTGAAATCTAGGAGACCGGCACCATCTTCATGACATTTCAAATGATTGTCAGAGCTCTACCTATGAGTAGCTGCCAATCTTCCTCTCAAAGTCTGCCCCTTCGCTCTGAGGCAGGCTGTTGGTTTGGATGACAAGACTTGGGCACACGGACGTCAAGGAGCATAACAGTCGGTGGTTTTATGACACAAACGCCAGTCCTATAGAGCAGTGCGGTACAGCCTGTACCACACTGAGCATCTGATGACATTGCCAGGTTATTTTTAAATAACCTTTTCCTAAAGAACTATGTTTATTGGTGGTTTAAATAGTTGGATCTATTCTCTTAATGTGGAACTTTCACACCCAATGAATGTTAAGGTACAGGAATTAAATAAAACAATAATTCATGTTATGGAAAAGAGATAACTGAAAGATTACAATAAAACAAAGAACCATACCCCAGTTGGTCATCATTTTACACAGGTAATCCACTGAATCCATAACTTTAAAAAATACACAGGAGCGAGAAAGACATTTGAAATAAAGGTGATCAGTTTTTTCTACACCAAACACACTGGACTAAATAAGGACTTGGTATTCTTTGCACATTACTAAAACTTTACATAATATTTTCTTCTGTCTTTGTTTTTTTTTTGTTTTATTTTATTACATATTTACCCATGTTTTTCAAATTATCTATTTATTTCTATGTACTATGGATCTGTCCCTCTCAGTCAACCAGATTGCCCAATTTAAGCCACCTGACAATACTCTGTGGAGGAGCAACTTCACAGAGAAAAGCATTGATATGTGTGTGTATAAATATATATATATATATATATATATATATATATATATATATTTGGTTGTAAGAACGCACTCCAAACATAATTGAATAATTGACTGGGTGCCGGATAATCAATCTTCATACATCCTCACAATCAGCACTCTCAGGTCTGCTCACATAATAAACAATACTTTTTATTGTGATCAACATTTCAGTCCCCCACTAGGGATCTTTATCAAGCTTGATAAAGATCCCTAGTGGGGGATCGAAACGTTGATCACAATAAAAAGTATTGTTTATTATGTGAGCAGACCTGAGAGTGCTGATTGTGAGGATGTATATATATATATATATATATATATATATATATATATATATATATATATGAATGATTTCACAATTAGAAATGTTAATAGTTTATTTTTATCAATTAATAAATGCATTGTGAGTGAAGAGAAGAAAAATTTAAATCAAATCAATAATTGGTGTGACCACCCTTTGCTTTCAAAACCGCATCTATTCTTCTAGGTACACTTACACAAAGTTGGGGATTTTTTAGGCATATAATCAGGTACACAATTATACCAAACAGGTGCTAATGATCATCAATTTAACATGTAGGTTGAAACACAATCATTAACTGAAACAGCTGCATAGGAGAAATAAAACTGAGTGAGAACAGCCAATATCAGCTAACAAGTTGAGGTTGCTGAAGACAGTTTAATGTCAAAAGTCACACACCATGGCAAGACTGAGCATAGCAAAGAGAAACACTGCGTCAGCAAGGTCTTTCCCAGACAGAAATTTCAAGGCAAACCGGGCATTCCAGATGTGCAGTCCAAGATCTTTTGAAGAAGCACAAAGAAACAGGCAACACTGAGGACCATAGACACAGTGGTCATCCAAGGAAACACATCATGCTTAATTCCCTTTGCAATTGGAAGATGTCCAGCAGTACCACCAGCTCAGAATTGGCAGAAAACAGTGTGACCTTGGTATATCCATCTACTGTCTGGAGAAGTGTGGTCATAAGTTTTCTTCATGGAAGACTTTCCTCCAAAAAGCCATATTGCCATCATAGATACAAGGCCAAGTGACTCAGCTATGCCTGAAAACACAGGATCTGGAATGCAGAAAAATGGCAGCATGTGCTCTGGACTGATGAAAAAAACTGGAAATATTTGGCTGTAGGAGAATGCAGTTTGTTCGCAGAAGGGCTGGAGAATGGTACAAGAATGAGTGTCTAGGCACCACTACCTAAGTTACAGTTTGTTATCTGTCCATTCCCACACCACCTCCCCAGGTGCTTGTCTTTTTGGTAACCCTTGACTTCTAATTAGTGTTAGTATTCATTTATTATTATCATATGCATTGCTGTATAATACAAAAGATTATTGGCCAAAGTAATTATGCCCCTAACATATAATGCCAAAAATACAATAGTGATAAAATATAGAGAAGGCTATATTGTTGCTATCCCAAAATTCTATCAGTGTATAGAATCAAAAGTAACTAACGACAAACAAATACAGAAAAGGGAAAGTGCAAGTCTCTCTACAAATTAAAATACACAATGTATTAATAGAACTAAGTATTAAACGAAATAAAATACATTGTACAGGAGGCCCCTCTGTAAATAAAAACTGGATTAAAAAAATCGCATATCAAGAAATACACTGAACATGGGACAAAAGTTCCTTGATACTCTGAACCAGAGTATAAACTATGTATAGAATCAGGTAAATACATGGTAGGTCCTCTCTTAGTCTCACACGTTAGGTTGGATAGCGCACACCACTTCCGACATACCCACAGTTCACACATATTAAGACATGCCCAACCATAACCATCCTGATTTATATTACTGTTTGTCGATTTTGTATTTTTGCCTTTTATTGTCTTTCTGTTTGTTTTGCTACCAGTAATAGGAAAAGTTGCAGTCTATATTTCATTATATTACTGGTAACTCTCTTGAATTTCTCTATGATAAATCATTGGGCTGGTTGCCTAGTAGTGACTGCATTGTTGGCAGAAGTTATGGACCAGACCATTGTTCCTAGTGGAGAATGCTTACTTTGCAAGGTTTTCATGACACTAGTTGAGAGTAAGTTTATTTTTTGATGTCACTCTTGACATACATTATGTTTAAATTATCAGTAATTTAAGCACACTTAGCCCTGCAAAGGTCCAGTATACAACGGGAAACGTTTGCCTGAAAATTAATCTGCATTTTCTTTTATTCATCCTGCTATGTGATGACCACCTCTTCTATGAAGTGTGCACCTACATCAATATTAAGTACTAGTGTAAAAGCCCGTGTACACGGGCCAAGGTCCAGGTGATGTTAAACCTTTGACTGCCAGAGGGGTACGCAACAAGACGCCAGTCCTGCTCTGAGTCCTGCTGCTGATGCAGTCATGTACTGTAGAGACAAACATCCTAGCGAATTATTATATAGTATATTTAATATATATGTATCTTTAAGAGTGCAGCTATTTCAAATATTTTGTTCTTATTTATATACGTATATACTAGTGTAAAAGCCCGTGACAGGCCAAGGTCCGGTAATGTTAACCTTTTGAGTGCCAGAGGGGTACAGAACGCCTTGTTTTACAATGCGTTGCATACTCCTCTGGCACTCAAAGGGTTAAGAGGTCACTACCTTACTGCACCACGCTATGCAGTCTTGCGTCGCCTCACTCACGCGATGCAATCATGTGCAGTAGAGACTGGCCGAATGTGGATGGTCTCTACTGCGCATGACTGCATTGTGACAAACATCCTAGCAAATTATTATATAGTATATAGATATATATATGTATATATATATACATATACATATATATACATATACATATATGAGAAATGCTTTAGACTTGAGAAAGGGAGGTTCTCACAAAAGCTTGTCAATCCAAAATTCTGTTAGTCCAATAAAAAAGGAAAAAAGGTATTACAAGATACTTATTTTGTTTGTTATTTTACATCTATATATATATATATATATGCAGATGTAGCAATGTTTCTTTTCTATGATTTTTCGCTTGTATATATTATTAAGTAAAAATCCTCATGCAAGTCAATGGAAGTTACTTATAAAAAAAGTTCACACCACAGATACTGAACCCAACCTTGTGTCAGGTTAGCATTAAAACCTCAAATATTGCCCCCCCAGTCTTCCCCACAGGAACCCTAGAACCCTTCATGCTCAGTCCCACAGCTTTGTACCACTGTACTGGCAGCCACAAAACCACATATACTGACCATTTAGTCCCAACCTTTTCACAGTGTGCTGGTAGCCATGGAAAAATGTATACTAAGTCTGTTGACTACAGCAGGAATTCTCAAGAATAGGCATAAACCAGCAATGTTCTAGCTGCAACTTTCTTGGGTTTAGCACACAGGCAGAATTTTACGGCTTTTTCTGTACAGAATTTCCACTGAAAGTGGCACATTTCTGGTTTTCCAACCAATCCATAAATAACACAGGAGCTATAATACAAAGCAAACTAAGTTACCTAAATACTAAGAAATAGATGTAAAAGATATAAAAATAGAAATAAAGTGAAAAGAATGAAGGAATAAACAAAAAGACTATGTGTAATATTTTTTCAAAGTAGAGAAGCAAATAGCATCAAAAAGGTTTTACTATCATCAGTATCTTCACAAATACAATTTAATTTCTACAGTTAATCAATGCCCCATCTATTAAGTAGGATCAAATAGCATTGAAAAGGTGTTACGATCATCATTATCTTCACAAATAGAACAATGTCATTTCTACAGCATACCTAAGGTAACAAATGCCCCATGTGTAAAAGTAAAACATAGATCCATACAGGGATAATGAAAATAATCTGATAACCAAATGCTAGAACTGCCCACATAAAGATGTCAGAGGCAGCGATGAGTGAAAATCCTGTTTTTATTCCCCATGGGAAATGTCCCCATAAAAGCACAATTATCCACTTTTCCCTGTGGAGAATTCTCACAAATATTTTCCCGGTGAATTTCCACCCTATCGCTTGTTTCAATTGGGAATTTCCCAAAACATAGAATTTTATGCTTCCCTATACTATAGATTTTTGGAGGCTGGAATTTCCTGAGTCATTAAAAAAACACTCCTTAATTTCTTACTAGCCTCTACTATAAAAGCTAAGAATTTCCCAAGCTTCAGTGTGGGGTTTGTTAGAAGAGAGGACGAAGAACTTTTAATACGAAAATTTACAATTTCTGAAGTTTACGAAGTGTGACTTAGTGTTTAATGAGGGTTAGTCAAGTCAGAGTTAGCATTTGGACAGTGAGGGAGGTTCATTCAAACTGTGAGTTAGTGTTAGGGCAGTGAGTGTCATTGAAATTGTGAGTTAGTGTTAGGGCAGTGAGGGTCATTAAGGTTGAGGCAGTGATAGGGCAGTGAGGGTCATTCAAGTTGCGTGAGGTAGTGTTAGGTTAAGGGACAGTGACATGTGCATTGTGTTTTTTATTATTTTCTTTTATAATCATTATTTTCTTCAATTTTCTTTATAAAAATAAAATTTTTATAATGCATCTGTGTTTCAGCAACATCTCCTCCTGCACTGAAGTCCTGAGTGTGAGAATATTTCTCAATGGGGCCTGAAACAGTGCAGGAAGCTGCAAATGTTTTATGTTCTCTATGTGATCAAAAAGTAAAGAGGAGAAAGCAAGGATTCCACCTTGGTATGCCTGCATTACTTACGTATATGCAGCATAGGCATGCTGATGTGTATGCCAAAAAAATTAAAGAGATCCACTCCCATGCCAATTCTGCTGGTGCTGACCATTCTAGTACTTGTACTACCACTCTTAAAAAATGTGGACACAAATAAAAACCTCCAGTAAGTAGACCAAATTTTGATGCAGAGACCTCCCATTCACCTACAACAATTCTCCATCTGCCTTTACAGCCACCACCACCAGTGGCTCCTCTCCCATCCAAAGGGTTCCCACTCAGTCAAAATATGTCCATCAGTGCTATTATCCCCTCCAGACAGCAGTTCTGTGCAGCCACAAATGTGGCAATATGTGTTCACACATTGTACGCTATGTAGCTCAATGACTACAAGTGGTAATGTGGTGGAGTCAAACAGGATGAAGGGTATAGCAGAATACCTAAGAACCATGCATCCTGCAGAATATGAGTGACTTTTAGCTGGGAGGGTGAATTATTTTTATTAATTTGATTATTTAATTCTTCATTTCTGTGAATTCCCTTTTGTCAGAACTTATATGGATGCTGGTGCTGCTGAGCAGAGTTATATTATTTGTTTACTTTATACGTTTATTTTAATGACCAGAGGTCTAGTGAAGTGACCTTTCCTTAAGGACTGCTTTATCGTTGTCAATGCACCTGAATAGGGATTGGTGAAAGTTGTTGCTATGTTCCCGCAAGAAATTCCACGAAAACCATGTTATTGTCTGCTTTTTCTGCCAATTTTTCAGTGGCTAGAAAGTTTCCACCCATTGATTTACGTTGTTTTTGCATTTTCTCTATAAAAAACTTGACATATTCCAGGAAGTGAAACACAATATAAGCAGCTACAGAGCTGAAAGAGGAGGAAGAATAGAGCAACCCAGGCAGAAATGGGAAGTTCCATGATGAGTGAAACAACTAGCTTGCCATCACCTTCTAGGGTAACTACATCTTCTGCCAATCCACCTCGTTCATTGTTACCTCCCCCACCAAATGATAGCACTCTTTTGATGTTAGGATGTGGCATTTCATCTCTACACATTGCACACTTTGTGGTGCACTGATGACACATGCCATTGTGGTGGAGGAGAATAGCAAGCAGTGCATCAAGCAACATCTGAGGAGATTCCATCCCGCATAAGATGCTGGCAAGGAGGGTTCATCATTACTATTAAACTGTCAGCAAGTTGTCATATGTCCTTAGCGGGGTCTGGACAAGGGGTATAGTGACAGCGGCAGTACTTGGTTTCGGTGTCATGGTGTTTGGATACAGTTGTGCCCCCAGATGTTATTCACTACACACACACTGTGCACATTGCAGTTGCTGACGAGAGCCACAGTTCCTGCCATCAAGGGAAAAACATATATTTTAATAACAACACACCCATGATTTTGGAGAAGGGGTGGGTGGAGAAGATTTAATGGCCAACTTCTTCTTTTCTCCACATAGACTGGGGGCTACTTATTGTGCTGCTACTTCCTCAGGTGCATCACTGGAGCCAGTTGTGGCAAGTGAAACCTTCATCATCCATCACCCAAGTTAATGCTATTGTTGATCCAATTCCCCTTCAGCTGCCTAATCATCCTGCTACTTAAACAAATCATCAGCAGCAGTAAGAACAACAGTTGCAAATTCCACAATTATGGACTCACTAGACAATTGACAATGGCCAGTGGCCACTGGCCAACATGACCTGCTGGCATTAGGCCAGTAGGGCATTTTTATTTTTTCTCAAGGCATTGTGCTTTGAAAAAAAATGAATAAATAAAAAATAAATAAAAAACAAACATAGACCTACAAAAAAAATAAACAATTTTTGGGGCTCTGTTTCTAACAAGCTTAAGTCCTACAAATCAATGTTTCCTTATAGCTTGTGCCAAACTAGCTTAAAAGGATAGTAATACTTAAAATGTAAAAAAAAAATATGTTGTAGGGTTTATCCCCCTGAGTAAAACAAGAGTACTCCCACTGCTAAAAGGTGTTTCATTAAAAAGTTATTAATTTTCAAAGTTTAATTTTTTAGGTGCAATATCACAGTGGCCTGAAATTGTACAGTGGCGCTGTTGCTACACCATCCTATGGAGATTTATGGTCCCGGGACCAGAGCTGTCCATAGGATCGTGTAGCAACAGCGCCACTGTACAATTTCAGGCCACTATGATATTGCACCTAAAAAATTCAATTTTGAAAATTAATAACTTTTGAGTGAAAAGCTATCACGGTCCCCGTGATCCTTTCTGTCACTCTCTTCTGTGCTGCTCCCTGATTGGTTGAGCTGTGTTGGCCCGCCCCTGGTTACCTGTTTTAGTCTGGCCACTGGCACCTGTCAGATGCCCTTTCGTGGTGTTCCTGAGCCTATGCTTCTGTTCACTGATTTCCTGATTTCCGGTGTACCGATTTGGCCTGCATTGACGACTCTTCTGTGTTCCTGCCCGTTGCTGATCCGGCTTGTCTGTGAACCTGCTCTGTTATCCGACCCGGCCTGGCTGACGTTCCTGCTTGTTGCTGATCCGGCTTGTCTGCGAACCTGTTCTGTTATCCGACCCGGCCTGGCTAACGTTCCTGCTTGTTGCTGATCCGGCTTGTCTACGATTCTCCACTGTTACTGGTTCCGATCTGGCTAGGTTCCTGCTGCTGTACCACTGGGCGACATTCTGATTCCTGTAGTCGCGCTAGTGCTCGAGACTGACCTTAACCCTTGGGCCGCTGTGTCACTGCTAACGTTTTCTGAGCTGTACTACTAGCTGAGTCTCTTTTAAGTTTTCAGAGCTGTACCATCAGGGCGATACCGATCACTGAGCCGATTTCTTGCTGTGCCTTATCTCCTACCAGGTGCCGTGATTAACCCTTGCAGAGCTATACTACTCCTGCTGAGCCGGCCGCTTGGGCCTAGATAGACGGCGGCTCATATATTCCATCCGTGGTCTCTTGGCTCGCGCACTTTGCACTGGTGGATTCGTTATACGCCCGTGGGGGCTACTTGGCACTAGCTATCATTTCGGTTGGTTTCCTTTAACGCCCGTGGGGGCTAACGAGTCTTGCTCTTGCAGCTTAGTAGTCTCCGTTATACGCCCGTGGGGGCTAACGACTCACGCTTCCATAGTACTGGTGGTATCCGTTATATGCCCGTGGGGGCTATTCGCTATTGCTCTAAGCGTTCTGGGTCAGTCTCTGCCTTTAGCAAGCCGCTTGCTCTCCTACGGACTACTAGTGTTGAACTCCTAACACTTGTACAGCCTTATTATCACCTTGGGCGTGCCAACAGAGACTGACGAGTTCTAAGTGTTAACTATTGATTGCTTGTCTCTAGGTGTATCTGTCCTATGTCAATATATACACAGTCTGTATCCAGTATACTGGCCCTGTGAGGGTCTATGCAGCTATTCCTTACTATCCACTGTGTGCCTGTTGAGGGCAATATTGTTCATTATTTTCTGTCAATAAAACTGTGTTTTATCAAACCCTTTGTCTGAGTGTCTGAAAACCGTAACAGTATGAAAGGGCCATGACCTCAGACAGCAAGGGTGATACTGGCACACAGAATATCCATTGGAGAATGGATGTTCACGAGCAGCGCCTCGACCAGTTGGCACTGGCCTTGCAGACCTTACTTGAGCGAACGGTACCCCTAGACAAACCCAATCAGAATCCGATGGTCACCCCAGTCTCGACACCGGAAAATCTGCCTGTAGTTCCTACTACACAGACCAGAGGGTTCCCGGCGATGGCGCTGTTACCGTTAAGATATGATGGTGAACCTACCCAATGCAGAGGCTTTGTCAACCAATTGGAGATATTCTTTGAGCTCACGCCTCAGGCATTTCCTAATGACAGAAGTAAGGTTGGGTTCATGATCTCCCTATTAACTGGCAAGGCACTATCTTGTGTGAATCCTCTGTAGGAGAATGCCAAACCCTGCACCCTGAACTTTAAGGAGTTCGTAAGACAGTTCCGCCGAGTGTTCGAGGTACCTGGTAGAACCGCTTCTGCTGTCAAAAGGCTGATGGAGATACAACAGGGCGATCGTACCTTGGGCGATTACGCAATTGAATTTCAAACCTTGGCAGCAGAAGTGGGTTGGAATAACGAGGCATTAGTCGCAGCTTTTGCGCAGGGCCTCTCAGAATCCATCAAGGATGAAATTGCTGCCAGAGACGTGCCTAATGATTTGGATGAGTGTATCGATTACGTCATGCTTATTGACTCCCGCATTCGCGAGAGGCGGATGGCTAAGAGGGCGAAATCCAGGAATTATGGGCATGGCAGTCTTTTGAACCCACCCTCGCCACCCTGTCCTCCTGAACGTGCAGCTGAATCTGGGGAGCCAGTGCAGCTCAGGTTCACCAGACTGACAAAGGAGGAGAGGGCGCACCTTAAAAGAATGGGCCTATGCCTATACTGTGGTAAAGCTGGGCACCAATTATGCACTTGCCCGGTTTGGCCGGGAAACGAACGCACCTAGGGTACCTTGGGGGACAGGCCCTAGGTGGCGTAAAGCAGTCCCTAGATACTAGTACACAGAGACCCACTATCCAGGTGGTATTCATGTGGGCAGACTCCTCTGTGACAGTTATGGATCTGGTAGACTCCGGTGCAGCCGGTTATTTCATGGATCAGTCCTTTGCTGAGCTGCATAAGATTCCGGTAGTCAAAAGGGAGTCTCCTCTGGCTATTGAGGCCATTGACGGTAGGCCGTTGGAACCGGCATTTATCACTATGGAGACAATCCCTATTACTATGGCGATTGGGGCCCTCCATAAGGAGGAGGTACGTTTTCAAATAATTAGTTCACCTCATCACGCAGTCATCCTGGGGTTTCCATGGCTATCGTTACACAACCCCCAGTTTGACTGGCAAAGAAGTGAGATACAGTCTTGGTCAGATTATTGTGCGGATAACTGCCTCTCCCACCCTGTCAGGTTATTGTGTACCTCTCCCTCCGTGCCAGCTGAATACCAGGAATTCAGTGACGTATTCATTAAGGGGGAGGCTGGCGCCCTGCCTCGGCACAGACCTTATGATTGTGCCATTGATTTGCCCCCGGGCGCGGTGCCTCCCAGGGGTCGCACTTATCCATTGTCAGTGGAGGAGAATAGGGCAATGGAGGAATATATTGAGGATGCCCTCAAGAGAGGGATTATACGTAAATCCACTTCACCGGCGGGTGCCGGGTTCTTCTTTGTAAAGAAGAAAATGGCGAACTCAGGCCTTGTATTGATTACAGGGGGCTAAATAAATGAATGTCTAGTAGTGCCTACCCCATTCCACTCATTACCGAGTTATTCGACAGGTTAAAGGGCTTTTCCATCTTTACTAAACTCGATCTCCGGGCTGCATATAACCTGATCAGAATTAAAGCTGGAGATGAGTGGAAGACGGCATTTAATACCAGATCAGGGCACTATGAATATCTGGTAATTCCATTCGGCCTATGTAATGCTCCTGCGGTATTTCAGGAATTTATTAATGACATTCTTCGGGACATGCTCCAGTCCTGTGTTGTGTTATATCTTGACGATATATTGATTCACTCTACCAATCTTACCCAACACATCAAGGATGTTTCTGAGGTTTTGACTCGATTACGTAAAAATTTATTGTTTTGTAAACTTGAGAAGTGCAAATTTCACAGGTCCCAAGTACCCTTCCTGGGATTTGTGATTTCCAAAGATGGCATTGCTATGGACCAGGAGAAATTGGCAGCAGTCCTACAGTGGCCGCGTCCCAAAGGGTTAAAAGCTATTCAGCGATTTCTGGGCTTTGCCAACTACTATAGGAAATTTATTCAGAACTTCTCCACTATTGTGAAACCCTTGGCTGAGAATGCGTTTGAGACACTGAAATCTGCCTTTGCTTCTGCTCCAGTGCTGTCCCACCCTAACCCAGCCCTGCCATTTACCCTGGAAGTTGATGCCTCTGAGGTTGGGGTTGGGGCAGTGCTCTCCCAACGCCCGGTGGGAGGTGGTACATTAAGACCTTGTGGGTTCTTTTCAAAGAAACTGTCCAGCGCCCAAAGCCATTATGAGATTGGTGACAGGGAACTCTTGGCTATCATTCTGGCATTTAAGGAGTGGCGCCACCTATTGGAGGGTACTAAGACACCAGTACTTATTCTGACTGACCACAAGAATTTGACATATCTCTCGGAGGCTAAAAGACTCTCCTCACGTCAGGCCAGATGGGCTCTCTTTTTGTCTCGGTTCAATTTTGTGGTTTCCTACCTACCGGGTTCCAAGAATGTCAGGGCAGATGCCTTGTCCAGACAGTTTGTGTCAGACATTGAGAGGGAGGAAGAACCAGTACCCATTATTCAGCCAGATTGTATACTGACCACTATCCGCACTAGCATCACCTCGCCACTGGGGGAAGAAATTTTGGCCTCTCAGGCTAGGGCTGCTCCAGAAACCCCGGTAGTCAAGTGTTTTGTCGATGAGCCGTTCCGTACCGTCTATTAGAAACCTACCACTCATCTAAGGCGCCTGGGCACATTGGGAGGGATCAGCTATGTTGGTCTCTATCCCAGTTGTTTTGGTGGCCCTCCCTTAGGGCTGATTGCTCCACTTTTACTGCAGCCTGTGCCAAGACACCCAGGCATCTTCCAGTAGGTTTGCTTCAACCAGTACCTAATGGCGACCGCCTATGGTCCCATATTTCCATTGACTTTCTGGGAGAATTGCCAGCATCTAAGGGGTACACGTTTATCCTTATGGTGGTTGATAGGTTCTCTAAAACGGCTCATTTCGTGCCCCTCCCTGGCCTTCCATCGGCTCAGGAATTGGCTGTGGTATTTGCCAAGGAAGTGTTTCGGTTGCAAGGGGTGCCTAGAGTGGTGGTGTCTGACCGTGGGAGCCAGTTTGTGTCCAGATTTTGGAGGGCATTTTGTGGGCAGATGGGCATCCAGTTGTCGTTTTCTTCCGCCTATCATCCCCAGACCAATGGAGCCGCTGAGAGTGCCAATCAAGGACTGGAACAGTTCTTGCGCTGTTTTGTAACCAATCATCATGACAATTGAGCCGACCTGTTGCCTTGGGCGGAGTTTGCCAGGAACTGTGCAGTTAATTCATAGTCCGGGAGTTCCCCTTTTCTCATTAATTATGGGTTCCAGCCCTGCCTACTCCTGGACTCATTCCAGGCACAACAGATTCCAGCTCTGGATGAGCATATTGAGCAGCTTCATTCCACTTGGGCACAGGTGCAGAGGACCCTCAGTCAGTCATTTCAGCGCTACCAGAAGCATGCCAGTCGTAGACAGCCGCCAGCGGTTTCCTTTCAGGTGGGGGATAGAGTATGTCTGTCCTCCAGAAATCTCAAGTTGCAGGTGCCTTCCAATAAACTGGCACCTCGGTTCATTGGGCCCTTTAAAGTCATCCGCAAGGTAAATCCAGTCTCGTATGCATTGGAACTTCCAGCTTCTATGCACATACATAACGTGTTCCATGTATCTCTATTAAAACCATTGGTCTGCAACAGCTACACTACCACTCCAGTGATTCCTGGGCCGGTGGATGTTCAAGGCCAGGAGGAATATGAGGTTCAGAGTATCATTGATTCTAGGAGATTTAGGGGGAAGTTGCAATACTTGGTCCATTGTAAAGGATATGGCCCTGAGGAACGCTCCTGGGTAGATCAGAAGGACCTCCACGCACCCAGGCTGTTGCGCAACTTCCACTCTAAATACCCTCAGAAACCAAGACCTCCGGCAGGGAGAGGGGGTCTTTGAGAGGGGGGTACTATCACGGTCCCCGTGATCCTTTCTGTCACTCTCTACTATGCTGCTCCCTGATTGGTTGAGCTGTGTTGGCCCGCCCCTGGTTACCTGTTTTATTCAGGCCACTGGCACCTGTCAGATGCCCTTTCGTGGTGTTCCTGAGCCTATGCTGCTGTTCGCTGTGTTCCTGATTTCCGGTGTACCGATTTGGCCTGCATTGACGACTCTTCTGTGTTCCTGCCCGTTGCTGATCCGGCTTGTCTGCGAACCTGATCTGTTATCCGACCCGGCCTGGCTGACGTTCCTGCTTGTTGCTGATCCGGCTTGTCTGCGAACCTGCTCTGTTATCCGACCCGGCCTGGCTAACGTTCCTGCTTGTTGCTGATCCGGCTTGTCTACGATTCTCCACTGTTACCGGTTCCGATCTGGTTACGTTCCTGCTGCTGTACCACTGGGCGACATTCTGATTCCTGTAGTCGCACTAGTGCTCGAGACTGACCTTAACCCTTGGGCCGCTGTGTCGCTGCTAACGCTTTCTGAGCTGTACTACTAGCTGAATCTCCTTTAAGTTTGCAGAGCTGTACCATCAGGGCGATACCGATCGCTGAGCCGATTTCTTGCTGTGCCTTATCTCCTACCAGGTGCCGTGATTAACCCTTGCAGAGCTATACTACTCCTGCTGAGCCGGCCGCTTGGGCCTAGATAGACGGCGGCTCATATATTCCATCCGTGGTCTCTTGGCTCGCGCACTTTGCACTGATGGATTTGTTATACGCCCGTGGGGGCTACTTGGCACTAGCTATCATTTCGGTTGGTTTCCTTTAACGCCGTGGGGGCTAACGAGTCTTGCTCTTGCAGCTTAGTAGTCTCCGTTATACGCCCGTGGGGGCTAACGACTCACGCTTCCATAGTACTGGTGGTATCCGTTATATGCCCGTGGGGGCTATTCGCTATTGCTCTAAGCGTTCTTGGTCAGTCTCTGCCTTTAGCAAGCCGCTTGCTCTCCTACGGACTACTAGTGTTGAACTCCTAACACTTGTACAGCCTTATTATCACCTTGGGCGTGCCAACAGAGACTGATGAGTTCTAAGTGTTAACTATTGACTGCTTGTCTCTAGTTGTATCTGTCCTATGTCAATATATACACAGTCTGTATCCAGTATACTGGCCCTGTGAGGGTCTATGCACCTATTCCTTACTATCCACTGTGTGCCTGTTGAGGGCGATATTGTTCATTATTTTCTGTCAATAAAACTGTGTTTTATCAAACCCTCTGTCTGAGTGTCTGAAAACCTTAACAAACGCCTTTCAGCAGTGGGAGTGCCCCTGTTTTACTCAGGGGGATAAACCCTACAACATATGTTTTTTTACATTTTAAGTATTACTATCACTTTAAGTCCTACAAATCAAATTCCTCAAATGCCTCTAACAACAAATCTAACAAATCATCCTCTACAAAATACTCTATCAAGTCAAGTGGCAGCTTATGTCAAGGGGTTCCTGTCTCTATCACTTTACATACAAATCTCTTAGTTTATCGATTAATTTTTTTATTAACTGCCCCCCCCAATACCAGTCAAGAACCCCCCCAAAACAAATTCCCTGTAAAATTGATTAATTCCCCAGACTCCACCCACCAACACAGACACCCCCCTCAGACCCCTTTTAAACCATGTCTTATGGGTTGTTTTTTAATTTTATTTAGAATTTATTTTTTATTAACTGCCCTCCAATCCCAGTAAATAACCCCCCAAAAATCATTCTCTGTTCAACTGATTCTTTCCCCACCACCACCAATACAGGCACCCTCATGCCCCTTTTATACTATGCCTTAAATAATATTTGTTTTATGTTGTTTGTAACTTCAATTGATTTGAATGGAATGAGCTAAGTGAAAAAAGCAACAAAAAGCAGAAAATTGACACTTTTCACTAAAAATTTTTCGCCATGTGGAAAGCGCCATTTTTCGCAGATTTCAATGTGAGGCGAATATTTTCGCCCATTCCTATTCCTGAACATGTGACCGGTGACATTTACCAGAGCTCTGAATGGGGGTCTGACTCTGATAGAGAGCGCTCCTGTCTTGGGTTCACTTTCAAAATGTCACCCACTATTGGGTGACCAACCAAATGCCACATTAAACATGTCGCCTGCATGAAAAGAGCTACATGAGAATCTCATCCACATCAAAAGGACGAGATTCTGATGTTGCATGGTGAAAAGTTGCACTTTTATATTGTAATTTTGCAGCTTCGGCTTAGTGTGTTTTATGCTTCACCCATCTGATGACTTATAATATGATGTCATAAATGATCTGGAGCATCCCCATACCCAGTAAAAACAGAGAGAGCCCAGGTCCTGCTTTAACACCTCTCTCAGGCCACACCACGTTCCTTTTCCTTTTCATCCTCCAGGTGCATAGTTCAGGCAGCGGCTAGATCACACTGTGTTGCTCCTGACCTGGAAATATTCTCAATTCCAGGGAGATGATTAGTGAGAAGATCACAAAACTTTGCTGCAAGTTCTGTTTTTGTTTACTGTGAACACACAAACTTCTGATAAGTTGTGCTCCTAAGAGTATTCAAGTTGTGCTGAAGAAAGCTGTTTTTTTTGTTTTTGATTTTTTGCATAGTTTTCTTTTTTATGCTGTGGGATAATAAAAGTCTGCTTCTCACAACCCATGTACCAAGTCTCAGTGATCCCCTACAAATGTGTTAGAAGTGGGATACTAAGTGCCTCCCTCAAACTAATGACCTCATGTGGAGAAAAAAATTATTTTCATAAACATGGATCAATTTTTGCAACAGTTCCTGCTGCAGAAATCTCAACAGACTAAACAAAATGAGCAACGTCTTCAACATTTGCAACAAGCCCAGCACCAAATAAAACAATAACACTCTTCCAGACCAAAGTCTATGGACAGCCCACCTGTCCTCCTGGGAAAAAGGAAACCAGCAGAGAACTGAGAGGCCTTCATTTTGACCTTTGAAAAGGTTTCCACTGCCCAGGGCTGGCCAAAATGATTGTAGCTCACCAATTGCTGGACTTGTACACCAGTTGACTACAGCCAGAGCAGAGCACCAATAGGAGGTTCTGGAAAAGATCATCCTGGAGTAGCTCCTACAAGTGTTAATTCCTCCCTCTCACTCCTAGGTAAAACATCATGCAACCAAAACCCTATGTTGGCTGCTCAGCTGGTGGAAAACACCCTTGGGGTGAGGTCCATAAAAATGATGTTGACCTTATTACTCTGATTTTACTTGCAACAAGGAGAAGAAAATTGGATGAGCATAGGCACTAGTGATGGGCGAAAATTTTAGCCTCAAAATTGGCAAAAAGTGGACCCTGGCAAACACTTTACAGTGAAAAGTGCAGTTTTTTCAATTATTTGCCAAGCTCATTGCATTGAAACCATTGGGAACATTGAATTTATACACAATACATAGCATTATTTCACAATGTTATAGAAAAAAGGGATATAAGGGTGCCTGTATGTAATGGTTTTATTTGACACTCAGACACAGTAGGTTAGATAAAACACAGTTTTATTGAAAAAACACTGAATAATAATAACCCTTGCGGGTCCAGTAATATGTGTACACAATATAGTACTGACACAGGTCAGGTTACAGTAATCAATACCCACACGGGTCCAGTATATGTATATATCAGCAACAATAATATACTGATACAGGTCAGGTATAGTTCGTGTGATACTCAAATGAGACAGCAGTGAAATGGTTACTATTAGGCCAGGAAGGCTGACAAGCTCTGATAGCACAAGACACTTAAGACTCTCACTCTGCAGAGAGTGACGGAATAGCGAGTAAAGCTACAGGAGTAAACGGAGGCCCAGGACAAGCTGTGGACTGCCGTAGCAGTAACGGAGGACTGAAACTGTATGCTCGGAGAGACACCCAACGAGACTGCAATGACTGTAATCCGGTGGACAATGGCACCTCCCCTGAAGGGGTTAACGAATGCTCAGACCTAATGTCGACTGCCAGATAGTGAGAGCAGCCTGAGGAGCCCAGAGTAAGACCAACCTCAGCTTACAGCAGTAAAAGGTCAAGCGTACCATGGTGCAACCAGATGGATCTACCACACCGGAGTGTCACCCGCGTGACACAGTAAGTGACAGGGTTACCGTAACTACACTGCCTAAGCGGCAATGAGGCAACAGAGGCTCTGTCCGAGGACAGAAAGGACACCAGATGACAGCACCAAGCCGGATACTGGATGGGACTGTAAGCAGGCCCTGATACATGGACAATGTTCGCCCCAACCGGTTTGGTACACAGAGCAGGAACTTCAGCCAGGCCGGGTCAGTACACAGTGCAGGAACGTCAGCCAATCCGAGTCAGTACACAGAGCAGGAACGTCAGCCGGACCGGGTCGGTACACAGAGCAGGAACATCAGCCAATCCGGGTCGGTACACAGAGCAGCAACGAAAACAGCAGAGTAGTCAGGCAGTCTGGGTCATACACAGGGATCACACGAATAACTGGAACAAGCGCTGGCAACAGAAACACCATGAAAGGGCACCGGAGAAGTGACAGGGCCCAGTATTTAAGGACAAATACAGGGCACAGCAACCAATAAAAGGCAGAAGGAAGTAAAACTGACAGAATGTCGCCAGCAATAGCACAGGCACCGTGATAGTACTCCCCTCTCAAAGACCCCCTCCCTGAGAAGAGGGGCCCGGTTTCTAAAGGTATTTGGCATGAAATTTACGCAACAACCTGGGAGCATGGAGATCATCCTGATTAACCCAGGAACGCTCTTCAGGGTCATAACCCTTCCAATGGACCAAATATTGTAATCTCCCTCTGAACCTTCGGAGTTAATAATATTTTGAACTTCGTACTCATCCTGACCTTGCACTTGAACAGGACCGGGGACTGCAGGAGCAGTAGTGTAACTGTTGCATATCAATGGCTTCAATAACTAAGGGAGATTCCCTTTCGACCAGCGGAATCTTGTGTAGCGCAGCAAATTAATTGTCCATAAAATATCCGGCTGCACCGGAATCGACCAGGGCCAGAACCTCCACCGAGTGTTTTGCCAAGAGATTACAGCCTGGATAGTGGGTTTCTGATTAACTGGGTCTAGGGACTGCTGAACGCCACCTAGGGCCTGTCCCCCAAGGTAACCTAGGTGTGTCCGTTTCCCGGCCGTATAGGACAGGTAGGCAGCAGATGTCCGGCTTGGTCACAATATAGACAGAGACCCTGTCTGCGGCGATTAGCCCGTTCCTCCTTGGTCAGCTTGGTGAACCCTAGCTGCATTGGTTCACTATTCTCCTGGTTACCCTCAGGAGGCATGGGAGACAAGGGAGGCATGGGTGGGAAACTTTGACTTGCCTGTCCAAAATTTCTGGCCCGCTGCCTGCGGTCCTTGGCCGCAATTCGTTCTCGTGTGAGAGAATCAATTAGTATAGCAAAATCAATGAACTCATCCAGATCATTTGGCAAATCTCTGGCTGCCGTCTCATCTTTAATATGATCAGTGAGTCCCTGAGCAAATGCTGCCACCAGCGCCTCATTGTTCCAGCCTACCTCTGCTGCCAAAGTACAAAATTCAATAGCATAGTCCGCCACCATACGAGAACCTTGTTGGATTTCCATTAATCTTTTGGCAGCAGAGGCGGCTCTACCTGGGACTTCAAACACTTTGCGAAAGGCACACAAGAACTCCCTGAAGTTCTTTGTGCATGGTTTGGCTGATTCCCACAAGGGGTTGGCCCATACCAGGGCTCTGCCCGTCAGTAACAAAATCATAAAGCCCACCTTACTTTGGTCACTCGGAAAGGCTTGAGGAGTTAGCTCCAGGAAAATCTCCAGTTGGTTGATAAACCCTCTGCACAGGGTGGGTTCACCATCATATCTTAGGGGTAATGGAGCGGTGGCGGTTAACCCTTTGTCGAGGCCGCTTGAGTCAGGGATTGAGCTCCCGGTGTCGTAACGGGGGAGACCACGAGGCCTTACCGGTTTATCTAGATGAGCAGTACACTCTAATATAGTTTGTTCGGCCAGTGCCAACTGGTCCAAATGCTGCTCATGTAAATCCATCTTCCAATGGATACTTTGTGCATTACCTTCACCTGTACCATCTGAGGTCATGGCCCTTTCGTACTGTAACGGTTTTATTTGACACTCAGACACAGTAGGTGTCGTAGATAAAAGGAGGAAAAGATAGATATGTACGCTTGCTGAACCGTACTCTATGGGAAATGATTCCCCACAAAGAACTAGCAGAAAGCCAAATAGCAGAGAGGTGATAAATGAGGGAATGAGATCAGGTAGAGTAGGAACCAAATAGCAGGTGGAGCCCAACTAAGAACCAAAACAGAGGGAGAGCCCCAGACAGGCAACTGAGGACCCCCCAGAGTCACAGGTTCAATAGAGTAAAGGAAGAAGAAGAAGGACGGCAAGCCAGAAGACTGGTCAGGAGGGTTGCCAAAGGTCAGTGCAGGCAGCGTTCAATGGATGGCCAGGAGGGTAGCCAAAGGTCAGTGCAGGTAGCGTTCAATGGATGGTCAGGAGGGTAGCCAAAGGTCAGTGCAGTCAGCGTTCAATGGATGGTCAGGAGGGTAGCCAAAGGTCAGTGCAGGCAGCGTTCAATGGATGGTCAGGAGGGTAGCCAAAGGTCAGTGTAGGCAGAGTTCAGTGGATGGTCAGAGGGAAGCCCAGAAGTCAAAGTGATTAACTACTTAAAACAGCTTAGAAGCCAAGAAACAAGGAGCTTAATGAATAACTAAGCGTCAACTAGATTGTGACGCTTAGTTATATAGAGGAGTCCCCCCCGTGCGTCATGGATGACGCGGCGACGTCTGACGTCATGACGGCCCGCTCTGATACTTCCGCAACTTCGGCGGGTGCCGATGGAGAGCTGCATCGCGACGGCCCGCTCTGAAGCATCGCAACCCCGCCGAACGCCGACAGTAGGTTAGATAAAACACAGTTTTATTTAAAAAACACCAAATAATAATAACTCTCGTGGGTCCAGTAATATGTGTACACAATATAGTACTGACACAGGTCAGGTTACAGTAATCAATACCCACACGGGTCCAGTATATGTATATATCAGCAACAATAATATACTGATACAGGTCAGGTATAGTTCGTGTGATACTCAAATGAGACAGCAGTGAAATGGTTACTATTAGGCCAGGAAGGCTGACAAGCTCTGATAGCACAAGGCCCTTAAGACTCTCACTCTGCAGAGAGTGACGGAATAGCGAGTAAAGCTACAGGAGTAAACAGAGGCCCAGGACAAGCTGTGGACTGCTGTAGCAGTAACGGAGGACTGTAACTGTATGCTCGGAGGAACATCCAACGGAAACTGCAATGACTGTAATCCGGTGGACAATGGCACCTCCCCTGAAGGGGTTAACAAACGCTCAGACCTAATGTTGACTGCCAGATAGTGAGAGCAGCCTGAGGCGCCCAGAGTAAGACCAACCTCAGCTTGCAGCACTAAAAGGTCAAGCGTACCGTGGTGCAACCAGATGGATCTACCACACCGGAGTCTCGCCCGCACAACATAGTAAGTGACAGGGTTACAGTAACCAGACTGCCTAAGCAGCAACAAGGCAAGAGAGGCTCTGTCTGAGGACAGAGAGGACACCGGATGACAGCCCCAAGCCAGATACCGGATGGGACCGCAGGCAGGCCCTGATACACGGACAATGTTCGCTCCAACCAGTTTGGTACACAGAGCAGGAACTTCAGCCAGGCCGGGTCGGTACACAGAGCAGGAACGTCAGCCAATCTGAGTCGGTACACAGAGCAGGAAAGTCAGCTGGGCTGGGTCGGTACACAGAGCAGGAACGTCAGCCAATCTGAGTTGGTACACAGAGCAGGAACGTCAGCCGGGCCGGGTTGGTAGACAGAGCAGGAACGTCAGCCAATCCAGGTCGGTAAACAGAGCAGGAACGTAAATAACAGAGTAGTCAAGCAGTCCGGGTCGGTACACAGAGAAGGAACGGATACAGCAGAGTAGTCAGGCATTCTGGGTTATACACAGAGATCACACGAATAACTGGAATAAGCGCTGGCAACGGAAATATCACAAAAGGGCACAGGAGAAGTGATAAGGCCCAGTATTTAAGGACAAATACTGGGCGGGCCAAAGCCACAGCAACCAATAAAAGGCAGCAGGAAATGAAACTGACAGCAATAGCACGGGCACTGTGAACAGGGAATTTTTTTGGGGGTGGGGGTTTGTTAACTGGGATTGGAGGGTTGTTATTCCCTAAACTAAGTTTTCAAGAGCAAACACTGAAGGAAACCTAAGATGCAGGCCTCAAAAATACACACCTCAATCAATAACCAAACCACCTAAAGAGACAACAGAGAATAAACCTATATACAAGCAACAAATGGGAGAGCGCCCAAGCAAAATACAAGCAACAAATGCACTTATATAAATAAAGGATATATGCAAACACAATAATAAAAAAAAAAAAAAAAAAAAAAAAATATATATATATATATATATATATATATATATATATATATATATATATACACACACACGATACCAGAAGTAGGTCCAAGCTGCTGGGGATCGTAGCATGCCAATCAAATCAAGGAAACAAGACAGGCTGGATAGAACAAAGGTCAAGGTCCAGATTCACAGGTCAAGGCAGGCTGAATGGTCAGGGTACAGTTCCATAGGTCAGGGCAGGCTGAAGGGATGCAGTTGTCCAGGTACTGTTTCAATGGTCAGGGCAGGCTGAAGATATGCAGTAGTCAGGGTACGGTTCTGAGGCAGGCTGAAGAGATGCAGTGGTCAGGTCACAAAGCCAAGGGTCAAAATCCGGATGAAGATAGCAAGATACAAGGTATAGGAGCGAGTACACAAGGCATAAACTCTTTAACTGAGCTCCAGATATACTCCGAGTGCTCCTTACGAAGGCCAGGAAGGAAGGGCTTCATGACGCCGGTTTAGGAAATTAGACTTGTGTTAGGCCCAAGCCATATGGAAACATTGATTTGTAGAACTTAGGCTTGTTAGAAACAAGCCCTCCCTTTATTTTTTTTATTATATATTCATTTTTTAGGCCTGTTTGTTTTTTGTTTTTAATGAACAAGTCCTAAGAAAAAAAAATCCCTATTGCCCTAGTGCCAGCAGGTCATGTTGTGTTGGCCAGTGGCCATTGACCATTATCAAATGCTCCGGTGTAATTGTGGAATTTGCGACTGCTGTTCTTGCTTCTGTTGTTGAGTTGTTTAAACAGCAGGATGATTAGGCAGTTCAAAGGGAATGGGATCAGCAAAAACAGTAACATGGGTGATGGATGATGTAGGTTCCACTTGCCACTACTAGCTCTGGTGATGCACCTGTGGCAGTAGCAGCACCATAACTAGCTCCCACCACAAAAGAAGAAGTTGGCCAATAATGCTTCTCCACCTGCCCCTCCTTCAAAATCATGGGTGTGTTGTTAAAATAGAAATGTTTCCCTTGAGAGCAGAAACTGTGCCTCTTATCAGCAACTGCAATGTGCACAGTGTGTCTGGTAAATAAAGGAAGGACTTGGAACAATGGGCACATCTGAACTCACATCATTTACCCTGACATAACTAACAAACATCATGATATTTAGGGTCTCCAATGTGAAATCATGCAATCAGAAACAAAGTACTGCTGCTGTCACTATGCCCTTTGTCCACTCCCCGCTAAGGGCATGTGACAACTTCCAGACTGTTTAGTAATGATTATGAACCCTCCCTTTCACCAGCTTAGCATATTATGTGGGATGGAATCTCCTCAGATGCCTTGTTATGAGCTGGTTGCGATTATCCTCCACCATACTGCCATGTATGTTCAATGCACCACACAGCATGCAATGAGTGGACATGAACTGCCGCATCACAACATCTTTAACAAGTACCTTGTAACATAGTCAACAATTACTAGTATAAACCTTGGTCCATTAACAGAGGGTTTTAGAGGCCCTACCAAATCTGTTCCAATCCTTTTATAGCGACCTGATACCAAAGGTACAATAACCAGAGGGGCCTGTTTATGTCCCTTCTGTCTAGTTAGCTGGCATTAAAGACATCTCTCACACAATTAGGCGGGATCAGCATGCACCCTTACCCAGAAGAACTGTGACAAAATGAGGACCCCAGTATTTTCTCTACTGAGATGACCCTGAGGAGCAAAACTGCTAAGTAGGTGACCAATAAGTTGTTGAAACTATTCTCATGGGTCAGACTTCCTCCTCACAGTTCACTTATTGTACACCCAGGACATTTGTGTATGTGTATATGTTTATAATTTAAAAACAGAAAGAAACATTGTTTGAAAATATTGGGATATACAATTGCATCAAAGCACTTCTAGAGACATTTTAACCCTTTAAGTGCCATTTAAAGGCAATGCGTTGCATACCTGTCTGGTAAAGAAAAGGTTAACAGCAGTGAGTGTGGTTTTTTTTTTTTGTTATCATGTCATAATGACCAGTTCTTTTTTTTTTCTTTAATTTTCTTTCATGGTCTTAACTAGTATAATAAATGGATTTCTCTTTGCCACTAATTACATTTTAACACTGATTTTAATTTACAATATAGGGCTGTATTTATGCTCATTCAAGGTATTTCCTCTGTTGAAGAAAGATAAGGGTCCAATCCCTACTATCATCAGGAGGTGGCAGCATGATTCAATCAATATTAAAGTGTGCATGTGTAAAGTATATATTTGCTTCTTTCTCCAGAAAAGCATGCAAGTGTACACTTATTGCATCATGAATGTAAAATATACAAAAAAAAACCCATAAATATGCAAGGGTTATTTATTTTTGATGTATTTTTATTTATGCTTGTTGAATAGTGAAAAGTATATGTAATAACCAACAGCACATGTAATTTAAATTGTTATTCTAGTTATGCTATTCTCATATGTAAGCTATACTGTACTTGTGTGAGTGGCTCATATAAATGTAATATTTATGAATTTAAAATCTATCAATATTTTTGATATTTTATATGAAGTTGATTATGAAATTGCGCTGTCTGGTTATAGACTTTAAAACTGCCCCAACACAAAACATGTCTTTAGATATACCATACAGATGCATGCCACATATCGATGTAGATAAAGACTTGTACATTAAAATAATTTACTTCATTAAACAAATTAACCTATTGGATGATAATGATGTCTCCAATTTATTGAAAAACAAAGAACTGCAGAAATGTCTAGCATCCAATTGGTTAAAACAGGGCTGTCCAAGTTCAGTCCTCAAAGGCCACCAACAGGCCAGGATTTAAGTATATCTCTGATTAAGCACATCTGAGTTAATCAGTGGCTCATTCATTTTGATTGACACACCTGTGCTTAACCCCTTAAAGGGATAGTAATGTTTCATAATAAAAGCAGCTCTAATTAATCATCATAGTATTTGGACTTTGGAGAATGTTATTTCACTTCTGTCAGAGTTATAGTTCAAGAGTAATTCAATGACAAAGTATCCCCCTCCCACCCCTTTTACTGATATAACACTGTTCAGCCAGATCAGAAGGGAGGTGCCCAGGTAGACTACAGAGAGGGACAATCTTCAATTAAGATAAGGGAAAAACCTGAAAAACTTGTCAAGGGGGGCAGGGCTTTCATTGTTCTCATAGGAAGAAGAATGTCCCCTTCTGTTATATGTCTGGTCTATAGACTGGATTCCACATCTGATAAGATGGCTTACACTAGGTAAAAGGGGCGGGAGGGGAAACTTTGCTTGTGAATATCTCTCAAACCATAAAGGTTTGAGAGATAAGACTTATATCATTCTTCATGTTTTTTAATGCCTACAAAATAAAATAAAGATAAAATGAAGTATTACTATCCCTTTAAGGACCGGGAAAATCTGGGGTGGATTGTACTTAAGGACTGGAGCAATTCTGACATTTTTTACTACGTCATTGTTCAACAGTGTTTTCCCTCTAATTGCACACGTAGAAGACCATTCCAGAGAAGGATTTCTTTTTCCATAATGCAATCTTCGCTCTGCTGAAGAGCCTCTGCCTGTCCCGGGACCGGATTCCCCTGCAGTCAGGGGAGGGGGAACTTTGAAAGCGAATATCTCTCAAGCCATAAATGTTTGAGAGATGCCTCTGGGGTCATTTAATTTGTTTTTTTAAGGGCTACAAGATTATAGTTAAATTTAAGTATTACTATCCCTTTAAGCAGGGAAATAATTCAATCCTGCACTGTTAGTGGCCCATCAGGACTGAACTTGGACAGCCAGGCACTTATCTTTACAGGTATTTTTCTCTTGTAACTTATATTAGGAAGCTAATGTAAGTTAAAATAGGAAAATGCATTTCCTAGTTCTCCTCCAGCTATTTCCTCAGTTTTCCCCAAATTTGCTAAAAGTATAATTTTTTTTTTTTTATAACGCTTTATTAGGATGAATTCCTCAGTACATACAACAAGGCAAACACATACTGAGATACAAACATTGAAAGTTACAAAAAATTTAGATATACAATGAGTAGACAATTAGATGAGTAAAGTCCTAGAAGACATATCAGTCTGCATAAAAAGTACAAACATATATGTAGTAGATAAACTCCAGAAAAATAGAGGGAGTGACCTGAAGATGCAAATAACTGAAACTAATATACTTGACTAACAGTATAAGTGATTTCTTCCTGACAGAGAATATCCAGATGTACAATTATTATATCCAGCGATAGCAGTAATATTCTTGAACAGTCCATAAAAGAGAAAGAAGAGAGAAAGGTATAAGGAAGAAGGTAGAGAAGATAAGGAGTAGGGAAAGAAAAAAATAATAATATATATAATCTGAGAAAGGGGAAAGAGAAACCGGGGAAGAGGATGTCAAAAGGCAGTAAAGATGAGTAAAATACCAGTATGATGCTCAATAGACCACCTCAGAGAAAGCCCCCAACAGTCGGTATAAAGGGTAGTCAGCCAGAAGAACAACATCCTACCAAGTCACCCGAATGTGACAAGGATCTCGGGCCTTCCAGTGCCCATGAAATAGTGAAACCAGTTAAGGAACTAAACGTCCCCAACTGCCCTCCTCCAGGGGCCCCACACCTCCAGGAAGAGAGTAAAGGATTGTGTAGAAAGGGCATACATTTTTTCCAAAGAGAGTAGAAGGTTCACAGATGATTTCCACTTCCGCGAGGAGGGGGGAACCACCTCCTTCCAATGCAGTGGAGCCATAGCCTTTGCAACATTGAGAATTGACGATAGTAACTTAACTGCAGGATCCTTTCAAGTCTTGGCCAAGAGGGTGTGGAAAAATAACACATTAACTGGGTCCCAAGTCACCGTACATTTAAGCTTGTCCCGAATAAAGTCAAAAAGTATAATTTTAGAGTAAATTTTAAGAAGCACCTTAAGTTCAGAAAATTCTAAGAGGGACATAAACAGGAAATTAGGAAGTGAGTGAAGAGTAAGAGCCTCAAAATGCTAAGTAGTATAGTGTTTTTCAGTCTTTGTATTGCCAAGCAAGTGATCCATTTTTTATTTATTTGTTTATTTATTTGGGTGGAGGTATACAAGCTTGAATTAATGGTGCGTTTTAATCTTTTGAGGGCTCGATCCAATTCTCGCTGTTTAAAAAAATAAATAATAGCAGACAGTAATTTTGCAAGCAAAGTAAACCCCATTGAACAAACTTAGGCAGGGAACAAATCAGCTCACATAACACTTAGCACAAAGCTCAATGATAGCAAAGACAAAATTAACCCCTGGAATGCCATGGAACCACAAGTTACCTATTCATGGCAGACAGGTAAGTGCTGGACGACCAACAATAACAACCCATCAATCCAAGGGCTTTGTAAATCAACCTCAAACATTCCATGTCACCACACCCCGGCACACCTGGGGTTAACACCTATCAACATCTATATCCACACAACACAATATGCACACCTGGCAATCACTAAGTAACCCAAACCTTCCTGTGTAACATCACTAGCCATTGGAGAGCCAAGTGCACTGGCATCAGCAACCAAACCTGTCAACGTCAAACATGCACCTGAAAGGCAAACAGCAATTACACCAAACAAATTCAAACAATAATAGCCATACCAGCATACACTTACCTGGACAACACACACGTTTCCATTGGCCTTTCCGTACCTGAATACCACTCCTGGACAACACCTCACCTCTGTCTTAAAGGGACATCTCACCATCCTCAGATGTGGCATGTTTACAGTGAGAAAACTCAGAGAGCAATTATGACCATTATGTTCCAATTGCAATACCTGTAAAGACATCAGAGGAGGGGGCATGCAAGGGATCCATAACCCATTGTGGAGGTACCTGCTCCCCAGCTCTGCTGCTATCCCTCAGTTTCTACTCCTCCAGCCTACTGTGTACCTACTCTGGCTCTGGCCTACGACCTTCTGATTGTCTCCGGTATTCGACCTTCTGTGCATCGGCCTCCAGCTTGCCTTATGACTATCCGCACCTCTCCACCCATTTGACTATAAAGTATCGACAAACTGCATACATCTGCCTGTTCGACTATCTGTGTACTAACTCCTTGCTTGTCATATGACTACCGATACTCTTCTGTGAACGAACAACAGACTTTCGACCCTAGGTCTGTAGTTTGACCTCCAGAATCTGCATTAGGGTTCTGACCCTGTGTCTGTGCTAGTTTGTCTCTGCCTTCTGGCATCCTCCACACACTTTTGGAGGTAATCCAGCTAGTTGTCACGGTTTCCTCAACCAATGTTTTCAAATGACAACCCATTTGTTTCCTTCTGACAGTGCTAAGGTGGGATATGTCATTTCTCTACTGATGGAGAGTGCCCTTACCTGGGCTTCCCCTCTATGGGAGAGGCGTACTCCTCTGGTGAATAATTATGCAGAGTTTATCTGTTGCCTCCGTCAAGTCTTTTTTTTTTTTTTTTACAAAAATGTTTATTGAGCAAATTCAAGGTTACAGATACATGAGATACAAACCAAACAGACACAGTCATATACAATGTAGCATACTACAACAAGGGGGCCAAGCTAATTAATGTCAGGCACATATTAGAATTCTTTGAAGCAATACAGACATTGCACGATACTTGGAGGCAGTAATAGGGTAAGTTAGAAATATAGTGTATTATCAAAATCTTCCGGGATGACGTTCATCCAACAACAGTTCCTGATATCAAAGTCAGTTGAGGAGTATTCAGTTTGAGGCTATGCACAAGTTTGGTAAGGGTAAGGATGATGGAGTATCTGTAAATAGAAGTGTGTGGTGAACCAGATAACAATAAGAATGTCTGATGAGATGAGTGTTCGTGCGTGTGTGAATGTGTAGTTATGTGTATGTGTGTGTAATCACTCAGTATCATTGGGAAGAAGTGAGAGAAAAGAATAAGAGAGAAGGTGGAGAATGAGAGAGAGAAAGCAGGAGGAGATAAAGAGGGAGAAGAGGAAGGGAAAAGAAAAAAGAGAGACCGGGATTCAAGATGGTCCAGAAGTCATCCATGAGCTTGAGCACTACTAACAAAAAATAGAGAATTCCGCTCAATGTCCAAGATTATGAAGCAGCTGTCTATGTGAACCAATACTGAGAGGACGAAGTCTGGAAAGGGGTGAATTAGACCACTTGAGCAGGGCAGGTTGGTGAGGTTAGAAGTAGAGAATTAACTTGGGAGAGCCAAACTCTCCAAGATCTTTCTATCACAGTCTCCCTTAGAGGCTAAGTGTTCCTGTGCTTCCTACCACTGTATGGCCGCCGGCCGGCATGGTCTCCGGCCACTTCCTCATTGCTGACATCAGGTAACAGGCACTAGCACGGACACCTGTTTATGGGCCTATTGTGGGTGGCCTAATTGGGTCCAGCCTCCTTTTGCTTCTTTATAAACCTCCTTGGGCCTGGGAGTCATTGCCCTTACATGGTGTTCCTGTTAGTTACTCTTGTGCTCCGTTGTGATCTGTGCTTATCTGAGAATCCACTCCGTGTATGACTCCGGCTTGTCTGACTACCCACATCGGTTCTGACCTGTGGCTCTGGCGGACTCACTTGCTCTGTGTAGTCCCCCGTACGTCTGTCCTCCAGCTCCGGCTCCTATCTCGCTCCGTGTATCCCTGGCTGGTCTGACCTCTGGCTCTGGCTGACTACTTGCTCCTTACACTCCTAGCCTGCCTCTGTGTCCTGCGGCTCTGTCGGACTCTCGCTCCATGTTGCCCTTAGTCTCCGGTACTTCGCAGTAGTGCAGTGCATAGCACAGTGTGCAGCTCCGGATAGGAGCTTGGGTCCTAACATCCAGTGGTCTGAAATTGTTTGGGATGTTAACATAGCTATATCTCATATATTATTATCACAGTATATTCTAATAAAGGTGGTTATATTTTATTACTGTGTTTGTCTTTCTTTGCCTGATTACTGTGACACTTTCAAATGAGGAGACAGAGTTAGTAACCTGGGCATGGCATTTCTCCATTGACAACAAAGTATTGACTCTCTTGCGCTAAGTCAACCTAGTCGGAGGTATGCTCTGTTTCCACAAGGATGGGATAACTGATTTTGCCTCACTGAGTAGTGGAAGTAATATTTTGCTTTTGCATGGTTAGTTGAAGTCTGCCATTTGTTGTTTGATTGAAAGCAAAAAGAATAATGAATCTAATGGCATATTGAGTTCCAAAGCAGAGTTTAAGTGCAATCTGACATCTAGTCAATTTAAAGTGGATCTATCACATTTAGAGAAGTAATGGTCATTAGTTAAAGCATTTAGTGAAAAAGTTTAACGTTACTCATTTAAAAAAAAAAATGTTATCTGCGCAAAAGTTAATGTTTAAAACGTGCCCAGCAGCCTTCTTCTGGCTTGCAGCACTGCTTCTGCTCCCATCCCACTACCCAGCATCCTCCGATGATTGAGGCTTTCATTCTCTAAGCTGCAGCGATCTCATTGGCAGAGATCAAAATCTAGCCAATAAGATCACTCCAGCTTAGAGATAGACAGCCTCCGTCATCGGAGGATGCTGGGTAGTGGTACGGGAGCAGCTTCTGTGCGGCAATCTGCGGCAAGTGGAAGTAGGCTGCTGGGCACTTTTTAAACATTAATTTTTGCGCAGATAACTTTTTTTTTTTTTTTTTTTAAATGAGTTTTACTTCTCTATATGTGATAGATCCACTTTAAGGGGTGTGTTATACCATCTAGTTAAAAGTTTGTAATTCAACTCACATAATCTAGTGTATCTAGCATATTTATTGTTACTCATGAAGGCTCGTAACAATGACTGAAGGTCTAAGGTCACACATAAAACTGTCTCCCACAACGCCAGAAAAATAAGGTTTGGTAAAGCATGATATAGGTCTTAAGAGATTATATGAAAATGAAAGAGGGCGTTGATCAAAATGAAGAATTCAACATGGTTTGCATGGGGAGAAGAGGAGAAGTGGGATAGGCAGGTGAAGATCCAGTTATAGTATCTGAGATAAAGAGCATAAATCTTTAGTATGTGAATAGAGAAGTGTCAAATGTTCAGCACTTGTTGATGGGAGTAATTTACATAAAAATTAATTCACCTGCCAGACGGTACAATAAGTTAGAGTTTTCTGGTAGCCGGTGCATGGGTCTCCTCTAGGTTTACAATATGGCATACACTGTACCAGTGTTGTAAAGAGGGAGCTTTAGTATATTTACATTAGGGATATGAGAGATGTTGCTGCATTGGTGAGAGTGGGGAAAAGCTTAACACTATGGGATAATAAGAAATTAAATGGTAGATTTGAAAATAAGAAGAAAATTAACCATTTTAGTGCCAGAGGGGTATGGAATGCATTGCAAAGCAATGCTTTCTGTACCCCTCTGGCACTCAAAGGGTTAATGGATCTAGCAGAATAGCTTGATTCAGTATAGAACAACTCTCTTTTTGTAGTTGATTCCAATAAGATGAATCACAGAGCTAATACAGAAATGGTATTTCCAGCAGATAGAGATGGGGGGGGGCAGGGGGGTATATTTTAGCTAATTGTTTGAGGGTATAGTACCACCATATTAAGAGTTTTAAATTGTCTTCTTTATTGGAGATGTCAATGGATACATTAACTAAATTATTAATAATATTCATTCAGAGAGAAGTTCACATAAAGTTTTTCTTCTAATATGTAATTAGGCTTTGTTGTGTTTATGGGTATATTTGTCAGGTTTACAAAGCAATGTGTTGTGTACCCCTCTGGCACTCAAAGGGTTAACATTTTGGAGATGTATTTTTGAGAAAGATAAAGTTTTTAAAGCAAGTCATCATTTCAACTGAGGGAAATGTGGAAGTGAGTAGTGATGAGCGAGCACCCCAATGCTCGGGTGTTCGGGTGCTCTGACCGAGCACCCCCTCAGGCTCGAGTGCTCGGCCGAGCACCCGAGCCCCATTGAAGTCAATGGGAGGACTCGAGCATTACACCAGGCACCCCCTGCTCTGATGAGGGGAGGGTGCCTGGTCCATAGGAAAAGGGCAGAAAAGGATGGAAACACCACAGAAATGGTTCAGGGACAGCATAGGGAGGATGTCTGGATGCATCTTGGACTCCAACATTGCTGCTGGGAACGATCTTTCGCCCGTAGTACGCCATTTTTACAGACTGACCGTAAAACACACAAAAAGGAAAATAAAAACGACTTTAGGTGAAAAATTGTTACCAAACAATATTTGCTGTATATTTACTTGTATATTATCTGCAAATTCTCCCAAAAATGTCCTCGATTTTTCTGAACTGAGGCCATGATTAAGAGGGAAACGTGCGCAGAGGCAAATTCTCCCAAAAATTTCCTCGATTTTTCTGAACTGAGGCCATGATTAAGAGGGAAACGTGCGCAGAGGCAAATTCTCCCAAAAATTTCCTTGATTTTATTGAACTGAGGCCATGATTAAGAGGGAAACGTGCGCTGAGCCGACCATCTAAAACATTATGGGTGAGGGTCTGCTGCGGAGCTGACCATCCTAAACATTATATGCGAAGGCCCGCTAGTGAGCTGACGCTATAAAACATTATATGAGAGGGCCCGCTAGAGAGCTGACCCAATAAAACATTATATGAGAAGGCCCGCTGGTGAGCTGACCTATATAAAAATTGTCAAACAGGGCCCGCTGGTGAGCGGGCCCTATATAAAAATTATATCACAGGGCCCGCTGGTGAGCTGGCCCTATATAAAAATTATATCCCAGGGCATATGGAAGAGGAGGAGGAGGATGAGAAGATTAAGAGTCAACCATATACCCGTTTTTTGGGTGGAAGGGGTGAATGGGAATGCAGAGTATTCCCATCATTGTAAATAACATATATAAAGTGACTTTATGTTCCCCCGGGGCTTTCCTCCAGTGGAGTGGAGAAGTCAGGGGAAATCCAGGCCTTGTTCATTTTTATAAGTGTCAACCTATCAGCATTGTCGGTGGAAAGGCGGATACGCTTATCTGTTATGATGCCACCAGCAGCACTAAATACCCGCTCAGACAGAACGCTGGCGGCAGGGCAGGCCAGCACCTCCAAGGCGTAGAGTGCCAGTTCATACCACGTGTCCAGCTTGGACACCCAGTAGTTGTAAGGCACAGAGGGATCATTGAGGACGCTGACACGGTCTGCTATGTACTCCTTCACCATCTTCCAAAACTTTTCCCTCCTTGTGACACTAGGCTGCGCATCAGGGTGAGGGTGCTGGCGGGGTGTCATGAAGGTGTCCCACGCCTTGGAGAGTGTTGCCCTGCCTTTGTCGGAACTGCTGTGTGCTCCCCTTTTCTCCCCTTCTCGGTTGGCCAAGGTAGCACGTACTCTGCCGCCAGCGTTGTCAGATGGAAAATTTTGGAGCAATTTTTCAACAAGAACCTTCTGGTATTGCACCATTTTGCTTGTCCTCTCCACCGGAGGAATGAGAGATGAGAAATTCTCTTTGTAGCGGGGGTCCAGAAGGGTGAACACCCAGTAATCCGTGTTGTCTAAAATGCGTACAACGCGTGGGTCACGGGAAAGGCAGCCTAACATAAAGTCAGCCATGTGTGCCAGAGTACCAACAGTCAAGATTTCGCTGTCCTCACCAGGAGGATGACTCTCAATCTCCTCATCCTCTTCCTCCTCTTCTGCCCACCCACGCTGAAGAGATGGAACTAAAGTTCCATGGCTACCCTCTGTAGCGGAGGCAACCGTGTCTTCCTCCTCCTCCGCCTCCTCCAATTGTCGCTGAGAAGACGAAGTGAGGGTGCTCTGGCTATCACCTTGTGTAAGCTCTTCCTCCCGCATTTCCACCTCTTCCACATGCAAAGCGTCAGTTTTAATTGTGAGCAGCGAGCGTTTCAGTAGACACAGAAGTGGGATGGTTACACTGATAATAGCGTTATCGCCGCTCACCATCTGTGTCGATTCCTCAAAATTGCGTAAAACCTCACAGAGGTCTGACATCCATTCCCACTCCTCACTTCTGATTACAGGAAGTTGAACGGAGAGGCGACGACCGTGTAACAGCTGGTACTCCACTACTGCCCTCTGCTGCTCACAAAGCCGGGCCAACATGTGGAAGGTGGAGTTCCAGCGCGTGCTCACGTCACACAGCAGCCGGTGAGCTGGCAATTGTAAGCGCTGCTGCAGCTTCAACAGGCCGGCTGAAGCTGTAGATGACTTACGGAAATGTGCACACACGCGGCGCACCTTGGTCAAGAGATCATGCACATTGGGGTAGGTTTTTAGAAATCGCTGAACCACTAAATTAAATACATGCGCTAGGCATGGTACGTGTGTGAGCTTGCCGAGCTCCAAAGCCGCCACCAAGTTACGCCCATTATCACACACAACCATGCCTGGTTGCAGGTTGAGTGGCGAGAGCCACTGCTCGGTCTGGTGACTAATCCCCTGCAACAGCTCTGAGGCCGTGTGCTGTTTGTCCCCAAGGCAGATCAGCTTCAGCACGGCCTGTTGACGCTTCCCCACTGCAGTGCTACACTGCTTCCAGCTACTGGCTGATGGGGGAGTGGCGCTGCGTGTAGAGAATTCGGAGGTGGAAACGGAGGAGGAGGAGCCAATAACGTAGGTGCTGGCGGAAACCCTGATGGAGGTAGGGCCCGCAATCCTCGGCGTGGGTAGCACCCGTGCCATCCCAGGGTCCGAGTCGCTCCCAGCCTCCACGACATTCACCCAGTGTGCCGTCAGGGAAATGTAGCGTCCCTGGCCACAAGCACTTGTCCATGTGTCAGTCGTTAAGTGGACCTTCCCAGTAACTGCGTTGGTCAGGGCACGGGTGATGTTACGGGACACATGGTGGTGTAATGCGGGGATGGCACACCGGGAAAAGTAGTGGCGGCTGGGGACCGCGTACCGAGGGACAGTTGCTGCCATCAGGCTGCGGAAGGACTCAGTGTCCACAAGCCTAAATGGCAGCATTTCGATGGCCAGTAATTTGGAAAGGTGTGAGGTTAGTGCTATGGCCTGTGGGTGGGTGGCTGGGTATTTTCGCTTGCGATCAAATGCCTGGGGTAACGACATTTGGACGCTGTGCTGGGACAGGGAAGTGGATGTGGTCGCTGATGGTGCTTCAGATGGTACAGGTGCAGGGCGGGAGGTATGCGGGCCTGCGCCTTTGACAGGCGATTGGCCGGCACCGAAAACAGGGGAAGAGGAGGCAGTGGTGTGGCCTGCAGACACAGATGGGCGATCCAGGCGTTCCACCCACTTATTACGGTGCTTGGATGCCATGTGTCGGATCATGCTGGTGGTGGTGAGGTTTCTAGTGTTCATGCCTCGGCTCATTCTGGTGTTGCACAGGTTGCAAACTACAATTCTTTTGTCGTCCGCACTTTCCTTAAAAAAACGCCATACCGCGGAACACCTACCCCTTGGCAAGGTAGATTTACGCAAGGGGGTGCTCCGTGGAACATTTGCGGGCCGGTTTGGTGCGGTCCGCCTTCTTTCTGTAGCCACACCACTGCCTCTTCCAGGCTGTTGCGGTGCTGCAGATGGCTCACCCTCAGGACTGCTGTCATCGCTCGGCTCTACACCTTCCCAGGTGGGGTCAGTCACCTCATCGTCCACCAAGTCCTCCTCCACTTCCTCACTCTGATCATCCTCCTCATGTCTTGATCCCACCACATACTCAGTCATTGACAACTGTATAACATTCTCCTCAACAAGGTCTTGAGACAGTAATAGTGGTTGATTTAATGGCAACTGTGTCTAATCATCATCATCATCATCCACTACTTCCTTTGACCTTAAAAGCCGTTCACATCTGTCATCTTCTTGTGATTGGGTACCCTCTAGAGGTTGTGAATCAGGGCACAAGATGTCATGGTCCTCTGCAAGCGTGCTTGGAGAGAGGGTCAAATGAAGGATTGGTGATGAGACGAGCTCCTCACTATATCCCAGTGTGGGATCACTTCTTTGACCAGACCGTGTATGGTGGGAGGAAGGATGATCAGAGTGAGGATTATGTTGACCAGACTCTTGGCTACTGAGAGTGGACTTGGTGGAAGACAGGGTGGTGCTTAACCGACTGGAAGCAGTATCAGCTGACATCCAACCGACCACCTGTTCGCAGTGGTCGGACCTCGAGAGTGATGTCCTGCGACGCCCTGTAAAATGAGAGATGAAGCTAGGTATGGTGGATGTCTTTCTTTCTTGTGCTCTGGCACCAGGCACAGTTTCTCCGCGTCCTGACCCGCGCCCTGAACTATCAGGATCACGTCCACTTCCCCGTCCCTTTTTACCCGCCTTCTTCATCTTACACGGAATATGTGACTTTGATATTTTAGTTTGAAGACTTAACAGTATTTCTTCCTATTCTGCAACTTTGCACAGTACACAGAATGTGCTGCTAAACTGCAGCGACGCACACTGAATATAATATGTGACTTTGATATTTTAGTTTGAAAACTTAACAGTATTTCTTCCTATTCTGCAACTGTGCAGAGTACACAGAATAGGCTGCTAAACTGCGGTGACGCACACTGAATATAATATGTGACTTTGATATTTTAGTTTGAAAACTTAACAGTATTTCTTCCTATTCTGCAACTGTGCACAGTACACAGAATAGGCTGCTAAACTGCGGTGACGCACACTGAATATAATATCTGACTTTGATATTTTAGTTTGAAAACTTAACAGTATTTCTTCCTATTCTGCAACTGTGCACAGTACACAGAATAGGCTGCTAAACTGCGGTGACGCACACTGAATACAATATCTGACTTTGATATTTTAGTTTGAAAACTTAACAGTATTTCTTCCTATTCTGCAACTGTGCAGAGTACACAGAATAGGCTGCTAAACTGCGGTGACGCACACTGAATATAATATCTGACTTTGATATTTTAGTTTGAAAACTTAACAGTATTTCTTCCTATTCTGCAACTGTGCAGAGTACACAGAATAGGCTGCTAAACTGCGGTGACGCACACTGAATATAATATGTGACTTTGATATTTTAGTTTTAAAACTTAACAGTATTTCTTCCTATTCTGCAACTGTGCACAGTACACAGAATAGGCTGCTAAACTGCGGTGACGCACACCGAATATAATATCTGACTTTGATATTTTAGTTTGAAAACTTAACAGCATTTCTTCCTATTCTGCAACTGTGCAGAGTACACAGAATAGGCTGCTAAACTGCGGTGACGCACACTGAATGGAATATGTGACTTTGATATTTTAGTTTGAAAACTTAACAGTATTTCTTCCTATTCTGCAACTGTGCAGAGTACACAGAATAGGCTGCTAAACTGCGGTGACGCACACTGAATGGAATATGTGACTTTGATATTTTAGTTTGAAAACTTAACAGTATTTCTTCCTATTCTGCAACTGTGCACAGTACACAGAATAGGCTGCTAAACTGCGGTGACGCACACTGAATATAATATGTGACTTTTATATTTTAGTTTGAAAACTTAACAGTATTTCTTCCTATTCTGCAACTGTGCACAGTACACAGAATAGGCTGCTAAACTGCGGTGACGCACACTGAATATAATATGTGACTTTGATATTTTAGTTTGAAAACTTAACAGTATTTCTTCCTATTCTGCAACTGTGCACAGTACACAGAATAGGCTGCTAAACTGCGGTGACGCACACTGAATATAATATGTGACTTTGATATTTTAGTTTGAAAACTTAACAGTATTTCTTCCTATTCTGCAACTGTGCAGAGTACACAGAATAGGCTGCTAAACTGCGGTGACGCACACTGAATATAATATGTGACTTTGATATTTTAGTTTGAAAACTTAACAGTATTTCTTCCTATTCTGCAACTGTGCACAGTACACAGAATAGGCTGCTAAACTGCGGTGACGCACACTGAATATAATATGTGACTTTGATATTTTAGTTTGAAAACTTAACAGTATTTCTTCCTATTCTGCAACTGTGCAGAGTACACAGAATAGGCTGCTAAACTGCGGTGACGCACACTGAATATAATATGTGACTTTGATATTTTAGTTTGAAAACTTAACAGTATTTCTTCCTATTCTGCAACTGTGCACAGTACACAGAATAGGCTGCTAAACTGCGGTGACACACACTGAATATAATATGTGACTTTGAATTTTTAGTTTGAAAACTTAACAGTATTTCTTCCTATTCTGCAACTGTGCAGAGTACACAGAATAGGCTGCTAAACTGCGGTGACGCACACTGAATATAATATGTGACTTTGATATTTTAGTTTGAAAACTTAACAGTATTTCTTCCTATTCTGCAACTGTGCAGAGTACACAGAATAGGCTGCTAAACTGCGGTGACGCACACTGAATATAATATCTGACTTTGATATTTTAGTTTGAAAACGTAACAGTATTTCTTCCTATTCTGCAACTGTGCACAGTACACAGAATAGGCTGCTAAACTGCGGTGACGCACACTGAATATAATATCTGACTTTGATATTTTAGTTTGAAAACTTAACAGTATTTCTTCCTATTCTGCAACTGTGCACAGTACACAGAATAGGCTACTAAACTGCGGTGACAAACACTGAATATAATATGTGACTTTGATATTTTAGTTTGAAAACTTAACAGTAATTCTTCCTATTCTGCAACTGTGCAGAGTACACAGAATAGGCTGCTAAACTGCGGTGACGCACACTGAATATAATATGTGACTTTGATATTTTAGTTTGAAAACTTAACAGTATTTCTTCCTATTCTGCAACTGTGCAGAGTACACAGAATAGGCTGCTAAACTGCGGTGACGCACACTGAATATAATATGTGACTTTGATATTTTAGTTTGAAAACTTAACAGTATTTCTTCCTATTCTGCAACTGTGCACAGTACACAGAATAGGCTGCTAAACTGCGGTGACGCACACTGAATATAATATCTGACTTTGATATTTTAGTTTGAAAACTTAACAGTATTTCTTTCTATTCTGCAACTGTGCAGAGTACACAGAATAGGCTGCTAAACTGCGGTGACGCACACTGAATATAATATCTGACTTTGATATTTTAGTTTGAAAACTTAACAGTATTTCTTCCTATTCTGCAACTGTGCACAGTACACAGAATAGGCTGCTAAACTGCGGTGACGCACACTGAATATAATATGTGACTTTGATATTTTAGTTTGAAAACTTAACAGTATTTCTTCCTATTCTGCAACTGTGCAGAGTACACAGAATAGGCTGCTAAACTGCGGTGACGCACACTGAATATAATATGTGACTTTGATATTTTAGTTTGAAAACTTAACAGTATTTCTTCCTATTCTGCAACTGTGCAGAGTACACAGAATAGGCTGCTAAACTGCGGTGACGCACACTGAATATAATATGTGACTTTGATATTTTAGTTTGAAAACTTAACAGTATTTCTTCCTATTCTGCAACTGTGCACAGTACACAGAATAGGCTGCTAAACTGCGGTGAAGCACACTGAATATAATATCTGACTTTGATATTTTAGTTTGAAAACTTAACAGTATTTCTTCCTATTCTGCAACTGTGCAGAGTACACAGAATAGGCTGCTAAACTGCGGTGACGCACACTGAATGGAATATGTGACTTTGATATTTTAGTTTGAAAACTTAACAGTATTTCTTCCTATTCTGCAACTGTGCAGAGTACACAGAATAGGCTGCTAAACTGCGGTGACGCACACTGAATGGAATATGTGACTTTGATATTTTAGTTTGAAAACTTAACAGTATTTCTTCCTATTCTGCAACTGTGCAGAGTACACAGAATAGGCTGCTAAACTGCGGTGACGCACACTGAATATAATATGTGACTTTGATATTTTAGTTTGAAAACTTAACAGTATTTCTTCCTATTCTGCAACTGTGCAGAGTACACAGAATAGGCTGCTAAACTGCGGTGACGCACACTGAATATAATATCTGACTTTGATATTTTAGTTTGAAAACTTAACAGTATTTCTTCCTATTCTGCAACTGTGCAGAGTACACAGAATAGGCTGCTAAACTGCAGTGACGCACACTGAATATAATATGTGACTTTGATATTTTAGTTTGAAAACTTAACAGTATTTCTTCCTATTCTGCAACTGTGCACAGTACACAGAATAGGCTGCTAAACTGCGGTGACGCACACTGAATATAATATGTGACTTTGATATTTTAGTTTGAAAACTTAACAGTATTTCTTCCTATTCTGCAACTGTGCACAGTACACAGAATAGGCTGCTAAACTGCGGTGACGCACACTGAATATAATATGTGACTTTGATATTTTAGTTTGAAAACTTAACAGTATTTCTTCCTATTCTGCAACTGTGCAGAGTACACAGAATAGGCTGCTAAACTGCGGTGACGTACACTGAATATAATATGTGACTTTGATATTTTAGTTTGAAAACTTAACAGTATTTCTTCCTATTCTGCAACTGTGCACAGTACACAGAATAGGCTGCTAAACTGCGGTGACGCACACTGAATATAATATGTGACTTTGATATTTTAGTTTGAAAACTTAACAGTATTTCTTCCTATTCTGCAACTGTGCAGAGTACACAGAATAGGCTGCTAAACTGCGGTGACGCACACTGAATATAATATGTGACTTTGATATTTTAGTTTGAAAACTTAACAGTATTTCTTCCTATTCTGCAACTGTGCACAGTACACAGAATAGGCTGCTAAACTGCGGTGACACACACTGAATATAATATGTGACTTTGAATTTTTAGTTTGAAAACTTAACAGTATTTCTTCCTATTCTGCAACTGTGCAGAGTACACAGAATAGGCTGCTAAACTGCGGTGACGCACACTGAATATAATATGTGACTTTGATATTTTAGTTTGAAAACTTAACAGTATTTCTTCCTATTCTGCAACTGTGCAGAGTACACAGAATAGGCTGCTAAACTGCGGTGACGCACACTGAATATAATATCTGACTTTGATATTTTAGTTTGAAAACTTAACAGTATTTCTTCCTATTCTGCAACTGTGCACAGTACACAGAATAGGCTGCTAAACTGCGGTGACGCACACTGAATATAATATCTGACTTTGATATTTTAGTTTGAAAACTTAACAGTATTTCTTCCTATTCTGCAACTGTGCACAGTACACAGAATAGGCTACTAAACTGCGGTGACAAACACTGAATATAATATGTGACTTTGATATTTTAGTTTGAAAACTTAACAGTAATTCTTCCTATTCTGCAACTGTGCAGAGTACACAGAATAGGCTGCTAAACTGCGGTGACGCACACTGAATATAATATGTGACTTTGATATTTTAGTTTGAAAACTTAACAGTATTTCTTCCTATTCTGCAACTGTGCAGAGTACACAGAATAGGCTGCTAAACTGCGGTGACGCACACTGAATATAATATGTGACTTTGATATTTTAGTTTGAAAACTTAACAGTATTTCTTCCTATTCTGCAACTGTGCACAGTACACAGAATAGGCTGCTAAACTGCGGTGACGCACACTGAATATAATATCTGACTTTGATATTTTAGTTTGAAAACTTAACAGTATTTCTTTCTATTCTGCAACTGTGCAGAGTACACAGAATAGGCTGCTAAACTGCGGTGACGCACACTGAATATAATATCTGACTTTGATATTTTAGTTTGAAAACTTAACAGTATTTCTTCCTATTCTGCAACTGTGCACAGTACACAGAATAGGCTGCTAAACTGCGGTGACGCACACTGAATATAATATGTGACTTTGATATTTTAGTTTGAAAACTTAACAGTATTTCTTCCTATTCTGCAACTGTGCAGAGTACACAGAATAGGCTGCTAAACTGCGGTGACGCACACTGAATATAATATGTGACTTTGATATTTTAGTTTGAAAACTTAACAGTATTTCTTCCTATTCTGCAACTGTGCAGAGTACACAGAATAGGCTGCTAAACTGCGGTGACGCACACTGAATATAATATGTGACTTTGATATTTTAGTTTGAAAACTTAACAGTATTTCTTCCTATTCTGCAACTGTGCACAGTACACAGAATAGGCTGCTAAACTGCGGTGAAGCACACTGAATATAATATCTGACTTTGATATTTTAGTTTGAAAACTTAACAGTATTTCTTCCTATTCTGCAACTGTGCAGAGTACACAGAATAGGCTGCTAAACTGCGGTGACGCACACTGAATGGAATATGTGACTTTGATATTTTAGTTTGAAAACTTAACAGTATTTCTTCCTATTCTGCAACTGTGCAGAGTACACAGAATAGGCTGCTAAACTGCGGTGACGCACACTGAATGGAATATGTGACTTTGATATTTTAGTTTGAAAACTTAACAGTATTTCTTCCTATTCTGCAACTGTGCAGAGTACACAGAATAGGCTGCTAAACTGCGGTGACGCACACTGAATATAATATGTGACTTTGATATTTTAGTTTGAAAACTTAACAGTATTTCTTCCTATTCTGCAACTGTGCAGAGTACACAGAATAGGCTGCTAAACTGCGGTGACGCACACTGAATATAATATCTGACTTTGATATTTTAGTTTGAAAACTTAACAGTATTTCTTCCTATTCTGCAACTGTGCAGAGTACACAGAATAGGCTGCTAAACTGCAGTGATGCACACTGAATATAATATGTGACTTTGATATTTTAGTTTGAAAACTTAACAGTATTTCTTCCTATTCTGCAACTGTGCACAGTACACAGAATAGGCTGCTAAACTGCGGTGACGGACACTGAATACAATATCTGACTTTGATATTTTAGTTTGAAAACTTAACAGTATTTCTTCCTATTCTGCAACTGTGCAGAGTACACAGAATAGGCTGCTAAACTGCGGTGACGCACACTGAATATAATATCTGACTTTGATATTTTAGTTTGAAAACTTAACAGTATTTCTTCCTATTCTGCAACTGTGCAGAGTACACAGAATAGGCTGCTAAACTGCGGTGACGCACACTGAATGGAATATGTGACTTTGATATTTTAGTTTGAAGACTTAACAGTATTTCTTCCTATTCTGCAACTCTGCACAGTACACAGAATGTGCTGCTAAACTGCGGCGACGCACACTGAATGGAATATGTGACTTTGATATTTTAGTTTGAAGACTTAACAGAATGTGCTCTAATCTGCAACTTTGCACACTAAACAGAATGTGCTCTAATCTGCAACTTTGCACACTAAACAGAATGTGCTCTAATCTGCAACTTTGCACACTAAACAGAATGTGCTCTAATCTGCAACTTTGCACACTAAACAGAATATATGAAATTTTTTTTTTTTTTTTTTTTCCCCCACACAAAATAACCTGCTGCCCCCACACACAGTAGTCCTAAAAAGGACTTTTGGTTCTTTTTTTTTCAGAATTTTGCTTTTTTTCTCCCTACACTGACTTTCCCTTCCTATCCTCAGCTCTCCCTGGCTAAGACTGAGCCGAACTCGCTGGTCAGGTGCTATACAGCACCCGACCACGGGTTCTGGCCAGCCAATCAGTGTAATGCCAGCAGCCAACATGGCTGCTGGCATTACACTGATGTCAGAGCCTACCTGCACGTTTATTGGCTGCGCAGCAGCCGCAAAACGTGCGGGGAGGAGACCCGAACATGGCGGGCGAGCACATGCGGTAGTCGTACGAGTACCGCCATGTGCCGAGCAGAGCGATGCTCGAGCCGATCCGAGCATCGGCCGAGCATGCTCGCTCAACACTAGAAGTGAGCCATTTGTGTTGATGTTTAGTAGAAAATTGCATACTTGTCTATATTGCTAACTCTGCAAAGTGAGCAGGTGAAAATTACAGCTCAGGCCTTCAAAAGAAAGTTCACCTGAATCTAAGATCAGTTCAAACTGTGAATACATAAGTCTTTCCAAATACAGAATCCTTCTCGTGTAATGCCAGATGGGAAGTCTAGGTTGCCATAGATGGAAGTAATAGGAAAGCTGCTAAAGCATTTGATTGATTATGACGTTTTAATACTGATGTTAAATGACCTAAGGTTAGGTGATCTTCAGTTGTGGTATGTACTGAATTGGTGTTTAGCTATATTATGTTTGAGGGGTAGAATGTCAGGTTTAAAAAACTGCACACCAAACCCATTCTTTAGGATCAGATGCCTGCCTTTCTGGAAAATGAGCTGAGAAGACTTCAGTCTGGGTTTTTTTTTGTAGACCCATACATAAAGTTTTATGCAGAGTGCATATTTTATCCAGTAAGGTGGATGTTATAGGTAAAGCGATTTTGTTTAGTAAGTATAATATTCTTGGTAAGACATCATCTTAATACATCTGACCTGTCTATCTATGAAATATATATATACTAGTTGAACAGCCCATTACGCGGGCCACAGTTTCACAGCCACCCGGTCGCGGGGCAGTCACGCGCAGTGGAGACTGGCCTCGCCTCGCGCAGTGGAGACTGCCCTCAGCTCTGTATCAGTCGCGGTGCAGGCAGTCTCTACTGCACATGACTGCAGCACGCGTGGCAGTGTCTACTGAGCATGTCACGGCGTTACACACGATTTAGCGAATTATTATATAGGATCTAGGCTATCCGATTTGTAAAAATGCTTGTTGATAGAATTTAACCAAGGGAGTATAATACATTTCACTGTTTTTGAAGTGTTTTGTTAAATATATGCCTAAATATTTAATTTTCACCTCAGTCATTTGAAATGTAGGGCCTTTTCAAAATGGTTGCTGAGGTGTGTGGCACATTTGTTTAATATATCCCTGGAGACATGTATTTTAAATTGGGATGGATAGTTCTAGAGTCTGCAATAAAGGCAAAAATGAGATTTTTGAGTGAGAGGTAAAAGATTATTTCATATGCAAAACTTCAGAGGAATTATCACGCATCTAATTTAGCAGGCGTTCTAAAGTTAGGATGCATATAACAGTAGAGGGGCAGCCCTGTCTGCTGTATTTGCATTTCAAAAAGTCTGAAAGGTAGTTATTTACTTTAACTTTTGTGGATGGTGTTAAGTAGAGACTTGGTATGAAGGCTTCTAGACCCAATTCTATCTTATTTACGACCATCAGACCCTACCAAATGCCTTTTTGGAATCTTTTACAAAAAGATGGGAATATTTTGCTTAATTGCAGCATGCATTAATGAATTCTAAAGTATTATCTTTAGTTTCCACTTTTGGAATGAATCCTGATTGGTTTGGGTAAATCAAAGAGATGATACTAAGTCTGAGGTGATTTGCTATCATATAATCAGTAATTTAATACATGTAACTAGTAGAGATATGAACCTATAATTCACGCAATATATGAGGTATTTACCTTATTTCCTCAGCTTCTGTATAATTGTGATGGAGGCTTCTATAACTTTGGAACAAAAAAAAAATGATTGCAGCTTCTAATATGCCAGGAGGGCCCTACACATGAGATCAGTTCTGTTTTAAAGGGATAGTAATGTTTCACGAAAACAGCAACTACAATTAATCTTCATAGTATTTCAGCCATAGAGTGTGTTATTTCAATACTGTCAGAGTTGTAGTTAAAGAGTAATTTAATGATAAAGTATCCCCCTCCCGCTCCTTTTACCTAATGCAACACGGCTCACCTCAGATGTGGAATCTGGTTGCTTGGCCTTACAGATAACAGAAAGGGACAATCTTCTTACTGTGAGAACAATGAAAACCCTGCCCCCCTTGACAGGTTTTTCAGCTTTTTCCCTTATCTTAACTGAAGATTGTCCCTCTCTGCAATTTACCTGGGCACCTTCCTGCTGCTCTGAGCTGAGCAGTGTTATATCAGTAAAAGGGGCGAGAGGGGGATTATTTATCATTCAGTTACTCTTGAACTACAACTCTGACAGATTTGAAATAACACTCCCAGAGGCCCAAACACTATGATGATTAAACCTTTGAGTGCCAGAGGGGTATTGAATGCATTGCAAAGAAATGCATTCCATACCACTCTGGCACTCAAAGGGTTAATTAGAGCTGCTTTTATTATGAAACATTACTGTCCCTTTAAATAACTGAATAGAGCAGCATGTGAACCACCAACATTTTGGCAAGCTTGTCATTCCACAAATGTAGTTTTGGATTATTTATGTAGTTATTGACTTCTTTCTAGGAACTCAGTGTGGGTTGGAACTTGGAAGTAGAATACAAGCACTGTCTGATTAATTACTTTAACAACATGACTACAACTAATAGTGGGCTGACACTTAAGGGAGTCTATGCCTCTTACCTCTTCTAAATAATCCAGACTCATTCTTCTATGGCCTTACATCTGTATGAATTATAAGTAACCTTTGCTAGTTTCAGACCTCCACCAGTACAGCAGGTACTCACAATAAATAAGATCACTACAAGTGATCACTAGGACGGATGAGGGACTTTGACTGCCCCCACTCAGTCTATCCAAAATTGGTAAGTGGATGTTGCTTTTTCAAATACTCCACAGGACTCTTCAAGACCCTTGAAACACAAAAAACGACAGACAGGAAGATAGCAAACCACCAATTTATATATTTATTGATATTATAACCCAATACTCACAATTCATATGATAATGTGCTGGTTGTGGGTACAACCAGCATAATCCAACAGGGAATCACAAACAAAACCTCCCCAATTCGGTCACTTCTCCCAGGATAAAAGCTGGAATCCACAGATACATGTTATATATTTATTTGAATATAAAAATATATTTTGCCAAGATAGTATCACAAAAACATCAATACGTATATACAGTATTATAACCGGTATGTCGCATTTCAGAGAATAAACTCCTTTATCAAATACTAAGTAGGTATATATAATGTTTAAAAACAACAAATTGCATTTTTTTGCCAGATTACACAATTTGTTGTTTTTAAACATCTTTGAAAAAAATATTTTTATATTCAAATAAATATATAGCTTGTATCTGTGGATTCCAACTTTTATCCTGGGCGAAGTGACTGAATTGGGGTGGTTTGTGATTGGATTATGCTGGTAGTACCCACCACCAGCACATTATCATATGAAGTGTGATTATTGGATTATAATATTAATTTGAGGATCCAATAGAGATATATATTGGTGGTTTGCACTCTTCTTGTCTATCGTTATTTGTACAACAGCAGTAACAAACATGAGTTTAAATGTTAGTGAGGAAAATGTTGTCCCACTCTCTGAGACACCTACATACAATACTATTATGTGCCCCTTGACCTAGAGAACCTTTAGGAGTGCTTCTATTGATGACAATACTGATTTGCTGCTGTTGCTGCATCTTCCAATCAGACCTGAATCTTTATTTGTTGGAAGGGATAAGAGTTATAGGGCTAGATTTAAAGGCAGCCGTTAAACCATCCGCTAAGTAAAAAAGGCACATCGGCCGCAAAGAACACATGATTTACGACAGAGTTAAAGGTAAGAGTACAAGAATAGCTATTGGGTGTAGGCACAACAAAAACACGTAACACAAAAGCCAGCGTCGCACCTTATTTTGCATCACCGAGTGTCCCAAACGCCCGTTAAAATGCAACTTAAGTCAAAATGTAGCATTAAGGCTGCCGTTGTCTAGCAACTCTGATAGATGCATAAACAAAATTCAAACCTACAGCCAATCCCAAAGCCCCAAAGTATCAAAAATGTTAAAATACACCTATATATACCTCAAAATAACGGTCACACCCTGTCTGTGTTTCGAGTTTTAGCAAGCTAAATCACAGAACCAGGAGTGGAGGATAGTGTTTAGAGAGAGAGAGAGAGAGAAGCATACAGAGGAGTAAAGTAGAGAATTACATTTAAATAGACACATAGCACACTTTTGCACATAGCACATACATCCATACAAACACAAACACATAAACATACATACACATAGTCTTTTTTTTTCATCACACGTTACACATTTTAAACTTTATTTTTACAGTGTGAATCTGTGAGTGAAAGTGTGAGACAGAGAGTGAGTGGGATCGAGTGTGTCTGTGAGGGCCTGTGGGAGTGCCTGGATGTGAGTGGGTGAATGATGGCCAGGAGAGGAGGACAGGAGAGAGGGATGGGGAGAGTCGTGGAGGAGGAGGAAGGTCAGGAGGGTATCCCTGAGCAGAGCAGGGGTGGGAGAGGGAGATCCGCAGGGCAGAGGGGGACCAGGCCCACAAGAGCAGGCACACGCAGGACAGGGACAGAACCTGCAGTGGGACGAGGGGTAGTTCCTGGGGACCACCACACACAGGCAGGGACAGAGCAGCCAGGACATTCCAGTTCTGACTCCTCGCATGCCAGAGCTGAGGGGGACAGGGTCAGGGATCCCCGATATACGTAGGAGGAAAACGCGGTCCTCGTAGAGGCTGTGCTGGAGAGGGAGAGTGTCTCTTTCCGGGGGAGAAGGTCCCTGGCCTGGCTGCGAGGAGGACAGCTGCCTGGAGCCAGATCTGCAGCCAGGTTAATGCGGTGGCCACCTGCAGATGGGATGTGCACTCAATCAAGAAGAGATGGGGTGACTGCAAAAGGCAGGTGAAAAAGAAGATGGGGGATGCCGCCCTGCATGCCTGAGGAACCGGAGGTGGTCCACCTGTCCCCATCACCTTCAGTGCATGGGAGGAGAGGCTGCAGCAGACCCTGTTATCTACCCTCATTGCGGGGGTCCCTGGAGGATCAAACACTGGGGATGAGAGGAGCCTCCACACCACTGGTAAGTGCATCACCCCAAAACCACACACCACCTCAAACCACACACCCATCACAAACAAACACAGTCACATCCCAACATTTGCCCTTCATTCATCCACACAACTGCACCAACACAGCACCCTGAGGGTTTAAAAAGGACGCAAAACAAGGACAAATGTCAAGGTTCAACAAGGCCCAAACCTGTTCAACTCCCTGGTTAACTCTCATGTTGCTGTGCTGATCACACACAATACACACAAACCATGCTCAGAAAAGTGTTGTATGTCAAACATCACAATTGTTTGCACACAATGTTACCCATGTTCCCACAGGGAATCCAGCACATAACCCCATGAGTGCTAGAGGGATTATCAATGCATCGATCAACAATGCTTTGGCAACCCCTCTGGTACTCAAAGGGTTAACCAGACAACAAACACATGTTGATAGGCTAACAATTACATGACACATAGGGGACATTCACTAAGCGGTGAAAAAGAGCTGATGTAGGGAATTTTACACTTACATACCCTCACCTTACCAATTACAGTGTTAGTCTATGGAGAATATTCAATAACATGAATAAAGCTGCATAGGCCCCAATGTATGGACTCCATAGAAAACATTGCAGATGGGGAAATGAGATCACTGGAGAAGTCAGCATCATAATCAGTTCATCAGGTCTACTTAACCACTTACGGAATCACTAAAAAGATGGATCAGGTCACAAATCACAGTGCCACTGAGAATAACTGGTTGTATGTGCAACACACAGGCCAAAAACAATTACACATAACTAAAGGTGAAAAAGTTGGCCTTGGTGTTGTGTATGCAATCATTTACTCTAACTTGAATTCACATATCTCACATTTGATTCACATGTGGATCCTCAGGAGTGCTGATGCCATGGATGGATGGTACACCATCCACTATTTGCAGGATACATATGGGAACCAAGTATGAACCATTGAGGTCAATAACAGGCCATGAATTATGGATATCTATGATCAGGTCTGGCTGCCTCACACAGAAGGATGGATGGGCTAATCCAGGAAAAAAAAGGCCTCAATCAAAGATATCCTTCAATACTAGCTTGATTGTTGCCCCTCAGGATTCAACTTGAACAGACCTCATGGACAGGATCCTGTAATGTACATCAATCCCTGATTGCCACGGTGGTATCCCATGCATCACAATGCAATGCATAGGATACAATCATGACAGCCAGAGAGTGACATGTCAAATCAGACAAAATCCAGCACTGTACGGGATAAATTGATAACATAGGGATGAATACCACTTGAATCACACTGCAGATCAATTACAAAAAGATATGTACAGAAAGAAAAACGACCAGATATGTATGTGGATATGTCCCTTTCAAATGGGTACAAATATGTCCCAACAAGATGTGAACCCAGAGTTCAGTTCAGTATGTGTGATTGTCCTACTGCCTATATACGTGCACCCTTAACAAACTAACTCATATTGATATCATCATCAGAGTACACATACCTAGTATATTACACCTTACTTAGATGGGTATCAGTGGTATCAGTGAAAGTTAGTTTGTGATAACTGCACATATATTGGCAGTAAGACAATCACATGTACTGAACAGATATCTGGGTTCATATCTATCAAGGATATGTTTGTACCCATATGAAAGGTACATATACACATATATCAGACCATATTCCTCTCTGTGTACCTTGGCATGGCAATGGTTAATTTCACCTTGATGTAACATTGTAGGCATCATAAAGAGATGTTTAGACAGATGTTGCTGTATGTGACAGCTGGAGATGTCAGTCATTTGACCACACGGAGGCTCTTCAGCAGACCCAAAATTGAACCATTTGGAGATGAATCTGTCATTGAAATGGTCCACAGAGTGTGCTTACAAACCAGGCACACTTTGTGGACAATGCCAAAAATGTAGTTATCTCCAAATGGGTCAATTTTGAGTCTGCTTAAGAGCCTCCATGTGGTCAAATGACTGACATCTCCAGCTGTCACATACAGCAACATCTGTCTAAACATCTCTTTAGGATGCCTACAATGTTACAGCAAGGTAAAATTAACCATTGCTATCCCGTTAAAGAGACAGTAATACCTAAAATGTGAAAGGAAAAATATATGTTATAGGATTGATCCACCGGGTAAAGCAAGGGTATTCCCACTGCTGAAAGGTGTTTCATCCCAAGAGTATAACAGCTCAAAGCTGAATATTTCATGGACAATATCACAGTGGCCTGAAAATGTACTATGCCAATGTTGCAAGACCATCCTCTGGCCAGCTTTGGTCCAGGGAGCATAAATCCACAAAGGATGATGTGGCAACAGCGCAAATGTACAATTTCAGGCCACTGGGATGTGGCACCAAAGGAATTTAACTCTGAGCTGCGATACATGTAGAATAAAACACCCTTCACCAGTAGGAGTACCATTGTTTCACACAGGGGGATAAACCCTACAACATATATTTCCCTTTCCACATATCAAGTATTAATATCAATTTGACACCATCATGGCTAAGTTTACTGATCACACAGTCTCAATTCTCCACACAGCTTATGTGCCTCCAGCACTCCAAGAGCCCATGGAGGAGACCACCTCACCACCCAGTGAGGAGTATACGGAGGAGGGGACCAGCCAGTGGGTACCGTACCCAACAACATCCACACCTCTTGCCCAACTGGATGCCCCACCTCTGGCTGCACCACCTCTGGCTGCACCACCTCTGCCTGCACCACCTCTGGCTGCAACACCTCTGGCTGCAACACCCTATTACAGTGACTGGATGCACACCACCACCTACAGGAGCTATTACCCTCCAGCAGCAACAGCACCACCACCACCACCAGGGAGGCAATGGCTGCCCAGTGATGTGGCCACCACCCAATACGGGCCATACTCATCCCTGATCAAACTACCCTCCTGGATGGCTCCCCAACATGGCCCCAGGTATGATCCCAGGTGGGGGCCAAGCACATACCAGTGGCCAAGGTTTGACCCTTGGCCACTCGACTACCAACACCTGGGCCTGCTTGGGGAGCCCCAGCACCCTCTGCCAAGGGATGTGTTTATCCCACCACCTCCACCACCACAGACATCAGTGGGCAGCAGTGAGTCCATTGATGTGGTGGGCACATACCCATCTGCAGCACATACAACACTAGCTGAGGAGGACACAGCAGTAGCTGAGGAGGACACAGCAGCAGCTGAGGAGGACACAGCACCAGCTGAGGAGGACACAGCACTAGCTGAGGAGGATACAGCAGCAGCTGAGGAGGACACAGTAGCAGCAGATTCACCAGGCACAACCATCACCAGCAGTGAACGCCCCACGGGGATGGAAGCAGAGTGTATGGCTTTGCAAAGGAGACTACTCCGGTCAAGCCACTGCACCAATGACAACATCACCAGGAGCCATAGGGAATCCCAGAGAAACACAAACAGGATTGAGGCAAGGATCCATGCCCTGGAGTCGGAGGTCATGAGGATCAACACTCAACTCCATCAGCTCCACATGGGGGTGATGGACATGCTTGCACAGGTACTGGTGGAGTTGAGAGAGCTAAACCGCAGGGAGAACTTACGGTTAGAGAGGGAGAACCTGCATTCCACAGAGGGATCCACTGCCCCCACAACTCCCTCCAATGTGACCCCCGAAGCCACACCTAGGGGGCAAAGGGTGACCAGGAGATCATCCAGGTTATCCACTTCTGCCACACAGTCTAAGGCCCCCCCACTAAGAAAAAAAATAAAATGCCCAACATGTTCCATTTCTCCTGAATAAAGGAACATTGTGCTTTGGAATCCTGTCTGATCTGCTTTGTATTTGATCATAGATTTGGTGGCAGAGTTGTCTCCAATGCATTGCCAAACAATGCAGTGAATACAACTTCTCCCTAGGTAAAATGCTTGTGGGATGTTACAACATGGGTTCACAAACACACACCGTTGTACAAATTCAACTGGAAATACATCCCTGGAGCCTTATTACACAACTGTTTTATGTGGCGATGTTGTGTGTTGAATTTGAACAACAATACATACCCCTTAGCACAACAAATGGTACAACATTGAACATTTGTCTACATCAAATGTTGTGTTTAACCCTTTGAGTGCCAGAGTGGTAGGCAACGCATTGCAAAAAATGCATTGGGTACCACTCTGGCACTCAGAGGGTTAAGGGGATAACCAAACAAACAGCTATGTGACTTAGCGGTGACATAACAAGCAGCACAGATAAATGGGACATGCATCAATATTGATTTGGATTCAAACACTCATTGTGCAACTGACTTACTGGGGAACCCAATGTTTTTAACATTCATAACATTCATAATCCTCATATTGCTGTCACACACCATCTGCACGTTCATGGAGTGGAAGTTCTTCCTGTTGATGAATAGCTGTGCGTCACATGCTGGGGCTTTAATACGGACATGGGTGCAACCTATAGCACCCATGACCCTGGGCATGCCTCCCCTTGCGTAAAAGGCCTGCTTGAGGTGTATCCAGTCCATGTCGGTGGTGGGGAAATGTATATAAGTACTGGCCTTGCTTTTGAGGGCTGGCAAGACCTGGTCCAGCACCCTGGAGAATGTGGCCTGTGACATTCCAGATGCGTAACCCTCAGTGGACTGGAAGGCCCCACTTGCCATGAAGTGTATGGCACACAGTAGTTTTTGCAGGCCAGATAAGGCATGGTTGTGGATGTAGATCGGATCCACCTGATCCTTGATGACCTCATACAAGGCAATGATGCAGTCAGGCCTCAACCTGTAGCGATCAATGACCTCATCATCAGTCATTCCAAAGAGGGTGACCCTTGGGCGGTATACCCTGGGCCTTGATGGTCGTCTATACATCCTCTGCTGCTGTGGAGCATCCTGTTGCTGTGGAGCATCCTGTTGCTGCAGCTGTGCATCTGCAGGCAGGTGCTGTCCTCCAGGTGGGGATGGACTCCTGTGTGGCTGCTGAGCCAGAGCCTCCTCACTTGCAACAGGTGAAAGCTGTTGATCAGGTGTGCCTGGGGGTTGCTGGTGTTCCCTAGCTCTCTCCCTTGCACGCCTTCTCCGCAGTCTTTGCAACAATATGTAACCCAACATACTGATTGCTCTCTCTATCTCTCTCTCTATCTCTCCCTCCCTGAGTGCAAAACAAGCCACGGGTGAGTGTGGTGAGTTGTCCCTTTAAGTACTTGATAGGGTGTTGTGTAGGTGTGGTGATGAGGTGAGTGCTGACCAATGGGAAGTTGTTTTTGTCTAGGTAAGTGTTTGCAGGTGTGTGTGTGTTATAAGATGTGGTGTGTTGTGCTTGGTATGTGTCTGCCATTTGCGGGTGTGTAGTTGTGGGGTGCAGGTTGCGTGTGCATCGTGTGTTCATGTTGCACAGGTGAGCTTGTATTGGCAGGTGTCTGTGTCGTGTGATAACCCCCATTGTTCCGTGCCATGTTGTGTTGGTGTTTTTTTGTTGGTCCTTGTCCCTGTGGTGTTGCTTGTTGTTGTGTGTGGAGTGATTTGTGGTGTCTGTCCATGTTTTTGTGTTGTTTTGGCATTGCACAGGTTAATTTTTCCATTTACATGCTTGTGCGGTAAGCATTTTGTGTATTTTCCTATGTAACGGGTGTTTGGTTTTGACTGTTAAGTGTCTAACGGCTAAGAAAAGTGGGTCTTAACTTTTTCCTGTTAGATGTCTCTTTTTTTCAGCCGTTAACTGTACCGCAAGCCTTTGAATGGCTCTGGGGAATCTTGTTCCATGCACGTAAGTATATCGGCCGTAAGGATTCTCAAACTGCCGTTAGCTGTTCTTTAGACGGATCTTTGAATTGCTACATGATACTTAATGCACCCGTTAGTGCTTTTTTTTTTTTACTAACGGCTGCCTTTAAATCTAGCCCATAGACTCTTCTGTAAGCGTGCCCCTTGTTCCTCCCCAAAGGCATAGATAATTTGGGAGAAAATCACAGAAAGGCAAATGAAACCCAGCACCAGCCTGGAAGGTCATTGAAGACAATAACACCTTCATCATTGTCTTATTTTGGTAGGGTCCAGGTCCTGGAAAATATAATTGTTGTCCCCAGCACCCTCTGGGTCCTCTTCAATCTCCTCAGCACTACCACCATTTTTGAATTGGTGTGCTCAGCACTGGTGTAGATTGCAGTGGAGACACGTAGTTGTACACTAGCAGGCATACGGTCAGAGAGTATTTTCAGTGCTGCTGGTTATATTGTTAATGAGAGTAGGATATGCTATCAATATTAGTGTGAGAGAGTAGGGATTTGCATAGTTGCCAATCCACTACAGGCTACCACAAAGGACCAGTTCTATCATAATATATAGTCTCTATCTCCAGTGCCATAATACTCCCAACTGCATCAAACATGCTTAAATTCACATTTTATTTTCACATTATGAGTATCTCAAACAACTATTTGCAGGAGGAAGGCTTTCAAAAATTTGTACTGCAGGATTACATAGCAATGCATAACAAGTCAATACTTTAAAAAATTGGTGAAATTCAAGCTAGGCCAGTAGTATGCAATCGGTGCCAGCCAGGAACACATGACAGTTGGTGATATTATGGTGTTTTGTGTTAATTTAGTTCCTGCTTCTAAGTTGTCTGAGTATTATATGTATTATCTGTGTCCACTTTGCCTAGGATGAGTGGTATTCATGGTGATGGGAGCAGTATGACTGAGAATGTTCAGCAGCAGTGACTAGGTATGGGTGAAACATTTTGCTGAATCTGAAACAGGCAAGAAATAGCACTTCCTGCAGAGTGGGACATTTTCCATGAAAAGTGCAGATTTTCCGTTTTATTTCTGCCTAGCTCATTGAAATCAATAGTAAGACTCAGGGATAGTATAAAAGGGGTGTCACATTCTGTGTTTATGAGAGATAGAGAAAGCACCATAGTTAGGATAGGCAAATAAAGCAAAGTTGGAGTGTAGTTTGGGGAGTCTAAACTTGGTTGACTGAGAGAATCAGTGCTGATCCAAGTTCCTTCCTTAACTGGATGTTATCTCTGTGTTGGGGAGTCTGAGGGTGTGTGAAGGGAGCAAAGGAGATTTACCCTAAATACTCCAGCATTTTGTGTGACTTGAGAAAACACAGTCCTTAATGGTGGCTGTTCTTTGTGTTAGGTAAACCTGTGTGTGTGTGTGTGTGTGTGTGTGTGTGTGTGTGTGTGTGTGTGTGTGTATGTGTGTGAAACGAGCAAAGGACACATACCCCAAAAAAAACAAAATGTTATGTCACTCAAAAAACACAGGCAATTGTGATCCAAGTACCTTGGATTATGTACAGTACTGGAGACCCCATCTCCAGAAGGATATAGATACTCTAGAGAAAATTCAAAGAGGGGCTACTAAAATGGTGACTGGTTTACAGAAAAAGAAATATCAGGATAGACTAAAGGATCTGAACATGTATAGCTTGGAGGAGAGAAGAGAGAGAGGGGATATGATTCAACAAAGTGCAGGATGGAAGTATATTTCAAAGGAGTAAAAATGTTAAGACAAGAGGCCATAGTCTAAAACTAGAGGGGCACAGGTTTAGATGTAATGTAAGAAAGTTTTACTTCACTGAGGGGGTAGTAGATAAGTGGAATAGACTACCAGCAGAAGTGGCAGAAGTTAATACAGTGACAGAATTTAAGCATGCATGGGATAGGCATAAGGTCCTTAACATAAGAAGAGACCAAGGACCAAAAAAGGTTTGAGGTTTTAACAGTAGGAAAATGGGCAGACTAGATGGGCCGAATGGTTCTTATCTGCCATCAAATTCTATGTTTCTATATTTCATGATATGGCTTTTTCTGTGTGTTAGGTTAGTCAGGGTGTGTGTGGGAATATAGGAGATTTACCCCAATATTTTGTGTAACTGAGAAAACACAGGCAGCTGTGATCCAAGTTCCTTCCTGATTTGGCTATTATTTCTGGTGTATGGGAATCTGATGGTGCATAAAGGGAGTAAAGAGATTAACCCCAAATACACAAAAAGTAAAGTGGTAGTCTGTTGCAGCATGTGCAATAAATGATGATGATCATTCTCCTCCTAAGGAGGCAGTTTGCCAAAGTCCCATAAAAAAGTTCCACCACCACCTCCAATAATATTAATAAGCCATCTAAGAACACATTCTAGTGTTGATGGCATAGCAGATGAATGTGTAGCAGTTAAACCAACTGCTTCATCTGGCAGTGACAAAAATGGTTTGTTTATGGGTTGGATCAGCAGCTGGAGGGTGGAGTGACCTCAACTTTCTTGGTGGGAGACAACATATATAAAAAAACTGGATGAGATGACACAAGGTATGGTTTTATTTATTTTGTGGAATTTCAGGGGTCATAATGACTCGATTAAACATTCTTTAATCCTGACACATTAAGAAACATCATCCTGATGTGGTGCTGTTACAAGAAAAAAACTTACGAGGGGTAGATTCTAAGACTCAAAAAGCCCTGGGTGGGTCACACTACCATGCTACTTCCTCCTCGCACTCCAGAAAAATTATAGACATTTAAACAAAAGTTGTTTTATTTTTCTGGCATGTAAATTACAAGGGATCACATTTGTAATGCTTAACATCTAGGTGCCACCACCTTTCGTACCCACTATCCTGTGAGATCCTCTGATCTACACCTCCTCTAGGACTAAATCTATGGTTTTATAAATATATGGGAGACTTCAACAGACCATTAACCCTAATTTGGATAGAATGACACCCACCAATGCGGACACTACTAGTGCTAGAGTGCAATGTATTGGATTCATAGAGGACATGGGCTCCTCAACGCCTGGTGTGCTTTTCATCCAGGTGAGAGGGGCTTCTCATGTTTCTCTTCCACCCATAAAACACTATCCAGGCTGGACTATGCATTTGTATCTGAACGGGTCTGGTTGAGGACAGATTATTGTAGGCTGTTATTATGGGTGGCATATGACCATTCCCCATTAGTTTTGGACACTAGACTAGGTGGGGTACACCTCCATAGGCCACGGACGCTGCACCCAATATGGCTTTTGGTTGACCATATCTTGGAACATCTTAAATTAGACTTAGAAGAATTCTACCAACTGAATTTTGGATCTGCCTCTCATGATATGATATTGGAGGCAGTAAAATCCACTGCTAGAGGATTACTGATATGTCATATAGCCTCTTATAAGAAGACCAAATCAGAGAAAATTGATAAAACTGAGGAGGAGTCAGTGGTGAAAGAAGCTCAGTATGTGGAAAAAGGGGATGCAGAATCATATCTGAAATTTTTGACGGCATCTTCATCATATTCAATTAAACTCTCTGAACAGAATACTAGCCACATTTTCTACAAACAAACAAAACTTGCTTGAAAATGGGGATATAGCTGGTAAATTAATGGCCAGGCTGATCAGGGGGAGTAGTGGGGGAGTAGTGGTCAGGGTAGTATTACATCACATTCCGATATTATCACCTGTTTTCTTAAGGATGCTGCATGAGACTGGGATAATCAGCAGTGACATAAGAGAGGCTGTGGTATGATGATAGTTCTATTTGCCACTGGCCTTAGTGCTGCTGCTGAGGAAGCAACAACACCACAGCAAGTCCCACCCTTGTGTTATTTCTCCTGCTCCTCCTCTTAACTCATGAGCCGGAAGGAACTGTGGCTTATCATCAACAATTGCAATGTGCACAGTGTGTGAAAGGAAACATTGTGAAATAAAGGAAGTACTGGGACGTATCAAAACTGACATATCTGCTATCATATACAAAGGAATTGTAATGTCCCCAAAAAAAAGTATCTTCTAAATGGTAGCTGCAATAAAAAAAAATTAATGTGCTTAATCCTTTCTCTCAAACTGTTATGGTTTGAGAGATGTAAGAAAATAAAGACCTCCGCTCCCTCCCCCTTCTGATGCGTCTGCTGTACAGCGGACATCATGAGATCCTGCTTCCGGGACCAGAAGGCGGCTCTTCAGGAGCGCTGTCATCGAGATATCTAAGTATAATTACTTCATCAGAATGGTCTACAACGTGTTCTTGCAAGCCAGGCACACGTTGTAGACCATACCGATGAAGTAATTATACTTAAATATCCTGATGACAGCTCTCCTGAAGAGCCACCTACAGTCGGGCGACCAGATTCTGCCTCTGACGGCTTTACAGCTCATCAGGCAGAAAGGGGAGGGAATGAAGGACTTTATTTTCTTATATCTCTCAAACCATAACAGTTTGAGAGAAAGGATTAAGCGCATTAAGTGTTTTTTTATTGCAGTTACCATTTACAGGATACTTGGGACTTTACTATCCCTTTAAGCAACATGCACAACTGCAACCACTATATTGATGTTTAGGAGAGCAATGTTAATCCATCCCTAAGAAATCAAGGCTTGCTGTCCATATGTCCTTTGTCCACTCCACTAAAGTCACAATGTCAAGAAGACTTATAAAATAATTAATCCTCCCTGCCAACAGCTTAGCATATTCCATGGAATGGAACATCTGCAGATGCTCACTGATACCCTGCATTTGATTGCTCTTCACCACATTGCCATTTATGGTCTGTGCACCACACAGTATGCAATGTCTGAAGACAACCTGCAAGATCATCACATCTACAGACTATCTATCAGTTGGTGGGGGAGGTAACGGAGGCAGGTGGTATGCCAGAGGAGGAGAGGACCCTAACTGTGTCCGGGAGGGGACAATGGGTACCTTTTCCTGCACCAAGACACTGTTGCTTGTGAAGTCACAAGTGTTACAGTCGTCATCAAACTTCCTAGCTGGATTCTTTTGTCTTCCTGTGGGATTTTGGCCCATATTCTTTGTGCTCTTGTGGAGGGCAAGGGACAAAGTGACCGTGGCACTCAGTTTCTTTTTGGGGGTTTGTCTTCCACATGCTTAACATAAACATGGAATTCTGAGGTTGCTGATCATCTGCATGTCGCACAACGATCCCAGAATTCATTGTACTAAAATATAAATAAATGTGACATTATCCTTAATGGCCATCCCTGTCGGATTGGGCAGTCATTAAGGGGTTAATGAGTGCAGCTGTGCCAGGATGTGTCCCCTCCTTTCCCCTTTTCACTACCTTATCACACATAGTACAGAGTGCAGTTGCTATTGATTACACTGTGCCTCCCCAAAGGAAAACATTCCAACACCAATTATTTTAGTGAGGGGAGTGGTAGAGATGAATACCCTTCTTCTTCTCAGCAAGCACCTTCAATGGCTGGAGCAGGTGCTGCTACAGCAGCAGGAGTAACAGCAGTAGCTCTACAACCCTCACTCTAATAAACACCACCACCAGTTTCTTGATGCTCTATGGGACTGCCTGCTGATGACAACTGTGATAGAGGATCCCCTGCCACGACATTTGCTATAACCTCAGAAGATGGTACACTGACAGTAGAAGGCACAGGCATTCTCATCCTTTAAGATGAATTATAGTTTATTTCCCCATGCAATTTAAGTTATGATGAAGCTAGTCTTATATAGGGCACACACATAATAGTTATGCTAGTTTTGCATTAACTTTTGAATATTATAACACACTTAAAAGTGCATTTGAAGTTATAAAAAACAAGGCATGCTTCAAATCTAAAATAGTTTCCCCTAACCATCTTTTCAGTACAGTTATCTTCCTAGCAGTAAGACAGAGAATGTTTGAGGTTTAATGATGCTTCAAGAACCTGCAGGTGCTTCCTTACAAAGTGTCCTTAGGGACAAGGTCATGACATTAACAAGGCAAAACAAAAATGTTTAATAATTTCAAGTCAGTTATTCAGTTTATATAAAATGATACTCTTCAAAGTAAGTCTGTATTTAGCTTGGTAAATAAAATAAAATACATTATTTGTGAGTAATTTAAACATAGACATTTTTAAATATCAGTGGAAGAAAGCAGAAATAAAGTTGTGTATCATTGAAATTATTGTTAATTTTTATATATCATTAGTTAGAATTAGCCTTTCAAGCATGATTATTTTATTTCAGGGTAGTTAAAATATAATGAGCGCACGCTCTTGTCTTTTATATCTTGATATTTTTCTGCACTCTGCTTGTGGTCAGAGTGTGTGGTGATGTCATCTACAAATCAGGCCCTTGGAGCCTATAAAAACCTGAAGGAGGCATCTTCTCATTTACTTGTCACCCTGCTATCAAAGGTGAAAAAAAAGTCCCTAATTGTGAGCCATCAAACAGCCAAACTGTCTACTTCAAAGAGGAAAAACGCCAACCTGCTGTCACAGAACATGCACTGGCAAAAATGTAAGTATTTTTATTTTACCCTGTCAATTCATAAAGTGCAATGAAATTGAGGTACAGGAAACCTGCTACATATAGCAAATGGAATCTTAGAATAGATAGTAAAGTTATGTAAGTTTTTTTGTTAAGTCTAAAATGTTTAAACAGTTACAAACAGTGATCAGGCAGTATGTACATGGATTCACTATAGAGGCATAATTTCTTTATTTAACTATGGTTACTTTATATAAATATAATTTTGATATATAATTTTAATCTCAGACTTTAATAAGGTTGTGAGATGTGAGCTAAATCTAAATTGGGTCACAGTTATGAATCAATATTTCCACTTTGATACATTTTCATTATGTAAGTATTGTAAATGTACAGTATTAAAAAACAAAATTTAGTTTGCGGTTTGTGGTTTGATAACAGAAAGGTTATGCAGCAAATGATATAAAATCAGGTTTTACCTTATACTCAACCTATAATTTTGACTTTCACACAAAAATGAGCTAATCATGCTTTTCGTAAGTTATCTGAAATTGTTTCTGTTGTCATTCTATTGCTATCAATATGCCATTTATTAAAATATCTTTTATTGGTCTTTTTCTTACCTAATATGCCTCTGTTCATGGTATTTATCAGTAGTATGGTGAAGTATTCCTTATTTTGTTGGACACAGAGTTACTTCAATGTAACATATTATTGAGATACTTGAATTGATATGCAGGAGCCTGGGTTTATAAAGTAATACAATATGTATTGTACAAACTATTTTAAAAACTCACCAAAGTAACAAAGTTATCAAGTGATGAAAAATCTTTAGAAAACATTTAAGATGTATTAATAACTTGAATGCTAGAGGGTTCTACACCTTATAATAAAGAATCTAAGGGGTTAAGTATATAAGAAACACTCCTAAAGTGGAGTTCTTATATGATAACACTCCAAAAATTCTTGAAAACGTTGTTATTCTCTGAAAAATATTTGTAAAACAGAAGAACTGAAAGACATAGTAGAGATTGGTGGGACTTTTGGGGTTTATTTTTCTGTTTCTAAAACACAGACCAATTTCATCAAGAAAGTTAACTATTTGGAAAGTACTAAGCTTATTGCTTATTCTTTATCTACTTTAAATGCATTAGATCAGTCGATATCATCCCCACCATGAGACCCTGTATGATAAATAAAATGTGCATGTACAAGTAGCTGTGACTAATAATAATTACTGTAAGCACTTTTTTTGCAGAAATAAGTTAACATGAGAGTAATGTTCTCAAGTCATGTAGTATAATTCTTTTCAGAGGACCAAAAATTTAATCTTATCTAGTATAAGTGTTATGTTCTGACTTGAGTGTACCATAAAACAATATATAAATATATCAGAAAATAGACCGTGTTTGAGAGCATAAATTGCATTGGATAGAGCTTCTTTAAAGTCCCCCGAGTGAATTTAAATCCCTAACCTGAGTTGAGTGAAATCAGCTGGACAGTTTTCAAGTTTCATCAAGTTTCAAACAAACCAGGGGGATTCATGGCTGGTGAACCAACTTAGCTCAGCTCAGAGTGCCTAGTCTGTGCATTTCAACAACTAAATGTAAACTAACCTGGGATTATAAACATTAACTATAACTCATGTTTGGTGTACCTGAACAGAGGAAAATGTCATATCTCACTCATCTCTGTTGCTACACAATAAACATAAAAACAGGCCACATAATATGTCCTATAGGAAGTAATTATCTGTACTTGTTTTACCCTTTTAAGGATATGTGTAGTTGGAGGTATTTGTTGTTTTCAAGAAGACCTGTGTGTAGAAATGCATAAGTATTCAGAGATAAGTGAGGGTGCTAAATTAATGCATGGATACAAAATAAATGAGATGGTTTATGTTATACTAGCAATAGAGGCACAGACATGCCCACGTTGTTTAACCTTTTTTTCTTTTACTGGAAAAATAATAGGGGAAGGGGGATTCAGAAAATAGAAAAGGAGGTATTACACAAAAGGGAAAAATGCACAGAGTAAAACAAATACATGGATTCCACAATTCAAATAGAACCCTTGTAAAAGCCAAAAGAAGTGCTCAGAGTAGTAGCATTCAGACAGGCACACAAAAGTATTTAACTCCAATTCAAACTATCACTGCTGGTGCAAGAAGACTCTCAGTATCATAGCCATGGTGACCACATTTCAGTGAAGTCATGGGAGCTCCAGGAAGAGATAGCAAAACATTTCTACATAGACATGGTTAGGGCAGATTTAAGTACCCAGTCTCTGAATGTAGAAGGATTCTCAAGCTTCTACTTGATAGGGATAAAGAGTGAATCTGAGTTTAAAAGGGTATAATACAGTTCAGGTTTATGTTAGTCAATCACTAAGGCAGGTTGATAACTGGTGAGTAGGATACAAAAAGGCGTTCACTAGAGCTGAACCCCAACAATGAGGTCCATCTTGGACAAGACTAAGGACCAATAGGATTGTATCTTGAGGAAGTCCCACCAGATATGTAGAAGGGTACAGTCACCAGAACCGCACCTCCAGAATAGAGGCTGGATGTCCAGATAGATAAAATGCAGAAAAGCTAGAGTACGGTACTAATGAGTGTAGAAGTTGTAAGTCATTTCAAATGCCGGACTGTTCTTTACATATTTGACAGCAGTCAACATAAAAGACAGCCAGGTCTGGTCGGGTATGTGGACCTGAAGAGTGGCTTCCCATTTAGCTTTTTTCTCAAAGAAGGGATTTGGGTGAAAAGTGGTAAGAATATTATAGATAGCAGCTAAAGTGCATTTAGCCATGCAGGATGCCAGCCATAGATTCTCAAAAGTGTAGGTTGTCAGGTTAAAATATGAGGCTCTGAGTGGGAAGTTATGTAGCTATGAATCTTCCTGTAATGCCAATAATTGATGGACTTAGAGGGAACTTCTACTGAAAATGTTGAATTCACATCAATCCCCCATCATGCATACAATGAACAAATAAAAGCTTCCCCTTGGTTAGCCAGTTGACAAAGTCTCCTGACCTCATTTTAAGTTGAAAACTAGTTACCAATAAGGGATGTAAATGGAGAGATGTCAGTGAACAAAGTAGCAGATCTTCTGAAGTGATCCCAACTGGCAAGAGGGGACAAGAGCAATGAGTATTTCCATGCATGTGGGGTAATCCAGTCCTTGGGGCACCATGGAATGGAGTAAAAAAGGACATCCCTCAGAAAGGATTGTTGAAGGGTGACCCAACTCTTTGAGGAGCTAGACTAAAACCAGTGCAGCAAGGTAGACAGCTGGGTGGCATGGTAATAATAAGATATATTGGGAAGACCCAGTCCTCCTTCAGACCTCGAGTTCATGAGTAGTGTAAGTGACAGCCTAGGTGGTTTGCTCTGCCAGATCAATTTGTTAAGTTTGCTCTGAAGGAGTAAGGTGAAGGACAATTTAATGTGAGTGTTTGGAACAAAAATAAAATGTTGGGTAGTACAATTATCTTACGTAACGTCAGCAGCAAATCCCCCACTCAGTTCTGTCTGGAATAGAGGACTCTAGGAAAAATGGAACACCCTTGTGATTGAGAACCCCGACACCCCCCTTTTTAGCTGTAGCAGAGGAGAAATAGGCAGTTGGGTAAAACTTGGAGCACAAGGTAGGAGTGTGCTCAGAGTGGAAAAGAATATCTTGAACAAATACAATGTGAGCCCACAGACAGTGGCATTCCACTAGCAAAATGCTATGCTTGGCAGGGGAATTTAAGCCTTTAGCTTTAATACATAGTATCTTTAAATTATAGAAATCCTGCATGATTGGAAAATCAAAACTGACAGGGAGAGTTTGGAGGGGATGGGGTAAAGGGAAGGTATAGGCAACTGAGTGGACCAAATATCAGGGGGAGAGGGCCAGGGGGAAGTGAGGACTGTTAGCTCATAGTCCAACCAAGACTAACATAAGATTGAAAGACAGCGTGAATATAATGACAAACTGAAAGAGTAGTAAGAACAGTGAGTATAGAGGGGTATAACAGAGTAATATGAAAAATAAATAATATACCTGGGCCTGTCATCTTGCACATTCCAGTCTCGGCGCCTTGTGGGCCCTCTCGATCTCCACCAATTTGTCTGATGGCAATATTAGCAGGAAGGAAAAAATATTTTGCAGAACTGAAAACAGGTCAGAGGATGGGATATTGTATGATAGGCTCCTGATGCCGAGATTGCACCGCTGGCCTCTATTTTCCAAGTCGTCTATGTGGTACTACAATTGCACCATTTGGTCCTAATGAGTGACCAATTGTTGCACCATAAGGTCCTGTTCCTTAACAGTCTGCCCTTGGAATTCCTCCAGATCTTGAACCTGCTTGCATATTCTCCCTCTGTAGGGCAGAAATATCGGCCTTAAGAGAATCCTGTAAGTGGGATAATATTTCATCCAAATAAGCGTTTTAAGATCCTCCTTGGTCACGTAAAGATTTAAGTCATGGGCCGTTACCTCTTTATAATACCCCAAAGCCACCAAGTTGTTGGCGTGCTTAGGTGCATGGGATTCTGTTGAGTCCAGTCTGTTCTGTTTAGTTTCTGTAAAATATGAGGTAATGTGGTGCAGGGAGCAGTGACGGGCTGTCTGGAGGCCTTATTAGTCAGAGAAACCAGTCCCGGACAGAGTTTTTAACTGCCAAAGAGGTATGCAATGCATTGAAATGTGTGTGTGATGCCGCTCTGGCACTGAAAGGGTTAATAAATTCACTGATGTTTGGGGATCCCTCAGCTAATGAAAGGGTCAGTCCTGCCAAAGAAGTATTCAATGCATTGGATAGCTCTGGGGTATTGAACGGGATAAGCTTTTGAATGGCCTTTTCATGCCAAAGAGATATGTAGTGAATTGGATAGCTCTCTGGTAATGAAAAAGTTAACGTTTTGATTGTCAAAGAGGTATTCAATGCATTGGATAGTGCTTTGAAAGGGTTAATCATTTGACTGCTTTGTCTGTGGCAAAGAGGTATTCAATGCACTGGATAGGTGAAAGGGTTAACTCTTTAACTGCCCCAGTGCAATCCAGTGAATTGGATACCTCTTTGGCACTGAAACAACAGTCAAAGGGTTAATCCTGTCAGTGTCACTGAGGTATCCAATGCATTGGATATCTCTGGCACTGACAAGTCAGTTGATTAATTCTTTGAGTACCTGAGAGATATTCAATGCACTGGACAGCTCTGAAAATGTTAAAAACATAAAAACACACACATGCAAAGAGTACCGCTCAGAGATCTAGTGGGGATGATGCTGGGTAGTTGCTAGGCAACCATCTGACCTCAAGCTTGTGAACACACACCCTCACTATGGACTTGATTCATTTGTGCCAGTTAGGGAAAAAAAAAACGCCGGCATTTTTTCAAGCACGGTAAATTATTCGATGACCTGTGCTATGAAAAAATGCCGGCAAAAAAAAACTGTTGGCCGCTAAAATTTGCTGTATTTTCTCCCAATCAAACAAAAAATAAGAATGTCACAAGATCCATTCAATTAACTGCATTAGCCCTTAAGACCTGATAAGGGACCCACTTTATCGTGGGAAATTTATGACCCAAATTGTTTGGCAGAAGAGTCCCTTATCGGAATTCAAAACAGCCGATGCAGCTATTGAAATGAAAAAAGTTTAAAAAACAAAACAAAAAACTAAGTCCCCAGTGGATGTATATAAATACATCCAAAGTACCCCCAAAATGTGTCCAAAGTTAGTAGAATTAACCCTATGAGTGCCAGTGGGTTAAAATTACCCCATTGACACTCAAAGAGTTAATCTGACTAAGTATCAAAGTAACAGCCCCTGAAAAGTAACACTTACCCTTAATCCTGATGCCTAGTGGAGTCTTCAGCACCCTGGTCAGCTACTGTCCATCTTCTTCTTCTCTCTTGTTTCTTCCACTTGCCCTTCTTCTGTCTTCCATCTTCTCGTCATGTACCTGTAAAAAATATAAATAAATATTCCATAAAAAGAACCCGCACATCTATGCTTAGTATTACCCATTGAATGCCAGAGGGGTGCTCAACACATTGCAGATTTGTTCTGTACCTCTCTGGGACTCAAAGAGTTAAACAATGCTTAGATGTGCGGGTCAGTAGTTTATAAAATGGCAACATCAACCAAAGTCATCCTCACTTCTAGCAGCCCCCTGCTTTCCGGAGCTGGGAAGTGCTTCCAGGCTCAGTCACATGACTGTGAAGCTGTGTAGTTGTAGGACCCCTCCCCTTCCCTGAATTGTTTCATTGCTATGATATAAATCATTAAGTGGTTTGTCTTAAGAATGCCATTGGATACAGATAGCACAACTGAAAAAGTAGAAATATAAATTTGTTTAAATGGAACATTATTCACTTGAATGCTTCTAGACTGAAAACACAATAGTGTAGTATTGAAGGTGTTATGTCATGAATCAAAGCAATTTTTCTCATGATGTAGTTATTTAGTTAGCAACATTTTCTTTGCATCTTTCACCCTGATGGGATATGCTAGAATGCACATGACACACTTGGGTTACACACATACATCTCCCCACCCATAGCTCAATTTCCTATAAAGTAATGTGTCTCTGACCCATCTGACACTCAAACTGTTAACCCCAACCACTATCCTCTCAGCTGTCTCCCCTTTCAGTCCCAAACAAACTCACTAACACATTATCTCCTGCTTCCTGGCTCTTCCATAATGTGTATGGGGACAGATCGGTATGAACCCCTGGAATACTAGATAGGTGGTAGGACAGCTCACTATCATGCAACGGAATTAAGTTATGTTTAACAATACATATTCTGTCATAAATGTCACAGTGGGGATCAGGCTGTGGTACTGGCACACAGTGAATAAGAGGTGTAGCCTTCTTCATAGCTCCCTGTATGTCCATGCAGGGAACACGTGCACTTGTGTTAACAAGAATCAATTTTTGGGAAGAAACAGAGCATCTGTAGAAGCCCCAACATGAGGCAGGGGTGGAGTGCTGAGTCAGCACAAGAACTGCAGAAATGCAGTTTGAGCTGAAATACCTTTAAAATAAAGCATCTCTGAACAGTGGGAGTACCCTTGTGTTATTAACCAGGAGAAACACTGTAATATGTTTTCTATATTAAGTAATTGTTTTTCTTCAAAAATCTTATAGTTCTCCATTATGAGAACAAAAACAAAATAACTTTAGCTTATATGTGCTTGGAAGATGACATATATTTCTAACATGAGAATTAATCCAGTTAAAGAAAAAACATTGAGGAGAGCATATAATTAAAGTTTGTGGAAGAATAATACTGAATTTATACACTTTTTTTAAAGCAGGTCAGTCTTACATGAGTTCAGTAGGGGTAATTTTAAATTTAGGAGAGATGGTAATGTATTGGATAAGACTCAGTTAAAATGACAAAATAAACAAGTTTAAACATACTTTGGCCAAACTATATGACAAAATCCCATATATATATATATATATATATATATATATATATATATATATATATATATTTATTTATGTGTGCGTGTATAAAAATACGCACTCACAATGTATAGTATCAAAATCTCCAATCAATTAATGTGACACCATTAAAGAAAAACAGCAACATGAGCGGCTATGCTTCGGTCCTCTCTCTGGGACCCTTGTCTTTTGGCTTGACAAAGGTCCCAGAGAGAAGACCAAAATGTTGCCACTCTGGTTTGCTGTTTGTTTTCCTTATAGTGAAACAGTACTGTGCAAAAGTCTTAGGCAGGTGTGAAGAAATGCTGTAAAGTAAGAATGCTTTCAAAAATAGACATGTTAATAGTTTATTTTTATCAATTAACAAAATACATATGGGTGAACAGAAGAAAAATATAAATCAAATCAATATTTGATGTGACCATCCTTTGCCTTCAAAACAGCATCAATTCTAATTACACAGTTTGTTAAGGAACTCGGCAGGTAGGTTGTTCCAGACATCTTGGAGAACTAACCACAGTTCTTCTGTGGATTTAGGCAGCCTCAGTTGCTTCTCTCTCTTCATGTAATCCCAGACAGACTCAATGATGTTGAGATCAGAGCTCTGTGGGGGCCATACCATCACTTCCAGGACTCCTGTTCTTTACGCTGAAGATACTTCTTTATGACTTTGGCTGTATATTTGGGGTTGTTGTCATACTGTAGAATAAAGTTGGGGCCAATCAGATTCCCCCTGATGATGCTGAATGAGGGATAAATATTTGTCTGTACTTCTCAGCATTGAACACACCATTAATTCTGACCAAATCTCTAACTCCACTTGCATAAATGCAGTCCCGGACTTGCAAGTAACCTCTACCATGCTTTACTGTTGCTTGAAGACACTCATTCTTGTACTGCTTTCCAGACCTTCGGCAAACAAACTGCCTTCTGCTACATCCAACAATTTAAAATGTTGGCTCATCAGTCCAGAGCACCTGCTGTCATTTTTCTGCACCCCAGTTCCTGTCTTTTCGTGTATAGTTGAGTTGTTTGGCTTGTTTCCACGTCGGAGGTATGGCTTTTTTGGATGCAGTTCTGAGCTGATGACACTGCTGGACATATTCTCATTGTGAAGGGAATGGCTATTGCGTCTATAGTTCAGCAACCTCAACTGAAAGGACCCTTATGTGTCTATGAGTCTGAGGAGGAGGACGACATGAGCACTACAGAACTAAAGCTGTGCAGTCAACCTAAATCACCCCTAGAGATCTTGAGAAAATTAATGCCAAGGGAGGAAGAAAAGGGTAGTAGTGAAAACAGGACAGGCTGCCCCTGCTGCCACTAGTACTGTGCCTGCTGTCAGACATGCTGTCTCCTTACCGACTGCAGTCAGTCCTCTCCCCAGTTAGCATTCTTAGGGGAGACCGTTTGGGTCTACGCTGTTCCTGTCTGGCGTCTGAGACTACCATTGGCTTCAGCATAGTCTCTGCAGTCTGGGGACTTGGAGGCACCCTCCTATTTCTGATAGAGTTCCTGCCTCTTTGGTTACACTCTGCTCCATCCTGAGATTTGCAATAGATAGATAGATAGATAGATAGATAGATAGATAGATAGATACTGCTATTCATTATTACAATACTAATAAAGGTGAGTTTTATTATACTGTCTGACTCTTGTCTTTGCTTGCAAACCATGACACATGTTTACCATCCCCAAGCAGTCCTGCCAGGGGTAGTACTACTACTACTAAGAAGATCCAACTGCTTGATAGTGTAACGGTTTTATTGGACACTCAGTCACAGTAGGTTAGGTAAAACACAGTTTTTATTGAACAAACTCAGAATAACACAATATATACACAATATAGTACTGACACAGGACAGGTTACAGTAATAAATACCCACACAGGTCCAGTATATGTACAATTCAGCAACAACAATATACTGACACAGGTCAGGTAAAGTTCATGTGATACTCAAACGAGGCAGCAGTGAATGGGTTACTACTAGGCCAGGAAGACTGACAGGCCCTAATAGCGCAAGGCCCTTAAGACTCTCACTCTGCAGAAAGTGAACAAATAGTGAGTAATGCCACAGAAGTAAACGGAGGCCCAGGACAAGCTTGTGGACTGCCATAGTAGTAACAGAGGACTGTGACTGTATGCCCAGAAGGGCACCCAATGGGAACTGCAATGATAGAAATCCGGTGGAAGATGGCACCTTCCCCGAAGGGGTAAACGAATGCTCAGACCAATGTTGACTGCCCGGTATGGAGAACAGCCTGAGGCACCCAGAGGAAGACCAGCCTCAGCTGGTGGCAGGAAAAAGGGTCAAGCGTACCGTGGTGCACAGATGGATGAATCACACCAGAGTGTCGCCCGCGCGACAGAGACTGTAACCGAGACTAGACTACGGGAACGACAATGAGGCAACAGTGACTCTGTCCGGAGACAGAGAGGAACCCGGATGACAGCCTCAAACTAGTACCAGATGGGGCCGCAGGCAGGCCCTGATACATGGACAATGGAGCCCCAACCGGGCCGGTACACAGAGCAGGAACGTCAGCCAATCCGAGTCGGTACACAGAGCAGGAACGTCAGCCAGGCCGGGTCGGTACACAGAGCAGGAACGTCAGCCAATCCGAGTTGGTACACAGAGCAGGAACGTCAGCCAGGCCGGGTCGGTACACAGAGCAGGAACGTCAGTCAATCCGAGTTCGTACACAAGGCAGGAACGTCAGCCGGGCCGGTTCGGTACTCAGAGCAGGAACGAGATAGCAGAGTAGTCAGGCAGTCCGGGTCGGTATACAAAGCAGGAACGGATACAGCAGAGTAGTCAGGCAGTCCAGGTCATACACAGAGATCACACGAGAAACTGGAACAAGCTCTGGTAACGGAAACACCCCCAAAGGGCACCGGAGAAGTGACAAGGCCCAGTATTTAAGGACAAATACTGGGCGGGACAAAGCCACTTCAACCAATAAGAGTCAGCAGGAAGTAAAACTGACAGAATGTCGCCAGCATAGCACGGGCACCATGATAGTTAGTGTTAGGAATTTAGGAGGGGGAAATCATTATCCTCATATTACTAGTAGGGGTGAGAGAAATTTCTCGCCGTGTTCCTACGAGAAATTCTGAGAAAACCACGTTGTTGTGCGCTTTTTCGCTGTAAAATCCACTTTAAAACTAGCAATTCAAATTGTCAGTTTTTTCGCCCATTGGCCAAAATTGTTCGCCATTTTTTCAATGGCTAGAAAGTTTCTGCCCATTGATTTATGTGGTTTTCGCCTTTTCACTATAGAAACGTTACATATTTACGGAAGTCAAACACAATAGAATCAGCTAGAGAGCAAGCTAGACATGCTCTGCTATTCTGCTGTGATCTTGAGGCAAAATTGAGGCAGGAGAGGCTCATAGTGACTGCTATCACTATGAGCAGGTTTAAAAATATTAAAAGGAGAACTGTATGGACCCTAATGTGTCCAATGAATCTGAGAAGGAAGAGGAAATCACCCCTAGGGATCTGGAGAAAATTAATGCCAAGGGAGGAAGAAAAGGGTAGTAGTGAAAACAGGACAGGTCAGCTGCCTGTGCCTGCTGCCAGACAAGTTGCCCCTGCTGCCAGACATGCTGTTCCTGCTTCCACTAGTGCTGTGCCTGCTGTCAGACATACTGTCCCTGCTACTGTTATCAGCATTGCTGTGCCTACTGTCAGACGTGCTGCCTCTGCTGCCACTAGTGCTGTGCCTACTGTCAGATTTGCTGTCCCTGCTGCCACCAGTGTTGTGCCTGCAGCCAGTGCAGCCTCTGCTTCCACCAGTCCTGTGCCTGCTGCCAGAGCTGAACCTGCTGCCAACAGTACTGTGTCTGCTGTCAGACATGCTACTCCTGCTTCCACCAGTGATGTACCTGCTGCCAGTGCTGAACCTTCTGCCACCCGGTTTGTACCTGCTGTCAGACATGATACCCCTGCTGCCACCAGTGCTGAACCTGCTGCTAGTGTGTCTTATAATATTAAGGAGGAGGGGAAGGAGAAAATGATGCCAAGTGTGACAGAAGGGGACCCTAAGCCACACTTACCATCCCCAAGCAGTCCTGCCAGTGCTAGTACTACTACTACTAGCTGCTTGTTAGTGTTAAGAGTGAAGGAGGGGGAAATCAATATCCTCATATTACTAGTAGGATGGGCGAAATCTCTCGCCATGTTCCCGTGATAAATTCTGCGGGATTTCCAAACAATTTCATATTGCTTGTAATGGGGGGCTTTGACCAAAAAAATGGTTGAGAACTACTGCATTGTGCACAAAAATCATCAAAGGAATTATTTTCCAACAGATGTGGTCAATTTAGGTTAGGGGGATAAAGACAAAACATGAAAATAAGCTTGAAGTATAGACTACAGGAAATATACAAAGGTGACTGAAAAACAATGCAAGTATATTATATTTTTTTTTATACAAACAATGAGACATTATTACACTGTATAAACCAAGTGACTGATGTGTTTGGAAACAAATATGTAATGATGTTGTTATACCCTTATTCATACTAAATAATTGTATTTATGATGATTCAGGCTGGGGGTGTAGTTCAACTATTCTTAACCCCATGGATGCTAGAGATGCCAACAATGCAGTTCTTTGCTGTCTATTGGAAATGTATGCAGCATACAAGGAGCTCATTTTAATAAGCTAGTAAGGACATTTTTGTAAAGGGGCAGTAATGATGCAGGAAAACTATTTATTCAAATTAAGAATGCATTTTTATTGCTACATATACAAAACTCTACTTAAACTTGGTTTAACAGAAAGTATAGGTTGAAGCTTTGAATACAGCCCCCACCCCTCTGTCCACAGAATTTAAAGCAACACTAATATATTTCCACTTACCATATTATAAGAAGAAAATATTGTTGTCCATGATTCATTTTGTCCTTGCTGCTTTGTTCAAGAGTTACCATCTTCAGTCAGTCCTGGAATTCATGTTACTGGACCTCAAAGCCTGCAGAGTACATAGGGTACAGAAGATTACCAGTTGCAATGCGCAGAGTTTGTGGTATAGTAGTTCTGCTAGTAACAGTCTTGTCCATCTCTATGGACATGACATGTAGGATTGATTGAATATATTATTGGGTTATATTAATACAAATCTAAAGGAACTGTTATTACTGTTTTATGCCAATTTAATAAGCTACTTATGCTGAAAATCATAAGCACTCCTAAAAGTTCCCAGGGATCTAAGGTACTTAGGAGAAGTGATTTTGACAAACAGCCTCTTCATGAGGAGACAAGTCATCATCATTTATTGCGCATGCTGTAGCACCCATGGCTGCAGTCAGTTTTTGGACTAGAACTTTACTAACATATACCTGACTCCTACTACTCCTTTTACCCTACCCATGCCCCTAGTATGTTTGCTTGACATTATTTAACAGATAACTATACAACAGTGCTTACTATGTGTCATGTTTCACCTTCTACAAAATAATCTCTCTTCAAGTGTCTGTCTGTCTCAGTCACAGCTCATGTCAGGGTCCCTACCACCTATCAGTCAAACTATTTTTAAACATGGTTTTAAACACAATCCAAATGCAACTGCTTCTTCACTCCCCTGCCACATAGAATAGCCAGCAGAACTTGGATTACAGCTGGATGTGTCTTTTCAGTCACAACAAAGTTGTGGTATTTGGGGTAAATCTCCTTTGCTTCCTTCTCACCCCCCATACTCCTCTAATACAGAGATAACAAACAGATCTGGAAGGAACTTAAATCATAGCTACCTGTCTTGAGCAACCAAGATATTAGGGTATTTTGGGTAAACCTCCTTTCTCCTTACACATTCCCCTGCCCAGAGTGCCACCAGACTCCCCAAACACAGAAAACAAATTTCCCATCGACAAGACTTCTTAAATTATACTCCACCTTTGCTTTTTTGCTTATCCTAATTAGCTGAAAATCGTGCTGCTTTCTCTACTTCTCACAAACACAGACTGACATGCTGCTGGAACGTGACACCCCTTTTATACTATCCATGCAGGAAAAGAAAGGAAACTTGCCTTATGGTGGGAAAATTCAGTCTTAACATTAATTTCAATGCAGAAAATCTGTTTCTGATCAGTGGGAAGTGACATTTTTGACCTGTTTCGGTTTCAGGCAAAAAAGCTGGTTGTAGGCTGGTAGCCATAGCCAATTGTTGTTGGATAGGTAGAGTGAGGGGAGAAAAAAAGAGTTAAAAAAAATGAAAAAATATGTTATACCACTTCTAATTCCTAAAAAGAATAGACAAGAACTAGACAAGAGGAGTACAAACAAGCAAGAAGCAGAATATAGCATAGTGAAGGCTCTGTTGGTTTGTATATGCCTCTGTCTCTGTGCTTTACCCAATACTGCAATATGCAAGTATGCTGAAGTTTCTAAACTTCTCTGAAGCAAGTTACCCTAGCAGCAAGTCCATCCCATAATTCGTAGTCAAAAATAACACTTTTTTATTGCTTATGTGAAAAAGAGAAAGCTACTGAAATTTGAACACTAACTAGTGACTCTGACAGGCAAAGAAGCTGGAGTAAAGTTGATTGATTGATTTAAGAAATCGTATCATGGTGAAAATTTTCATGGCCATAGCAACAAATTGTGGAAAATGGCAACATTTCATTTGCAGTAGTAAACAAATTAAAATTGTACACAGAAAAGGCAGCACATTCTTTATTTTTCTTGGACAGTCCCACAAAAAAGCTCAACTTTTCATCCATACCTTTTTATAGCAATGATTCAATAGATTGTAACTTTTTTTGAAGCAGCTGCAAATGGATGTATTCTGCTTTCCATGGGGACTGAGCAGGAAAGTGAGATATATATTGTTGGGATTTAGGATTAGGGTTTAGGATTGTAGGTATAAAACAATAATGACAGATCAATATTGGGATGAGCCACCAGATATCTTTGTATCATGTCCTTGATGAAGCGATCAATCAGAGTTATTAAAAATACTTAGAATGATGGATTGTTTTTACCTATGAATTCTTTATACCATTTGATGCTCTGACCATGCAATATACCTGTCTTTGAGAGGATTCCAACAGTGGAGACAGAAACATAGTGCTTGCAAGTTTTATCTACTTAGGGTTACAATATGCATTTAGCGGATGAGGAGACATCTGATTGATGTACAGTATTAAATATGCTTATACTTGGCATGTAATTTGTGTAATTACTTGTGAGTGTGATTTCTAGATACATTATTTTGTTCAACTGTTCAGCTGTATAAAAAGTGAGTACTGCACTTAGAGGTGTGTGCTCCTTTTTTCTTTCTTATACACAGTACAATAACTGCACAGGAAAATAGCTATACATTTTGCCAAATCTGCTTTTTCTGCCATGCCATGCTGCCAATATTTGTTTCAATGGTTAATAACGAGCCTGCGATGAGCTCACCACTGATTTTTTGTATATGTGATCATGCATAATCTATGTTTGGCAGCAATATATGCCTGTGAATAAATGTATACTTGCAGGGCTGGAAAAATCTGCTGGTCCACTCATCTGTGACAGGTGACAAAAGCAACTAATGAGTAGACATCAGTAGTATCCAAATCTAAACAAACTGTTCATCTTTTTCACTCGACCTGTCTTTACTCCCTTTACTCCCATACTTTCAGTTTTGTACCCAGGAGCTAAAGTTCAGCAAAAATGAGAATGTGACTCTCTTACTGATCTGTAGCTCTAGAGCACATCTGAAAAGAAGATCAGAGTTAGAAAGTACCAGACTATCAAGGTCTGTGCAGAACCTCACACGTTTGGCAGCAGGAGGAGCATTTGCTTCCCAGGCCAATACACTTTACATGGAATTGGGCTGCTGGTGTAGTAACTACTAACAACTCTGGGTTGACCTATTCTCATATAAGCTGATGCTGCTGATAATCAATGTCACAAACTAGCACTCAAGGCATTTACATTCCCCATGCAGCACAGCTGCTGGGCTGCATTACTATGTTAACGGGCCTTGCTGCCCCATTCTTTTACTATTAAGGTATGGCTGTACCAGTTTAAATAGGGATTGCCCCAGCCTCAGCTTTGATTGGATGGCTGCTGATGACACCTCCAAATGATGTAATTGAAAAGAATAGTGCCAGCCTGCTAAACACATGACCCATTCCCCTTGAATCTCCACACATGATGATTTTATTTCCTGCATGAGAACCAGTGGAGAGACAGAGAGGGGATGTTTTCATGAATTTGAGACACTGCTCTGACAGGTAGGAAGAAAGATGAGTCTCACCTTGTTCAGTGACATGTTTTCCTGGGAAAGAGGTGACTGGGTTTTAATCATTTTGTATAAGGTTTATAAGTTGGTAAGGCAATGAAGGTCTTAAGGCTGTGATGATAGCAGAAGGGGGCTCTGATGGTGGTGATGTGACTCTTTTTATAGGGGATGAAGACTTTGATTGTTGTCAAGGGGAATGTTTCTGAGTAATCTGGTGGTGGTGATGGTTGAGGACACTGTTGTAGAGAAGCTGAGGGCCCAGGTATTGGCAGAGGAGGGCTGTGAGTGTGTTTATCTGTGTTTGTATGTGTGTATGTGTATGGGGAGCTAAGTGTATTGTGGTCTCAGATGGTGGTGAAGAGAATTGCAGGCTCAGATGGGGTGATGAGGGTGAGTGCTCTGGTTGTGCTGATGAGGTTTGAAGTCTCTGATGGTAGCTATATGGGCTGATATAGAAAGCCGCAAGTTTTACTGTTGGAGAAAGCTGAAAGCTGTATGTGGAGTGGGGAGCTGAGTGGGCTAAAGGCCCTGATGGTGGTGATACATGTTGAAGGTTCTAATGGGGAGCAAGGGCTCTGATGATGCTGATGGGGACTGAGTATTATGACTGTTGTGGAGATGAAGGGTTCTTAAAGCTTATCCTAGTTAGTCTCTTTTTATTCAGAAGTCCAGCTTTTTGAATGAATGTGTGGGGTCTAAAATATGTACAGGATTGGACAAAAAAGTTTTACACAATGACTAGCAAGACTCAAAAATAATTTCCAAACCTGTATATTTGTATAGAAATTCATTATACTCAACTTATGCACACACTTTTACCCTTTTTATTCCCATTTCCCTCCCATCCTCTCTCTTTATGCAACTATCAGACCAGTGTACAAAAGAAGTATGAGTTAAAAGGGATTGGTGGAATTTCAATAACTGACATCAACATGAGATGGTGGGGACTGGAAAAAACATGTTATGTTTATAGCAACCCAGAAGACTATCTAGCATTCAATGTAAAAATATAAAAAATGAACAGTTGTGCACTGCATAGTCACTGTATGATTAATCTTACGTTTTAACATAGTTTAATTCCTGTATGACTATTGACCTTTTTTTTTTTTTTTTTACAAGTGCACTTATTGCATGCAAACAATAAGGAGCAGATGCCCCCCACCAAAATAGATATATATATTTTTTTAAATATTTTTTTTGCATATTTAGATTTCTTCAGCAATAAAAGGATGGAGTATATAATTGCATATGGTATCAAATAAAAGATTATTCTATCCAGAAAGAAATAATATTTTACAACAATTCACTAATCTGGTGAAGCCTCATTACACAAACAATAAGAAATACATAATTTAAAGTGGTTCATACGGTGTGAAATAGACCATGTCCATAAGGGGGTAAAATTGTACACTAAAGTTAGCAAATCTGGCCACAACCTTGCATAGACATGTCTTATGTCTCTACCCAAGACTTTTCTGTACATGCCATAAAATTTCTAGACAGGTCAACCTGTTTCCTGCGCTTAACAGGTTGTGATTGATATAAATCAAAACAAATAGATATGAATGTGCTGAAAAAGATTATTTAAATCCAAGATATAAAGATATTTTAAAGTCATTAATGGGCTAGTTAAAACACTGCACATATTAAGTAGAATAAGAACAATACATTTAAGTGCAAATATGATAATTTTATACTGACAGTCAACCTCTAAATACTGAGCCATATGTTCAAAGAAACTTGGAGCAGTTCTAGGCCAAACTGCATATTTTTTTAAAATTATCATTATTTCATTTTACTTTACTGCTTCAGTAGGAAGTAGTTATATTGATATTATCATACATCACAAGATATTAAAGTTTTCTGTGGGTTTTTTTGTTTTTTTTGGGGGGGTTGCATAACTTGGGACTGTCTTTTTAACTCTAGTCTTTGTAACCAGTAGAAATCAGTGAAGGATCCAGCAGACCTGGAAAAAAATCTTTGTTACCTGGAGTCAAATAAATCACAGAGGGATGCAGGGAAAGGGGACAGGCTGAGGGAGGGCCAGGTGAGCATTGAAAATGGACTGCAGAACAGGAAGCAATGGCAGGAACATACAGGGAAGAAGTGAGAAAAGGTCAAGGGGCAAGAGACAGAGTGGGCCAATCGAAAGGAGTGAGAGAGGTCTAAAGTGAGGTAGCAACAGTGGGACAAGGAGAGGGTGTTTCAGCAGGCCAGAGGAAAGGGGAGTGGGTCAGAGAGATCTATAAATGATAACAGGCCAGAATGGCAAAAAGGACATTGAGCTGCAAGAGAAAGTGGGTCAGGCAGCACAGGAGAGAGAACGTAGAAAGGAGAAGGATGGGGAGAGAAGAAAAAAAGTGAGAGGAAAAATAAGGGAAAGAGACACAGGAAATCCTGTCTGAAGAGCTTCACCTACTTTGCTCAAATAACTATCCAGAAACTTTCTATGATTGACATCAAAAATGTAAGTGAACCTGAGATTTTTAAACTGACAAATGAGTGTATTTTCCCACTTTGAATAGATGAAATGCAATGAAAGGTAAAAATGACATGGTTTCAGCCTTGTGAAACAGCCTGTTTCATACATAAATGTTGCTCATCCATAGTAATCACTATTGCATTTATTTACATAACTTGTGACTCTTTTTACCACAGTTAGACTGTAGAAATGAAAAGACCTGAACATGATGACATTTCCTGAAAAAAAACTCTTTATTTCCTTCATTATAAAATTTTCCATTTAAAATGATGAATAAAATATTTAATATTATGTTCATATCTTATTTTGTTCTTTTCCTAACATGGAACTAGCGCTCTTTCTCTGTCTTTTTCTCCTGTCAAGCTCTCCCTCTTCCTCTCTCTCACTCACTTCATGTCAACAGCCTGTTCTGTCTTGCAACCCAGACATTTGGCTCAAGACAGAAGAAAGAGGTAATCTACAGCCATTGCAGTGGAAAAGAATCCATCATACAGTGACACTGACTACAAAATAGATCTTTAGATGTTTAATGGTCAAAAAAATAAAATAGGTACATACAATTACATTTTACATCATTTTCCATTTTTGTTTCTTAGTAACTTTTCATGACCTCAAAAGTTCTGGGAATCATACAACTCTTATTTTGTGCAAGCAACTTAACTACAAATGATACTAACTGATCATTGATGTATGCATTTAAAGGAGGTGTGTCCAGGCTGTATTTATCTCTAGTGAAGTGACCAGATGGTCAGGAAGCACGTACGGTTGCACAAGTGAGTTCCACTTCCTGTTTTTAACATGTGGAATTTGAAAACTATATTTTATATTAGAGCTTGAGTTTCCCTTTGACATTTGTTTTCTGCATAATACAGTGTATAATTCTGTTATTTCATAAAATTAATTATTTTATAAAATAACTGGTCTTTGCAGTTAAAGTGCAAAATGAAAAGTTTTACACTACAAATAGATATTTCTAGAGATATGAGAAAACATTTACACCAAAGAGAAAAGTGTGAAAATCTGCACATTTCCCCTTCCATGGGAATTCCCATGAAAAGTTTTTTTTTTCTTTTTTGCCACACACACACATACTGACCCCCAAACCTAGTCCCACTGCTCTAGAAGCCATATAACGTACAGAGCCCCCAGCCTTGTATCACTGTGCTGATAGTAGAACTACAAATACTGACACCCCAGCGTTGTCCTAAAGTAGCCATAGTGGATCCCCTCCCCCTCGGAAAGCAGTACAATATTTTTTTTCACATCAGTGGTAGTAGCCATGTTTTACTGTAAAGGAAAAGCCTTACAGTATATGTAATTTTCTATACTCACAAAATAAATAGGTATCATGTGGAATGATCACTCATTGAACACTGTAATTGATAATATCAATTATTTCAAGAAATATTTGGCTATTTCAAAAATAATGGATTTCATACTTTAACTGTACCACACACACACACACACACACACACACACATACACACACACACATACATATATATTATTCCTACTGTCAGATCTTCATATACCTGTATTCAGCTATTTCTTCTATTTTGTGTTTCTTATATGTCTAGTTACTGAAACAGAATTGAGATTGCAGATACTACCTAAATCACCTTTACCAAGGGTAGCCAGTCCTGGGCCTTAGGTACTACCAACAGTGCATATTATCAGGGTATCCCTGAATGAGCACATGTATGCCAATTAAAGTGACTAAGCCACTAATTAGTCCACCCGTGCTTCAAATGTGCTATCCAGAAAACATGCACTGTTGTGTTCATAGCTCTTGAGGACCAGGGTTGGCTACCCATATGCTATACCTATTGATGTTACCCTTACATAACAAGGGCCACTAACATACACAAATAAAAAATATGCACTCAAAATAAAGTGCCACTTATTAAGCCACTTGCTATATAATAATCTTGTTAACAGCTGTTGTTACTAGAATTGTGAACTCTTAACCCTTTGGTGACAAGGGCTTTAACACTAGAGGACAAGAGCAATTTTGCCCTTTTTACTAAGCCTTTGTTCAACCCTATTATCTCTCTAATTTAGTGCATCTCCACAAATTATAACTTTTTTAAGCATAAGTAGGGATTCTTTTGATACTATATATATATATATATATATATATATATATATATAATCCATCATTTAGATTGATAATAATATAAAATATTGTAATAAACTGAAAAAAAATGTTGCATATTTTTTCCTATGAAGATTTGTACTCAATTAGTGCATTTTTAACAGGGACTGGATATGAATATATTAATATGTTTATTTATATAGCACACCAAGTGTAAGCAGCATTTTATAATTTAAGGGTTTAGACAATACAGGGTTAAAAGTGCTTTGCAAAGTGAAACACTGGAAGTGAGGTCTCTATCTGAAAGCTTACAATCTAAAATGGTAAAGGGAGACATACAAAGTACATAAGTGTCAAGTGCTGAATATAGTGCTAGAGTTCTGGTCAGGACTGGAGACAAAAATAAAGTAAATCATTTATAATAGCATTTGTTGTACAAAGTCAGTGCCTTCTAGGATGTTTAAGTTTTGTTAAGGAAGTGTAGTTTCAAGCATGACTATAAGAGAGGTGCAGTGGTGCAGGGTGGGAGGTAAAGCATTCCATAGACAAAGAGCTATGAGAGAAAAAGGTTTGATACATCAGAGGGCTATAGAAACAAAAGGAGCTGAGGGAAGACTGCCATTACTGATCATAAGTGGAGGGATACTCCGAATGGAAATGTAGGAAGGGCAACAGGAGACATTTTATAAGATTTCTGGAGTTTGATAGGCAGCCATTGGAGAGATTTGAGGAGGAGTGGAGCAGGGACAAACCTAGGTGACAATAGGGTAATTCGTGCTGCAGCATTCTGTATGGATTGAAGGCCAGAGAGAAGATGGTTACAGTAGTCCATGCAGGAAAGATGAGTGCTTGTGCAAGAATTTTAGCTGTGGGGGAACAGAGGAAGGGATTTATTTTAGCTATGTTACATAAGAGAAAGTGGCAGGATTTAGCAATGATGTTACTATGAGGAGAGTGAGAGAGCAGTGTCAATTATCACCCATAGACACCATGCTTCTGATACTGGATTTATGATTTATGATGCTGGATTTATGATTTATGATGCATTTTCAGTCACCTGGAAGGGTACTACTAGGCCAGGCCTAAGTAGAATGAGGTTTAGCTCCATTTTAGACACATTGAGCTTGACGTGCCTATGAGCCATCCAGTCTGATATAGCCGAGGGGCAATCTGTGACTTTAGATTAAATATCAGAAGACAGTTGAGATGCAGATAAATAAAGCTGGGTGTCATCTGCATAGAGGTGATATTTGAGTGAGAATTAATTAATAAGATCGCCAAGTGTTACTGTGTTAAGAAAGAACAGAAGAAGTCCTAGAACAAAACCTTGAGCAACACCAGTAGTGAGGGGGACGGGAGAGGATGAAGAGTTGCAGTGGAGACACTGAAGGATTGGTCAGTTAAATAAAAGGATAGTCAGTCTAGTGGTAAGTTACGGATTCCTAAGCAGTGAAGAATTTGGAGAAAGAGAGCATGATCAACAGAGTTGAAAGCTGCTGAGAGATCAAACAGGATAAATATTGAATAGTGACCTTGTCATTAGGCAGTGTGAAGATCACTGACCACTCTTGTGAGAGCAGTTTCAGTGGAGTTAGCATTGCGAAAAAAAGATTATAAAGGGTCAAGCAGGTTGTGCATGTTAAGGAAGTCAAGCAGGAAAGAGAAGGCTAGGCATTCCAAGTGCTTAGAGGCAAAAGGCAGGAGAGAAACCGGTCGATAGCTAGAGGGTGTGGTATTGTCAGAGTAATTGTTTTTGAGGATGAATGTTACTATGCCATGTTTGAAGTTGTCAGGAAAGATAGCAGTGGCAGTTAAAAATATGTAATAAAATAAGGATTAGAATGGAGGAGTGGTACTGGATGAGATGAGAGGGGAGTGGATCAAGTGTGCATGTAGTGCGTGAAGAGGAGGATAGCATGTTAGTCAATCCCTCCTCCATGATTAGTGAAAAAGAGTACAGAGTTGCAGGAGGGGAATGAGGGAGGATAGGAGGGTATTTACAAAGTGGGATATATTCCCAAATGAAGTCTACCTTTGCTTTGAAGAAGTCAGCAAAGACTTGTGGCTGTATAGTGTTTGAGGCAAATGGAAGGTGGAGTAGAGAGTCAATCCTAGAGAAAAGATGGTGAGGGTTGGAGACATGCATGTTAATTAGTTGGGAAAAGTATTGTTTTTAGCCAGGGACAGAGAAGAGTTCAAGCAAGAAAGGATAAATTTGTAGTGAAGAAAGTCTGCCAGAGAGCCCAGCTTTCTCCAGAGTCATTCAGCTGAACAGGTGCAGTAGTGGAGGAAACTGATGTCCTTATTAAGCCAAGCCATGGATTAGTTTTATGGGTGGGATGGAGAGTGAGGGGAGCATGCGACTGGTGAGCAGAGAGGTTAAGTGATTTGTGTTTACATGTGAAAGGGGTAGAGGAAGCACGATTGTGGAAGAGGAATATGCAGTGTTGAATATTAGAAGATGTGGTTGGATAGTGGCAGATGGGAGATATTAAAATCACAAAGTGAACATCATTTGCTTGTGAGTACTAGCATCTGTCCAAAGCAGATGTTAGAGATACTAAGTGGGATGCCCAGAAAACAGAGGGATCGTCCAGATGGCAGTTGAAGTCCCCCAGAAGAAGGAAAGGTGTGTCTGATGACATGAAAAAGGAAAGCCATGATTCAAAGATAGAAAGGGAATTTGAAACTGTACATGTGGAGGTAGCTGGCCAATAACCACAACATGTAGAGAGACAGGAGCAAAAATACAGACACCATGCATCTTAAAAGAGGAGAAGCAGAGTGAGGAAGGGGTAGAAAGTGGCTTGCAATGGCAGTGTTTAGAGAGTAGTAGTCCCACACCTCCCCTACTTTCAGTTCAGTGTGGAGTGTGAGAGGAGAGACCACCAAAGGTGACTGCTGCTTCTAAAGCAGAGTCAGACTCAGACAGCCAGGTTTCAGTTAAAGCAATATGTTTAGGGAGTGGGAGACAAAGAGACCAAGTACAGTGTTATATTTGTTAATAACGGAGCAAGTATTCCAGAGAGCACAGGGAAAGGGAAGACACTGAAGCTGAAGACAGGCAATGGTGATTAAGTTTTTATTGTTCCTATACTGACTGAAGGTACAGTGTCTGAAGAAACATTGATTTGTAGGACTTAAACTTGTTTGGCACAAGCCCCCCCAAATTCTTTTATTTGTTGTAGGCCTATGTTCTTTCTTTCTTTTTTTCGTTTTCTTTTTTTTTTCTTTAAAGAACAAGCCCTGAGAAAAAAATTGCTCTCCTGGCATAGTGCCAGCAGGTCATGCTGTGTTGGCCAGTGGTCACTGTCCATTGTCAAATGCATTGATTTAGATTCAGAATTTGAGAATGCTGTTCTTGCTGATGCTGCTGCATTGTTCAAGCAACAGGGTGATTAGGCATCTCAAAGGTAATGGAATCAACAACAGTAGAAACATGGGTGATAGAGGTTCCACTTGCCACGACTAACTCCAGTAATACACCTGAGGCAGTAGCAGCACCATAAATAGACTCCACCACTTCAGTTATTTGTGGAGAAAAGAAGATGTTTCTACCTGCCCCTCCTCCAAAATTATGGGTGGGCTGAGAATATAATATTTTCCCTTGGGAGCAGGAACTGTGCTTCTCACATCAGCAACTGCAATGTGCACAATTTAAATAAGGGACAGGCTGTGAACAATGGGTACATCTGCATTCACATGGCACCTGGCACAACATTATCCAAACACCATTACACTTAGGGTCCCCAATATGAAATCCCCCCAACAGAAACCAAGTACTACTGCTGTCATTGTGCTCATTGTCCACAGCCTGCTAAGGATACATGACAACTTGCAGATAGTTTAATAGTAATGATGAACCCACCCTGCCACCAGCATAGCATATTCTGTGGGATGGAATCTCCACTGCTTGCAACTGGAACCTATCCTAGTCCCGCATCACTTGTTGATCCCATTCCCACTATATCCACATTGGTCTGTGCACTAGCCTGCTCCTCAGCATCCTGCTCCTCTTGCAACTCAGCAGCAGTAGAAATTAGAGCAGTTGCAAACTCTGCAGATTCCAAAAGCCCTCTGTTAGTGGTGGTCGTGTTGATGTCCATCCCCATCCCTGTCTCCCATTCCTTCTTAGTTTGGGCTAAAAAGGGCATCAATGTCTCTTCCACCCCAGCTTCTCCATCATCATAATCACCACCACCACCACCAGTCTCTCCGTGCTGCTGCTACACTATTACAGACATCTCATTGAATGGAGGAGGTGATGAGAAATGTGACAGAGGGTCCACTAATGTCACACTTTCCATGAAGGAAGCAGACTGGTAGCACTAGCAGCAGCCACATTCAGCTGATCTGTGCTCCTGGTGGTGGTGGTATTATTGCTGCTAGGAAACAATTCTTCCTTCTTTAGGATCATGTTCCACATGGACAATGTCGAGAGGGGAAGGTGACTCCAATGGTCAGGGGAATGGTGTGGACTCCCTTGAACACTAGTCTGGATGCTCTGCATTGCTACCCATACCACTCCCCTAACACTAGTCCCACAAGCTGCTTCACCATCACTGTTACTATTACTAACACCAACCACATCAATTTCAGTCCCTGAGTCTTCCTCCCCACAGTCACTAGTAATATGATGATCACCCCCTCCTTCACTCCAAACACTAACAAGCTGCTGGACCTTCTTAGTAGTAGTTCTAGTGACGGGACTGCTTGGGAATGATAAGTGTGAGTCCCCTGCTGTCAGACTTGGCATCATCTCACCCCCCTCCTGAGAATTACAAGACACACTAGCAGCAGGTTCAGCACTGGCAACAGGTTCAACTCTGGCAGCAGGAGCAGCACTAGTGGCAGCAGGCGCAGTACTAGCAGCAGACACAGGCAGCTGACCTATCCTGCTCTCACGACTACCCTCTTCTTCCTCCCGTGAGATAATTTTCCCCAAGATCCCTAGGGGTGATTTGGGGGGACTAACCAGCTATCACGGCACCCGTGATTCTAGCGACATTTTGACAGGCTTATTTTCTGCTGCCTTTTCATTGGCTGCACTGTACAGCTCCTCCCAGTGACAGCCTTTATATACTCTAGGCTGTCACTTAGGTGTTGCCCTTTCGTGGTGTACCTGATGCCTAGCGCTTGTTCCATTTGTTTGATACCAGTGAATGACCCGGACTGCCTGACTACACTATTAGCTACTGTTCCTGCTCCTGTGTACCGATTCGGATTGGCTGACATTCCTGCTTCCTGTTCTGACCTGGCCTGGCTGACGTTCCTGCTCAGTGTACTGACCCGGCGAGACCGAAGACCCTGCTCCGTGTACCGAACAGGCTTGGCTGAGGTTCCTGCTCCGTGTACCGAATCGGTTTGGCTGTAGTTCCTGGTCCCTCCGTGCCCGGCTGGGTGAAGATCTTGTCAGTGCCTGTTGTTGTCATCTGTGCACTTCACTCACATTATCGTGCACCATACAGCTACGGTACTCCGTTACCGTTTGTAGTCCAGTCCGTGGGTTTGAGTCTCATAGTGCCATTAATCCTCCACACCATTAACTTGATCGCTTGGTCTTCCACTCTTGGGTTCAGTTGGGCGAATCTGGTTGCCTTCCGTATTCTGACCATAGCGTTCATTAACCCCTCTGGGGGTGGTGCCTTGTGCCGCTACTTGTTTCACCACTGTCATCCTCATCACCGGTATACTTGTTCGCTTGGTCTTCCGCTCTTGGTTCAGTTGGGCACTTCTGGTTGCCTTCCATATTAAGACCATAGCGTTCATTAACCCCTTCGGGGGTGGCACGGGCACACGGTGGTGGATAGTCTTAGTTGGGCATACGTTCCTGGCACTGACTCACGTAGTTGTAGTCTCCGGTGGGCATCCACCGTTGCAACCTCCCACTCAGGTGATCCTGCCTGCTCTTTGCTGCCATTCTGTCACTGTCGCTATCTCTGTCTATAGGCAACATTGGGCCTCTGCTTATCTGGGCAACTGAGTCTGTGGCTCCACTGGTATCTCTGACTCTATTACACTGTATCAATCACATTTACCTGACCTATGTCAGTATTGTATTCTGTTGTACAAACTGGACCCGTGTGGGTTAAACTTGCTAATGTAACCTGTCCTGTGTCAGTTATTTATGTGCTATATGCTGGACCCAAGACGGTTACGTTATTCCTTGTGTGCTTTAAATAAATTGTGTTTTTTACCAACATCTACCGTTTCTGAGTGTACTGAACCGTAACACCAGCATTGGGTCTGTAGTGGTCATTTCCTCTTCCTCCTCCTCAGACTCACTGAACACATAAAGGTTCTTCCAGCTCCTCCTTTTATTATTCTTAATCTTGTTCATAGTGATAGCAATCACTATGAGCGTCTCCTGTCTCAACTTTGCTATTAGCACACAGCAGCCTAGAACCTCTCTCTCTCGCTCTGTAGCTGTTTGTATTGTGTTTTACTTCCTGGGAAACTGTATGTTTTTATAGCAAAAAGGCAAAAAACATGTTAATAAAGGGGTGAAAACTTTCTAGCCATTGAAAAAAAAATTTGCCAATTGGGCAAAAACAGCAAATATTTTAATTGCTTTATTTAATGTGTATTGTCCCATGAAAAAGCAGACAACCATGTGATTTTTGTGGATTTTTTCAAGGGAACACGATGGAACATTTCACCCACCCCTACTTCTGAGGAGATGGCAAGTGTGACAACAAGGGACCCACTGCCACACTTATCATCTTCAGCCAGTCATAAAGAGCAGGAAGAGACTGGTGGTGGTGTTGATGAGAGTGAGAGTGATGGTGGAGCAGCTGGTGTGGAGGAGAATATGAGAGCATTTTTGGAGGAAAGCAATAAGGAATGGGAGAAAGAGATGAAAACGGGGATGTGCATTACCTCCACCACTAGAAGTGACATTCAGGAGTTTGCTGTGGCTGTAATTTCTGATGCTGAATTTTCAGTCAGTCATTCATCTGTCACAGCAGCAGGATAATGATGAGCAGGCCAGCCATGGCCACCATGGCCAACATGGGGCTGGGTTCTTCAAATAGTGATGCTGAACTAGGATAGGCTCCACTTACTACAAAAATAATCTTGGTCCTAGCTCTCGTGTTGATGCTGAGGGAGCAGCAGGAGCATAACCAGCCCAAGCCAGTGAAGGAAATTGTGTAGAAGAAGAAGAAGGCCATTTTTCTTCCTCTGTCCTCACTGAAATCATTGCTTTGGAATGTTTTTCCCATGGATCAGGCACAGTGCAGTCATCAGCACTGCACTATGCATTATGTGTGAAAAGGTAGAGAAAATGTAATATTACACCACACCCTCCTGTCTTATATCAGTGCTGATGATCCCACTCCCATATAGTTGCCTAACCTTCCTGCTGTTTAGATTAGTGGCAGCAATTATAGTAGTAGTAAATGTCAGAATGTCACAAGTGGCATTTGCCACCATGATCTGATCACCATGCCACTGATAGCATGAGACCAGTAGGGCATAAAAAATTTTTTTTTCAGGGCTTGTTTTTTGTAAGTCTGTGGCCTGAAAAACAAATGTTTCTGAGGGCTTATTTTTTGAGGTTAATGGGAATCACAAGGTACATGGACTACCTTGACCGTTAGTCTTGCTCCTGACTTTCCCTTCCACCTCATCTGCAGCATCAGGGCCATCCAGCTAATACCAGCAGCTGCTCCACTTCCACCCTCAATGGCAAGTATGCCTTAGGGTCCCCTGCTATCACACTTGCCATCTCCTCTGAAAAATAAGAAGAAGGTAGACTGACCACAGTAACAGCAGGCTGGAACTTTCTCCCCATTGAAAGGCACAGGCAAAATATGAAACCATTTTCATTAAATATTTTGGGTCTAAATGAGGGGTGGGCGAAAGTTATTGCTGTATTCCCACAAGAAATTCCCCAAAAACCATTGTCCATTTTTTTGCTAGAAAATCTGCTTTTAAAACAGAGATTAAAATTTTCCTCGTTTTTCGTCCATTGACCAAAATTCCCCAACGTTTTTTCAGGGGCTAGAAAGTTTCCGCCCATTGAGTTACATGGTTTTTGCTTTTTCGTTATAAAAAGGTGATGTGTTTGCAGAGGTAAAACACAAGAAAAGCAGCTACAGAGCAAGGTAGACGTGCTGTTCTTGTTACGGTTAGCAAAACAAGACAATGAGTCAGACGGTATAGTTAAGAACACCTTTATTAATAATAATAATTATAATAATAATAAGCAAATGCAAGTAAGTATGACAGTACAAGCAAAGGGTGACTGTTAAGGCTAGAGACTCTATCAGCAATAGGAGCCTGCTGATGGGTCAACCACACTGCTGAAGACTAGGCCGAAGCCAGCTGGTAGTCTCAGGAATCGAAGAGAACGCAACACTGAACTTACAGTCTCCTTTAAGGGGCAACAGAGGAGACTACTGACTCATGCCTGCAGTCAGTATGGAAGAGCTTGTCTCCAATAAGGATGGCAACAATGGAGGCTACTGACTCATGCCTGCAGTCAGTATGGAAGAGCTTGTCTCCAATAAGGATGGCAACAATGGAGACTACTTACTCACGCCTGCAGTCAGTAAGAAAGAGTCTGCAAGAGCCCCAGGTCTGCATCAGGATGGGTGTCTGTTGGTAACTGAGCCACAAGCGGAGTAAACAGACAGATCCACAGGTCAGCACCAGCTAGGATAGTCAGACAAGCCAGGTTCATACACGGCGCGGGTAGTCAGCCAGAGCCACAGGTCTGCAACAGGTAGGATGTCCACTAGGAGTAAGCTACACTGGGAGGATAATTGGACAGATCCACAGGTCAACACCAGAATGGGTAGACAGACAAGCCAGGGTCATACACGGAGCGGGTAGTCAGCCAGAGCCACAGGTCAGCACCAGAATGGATAGTCAGACAACTTGGGTCATACACAGGATACAGGAACCACTGGAACTAGAACTGCTCAGATCAACAACATAAGGGTAACTGATACACAGGCCCATAGAGGTTTATAAAGGAGTAGGACAAGGCGGGACCAATAAGGTCCCCCAGGCTGGGCCTATAACAGGCGTCCAGGCAAGTGCCTGATTCATGATGCCAGTAGCAATGAACCAGACGAGACCAGGCCACAGGTAGAGAGGGATGCGGCTAGTGACGCCAGAGTGTCAGTCCAGAACCCTGCTTCCGGTCGATTGCTGCAGGCCGAGGTAAGACACTGTGACAGTTCTGCTGTGAATTGTTTGTAAAACTGAGACAAGAGAGGCTCATAGTGACTGCTATCACTATGAGCAGGCTTAAAACTAATGGAAGGTGCAACTGGAAGGACCCTTATGTGTCCACTAAGTCTGAGGAGGAGGAAGTGAGCACAATTGAACCAGTGCTGTCTAGTTCCCCTAAATCACCCCTAGGGATCTTGGGGAAATTATTGGCAAGGGAGGAAGAGAAGGGTAGTACTAGTGAGAGCAGGAAAGGTCAGCTGCCTGTGCCTGCTGCAAGATGTGCTGCCCCTGCTGCCACCATTGCTGTTCCTGCTGCCACCATTGCTGTACCTGCTGAGAACATCCAGACTAGCAGTCAAGGGAGCCCACACCATTCCTGTGACCCTGGGAGTCCTCCCCTTCCCTTTGCTAAACTATCCAAGTGGAACAGGATCCTGAAGACTAAGAGGCCAGAACTGTGGTCGGGGAAGAGCAGGCACACAATTAATACCACCACGAGCAGGAGCACAAATCAGCTGCCTGTATCTGTTGCTACTGCTACCAATCTGCCTTCTTCTGGTCAAAAAGAAATTCCAAGTATAACAATAGAGGACCCTCTGTCACATTGATTGTCACCTCCTCCAAGCAGCAGTGAGATGTCTGTAATAGAGCAGCAACAGCAGCACTTAGGAACTAGTGGTGATGATGCTGGAGAAGCTGGGGGTGGAAGAGACATGGATGGCCTTTTTTAGTGGAAAATGTGAAGGAAAGGGAGACAGGGATGATAAATTATATCACCACAACCACTAGCAGTGAGATTTTGGAATTGCAAGGGCAGCAGGATGCTGAGGAGCAAACTAGTGTGCCACAGACCACCGTGGGCACAGTGGGAATGGGGTCAACAAGTGATGAGGGACTAGGACAGGTTCCACTTGCTAGCACTAGCAATACTCCTGGTCCTAGTTGCAGCGCTGAATCTGAGGCAGTAGAAGCAACAGCAGCAACATTATCTGCTGCCATAGAGAGTGAAGGGGAATGTGGAGGGCAAGAAGAAAGAGTCCATTTTTTCACCTGTTCCCTCCCCCTGAAGTCATGGGTGTGGGACTATTTTTCTTTTGGGACAGGCATAGTGCAGTCATCAGCAAAGGTACTGTGCATGATTTGTGACAAGTCAGTGAGAAGCGGAAAGGAGGGAACACACCTTGGCACAAGCGCCCTGATAGCACACATGAAACACAGACACCATGGCATTTATATTTGAGGAGAAAAAATGTAATAGTCTAGCTGTGGGCAAAATTTTGTAGGCTAACGGTAATATTAGTAATTATTGAATACTTTGCTTTGTGATTCTGTACTTCAAGATACAGTAATTGCTTTCAAACAACGTATCTATTTATAGCTCAGAACAATATTGAGAATTATGATGGTTTCACAGCAGACAGGATGTCGATCCAGGAAAATATTCGACTGCCTCTTGGAGTCAGGAAATAATTTTTTGACCCACTTGGAGCTTAATTGGAAATGGCTTCAGTGGGTTTTGCTTTCCTCTGGATCAATAGATGTGATATGTTATGGGCTAATCTTGATGGACATGTCTTTTTTCAGCCACATCAACTATGTTACTATGTTAGAAACACTCACACAAACAGGCTTTCTGTCACTTATATAGTTTATCTCTGTCCCTCACTTGTGCAGTCTCTTTTTCACATACACAGTCTTTCTTACTCTCTGTCTCTGTTTCTGTATCTCTCTCTCTCTCTCACACACACTATATGGTCCTTGGAATGACACTCACTGCTTTTGATTGAAACAAGTTAATTATCACTGAAGTAGAGTCTCTTTCATATATTTGTAAAGGGAGACAGAAAATAGTTAAAAGAACTTTTTAAAGCTCAGCCCCATAAAATGTTAAAAGACGAGAAAACACTACCAGCTAAAACCATTCTCCTTACCAACACATAATAACTACATTCACTACAATAATGTATAGCATGACAGCAGGCATCTTAAAGATATTCTGAGTTCTCTGGCCCTAAGCCTCTCACAGTAATACAGAGTAACCACTGTGAAATGACACAGGCTTAAACTTGTAATGTGCACTTTCTTTCCAAAGTAGCAGAAATCTCTACTGCCTGTTGAAAAACTGTTGATGCATTTGTAGTCCATGCTGTTTAAAGGGATAGTAATGTTTCACAATAAAAGCAGCTCCAATTAGTCTTTATAGTATTTGGTCCATGGAGAGTGTTATTTCAGTACTGTCAGAGTTGTAGTTCAAGAGTAATTGAATGATAAAGTATCCCCCTTCCTGCCCCTTCAACTGATGTAACACTGCTCAACTCAGAGCAGCAAGGTGGTGTCCAGGTGGATCACAGAGAGAGACAATCTTCAATTAGCATAAGAGAAAAACCTGAAAAACCTGTCAAGGAGAGCAGGGTTATAATTGTTCTCACAGTAAGAAGATTGTCCCTTGCTGCGAGCTGTCTGGTCTGTGGACCAGATTCCACATCTAAAGGGAGGCGGCTTATTCTAGGCAAAAGGGATGGGAGGGAGAAACTTTATCATTCAATTACCCTTGAACTACAACTCTGACAGTATTGAAATAACATTCTCTATAGCTCAAATACTATAAAGATTAATTGGAGCTGCTGTTTTTATGAAATATTACTATTCCTTTAAAGACTTTAAAAATAGAGCGTTAATTCATACACGTACCCATGCACTTGTATGCAATCTCACTAACACATAATTCTGCATCTTGAATTTACCTCATAATGTTCTTTCTAAATTACTAAGTATCACATTTAAGGCAACAGACAACAATGCATCTGTCAAGATTCAAAGGGACTCTCCCACACGGTCATACAAGCTGAAACTGTTGTGAAAAGAAACTTATGAGTAATTAATAAATTATCCACAACTTTAATAGTTGTTTTGTCATTCTTGATTCTCTGCACAGTTCTGTCTGCCAATCCCATGACTGTACAATTGAACTATTACCCTAACAAAACTGACGTGTAAGTCAGTTAGTTGTTTGGGCACGAAAACCCCTCTCTTGATATAAGGATATATATATTTTTATTTGATTATATTGTTTCTATGTTTCTAGAAAATTAAGACAAAATGAATAAATATTATATACAAATATGGATTCAAAATGCATATAAACTACTGTTTTGTTTTTTAATGACGTGACAGGCTGTTTTGATATTTATAAGTAAAGGCATAGCAAAGTGTATAGGTTATAGTTTGAATGTAATACACAAACCAGACACAGTTTTAACCACTTTGCTTCTAAGCTTTTTACACCACCCCCAACCCAATGCTAGGCATATTTTCACACTTTTGTTACAGTTTACAGGCAGATTATTTTTGGTGCTTTTCTGTGAACAACCCAGACATGCCATACAATGTTTTTTTTTTCCAGCAACCTGTGCACTTTCAAATGATACCATTGGTTTCTAAATAACCCCTAACCTGACCAAAACATTTACCCAGAAAGCATAATAAAATAGTTTTTTTGGTTTGCTTTTTAACAAAATTCCAGTAAAGTGAATGACAAACAGATGTCCTGGAATATATTGTTTCTATGTTCCACTAGCAAACTTTATGGTTTTAATTTTAGTATTAACTCATCTTTCTAGAACAGTAAAATTTGTATGCATAGATTTTCCTATAAAACTTAGCAATTGAAAAATATATTTTTTTTTCTATTTTGCACCATTTTACAATTCAGACACAAAACAAAGAGAAATAAAAAATGTAACCCTACACCTTATAGGGAAATTTTTTATGGAATCTGTGCAGCAATCTAGGAGCATGAATATCATTCTGATTCACCCAGGAACGATCCTCTGGACCATAACCTTTCCAATGGACAAAATATTGGATGTGCCCTCGGACTTTGCGGGAGTCCAGAATGTTTTGGATCTCATACTCATCCTGATTCTGAATGCGTACTGGACCTGGGACTACAGGAGCGGATGAGTAGCGGTTACAGACCAACGGTTTCAGATTAGAGACATAAAAGACGTTGTGAATACTCATGTTACTGGGAAGGTCTAAAGCATAAGACACAGGGTTTATTCTACTGAGCACCCGGAAGGGTCCTATGAAACGTGGAGCCATCTTGTGACAAGGCACTTGCATGTGCAGATTCTTGGTGGCCAACCAGACTCTATCCCCCACCTGAAAGACAGGAGCAGGATGCCTCCTGCGATCTGCGTGTCTCTGATAGCGCTCTGAGGACCTTCATAAGGCATTCTGAACCTGTTCCCATGAGGATCGGAGCTGCCGCATATGCTCATCCAGAGCCGAAATCTCCTGTGACTAAAATTAATCCGGGAGCAGAGATGGTTGGAACCCATAGTTAATCAGGAAGGGAGAGCTCCTGGACGAGGAGTTTATGGCACAATTCCTGGCAAACTCAGCCCACGGCAACAGGTCAACCCAATTATCATGATGGTCAGAAGTGAAGCAGTGCAAGAATTGTTCCAACCCCTGATTGGCTCTTTCCGCAGCACCATTAGTCTAGGGGTGGTAGGCAGAAGAGAATAACAGTTTGATGCCCATCTGGTCACAAAAGGCCCTCCAAAATCATGATACAAACTGACTTCCACGATCAGAAACCACAACCCGGGGTACTCCGTGGAGCCTGATTACCTCCCTGACAAATACCATAGCCAGTTCCTTAGAGGAGTGTAGTCTCTGAAGCGGAACGAAATGTGCCATTTTAGAGAATCGATCCACTATCATTAGTCTGGAGCAGCCCTTGAGGAAGATACCTAGGAGCTTTGGCTCGAGCACACACGGAACAAGCCTCCACAAAGGCTGCACAATCCGCCCTTAAACTAGGCTATCAAAAAAGCTGTGAAATTGACCAAATTAATTGGTCCCGACCACTGTGTCCAGCTGCTTTGGACGAATTATAGGTTTCGAGCAGCTTAGTGCAGAGATTGTCAACTACAAAACATTTGCCACTGGGTTTCTCAACTGGAGCATTACCTTGTGAAGCCAGAATCTCCTTGCCCAGGGGAGAAGTAATGCTAGTACATATTGTAGCAAAAATGCGATCAGGAGGAATGATCAGAACGGGTTCGCTTTCTGTCTCACGGTCTGGGCCAAACTGTCTAGACAAGGCGTCTGCACGAGTATTCTTGGAATCACAAAATTAAATCTAAACAAAAATAATGCCCATCTGGCCTGTCTTGGTGACACTCTCTTGGCCTCTGATAAGTATGTCAGGTTTTTATGATCCGTTAAGATCAGAATAGGAGCCTTTGTTCCCTCCAGGAGGTGACGCCATTCACGAAGAGTGATGATAATGGCTAGCAAATTCACGGTCCCCTATATCATATAGGCTTTGAGCCTTAGTCATTTTTAAAAAAAAATCCACAGGGCATCAGGGGCTTGCCAGGCTAGGATCTTTGAGACAGTACTGCCCCTACACCTGTCTCAGATGCATCCACCTCCAGAGTAAAGGGCAATACGGTGTTAGGATGTACCAATATTGGAGCCATCAAAAAGGCAGATTTCAAGTCTTCAAGAGCACTGATGGCCTAGGGGGACCAAACCGATGGGTTAGCGCCCTTATGAGTTAAATCAGTCAAGGGTTTGACCAAGGTCGAGAAATTTAGAATTAATTTTCTATAATAATTCTCAAATCTGAGGAATCTTTGTATGGCCTTCAGGCCCACAGGACGTGGCCATTGTAGAACTGCCGAGAGTTTTTCAGTATCCATAGCAATACCTCCCGCAGAGATAACGTAACCTAGGAAAGGCAACTGGTCTTTATGAAATTCGCACTTCTCGAGTTTGCAATATAGTTTGTTTTCCCACAGTTTTTGCAAAATCTCTCCTATGAGTCTAGATATCAGGAGAGTGTTTCAAGATATTGTCCAGGTAAACCACTACCAGGACTGTGGTAGACTTCTCAAAACATTGTTTATGAACTCCTGGAAGACTTCTGGGGCATTGCTTAGCCAAAATGGCGTGACCAAATACTCATAATGGCCACTACGAGTGTTAAAAGCGGTCTTCCACTCATCGCCTTCCTAGATTCTGATCAACTTATATGCCACCCTCAAGTTTTGTAAACACAGAGGAACCCTTCAGGCGGTCAAATAATTCCGTAATTAATGGAATGGGGTATGCTTTTTTCACCATCAGTTTATTTAGACCTCTATAGTCGATGCAGGGTCTAAGCTCCCCATTCTTTTTCTTTAAAAAAAAAATCCAGCCACAGCAGACGAGGAAGATTTTCTGATTATGCCTCTGGACAGTGCATCAGTAATATACTCCTCCATGGCCCAGTTTTCCTCCACCGACAGAGGATTGGTGCGGCCTTTAGGAGGTATCAAGCCTGGCATCAAATTAATAGCACATGGTCTATATTCCGGCAAAGTGCTAGCCTCCCCCTTACTGAACACCTCACTGAAAGACTGGTACTCTGAGGGTAACGAGGGGGAGGTACACAGTATTTTAACAGGCCCCTTTACAATAGTCAGACCAAGATAATATGTCACAATTCTCCCAGTCCACTCTGGGATTATGTCTCTGGAGCCATGGGAAACCCAGAATGATGGCATGGTGTGGAGACTGAATAACCTGAAATTGTAGAGTCTCAACATGGAGAGCTCCTACCCTTAGGGATAGTGGACAAGTCTCATGTGTGACATGGGATGGTTCTAGTGGATGACCATACAGCCAATGGAGACTCACGGAGCATCACAGGAATATTATGTGTCTTAACGAATTCACCATCAATAAAATATCCAGCAGCTCCAGAATCGATCAGGGCTGGGTAGCCACTGAGGAGTTAGCCCAAGAAATAGCCACCTGTAGGATGGACTTGCTTAGATCCTGATCTGGGGACCCACTTACTCCACCTAGTATCTGTCCCCTCAGAGAACCTAGGTGCGTAAGTTTCATGGACGTACCAGACAAGCTCATAACATATGTCCAGCCTTCCCACAATATAAGCATAGACCCTCTCTAAGGCAGAAGGACCGCTCCTCCCGGGAACGTGTAAAGTCAACCTGTATAGGCTCAGTCTTACTAACCTCCGTGCTAGGTGGCAAGGGAGGTGAGGGAGGCATGGGTGGGAACTCCCTGTTCTGTACCAATCACAACTCATGCCTTCGCATGTGGTTCTTATATGTGGACCTTTCTCTTATACGGGTGTCAGTTAACATATAGTAACATAGTAGATAAGGCTGAAAAAAGACATGCGTCCATCAAGTCCAGCCCATGCCAATAACACCCCTGTTGATCCAGAGGAAGGCAACAAAAAAGCCCTCTGGAGCAATTTCCAATGTAGGTGTGTGTGTGAGTGTGTCAAATAGTTCCCCGGCTCAATATCCTATTTGCTTTGAAGCCATCTGTCATAACTGTCAATATTGTTCTGTGCTAGATAGGCATCCATTGCTTTTTTGAATGCAGTTACATTATCTGCAAGCACAGCATCCCGAGGCAAAGAATTCCATAGCCTTACCGCCCTTACTGTAAAGAATCCCTGCCTGTGTTTTAGTCGAAAGCGCCTTTCCTCAAGTCTTAATGGATGACCTCTTGTTCTTAGCTCAGCTCTTTGCATAAATAATTCATTGGATAGTTCTTTGTATTGGCCTTGAATGTATTTGTAAATGGTAATCATATCACCCCTTAGACGTCTCTTTTCTAATGTAAACAAACCCAGTTTGACTAGTCTCTCTTTGTAACTCAGATCCTCCAATCCCTTTATCAGTTTTGTTGCACGTCTCTGCACCTTTTCCAGTTCAGTAATGTCTTTTTTTAGAACAGGCGCCCAAAATTGTACTCCATATTCTAGATGAGGCCTAACCAATGATTCAACGGATCCAAATCAACTGGCAGCTCACGTGCTGCTATTTCATCTTTGATTGCATCATTCAGTCCCTGCGAGAAGGCTGCCACCAGAGCTTCATTGTTCCAGTCTACCTCTGTCGATATTGTGCGAAATTCTATAGCATATTCTGCTACAGTACGGATGCCCTGTTGAATCGTCATCAGTTTTTTGGTGGCACATCAAAAACCCTGCGGAAGGTTTAGCCGTCTCCCACAATGGATTGGCCCATGCCAAAGCTTTGCCGGTCAACAAGGAAATCATGAAGCCTACTTTGCTTCTCTCGGACTGAAACGCATGGGATACCAGTTCCAAAAAAATTCTGAGTTAGTTAATGAACCCACGACACAACATGGGATCCCCATCGTATCGTAGGGGAAGTAGAACGGTACCAGACAACCCTCTATAGCAGCATTCTCCACCTGAGTGGTTTTACTGATGCCGATACTGAGGAGGCCAGCAGTGGTTGCCCAACTTTGTCAAGATACACAGTTTGCAACACTACCGACAACTGATCGAGACGTTGTTCCTGCATGTCCATCCTAGACATGATATTCAGCGGCTGCCCACAACTGGTATCTGTTCATGGCCCTTTCGTACTGTTATGGAGTGACTAGGAAATAATGACACTTGACAAGAACAGATCTGTCAGTCTAGCCTGTGCCTTGCTCCCATTGACTACTATGTGTTAGTCCCGCCCAGTATGACCTTTATATACTGGGCAATGGGCATCCCTCCGGTGCCTTTTTGTGGTGTTCCTGTGCCAGTGCTTATTTCTGTTATTCCCAGTGTACCGACTTGGCCTGCCTGACTACTCCGCATATTGTCTACTGCCCTTGTGTACCGACCCAGATTGCCTGACTATTCTTCTGATGTTTCTGCTCCGTGATTCGACTCGGCTTGGCTGACGTTCCTGCTCCGTGATCTGACCCGGCTTGGCTGACGTTCCTGCTCCGTGATCTGACCCGGCTTGGCTGATGTTCCTGCTCCGTGATTCGACCCGGCTTGGCTGATGTTCCTGCTCCATGATCCGACCTGGCTTGGCTGACGTTCCTGCTCCGTGAATCTACTCGGCTTGGTTGGCGTTCCTGTGCTGTGTCGCCTAGGCAACATTCTGACTGTCTGCCAATGGGGTTATTTCCTCCTGCAGAGTACCAGCGGCCAGTCTTCATTACTGCTCTGGCAGTTGAGCTTCTGGTTGCCTCCGGTTATACTTCTGTGGAGTGCAAGTGTTGTCTCCGTTACTGCTACGGCAGTTTACCTTGGGCCTAGTCTCCGTTACTGCCTCTGTTCTGTGCAAGTGTCTGCCTCCGTTACTGCCTCTGCTTAGTGCAAGTGTCTGCTTCCGTTACTGCTACGGCAGTTGAGCCACCGGTTGCCTCCGGATATACTTCAGCAGAGTGCAAGTGTTGTCTCCGTTACTGCTACGGAACTTTACCTTGGGCCTAGTCTCCGTTACTGCCTCTGCTCTGTGCAAGTGTATGCCTCCGTTACTGCTCCAGCAGGTGAGCCACCGGTTGCCTCCGATTATACTTCTGCAGAGTGCAAGTGTTCTCTCCGTTACTGCTATGGCAGTTTACCTTGGGCCTAGTCTCCGTTACTGCCTCTGCTCTGTGCAAGTGTCTGCCTCCGTTACTATTCCAGCAATTGAGCCACCTGTTGCCTCCGGTTATACTTCTGCAGAGTGCAAGTGTTGTCTCTGTTACTGATATGGCAATTTACCTTGGGCCTAATCTCCGTTACTGCCTCTGTTCAGTGCAAGTGTCTGCCTCCGTTACTTCTCCGGCAGTTGAGCCACCGGTTGCCTCCGGTATACTTCAGCAGAGTGCAAGTGTTGTCTCCGTTACTGCTACGGCAGTACCTCATGTGTCTCTGTTCCCATTGTTGCCTAGGCAGTTCACGCTAGCTCTGCTTATCTGGTTTTGGGCGTTACAAGTTCTATTGCTGTCTATATGCAGAGAGCCCCATCATAGACCTCTCTGCACATGGGACTGTTTACACTCTGAAGATCATTAACCTATGCAAGACCTTGCTCCTGGGAATCCATCATATCTGCCTGATCTGTGTCAGTTTAGACTATTGTGGACTTTATGTTTATGCTGGACCTGTGTAGGCATATGTATCTATATCCTGTCGTGTGTCTGTACTATTCTGCTGAGATACTACAGGACCTGGGAAGGTTATTTAATTAATGTGATTTCAGTAAAACTGTGTTTTATCCTAAACCACTGTGTCTGTGTGTCAAACAAACCGTTACACCTAACGCTAGAGTACCCAGGCAACAGGAACGAGTATCTCCAGAACTCTGGAGCAACATAGTAGCGACTTAACTCCACCACCTTCTCGAAGCCAGGTGTGAGGACAGTGCAAGACACTTCCTCAACCCTTCACTAGGCAGGTGTAGCTAGTAACGGAACAGCCCTAGGCAACCTTTGCAGATGGATAGATGGACAGTGCATGGCACTTCCTTAAAAGGCTTAACTCCACCACCCTCTTGAGGCCAGGTGTGAGGATAGTGCAAGACTCTTCCTCAACCCTTCACTACACAGGTGTAGCTAGTAAATGAATGGCCCTAGGTAACCTTCGCAGATGGATAGAAGGACAGTGCACGACACTTCCTTACTCACACCAAGCAGGTGAATCATAGAACAACTATACCCTAATGCTAGGGTATACCATAGGCAAGACAACACAGCACCTAGAGGGCTAGGTGAGGTAACACTGGGACCGGACAGAACACAAGAGATCAGTGACATGGACTGACCGAGGCAGGCACCCAAACTAGACATATCACGGGAGGTCAGTGACACGGACTGACCGACAAGCACTGCTAACAGGTTAGCGAGCACGGAATAATGTAAGCCCAGACAGCAAGGAACACAGTAGCCGGGCTGGAAGCCGAGGCTAGCAATCGTAACCGGAAAGCAACAGAGGGTAGTCGGACGTAGCCAGGAGTCAGAACCGGATTGAGTAGTCAGATGTAGCCAGGAGTCAGAGCCGGATCGGGTAGTCGGACGTAGCCAGGAGTCAGAGCCAGATCAAGTAGTCAGACATAACCAGGAGTCAGAGCCAGATCGGGTAGTCAGACGGAGCCAGAGTAATACACAGGAACAGCAATGGACCAACACAGCACTAGGCTCATATACACCACAAAAGGACACTGGTAATTGGACATGCTGAGACTTACAAGGCCTAGCAGATGGGAGGAGAGATGACATCACAACACCAGTGACCTAGAAGAACAGCTACTTGCATAGAGCTACAGCAAGTAAGTAACAATGTCACTGTTACAGCAATTAAACACTGGAGGCAATCACGGGCACCATGATAAACAACTGCTGTGTCTGACAGCGAGAGTAAAAACATCAGTCCTCAAATGTATAGAGAATGTGATGAAAATCCCTCTAAGGGGAAAAGTAAAAAGAAATCATTGAGACTTCAAAAAACCTAGAGGAGTATAAAAGTAGTAGGGAAAGAAGTGGCAGGGGATGATGAGGATAACCGAATTAAAGATAATTCAGTAGAGTGTATTCTTTCAGCATCCTCCTCTTCTTCAGATACAGATGAAGTTGACAGTGAGAGAGATGTTAACATATCCAGAAAGGCAATGGCTAAATCTCCCTCCACTGAAATGAGTGCTAGATTCTGATGAGTGCTTCTGATGCTGTTGGAAGAGAACCTCTGACACCTAGTAGTGATTGCAGCAACATCTAGCCCCAGTAGTAGTAGTAATCCCTTAAGAACAGCTCAGTCCATGAAGCCTACTATAATGAGATGCTTTACTCATGATCCAAAATCTAAGCATGTTGCTATCTGTTGTCTGTGTAGGAAGTATGTGAGCAAGGGGAAAGCAGGCTCTTACCTAGACACCTCTTCATTGAGATCCCACCTAAAGCACATGTCTGAATGGGAAAAACACCATCAACATGTAAGAAGTGCCATGACTAGTAGCAGCAGAAGCACTCCTAAAGGTAGAAGTACTGATGATGTGTGAGAAAATGTGCCAAGATTTCGTTCATTTAAAATAACACCTATGTCTATTCCTGCAGAGGTGAAAAAGAAAGTATGCCCTCTTTGAATTCTATGGTTTTACATATAAGGACATAATAAAAATCATCTTCCTTAGCAGGTCTAAAAATTAGGTAAATACAACCTCAGATGAACAACATCATATGACATATTACACTGCATCATGATTTATTTAACAAAAATAAAGCAAAAATGGGGAAGACATGTATGAAAAACTAAGTACACCCTTACTGCTTCCATAGGAATTAAGATGCTAAGTAGCAGACAGGTGCTGCTAATCAAATGCCCTTGATTCATTGATCATCAGCAAGTGTGACCACCTCTTTAAAAGTAGAAGTTTTAGCAGTTTGCTGGTCTCGAGCATTCAGGTGTGTTAATACAATGCCATCAGCAATTATCTTAGAGAAGCAATTGTTGCTGTCCATTATCAGGAAAGGGTTATAAGGCCATTTCCAAACAATTTAAAGACTATCATTCTACAGTAACAAAGATTATGCAAACGTATATAACATTCAGGACCATTGCCAATCTTGCCAGGAATGGATGTCCCAGCAAATTCACCCCAAGGTCAGACCGTGCAATGCTCAGAGAAATTGCAAAAACCCAAGAGTTACAGCTAAGACTCTACAGGCCTCAGTTAGCATGTTAAATGTTAAAATTCATGATAGTACAATTAGAAAAAGACTGAACAAGTATGGTTTGTTTGGAAGGGTTGCCAGGAGAAAGCCTCCTCTCTCTAAAAAGAACATGGCAGCATGGCTTAGGTTTGCAAAGTTGCATCTGAACAAACCACAAGACTTCTGGAACAATGTCCTTTGGACAGACGAGACCAAAGTGGAGATGCTTGGCCATCATGCACAGCGGCACATTTGGCGAAAACCAAACAGCAAATCAGCACAAACATCTCATACCAAGTGTCAAGCACAGTGGTGGAGGGGTAATTATTTGGGCTTGTTTTGCAGCCACAGGACCTGGGAGACATTGAGTCGTCGACCATGAACTCCTCAGTATACCAAAGCATTCTATAGTCAAATGTGAGGCCATCTGTCCGACAGCTAAAGCTTGGCTGAATGTGGGTCATGCAACAGGGCAATGATCCCAAGCACACCAGCAAATCTACAACAGAATGGTTGAAAAAGAAAAGAATCAAGGTGTTACAATGGCCCAGTCAAAGTCCAGACCCAAATGAAATGCTGTAGTGGGACCTTAAGAGAGCTGTGCATAAACAAATGCCTGCAAACCTCATTGAACTGAAGCAACATTATAAAGAAGAGTTGGCCATAATTCCTCCACAACGATGTGAGAGATGTATAAAAGTCATACAGAAAATTATTACTTCATGTTATTGCTGTTAAAGGTTGTTCTACAAGCTACAAGGTGTACTAAGTTTGTCACACATTAGTGTTGAGCGAGCATGCTCGGCCGATGCTCGGATCGGCTCGAGCATCGCTCTGCTCGGCACATGGCGGTACTCGTACGAGTACCGCATGTGCTCGCCCGCCATGTTCGGGTCTCCTCCCCGCACGTTTTGCGCCTGCTGCGCAGCCAATAAACGTGCAGGGAGGCTCTGACATCGGTGTAATGCCAGCAGCCATGTTGGCTGCTGGCATTACACTGATTGGCTGGCCAGAACCCGTGGTCAGGTGCTGTATAGCACCTGACCATCGAGTTCGGCTCAGTCTGAGCCAGGGAGAGCTGAGGATAGGAAGGGAAAGGCAGTGTAGGGAGGAAAAAAACAAAAATTGTGAAAAAAAAAGAACCAAAAGTCCTTTTTAGGACTACTGTGTGTGGGGGCAGCAGGTTATTTGGTGTGGGGGGAAAAAAACAAAAAAAAAAAAAAAAAAATATATATATTCTGTTTAGTGTGCAAAGTTGCAGATTAGAGCACATTCTGTTTAGTGTGCACAGTTGCAGATTAGAGCACATTCTGTTTAGTGTGCAAAGTTGCAGATTAGAGCACATTCTGTTTAGTGTGCAAAGTTGCAGATTAGAGCACATTCTGTTTAGTGTGCAAAGTTGCAGATTAGAGCACATTCTGTTAAGTCTTCAAACTAAAATATCAAAGTCACGTATTCCATTCAGTGTGCGTCGCCGCAGTTTAGCAGCACATTCTGAGTACTGTGCAGAGTTGCAGAATAGGAAGAAATACTGTTAAGTCTTCAAACTAAAATATCAAAGTCACATATTCCATTCAGTGTGCTTCGCCGCAGTGTAGCAGCACATTCTGTGTACTGTGCAGAGTTGCAGAATAGGAAGAAATACTGTTAAGTCTTCAAACTAAAATATCAAAGTCACATATTCCATTCAGTGTGCTTCGCCGCAGTTTAGCAGCACATTCTGTGTAGTGTGCAGAGTTGCAGAATAGGAAGAAATACTGTTAAGTCTTCAAACTCAAATATCAAAGTCACATATTCCATTCAGTGTGCTTCGCCGCAGTTTAGCAGCACATTCTGTGTACTGTGCAGAGTTGCAGAATAGGAAGAAATACTGTTAAGTCTTCAAACTAAAATTTCAAAGTCACATATTCCATTCAGTGTGCTTCGCCGCAGTTTAGCAGCACATTCTGTGTACTGTGCAGAGTTGCAGAATAGGAAGAAATACTGTTAAGTCTTCAAACTAAAATATCAAAGTCACATATTCCATTCAGTGTGTTTCAACGCCGTTTAACAGCCTATTCTGTGTACTCTGTACAGTTGCAGAATAATAAGAAATACTGTTAAGTTTTCAAACTCAAATATTAAAGTCACATATTCCATTCAGTGTGTTTCAACGCCGTTTAACAGCCTATTCTGTGTACTCTGTACAGTTGCAGAATAATAAGAAATACTGTTAAGTTTTCAAACTCAAATATTAAAGTCACATATTCCATTCAGTGTCTTTCACCGCCGTTTAACAGCCTATTCTGTGTACTCTGTACAGTTGCAGAATTATAAGAAATACTGTTAAGTTTTCAAACTCAAATATTAAAGTCACATATTCCATTCAGTGTGTTTCAACGCCGTTTAACAGCCTATTCTGTGTACTCTGCAGAGTTGCAGAATTATAAGAAATACTGTTAAGTTTTCAAACTCAAATATTAAAGTCACATATTCCATTCAGTGTCTTTCACCGCCGTTTAACAGCCTATTCTGTGTACTCTGTACAGTTGCAGAATTATAAGAAATACTGTTAAGTTTTCAAACTCAAATATTAAAGTCACATATTCCATTCAGTGTGTTTCACCGCCGTTTAACAGCCTATTCTGTGTACTCTGTACAGTTGCAGAATTATAAGAAATACTGTTAAGTTTTCAAACTCAAATATTAAAGTCACATATTCCATTCAGTGTGTTTCAACGCCGTTTAACAGCCTATTCTGTGTACTCTGTACAGTTGCAGAATTATAAGAAATACTGTTAAGTTTTCAAACTCAAATATTAAAGTCACATATTCCATTCAGTGTGTTTCAACGCAGTTTAACAGCCTATTCTGTGTACTCTGTACAGTTGCAGAATTATAAGAAATACTGTTAAGTTTTCAAACTCAAATATTAAAGTCACATATTCCATTCAGTGTGTTTCAACGCCGTTTAACAGCCTATTCTGTGTACTCTGCAGAGTTGCAGAATAATAAGAAATACTGTTAAGTTTTCAAACTCAAATATTAAAGTCACATATTCCATTCAGTGTGTTTCAACGCCGTTTAACAGCCTATTCTGTGTACTCTGTACAGTTGCAGAATTATAAGAAATACTGTTAAGTTTTCAAACTCAAATATTAAAGTCACATATTCCATTCAGTGTGTTTCAACGCCGTTTAACAGCCTATTCTGTGTACTCTGCAGAGTTGCAGAATAATAAGAAATACTGTTAAGTTTTCAAACTCAAATATTAAAGTCACATATTCCATTCAGTGTGTTTCAACGCCGTTTAACAGCCTATTCTGTGTACTCTGTACAGTTGCAGAATTATAAGAAATACTGTTAAGTTTTCAAACTCAAATATTAAAGTCACATATTCTGTGTAAGATGAAGAAGGCGGGTAAAAAGGGACGGGGAAGTGGACGTGATCCTGAAAGTTCAGGGCGCGGGTCAGGACGCGGAGAAACTGTGCCTGGTGCCAGAGCACAAGAAAGAAAGACATCCACCATACCTAGCTTCATGTCTGATTTCACAGGGCGTCGCAGGACATCACTCTCGAGGTCCGACCACTGCGAACAGGTGGTCGGTTGGATGACAGCTGATACTGCTTCCAGTCGGTTAAGCACCACCCTGTCTTCCACCAAGTCCACTCTCAGTAGCCAAGAGTCTGGTCAACATAATCCTCACTCTGATCATCCTTCCTCCCACCATACACGGTCTGGTCAAAGAAGTGATCCCACACTGGGATATAGTGATGAGCTCGTCTCATCACCAATCCTTCATTTGACCCTCTCTCCAAGTACGCTTGCAGAGGAACATGACATCTTGTGCCCTGATTCACAACCTCTAGAGGCTACCCAATCACAAGAAGATGACAGATGTGAACGGCATTTAAGGTCAAAGGAAGTAGTGGATGATGATGATGATGATGATGAGACACAGTTGCCATTAAATCAACCACTATTTCCGTCTCAAGACCTTGTTGAGGAGAATGTTATACAGTTGTCAATGACTGAGTATGTGGTGGGATCAAGACTTGAGGAGGATGATCAGAGTGAGGAAGTGGAGGAGGACTTGGTGGACGATGAGGTGACTGACCCCACCTGGGAAGGTGTAGAGCCGAGCGATGACAGCAGTCCTGAGGGTGAGCCATCTGCAGCACCGCAACAGGCTGGAAGAGGCAGTGGTGTGGCTACAGAAAGAAGGCGGACCGCACCAAACCGGCCCGCAAATGTTCCACGGAGCACCCCCTTGCGTAAATCTACCTTGCCAAAGGGTAGGTGTTCCGCGGTATGGCGTTTTTTTAAGGAAAGTGCGGACGACAAAAGAATTGTAGTTTGCAACCTGTGCCACACCAGAATGAGCCGAGGCATGAACACTAGAAACCTCACCACCACCAGCATGATCCGACACATGGCATCCAAGCACCGTAGTAAGTGGGAGGAACGCCTGGATCGCCCACCTGTGTCTGCAGGCCACACCACTGCCTCCTCTTCCCCTGTTTTCGGTGCCGGCCAATCGCCTGTCGAAGGCGCAGGCCCGCATACCTCCCGCCCTGCACCTGTAGCATCTGAAGCACCATCAGCGACCACATCCACTTCCCTGTCCCAGCACAGCGTCCAAATGTCGTTACCCCAGGCATTTGAGCGCAAGAGAAAGTACCCAGCCACCCACCCACAGGCCATAGCACTAACCTCACACCTTTCAAAATTACTGGCCATCGAAATGCTGCCATTTAGGCTTGTGGACACTGAGTCCTTCCGCAGCCTGATGGCAGCAGCTGTCCCTCGGTACGCGGTCCCCAGCCGCCACTACTTTTCCCGGTGTGCCATCCCCGCATTACACCACCATGTGTCCCGTAACATCACCCGTGCCCTGACCAACGCAGTTACTGGGAAGGTCCACTTAACGACTGACACATGGACAAGTGCTTGTGGCCAGGGACGCTACATTTCCCTGACGGCACACTGGGTGAATGTCGTGGAGGCTGGGAGCGACTCGGACCCTGGGATGGCACGGGTGCTACCCACGCCGAGGATTGCGGGCCCTACCTCCATCAGGGTTTCCACCAGCACCTACGTTATTGGCTCCTCCTCCTCCGTTTCCACCTCCGAATTCTCTACACACACCGCCACTCCCCCATCAGCCAGTAGCTGGAAGCAGTGTAGCACTGCAGTGGGGAAGCGTCAACAGGCCGTGCTGAAGCTGATCTGCCTTGGGGACAAACAGCACACGGCCTCAGAGCTGTTGCAGGGGATTAGTCACCAGACCGAGCAGTGGCTCTCGCCACTCAACCTGCAAGCAGGCATGGTTGTGTGTGATAATGGGCGTAACTTGGTGGCGGCTTTGGAGCTCGGCAAGCTCACACACGTACCATGCCTAGCGCATGTATTTAATTTAGTGGTGCAGCGATTTCTAAAAACCTACCCCAATGTGCATGATCTCTTGACCAAGGTGCGCCGCGTGTGTGCACATTTCCGTAAGTCATCAACAGCTTCAGCCGGCCTGTTGAAGCTGCAGCAGCGCTTACAATTGCCAGCTCACCGGCTGCTGTGTGACGTGAGCACGCGCTGGAACTCCACCTTCCACATGTTGGCCCGGCTTTGTGAGCAGCAGAGGGCAGTAGTGGAGTACCAGCTGTTACACGGTCGTCGCCTCTCCGTTCAACTTCCTGTAATCAGAAGTGAGGAGTGGGAATGGATGTCAGACCTCTGCGAGGTTTTACGCAATTTTGAGTAATCGACACAGATGGTGAGCGGCGATAACGCTATTATCAGTGTAACCATCCCACTTCTGTGTCTACTGAAACGCTCGCTGCTCACAATTAAAACCGACGCTTTGCATGTGGAAGAGGTGGAAATGGGGGAGGAAGAGCTTACACAAGGTGATAGCCAGAGCACCCTCACTTCGTCTTCTCAGCGACAATTGGAGGAGGCGGAGGAGGAGGAGGAGGAGGAGGAGGAAGACACGGTTGCCTCCGCTACAGAGGGTAGCCATGGAACTTTAGTTCCATCTCTTCAGCGTGGGTGGGCAGAAGAGGAGGAAGAGGATGAGGATATTGAGAGTCAGCCTCCTGGTGAGGACAGCGAAATCTTGACTGTTGGTACTCTGGCACACATGGCTGACTTTATGTTAGGCTGCCTTTCCCGTGACCCACGCGTTGTACGCATTTTAGACAACACGGATTACTGGGTGTTCACCCTTCTGGACCCCCGCTACAAAGAGAATTTCTCATCTCTCATTCCTCCGGTGGAGAGGACAAGCAAAATGTTGCAATACCAGAAGGTTGTTGTTGAAAAATTGCTCCAAAATTTTCCATCTGACAACGCTGGCGGCAGAGTACGTGCTACCTTGGCCAACCGAGAAGGGGAGAAAAGGGGAGCACACAGCAGTTCCGAGAAAGGCAGGGCAACACTCTCCAAGGCGTGGGACACCTTCATGACACCCCGCCAGCACCCTCACCCTGATGCGCAGCCTAGTGTCACAAGGAGGGAAAAGTTTTGGAAGATGGTGAAGGAGTACGTAGCAGACCGTGTCAGCGTCCTCAATGATCCCTCTGTGCCTTACAACTACTGGGTGTCCAAGCTGGACACGTGGTATGAACTGGCACTCTACGCCTTGGAGGTGCTGGCCTGCCCTGCCGCCAGCGTTCTGTCTGAGCGGGTATTTAGTGCTGCTGGTGGCATCATAACAGATAAGCGTATCCGCCTTTCCACCGACAATGCTGATAGGTTGACACTTATAAAAATGAACAAGGCCTGGATTTCCCCTGACTTCTCCACTCCACTGGAGGAAAGCCCCGGGGGAACATAAACTCACTTTATATATGTTATTTACAATGATGGGAATACTCTGTATTCCCATTCACCCCTTCCACCCAAAAAACGGGTATATGGTTGACTCTTAATCTTCTCATCCTCCTCCTCCTCTTCCATATGCCCTGTACTATAATTTTTATATAGGGCCAGCTCACCAGCGTGCCCTGGGATATAATTTTTATATAGGGCCAGCTCACCAGCGGGCCCTGTGATATAATTTTTATATAGGGCCAGCTCACCAGCGGGCCCTGTTTGACAATTTTTATATAGGTCAGCTCACCAGCGGGCCTTCTCATATAATGTTTTATTGGGTCAGCTCTCTAGCGGGCCCTCTCATATAATGTTTTATAGCGTCAGCTCACTAGCGGGCCTTCGCATATAATGTTTAGGATGGTCAGCTCTGCAGCAGACCCTCACCCATAATGTTTTAGATGGTCAGCTCAGCGCACGTTTCCCTCTTAATCATGGCCTCAGTTCTGAAAATCAAGGAAATTTTTGGGAGAATTTGCCTCTGCGCACGTTTCCCTCTTAATCATGGCCTCAGTTCTGAAAATCAAGGAAATTTTTGGGAGAATTTGCCTCTGCGCACGTTTCCCTCTTAATCATGGCCCCAGTTCAGAAAAATCGAGGAAATTTTTGGGAGAATTTGCCTCTGCGCACGTTTCCCTCTTAATCATGGCCTCACTTCCGAAAATCAAGGAAATTTTTGGGATAATTTGCAGATGATATACAAGTAAATATACAGCAAATATTGTTTGGTAACAATTTTTCGCCTAAAGTCGTTTTTATTTTCCTTTTTGTGTGTTTTATGGTCAGTCTGTAAAAATGGCGTACTACGGGCGAAAGATCGTTCCCAGCAGCGATGTTGGAGTCCAAGGTGCATCCAGACATCCTCCCTATGCTGTCCCTGAACCATTTCTGTAGTGTTTCCATCTTTTTCTGCCCTTTTCCTATGGACCAGGCACCCTCCCCTCATCAGAGCAGGGGGTGCCTGGTGTAATGCTCGAGTCCTCCCATTGACTTCAATGGGGCTCGGATGCTCGGCCGAGCACTCGAGCCTCAGGGGGTGCTCGGTCAGAGCACCCGAACATCCGAGCATTGGGGTGCTCGCTCATCACTATCACACATGGCTTCTCCATTTTGGCTTTATTTTTAGTAAATAAATCATGACACTGTGTAATATGTCATGTGTTGTTGTTCATCTGAAGTTGTCTTTACCTAATTTTTAGACCTGATAAGGAGCTGATGGTATATGCTCTAGGACTGTAGGTTTGAGAGACAATCCCACAAAGCCTTAAATGTGTTAAATAAACTCAAGCAGATGATAGAGGAATGGCTTGTACCCCACTCTTTGAAAGCTGGTTTTGTGTCTACTGATAAATGATCCAACATTATAGCTTCTTTGAGAATAGGTGATATGGTGCAAGTACTCTTCTTTTGCCCATATGCTGCCTTTAGTTGTGACTCAGAGAGATGCTGAATATCACCGACAAAATCTGTGCCCAGTTTAGCTGTCCCTACAGACCTTGCAATGCCATATATTCCATACAAGAGCATAACAACTACAAACTAGCAAATAATGTGTAATCTGACCTATGCTAGCTTCTGAAACTTTTTGCGCAGGCCACCTGGTTGGTTAGTTGTGTAGGGACAGGAATTATTGAGATTCTCCCACTTATATTTGTAATTCAGAAAAAAGCTGAGGAGAATGGCTGATGAATCTTACAATACTGGCAACTCTGTCATTCACTATCTTTTTAGAAGATTTTAGTATGCTTTGAGCAGGATACTTGCATATTGTCCATTAAAAGCATTGAGGAATACATTTCTGCTACTTTGCTAGGCTCCCTCTTTAAGCATACAATTTATGAATTTCTGCCAAAGAGTGATCAATTTGTGACAAGGTTCAACAATCAGCAGCAACTCTAAGGAATTGGATTCTGTCAAAGAATGTAAATATATGCTTATACATCAAGTGGAGGGTTGCATTGTTGAGGATGAGAGACAGAAAGTTAGGGCCAAAAAAACTGAGGAAAGATTAGTGAAAAAGATGTAATCAATGGATTTATACCAGCAGCAGCAGTAGCAACATTAACATCCAAACATTTTTCTGAACACGTCCTTGTTGTTATCATCATCATCATCATCATCTTCACAGAAAGCAATTTATGTATCTCAGGGGTGGGAATCTAACATTTGTAGTGGTGGTGGCACATTCAGGATTACACTTCAAAAATATGATTATTAGCAGGAATCAAAATGGTTTTATAAGGAACAGTTAATGTCAATGTCAAAGTAATATTTTCAGCTTCTATGAGGAGGTACGCAGCAACGTAGATAATGATAAGGCAGTTGATGTAGTATATCTAGATTTTACAAAATCATTTGATACAGTGCCACACAGGAGACTGGTATATAAAATAAGGAAACTGGGGCTAGAGGATAGCCTTTGCAATTGGATAGAAAACTGGTTGAAGGATAGGGATGTGTGGGTATAAATGGACAATTCTCCAATACAGTTAAAGTTGAGAGTGGAGTACCTCAGGGTTCAATACTTGATCCACTGCTTTTTAACATGTTTATAAATGACGTGGAAATAATTATAGAAAAAAATACCAGTATTTGAAGATGATGCTAAATCATGCAGGATAATTAATTCAGAACAGGATATTCACCAAATGGAATATGAAATTTAATGTGGGAAAGTGTAAATCATGCATTTGGGAAGGAAAAATCCCAGTGCTACTTATTAACTTAATGTTAAAGAAATGCTGGTTAATGCTAGAGAAAGACCTGGGAATCCTTTAAAGGGATAGTAATACTTAAAATGTAAAAAAAAATATGTTGTAGGGTTTATCCCCCTGAGTAAAACAAGAGTACTCCCACTGCTGAGAGGTCTTTCATTCAAAAGTTATTAATTTTCAAAGTTGAATTTTTTTAGGTGCAATATCACAGTGGCCTGAAATTGTACAGTGGCGCTGTTGCTACACGATCCTATGGACAACTCTGGTCAGTTGACCATAAATCTCCATAGGATGGTGTAGCAACAGCGCCACTGTACAATTTCAGGCCACTGTGATATTGCACCTAAAAAATTCAACTTTGAAAATTAATAACTTTTGAATGAAAGACCTCTCAGCAGTGGGAGTACTCTTGTTTTACTCAGGGGGATAAACCCTACAACATATTTTTTTTTACATTTTAAGTATTACTATCCCTTTAAACTAAAAACTTGGAAGCAGTGACCAGTCAAACAGCTGCAGCAAAAGCAACAAATTCCTGTTTTGCATAAAAAGGGTCATTGAAGTAAGAGTGTATAACATAATTTTGACTTTGTACAAATCATTGGTAAGACCTCACCTCATATATGCAGTACAGTTTTGGGCACCAGTACTGAAAAAGGATATACTAGAATTGGAGAGAGTACAGCAAAGAGCAACAAAATTAATTAGGGGAATAGAGGACTTGATGTATGAGGAATGACTAGACAAACTTGGTTTATTTACTTTAGAGAAAAGACGAATACGAGGAGATCTTATCACAAAGTACAAGTATATGAGAGGTCAGTACAAGGATGTCTGTGGTGAGCTATTCATTCCAAGGCCTGATCAAATAACCAGTAAGATCTGTTAAATTATGGAATTCCTTGCCCAAGGCTGTGGTTATGGCAGATACAATAGATACATTTAAGAGAAGATTAGATAAATTTCTTTCAAAAGGGAACATATAGGGATATACTGTGTATTAGTAGGCAAAACAGAAAAGTCTGATAAAAACAAACTTACTTGGCAGCAGGAAAGCTACATAATTTTCATATCTCTGGGTTATGAGGCAAAGATTGAACTTGATGGACTTGTGTATTTTTTCAACCAAATTTAATATGTTACTATGTAAATTTACTATGTTTATGGAGCTTGCTCCCTGTATGGATTGGTAACTGAAACACACAAACACTGTATAGCTCCTAGGTGTGGTCCATCTGAATGTGAAATAGTTTCAGTATACTTGCCAGATAGCTATGTTCTCAGCTAAAATGATGACCCCCATTGATTACTGGCAAACAAAACAGTGTGTGTGGCCAGCACTGACGCTTACTCCTGTGGAAACCCTTAGTAGCCCACAAGAAAGTATGCACTCTGAGTGGGCTTTCAATGCAGCTGGTTTTAGTATAAATGGCAGTAGGACATGGCTATCAAGTAGCAGTGTTGTGAGGGTTAAATTTCTAAAAATGAAGTATCAGATAGCAGACAGGCCAGGGAAATACACAGCACGCGTACTATTAAAAACAACACTGAGGATGAGGAAGGATTTGATGGGTTGCTACCTTCTACCAATGTTGGCACCACTGTTGATGCGATAATCTCCTGATAAAGTGACTTTAGCACTATAATGTCACGAAACGCATTGAGGTGAATAGTGGCTTTTTATTATTACTATATTACTATACTATACTATATTATTACTATAATTCTTTATTGCATTTGAAATATTTTATAGCATTTGAAAAGGTTTTTTTCGATGCTACATACTAACATGCATAATATTTCAGTGTGACAGGCACTATAGGAGATAAGGTTGGGGAAATAGAGGTGAAGCGAAATGCTGACCCTAATCATACCTATTAGTGTTGTATTTCACCAGCAATAGCTTGAGTTATTTATTCTACACTTGGTATTCTATATTTTATATGGTGATTATATAGTGTGTTTTTCACAGATTTTTTTATTACTTTCTTTAATAAAGATACTGTTTTTGAGCATTTTTTTTACCCTACATATGTTATGATATATAGGGATCAACCTCTCACTCACTAATAATAGCGCTAGTCCCTTGTCCTTTTGGAGCTGAGGCACCAGTAAAGGTTCCAAAATACTCCTTTTTGGAGTGGAGAGTCTACATATTTATCCGATATATATATGTGGCCTTACCCAAAGGAACTACACTAACACCTATTTAAGGTGTGAAGATATATTGGTGAAGATAACCCTTATGTTTCATAAGACTGGAGTGAAGTCAAAAATCCAGTGCAAGTGAAGATACCGAGAGGCAGGGTAAGCTTCCACCAAATGTAAGTGAAACATGGAGGAGAAGGGTGTGATTCCAAACAGTACCCGGAAGTATTACGCTTAGAGGGTGGCGTTGCACTGTTTTTGTTTTCTTTCTTTCTGTTTTGGCATCACAGTTTGACAATAATCTGAGACTAACACAAGCTTACATTGAACTCCAAGATGATAAAACAAATAACTGGTCTAGCTTTCAGTCCTATAAATCATAATGATATATATACATCAATCACACCACACCAGTCCACCACAACCACAAACATCTGATACATTCAGTGTAAGTTGTAACCTTGCTTTTTTGTTTTCTAATTATCTCTTTACAAATAATGGTTATCAAGCATAGGTACAGGCTTACAGAGTGAAAAGCATAATAATTATTTGTGTTTATGCACTTACAAATAGTTAAACATTCAAAATATTTCAACAAAGTTAGGCTTTAAATAAAAACTATTGCAAGGTTCAAACAAGGGTAACCCTACATTAAATTATTTGCAGGACTCAGACTTTTCAGAAACAAGCCATGAGAAAAGATTGGTTTACAAGCCTCAGGCTTGCCAAAAACAAGCCTTAAAAAAAGTTATGCCCTTCTGGGCTGGTGCCAGCAGTGTTATATGGTGTGGTGGCAAATGCCACTTGAGACACTGTGGAATTTGATACTGCTGTAATTGATGCGGCTGACTTGTCTATGCAGCAGGATCAGACTGCTGCATGGTATTGGGATCATCAGCACTTACATAAGACAGTAGGTGGTATGACGATTATTCTACATACCACTATCTCTAGCGTTGTTGAGGCAGCAGCCGCTCCACAACAAACCTCAATGCCACTTCAGAGGCATCTAGAAAGAAAAATCTGGCCAATAATGCTTCTCCTCATAGGTGTGGTGGAATACTATTTTTTTCCATTGAAGGCAGGAAGGAACTGTGCCTTCCATCAGCAATGTGAACAGTATGTGCAAGGAAACAATATGGAATACAGGAAGAAGTGGGAAGTATCACAACAAGTGACCTATCTGTTCTTATTTAAGCAACAGGCAAAACTGCAACCAAACACTTTGACACTTAGGTCAGTAACATAAAACCATCCCCCAAGAAACCACATACATCTATCACTATGGCCTTTGTCCAATTTTTTTTAATTATGAATCCTCCCTGCCACCAGTTTAGCATATTCAGTGGTATGGAATGTTTACAGCTGTACCCATGTGTTGTCATTGGAACACACAATATGCAGTGGATAGACACGAACTGCCAGATCCTCACATTTACAGACTATCATCTGGTGGGGGAGGTAAAGCAGGCAAATGTAGTATGCCACAGGAGGAGGTATAGTACGCTGAGGATGCCAGGGCAGAGACATTTGGTACATTTTCCTGCACCGACCCTAGCACAAGAAGATGATGAAGATGCAGGTGTTATGCTCATCATCAAAGTTTAAGTCTGAGTTTCTCCTGTCTTCCTATGGGAAGGGAGGGACAGGAGGCAATGTGACAGTGGCTCTCAATTTCTGTTTTTGTCCTTTGGCTTTCTCATGCTTAACATAAAAATTGTGGTGTCTATGTTGCATGTGCTTTATGAGGGCAGATGTGCCGCAGTCTTCACTACCTTATCTCACAAAGTGAACAGAGCAGTCACTGATGACTTTACAGTGTCTGGGTCAATGGAAAAATATTTCCACACCAATGATTTCAGTGATGGGTGAGGTGGAGAAGAATAGCCTTCTTCTTCTCCAGAATCACCTTCACGGGCTGGGGCAGGTGATTGTGCTTCTGCCTCAGCGCCAGCAATAGAGTTAGGATCAGGAGTATTGGAGGCATATGGAACATGTCCTAGTCACACATCACTGTTTTCTGAAACCAGTTCCGTGGTGGCCACAGTGGTCTGTGGCACACTAGCCTGCAAATCATCATCCTGCTGCTGTGACAGCTGAATGTATGCGTCTGATGACTCAGCAACAAGAATTACAGAAGCAGAAAACTCCTAAATGTAGTGATGGGGGTGGTGATGCCCATCCCCATTTGCATTTCTTTCATTCATTCCATTTCACTTTCAGCCCAAAAATGCTTTTATACCCCCCCCACACACACACATCAGCTGCTCCATCATCATCCTGAGTTTCATCACCTCCATCAGTCTCTTGCTTCTCTTTGTGACTGGCTGAAAATGAAAATGTGACAACGGGTCCCTGCTTTCACATCTCCATCTCCTCCTAAGAATAAAGTACACTGGCAGCAGTAGTGTCAGGCTCAGGCAGCTGATGTAAACTTACTCAGGGGGACAATGCCAGGGAATGGGAATTATTTGCTCAAGGGTATGTGGGCTCCATTTACCAATAGTGCTGCTGAATTCCTCCTCTACCCTGTGTCATCAGCATCAACTGCATCAGGGTCCATCCAGCTGGCCATAGTGTTTCTGTCATATTCTTTGGAGAACTGTATTTCACTGACTTTTCTCTCCATTAGTATGTATCAGAATAACTAATTGGAATTTGACCACTTGTAAAAAAATATAGGTTTAAACTGTAATAACTCTGGAAATATGCATCTCTGAGCAGTAGGAGTACCTTTTTACTCAATGGGAAAAGCCCTACAATATACAATATTTTTCATTAAAAAATACTGCTCCTTTCATCATAACTCATCAAGATCGGACCCACACAATCCTTTCTATAACAGATGCTCTGGTATTCTCCCCTATTAAGTAAAACTACTGGATTCTCTTAGCCTTCAACAAGCATTCTCCACTACCTCAGTGGCCAAGAAGACCCCTGTATACCCAGAGGAAACACACAAAAACCAAGAGGAGGACTTGGCTACACCATGATATCTCTGTTCCTTAGTGATGCTCTCTGAAATGTGGACTGTCTTCATGCACTCTCTTATAGGCATTATCACTATCACCCTAATCATTCTTTTTTTTTCTTTCCCTCCCTTTCTCTTTACACCCCCCCTCCAGTAATGTTGACCACTTCATCTGTGAATATGGATATCATGTTTGGCTCCTGTTTCTATATTATATTTTGCCCTTTGATTGCTTATATATATTACATTTGTGATATGTAGTGTGTGCCGGGTAAGGCAACCTCAGATGGAATGTGGCAAAAGGTTCTACCGGCCTTACCAATACCGGGCAGGGCAGCCCAGAGATAGTAGCAGCAGTCAGATGGTAATGGCAAATTGACAGGATCGTAAGCAACCCAGTGTACACACACTGAGACTAACAGGGGAATCGTAAAGCCGCAAGGCTTTGGAGCAAACCAACGTCCGCACGCTGGGACTAACACAGGATTGTATAGCCGATAAGCTTGGAGCAAACCAGTGACCGCACACTGGTGTAACAAGTGAGTTTGTATAGCCGCAAGGCTTAGGAGCAAACCAGCGTCCGCACGCTGTGACCAACACAGAATTGTATAGCTGATAGGCTTTGGAGCAAACCAGTGACCGCACACTGGTGTAACAAGAGAGTTTGTATAGCCGCAAGGCTTTGGAGCAAACCAGCGTCCGCAGGCTGGGACCAACACAGGATAGTACAGCCGATAGGCTTGGAGCAAACCAGTGACCGCACACTGGTGTAATAAGCGAGTTTGTCTAGCCGCAAGGCTTTGGAGCAAACCAACGTCCGCACGCTGGGACTAACACAGGATTGTATAGCCGATAAGCTTGGAGCAAACCAGTGACCGCACACTGGTGTAACAAGCGAGTTTGTCTAGCCGCAAGGCTTTGGAGCAAACCAGCGTCCGCACGCTGGGACCAACACAGGATTATATAGCCGATAGGCTTTGGAGCAAACCAGTGACCGCACACTGGTGTAACAAGCAAGTTTGCCTAGCCACAAGGCTTAGGAGCAAACCAGCGTCCGCACGCTGGGACCAACACAGAATTGTATAGCCGATAGGCTGTGGAGCAAACCAGTGACCGCACACTGGAGTAACAAGCAATGTCGCCGACGCGACCAGGCAGGAGGTCGCCAGGATACAGGAGACAGGCGATGCGATGACAGGAACCAGCAACGATCAGTCAGGTCAGGAAACAGCAGAGAAGAAGTTCAGCAGGAACTGCAACACCAGAGACTAGGCTGGAACCAGGACTGGAAGTACTTCAGCATGCAGGAAACACTGGAACAGTAGAGATCAGGAACTCAGGAACACATGAGATCAGGAACTCAGGAACACTGGAACAGAGGCCCAGTTATCACTGGCATAGTGATAGCAAGAAGGTCAGAAACAACACGAAAGGGCAACCAAAGGGTGCCCAATCCAGGTTTAAATAGGCAATGAAAGGCGGGCTATCTGCAGACAGCCAATAGCAGCCCCCTACTGGTGACAGACAAGGAACTGCAGCAATCACGGGCACCGTGATAGTACCCCCCCTTCAAAGACCCCCTCTCCTAGAATAGGGTCTAGGTTTCTGTGGGTAATTGGCATGAAAGGCCCTAGTTAGCCTAGGTGCATGAAGGTCCATACTATCCACCCATGATCGATCCTCAGGACCATACCCTTTCCAATGTACCAGGTACTGTACCCTTCCTCTAAGCCTACGGGAATCAATAATGCTCTGAACCTCGTACTCCTCCTGGCCCTCGACCTCAACAGGTCCTGGCACCACAGGTGTGGTAGTATAGCGATTGCAAACCAGAGGCTTAAGAAGAGACACATGGAACACATTATGGATACGCATGGATGCAGGTAGGTCTAGTGCATAGGAGACAGGGTTAATTTTGCGAATAACTCTGTATGGACCGGGGAGCCAACTTATTAGACGGAACCTGCAGCTTGAGATTTCTGGAGGAAAGCCATACCCTATCCCCAACCTGAAAGGAAACCGCAGGAAGCCTTCTGCGATTAGCATGGCGCTGATGACGCTGAAATGACTGACCAAGTGCCCTCTGAACTTGTGCCCATGTGGAACGGAGTTGCTCGATATGCTCATCCAGAGCTGGAATCTGTTGCGTCTGAAATGAGTCTGGAATCAAACAGGGCTGGAACCCATAATTAATCAGAAATGGAGAGCTCCCAGATGAAGAATTGACCGCACAGTTCCTGGCGAACTCTGCCCAAGGCAACAAGTCGGACCAATTATCATGATGGTCAGTAACGAAACAACGGAGAAATTGTTCCAGGCCCTGATTAGCTCGTTCAGCGGCTCCATTGGTCTGGGGATGGTAGGCAGAGGAGAAGGACAGCTGTATGCCCATCTGTTGGCAAAATGCCCTCCAAAATCTAGACACAAACTGGCTCCCTCTGTCAGACACCAGTACCCTAGGCACTCCATGCAACCGGAATACTTCTCTGGCGAACACCATTGCCAATTCCTTGCTGAAGGAAGACCACGGAGGGGCACGAAATGAGCCATTTTAGAAAACCTGTCCACCACCATGAATATAAAGGAGTACCCCTTGGACATAGGCAACTCTCCCATAAAATCAATGGAAACATGAGACCAGGGGCGTTCGCCATTAGGCACCGGTTGAAGCAAGCACACAGGGAGATGTCTCGGGGTCTTAGCGCGGGCACAGGTGGCACAGGCATTCGTAAATTCGGCACAATCGTTTCTCATGGAGGGCCACCAAAATAACTGAGAAAGGGACCATAACAATTGGTCTCTACCAATATGTCCAGCAGCCTTAGAGGAATGGTAGGTTTCAAGCAGCCTAGTACGAAATGGTTCATCGACAAAACATTTGCCCACTGGAGTTTCATGGGGAGCGGACCCCTGAGAGGCCAGGATCTCCTCCCCTAAAGGAGAAGTGATACTCGTGCGTATAGTAGCCAGTATTCTATCAGGTTGGATGATGGGTGCTGGTGCTTCCACTCTGTCACTGTCGGCCTCAAATTGTCTTGACAGTGCATCCGCCCTGATATTCTTTGACCCCAGTATGATACAATGAAATTAAATCGAGACAGGAACAGTGCCCACCTGGCCTGACGGGAGGACAATCTCTTGGCCTCCGAGAGATAAGTCAGATTTTTATGATCTGTTAGGATTAATACAGGAGTCTTGGTACCTTCAAGCAAATGACGCCACTCCTTAAGAGCGAGGATAATGGCCAATAATTCTTTGTCACCTATCTCATAGTGGCCTTGAGTGACAGTCAACTTCTTAGAGAAAAACCCACAAGGTCTGAGAGTACCACCTTTCTCGTGTCGTTGCGAAAGTACTGCCCCAACCCCAATATCTGAGGCATCCACCTCTAACGTAAATGGAAGTAGAGGATTGGGGTGGGATAACACAGGAGCCGCAGCAAATGCCAGCTTCAAATTCTCAAAGGCATTCTCAGCAGATACCGGCCAACAAGAAGGATTAGCGCCCTTGTGCGTAAGATCGGACAAAGGTTTAACAATGGAAGAAAAGTTCTTAATAAACCGCCTATAATAATTAGAGAAACCTAGGAAACGCTGTATGGCTTTAAGCCCCTTGGGTTTGGCCATTGTAAGACAGCTGACAACTTATCCTTGTCCATGGCAATGCCATCATTGCCAATTATGAACCCCAAGAATGGCACACTGGTTCTATGAAAGTCACATTTTTCCAGTTTACAAAATAATTTGTTCTCACGGAGTCGTAGCAATACTGCGGATACATCTTTGATGTGCTGTGCCATGTCTTGAGAGTAAATCAATATATCGTCCAGATAAACCACAACACATGTCTGTAACATATCTCTCAGAACATCGTTTATCAGTTCCTGGAAAACTGCGGGGGCATTACATAGCCCAAATGGCATTACAAGATACTCGTAGTGCCCAGCTCGAGTATTAAAGGCAGTTTTCCACTCATCACCTGCTCGAATGCGCACCAGATTGTAAGCGGTCCGTAGGTCCAATTTGGTAAAAATCGAAGCACCCTTAAGCCTGTCAAAAAGCTCGGTGATGAGTGGTATTGGGTATGCGTTTTTTGCCATTAGTTTATTCAAGCCCCGGTAGTCAATGCATGGTCTTAATTCGCCATTTTTCTTTTTTACAAAAAAGAACCCAGCCCCAGCTGGAGAGGTAGATTTTCGTATGATCCCTCTAGCAAGGGCATCAGAAATGTAATCCTCCATAGCCTTATTTTCCTCACAAGATAATGGATAAGTGCGTCCTTTCGGAGGTACTGCCCCAGGCTGCAATTCAATGCAACAATCATAAGGTCTATGCTGAGGTAGCAAACTGGCCTCTCCTTTGCTAAAAACATCGCCCAACTGTTGGTACACATCCGGTATAGCCGAGGAGGTGCACAGGACCTTAACAGGCTGGATGACGCACTTGTCCATACAAAACTGGGACCAAGCAGCAATTTCACACTTTTTCCAATCAAATTGAGGGTTATGTAACTGTAACCACGGAAAGCCCAATATTACCGCATGGTGCGGAGAATTAATCAGTTGAAACTGCTGCTCTTCTCTGTGAAGTGCCCCAATAGTCATAGACAGTGGCATAGTTTCAAACATAACCTGAGGCGGTTCTAAGGGTCTGCCATCAATCGCTTCAATAGTCAAGGGATTTTCTCTTTCAATGCGTGGAACTCCGTGCAATTCAGCAAAGGTATTATCCATAAAATACCTTGCTGCACCAGAGTCAACCAAGGCCAAAACCGCCACAGAGCGTTGTGCCCAAGATAATACCACCTGTATGGTGGGTTTCATTGTGCCCGACACTGGGGACGATTGTACACCACCTAGGGCCTGTCCCCAAGGTACCCTAGGTGTGTGCGTTTCCCGGACGTACCGGACAGGAATTTAGCAAATGCCCTTTTTTACCGCAGTATAAACACAACCCTTGTCTTCTGCGATAAAGTCTCTCAGCCTTGGTTAGTCTAGTGAAGCCTATTTGCATAGGTTCACTTGTCTCCCGTACAGGTTCACTAGACTTCAATGCCAGGGGAGGGATGGGTGGGCAAAACATGCCACTAGGCTCATTATTCTTTGACCGTAACTTACGATCTCTGGCAATTGATCTCTCACGTATTCTGGAGTCAATTATCATAACATATTCAATGTAGTCATCTAGATCAATAGGTAGATCTTTAGCAGCGATTTCGTCCTTAATGTGGTCATTCAGGCCTTGAGAAAAAGCTGCCAATAATGCCTCGTTATTCCAACCTACCTCTGCTGCCAATGTGCGGAATTCGATGGCGTAGTCGCCTACTGTACGCCTGCCCTGATGTATCTCCATAAGGCGTTTGGCAGCGGAGGTGGTTCTACCAGGAGGCTCAAACACTCTTTGAAAGGATTGCACAAATTCTCTAAAGTTTTTAGTACAAGGTTTAGCATTCTCCCACAAGGGGTTAGCCCAAGCCAAAGCTCTGCCAGTGAGCAAAGATATTGTAAACCCCACCTTACTACGATCATTGGGAAATGCGTGTGCCGTCAATTCCATAAAAATCTCGAGTTGGTTGATGAACCCTCTGCAGAGACTAGGGTCACCATCGTATCTTAGCGGCAAGGGTGCAGAAGCCGTTAACCCTTTAACAGTGCCCCCTAGGGGTCTGGTATCACTCTCCGGTGTCTGACTTGGCGAGACCACCGGGCTAGAGCTAGATTTGTCAGCAAGTACCGTGCGTTCAAGGATCGTTTGAATTGCAACTGCCAACTGATCCAAACGTTGCTCGTGCACATCCATCCTCCAATGGATATTCTGTGCATTACCTTCACCTTTGCTGTCTGAGGTCATGGCCCTTTCGTACTGTCACGGTTTATTATGATTCTCAGACACAAGTTTTAGGTAAAAATCAATTTTATTGAAATAATAAATTGATTACGTAGGATGGCAATCACATACATACAGATATATTAAGAATATAACAAGACAGAAGGCAGACTCTACCGGTCCTGTCAATATACCGGACAGGACAGTCTGAAGTAATAGAAAGTTAGGCTCTACCGGCCTTGCCAATACCGGGTAAGGCAACCTGCAGATGGAATTGCATAACGGTTCTACCGGCCTTACCAAATTACCGGGCAAGGCAGCCTCAATAGATTCATAATGTAGGCTCTACCGGCCCTGCCAATACCGGGTAAGGCAACCTCAGATGGAATGTGGCAAAAGGTTCTACCGGCCTTACCAATACCGGGCAGGGCAGCCCAGAGATAGTAGCAGCAGTCAGATGTTAATGGCAAATTGACAGGATCGTAAGCAACCCAGTGTACACACACTGAGACTAACAGGGGAATCGTAAAGCCGCAAGGCTTTGGAGCAAACCAGCGTCCGCACGCTGGGACCAACACTGAATTGTATAGCCGATAGGCTTAGGAGCAAACCAGTGACCGCACACTGGTGTAACAAGCGAGTTAGTATAGCCGTAAGGCTTAGGAGCAAAACAGCGTCCACACGCTGGGACCAACACAGAATTGTATAGCTGATAGGCTTTGGAGCAAACCAGTGACCGCACACTGGTGTAACAAGCGAGTTTGTATAGCCGCAAGGCTTTGGAGCAAACCAGCGTCCGCACGCTGTGACCAACACAGAATTGTATAGCTGATAGGCTTTGGAGCAAACCAGTGACCGCACACTGGTGTAACAAGCGAGTCTGTATAGCCGCAAGGCTTTGGAGCAAACCAGCGTCCACACGCTGGGGCCAACACAGAATTGTATAGCTGATAGGCTTTGGAGCAAACCAGTGACCGCACACTGGTGTAACAAGCGAGTTTGTATAGCCGCAAGGCTTAGGAGCAAACCAGCGTCCGCAGGCTGGGACCAACACAGGATAGTACAGCCGATAGGCTTGGAGCAAACCAGTGACCGCACACTGGTGTAATAAGCGAGTTTGTCTAGCCGCAAGGCTTTGGAGCAAACCAACGTCCGCACGCTGGGACTAACACAGGATTGTATAGCCGATAGGCTTTGGAGCAAACCAGTGACCGCACACTGGTGTAACAAGAAAGTTTGCCTAGCCGCAAGGCTTAGGAGCAAACCAGCGTCTGCACGCTGGGACCAACAGAGAATTGAATAGCCGATAGGCTGTGGAGCAAACCAGTGACCGCACACTGGAGTAACAAGCAATGTCGCCGACGCGACCAGGCAGGAGGTCGCCAGGATACAGGAGACAGGCGATGCGATGACAGGAACCAGCAACGATCAGTCAGGTCAGGAAACAGCAGAGAAGAAGTTCAGCAGGAACTGCAACACCAGAGACTAGGCTGGAACCAGGACTGGAAGTACTTCAGCATGCAGGAAACACTGGAACAGTAGAGATCAGGAACTCAGGAACACATGAGATCAGGAACTCAGGAACACTGGAACAGAGGCCCAGTTATCACTGGCATAGTGATAGCAAGAAGGTCAGAAACAACACGAAAGGGCAACCAAAGGGTGCCCAATCCAGGTTTAAATAGGCAATGAAAGGCGGGCTATCTGCAGACAGCCAATAGCAGCCCCCTACTGGTGACAGACAAGGAACTGCAGCAATCACGGGCACCGTGATAGTCGCCAGGCATCAGCGGAACGCAGAACTGGAAGGATCATGGAGCAGGAACGTCAGCCGGAGTCGGTCGATCACGGAGCAGGAACGTCAGCCAGAACCGGGTCAATCACGGAGCAGGAAGTCAGCCAGAACCGGGTCAATCAAGGAGTAGGAACATCAGCCAGAGCCAGGTCAATCACGGAGCAGGAAGTCAGCCAGAACCGGGTCAATCACGGAGCACGAACGTCAGCCAGAGCCAGGTCAATCACGGAGCAGGAACGAGAGTAGTCAGACGAGCCGAGTCGGTACACAGGAAAACAGGATCACAGCAACAATAGCGCAGGCACAGGAACACCACGAAAGGGCACCTGACAGGTGCCATAAGGCCCAATATAAAGGGACACCCTGGGCGGGCCAATCAGCCTCCTCCAATGGACGAGCACCAGCACAGAGAGTGACAGGCAAGCTCGGGCACCGTGATAGAGTAGTAGGAAAAGTAATGCAGAGTGTCCAGACTAATGGTCAAGGGAGCCCACACCATTCCCCTGACCCTGGAAGTCCCCTTCCCCCTCTCAGCATTGTCCAGGTGGACCATGATCCTGAAAAAGGTAGAATTGTTGCCCAGCAGCAATAATACTACATCCACAAGGAACACAGATCAGCTGCCTGTGTCTGCTTTTAGTGCAGCCAGTCTGCCTTCTTCAGGTCACCAAGACAAGTGTGGCAAGTGTGAATTTAGGGGATCCTCTATCACATTTTTTGTCACCTCCTCCAATCAGCAGTGAGATGTCTCTAATAGTGTAGCAGCAGTGGTGGTAATGATGATGGTGGAGAAGGTTGGGTGGAAGAGACATTAATAGCCTTCTAGTCCAAAGACTAGTCCAAGGAACGGGAGTTCCTGATGGGGATGGGTTTCACCACCACCACCACCAGCAGTGAGCTAACAGGAAGTTGCAGGGTTTGCAACTGCTCTAATTCCTGCTTCTGCTGAGTTGCAAGTGCAGCAGGATGCTGAGGAGCAGGCTAGTATGCCACAGACCAATGTGGACACAGTGGGAATGGGGTCAACAACTGATACAGGACTTGGATAGGTTCCATCTGCAAGCAGCAATACTCTTGGTCTTAGTTGTAGTGCTAAGTCTGAGGCAGTAGCAGCAACAGCAGCAACATCATCTTCTTACCCAGCCAGTGAATGGAAATGTGGAGGAGAAGAAGAAAGACCATTCTTCTCCACCTTTCCCCTCCCCCTGAAGTCCTGGGTGTGGGTCTATTTTTCTCTTGGGGCAGGTTCAGTGCAGTCATTAGTAATGGAACTGTGCACTGTGCGCTGTGAACAACACACACATAATTGTGGAGGAGGGTCAGGTGGAGAAGCATTATTGGCCAAATTCTTCTTTTTTTCCACATGTACCTGAATTGGTGGGTGCTAGTTCTGGTACTTCTACTGCCACAGGCACATCACTGGAGCTAGTCGTGGCAAGTGGAACCTTCATCATCCATCATCCATTCTACTGCTGTTGTTCATCCCTTTCCCTTTGAGCTACTGAATCATCCTGCTGTTTAAAAAACTCAGCAGCATCAGCAATAACAGCAGTCCCAAATTCTGCAATCACACAGGGGCATTTGACAATGGCCAGTAGCCATTGACAAACACAACATTACCTGCTGGCACTATGCCAGTAGGACATTTTTGTTCTCATTGATTTTTATAAGGACCACAAAAAAATAAATGATTTTTGAGGTCTTGTTTCCAACAAGTCTAAGTCCTACAAATCAATGTTTCCTCAGGGCTTGTACCTCTAATAAGTCTAAGTCCTACAAATCAATGTTCCATGGGGCTTGATCCTCTAACAACAAGTCTTAAAAAATTATTCTCTTTAAAGTACTGTGTCAAGTATCAGTCTTCCCCAGTTGCATCTTACATCAGGGAATCCCTGTCTCTGTCACATTATGTACCAATTTCTTATATTATTTTTAAGTTTATTTTGTTAACTCTCTCAAATACCAGTCAACAACCACCAAAAAAATTCTCTGTTCAACAGATTCTTTCCACAGACTCCATCCACAAACACAGACCCCTTTTATACCATTTCTTATACTTTTTTATTGTATTTCTTAATATTAACTGTCCCCCAATACCACTAAACAACCCCCTTCAAAAAACATTCCCTGTTCAACATATTATTTCCCCACACTCCACCAACACAGGCACCCTCATCCCCCTTTTATACTATGCCTTTGTGAAATAAAATAACATTTTACTATATATTGTATGTAAATGCAGTGTTCCCATTGATTTCAGTGGAATGATCTAGACTAAAAAAGCGGAAAAAATTTACCTTTTTGGGGAAATTTTTCACCAAGCAAGAAGTTCCATTGTTTGCCAATTTTGGCTTGAGGTAAACATTTTTATCCATCCCTACCTACAACCACAGATTACACACTTCAAGTCATGCCTACTCAAGGATAGGCTATATTTCCTGAACCAAGCACACTTACAGTACCTTCACTCATCACACATAGATATGACCACATAGTCTGACCACTCTCCTATAGTAATCTCCATCCATCTTTTTCCACAGTCGCCCAGCTGGAGACTGAATCCTCTAATCCTAGTAGTCCCAGTTACTTCAGTACATATTGAGAAACAGATCACTGATTTATCAACAAACTGAGGCATTAGAAGATGGGATTTCATAGTCTGAAATATTTACAGCTCATAAAACCTCCCCATTGGGAAAATCCCTAGGCCTAGATGGTTTGCCTCTAACTTTCTATAAAATCTCATTTTCTTTTCTCATGTTCTCTGCGCTATCTTTGAGAAAACCTTTAATGTCCTTCCCCAACAAATCAACATCACCCCATTCTTACAGAAGACTATATCACTGTGATTCATAAGGAGGGTAAAGCCCCCAGAATTACTGGCCAATCTCTTTATTAACCATTTGAGTGCCAGATGGATGAGCAATGAATTGCAGAACAATCTGTTGCCCACCTCTCTGGCACTCAAATGGTTAAATGTTGATATTAAACTATATGGAAAGATTTTAGCTATCAGACTCAGACTTCTCCTTGCACATTTAATGTATCCAGAGTTTGAACCTCAATATAGTATGATTAAAATTACAAACCCTACCCTCTAATGCAATCCCTACACTTCATCTGATGCCGAAAAGACATTTGATCATGTAGATCAGTCCTCTGTGAGAAACGTTTAATTTGACATTGGTTTTGGTTCCTATTTCCTTAGCTTTAACTTATCCTTGTACATAAAACCAACTCCTAAAATATAGGTGAATAACTTTCTCTCCCAACCACTTACCTTGACCAATGGCACACAGCAAGGTTGCCCTTAATCACCTCATTTTTATTTTGATAATGGTTATTTGATAACATTTTGAGGAGGGATAACATCATCTCAGGTCTCCTGGTAGGTGACTCCAATTTTAAACTTTCCATATTTGCAGATGATCTGCTTCTTATAGAGATTAACCCAGAAAAGTTGATTCATTTCATTGTCCATCAACTCAGCAATCTAATTTCAAGCCCAACTTTAGTAAATCTGAAATTCTATAAGTGAATGTTCTTGCTTTTCTTACCACTCACCTTCAAGCAATGTCTCTTTCAAATGGTCCTCTGGACCCAATAGAGTTTCCCCTCTTTCAAACAAGGGTATTCCCAAATGTATGAGTTAAAGGGGCCCAAGACAGGAGTTATTCAAGAGCTTCTACCTTTCACCATAGTGTATTATAATTGTATTTGTTATTGAGTTATTGCAACATCGCCTCACATTAAAATGTAAATACGTTCCATCATGAGAAGGAGGGGGTTCTGTTCTTTCAAATGAGAGTATTTTTGTAGAAAATGGGGGCATGGATGGGTGAAAGTTTTTACCTCAATGCAGAAATAGGCAAAAAATGGCAATTCCTGCCTAGTGGGAAATTTCCTGCGAAAAAAGCAGTTTTCCAACTTTTTTTCAACTAGCTCTTTGAATTGAAATCAATGGGAAGACTGGATTTCTCCCCACCACATGAAAGCTTTCTCTTTTTTTCTTGCAGGCATATAAAAGGGTGTCAGGCATGTCATTCTGTGTTTGTGAGAGGAGAAAGCAGCATGTTTTAGAGCTGAAGAAGAAGGGCAAATAGTGTGGAACTGAAGCTCAGTTTAGGGGGTATTTTAGGTAGGAAATTTGTTCTCTGTATTGGGGGGAACTCTAGGAAAGCAGAAGGGAGAAAGGAGATTGACCCCAAATAAGGCAACATTTGGTGATAACTGATTGGCAAGACACAAACAGCCTTGATCCAAACTCCTTCCTGATCTGGCTGTTATTATCTCTGAGTTGGAGGAATCTAGGGGATGTGAGAAGGGAGCAAAGGAGACTGAGCCCCAAATACCCCAACTTAATGGAATCATGTTAAGGGACTCGTTGCTAGAGAAAGACCTGGGAATCTCTGTAAACTACAAAGGAAAAGTGACCAGTGTCAAATAACAGTAGCAAAAGTAAGTAAAGGCCTGTCCTGCATAAAAAGTGGTATTAAAACAAGAGTGGATAACATAATTTTGCCATTGTACAAATAACAGGTAAGACCACCCATTGAATATGCAGTGCAGTTTTGCGCACCAGTTCTGAAAAAGAAAGAACTGGAGAGTACAGTGAAGAGCAACAAAATTAATTAGGGGAATGGAGGACTTGACGTATGAGGAACAATTAGACATGCTTGGTTTATTAATTCTAGTGAAAAGATGACTACAAGATGTACAAGTATATGATAGCTCAATACAAGGATCTATGTGGAGAGCTATTAATTCCAAGGCCTGATCAAATAACCAGGGGACACCCCTTGAGATTAGAGGAAAGGTGATCTCAACTTCAGCAGAGGAAGAGTTTTTTACAGTAACGTCTGTTAAATTGTGGAACTCCTTGCCGAAGAATGTTGTTATGGCAGATACAATGAATACATTTAAGAGAAGAGTAGGTACACTGGACATTTAGATTCCTACCCTGCAATAATAATTTTATGTTTGAAAGCCAACATTATATATCCCTTTGAGTGCCAGAGAGGTACGGAATGCATTGCTTTGCAATGCATTCCGTACCGCTCTGGCACTCAAAGGGATATAAACATGATTTATTGCTATGGGAACCAGGTTTGTCCTTAGTTGCTCAAATATTCTCATGACGTTCTGTGAAGAGTATCATGTTTGGGAAACATGCGTGGCAAATATGGTCTCCTACCAAAGATTTATTGATGATATACTTATCATATGGTATAGAGGAGAAGAAGCATTCTAGTTATTTTCAGGACAAATCATCAATGACAACTTTGGACCCAAATTTACACACCCATTCAGTCATGAACTATAGCTTTTTTTGTATCTACAAATTAAGGAAAAATAGAAATAAGAGGGCACTGCACACACTAAGTACAAATTAATGGATACATACAAGCAGAGTGGTCATCAAAAATCATGGCCGAACAAGATTCCATGTGATAACTTCCTGAGAATAAAGATAAAACCAGTATACTTACCACCACAGTAAAATACTTAAGGCAAGCACAGCTTGGTCCACCATCCACTTTGCAGTAAAATGGCAGACTTCAAGTCCTCAAAGTAGATGGGCTTTTCGCATAGCTTGCACCAATGATGGTGCTTCCATTTAAGCAAAGACAGAGTCAAGTAAACACATTTTATTATAGGGTGACACCAAGTAGTCTGGAACAGAAACAGCTGATACCAGCTAAATTCAACATATCTACTGTTTCCCTTGGTCACCCTATAGCTGACTATTTTTATATCAGCAAGTCAATATATGGATTTTTTCCATATCTGCTTATCATATCATACATTTGTAAGCCATCATATCTTTAGTTATTAATTTTGTAATTCAGGATTTTTTTTACCTTCTCTTGATAAATGTATTTTTATGTATGTTTATTTTACAAATTGATTTTACATTTTTTTGTCATGGAATTCCACACTGCTACAATTAGATCTTGCTTCTTGGCACTGTTTTTTTTTCTTTTATGAATAGTATTTCAAAGCTAAAAAGGAGTCGGTTTTCTGAGGTACACTCCTCTTCCTGCTCTTCAGATTCCTAACTATATACCAGTCCAATTAAACCATTCACTGTCACTTTAATTCTCCTTCCCATCTACTATGCACCATCTGCATCCCATGCTTTGCCTAGGCCTCCATTCTCTTGTATCTATTTTTGTACCCAGCTTTTCTAACACATTTCTCTTTCTTTTTCTTTGTCTCTCTCTGCTGGACTATTAATTTCCTTTTTGAGCAGGCAATGTTCACATCTATCCAAAGGTCCCTTCACTCTAGCTCTTTCATAAACAAACTAGTCCAAATTGTTCCCTTCCCTATACACTGAAACACTAGAATGACTTTTATTAAAATAATTATTTTCTTTTCAGAATTCTAACTTTCTTTTGTACCCATTGTAATCTGGTTTTTGCTCCCTCAATAAACAGAAATATAATTAAGAAAGCTTACAGACAATCTAAACACAGGAAAGGCCAATAAATACTACAACTCGTTCTGCATGACCTCCACCACCCTTTACAATGTTGATACACTCCTCTTGAAACATGCATAATTGAAATTTGTGACACAGCTCTAGGATGGATTTCCCCTTATTTCTGTAACCATACTTTTTGTCTTGACTTCTGCTGACTACACTATCTCCCCTAAACCTCACACTCAGAAGCACAGACTATTTGCCCTTCTATATACTCTCTATGTGACCTTATCAACTTATTTTGGCATTAATTACCACATTTATGCTGATAATCTCTACTACTCCTGGTAACACATATGTTTATCTCTTCACTGCTGTTCAGTTGAAAGTAACAAAATGGGACATATTCATCATGAAAAGTGGAACAATGTGTAAAAGAAAATAATTCCATTGTTTACAGTATTGGTATTTCTGTTATAAATATGATGAAGCTGATATACCCCAATAATTAACAGCAATTGCATCACTTATAACCCTGCTCTGTGGTGAAACCAGCCTTATACATAAAGGGAAAGTAGAGAAATGATGAAGTAATCCAACTGTATCCTTGTGAAGAATATGGCTGCTGTAACACAATATATACATGCATGACAATATGTAAATAAATAAATATATGCATACAAATATATACATAAAAACATCCAAAGGGAGCATAAAGAAACTGATCCTTTCAGAGTGTAGCCATAGCAAGGCTTAATGCATTTCCTCTTCCACCTTTTTGTGATTTCATTGTTTTGCATGTTGCATCACTAGATAATGTGTTAAGTATTTCAGGGTAAGAACATGCCAAAGTTACAACTCCAAATTTAGCTGTGTATAGTTCACCCAGTCTGCTTCATTTTAGAGCAGAAGGAATTGTATTGTAAACATCTCAGTGCTGTTAAAACATAATGAGCTATTTTGTTTAATTTCTTTACTAAAATTGATCCTGCATTATCTTCTTCAGGTATATATGGAACAAGGTTAGGCAAATATTGTCACTACAGCCCATTGAATGTTGGCTGGTGAGGATGATGGGGTTTGTAATTTACAACAGCTGGAATGCCAAAACTTGCATATTCCATCACTGAAGTCAGTTTTATTTTTGTTTATAACCATACTTTCTTTTTTCATTCTGATTATAATTCTTTGCCAGTCATCAGAAAAAAAAAATCATTGATCAAGGTTTCAAACTGTCAAAGGAAGTATGCATCAAGTGTTTTTAAAAGTTGTGATTGTGGTGTATTGCAATTCAAAATGTATTACTCAACTCCTCATTTCTCCTTTTCTGTTAACAACATCACTTCAACATCTTTCCAGAATTAGCAATAATAAAGTGATTCTATATGCAGTAATAACATGAGTGATATTATCACCCGATGTGAGTCCCTTGATATTATCATATCATTTTTTTCCCAAAACAAAAATCAGGTTTTTATTAACTTAAATATAGTAACATAGTAACATAGTTGATGAGGCTTAAAAAAGACATGCGTCCATCAAATCGAGCCCATGCCAAAAACACCCTGTTGATCTAGAGGAAGGCAAAAAGAGCCCTCTGAAGCTATTTCCAATTTAGCCCCCAGTGGGTAAAAAAATTCCTTCCTGACTCCAAATGGAAGATAGAGAGCGTCCCCCTATCTGCATTAAAGCTATCTGTCATAATTTTCAATATTGCTCTGTGCTAGATAGGCATCCATTGCTTTGTTGACAGCAGCTGCAATATCTGCAAGTATAATATCCCGAGGTAAAGAATTCCATAGCTTTACCACCCTTACTTTAAATAATCGGTGCCTTTGTTTTAGTCAGAAGCGTCTTTCCTCTTAATTAAAAACCTCTTGTTCATAGCTCAGCTATTTGAATAAATAATTAATTGGATAGTTAATTGTACTGATCTTGAATGTATTTATAAATGGTAATCATATCACCCCTTAGATGTCTCTTCTCTAATGTAAACAACCCCAGTTTGGCTAATCTCTCTTAACCCTTTGAGTGTCAGAGGGGTAAGCAAATCATTGCAAAGCAAAGCAATGCGTTGCATACCCATCTGGCACTCAAAGGATTAATAACTCATATCCCCCAATCCCTTTATCAGTTTTGTTGCATGTCTCTGCACCCAGTTCAACAATGTCTATTTTAAGAACTGGCACCCAAAATTGTACTCCATATTCTAGTAAAGGCCTAACCAAGGATTTTTACAGAGGTAGGATAATATTAGCATCCCTTGCATCTACACCTTTTTTTTATGCAGGCTAGTACCCTATTTGCCCTTGCAGCAGCTGAGTGACTCTGCTGTGAAGTCTATCATCTATTAGTACTCCCAAATCTTTTTCTAATGAGGATTCACCAAGTTGTTTCTCATTTGGAGTATATGTAGTAAGTTTGTTTCTACAGCCCAAATGCATAACCTTACATGTATCTACTTTTATCTGCTATTAAATGTCATCTGCCAATTTTCTGCCCATTCACTCAGTTTATCTATATCCTTCTGCAGAGAAAAAACATCCAGATCTGTATGTATTTCCTTACATAGGCTAGTGTCAGCAGCAAAGATTTAGATGCTTCTTTCAATTCCCACTTTTAGATCATTAATAAACAAATTAAAAATCATTGGGCCCAGGATTGAACCCTATGGCATCCCACATATAACTTTAGACCAATTTGAAAAGGTTCCATTTACAACAACTCTCTGCCATCTATCATTTAACCATTTCTCAATCCATGTACAGATAACACCACCCAAACTGAAGCCTTTTAATTTATGCAGTAACCTGTTGAGGCACTGTATCAAAGGCTTTAGCTACTTACTCTTTCATAAAATGCAAGTAAATTAGTCTGACATGATCTATTCTTCATAAAACCATGCTGTTTCATACTAATAATATTGCTTGTCTTCACATGGTTCTGAATACTGTCAGTTAGTATCTTACCCACTATGGAAGTCAAGCTCACAGGTCTATAATATCCTGGTTTGGATCTTGCTCACTTTTTAAACAATGGAACTACATCAACTTTCCTCCAGTCAGAGGGCACTATGCCTGAAGAAAGTGAATCAATAAATATTAAGTATAATGGTCTTGCTATTACTGAAATACGTTTCTTAAGTATCCTTGTTTGTATACTATCAGGTCCAGGTGCTTTATTCACCATAACCCTTTCCAGTCTCTTTTGGACCTTGTCCTCAGTAAGTATGGGTGAAAATTTCCTCCTCAAACTGAAATCGGTAAAAAATGGCACTTTCCAGTTGGTGAAAAATTTCCAGTGAAAAGTGCAGATTTTCCTCTTTTTTCACCTAGCTCATTCTATTGAAATCAAAGGGAACATAGAAGTTACACAACACCTAGCAAATATAATTGTATTTCCCAAAGGCATAGTTTAAAAGGGGCATGAGGGTGTCTGTGCTGGTGGAGTATGGGGAAATCAGTTGGTCAGGGTAGGATTTTTTGGGGAGCTGGTTTACTGGGATTGGGGGGAGGTAGTTAATATAAAATAAATCCTAAATAGAAATAAAAAACCCATGAGACATGGTATAAAACGGGTCTGAGGAGTGTGCCTGTGATGGTGAATGAATGAATGAATCATTAAACAGGGAATTTGTTTTGGGGGTGGGGTTCTTGACTGCTATTGGGGGGCAGTTAATAAAAAAATAAATCAATAAAATAAAATAAGACATTTGTATGTAAAGTGATAGAGACAGGAACCCCCCCTGACATAAGCTGCCATTGAGGTGGACTGATACTTGACTTGATAGAGTATTTTGTAGAGGATGATTTGTTTGATTTTTTACAAGAGGCCTTTGTAGCAAAGCAATGCATTCTGTACCCCTCTGGCACTCAAAGGGTTAAAAGCCTGTTTCTTATTTCTCATTTCCCTGCAAACCTCATTATTAAGCCGCAATGGTTTCACTTTACTCCTTTTGTGTTTATTCGCCAATGGTATATATCGACTCGTATATTTGTCTAAGAGCATTTTAAACACAGTCCATGATTCTTGTGCATTTTTATCTTTGAGAATTACATCCCACTGAATATCCTTTAATATTTCATTTAGCTTTATAAAATTAGCATTTCTAAAATTAAATGTTTTGGGATTTCTCATAACAAATTTCAAAGGATACCATATTGTGGTCACTGTTGCCCAAATGTTCCCTTACTTGTATATTGTTTATCATGTCAGAATTGTTTGAGAGCACTAGGTCAAGCAAGGCCTCTTTTCTAGTCGGCTCCTCTACTAGCTGGAACATAAAATTATTATCATACTAAAAAAATATTTTGCTTTGTTGTGCCAGAAGTCATATTGCTTCAGTCAATTTGAGGATAGTTGAAATATCCCATTATAATTACCTTTCCTGAACTAGAAGCCTTTTCCATTTGCAGTAAAATTTGGGCTTCCTCCAACTCCCAGTATTAGGTGGCCTGTAGCAAATCCACACTAACATCTTTTTTTATGTGTGCCCTCGGTGTGTATTTCAACCCACAAGGCCTCTACGTTTTCTTTGGACCCTTCATTTATATCTTCTCTTAAGGCATGCTTTACATATAGGCATACCCCTCCTCCCCTTTTATTAACCCTATTTCTCCTACAAAGTGAACCCTCTAGATTGACTGCTAAGTCATATGTATCATCTGATCAGGTTTCAGACACACCAATCAGATCATAGTGCTTATGTATTGCAATCATTTCTAGTTCCCCCATCTTACCAGCCAGACTACGAGCATTTGCATGCATACATTTTATCTTTTTGCCAATCTTAAAGATTTCATTATTTGTCAAATGTATTTGTCTTTTATCAGGCTGTAATAAAACTATAAAACATATGAAAAAATACACAAAAATCTGGTGAGTGAGCACTCCTACCTAGCAACAATATTCAGATAGTTATAAGTATGTGTTATATGAGAGCAACAAATACTATATTATGCCTACATATAAAGAAAGTAAACAAAAGAGAAAGTTTGAGCATCACATCCTAACTTTTACCAGTTAAAGTACTAGTGATTTACTCCAGATAAACAGTGAGGTTTTAGTTAAATGTTTATGGCCAAAATAATATGAAAATAAATACATTTCTCAAATGATAAGTGAGAACTTCATAGAGATTATCTTCCATTTGAGTCAATTCCATCAATTGAAAACTCTATTTTTTCCATGCTTTTGTAGTTATCTTCATAAAAGTTACTAGACTCCATGAACAAATAACCTTGTTCTTGTGGGTCTGTTATTCCTGGTCCTGGTCCTAGAGCTATTGGGGGCCTTATGTGTTAGTGATCACTATCCTCTGCAGTGGGTTTTGTAGGTCCTAGATAAGGAGGCTAATGCCCCTGATCTCAAATTTAAAACCCCAGAACCTGTTGCCAGTTTGGGGCTTGCAGTGGTGCTCATTGCCATTTTATTAATGGTGTATTAGACTGTATGTGAACTAATAATCCATTAGGCTGACCCAATCCCCAGGGCTTTGGGGAAATTATTATGGTGAATCCAGCCAGAACCTAAATCAGTTCAGCACTGAATTAGGGAATTAATTTACTGTGTTTAATATAATAAAATATAATTTTATTATAAGTTTCAGAAAAAAAGGGTAATTTTCCCAGACATATATATTTTTAACTTTAGGTTTATTTTAAAAGGTTTTACAAAACAAAAAGGGATTACAGAAAAAAGGGTATATGGAAAGTAAAAATAAAAAACAAACAATAGGCCATACTTGATTGCACTTACTCAACATAGTCTCAGTAACAACAGTTGTGTAAATGTGCTTTAACAAAGGAGTTAGTAAGCAGGGATAGGGGGAAGTTGTTTCCTCCAAAGCAAAACAGCAGAATACCACTACTTAGTAGTAGTAGACTTGTATCAACATCTAGCCCCAGTAGTAGTAACAGCCCTTCAGGAACCCCGAGGTCCATGAAGTCCACAGTATGATGATAGTTCACCCAAGATCCAAAAGTTAAACAAGTTGCTATCTGATTTCTGTGAAAAAAAGCACGTGAGCAGGGGAAAAACAGGCTCACAGTAACACCTAGGCTAGAGACCTGCCTTTGGAGCTGGAGGAACTTATAGCTTTTGTTTCCTGCATTGATCTCAGACTCCGTAAATGGCAAGTCCAGAGGTATCATAGCAAGAGGGCTACAATGAGATTGGCACCCATGCAAATAGGGGCAATGGGGTTGAACGAGAAGGTGAAGCAGAAGAGGAATAGAGAGTACCTGTGCTTGTATTACGGGGGTAGGACTTGCTCTAAGTGTTGGTTCACTTACCCCTGATCAAAAAGACAGATGACTATTAGTTCCTGTTCATTTGTCAAGGCAAAACCATGTTGTATCCACCTCTGCTCTCATTGACTCTGGGGCTTGTGGGTCATTTAACAATGAGACTTTCTATAAGGAGCAAGGGATTCCCTGCCTTGTTAAGACTCAACCCTTGCGATTGGAGGCCATTGCTGGGAGGCCATTTTGCCCTACTACCATTACACGGGAGATTCAGTCCCAAGATCTCAGGGTAGGGATCCTACACAATGAAAAGTTGAATCTCCATGTTATTACTTCTCCTTACTGTCCAGTTACCCTACGATACACATGGCTATAGCATAACCCCCACATCGATTGGGAGACAAGACAAATTTCTCTGACAGTTGTTTGCCTTCTTCTGAACCTGTGCGGATAGGGACTGCTCAAGTCTCCACTTCCTTGATTCTGGAACAAGTATACCCTCTCTCTTTTCATGAGACCACTGTCATGGAGGAGTACATCAAAGAGAATATGAGAAGGGCTTCATTCACTAATCCACATCTCCAGCAGGAGCCAGGTATTTCTTCGTTAAAAAGAAGGAGGGAGACATTTGTCCCTGTATGGACTACAGGGGACTTAATAACATTTCCATAAAATATACCAGTCCCATACCACTTATATCCAAATTGTTTGATAGACTCAAGGGGTCCAAAGTGTTCACTAAGCTGGACCTCTGGGAAGCTTACAATTTGATCTGGATTAGATAAGGAGATGAATGGAAAATGGCATTCAATACCCAATCAGGGCATTATGAGTACAGAGTCATGCCATTCGGGCTCTGCAAAGCCTACCACCTTCCAGGAGTTTGTTAATGAGTGTTTCATAGACTTTCTTCAGTAGTTCATCATAATATCTGGATGACATTCTGACCCACTCTCCTGGTTTGACTACTCATCTCTCCCACGTAAAACAGGTTCTGCTCCGTCAATGAGAGAACCGGCTTTATGAAAAGTTGGAAAGAGGTGGAGAAGGTGGCTTTCCTTGGCTACATCATTGGTTCCACTGGATTCAAGATGGATCCCTCCAAACTGAAAGCCATCCTCAACTGGCCCCAACCCTCTGGTCTCAAGCCTCTATAGCGATTTTTCAGGTTTGTGACTTTTTCAGTTGGTCCCCAGAGGCCATTAAAGCCTTCAATACACTGAAGCAGTAGCTCTCCACAGCTCCTGTTTTAAGACATCCTGAACACAGCCATTCGTGATTGAGTTTGATGCCTCTGAAACTGGTGCAGAAGCTGTGTTATCCCAGAGGAGCAGCTGTGTTATCCCAGAGGAGTTACTACAGCAGTCCACTCTATCCTTGTGCGTTCATGTCTAAAAGATTTTCCCAGGCCAAAAGGAACTAAGACGTGGTTAACCATGAGTTGTTGGCCATCTTCTGGAGGGGGCACAAAAACCTTAACAAAAGCAGATCACAAAAACCTGCTAAGTGAATGAAACCCAGACAGGCTCGGTAGTCGCTGTTTCTCTCCCACTTCAACTATGTTATTTCATACAGACTGGGCAGTAAGAACACCAAAGCCAATGCCTTCTCACGAATGTTTACTGCCACAAGTGAGGAGGTGCAACAGATTGATCCTAACCCCCCCACCAGAGGGTCCTTGCAGCCATCAACCACTCCAACTTTACCTCTCTTCTCATGGAATACATCCAAAGAAGACAGGATACTGCACTCTCTGAGGAAACTCTTTGTGCCCTCTGAGGAAAGGGAGGTGGTTTTGAGGCAGTGCCACAAATCCAAGCTGGCCGGACACTCAGGAGTGGCTTGCACTGTGGACTTGCCAGTCCTGTGTTTCAACCAAAACTCCCTGATCACTCCCTGTTGGTTTGCTTCTGTAAGGCTTTATAGGAGGTGGGACACCCAGCTAAAAGATGGAATGTATGCTTACTGAAACCACCCCTGCAAGGAATAATACCCAAGCAGGTAACAGCAGAAAACACTTATTCTAAATAGATGCTAAGTGAACCCAGAGCACACACCAATATAGGATAGGAACCCAAAAGCAAACAAAGCAACAGACCCCAAATACAGGAGAGTGTATTGATAGGCAAACCCCCCATATAGGAGAATGAGTCCCTTGACGGCGGTAACAGAATAGTCAAGCAGTCCAGGGTCAATACACAGGTTCAGCAGTGCAGCACAAAAGGATGAGACAGAAGAGGAGTCAGGATCACATGCCAGGGTCATACACAGGAAATCAGCAAACAGTTCCACAGGATGAGGCAGGAGAGGAGTCAGGATCACAGACCAGGGTCATACACAGAAACAGCAGCAAGGAATGCTCAAGACAGGAGCACAGGCACACAGGAAACACTGGGGAAGGCTAGTAACTAGTACTGGTAAGCACCAGGCCCAGGAAACGTTGGGCATATAAAGGGACAGTCGCAATGATGTAATTGTGCCAATGCATCATGTGACCTGCCGCATAGCCTAGGGGGAAGAAGAGAAGAAGCGACGTCAGAGGCATTAACCCCATCTGCAGTCAGGACCCACTGCACAGAGAGCCCTAACCTGCAGCACTGACAGCTTCATACTCTTCCAAATCCCTCTCACCCTTGGTCTCATCTCTCGATGGACTTTGTTGACTTGCCTCCTTACAAGTGGAATACTACTATCCTGTCAGTCATTGACTGATTCTCTAAGATGATTCATCTCATCCCACTCCAAGAGCTGCCTTCTTCTTCTGAATTGATTCCAGATATTCATCAAGGAGTCTTTTTTTTTTTTTTTTTGTGAAAAGTTATGTGGTACATTTTTTGGACTTTTCTTCCACACCTATTCATCACCTCTTCATCACCTCTTAGTGCATCTCCCCCCATTGAATGCAAGTAAGACTCCAGTGCTTTACTTCTAACCAACTCTAAAGGAAAAAAAATTGGCTGGATTCAATGGCAGGTCATAAGCTTATTAACAGAGTTTATCCTAAAACATTTACAATTCTATTATAGTTCATGGGTACATTTTGAAACTAAACTGGTGATTTATTTAAAGGGATAGTAATACTTAAAATGTAAAAAACAATATGTTGTAGGGTTTATCCCCCTGAGTAAAACAAGGACACTCCAACTGCTGAAAGGTGTTTCATTCAAAAGTTATTAATTTTCAAAGTTGAGTTTTTTAGGTGCAATATCACAGTGGCCTGAAATTGTACAGTGGCACTGTTGCTACACGATCCTATGGAGATTTATGGTCAACTGACCAGAGCTGTCCATAGGATCATGTAGCAACAGCGCCACTGTACAATTTCAGGCCACTGTGATATTGCACCTAAAAAATTCAACTTTGAAAATTAATAACTTTTGAATAAAACACCTTTCAGCAGTGGGAGTGCCCTTGTTTTACTCAGGGGGATAAACCCTACAACATATTTTTTTTTACATTTTAAGTATTACTATCCCTTTAACTTCAAATGAATCCGAGATATGGTATCATTGGCCAATAATACAGTGTGATTATACTGATTCTATTTGTCTTTCATTTACAAAAAAAAGAATATATGTTCAACAGTCTACAAACCCTAACATACCAAATAGATTATATTTTGGACATCTGTTATCTTATCCACTTGGATGCTAGTGAAATCTCTATTGCTCTGCTCCACAATGTGTTGGAGATGTTTGTAGCATAGAAGGGGTTAAAAAACCTCCCAGTTTTAGCCAATTGGCAGATTTGTTGTCTTGATTCGTTGTGCTCTGCTTTCTTTTAGCTCCTTTGACTGTAAAGCTTCCCAGGAAGCTGTAACGCCTCTATTAATGAAACTTTCCACACCTACACATTAACAATAAGATTGTTATGCAGATATCAGTCTTTGTTCTTAATACTTCTGATCAAAATACCAAGAACTGAAAAATGAAAGCTAAGCGAATATGCACAATAGATGTATGAGTTACCTGAGAACCTGGAACAAAATGAGGGACTTTCTACCAAATACATTGTTTTCATTTGATTTCTTCTTGGTTTCATATTGGGTCATTGCATTAACATTTGCTGTGTGCATGCTAATTAAGGAATAATGTGCAGGCATTTCCCTTTTTAACCTCTACACTGTGTCCCCCACTCTCCAACACATAATCCTTTTACAGCTAGCCCTTTTACAGTGTCAGTGAGTAGGAGATGTAGGGGAGGGACCCCTTTAACTCAAAAGGTTAAAGGGACCCTAACACCTAAATACAGCATTTTGAAAGAGCTTTCAAAATCAACTATAAGTTGTATTAGCAATTTTGATTTAGAGAAGTAGTTTTTGTGTTAGATTGATAAATTATACTAATTTAAGCATATCATGTAGACGCTTGATATGGGTGTATTTATATCCCAGGTGCTCCTAGGCAAGGCATGCTATGTGCCCTTAGTTCCACCCACGGCTTCAAACCCATTCCTTACATAACCCCACCCACAATTTCATCTTGGCACAGAAAATACCCTTGGCCTATAACAAGCAAGGACAAAAAAAATGTTTTAACCCCTCGGTTGCAAAGCAAGACACTGGAGAGCTCTCTGTATAAAACTGGCCCAGGAAATCAGAGATTGCTCTGGCCACACCCACAATATAGAATGTGGGTGTTCCCAGGACAGCTGAGACACCCTTCATAATTTAGAGCTGTAAGCCGTTGTCTATTCTACTTATTTGGAAATCCAGACCTGTTTTCTGTTGCAGCCCTAAATGGCACTTTACATGATCTATCTCTAAAGGGATTAAGTGTCACATAATTAGAAGAGTAATGTAAGGGGTAAGACAGGAGTTGCCTGCACATCATGACTTAATTAGCATAATCTGGTAAGCTAAATACATCAAAAATTAGACTTCTAAATGAAAAATCACTAGTATAACGTGTAGGTGATTCTGAAAGCTATTTAAGAAAATAATTGAAAGGGTCCCTTTAGAGAATATAATACAAAGGAATTTGACTTGAGAAAGATAGAATGCTATGATAGAGTTTCCAAATAGACCACTATATATAAAATTTATACAGCAGCTGTCAATGTGGGGCATGATATAGACATCAGTGTCCAGTACTAGGAATGGATGAAAAGTCCCCTTTTGTTCCCCTCAGGAATTGTCATGAAAAAAAGAATGATTTGTCCACAAGAACGGTTCCATTTCCTGCCTATGTTTTCCATTGATGGCAAAACTTTCCAGTATGAGGATGTTTTGAGCAGAAAATGATAAGGGTTGGGAGAAAGAGATGTAAATGAGGATTTGTACCACCACCAACACCACCACCAGCAGTGACATTGTGGAGTTTGTTGCTGCTGTTATTCCTGCTGATGAGTTGTCAGAGGCATACTCTCATAGCAGAAGGATGATGATGAGCAGACTAGTGTGCCACACACCACTGTGGCTACCATGGCCACCATGGAACTAAGCACTTCAAGTTGTGATATGCGACTAGGACAGGCTCCACTTGATACCAATACTCCTTGTTCTAGCGCTAGGGGTGATCCACCTCACCCCTCACTGAAATCATGGGTATGGGAATGTTTTTCAGTTGGGGCAGGCACAGTGCAGTCATTAAAGACTGCAATGTGCAATTGCTATGTGATAATGCAGTCAAAAGGGGAAAGGAGGGCACACATCTGCCTTCATATAGCACGTGAAAGCTAAACTTCCCTGTCTCACTCCAAGGGCACAAATAACAGGGTGAAAATCCCAGAGGAAGACAAGAGAAACCCAGCCTCTAAGTCTGGGTATGAGTATAACACCTGCATCATCAATTTCTTATTATGCTATTCACTGGGTGCATGAAAATATACCCACTGTCCCCACTCCAGCACTCTCAGGATGCTCCATTACCTCCCGACCAGCTGATGGATAGTTTGTAGATATTAGAATCTGGTAGTTCTTGTCCATCAATTTATTACATTATGTGGTACACTGATCTCATATGGCAATATTGTTATCAAATGCAGGGAGCATCAGAATTCCACCCCTCTGAATATGCTAAGCTGGTAGTAGGGAAGATTCATATTTTTACTCTTTTCTATATAAACATCCATTTTCTTTAGTGGAGTGGACAAAGGCCATAGTGATAGCAGTATTTGGTTTCTTGGGGATAGTTTTGAAAGCAGACTTAAGCATCAAGGTGGTAGGCTGCAGTTATTCCTGCTGCTTAGCATGAGAGTTGATATGTCAGTTGTTGTGGTACTTCCCAGTCATTCCACTATTTCAAAGTGTTTCCTACTGATAATGTACACATTGCAGTTGCTGATGGAAGGCCAAGTTCCTCCCTGCTCTCAAGTCCTGCAAACAATAGTTTTTCGGGGTGTGTTTTTGGCAAGCCTGAGGCCTGCAACAAATATTCTTTTTGTTTGAAGCCAGCAATCAATTTTTTCAAAGCCTAGACTTGCTGTCATATTTTGAATGATTAACTTTCTATAAGCCTGCAAAACAAATATGTTTAGGTTTTTCTTTCTGTAAGCTTTTTTCTCTGCTAACCATTATTTTAAACCGTTAAGGACCAATGAAATGCTAGGACTATCACAATTTCTGTTCCTTTAAGAAGCAGTGGAGGTCCTGGCACGCTATGAGCAAATGATCAGAATTCACCTGAAGGCATGCTGTGATAATGCCGGGAGCAGACCAAGCAGTCAGTTTCAGTCTTTTCCTTGGGAAGCTGGTCCGCATTATCACTCACATCTGCTGGCTCAACTAATTCTAATCAGTCTGACCCCAGTTTGTAAAAAACCCTGGTCCTTAAGGGCTTAAATAGATAATTAAAAAAATATATAAGATTACAACTCACACTGAATGTGGCAGATGTGTATGGTGGTGGTAGACTGGTGTGGTGTGATTGATGTATATGTCATCATGATTCATAGGACTGAAAGACAGACAGATTATTTGCATTATCATCTCTGAGTCTAATTTAACCTAGTATTATTCTCAGATTATTGTCAAACTTATCAGTAGTCATAGCACTGGTCCTAACAGTGGTAGATGGTAGTAACTTTTCAGATCCCCACCTCTTCCTTATCCTCAGTGCTACTGTTAATAGTACATGTGTAGTGGGATTCCCTTTCATGTGTGGTTTTGTCCACTTGTGCTTCATGATACTCAGGTAGTATTAGATGTTGGTTAATTTTTAGAAATGTAGGTCTACCAACATTGTTGTTTTATATCATGTCCTGTTGTAATTTACAAAATAACAAGCTGCACTGAAAACCTGCTCAGACTGCATGCTTGCTGGTGGGAAGCTAAGTGTTTTCACTGCAGTATGTGTCAGTGCTGGCCAAACACACCCTTTTTTTTGCCAGTACTCAATGGGGTCATAATTTTTGCCTATAACTTAGTTATCATGTAAGCATGTTGCAACCATCTAACATACAGCCATGCGCCTATGTTTTTTCTGCAGTAAATATAACAGTAGCAGAATCTTGCTACTTTCTGTCCCATATTAGTAACCAACATGGTGGTCTCCTCAAAAGGTTACATCAGCTAACATAGCTCACACATTAACTATCACTGGCCAGGTGACAAAGATACTCCCTCCAAAGCCTTCCAGTTTTGCATTGTACACTTGCTAATGGCTAAATTCTACTCATACAAATGCTCTAGCATGTACAATGTAGAATTTCAACTGGCAGGGTATCACGGTGCCTGTGATCTTCTGTGCAAGCGACATTGCTACTTCTTGATCTATTCCTGCTGGGTTCTTATTGGACGCTGAGTTCTGCCCTGCCCAGTGTTAGCCTTTTTAAACTCAGTCCTGTCATTACTTTTGCGCCCTTTCGTGGTGTTTCTGTATCTGGTGTTTATGTTGATGTGGATTCCTGCTCCGTGTTTGACCCAGTTTTGCCTGACCTTGCTCCTGTCTCCTCTGCCCCTGATTTCATGGCTGACCCGGACTGGCTGACTACCACTCTGTGTACCGATCTTGGCTTGGATGACTCTGCTCTGTGTACAGATTCTGACTGTGGCTGACTACCGCTCTGTGTACTGATCCTGACTGTGGCTGACTAACGCTCTGTCTACCGATCCTGGCTGTGGCTGACTACGGCTCTGTGTACTGATCCTGGCTGTAACTGACTACCGCTCTCTGTACCGATCCTGGCTGTGGCTGACTACCCGATTTGTTGCCTCCAGTTATCCTAGTCTCCTGAGACTAGTGCCTAGCCAGTGCTTGTCAATGTTGCCTTCGGTTCCCCTAGTCTCCTGAGACTAGTGCCTTGCCAGTGCTTGTCAGTGTTGCCTTCGGTTACCGTAGTCTCCTGAGACTAGTGCCTATCCAGTGCTTGTCAGTGTTGCCTTCGGTCCCCCTAGTCTCCTGAGACTAGTGCCTTATCAGTGCTTGTCAGTGTTGTCTCCAGTTACCCTAGTCTCCTGAGACTAGTGCCTTGCCAGTGCTTGTCAGTGTGGCCTCTGTTTACCCTAGTCTCCTGTGACTAGTACCTTGCTAGTGCCTGTTAGTGTTGCCTCCGGTTACCTAGTCTCCAGGGACTAATTCCTTGCCTGTGCATGTCAGTACTGCCTCCGGTTACCCTAGTCTCCTGGGACTAGTGCCTTGCCATTTCCTATCAGTGTTGCCTCCGGTTACCATTGATTTCTAGGCCAGGTCACTCTCCAGTGTCCCGGCTTGCCGCTATTCTATCCCTAACCTTCTAGTGATTCTGCCCTGCAGTCACCTACCGTCTAGCTAGTTGGGCACGCTTCCTAGGTTTGGTACTGCTGAGGTTCTGTTCCTGATTTCTGTTGTCTGATCCAGCTTAATTTATTTTTGTTTTTGTTTTGCTACTCTCCTGTACCCTGACCTGTGTCAGATTTGTGAATTGCCACGGTACTGTCCGGATTGGGACCTGTGAAGGGTGACCTTGTGCACTTTATTATTCTTAATAAAGCTGATTTTACCTTACTAACTTGTCTGAGTGTTCTTACAAACCCTGACACAGGGGCCTCCATTTTTGCTGGCGAGGAGGCAGGTTGTTACATATAGTATATGGTGCATTTCGAGCAGTGTAGGAGCTTCTAAAATGGGCACAGATTTTGCAGAGGAATCTATTAACTAAATTTAGGACATGTTCAAAGTAGGGTACATGTATCATATCATTTATACTTTAGGCAGCTATTATGTTGGATCCATTGCAGTAGAGATGGGTGAAAATGTTTGCCTAAAACCAAAATAGGTGAAAAATGGCACTTCTTGTCAAGCAGGAAATTTCTTTTGAAAAGTGCAATTTTTCCACTTTTATCACCTAGCTTATTGCTTTGAAATCAATGGAAAAACAGGCATGGTATAAAAAGGGTTTGAGGGTGCCTGTGTTGGTGGAGACCATGTACAAACTCAGAGGAACAGGAACATTTTTTTGGGGGGGTTGTCTGGGGTTGGGAGGACAGTTAATAAAAAAGTAAAAATTAAAATAAAAACATAAAAAATTGGTACATAATGTGAGAAAGAGAGAGACCTCCCTGAGCTGTGACTGGGGCAGACTGATACTTGACGGGATAGAGTATTTTGTAGAAAATGATTTGTAGGACTTAGACTTTTTGTTAGAGGCCCAAGTCCCTAGGAGACATTGACTTGTAGGACTTAGACTTGTTGGGCACAAGTCCCGAGGAAACATTTATTTGTAAGACTTAGACATGAGCCCAATCCCTGAGGAAACATTGCACCATTTGGCCGGGAGGAGAGTTCTGGACTGGCGCTCCGGCGTCACTGGCTGCATCTCTCTCTGCCTGCAGCCTGGTCGAGTCTGGTTCCTTGTTACTGGCATCATGAATCAGGCACTTGCCTGGATGCCTGTTATAGGCCCAGCCTGGGGGACCTAATTGGTCCTTTCTTCTCCTACTCCTTTATAAACCTCTCTGGGCCTGTGTATCATTACCCTTACGTTGTTGTCCAGTGCTGTAATATTTTGCTAGTATCCTGATTTCCAGTGTATGACCTTGACTTGGCTGACAGTCCATTCTGGTGCTGACCTGTGGCTCTGTCTTACCATTCTCTCTGGGCACTCCCTGTCTGTTTAGACATCCAATCTGGTGCAGACTTGTGGCTCTGGCTGACTACCTGCACTGTATATGACCCTGGCTTGTCTGACTATCCAATCTGGTGCTGACCTGGGGTTCTGTTCAAATACCCTCTCTGTGTTGTCTCTTGTCTAGTGGACATTTTTTCTGGTGCAGACCTGTGGCACTGGCTGACTACCAGCTCCGTGAATGACCCTGGCTTATCTGACTACCTAGGCTGGTGCTGACCTGTGGCTCTGTCTGATTATCCTCCCATGTTGCTCCTTGTACTACAGACACCCAATCCGGTACAGACCTGTGGCTCTAGCAGACTCCGGCCTTACTGACTGCAGATGGGAGTCAGTAGTCTCCCTTGTTGCCACCCTTTTGGGAAACAGGCCTCTGGCCTTTCTGACAACAGGCGTGAAGTCAGCACGCTCTGTATTTCCATCCTACAGGAAGAAGGGTCTCTTCCTACTGACTGCAGGCATGAGTCAGGAGTCTCCCTTGTAGCGTTCCTAGTGGGAGACTGTAGGTTCTATTCCGAGTCATTCTAAGGGTGATTGAGACTATCAGTTGGCTCCGGCCTAGTCTACAGCAGTTGTGGTTGACCTGTGGGTGGCTCCTATTCCTGATAGAGACTCTAGCCCTTCCCGTCACCCTCTGCCTAGTACCTTTACTTATGGCTGCCTATTATTCTAAATAAAGGTGATTTTTACTATACTGTCTGACTCCTGTCTTGTTTGCAAACTGTAACACATTGATTTGAAGGACTTTGGCTTGTTAGAGGTACAAGCCCTGAGGAATCAGTTATGATTGGTTGGACTCAGAATTGTTTAGGCACAAGCTCTGATTGTTTAGGTAAAAGCCCAGTGATTTTTTTGGAATCAGGATTGTTAGAGGCTCAAGTCCGGAGGAATCAGTGTTTTTTGTGGACTTCGGATTGCTAGGGGCACAAGCCCTTAGGAATCAGTGATGATTTCTTGGACTCCGGATTACAGTCTTAATAATAATGAAGAATAATACTTGCCACCAGTATAGTATATTTTGCTGGATGGAATCTCCTCAGATGCTGATTGATTCCCTGCCTGTGATTATACTCCATCACATTGCCATGTGTGGTCAGCACACCATACAATGTGCAGTGCGGAACTGTAGGAGCCACGGAAAGCAACCGGAACCGGCTAAAGAGACAAGCAGGCAGGAGGCTCAGGAACTCAGGAACGATCGAGACTGGAACACTGGAACCACTGGAACACAGGAACACCAGAACACAGGAACACTGGAACACCGGAACGCAGGATCCTCAGGCCCAAGCGCCTGACAAGCAGGTCAGAACAAGTAATGTCAGAGACATCACGAAAGGGAAACCTGGGAGTGCCCAGACTGGGTTTAAAAAGGCTGTGTGAGGTGGGCTAACCGCAGACAGCCAATGAGGAACTTCCAGCAAGTGATAGACACAGGATAGCACGAATCACGGGCACCGTGATATGGACGCATCAGGGTCCTTCCAGCTCCTTTTTTCTGATGGCTGCTCATCCCCTTAGCAAACAGCCTAAGCCTTTGCTGCCATTATTTTGCTATGTACATCCTGCAAAATTGCCTAGCACCCCTTCTATCTCTCTAACTGCTTGGTTTTGTTTTTCATTTCCTGGAAATATCAACGTTTTTGGTGTACAAAATTAAAGTACACATAAATAAAGAGGCTGGAAGTCAGTAGCCTTTGAAAAAAAATAGTGAAAACATTTTGGTATTGGACAAGAAAGGCAAAGATTTTAAGGGGTTTGTTTAAGGCAGATTTTCCCAGAGAAAAGCAGGCAACCACATGGTTTTCACTGATTTTTACACGGGAACACAACAGGACCTTTTGCCTACCCCTAGTCAGCAGGCACAAAACCAGCTTTCAAGGGGACGGGTACAAGCCATACTGCTATCATCTGCTCTAGTTTTTAACTCATCAATGGCTTGGTAGAATGAATTCTTATCTTTTCCTACAACTAACTCAGAATTATACGCCTCAGCAGGAGGCAAATGAATGAAATATTGCCACACTCTCTGACGCACCAACTTCATCACCTCTATTATGTGCCCCAGAGCGTTGGAAACCTTAAGAGTGCTTCTACTGCTGCTGCTAGTTTTTTCACCTCTGAAATGCTGGTGGTGTGCCTCCCATTCATACCTGTGGTTGTGCTTCAGATGGGAGGTGCCTGGGTGTCAGCCTGTTTTCCCCCTGCTCACATACTTTTCACAAAAACAACAGATAGCAGCATGCTTAGTTTTTTTTTATCTTGAGTGACGTATCTCCATACTGTGGACTTCATAGAGTGCAGAATTCCTGAAGGGTTATTAAAACTACAGGGGCTGGATGTGGCTGCAATTGTACTACTAGGTATCAAAGGTGCTGCACCAACATAAGCAGAGGCACTCATCATAGCTAGAGTTGTGGATGTTGATGAGCTGTGATGTTGCTCATTACTCAACACTAGTGTTTGACTGGACTTGGAAGTAGTGAAGATGCTGATGATGAATGACAGGATGATTGTGTATTTTTGGTATCTTTACTTGTTCAGAGTCTTATTTTTCAACTGATTTCTTAAACAATTTATAAACAGTATATATTAATATTACTGGTGGTGGTGAAACGTTTTTTGTGACTTTGACAAACAGCCTAGTCAGGAGGCAAAGGATCATGATCATTTATTGCACACACTGCACTAACAATATCTGTAGTATATTGTTGGACTACCACTTTATTAACACATCCATGCACTGCTCCTATTTCTTTCTCCCTCCCCCTGCCCCTGGTATATTTCCTGAATATTGTTAAACTAGTGTGTGTATTTTAACAGTGAAGTACATAACAGAACTGATTGTGCGTGATGTCTTGCCTTTTACAAAATATTCTGTCTCTCCTAGTATCTGTCTACCTCAGTCATGGTTCAAATCAGGGTCCCTGTCTCTTTGACCTATCAGTCAAAATATGTTTCATTTATTTTATTTGTTTACATATATATATATAAATTGTGACAAAAGTACTCTTTAATGTTTTGTACCTTCTGTCTTGCAATCAGCCTTTAAGGTTGCAGAGACACTTCACACACAGGAGGACTATAATTCAAGACTTTGCCTGTTTATTTGTATCCAAGTGGTGAGACAGAAGTATTAAAAACAAATCAAACAAAACAAAATTCTTGCTCTACTGAGCATCAACTAAACACATCAGCTCCTGACTGTATTTGAACTGCTAGTCTATTTACCAGCTTAGAAAAATAAAGATACTTCAGCACAGTCCACCACGCACAAGTAAACTCAAAAGTTTCAGGCTTTCAGAGGTTAATTCATTCCTCTCTGGGAACTGTAAAAGAGAGCCTGTCTATCACGGTGCCCGTGATTTGCTGCAGTTACTTGTCTGTCACCAGTAGGGGGCTTCTATTGGCTGTCTGCAGATAGCCCGCCTCTTATTGACTATTTAAACCTGGATTGGGCACCCTTTGAGTGCCCTTTCGTGTTGTTTCTGACCTTCTTGCTATCACTATGCTAGTGATAGCTGGGCCTCTGTTCCAGTGTTCCTGAGTTCCTGATCTCATGTGTTCCTGAGTTCCTGATCTCTACTGTTCCAGTGTTTCCTGCATGCTGAAGTACTTCCAGTCCTGGTTCCGGCCTAGTCTCTGGTGTTGCAGTTCCTGCTGAACTTCTCTGCTGTTTTCTGACCTGACTGATCGTTGCTGGTTCCTGTCATCTCATCACCTGTCTTCAGTATCCTGGCGACCTTCTGCCTGGTCGCGTTGGTCACTGGTTTGCTCCAAAGCCTATCAGCTATACAAATCTGTGTTGGTTCCAGCGTGCGGACGCTGGTTTGCTCCTAAGCCTTGCGGCTATACAAACTCGCTTGTTACACCAGTGTGCGGTCACTGGTTTGCTCCAAAGCCTATCAGCTATACAATTCTGTGTTGGTCCCAGCGTGCGGACGCTGGTTTGCTCCTAAGCCTTGCGGCTATACAAACTCACTTGTTACACCAGTGTGCGGTCACTGGTTTGCTCCAAAGCCTTTCAGCTATACAAATCTGTGTTGGTCCCAGCGTGCGGACGCTGGTTTGCTCCTAAGCCTTGCGGCTATACAAACTCGCTTGTTACACCAGTGTGCGGTCACTGGTTTGCTCCAAAGCCTATCAGCTATACAAATCTGTGTTGGTTCCAGCGTGCGGACGCTGGTTTGCTCCTAAGCCTTGCGGCTATACAAACTCGCTTGTTACACCAGTGTGCGGTCACTGGTTTGCTCCAAAGCCTATCAGCTATACAATTCTGTGTTGGTCCCAGCGTGCGGACGCTGGTTTGCTCCTAAGCCTTGCGGCTATACAAACTCACTTGTTACACCAGTGTGCGGTCACTGGTTTGCTCCAAAGCCTTTCAGCTATACAAATCTGTGTTGGTCCCAGCGTGCGGACGCTGGTTTGCTCCTAAGCCTTGCGGCTATACAAACTTGCTTGTTACGCCAGTGTGCGGTCACTGGTTTGCTCCAAAGCCTATCAGCTATACTAATCTGTGTTGGTCCCAGCGTGCGGACGCTGGTTTGCTCCAAAGCCTTGCTGCTTAACGATTCTGCTAATTTGCCAGTTCCATCTGACTGCTGCTATTAGCTCTGGGCTGCCCTGCCCGGTATTGGTAAGGCCGGTAGAACCTTTTACCACATTCCATCTGAGGTTGCCTTACCCGGTATTGGCAGGGCCGGTAGAGCCTACATTGTGTATCTATTGAGGCTGCCTTGCCCGGTAATTTGGTAAGGCCGGTAAAACCGTTATGCTATTCCATCTGCAGGTTGCCTTACCCGGTATTGGCAAGGCCGGTAGAGCCTAAAGACTGTCCTGTCCGGTATATTGACAGGACCGGTAGAGTCTGCCTTCTGTCTGTGCTATATTCTGTATATATATATATGTATGTTATTGCCATCCTAAGTTATCATTTATTATTTCAATAAAATTGATTTTTTTTTACCTAAAACTTGTGTCTGAGAGTCATAATAAACCGTGACACTGTCTCAGTGCAAATGCTCCACCCAAGGGACCCAAAATGCAGATATTTACAATGTATAACATATTTACTATACACTACATATTCCTGTTGATAATCAGGGTAGACACATTGTAGGATTTGGTGAGCTATATAAACTCCCTTTGTCACTGTTACTGAGACTCTGTACAATATATATATTTTTAATTAACCTTCCATATCACCATTGACAAAAAAGCCCGCAATCCCTGTGCAATTGCTTCTTCCCTGCTTTGCCTTTAGATAGTGTCAAGAGGATTTCAGTTACTTCTTTCCCTTAATACCACTGCACACATACGTACAGATGACAACAGGCCTTACTAAATATGCTGGCCCCTATTCTTATGTCTGTTGCAGGAGTCAGTGTCAGTTGAACTTGTCTGTCTATTGAGTTTCAGTCTGCTAAATAATCTGTCAATCAATCAGTGACAGAGGCTCAGGCAGCTCAGGAAGGAACTTGGATCACACGTGCCTGTGTCTTCTCAGTCACATAAGATTTTAGGGTATTTGGGGTATATTTCCTTTGCTACCCTCACCCACCTCAGACTCCCCCAACACAGAGAACAGCCAGAAGAAAGGAACTTGGATTACAGCTGCCTGTGTAATCTCAGATCTTAGATAGAGAAGGTACGAACTTGGAACACATACCTGTCTCAGTCACACAAGATATTGGAGTATTTTGAATAAATTTCCTTTCTCCGTTCACACTCCCACAGTATTCCCCAGAATCCCTTAACACAGAGACCAAATTGCCTGTACACAAGATTCCCTAAACTACACTCCAGCTTCTATTTATTTGCTTATTGTAACCAAGTCAAAAGTTGTGCTGCATTCTCTACCTCTGACAAACACAGAATGACATGGTTCAGGAATCTGACAGCCCTTTTAAATCTGTGTGGTCATGTAGATCGAGCATGCCTCAATTTGCATGTGTTCAATGTAGAACACATCAAAGCTGCAGTTTGCAGCTCTCTATTGAAATATGTAATGTGAATGTTCCTCATGTGAACAGTGTCATTGTGAGCAAGTAGTTTCTTTTTTGGACAAATTGCACAGCATTCAAAAACCTGCTATTGTCTTTGACAACCTCTCTCCCAAGCAAGCTAAATTTATAATGCTCAACACAATCAGCACTCTAAGGAAGTGATGTAAGTGGGTATGAAAATATTGCCTTTGGGTAATGCTTTACTCTACCACCAATAAAATTGCTGCAACTCTAAGTGGACATTAATAGTGAAAAAACAGATCCTAAAATAACCATCCCTGATTACCTTACTATGGTAAGAAAATTGAAATGTTCCCAGTGAATTTGCCTTTTGCTTCTTAGTTAAAGGATAACATATTCAATCAGTCCTGAATGTAAAACCTATGGAAGCAGGACCACAGCACCTACTCATTGCACATGGTAATCTTAAAGGGATAATAATACTTGTATTAAAGGAATAGTAATGTTCAAAATAAATGAAGCTCCAATTAATCTTCATAGTATTTGGGCCATGGAGAGTGTTATTTCAATACTGTCAGAGTGTTAGTTCTAGAGTAATCGAATGATAAAGTATCTCCCTCCCACCCCTTTTTCTGATGTAACACTGCTCAGCTCAGATGTGGAATCTGCTCTTAAGACTAGGAATGGGCAAAAGTTGTCACCGTGTTCCTGCAAGAAATTCAGCAAAAAACACATTATTGTCTGCTTTTTCGTGAGAAATTCCTCTTTTAAAACAGAGAGTAATATTTAGTTGTTTTTCTCCCATTGGCCAAAATTCCCATTGATTTACATTGTTTTCGCTATAAAAATGTGACGTATTCCAGGAAGTGGAACACAATAGAAGCAGCTACAGTGCGAGGTAGACGTGCTGTGCTGTTCTGCTGTGAACTGTTTGTTAAACTGAGGCAGGAGAGGCTCATAGTGGCTGCTATCACTATGAGCAGTAAAAGGAGGAACTGGAAGGACCCTTAATATGCATCCATAGTGTGAAGAGGAGGAGGAGGAAGTGACTATCAGTACTGAATGAATGCTGTCCGATCTTGGGGAATTTAATGGGAAAGGAGGGAGAAAAGGGAACAGGAAGGGAGGGAGAAAAGGGTAGTACCAGTGAGAGCAGGACAGGTCAGCTGCCTGTACCTGCTGTGAGACGTGCTGCCCTTGCTGCCAGTGCCACCATTGCTATATCTGCAGCCACCATTGCTGTACCTGCTACTAGTGTTGAGCGAGCGTGCTCGGCCGATGCTCGGATCGGCTCGAGCATCGCTCTGCTCGGCACATGGCGGTACTCGTACGAGTACCGCCATGTGCTCGCCCGACATGTTCGGGTGAAGAGGATCTGTGCCGGAAGAGGCACAGATCCGAAGACGCTCCGCTGGACCACCAGGGAATGGAGGTACGGGGGCATTGCGGAGATGAAGGGGGCATTGCGGAGATGAAGGGGGACATTGTGGAAGAGGGGCATAGACTCTATGCCCCTCTTCCACAATGTCCCCCTTCATCTCCGCTATGCCCGTCTTCCACAATGTGCCCCTTCATCTCCGCTATGCCCCTCTTCCACAATGTCCCCCTTCATCTCCTATGCCATAGAGGAGATGAAGGGGGACATTGTGGAAGAGGGGCATAGCGGAGATGAAGGGGGACATTGACCAGGCACCCTCCGCTCATCAGAGCAGGGGGTGCCTGGTTTAATGCTCGAGTGCTCCCATTCATTTGAATGGGGCTCGGGTGCTCGGCCGAGCACTCGAGCATCAGGGGGTGCTCGGTCAGAGCACCCGAGCACCCGAGCATCGGGGTGCTCGCTCATCCCTACCTGCTACCAGATGTGCTGCCCCTGCTGCAAATAGTGCTGTACCTGCTGCCAGACATGCTGCCACCAGTGATGTACCTTCTGCCAGATGTGCTGCCCCTGCTGTCACCAGTGCTGTACCTGCTTTCAGACATGCTGCCCCTGCTGAAACCAGTGCTGTACCTGCAGTCACCAGTGCTATACCTGCTTCCAGATGTGCTGCCCCTGCTGTCTCCATTGCTGTACCTGCTATTAGATGTGCTGCCCCTGCTGCAACTAATGCTGTTCCTGCTGCCAGATGTGCTGCCACTGCTGCCACCAGTGCTGTACCTGTAACCACCAGTGCTGTACCTGCTTTCAGATATGCTGCCCCTGTTGAAACCAGTGCTGTACCTGCAGTCACCATTGCTGTACCTGATTCCAGATGCCTGCTGCCTACAGGACTGTGCTTGCAGCCACTATCGCTGTACCTGCTTCCAGATGTGCTGCCCCTGCTGCCTCCAGTGCTGTACCTGCTGCCAGTGCTGAATCTGCTGCCTCCAATACTTTGCCGGCTGCTAGTGTGTCTTGTAGTACTCAGGAGGGAGGAAGGAGAAAATGATACCAAGTATGACAGCAAGGGACCCTAAGTCACACTTGCCATCCCCAAGCAGTCACACCAGCGCTAGTACTACTACTAAGGTCCAGCAGCTTGTTAGCGTTTGGAGTGTAGGAGAAGGTAATCAACAACAATATCCTCATATTACTAGTGACTGCGAGACTGAGGAGGAAGACTTTGCACCTGAACTTGATGTGGTTGGTGTTAGTAGTAGTAGCAGCAGTAATGGTGAAGCAGCCTGAGTGGTAGGGGAAACATTTGAGAGCGTCCAGACTAGTTGTCAAGGGGGCAAAAACCCATTACTCTGACCCTGGGAGTCCTCCACTTCCCTAAACTAAAGTGACAAAATGGAACAGGATTCCAAAGACTAAGAGTCCAGAACTGTTGTTGCAGGAGAGCAGGAGAGCCTGTGCCCGCTGCTACTGCTGCCTACTTCACGTCACCAGAAAATGGCAGTTGTGACACTAGGGGACCCTCTGTCACATTGCTCTTCACCTCCTCCAAGCAGCAGTGAGATGTAATAGAGCAGCAGCAGCAACACGTAGGGGCTATTGGTGGTGGTGGTGATGATGGTGGAGAAGATGGGGTGGAAGAGACATTGATGGCCTTTTTAGCAGAAACTGAGAAGGAATGAGAGACAGGGATGAGGATGGGCATCATCACCACTACTAGCAGTGGCATTTTAGAACTTGAGGAATTTGCAACTGCTCTAATTCCTTCTGATGCAAGCTGCAAGGGCAGTAGGATGCTGAGGAGCAAGCTAGTGTGCCACAGACCACCATGGACACAGTGGGAATGGGGTCAACAAGTGATGCGGGACTAGGACAGGTTCCACTTGCCAGCACCAGCAATACTCCTGGTCATAGCTGCAGTGCTGATTCTGAGGCAGTAGCAGCAACAGCAGCAACATTATCTGCTGCACAGACAGTGAAGGGGAATGTGGAGGACAAGATGAAATAGGCCATTCTTCTCTACCTGTTCCCTACCTCCTGAAGTCATGGGTGTGGAACTATTTTTCTCTTGGGGCAGGCACATTGCAATCATCACCAACGGCACTGTGCACAATTTGTGACAAGTCAGTGAGAAGAGGAAGGAGGAAACACACCTTGGCACAAGTGCTCTGATAGCACACACGAAACACAGACACCATGACATTTATGTAAAATATGTTAAAGCCAAACATCCACCACAAAAATCAAGCACAGCTGTTGCTGTAACCCCTGACTCTCCAGAAAGGCAAAAAGAGGCGAGGCGGAGATCAAAGATGGGGAGGAATAGAGAAACCCAGGCAGAGACTGGAAGTTCCTTGACGAGTGAAACAACTAGTTTGCCATCACCTTCTAGGGTAACTACATCTTCTGCCAATCCACCTCATTCATCGTTACCTCCCCCACCAAATGACAGCCACTCTGTTGATGTTGATGTTAGGATGTGGCAGTTCTCTGCCCATTGCACACTGTGTGGTGCGCTGACCAAACATGCCAGTGTTGTGGAGGAGAATTGCCAGCTGTGCATAAAGCACCATTTGAGGAGATTCCATCCCGCAGAATATGCTAAGATGGTGGCAGTGTGGGTTCCTCAGTATTATTAAACTGTCAGCAAGTTGTCATGTGTCCTTAGCAGAGTCTGGACAAGGGGTATAGTGACAGTGGCAGTACGTGTGTTCTGGCGTCATTGTGTTTTGATACAGTTGTGCCCCCAGATGTTATTTACCACACACACTGTGAACATTGCTGTTGCTGATGAGAGCCACAGCTCCTGTGCTCAAGAGAAAATTTTCTATTCTAATAAAAACACACCCATGATTTTGGAAGAGGGGAGGTGGAGAAAAATTATTGTCCAACTTCTTCTTTTCTCCACATAAACTGGGGGCTACTTATTGTGCTGCTACTGCCTCAGGCATATCACTGGAGACAGACGTGGTAAGAGGAACCTTCATCATCCATCCCCTGTTATACTGCTATTAATGATCCCATTCCCTTTCAGCTGCCTAATCATCCTGCTGTTAAACAACTCAGCAGCAGCAGTAAGAACAGCAATTTCAAATTCCACAATTATGGACTCAGGACATTTGACAAAGGCCAGTGGCCATTGGCCAATGTGACCTGCTGGCACTAGGCCAGTAGGACATTGTCATTTTTTTACACAGAGCTTGTGCTTTGAAAAAAAAATGGCAAAGAAAATATAAATTGCAAAAAAAAACAGTCCTACAAAAAATAAACACTTTTTCGGAGGTTTGTTTATAACAAGCCTAAGTCCTACAAATCAATGTTTCTTTGAGGCTTGTGCCAAACAAATAAATGTTTCTTTAGGGCTCAGGCCTCTAATAAGTCTAAGTCCTACAAAAGCCTCTAGCAACAAATCTAACAAATCATCCTCTACAAAATACTCTACCAAGTCAAGTATCAGTCCAACCAGGTGGCAGCTTCTGTCAGGGGGTTCCGGTCTCTATCACTTTATATACAAATGTCTTATTTTATTTTATTGATTTCTTTTTTTATTAACTGTTTCCCCAATAGCAGTAAAGAAACTCCCCCCAAAACAGATCCCCTGTTCAACTGATTCATTTCACAGACTCCACCCACCAACACAGGTATCCTCCTCAGACCCCTTTTATAACATGTCTTATGGTTTTTTTTTTTATTTTATTTAGAATTTATTTTTTATTAACTGCCCCCAATCCCAGTAAACAACCCCCACAAAAATCATCCCCTATTCAACTGATTCTTTCCCCACACCCCACCAACACAGGCATCCTCATGCCCCTTTTATACTATGCCTTTGGGATATTAAATAATATTTGCTTTATGTTGTGTTTAACTCCAATGTTCCCCTTGATTTCAATGGAATGAGCTAGAAGAAAAAAGCAGGAAAAAGCAGAAAATCAGCACTTTTCATGGGAAATTTTTCGCTATGCAGAAAGTGCCATTTTTAGCCTATTTCAGTTTGAGGCAGAAATTTTCGCCCATCCCTACATATGCCCAGACAGCTCACAGGAAGGGTTTCTGCTACTTGATACTCAGATGCTATGAGATGTTGGTTGATTTTTAAGAATGGTAGTTTTCCAACATTGCTGCTTGATAGCAGTGTCCTGCGGTCATTGACAATGTAACCAGCTGCACTGAAAACCCTCTCAGACTCAACTCTTGCTGAGGACAACTAAGAGTTTCCACTGCAGTACATGTTAATGATGGCCACACACTGCTATGTTTACCAGTAGTTCATGGTGTCATTGCTTCTGCCTAGAACATAGTTATCCGGCAAGTATGCAGAAACCATCTCACATGCAGTGGGGCCACTTCTACGAGCTACACAGTGTTCCTGTTTGTCAGTTATCAACCCATACTCAGGGAGCAAGTCCCAAAGAGATGTGCTGCCACCACCACCACTACCAATGTTGGGTTTTTGCTGCTCCTGCTGAGACCCATGAATTGCCCTGTGTTCCGAATGGGATATTCTGGTTGATGATGTAGCTGGTTCTCCTGGTTGAAATGCTTTGCTGCCTTCCTTTTCACTATACTGTCTAGATGTTTGTTGTGCCCTCACTTTCTCCTTCTCATCCTCCACAATGCAACCCTCCACTCGATCAATAAGCATATCTCAATATTCCTTGACATAATCCAATTCCTCAGAGAGTTGCTGCTGATTGCCATGACTCCTTGTTGTGACAAACTGCTGATGGCCCTTTGGCAGGAATTCAGAAATTTTGTGTTTGAAGCGGGGGGCCAGCAAGTGGCAAGAATGTATTCCTCATTGCTTTTAATAGACACTATGCGAGGATCTTGTTCAAAGCACAATAACATGTCCTTTACCAGCTGGTGCATCTCTGTGTTGTCATTATGATAAGAATCCTCAGGCATGCTCCTCATTTTTTTTTGCAATAAAAATATCAGTGGTAGAATTTCTCTAATTCCTGTCCCATTACAACTCACCAGCATGACTGCCTCCTCAATGGGTTTCAGCAGCTCCCATACCTCACACATTAGTTGCCATTGGCCAGGTGACAAGGAGGATTCCTCCAGAGCCTTCCAGTTTTGCATGGTGTACTCTCTAATGGCCTTATTCTGCTTGTACCAACGCTTCACTATGTGCATCGTGGAATTCCACTGGTAGGGACCTCCATTTTTAGCTGGTGATGGGGCAGGTTGTTACGCTCTTGTATTGAATATAAAGCATTGTGTGCACTGTAGGAGTGACTGAAATGGGCACAGATTTTGCAGGCAATAGTCAGCATCTCCTTGAGGGTTTTGGATTCTGCCAGGAATCTGGTCACAACCAAATTTAGTACATGGGCAAAGCAGTGCACATGCACCATACCACCTATTCTCAAAGCAGGGATTATGTTGGAGTTGTTATCAGCAGACACAAAACCAGCTTTTAACCCCTTAAGGACCGGGAAATTCTGAGATCGATTTCACTTAAGGACCGGAGCAATTCTGACCTTTTTGACTATATATTTGTTCAACAGTGTTTTCCCTCTAAGTACTTTACTTTACCTATGAAAATGATATACCGTTTTTTAATGCACAAATAGGGCTTTCTTTTGATATCATACTTATATGGATAGCCCACCATATATTTTAGTAAAATTAAAGAAAACTGTAAAAAAAAAAATGTAAAAAAACAACATTTTTTTTTCTCTTGGGATCATTTGGGCACAATGGGTTAAATTTTTATGGACAATGCATGAAAAGTATGACAGTTACAAAATGGGCAGTGATCACTGTCCCTCCTGGGTGAAAAACCCCATGTCCCTTATTCCCACCCTATTGTCTTTTAAAAAAAAAAAAAAAAAAAGTTAATTTTAGCAGGTCAAAAATGGACCCGCATTTAGCCAGCCTCCAGCACAGCAGTGAAGGGGTTAATACCCCCCAACTGCTGCATTTTATTTGTCCACTAGGTGTCTCATCTCTGCTTCTCTTTCCCTTACTTTGATAGCAAGTATAGAACACTGCCTCATTCATTCTTTCACAATGCCGGTGCATGGGATCGCTGCTGCAGCGTGCATGGAGGTGCGCTGCTATCATTTAACCCATGACGGTCCAGGACCGTCATGGGTCCTTAAGCCAAAACAACCCATGATGGTCCAGGACAGCCATGGGTCTTTAAGGGGTTAAGGAGGGAGGTACAAGCCATTCCTCTATCTCCTGCTCTAGCTTATTTGAAACATCTACAGCTTTGTGGGACTATCTCTCAAAACGCTGCATGCACAATGTGGTGAGACGATGGTATGGGCTATCCTGCTACTGCTGCCACCATTTAATCACACTGCCAGAATCAGAAGCACAACTACTGGCTGTCATCTGATGCTGTAAGTTAGTGTTGGCCACTTTGGTGCTAGGAGGGATATCCAGTGAGCAGTCACAGTCATATAGTTTGTGCTCTGCCCACTTATCCACATATCTGTTGTCAGTTGGATTTTCTTGCTATATGCACTTTTCAGCCCTTTGACCACCACACTAACCACCTGCTTGTACAATTCTGGTACAGCCATCCTGGAAAAATAACTGCAGCTTGGGATATTCCAGCGTGAAGCTATACATCACATCAGTTCTCTGAAACCTCGGTTTTCTACAAAAGAATACAGCAGTATGTCCACTGCCAACATCTTGGCAACCTCGCCATTCCACAGGCGTACTTTTGTATTGTTTTTGTGACGTTTTTGACTCCTTTCCAGGATCTCAGTCAGTGTGGGTTGGCAGGACATGGCAGAAGAAGCCTTGAACTTTATTGCTTTGACAACATGACTAGACGAGGTGGCGGCAGTAGAGCCAGCATGTATGGACAGTTTATGACTCTTGCCATCTCCTATATCCTTGCTGTCAACTTCATGTGTATCTGAACTAGAGAAGGATGCTGGAGGGATATAGTCTAGATCTGCATGGTCATCCTCAGCAGCATCAGCATCATCTGACAATTCTTGCCCACTACCCTTATATTCCTCTAAGCTTTTAGAGGTCTCAAACAATTTATTTTTACTTTCACTGTAACAAAGTTCACTACTACTTTGAAGACAGGTGTTTTGGTGCTTGTTTGTCTCACTATCTGATGAAGCAGGTGGTTCAGCTGCTACACCTTCCTGTGTTATGCTATTGCAATCATCAACACTTGAATGCGACTTGTTGTCGTCTTCAGTGTTCTTCTTATATGGGTCATTATTTGTACTGTCACTGATGGTGCTGGAAGTTTTGCTGGGACCAAACTGCATCATACCTTGGAGTAGCGGGATCATCGTCATTTATTGCACATGCTGCAGAAACCATTGCTGCAGTCAGTTTTTTAACTACTAGTTTAGACTCACATCCCTGCAAAGCTCCAACCTTCCCCCTCCCCCTGCCCATTGTGCACTTACTGGACATTACTCAACTACTCTGTGTATTTTTACTCTACAGTACACAACACAACTGATGTAGTATGATGCCTTGCCTAAGCCCAGTCAGCTGTCTGTCACTGTCACCTAATATATTTAGTACTTTATATATTTCTTTATTCTTTTTTATTTATTTATTTTTTATTTATTTTTTTTAAGTTGTTCTCCCTGTCTTATCACTGTCACAGTCTGTCCAAAAAATATATATATAACTGAAAAACAAAATCAACAACTTCTTTCCCCAGACTTCCCCACCAGCACAGAGACAATAACAGCAAGATCAGCAAGTAAATAGGTCTCAGCTACTTGTGTCTTGCCAGTCAGTCACATGGAATTTTGGGGTCAACTTCCTTCCTTCCTTCTTTTCCTCAGAGTGCCCACTGACTCTCCTAATACATAGAACAAATTTCCTACCTAAAAGATTCCCTAAACTAAACTGCTCTCTTCTCTCACTAACACAGAATGGCATGCTGTGAGAGCCTGACACCCTTTTATATGGCTGTATAAAACTAGAGAAAACTTTTGTGTGGTGGAGAAAAATGTTTGTTCCCATTGATTTCATTGTACAATAAGCTAGGCGAAAAAAGCAGAAAAACTGCACTTTTCGCAGGAAATTATTCGCCAATCGGGAAGTGCCATTATTCGCTTATTTCAGTTTGAGGCGAATATTTTCACCGATCCCTATAGTTTAGGCATAATTCAATTCTAAGTACAACAGAATTGTATAAATAAGAAACTGGCAAACTAGAGAGCCAACAGAGTCTTATCTGTGATAAACTGTATTTATCTGTATTTTCTAAAGAGGTCTGCAGTGCATTGTTTTACTATGCTCTGTCAATGGCTCTAACATTCAAGGGATTAGTATTTATTTAATATAATTTAGCAGGTGCAAAACAAATCTATTAAGCCTCATCCCCATTGCTAACAAATATCAAGCCTCTTTTCTTATCCTCTTATCTTCACATACAAAATATGACCCTACATGTATTGTTTAAGACATTTGCCACAGATTTCAAATATATTTTATGCAGCAGAAAACCTATTCTTTTAGCATGTTTCCTAGTGACTATTTTTAAAGAATGTGACCACAAACCAGATGCATTAATTTCAGAATCGCTTTATGAAAAGTACGAAAAACAGAGATGAGAGTTGAAAGTAACATATGTAGAAATTAACTGGGTAAAGACAAGATATAAACATTTCATACTGTTGAATAAAACTAAAAGTAACATCATGCCGGCACTGTAAATAAGTTCATGTTCTATAAATGAAACTGAGAAGTTGTAGTAAAGAATTATGGTAATATATTAGTATTTGCATGATAATTCTTCTTCATTTTACATGGTGTATTTCTCACCTCTTATATACTGATGTAGCATGCATTATACCACAGTTTAAGATATTGTGCTCTATAGGTCCTGTTTCATTATTATGCTCAACATACTGTGTATAGGTTGCTTGGATATCATTCTAGTTATTACTAAGGACATTTTAAATTAGAGTAATGTGTTGCCACATAGGATGTCACTTTCTCTGCATGTTACCTGATTTGCCATTTTATCACGGATCAACCTTTATTGTCACTCCTGGCTTGTTTCTGAGCTTTGGCTGTTTACCATTAGGAATGAGCGAAATTATTCTGTAAATTCATTTTTAATCCGAAAAAAGCTGTCTCACAAAATCTGAAACACACCCTTCCTGCTTTACCATGCCCAAAGCACTGTTTCCATCCTCAACCCAGGCCTTATTTCCATCCTCTCCTTGGCTCTCTCTCCTCCCTTCCATCTTCTTTTGTCCACTCACTTCCCCTCCCTTCAATCTCCTCTACCTGATCCTCTCCCTTCAATCTTCTTTATCCTGCTTCCCCTTTCCATCTCCTGAAGCCCACGCCACAATGTTCAAAATTAGCAAAAATGTTACCAGTTCCCTCCTATGTTACTCAATGAGGTGAAACTTCCAGCCCATATACTAAATAAACCCATAATTCATGCACTGTAGTGTGGTGTATTTGAAGAAGACAGAGTGAGATCGAGAGAGAAAGAGAGAGAGAGAAAATAAATTGAAATCAAATATTAAAAAAATAAACTGGTTACTTAGTGGTTTACAGTACTGGTCCACACTATGACCACCACCACCACCACTGAATTTTAAAAGAGAAGCTGGAGAGACCCTGAGGCTAGTGACTCTCTCTGAGGAGGAAAAGTCAGTTACTAGCAGTGGCACCGCCAGTAGTGATGAGCGAGCACCCCAATGCTCGGGTGTTCGGGTGCTCTGACCGAGCACCCCCGGAGGCTCGAGTGCTCGGCCGAGCACCCGAGCCCCATTGAAGTCAATGGGAGGACTCGAGCATTACACCAGGCACCCCCTGCTCTGATGAGGGGAGGGTGCCTGGTCCATAGGAAAAGGGCAGAAAATGATGGAAACACCACAGAAATGGTTCAGGGACAGCATAGGGAGGATGTCTGGATGCATCTTGGACTCCAACATCGCTGCTGGGAACGATCTTTCGCCCGTAGTACGCCATTTTTACAGACTGACCGTAAAACACACAAAAAGAAAGATAAAAACGACTTTAGGCGAAAAATTGTTACCAAACAGTATTTGCTGTATATTTACTTGTATATCATCTGCAAATTCTGCAAAAAATTTCCTTGATTTTTCTGAACTGAGGCCATGATTAAGAGGGAAACGTGCGCAGAGGCAAATTCTCCCAAAAATTTCCTTGATTTTTCTGAACTGAGGCCATGATTAAGAGGGAAACGTGCGCAGAGGCAAATTCTCCCAAAAATTTCCTTGATTTTTCTGAACTGAGGCCATGATTAAGAGGGAAACGTGCGCAAAGGCAAATTCTCCCAAAAATTTCCTCGATTTTTCTGAACTGGGGCCATGATTAAGAGGGAAACGTGCGCTGAGCCGACAATCTAAAACATTATGGGTGAGGGTCTGCTGCGGAGCTGACCATCCTAAACATTATATGCGAAGGCCCGCTAGTGAGCTGACGCTATAAAACATTATATGAGAGGGCCCGCTAGAGAGCTGACCCAATAAAACATTATATGAGAAGGCCCGCTGGTGAGCTGACCTATACAAAAATTGTCAAACTGCGCCCGCTGGTGAGCTGGCCCTATATAAAAATTATATCACAGGGCCCGCTGGTGAGCTGGCCCTATATAAAAATTATATCCCAGGGTATATGGAAGAGAGTCAACCATATACCCGTTTTTTGGGTGGAAGGGGTGAATGGGAATACAGAGTATTCCCATCATTGTAAATAACATATATAAAGTCACTTTATGTTCCCCCGGGGCTTTCCTCCAGTGGAGTGGAGAAGTCAGGGGAAATCCAGGCCTTGTTCATTTTTATAAGTGTCAACCTATCAGCATTTTCGGTGGAAAGGCGGATACGCTTATCTGTTATGATGCCACCAGCAGCACTAAATACCCGCTCAGACAGAACGCTGGCGGCAGGGCAGGCCAGCACCTCCAAGGTGTAGAGTGCCAGTTCATAACACGTGTCCAGCTTGGACACCCAGTAGTTGTAAGGCACAGAGGGATCAGTGAGGACGCTGACACGGTCTGCTACGTACTCCTTCACCATCTTCCAAAACTTTTCCCTCCTTGTGACACTAGGCTGCGCATCAGGGTGAGGGTGCTGGCGGGGTGTCATGAAGGTGTCCCACGCCTTGGAGAGTGTTGCCCTGCCTTTGTCGGAACTGCTGTGTGCTCCCCTTTTCTCCCCTTCTCGGTTGGCCAAGGTAACACGTACTCTGCCACCAGTGTTGTCAGATGGAAAATTTTGGAGCAATTTTTCGACAAGAACCTTCTGGTATTGCACCATTTTGCTTGTCCTCTCCACCGGAGGAATGAGAGATGAGAAATTCTCTTTGTAGCGGGGGTCCAGAAGGGTGAACACCCAGTAATCCGTGTTGTCTAAAATGCGTATAACGCGTGGGTCACGGGAAAGGCAGCCTAACATAAAGTCAGCCATGTGTGCCAGAGTACCAACAGGCAAGATTTCGCTGTCCTCACCAGGAGGATGACTCTCAATCTCCTCATCCTCTTCCTCCTCTTCTGCCCACCCACGCTGAAGAGATGGAACTAAAGTTCCATGGCTACCCTCTGTAGCGGTGGCAACCGTGTCTTCCTCCTCCTCCTCCTCCTCCTCCGCCTCCTCCAATTGTCGCTGAGAAGATGAAGTGAGTGTGCTCTGGCTATCACCTTGTGTAAGCTCTTCCTCCCGCAGTTCCACCTCTTCCACATGTAAAGCGTCAGTTTTAATTGTGAGCAGCGAGCGTTTCAGTAGACACAGAAGTGGGATGGTTACACTGATAATAGCGTTATCGCCGCTCACCATCTGTGTCGATTCCTCAAAATTGCGTAAAACCTCACAGAGGTCTGACATCCATTCCCACTCCTCACTTCTGATTGCAGGAAGTTGAACGGAGAGGCGACGACCGTGTAACAGCTGGTACTCCACTACTGCCCTCTGCTGCTCACAAAGCCGGGCCAACATGTGGAAGGTGGAGTTCCAGCGTGTGCTCACGTCACACAGCAGCCGGTGAGCTGGCAATTGTAAGCGCTGCTGCAGCTTCAACAGGCCGGCTGAAGCTGTAGATGACTTACGGAAATGTGCACACACGCGGCGCACCTTCGTCAAGAGATCATGCAAATTGGGGTAGGTTTTTAGAAATCGCTGAACCACTAAATTAAATACATGCGCTAGGCATGGTACGTGTGTGAGCTTGCCGAGCTCCAAAGCCGCCACCAAGTTACGCCCATTATCACACACAACCATGCCTGGTTGCAGGTTGAGTGGCGAGAGCCATTGCTCGGTCTGGTGACTAATCCCCTGCAACAGCTCTGAGGCCGTGTGCTGTTTGTCCCCAAGGCAGATCAGCTTCAGCACGGCCTGTTGACGCTTCCCCACTGCAGTGCTACACTGCTTCCAGCTACTGGCTGATGGGGGAGTGGCGCTGCGTGTAGAGAATTCGGAGGTGGAAACGGAGGAGGAGGAGCCAATAACGTGGTGCTGGCGGAAACCCTGATGGAGGTAGGGCCCGCAATCCTCGACTTGGGTAGCACCTGTGCCTTCCCAGGGTCCGAGTCGCTCCCAGCCTCCACGACATTCACCCAGTGTGCCGTCAGGGAAATGTAGCGTCCCTGGCCACAAGCACTTGTCCATGTGTCAGTCGTTAAGTGGACCTTCCCAGTAACTGCGTTGGTCAGGGCACGGGTGATGTTACGGGACACATGGTGGTGTAAGGCGGGGACGGCACACCGGGAAAAGTAGTGGCGGCTGGGGACTGCGTACCGAGGGACAGCTGCTGCCATCAGGCTGCGGAAGGACTCAGTCTCCACAAGCCTAAATGGCAGCATTTCGATGGCCAGTAATTTGGAAAGGTGTGAGGTTAGTGCTATGGCCTGTGGGTGGGTGGCTGGGTATTTTCGCTTGCGCTCAAATGCCTGGGGTAACGACATTTGGACGCTGTGCTGGGACAGGGAAGTGGATGTGGTCGCTGATGGTGCTTCAGATGGTACAGGTGCAGGGCGGGAGGTATGCGGGCCTGCGCCTTCGACAGGCGATTGGCCGGCACCGAAAACAGGGGAAGAGGAGGCAGTGGTGTGGCCTGCAGACACAGATTGGCGATCCAGGCGTTCCTCCCACTTATTACGGTGCTTGGATGCCATGTGTCGGTTCATGCTGGTGGTGGTGAGGTTTCTAGTGTTCATGCCTCGGCTCATTCTGGTGTTGCACAGGTTGCAAACTACAATTCTTTTGTCGTCCGCACTTTCCTTAAAAAAACGCTATACCGCGGAACACCTACCCCTTGGCAAGGGAGATTTACGCAAGGGGGTGCTCCGTGGAACATTTGCGGGCCGGTTTGGTGCGGTCCGCCTTCTTTCTGTAGCCACACCACTGCCTCTTCCAGCCTGTTGCGGTGCTGCAGATGGCTCACCCTCAGGACTGCTGTCATCGCTCGGCTCTACACCTTCCCAGGTGGGGTCAGTCACCTCATCGTCCACCAAGTCCTCCTCCACTTCCTCACTCTGATCATCCTCCTCATGTCTTGATCCCACCACATACTCAGTCATTGACAACTGTATATCATCCTCCTCATCAAGGTCTTGAGACAGTAATAGTGGTTGATTTAATGGCAACTGTGTCTCATCATCATCATCATCCACTTCCTTTGACCTTAAATGCCGTTCACCTCTGTCATCTTCTTGTGATTGGGTACCCTCTAGAGGTTGTGAATCAGGGCCCAAGATGTCATGTTCCTCTGCAAGCGTGCTTGGAGAGAGGTTCAAATTAAGGATTGGTGATGAGACGAGCTCCTCACTATATCCCAGTGTGGGATCACTTCTTTGACCAGATCCTCTATGGTGGGAGGAAGGATGATCAGGGTGAGGATTATGTTGACCAGACTCTTGGCTACTGAGAGTGGACTTGGTGGAAGACAGGGTGGTGCTTAACCGACTGGAAGCAGTATCAGCTGACATCCAACCGACCACCTGCTCGCAGTGGTCGGACCTCGAGAGTGATGTCCTGCGACGCCCTGTAAACTGAGACATGAAGCTAGGTATGGTGGATGTCTTTCTGTCTTGTGCTCTGACACCAGGCACAGTTTCTACGCGTCCTGACCCGCGCCCTGAACTATCAGGATCAAGTCCACTTCCCCGTCCCTTTTTACCCGCCTTCTTCATATTACACGGAATATGTGCTGCAAATCTGCAACTTTGCACAGTAAACAGAATGTTCTTCTTAACTGCGGCTCGGCACAGTGAATGGAATATGTGACTTTGATATTTTACAGTTTGAACACTTAACAGAATGTTCTCCTAATATGCAACTTTGCACAGTAAACAGAATGTTCTTCTTAACTGCGGCTACGCACAGTGAATGGAATATGTGACTTTGATATTTTACAGTTTGAACACTTAACAGAATGTTCTCCTAATATGCAACTTTGCACAGTAAACAGAATGTTCTTCTTAACTGCGGCTACGCACAGTGAATGGAATATGTGACTTTGATATTTTACAGATTGAAGACTTAACAGAATTTTTTCCTATTCTGAAACTGTGCACAGTAAACAGAATTTGCTTCTTAACTGCGGCGACGCACAGTGAATAGAATATGTGACTTTGATATTTTACAGTTTGAAGACTTAACAGAATTTTTTCCTATTCTGAAACTGTGCACAGTAAACAGAATTTGCTTCTTAACTGCGGCGACGCACAGTGAATGGAATATGTGACTTTGATATTTTACAGTTTGAACACTTAACAGAATGTTCTCCTAATATGCAACATTGCACAGTAAACAGAATGTTCTTCTTAACTGCGGCTACGCACAGTGAATGGAATATGTGACTTTGATATTTTACAGTTTGAACACTTAACAGAATGTTCTCCTAATATGCAACTTTGCACAGTAAACAGAATGTTCTTCTTAACTGCGGCTACGCACAGTGAATGGAATATGTGACTTTGATATTTTACAGTTTGCACAGTTAACAGAATGTTCTCCTAATATGCAACTTTGCACAGTAAACAGAATGTTCTTCTTAACTGCGGCTACGCACAGTGAATGGAATATGTGACTTTGATATTTTACAGTTTGAACACTTAACAGAATGTTCTCCTAATATGCAACTTTGCACAGTAAACAGAATGTTCTTCTTAACTGCGGCTACGCACAGTGAATGGAATATGTGACTTTGATATTTTACAGTTTGAACACTTAACAGAATGTTCTCCTAATATGCAACTTTGCACAGTAAACAGAATGTTCTTCTTAACTGCGGCTCGGCACAGTGAATGGAATATGTGACTTTGATATTTTACAGTTTGAACACTTAACAGAATGTTCTCCTAATATGCAACTTTGCACAGTAAACAGAATGTTCTTCTTAACTGCGGCTACGCACAGTGAATGGAATATGTGACTTTGATATTTTACAGTTTGCACAGTTAACAGAATGTTCTCCTAATATGCAACTTTGCACAGTAAACAGAATGTTCTTCTTAACTGCGGCTACGCACAGTGAATGGAATATGTGACTTTGATATTTTACAGTTTGCACAGTTAACAGAATGTTCTCCTAATATGCAACTTTGCACAGTAAACAGAATGTTCTTCTTAACTGCGGCTACGCACAGTGAATGGAATATGTGACTTTGATATTTTACAGTTTGCACAGTTAACAGAATGTTCTCCTAATATGCAACTTTGCACAGTAAACAGAATGTTCTTCTTAACTGCGGCTACGCACAGTGAATGGAATATGTGACTTTGATATTTTACAGTTTGCACAGTTAACAGAATGTTCTCCTAATATGCAACTTTGCACAGTAAACAGAATGTTCTTCTTAACTGCGGCTACGCACAGTGAATGGAATATGTGACTTTGATATTTTACAGTTTGCACAGTTAACAGAATGTTCTCCTAATATGCAACTTTGCACAGTAAACAGAATGTTCTTCTTAACTGCGGCTACGCACAGTGAATGGAATATGTGACTTTGATATTTTACAGTTTGCACAGTTAACAGAATGTTCTCCTAATATGCAACTTTGCACAGTAAACAGAATGTTCTTCTTAACTGCGGCTACGCACAGTGAATGGAATATGTGACTTTGATATTTTACAGTTTGAACACTTAACAGAATGTTCTCCTAATATGCAACTTTGCACAGTAAACAGAATGTTCTTCTTAACTGCGGCTACGCACAGTGAATGGAATATGTGACTTTGATATTTTACAGTTTGAACACTTAACAGAATGTTCTCCTAATCTGATACTTTGCACACTAAAAAGAATGTGCTGCTAATCTGCAACTTTGCACACTGAACAGAATGTGCTCTAATCTGCAACTTTGCACACTAAAAAGAATTTGCTGCTAATCTGCAACTTTGCACACTGAACAGAATGTGCTCTAATCTGCAACTTTGCACACTAAACAGAATGTGCTGCTAATCTGCGGCTAGGCACAGTGAACAGAATATGTGAAGTTTTTTTTTTTATATCTCTGCCCCCCCAAACAAAATAAACTGCTGCCCTCACACACAGTAGTCCTAAAAAGGACTTTTGGGTCTTTTTTTTTTTTTAAATCGCTTTTCTTCTCCCTACACTGACTTTCCCTTCCTATCCTCATCTCTCCCTGGCTAAGACTGAGCCGAACTCGCTGGTCAGGTGCTATACAGCACCCGATCACGGGTTCTGGCCAGCCAATCAGTGTAATGCCAGCAGCCAACATGGCTGCTGGCATTACACTGATGTCAGAGCCTCCCTGCACGTTTATTGGCTGCGCAGCAGCCGCAAAACGTGCGGGGAGGAGACCCGAACATGGCGGGCGAGCACATGCGGTACTCGTACGAGTACCGCCATGTGCCGAGCAGAGCGATGCTCGAGCCGAACCGAGCTTCGGCCGAGCATGCTCGCTCATCACTAACCGCCAGTGCTAAAGGGACTGTGAGCCCACATCTGCCGCAGCAGCAGGATGGTGATGAGAGTTCTAGTGTGCCACAGTCTGAGCACCATGGCCACCATGGGACTGGCTTCTTCAGGCACTATATGGACCTGCTCCGCTTGTCATCAATAATTCTGGTAGCTGCATGATGATGTTGAGGCAGAAACATCACCTGCACCAGCCACTGAAAGTGATTGTGGAGAAGAAGAAGGACATTCTTCTCCACCAGTCCTCTTTCTGAAATCATGGGTGTGTGATAGACTTGTGCATGGGAAAATAATTTGGTAAAATTCCATTTTGGACAATTTTTTTTTTCTTATTCAGTCCATCCAAAAATTGGACCGGACCTGTTTGACTCGGACTAAATTCGGGAAGGAATCCAAATTATTCGGCCGAATTCATCATGCTATTAAAAATACAATTAGAGTTAGTCTACAAAACTGAGAAAGCCTGGAGAAGGCAGGACTCGGTAGATAAAATATACAACTTTTCTTAGATTAGAGTTAGACTACAAGACCGAGGAAGCCTGGAGCAGGAAGGGCTCATAGAAATATGACTTTTCTTAGATTAGACTTAGACTACAAAATTGAGGAAGCCTGGAGAAGGCAGGACTCAGTAAATAAATATATACAACTTTTCTTAGATTAGAGTTAGACTACAAAATTGAGGAAGCCTGGAGAAGGCAGGACTCAGTAAATAAATATATACAACTTTTCTTAGATTAGAGTTAGACTACAAAACCGAGGAAGCCTGGAGCAGGCAGGATTCATAGACATACGACTTTTCTTAGATTAGACTTATACTACAAGATTGAGGAAGCCTGGAGCAGGCAGGACTCAGTAGATAAAAATATACAGCTATTCTTAGATTAGAGTTAGACTACAAAATTGAGGAAGCCTGGAGCAGGCAGGACTCATAGACATATGACTTTTCTTTGATTTGAGTTAGACTACAAAACTGAGGATGACAGCAACACTGGAGATGTGCTGAGCAGAGCACACCCACAAATCTGACATCACGGAAATCCTTCGTCATGTTAGCAACACTGAAGATGTAACCAGCAGCAAACTACAGTACACTGGAGCAGGCAGGACTCAGTAGATAGATAGACATATGACTTTTCTTAGATTAGAGTTAGACTACATAACCGAGGAAGCCTGGAGCAGGCACGACTCATAGACATACGACTTTTCTTAGATTAGAATTAGACAACAAAACTGAGGAAGCCTGGAGCAGGCAAGACTCATAGACATACAACTTTTCTTAGATTAGAGTTAGACTACAAAACCGAGGAAGCCTGGAGCAGGCAGGATTCAGTAGATAAATATATATGACTTTTCTTAGATTAAAGTTACATTACAAAACTGAGGAAGCCTGGAGCAGGCAAGACTCATAGACATACAACTTTTCTTAGATTAGAGTTAGACTACAAAACCGAGGAAGCCTGGAGCAGGCAGGATTCAGTAGATAAATATATACGACTTTTCTTAGATTAAAGTTACATTACAAAACTGAGGAAGCTTGGAGCAGGCAAGACTCAGACATATGACTTTTCTTAGATTAGAGTTAGACTACAAAATTGAGGAAGATTGGAGCAGGGAGGAGTTTACTGATGCCGCCACCTGTTTGCTAGAGTGTGAGTTTAGTAGTCACCATGTGGCAAATGTCTTTGGGATCTGGTGTTGGGACGATATCGTCTTTGACTTCATCCCGTTTCCACCTAAAAGAGCCATTGGATAAAAATACGAAAATCACATAGGAAGCCTGGAACAGGTAGAACTTATAGACATACAAATTTTCTTAGATTATAGTTAGACTACAAAACCAAGGAAGCTTGCAGCAGGCAGGACTCATAGACATACAACTTTTCTTAGATTAGAGTTAGACTACAAAATTGAGGAAGCCTGGAGCAGACAGCACTCAGTAGATAAATATATATATATACGACTTTTCTTAGGTTAGAGCTAAACTACAAAACTGAGGAAGCCTGGAGCAGGCAGGACTCAGTAGATAAATATATATGACTTTTCTTAGATTAGAGTTAGACTACAAAACCAAGGAAGCCTGGAGCAGGCAGGATTCATAGTCATACAACTTTTCTTAGATTAGAGTTAGACTACAAAATTGAGGAAGCCTGGAGCAGGCAGGACTCAGTAGATAAATATATATGACTTTTCTTAGATTAGAGTTAGACTACAAAAAAGAGGAAGCTTGGAGCATTCTGTCACTCTTCAAATTATTCAAACAAAATCCTAAATTGAATTTTAAAATTTAACACTGGAGCATTGAAGATTGTCCCTTGTGGTGGCAGTAAGGAAGTTGCCCTCCCAGTCCCTACACAACTGTGAGATTCTGTCACGCTGCAAATTATTCAAACACACTCCTAAGTTGAATTTCTAGATTTAACACTGGAGCACTGATGATTCTCCCTTGCGGTGGCAGTAAGGTAGTTGGCCTCCCAGTCCCTACACAACGATGAAATGATCACTGCAAATTATTCAACGATGAAATGATCACTGCAAATTATTCAAACAAAATCCTAAAATTAATTTTAAATTTTAACACTGGAGCAATGATGAATCTCCCTTGCGTTGGAAGTAAGCTACTAGGCCTCCCAGTCCCTACACAACTGTGAGATTCTGTCACTCTGCAAATTATTCAAACAATATCCTAAGTTAAATTTTAAAATTTAACACTGGAGCACTGATGATTCTCCCTTGTGATGGCAGTAAGACAGATGGCCTCCCAGCCCCTACACAACTGTGAGATGGTGACTGCAAATTACTCAAACAAACTCCTAAGTTGAATTTCTACATTTAACACTGGAGCACTGATGATTCTCCCTTGCTGTGGCAGTAAGGTAGTTGTCCTCCCAGTCCCTACAAAACGGAGAGATGGTCACTGCAAATTATTCAAACAAAATCCTATATTGTTATATAAATATACTAGGTGGCGCAGAATGGAATATCGTGAATGATTCAGTTACCCAGCTGCCAGAAACAAGAACCTTGCTCCCTGGTTCCAATTAAACAACAAATAAACACAAATAAAGCACATAATAAGGAGTCATTTGGGGTAAATATTAGAGAGAGGATATAGATCCGTATGATGTTTTATGTGGAGATATCTCTTTTATAAGTATTGTTTGGGAATTGTTGCAACCTTTCTTCCTATAAGTGGACTTACGGTTGTGATATTTTAATTTCCTATCATTTAGCAGTATTTTAAAGTGAGGTTGTTTTATTGTTTCTCACAATATTGTCCTTGTGGATATTTGTTATTGATACTCTTCTGTTTTTAAGATTGTGCTCGTGGACGCGCGAAGCACAACTAATTAAAAGAAGTTTATGTGATGAGGTTGTAGGAGTCCTTCTCTCTTTCTCTATTGTGGAGATATTTTAGATTGCAAACACATTGTGATATAGTGTGTCATCCAGGAGTATCAGTTTCAGTTATCTAAGCGCCGATTGTATAAGTGTTTATAAAATCCTATATTGACTTTCAAAATGTAACACTGGAGCACTGATGATTCTCCCTTGTGATGGCAGTAAGACAGATGGCCTCCCAGTCCCTACACAACTGTGAGATGCTGATTGCAAATTACTCAAACAAACTCCTAAGTTGAATTTCTAGATTTAACACTGAAGCACTAATGATTCACCCTTGCTGTGGCAGTAAGGTAGTTGTCCTCCCAGTCCATACAAAACGGCAAGATGGTCACTGCAAATTATTCAAACAAAATCCTAAGTTGAATTTTAAAATGTAACACCAGAGCACTGATGATTCACCCTTGCAGTGGCAGTAAGGTAATTGGCCTCCCAGTCACTAAACAACTGTGAGATTGTGTCAGTATGCAAATTATTCATACAAAATCCTAAGGTGAATTTTAAAATTTAACACTGGAGCAATGATGAATCTCCCTTTGCGTTGGAAGTAAGCTACTAGGCCTCCCAGTCCCTACACAACTGTGAGATTATGTCACTCTGCAAATTATTCAAACAAAAACCTAAGTTAAATTTTAAAATTTAACACTGGAGCATTGACGATTCTCCCTTGTGATGGCAGTAAGATAGATGGCCTCCCAGTCCCTACACAACTGTGAGATGGTGACTGCAAATTACTCAAACAAACTCCTAAGTTGAATTTCTACATTTAACACTGGAGCACTGATGATTCTCCCTTGCAGTAGCAGTATGGTAGTTGTCCTCCCAGTCCCTACACAACAATGAAATGATCACTGCAAATTATTCAAATAAAATCCTATATTGACTTTCAAAATGTAACACTGGACCACTGAAGATTCTCCCTTGAGGTGGCAGTAAGGTAGTTAGCCTCCAAGTCCCAAACAACTGTGAGAGTGTGTCACTCTGCAAATTATTCAAACAAAATCCTAAACTGAATTTTAAAATTTAACACTGGAACACTGAGGATTCTCCCTTGCTGTGGCAGTAAGATAGATAGCCTCCCAGTCCCTACACAATGGTTATATGGTCACTGCAAATTACTCAAACTTCTAAGTTGAATTTTTACATATAACACTGGAACACTGAGGATTCCCCCTTGCTGTGGCAGTAAGATAGATGGCCTCCCAGTCCCTACACAAATGTGAGATGGTCACTGCAAATTACTCAAACAAACTCCTAAGTTAAATTTTTAGATTTAACACTGGAACACTGAGGGTTCTCCCTTGCTGTGGCAGTAAGATATATGACCTCCCAGTCCCTACACAATTTTGATATTGTGTCACTCTGCAAATTATTCAAACACACTCCTAAGTTAAATTTATATATTTTACACTGGAACGCTGAGGATTCTCCCATGTGGTTGCAGTACTCTAGCAGGCCTCCCAGTCCCTAAACAACAGTGAGATGGTCACTGCAAACTCCTAAGTTGAATTTTTAGATTTAACACAAGAACACTGAGGATTCTCCCTTGCTGTGGCAGTAAGATAGATGGCCTCCCAGTCCCTACACAATGGTGAGATGGTCACTCCAAGTTACTAAAACTCCTAAGTTAAATTTTTAGATTTAACACTGGAACACTGAAGATTCTCCCTTGCTGTGACAGTAAGATAAATGGCCTCCCAGTCCCTACACAACTGTGATATTGTCTCACTCTGCAAATTATTCAAACACACTTCTAAGTTGATTTTTTTTTATTTTACGTTGGAACACTGAGGATTCTCCCTTGTGGTTGCAGTAATCTAGTAGGCCACCCAGTCCCTACACAATGGTGAGATGGTCACTGCAAATTACTCAAACGCCTAAGTTGAATTTTTAGATTTAACACTGGAACACTGCGGATTCTCCCTTGCTGTGGCAGTAAGATAGATGGACTCCCAGTCCCTACAGAGTGGTGACATGGTCACTGCAAAGTACTCAAACTCTTAAGTTGAATTTTTAGATTTAACACTGGACCACTTAGGATTCTCCAGTGCAGTGGCAGTAAGGTAGATGACTTCCAAGTCCCTACACAACTGTGATATTGTGTCACTCTGCAAATTATTCAAACACACTTCTAAGATGAATTTTTATATTTTACACTGGAACATTGAGGATTCTCCCTTGCGGTTTCAGTAATCTAGTTGGCCTCTCAGTCCCTACACAATGGTGAGATGCTCAATGAAAATTACTCAAACAAACTCCTAAGTTGAATTTTTAGATTTAATACTGGAACACTGAGGACTCTCATTTGCTGTGGCAGTAAGATAGATGGCCTCCCAGTCCTTACACAATGGTGAGATGGTCACTGCAAATTACTCAAACTCCTAAGTTGAATTTTTAGATTTAACACTGGAACACTGAGGATTCTCCCTTGCTGTGGCAGTAAGATAGATGGCCTCCCAGTCCCTACACAACTGTGAGATGGTCACTGCAAATTATTCAAACTCCTAAGTTGAGTGTTTAGATTTAACACTGGAACACTAAGGATTCTCCCTTGCTGTGGCAGTAAGATAGATGGCCTCCGAGTCCCTACACAATGGTGAGATGGTCATTGCAAATTACTCAAACAAACTCCTAAGTTGAATTTTTTATATTTAACACTGGAACACTAAGGATTCTCCCTTGCTGTGCCAGTAAGATATATGGCCTCCCAGTCCCTACATAACTGTGATATTGTCACTCTGCAAATTATTAAAACACATTCCTAAGTTGAATTTGTTTATTTTACACTGGAACACTGAGGAATCTCCCTTGCTGTGGCAGTAAGATAGATGGCCTCCCAGTCCCTACACAACAGTGAGATTGTCACTGCAAATTACTCAAACTCCTAAGTCCATTTTTCAGATTTAACACTGGAACACTGAGGATTCTCCCTTGCTGGGCAGTAAAATAGATGGCTTCCCAGTCCCTACACTACTGTGAGACGGTATCAGGGTTCCCATGCTCCCCTTGCGAGATTCTGTCAGTCTACACTGTGCTTTATCCTATTGGCTATTCTGTGCTTGTCCCGCCCAGTATGGCCTTTATATACTGGGTTCTAGCACCCCTCCGGTGCCCTTTCGTGGTGTTCCTGTACCAGTGCTTGTTCCTGCTCTCAGTATTTCCAGTGTACCGGCCCGTCTGCCTGACTACTCTGCATCTTGTCTCCTGCCTGTGAACCGACCTGGACTGCCTGACCTTTCTTCTGAGCCTGCTCCTGTGTACCAACCCGGCTTGGCTGACATTCCTGCTCCGTGTACCTACCCGGTTTGGCTGACATTCCTGTTCCATGTACCGACCCGGCTTGGCTGACGTTCCTGCTCCGTGATTCGACCCGGCTTGGTTGACATTCCTGCTCTGGCTGCCTCTGTGTCGCCTTGGCGACATGCCTATCGGTTAGGCATCTGTGACGCTTCCGGTTGGTTGAGACCTCAGGACGAGTTGCTCAGTTGGCCAGTCTGTTCCTGTCATGGCAGTGCTCAGTTGTGTGTCTAGGTTACTGCTACGGCAGTGTGCAAGTGGCCTAGTCTCCGGTACTGCTACGGCAGTGTGCAAGTGGCCTTATCTCCGTTACTGCTCCTGTAGAGTGCAAGTGGTCTAGTCTCCGTTACTGCTATGGCAGTGTGCAGGTGGCCTTGTCTCCGTTACTGCTCCTGCAGAGTGCAAGTGGTCTAGTCTCCATTACTGCTACAGCAGTGTGCAAATGGCCTTGTCTCCGTTACTGCTCCTGCAGAGTACAAGTGGCCTAGTGTCTGTTACTGCTCCTGCAGAGTGCAAGTGGCCTAGTCTCCGTTACTGCTACGGCAGTGTGCAAGTGGCCTTGTCTCCGTTACTGCCCCTGCAGAGTGCAAGTGGCCTAGTCTCCGTTACTGCTCGGCAGTGTGCAAGTGGCCTCATCTCCGTTACTGCTACGGCAGTGTGCAAGTTGCCTGGTCTCCGTTACTGCTACAGCAGTGTTATATGTTGCTCAGTCTCTGATACTACTCTGGCAGTTCACGTTTGTCTGCTAACCTATTACTGGGTGTTACTTATCCTTAAGCTCTCTATCTTGAGAGAGCTCCATCACAGACCTCACTTCACATAGGACTGTTTACACTCACTGAAGACCATTAACCCATACAGTACCGATACCCTGGGAATCCTTCGTATTCCGCCTGACCTGTGTCAGTATATTCTGTTATGGATTCTATGGTTATACTGGACCTGTGTAGGCATGTGTATATGTAATCTGTCTTGTGTCTGTATTATTCTGCTTAAATACTACAGGACCTGTGAGGGTTATTATATTACTGTGTTTTCAATAAAACTGTGTTTTATCCTAAACCACTGTGTCTGTTTGTCAAACAAACCATTACAGATGGTCACTGCAAATTAATAAAACACAATTCCTAAGTTGAATTTTTAGATTTAACACTGGAACACTGAGGATTCTCCCTTGCTGTGGCAATAAGATAGTAGACCTCCCAGTCCCTAAACAACTGTGAGTTTGTGTTTGTCAGTCAGCAAATTATTCAAACAAACTCCTAATTTGAATCGAATCTCACAAGCCTAGTGTGTGAATATTTTTCCCTTGGGGCAGGCACAGTGCAGTCATCAGGAACTGTAGTCTGTAGTGATGAGCGAGCACCCCAATGCTCGGGTGTTCGGGTGCTCTGACCGAGCACCCCCGGAGGCTCGAGTGCTCGGCCGAGCACCCGAGCCCCATTGAAGTCAATGGGAGGACTCGAGCATTACACCAGGCACCCCCTGCTCTGATGAGGGGAGGGTGCCTGGTCCATAGGAAAAGAGCAGAAAAGGATGGAAACACCACAGAAATGGTTCAGGGACAGCATAGGGAGGATGTCTGGATGCATCTTGGACTCCAACATCGCTGCTGGGAACGATCTTTCGCCCGTAGTATGCCATTTTTACAGACTGACCGTAAAACACACAAAAAGGAAAATAAAAACGACTTTAGGCGAAAAATTGTTACCAAACAGTATTTGCTGTATATTTACTTGTATATCATCTGCAAATTCTGCAAAAAATTTCATCGATTTTTCTGAAGTGAGGCCATGATTAAGAGGGAAACGTGCGCAAAGGCAAATTCTCCCAAAAATTTCCTCGATTTTTCTGAACTGGGGCCATGATTAAGAGGGAAACGTGCGCTGAGCCGACCATCTAAAACATTATGGGTGAGGGTCTGCTGCGGAGCTGACCATCCTAAACATTATATGCGAAGGCCCGCTAGTGAGCTGACGCTATAAAACATTATATGAGAGGGCCCGCTAGAGAGCTGACCCAATAAAACATTATATGAGAAGGCCCGCTGGTGAGCTGACCTATATAAAAATTGTCAAACAGGGCCCGCTGGTGAGCTGGCCCTATATAAAAATTATATCACAGGGCATATGGAAGAGGAGGAGGAGGATGAGAAGATTAAGAGTCAACCATATACCCGTTTTTTGGGTGGAAGGGGTGAATGGGAATACAGAGTATTCCCATCATTGTAAATAACATATATAAAGTGAGTTTATGTTCCCCCGGGGCTTTCCTCCAGTGGAGTGGAGAAGTCAGGGGAAATCCAGGCCTTGTTCATTTTTATAAGTGTCAACCTATCAGCATTGTCGGTGGAAAGGCGGATACGCTTATCTGTTATGATGCCACCAGCAGCACTAAATACACGCTCAGACAGAACGCTGGCGGCAGGGCAGGCCAGCACCTCCAAGGCGTAGAGTGCCAGTTCATACCACGTGTCCAGCTTGGACACCCAGTAGTTGTAAGGCACAGAGGGATCATTGAGGACGCTGACACGGTCTGCTACGTACTCCTTCACCATCTTCCAAAACTTTTCCCTCCTTGTGACACTAGGCTGCGCATCAGGGTGAGGGTGCTGGCGGGGTGTCATGAAGGTGTCCCACGCCTTGGAGAGTGTTGCCCTGCCTTTCTCGGAACTGCTGTGTGCTCCCCTTTTCTCCCCTTCTCGGTTGGCCAAGGTAGCACGTACTCTGCCGCCAGCGTTGTCAGATGGAAAATTTTGGAGCAATTTTTCGACAAGAACCTTCTGGTATTGCACCATTTTGCTTGTCCTCTCCACCGGAGGAATGAGAGATGAGAAATTCTCTTTGTAGCGGGGGTCCAGAAGGGTGAACACCCAGTAATCCGTGTTGTCTAAAATGCGTATAACGCGTGGGTCATGGGAAAGGCAGCCTAACATAAAGTCAGCCATGTGTGCCAGAGTACCAACAGGCAAGATTTCGCTGTCCTCACCAGGAGGATGACTCTCAATCTCCTCATCCTCTTCCTCCTCTTCTGCCCACCCACGCTGAAGAGATGGAACTAAAGTTCCATGGCTACCCTCTGTAGCGGAGGCAACCGTGTCTTCCTCCTCCTCCTCCTCCGCCTCCTCCAATTGTCGCTGAGAAGACGAAGTGAGGGTGCTCTGGCTATCACCTTGTGTAAGCTCTTCCTCCCGCATTTCCACCTCTTCCACATGCAAAGCGTCAGTTTTAATTGTGAGCAGCGAGCGTTTCAGTAGACACAGAAGTGGGATGGTTACACTGATAATAGCGTTATCGCCGCTCACCATCTGTGTCGATTCCTCAAAATTGCGTAAAACCTCACAGAGGTCTGACATCCATTCCCACTCCTCACTTCTGATTACAGGAAGTTGAACGGAGAGGCGACGACCGTGTAACAGCTGGTACTCCACTACTGCCCTCTGCTGCTCACAAAGCCGGGCCAACATGTGGAAGGTGGAGTTCCAGCGCGTGCTCACGTCACACAGCAGCCGGTGAGCTGGCAATTGTAAGCGCTGCTGCAGCTTCAACAGGCCGGCTGAAGCTGTAGATGACTTACGGAAATGTGCACACACGCGGCGCACCTTGGTCAAGAGATCATGCACATTGGGGTAGGTTTTTAGAAATCGCTGAACCACTAAATTAAATACATGCGCTAGGCATGGTACGTGTGTGAGCTTGCCGAGCTCCAAAGCCGCCACCAAGTTACGCCCATTATCACACACAACCATGCCTGGTTGCAGGTTGAGTGGCGAGAGCCACTGCTCGGTCTGGTGACTAATCCCCTGCAACAGCTCTGAGGCCGTGTGCTGTTTGTCCCCAAGGCAGATCAGCTTCAGCACGGCCTGTTGACGCTTCCCCACTGCAGTGCTACACTGCTTCCAGCTACCGGCTGATGGGGGAGTGGCGCTGCGTGTAGAGAATTCGGAGGTGGAAACGGAGGAGGAGGAGCCAATAACGTAGGTGCTGGCGGAAACCCTGATGGAGGTAGGGCCCGCAATCCTCGGCGTGGGTAGCACCCGTGCCATCCCAGGGTCCGAGTCGCTCCCAGCCTCCACGACATTCACCCAGTGTGCCGTCAGGGAAATGTAGCGTCCCTGGCCACAAGCACTTGTCCATGTGTCAGTCGTTAAGTGGACCTTCCCAGTAACTGCGTTGGTCAGGGCACGGGTGATGTTACGGGACACATGGTGGTGTAATGCGGGGATGGCACACCGGGAAAAGTAGTGGCGGCTGGGGACCGCGTACCGAGGGACAGCTGCTGCCATCAGGCTGCGGAAGGACTCAGTGTCCACAAGCCTAAATGGCAGCATTTCGATGGCCAGTAATTTGGAAAGGTGTGAGGTTAGTGCTATGGCCTGTGGGTGGGTGGCTGGGTATTTTCGCTTGCGCTCAAATGCCTGGGGTAACGACATTTGGACGCTGTGCTGGGACAGGGAAGTGGATGTGGTCGCTGATGGTGCTTCAGATGGTACAGGTGCAGGGCGGGAGGTATGCGGGCCTGCGCCTTCGACAGGCGATTGGCCGGCACCGAAAACAGGGGAAGAGGAGGCAGTGGTGTGGCCTGCAGACACAGATGGGCGATCCAGGCGTTCCTCCCACTTATTACGGTGCTTGGATGCCATGTGTCGGATCATGCTGGTGGTGGTGAGGTTTCTAGTGTTCATGCCTCGGCTCATTTTTGTGTGGCACAGGTTGCAAACTACAATTCTTTTGTCGTCCGCACTTTCCTTAAAAAAACGCCATACCGCGGAACACCTACCCTTTGGCAAGGTAGATTTACGCAAGGGGGTGCTCCGTGGAACATTTGCGGGCCGGTTTGGTGCAGTCCGCCTTCTTTCTGTAGCCACACCACTGCCTCTTCCAGCCTGTTGCGGTGCTGCAGATGGCTCACCCTCAGGACTGCTGTCATCGCTCGGCTCTACACCTTCCCAGGTGGGGTCAGTCACCTCATCGTCCACCAAGTCCTCCTCCACTTCCTCACTCTGATCATCCTCCTCATGTCTTGATCCCACCACATACTCAGTCATTGACAACTGTATAACATCCTCCTCAACAAGGTCTTGAGACAGTAATAGTGGTTGATTTAATGGCAACTGTGTCTCATCATCATCATCATCCACTACTTCCTTTGACCTTAAATGCCGTTCACATCTGTCATCTTCTTGTGATTGGGTACCCTCTAGAGGTTGTGAATCAGGGCATAAAATGTCATGTTCCTCTGCAAGTGTGCTTGGAGAGAGGGTCAAATGAAGGATTGGTGATGAGACGAGCTCCTCACTATATCCCAGTGTGGGATCACTTCTTTGACCAGACCGTCTATGGTGGGAGGAAGGATGATCAGAGTGAGGATTATGTTGACCAGACTCTTGGCTACTGAGAGTGGACTTGGTGGAAGACAGGGTGGTGCTTAACCGACTGGAAGCAGTATCAGCTGACATCCAACCGACCACCTGTTCGCAGTGGTCGGACCTCGAGAGTGATGTCCTGCGACGCCCTGTAAAATGAGACATGAAGCTAGGTATGGTGGATGTCTTTCTTTCTTGTGCTCTGGCACCAGGCACAGTTTCTCCGCGTCCTGACCCGCGCCCTGAACTATCAGGATCACGTCCACTTCCCCGTCCCTTTTTACCCGCCTTCTTCATCTTACACGGAATATGTGACTTTGATATTTGAGTTTGAAGACTTAAAGGGATAGTAATACTTCGTTTTAACTTTATTTTATTTTGTAGGCATTAAAAAAACATGAAGATTGATATAAGTCTTATCTCTGAAACCTTTATGGTTTAAGAGATATTCACAAACAAAGTATCCCTTCCCTGTTCAGCCAGATCAGAAGGGAGATGCCCAGGTAGACTGCAGAGAGGTACAATCTTCAATTAAGATAATGGAAAAAGCTGAAAAACTTCTCAAGGGGGGAAGGGCTTTCATTGTTTTCATACAAAGAAAATTGTCCCCTTCTGTTATCTGTCCTGTCATACAACCAGACTCACATTTGAGAAGAGATGGCTTACACTAGGAAAAAGGGGCGGGGAGGGGAACTTTGCTTGTGAATATCTCATAAACCATAAAGGTTTGAGAGATAAGACTTATATCATTCTTCATGTTTTTTTAATGCCTACAAAATAAAATAAAGTTAAAACGAAGTATTACTATCCCTTTAACAGTATTTCTTCCTATTCTGCAACTGTGCAGAGTACACAGAATAGGCTGCTAAACTGCGGCGAAGCACACTGAATGGAATATGTGACTTTGATATTTTAGTTTGAAGACTTAACAGTATTTCTTCCTATTCTGCAACTGTGCAGAGTACACAGAATAGGCTGCTAAACTGCGGCGAAGCACACTGAATGGAATATGTGACTTTGATATTTTAGTTTGAAGACTTAACAGTATTTCTTCCTATTCTGCAACTGTGCAGAGTACACAGAATATGCTGCTAAACTGCGGCGAAGCACACTGAATGGAATATGTGACTTTGATATTTTAGTTTGAAGACTTAACAGTATTTCTTCCTATTCTGCAACTGTCCAGAGTACACAGAATAGGCTGCTAAACTGCGGCGAAGCACACTGAATGGAATATGTGACTTTGATATTTGAGTTTGAAGACTTAACAGTATTTCTTCCTATTCTGCAACTGTGCAGAGTAGACAGAATAGGCTGCTAAACTGCGGTGACGCACACTGAATGGAATATGTGACTTTGATATTTGAGTTTGAAGACTTAACAGTATTTCTTCCTATTCTGCAACTGTGCAGAGTACACAGAATATGCTGCTAAACTGCGGTGACGCACAATGAATGGAATATGTGACTTTGATATTTTAGTTTGAAGACTTAACAGTATTTCTTCCTATTCTGCAACTGTGCAGAGTACACAGAATAGGCTGCTAAACTGCGGCGAAGCACACTGAATGGAATATGTGACTTTGATATTTGAGTTTGAAGACTTAACAGTATTTCTTCCTATTCTGCAACTCTGCACAGTACACAGAATGTGCTGCTAAACTGCGGCGAAGCACACTGAATGGAATATGTGACTTTGATATTTTAGTTTGAAGACTTAACAGTATTTCTTCCTATTCTGCAACTGTGCAGAGTACACAGAATAGGCTGCTAAACTGCGGCGAAGCACACTGAATGGAATATGTGACTTTGATATTTTAGTTTGAAGACTTAACAGTATTTCTTCCTATTCTGCAACTGTGCAGAGTACACAGAATATGCTGCTAAACTGCGGTGACGCACACTGAATGGAATATGTGACTTTGTTATTTTAGTTTGAAGACTTAACAGTATTTCTTCCTATTCTGCAACTGTGCAGAGTACACAGAATAGGCTGCTAAACTGCGGCGAAGCACACTGAATGGAATATGTGACTTTGATATTTTAGTTTGAAGACTTAACAGTATTTCTTCCTATTCTGCAACTGTGCAGAGTACACAGAATATGCTGCTAAACTGCGGTGACGCACACTGAATGGAATATGTGACTTTGATATTTTAGTTTGAAGACTTAACAGTATTTCTTCCTATTCTGCAACTGTGCAGAGTACACAGAATAGGCTGCTAAACTGCGGCGAAGCACACTGAATGGAATATGTGACTTTGATATTTTAGTTTGAAGACTTAACAGTATTTCTTCCTATTCTGCAACTGTGCAGAGTACACAGAATATGCTGCTAAACTGCGGTGACGCACACTGAATGGAATATGTGACTTTGATATTTGAGTTTGAAGACTTAACAGTATTTCTTCCTATTCTGCAACTGTGCAGAGTACACAGAATATGCTGCTAAACTGCGGCGAAGCACACTGAATGGAATATGTGACTTTGATATTTGAGTTTGAAGACTTAACAGTATTTCTTCCTATTCTGCAACTCTGCACAGTACACAGAATGTGCTGCTAAACTGCGGCGAAGCACACTGAATGGAATATGTGACTTTGATATTTTAGTTTGAAGACTTAACAGTATTTCTTCCTATTCTGCAACTGTGCAGAGTACACAGAATATGCTGCTAAACTGCGGTGACGCACACTGAATGGAATATGTGACTTTGATATTTTAGTTTGAAGACTTAACAGTATTTCTTCCTATTCTGCAACTGTGCAGAGTACACAGAATAGGCTGCTAAACTGCGGCGAAGCACACTGAATGGAATATGTGACTTTGATATTTTAGTTTGAAGACTTAACAGTATTTCTTCCTATTCTGCAACTGTGCAGAGTACACAGAATATGCTGCTAAACTGCGGTGACGCACACTGAATGGAATATGTGACTTTGATATTTGAGTTTGAAGACTTAACAGTATTTCTTCCTATTCTGCAACTGTGCAGAGTACACAGAATATGCTGCTAAACTGCGGCGAAGCACACTGAATGGAATATGTGACTTTGATATTTGAGTTTGAAGACTTAACAGTATTTCTTCCTATTCTGCAACTCTGCACAGTACACAGAATGTGCTGCTAAACTGCGGCGAAGCACACTGAATGGAATATGTGACTTTGATATTTTAGTTTGAAGACTTAACAGTATTTCTTCCTATTCTGCAACTGTGCAGAGTACACAGAATATGCTGCTAAACTGCGGTGACGCACACTGAATGGAATATGTGACTTTGATATTTGAGTTTGAAGACTTAACAGTATTTCTTCCTATTCTGCAACTGTGCAGAGTACACAGAATAGGCTGCTAAACTGCGGCGAAGCACACTGAATGGAATATGTGACTTTGATATTTTAGTTTGAAGACTTAACAGTATTTCTTCCTATTCTGCAACTGTGCAGAGTACACAGAATATGCTGCTAAACTGCGGTGACGCACACTGAATGGAATATGTGACTTTGATATTTTAGTTTGAAGACTTAACAGTATTTCTTCCTATTCTGCAACTGTGCAGAGTACACAGAATAGGCTGCTAAACTGCGGCGAAGCACACTGAATGGAATATGTGACTTTGATATTTTAGTTTGAAGACTTAACAGTATTTCTTCCTATTCTGCAACTGTGCAGAGTACACAGAATATGCTGCTAAACTGCGGTGACGCACACTGAATGGAATATGTGACTTTGATATTTGAGTTTGAAGACTTAACAGTATTTCTTCCTATTCTGCAACTGTGCAGAGTACACAGAATATGCTGCTAAACTGCGGCGAAGCACACTGAATGGAATATGTGACTTTGATATTTGAGTTTGAAGACTTAACAGTATTTCTTCCTATTCTGCAACTCTGCACAGTACACAGAATGTGCTGCTAAACTGCGGCGAAGCACACTGAATGGAATATGTGACTTTGATATTTTAGTTTGAAGACTTAACAGTATTTCTTCCTATTCTGCAACTGTGCAGAGTACACAGAATATGCTGCTAAACTGCGGTGACGCACACTGAATGGAATATGTGATTTTGATATTTTAGTTTGAAGACTTAACAGTATTTCTTCCTATTCTGCAACTGTGCAGAGTACACAGAATAGGCTGCTAAACTGCGGCGAAGCACACTGAATGGAATATGTGACTTTGATATTTTAGTTTGAAGACTTAACAGTATTTCTTCCTATTCTGCAACTGTGCAGAGTACACAGAATATGCTGCTAAACTGCGGTGACGCACACTGAATGGAATATGTGACTTTGATATTTGAGTTTGAAGACTTAACAGTATTTCTTCCTATTCTGCAACTGTGCAGAGTACACAGAATATGCTGCTAAACTGCGGTGACGCACACTGAATGGAATATGTGACTTTGATATTTTAGTTTGAAGACTTAACAGTATTTCTTCCTATTCTGCAACTGTGCAGAGTACACAGAATAGGCTGCTAAACTGTGGCGAAGCACACTGAATGGAATATGTGACTTTGATATTTTAGTTTGAAGACTTAACAGAATGTGCTCTAATCTGCAACTTTGCACACTAAACAGAATGTGCTCTAATCTGCAACTTTGCACACTAAACAGAATGTGCTCTAATCTGCAACTTTGCACACTAAACAGAATGTGCTCTAATCTGCAACTTTGCACACTAAACAGAATATATGAAATTTTTTTTGTTTTGTTTTTTTCCCCCCACACAAAATAAACTGCTGCCCCCACACACAGTAGTCCTAAAAAGGACTTTTGGTTCTTTTTTTTTCACAAATTTGCTTTTTTTCTCCCTACACTGACTTTCCCTTCCTATCCTCATCTCTCCCTGGCTAAGACTGAGCCGAACTCGCTGGTCAGGTGCTATACAGCACCCGACCACGGGTTCTGGCCAGCCAATCAGTGTAATTCCAGCAGCCAACATGGCTGCTGGCATTACACTGATGTCAGAGCCTCCCTGCACGTTTATTGGCTGCGCAGCAGCCGCAAAACGTGCGGGGAGGAGACCCGAACATGGCGGGCGAGCACATGCGGTACTCGTACGAGTACCGCCATGTGCCGAGCAGAGCGATGCTCGAGCCGATCCGAGCATCGGCCGAGCATGCTCGCTCAACACTAGTAGTCTGCGCTATTTGTGCAAAGTTGTAAAAAATGGGAAGAGGGAACATACTTTGGCACAACAGCCCGGTTTAAGAAAAGGAATTCATCTGGCCTTGTATATGTTGAAAACCTGAGTTCTGCAAAAAAATAACTTACTCTGGTCTTGTTTTTGGCAAGCCTGAATCCTTCCAAAAATTATTTACTGAAAACTTTTGTTTGGCTAGCTTGAGACCTGCCCACACAACTATTTCTCAGGGTGCAACCTACAATGATTGTAGCAGATGTATATGGTGGTGGTGGTGGACTGGTGTGGTGTGATTGATCTGTATATATTGTACTGTGTAAAAGTCTTAGGCACGTGTGAAAAAATGCTGTAAATTTAGAATGTTTTCAAAAAATAGACATGCTAATAGTTTATTTTTATCAATTAACAAAATGATAGTGAGTGAACAGAAGAAAACTCTAAATCAAATCAATATTTGGTGTGACCACCCTTTGCCTTCAAAACAGCATCAGTTCTTCTAGATACATTTGCAAACAGTTTGTTAAGGAACTCCGCAGGTAAGTTGTTTCAAACCTCTTGGAAAATTAACCACAATTCTTCTGTGGATTTAGGCAGTCTCAGTTGCTTCTCTCTCTTCATTTAGTTTGTGTTTTTGTTTCTCCATCTCTTGACATCATCATGAATATGTGCCAGTGTCACTTAAACAGGAACACATTTTTCAGAACAATTAATGTTGTGGTGGGTAAAGTTGCACCTTAGGAAACATAGGCAAAAAAAATTGTTGGAATAAGTGAAAAATGTGTTGGAATTGGCAAAAGAAGGACAATTTTGCATTGGAGAAAAGGAGGAAACTTTTGCAATAAAAGAGAAAAAGTCATGCAGAAAATGTTTTTCACTTTTCTCCCACCCCTACATATTATTCACACCAAAAAAAATCTTTCAGGTCAAAAATAAAACTCCCTTTGTAAGAGAATACCAACTAACATCAGATGTACGTTTCAGCCTGTTTGGGTTTCATCATTGAGGTGCATCTTGTTTCCTTGGTATAGAGAACAAGGGATCCATGTCTGGATTAATCACTAGCCATACCAATCACTTGTTACTAGTGTTGAGCGAGCGTGCTCGGCCGATGCTCGGATCGGCTCGAGCATCGCTCTGCTCGGCACATGGCGGTACTCGTACGAGTACCGCCATGTGCTCGCCCGACATGTTCGGGTGAAGGGGATCTGTGCCGGAAGAGGCACAGATCCGAAGACGCTCCGCTGGACCACCAGGGACTGGAGGTACGGGGGCATTGCGGAGATGAAGGGGGCATTGCGGAGATGAAGGGGGACATTGTGGAAGAGGGGCATAGACTCTATGCCCCTCTTCCACAATGTCCCCCTTCATCTCCGCTATGCCCCTCTTCCACAATGTCCCCCTTCATCTCCGCTATGCCCCTCTTCCACAATGTCCCCCTTCATCTCCTATGCCATAGAGGAGATGAAGGGGGACATTGTGGAAGAGGGGCATAGCGGAGATGAAGGGGGACATTGTGGAAGAGGGGCATAGAGTCTATGCCCCTCTTCCACAATGTCCCCCTTCATCTCCGCTATGCCCCTCTTCCACAATGTCCCCCTTCATCTCCTCTATGGCATAGGAGATGAAGGGGGACATTGTGGAAGAGGGGCATAGCGGAGATGAAGGGGGACATTGACCAGGCACCCTCCGCTCATCAGAGCAGGGGGTGCCTGGTTTAATGCTCGAGTGCTCCCATGCTTTTCAATGGGGCTCGGGTGCTCGGCCGAGCACTCGAGCCTCAGGGGGTGCTCGGTCAGAGCACCCGAGCACCCGAGCATCGGGGTGCTCGCTCATCCCTACTTGTTACCATTTATCAGAAACTACCATCAGGAACAAAATATTTATAAAGGATTACCAGGCCATAACTAGGGGTGGGTGAAATCTCTCGCTGTGTTTCCATGGGAAATCACCCCTAGGGTATATGGGGAAATTACTGTCAAGGGAAGAACAAAAGGGTATTAGTAACAGTGAGAGCAGGACAGGTCAGCTGCCTGTGCCTGCTGCAAGACCTGCTGAGCCTGCTGCCAGACATGCTGCACCTTCTGTAAGATGCGCTGTGTCTTCTGCCACTAGTGCTGCCCCTGCTGCCAGTGCCACCACCAGTGCTGTGTCTGCTGCCAGTATTGCCTTTGCCACAGCCAGTTCTGTGCCTGCTGCCAGTGCCACCACCAGTGCTGTGCCTGCTGCCAGTAGTTTCCTTGCTTCCATCAGTGCTGTGCTTGTTGGCAGTACTGCCCTTGCTTCCACCAGTGCTGTACCTGCTGCCAGTGCTGAAAATGTTGCCATCAGTGCTGAAGCTGCTGATAGTTTGTCTTCTAATACTCAGGAGGTGGGGAAGGAGAAGATGATATGAAGTGTGACATCAGGGGACCCTAAGTCACACTTGCATCCGCAGGCAGTACTGCCAGTGCTAGTACTTTTACTACTAAGGTCCAGCCAGCAGCTTATAAGTGTTAGGAGTGAAGGACGAGGTTAACAATATCCTTCTATCAATAGTGACTGTGAGGAGGAAGACTCAGGGGCTGAAATTGATGGGTTAGTGTTAGTAGTAGTTTTAGTGACAGTGATGGTGAAGCAGCCAGTGGGACTAGTGTTAGGAGAGTGGTAGGGGAGGCAATTGAGAGCATCCAGACTGGCGGTCAAGGAAGCCCACACCATTCCCCTGACCCTGCGAGTCACCTTCACCCCCACAGCATTGTCCATGCGGAACATGATCCTGAAGAAGGCAGAATTGTCACCACCGCAATAATAACAGCACCACCAGCAGGAGCACAGATCAGCTGCCTGTGCCTGCTGCTACTGCTGCCAGTCTGCCTTCTTCATGTCACCAAGAAATGACAAGTGTGACATTTTGGGACCCTCTGTAACATTGCTGATCACCTCCTCCAACCAGCAGTAAGTTTTTGGAATTTGCAGAATTTGCAGCTGCTCTAATTCCTGCTGCTGCTGAGTTGCAAGGGCCTCAGGATGCTGAGGAGCAGGATAGTGTGCCACAGACCACAATGGGAATGTGGTCAACAAGTGATGCAGGATTGCTAGGACAGGTTCCACTTGCCAGCAGCAGCAACACATATACCAGAAGTGGTGGGGGCTATTTATGGTGCTGTTACTTCCTCAGGCTCATCACTGGAGCTAATCGTGGCAAGTTGAACCTTCCTCACCCATGTTAGTGCTATTGTTGATCCCATTCCCTTACAGCTGCCTAATCATCCTGTTGCTTAAACAACTCAGCAGCAGCTGCAAGAACAGCAGTTGCAAATTCCGCATTTATGGCCAACATGACATGCTGGCACTAGGCTAGTAGGGCATTTTTTTAAGGGCTTGTGCTTTAAAAAAATAAAAAATAAAAAGACATAGTCATACAAAAAAATATTTTGGAGGATTTGTTTCTAACAAGCCTAAGTCCTACAAATTAATGTTTCCTCAGGGCTTGGGCTTCTAACAACAAATCTTACAAATCATCCTCTACAAAATACTCTATCAAGTCAAGTATCAGTCCACCCCAGTGGCAGCTTATGTCAGGGGGTTCCTGTCTCTATCACTTTATATACAAATGTCATTTTATTTTATTGATTTATTTTTTTTTTATTAACTACCCCCCCCAATACCAGTCAATAACCCCCCCAAACAAATTCCTTGTTCAACTGATTCATTCCCCAGACTCCACCAACCAACACAAACACCCCCCTCAGACCCCTTTTATAATATGCCTTATGGGTTTTATTATTTGTATTTTTGGTTTATTTTTTATTAACTGTCCCCCTAATCCCAGTAATCAACCCCCCAAAAAAAAATTCCCTGTTCAATTGATTCTTTCCCCACACCCCACCAACACAGGCACCCTCATGCCCCTTTTATACTATGCCTTTGGGAAATAAAATAATATTTGCTATGTATATTGTATACATTCAATGTTCCCATTGATTTCCATGGAATGAACTAGGCGAAAAAAGCAGAAAATCCACACTTTCCGCTGGAAATTTTTCACCAAGCAGGAAGTGCCATTATTCTTAGATTTCAGTTTGAGGCAACATTTTTCACCCTTCCCTAGCTATAACACTGTTCAATATGCTACTGCGAACAATGTTTCCAAGGCTTAACTTGCTGCATAAGTCTTCCCTAAGTACTAATAACTTTTTTTGCAAGGGTTATGTTGCTGTAGGCCAAAAATGTGATACATTACTTGCAAGATTGTAGCCACCTGCTCCATCACTAGTTTTAAATAGAGGTCCTGCCAATGTCCTAACATTGTTTTCAAGACTTATGTTGCAGTAGGACTCAATTTTCTAATAATTTATTACATTTCTTGCAAGAGAGTTACAAGCTGCCCCATTACCAGCTTACAAGGATATCTCAACTTTCTGCCAGCCTGCTAACAAACTATTCAAGGTTTATGTTGCTTTCAGGCTCAACATGATAACTTTTTTCAAGGCTTTCTGTATATATGTTGACGTAGTCCTTAGTCTGCTAACAATGTTTTCAAGTATTATGTTGCCTGCTAACTACTTTTACGTTCAACTGTGTATTTCTCTGCTTCAGCGCTCAGCAGCAATAGTGTTTCAGAATGAATTCCTACTGTCATAGAAAGCACAGGAGAAAAGTGGGTGGAACTTGCCAGGGTACTAATTTTAGTGATATTATCTGCAGGAATTTTCACTAAAAGAGAAAGATTCTGTTTTGTTCCTGTGTAAATTCCTGAAAAAATGTGAGAACATTTTACCCATCCCTATTCCTTACAGGAATTTCCATGGAAAGATGTTATATTTCTGCTTTTTGTGGAAATTCTCACTAGGATAAAATACCTGCAAAAATGTCCTTCCTCTTTTCCACATGAACAACCTGAGTGCCATAGGGTTTGAACCCCTTTAGCATCTAAGGTGTTACTTCTGTACACAAAGCAATGTTAAACCTAGCACATGTTGAACACTACTTATTATTGCCTATGCATCCTTAACATGTTTTTCTCTATAATAGCTTTTCTACAGTATACAAATTTAGACTGTATTTGGTAGAATTTCAATTACAGAGAAAATATTTTTATGATTGCAATTAGTCAAAGCAAATCAATGTTATGTTTGGAAAACCTTAAATCTAAATTATTCATCTTAAGCTTGTAATTTAGGCCTAAATTACATGGCAGTTGAAAAGTTTTTTCATTTGTTTTATCTAGCACATTCCCTATGATGTCTATAGAGAAATGGGTAGGTAAAACCCTTGATGAATGTCTGTTGTGTAAGAATAAGTCTGTATGTATGACTGATTTACATCTTTGGAACAAAAAATGTTTTCCAGAAGCTGGTGTTTTATTTTATTATATATACTTTTGAGTTACCTCATTTGGTCAATTCAATAGTTGTGAAAGTCTCTTCAAACCTCAAGGTAGCTGTCTCAGCCTTTCATCATTCTGAGATAAATAGAATGAGTACCATTGAGTAATAATAACATCTATACCATGGCTGTCTAAGTTCAGTCCTCAAGGGTCACAAACAGGTGAGGATTTAAGGATTTCTTTGATTAATCACAGGTGAGTTAATCAGTGGCTTGTGATTTATCCTCCTGTGCTCAAACAGGAAAATCCTTAACTCTTGGACCATTGGTAGCTTTTGAAGACCGAACTTGGACATCCCTGATTTATACCTCAGGACATACTTGAAAATGAGAGACAATCTAAGTGATTTTTCTTGTAAAATGCTTTGTTATTTTTATTATTATACAATAAGCACTGGGTGGAACACTTTTTTAGCTTTTCTAACGGTAGTGGGACCCCAATGAGCTCAGAAATGAGTAGGGGTGACCAGCACACATTTTTTCCTGTGGGAATTTGCATGGAAAAAATATAATTTCAGGCTTTTCCTGTGAAAATTCCTGTTCATAGAAAACATAAAATGTCTTCCTTTTCTCTACTGCCATTGAATTTGTATCAAGAGCTTTGCCATATTCTCCTTTGTTTTCTATGGCTACAAGGATTACAGCTACAATGCTACTGTTGCTGAGGACTGACATGGAGAAATCAACCCCCTTATGTTATGTTAATAACATTAGAATGTGACTTTGTGTCCTTACTGTCATTAAAAGGCTTAGTACTACTACGGGGGGTGATAGAACTTTTTGTCACTTTTAAAAGCATCCTCTTCAAGTGGAGGAGGAAGATCATTATCATTTATTGCACAAACTGCAGCAATCATGGCCATAGTCAGTTCTTGAGTATGACTTTACTACCAACAAGATGTCTCCTTTACCTTTCACCTAGAATGTTTGGACATAATGAAAGTATTGTTGTTAATGTAAAGTACATAACATAACTCTTAGTGCATGTGGAAAGATGTTATGTACCTTGATGTATGGCTCTTTTTTTCAGTATCCACCACTTTCAGCCACAGCTCAGGTCAAGAAATAGCCTGCCTGCCTCTGTCACCTATCATTCAAAATGTTTTTGATGCATTCTTTATGAATTGTTGCTGTCTATAAAAAAATCTGACCCGTATTCTCTGCAACTGCAACCAGCTCCAGCTACCCTCTTTTGTTTTCTGTCTCTCTCTACATAAGTATCATTGCAGTCTTACGTTTTACAGTATAGCACAGGATTATGACAGAATTGTTAGTCTTAGCATCAACAGATTACAATAAAGCAACGTGTGCAATGCAGAGTAGCTGGTGCAAGTATGCAGCATTAGCACACCACAATATACCTGTTTGCTTGTTTCTTTATTATTGCCACTGCAGTGTTTGTGTAAGTACACACACAATATGTCAAGTAAGTTGTAAATATCTGTTTGGTGGGTTTTATGTCTGAAAAATATATCTGTCTCTCACTGAGCCAGCTCAGGTAGGAATTTGGTTCACATACTTGTCTGACTGCTACTGACTGTCACTCATCAAACAAAAAAAAATATTTTTTGATCTCTACTTTTTTCTTTCACACCCCCAACCAACAGATAGCAACCTCCAAGGTCCTAAACAGCATCTCCAGCAACCCTATCTTTGCCTGTTATCTCCAGAACCACAATTACTGACAATCTGCTTTCTCTCCCTATCCCAAGCAAAGTCTAGCAAAATGCAGGAACTGTCAGTATCATTAAATTCAATGCAATGACAAAATTGTAAAAAAAAAAAATAGCAATTTCAGAGGAATTTTTCAGCTTGGTAGGAAGTGCTGTTTCTTGTATGTTTTGCCTTTGAGGTGAAATGTTTTGTCTATCTCTGCTCTGCAGCAGACGGTGTTTCAACTTCCAGAACACCTTAGGAACCTGGAATAATGTTTTAGAAAGGGAATGTGAGATGAGGCTTAGTACAGTGGCAGCACAGTACATCTGCCTGTACTGGAAATGTATGTTAAACATGTTGAGTCATACCCAAGGAAAAACAAAATCAGGTGCTACTATCACTGTGCTCCTTGTCCATTCCTAATAATGAAAACAGAATCCTGCACATAAATGCATGAGTGCAAAACCTCACAGTCCAGAAATAACAATATTACTTGTCATTGTCAGGAAAATATTCCTGTCCTCTGGACACATTGCAATGTTGTGGCAACTAATAGAATGCAGTGGATAAGGGGATAATATGAAGACTTTCCATCATGCAGAATATGCCAAGCTTATAGCAGGGAGAGTATATTTATTGAGTGTTATGGTCCATGGCTACCAGTGCAGTAGGGCAAGACTGGTATTGGTCAGTTGGCTATTGGAAAATTATGGTAACTGCAGACTCTCAGCATCTGGAATGTCTTATGTTGCCCATCCCTATGGCTTCCACTGCAGTGGGATAAGGTTCATGGGGGTCAGTATTTGTTGTTCTGTGGCTACCCAGGGACAAGACTGGAGGGGTCATTATATGTTCTTTTATGGTTACCGTGAGACAAGGCTGGGAGTCAGAATGTGTGGGTTTATGGATACCATTGTAATGGGACAAGGCTGAGGGGTCAGTATGTGTGTTTATATGGCTACCATGGGACAATGCTGAAGGTCAGTGTGTGTGTGGTTCTATGATTACTCATACAGCAGGACAAGGCTGTGGGTCACTACGTGTGTGGTGGAAAAATGACACTTTTTGTGAGAATTCACATGGAAGGTGAAAAAATGTTTTCAACTTTTCTCTTTTTTGGGCTAAAGTTTTCAACCATTCCTATTCAAGTGGTTAAAATGTGAATTTTATATGCTCCTTATAGAACAGTTGTTTTGTCTTAAAATTACATTACTTTTTCTTTGAACAGGAGCCTCAGTGATTGTTTCTTCAGGAAATACAGTTTCAAACATGAACAGTTTTTGTGACTCTCCCATAGGAAATGAAGCTAACAATAATAACACTGAAGACTGTAGATGTTTCTTTCCATCTGCCCGTTAAAATAACCTTTGTGGCATTACCTGAGGCTTTTAATCTTTGCAGCATGCAAGTATATTAGGTCACTGTGGTTTTAGTTTCTCAGAACGCTGCTCAATGCCCCAAGTTATTTCCTATTCTCCATTACCAGGATATAGAACACATTTTTGTATAAAAGATGCAGTGTTTCCTTACATGTCTTGTATAGTGTGATGTTTAAAGGTTCCCCTTTTTCCTGTCTGTGTACTAGACCATAACATGTGTCCTATTTACTTTGATACCACTTGCAAAAACTGCATCATTTTTATGAGATGACTTGTACTTACATTATATTCATCTTTTTCAACAACTACAATCTAAATGTAGTTCGAATAGGGTCTCTGTGTTAAATGCCAATTTTCATTTTTAAGCTGTTTGACAAATACAGTTGAAATATGAAATTAAAGGATTTAGCCCCCACAAACTGTGCGAATTGGTCTAAATTAGTTTATTAGAAAAAAAAATGCAAGCCTGTCCAAAAAATGAATTATTTCCCCATTGTAACTTGTCATGTCACTGGCAAAAAAAGTAAACTGGGCTACAGCTGAATCTGTTAAAGTTAAATGTTTGAAATGTGAAACTGATCTTGACTGTTTGAGTGCCAGAGGGGTATGCAACACGTTGCATACCCCTCTGACACTCAAAGGGTTAACTTCACTATACTGCATGCTCATTATCAAACCAATTCTGGGGATATTGGTCTTAGAGTTGACCGGTTTGTGCATGCACAGTATGTTTTTCACCCACATGTGCAGAGGAGACTAGGGTTAACTCAGGTCACATATAAATAAAGAGTTTCTTTGATTGATCAGACTTACAAAAGCATGATCCACTTGGTCAAAGAAATAGGTTACAAAAGGCTAAATAAAAAATATGAAGGAACATTAACACCTAAAAATGAATCTGTGTTATACAGCACTGTGGAATACGTGTTCATTTATAGATAAACGCTTTTGTTTAGATGGTGAAAGGGCATAATTTACAGGCCATGTGTATTAACCCTCTGAGTGCCAGAGAGGTATGCAATGCATTTCGTGTCCCTCTGGCACTCAAAGGGTTAAGACAAAAAGGGAACTACAGTACACATTCTCACTGATTGAAATAGCAACTTTAACCCCTTAAATGCAATACTTCACAATGTTTTGAAGACCTCTCTAACATTCAAGGGGTTAAAAACACAATTTAAATTGTAGCAATGTTTGTGTTCTATATGGTGTATTTAGTTTTCCACAGAAGAGATCCATTTTTGCCTGTCATGTTGATAGCACATGTCCATACCTGGGGTATGGGGTATAGGGTTAATTACCTGGTCTCATCAGACAGAGGTTGATTCTCCAGCTTTTGTAAGTTACTTTGGGTAACTACACCTGCTTCTCTTCCATTCTGAATACTACCCACAGTGTTCTGTCCACTTCCCACCATTTTATTTAATAAAAAACTCCATCTTTCTTCTGATATATCCTGTTTAAACCCCACCCACCCAATTAATCCAAAACCCACTTTATGACACAATATGCATAATTTAGATATGCCCATTCCCAGACCAGGAGCCCTCTCTGGGGGCTCGAAAGAAGAAAGTTTCTGGTATGCATTTTTCACTGCACTTAGGGCTTGATTTAATTGACTGACCTGAAAAGCCAGTAGGATACGATGAATACTGACCGAGTCTAAGTCGGTATTCAATTACCCTACCAGCTAAAAGCACAATGGATTTTGCTACACAGAAATGGTCTTGTGGCAAAACATCCATTTTGTAAGTTAAGTTTCCAAAACTTCACTATATAGCGGTAATAATGGGAACGTCAAAGGAAAAAAGCTAATGATTGGTGCTTGAAACACTGTTAAGCACCAGTCGTTAGCTTATCTGTATTAAACTTACCTGTCATCCACTGTCCTTCTTCTTCTATCTCCATTCTGTTTTCTCTTCTCTCTTGTATCTTCTTTCTTCTTTTATCATCTTTGCTTATAGCTGTAATAAAAAACAAGTATGAATAAATGTTTCCTTAAAATAACCCGCACACTTAGAAACAGTTTAACCCCTTGAGTGCCAGAGAGCTACACGACACATTGCAGAGCAAAGCATTGCGTACCTTTTTGGGCTCAAAGGGTTAAACTATGTATAAGTGTGCGCTTAAACATCACATAACATGCCCTTAGTTCATAATAAATTGTGGCAATTTGTTTTAAAAAAAAACCCTTACTATTTGTCTTAAAAATAATATTATCCTGATCTACATCTCTGCCCATTGTGTGCGGCCGTGGAGGTGGTGTATAAATTGATTTGCAGCAGAGTCCCAGCGATATTATCTCACGGGACGATGACCTTTCCACAATGAGGGAATTTGAACAGAGACTGTCTTTATTTATGGGCGGTCTCTGTTCCATTTCCCTCACAGCCATTGGCTGGGAAGTGCTTATGTACCTCCCAGCCAATCAGCTTTGTGAACAGGATAATATTACTTTTAAGACAAATAATAAGGATTTTGTAAACAAAATTGACCCAATTTCTTATGAACTTGGGGCATGTTATGTGATGTTGAACAGAACACTTATACATAGTTTAACCCTTTGAGCCCCAGAGAGGTACGCAACGTGTTGTTCTGAAATGAGTTGCGTAGCCCTCTGGCACTCAAGGGGCTACTATGTATAAGTGTGTGGGTTATTTTAAGGAAACATTTATTCATGTTTCTTTTTTTTTTACAGCTACAAGCAAAGATGATATAAGAAGAAAGAAGATACACGAGAGAAGAAAGAAGAGAAGCAAGAAGATAGATAGTAGCTGATCAGGAAGCTGAGGAGCCCGCCGGACATCTGGATTAATGGTAAGTGTTACTTGGCAGGGGATATTGCTTTGTTACTTAGTCAGATTACCCCTATGAGTGCCGGCACTCATAATTCTACTGACATTTAACACTTTTTAGGTACTTTGGATGTATTGAAATGGGGCTTAGGGCCCCATATCAATAAATCCACTGGAGATTTAGGTTTTTTTTACATCAAATTGCTGCGTTGAGTGATTAAAGATCGGATATGGAATCTTAATAGCTAACGAAGGCAATTGAATTGTAACTTGTGGCATTTTTTTTTATTTTTCAATGGGCCACAATGGCTCTTACTTTATCACCTGGCAGGTTTTTTTTGCCAGAATTTTTTTAATAGCACAGGTAGTTGAATCACTTACTGTGCTTGAAAAAATGCCAGCGGGGTTTTTTTTTGGACTAACGGGGACAATTGAATTGAGCCCTTTTCTCTTGCAAGCCAGATAAGTCTCTACAACAATGTAAAGAATTGTGATGAAAATTCTTCTAACATCAAAGAGGTTAATGCAAATAGAATTATGTTATTTTTTTTTATAAATACATTAAATCAGGTTTTTGGAACACATGTGGCTTTTTCAAATCTGAATTTCATGTTCTATTTACAAACACCACCTTTTAATCTTTTAACGTATGTGGCAGTATTTGTTTAAGCAAAGCATTGTGTGAAGAGCAAGAGGTCACACTTACAGTTATCAGATGTAAGAAAACCTAGCAAACAATGGTTTTTGATCAGTGAAACTATTCACCAATTCATCATTATTATGTATGTATTGTTGCCATGATACTTGCAGTAACATAAATATGCTTCTTTTTAACATACCATGTTTCACTTTGGCCTGATGCAGAAAGCAAAACATGAACATTTCTGCAACAAAGTATAATAAAGAGGAAAAACTTAGATCCCCATTGATTTCAGTGTGGCATTTAAACCCTTGAATGCTGAAAAGGTCTCCTCCACATTGCTTTGCAAATTGACGTTATCTACCACTGGGGCAGACTGATATTTGACGTGAGAGAGTATTTTGTTCAGCTGATTCATTCCCCAGACTCCACTCACCAACACAGGCACCCTCCTCAGACTCCTTTTATACCGTGTCTTAATTTTATTTAGGATTTATTTTTATTAACTGCACCCCCAATCCCAGTAACCAACCCCCCAAAATTATCCCGTTCAACTGATCGTCTCCCCACACCCCACCAACACAGGCACCCTCATGCCCCTTTTATACTATGCCTTTGGGAAATAAAATAAAATTTGCTATGTATTGTGTGTAACTTCAATATTCTCATTGATTTCAATGGAATGAGCAAGGCGAAAGAAGTGGAAAATCAGCACTTTTCACAGAAAATGTTTTCGCTATGCAGAAAGTGTCATTTTTTGACAATTTCAGTTTGAGGTGAAAAGTTTTGCCTATCCCTATCCACCACACTGCCATGTGTGATAAGTGCACCACATAGTGTGCAATGGGTGGACATGAAATGCCACATCCTAACATCTGCAGAGTGGATGTCATTTTGAAGAGGAGGTAACGATGAAGGAGGTGGATTGACAGAAGATGTAGTTACCCTAGAGGAAGAAGGTGATGGCGAGCTAGTTGTTTCACTCATCATCATCAAACTCCCAGCCTCTGCATGGGTTTCTCGATTCTTCCTCCTCTTTGATCTCTGCCTCATCTCTTGGTGCCTTTCTGGAGAGTCAGTGGGTACAGCAACAGCAGTGCTCGATTTCTGTGGTAGATGTTTGGCTTTAACATGTTTGACATAAATGTCATGGTGTCTGTGTTTTATGTGTGTTATCAGAGCGCTTGTGCCAAAGCACATTCCTGCCTTTCTCCTTCTCACTGACTTGTCACAAATTGTGCACAGTGCCGTTGTTGATGACTGCACTGTTCCTGCCCCAAAAGAAAAAGAGTCCCACACCCATGACTTCATGGGGGAGGGAAAAGGTTGTTGTGTTTTGATTGCAGGTATTTGCCTATCTCTCAACAATAATTAAATGTGAGTGTGTATTTTACATACTTATTACCTTGTTTATTTATATCAGTTAATGCACTATCGGCACCTCCTCTGTTTTCCTTGTTTTTTTCTACATATCTTCTGCTTTTTGAATGTTGGGAGTGGAGCTGCCTATGCTGCTTTGTCGATCTGGAGAGGCCACTACTGTCAATCCAAGATATATAGTAGAATCCTCGCATTTCATAGTAGTGTCTACAAGATCCATTTCCTCACCCACAGGTTTAAGCGGTAATATAGATGATTTAGACTAGCTGATTTTCAGGCAGGAGAATGGGTCAAAATGCTTAACGAGAGATAGCAATCTTCTTTAATCTCCAAGAAGTATGAAGATATGAAGACATAGTTGGCATTCAATGCCAGTTTTTCCTATCTCCCACTATAAAACCCCTAATTCTCAGATCACACTTAATCTGTACAGCAAAAGGTTCCATAGCCAAAGAAAAAAGACCCGGCGAAAGTGGGTAGCCCTGTCTCATCCCCCTTTTCAGTGGGAAGCATAGGGATTTTAGACCACAAATAACAACATATGAATAATGAGAGACATAGAGAACTCATATCTAGCCGATAAGAGTAGGTCCAAAACCAAAAGGTTGAAGAGTGTACCAAAGATATTTCCACTCAATGGAGTCAAATACTTTGGATGCATACTGTGGTGTTCTACATCTTGCTCAAGCCCGTGAATAAAAGACTGCACCTGCACGTTGTTCTGTGTTGCGCTAATAGTGGCATGCCTTTTCTTCCTCTTATAATCATGGAGTGAGTGCTTTCCTGCTCTATGGCCTAATCCCTTCTCTTGTGTGTGTGGTTTCCTCCCACTTCCTTTCTAAACCTTCTCCTGTGTGTGTGTGGTTTCCTCCCACTTCCTACTTTTCTAACCCCTTCCCCTGTGTGCATGCCTCCCAATTCCTGCTTTTCCAACCCATCATCCTGCTTCTGGGTGTTCCCTCCTACTTTCTATTCTCCACCCACCATCTCAATCACTGACCTGACCTTCTCAGGCCAAAAGCAGCAAAGGAAGGGAGCAAGAGACACAAAAGAACTGGGATAAAAAGATATGGTGGGTGGAGAACAGAAAGTAGGAAGGAACCCCCCCACACACACAGGAGGATGGGTTTGAAAAGCAGGAATTGGAAGGCACCCACATGGAGGGAGGGGTTATTAAAAACAGGAAATAGGAGGAAACCACACACACAGGCACAGAAGAAGGTATTAGGGAGGCAGGAAGTGGGAGGAAACCATACACACACAGGAGAAGGATTAGAGGAAGTGGGAGGAAACCACACACACACACACGGGAGATTAGAAAAGCAGGAAGCTGGAGGAAACCTTACACACACAGGCACAGGAGAAGGGATTAGAAAGGCAGAAAGTGGGAGGAAACCACACACACGGGAGAAGGGATTAGAAAAGCAGGAAGCCGGAGGAAACCTTACACACACAGACACAGGAGAAGGGATTAGAAAGGCAGAAAGTGGGAGGAAAACACACACACACATACTCACAGGAGAAGGTATTAGGCCGTAGAGCAAGAACACACTCCATAATTATAAGAAGAAGAAGAGGCATGCCCCTATTAGTGCACACAGGATAACATGCAGGTACAATCTTTATTCATGAGCTTGCACAAGATGTAGAACACCACACATACCACAAGTCTATTTCCTATATTGGTATGGTGCATTTGCAGGTGTAGAAAAAGGTGTCTAAGGCATTAGAGGTCAAGTTGCCCAGTATGTACAATTCTGTTTTAAGTGTCTTGTGAAGTTTGCCATTACAGACAATTAGATGTCCTGACATGGTAGATATATAAACAAGAGCATTGCTTAGACTCCCTGGTGGGAAATATGGTGGCATGTACAAAGCTAATAGAATCACAGGATGACCCGGTAATCTGCAAAATATAAAGACATACCTGCCCTTAAGGTCAGTTTTGAGATCAGCAGAATCTTATTGAAGTGATTTTCTAATTAAAACTGAGATCCCTCTTGAATACGTATAGAAGGTAGCGTGGTTATGATGACCTACTCAGGGTTTCTTAAGTGATATTTTTTTTCTCCCAGTTAAGTGTGTCTCTTGTAACAATAAAACATCAGGACAATGTTTTTTCACAAAGGTCAGTACCAGTGATAGTGTGATTGGATTGTTTAGTCCTCTCACAATCCAGGAGAGGAAGTTAATTGGGTTATTATTCATATCTGAGATGCATATGTGGGATTCCAGCCCCCTGAGGACCAGGGGTGACCACCCACCTAACTGCATACATACTTAACAATAAAACAATTACCAAGTCCAGCTTCCCACCCTACCCCCATCCCCCACAACTTGATGGAGACTTTATACCCAATCAACCTTGAAGGAAAATCCTTCAGCCTGAACCGGAACACCCCCTCTATCCCCAACCCCAACACTTCTGAGTGTGACTATATATGAATCTCATACATATATTGTGAGATTGTCCTACCAGTTGCACTGAAGTCATTGTACTGCTCATTATAGAGAAGAGTAGAAAAAACTAAACAGGTGATCAAAGTGAGGTCCATGGACCCAGTGCCACCTCAACACACCATCAATCCCCATGCCTCCCCATGACTCAAGTCAAGACATGTATAGATAGTCTCTTATGGTCCCACAGTATGCTGAGTGTGTCAGAGAGGACAATAGGGCAGGTCGATAGATGGCATTGTCTCCAAGGTTTGACCATCCCCCTGTTTTTCTTTAATCATGTTAATCAGTTTACAATATATCACAGCAATATATCAAATTGGCTGTTAGGTACCAGGAACCAGACAAGACACAAAATGTAAAAATGCAAAACACCTTTACTGAAATAACAAAAGCAAACAAAGCAAGATTGTGATCCAGAATCGTAAACCAAAAGACAAGCCGGGGTCAGGAACCCAGACAGGTACTCCGCCAAGCCGGGGTCAGGAATATGGAGATCAGCAAAGTCAGGAACAAGGCCAGCAGTCAGGAACCAGAAGGGGTGTCAGAGGAAGCCAGGTCATTCACAGGTAATCAGCAACTCAGGATAAAGCGCTTGCTCCAGAATCTGACACAAGGGCAATCAGGTAGTGAGCCAAGCTGCTTTAAATACCCTGAGAAGGTTGACTGTTGGCTGATAGCAGTCAGGTAAGCAAACACAGAGAGGTTAGCTGATTCGGACAGCTCATCAAAGACTACTAATCTTTTGTATGTTGAAGTGATTTGTTTCGATTTTATTTCATTGCCATTGTGTATCCAGCATCTTTGAGGCAGATCATTTGCTTGTGTTGGTCCCGGCTGTGATGCGTGACCCGTGGGCAGCGATGTTAGTGCTTCTGAACGGTCCACATGGGGAGATCAGGGCTGACTAATTTAAATAATATCTCTTTAATATATGTCATGCATAGGGTGTATATGTATGCCCATCCATTCTGTGGGTAGGGAGTGATGTGCGGACGTAGCGCTGCGATGCGGTGGTGACCATCTGAAAAAAATTTTAAGTATGGTTTATGACAATTTTATGTCCCACAAAATAGTAAAAAGGCCTTGCTTGACTTAGTGCTCTCAAACAATTCTTACATTATTAACAGTATACTGGAAAAGGAAAATTTAAGTTGTAGTGAAGAGAATATGGTATCCTTTGAAAATTGCTATGAGAAATCAAATAGCAAGGGTTTCATTAAAACATTCAATTTAAAAAAGTTTGCAAAGCTAAAAGCAGTATTAAAGGATATTCAGTGGGACTTAATCTTCAAAGATTTTGCAAAAGCCTTTGATACAGTGCCTCACAACAAGTTACAGCATGGGCGAAAGGTCTTGCCGTGTTCCTGCTAGAAATTTTGCGAAAACCACGTTGTTGTCCACTTTTTCACGGGAAAATACGCTTTAAAAGCAGAGATTAAAATTTTCAAAATTTTTCGCCTATTGCCCAAAATTCTTCGCCATTTTTTCAATGTTTATGCCCGTTGATTTACGTGTTTTCTGCCTTTTCTCTATAAAAACAAGACTTATTCAAGAAAGTGAAACACAATAGAATCAGCTACAGAGTGAGGTAGATGTGCTGTGCTGTTCTGCTGTGATTTGTTTGCAAAATTGAGACAGGAGAGGGTCATAGTGACTGCTATCACTGTGAGCAAGTTTAAAAATAATAAAAGGAGAAACTTGAAGGACCCTTATGTGTCTACTGAGTCTGAGGAGGAAGTGACCACTACAGAACCAATGCTGTCCAGTCCCTCTAAATCACCCCTAGGGATCTTAAGGGAAATTAGTCTCAAGGGAGGAAGAAAAGGGTAGTACTAGTGAGAGCAGGACAGGTCAGCTGCCTGTGCCTTCTGCCAAACATGCTTCCCCTGGTGCCAACATTACTGTACCTGCTGCCAGATATGCTGCCCCTGCTGCAACTAGTGCTGTGTCTGCTATCAGATGTGCTGTCCCTGCTACAGCTACCTCTATTGCTGTTCCTCCTGTCACATGTGCTGCCCCGTGTTACGGTTCAGTACACTCAGACACCTTGTGCGAATGACGCTGCCAACTCCTCATTGTTCCAGCCCACCTCTGCTGCGAGGGTACGGAATTCTATCGCATAATCAGCAACTGTGCGAGACCCTTGTTGGATTTCCATCAATTTTTTTGCAGCAGAGGCGGCTTTTCCAGGAACCTCAAATACTCTACGAAACGCCCTTACAAACTCAGAGAAGTTCTGAGTACATGGTTTAGCGGCCTCCCATAGCGGATTTGCCCATGCCAGGGCTCTACCCGTAAGCAAGGAAATCATAAACCCCACTTTACTGCGATCAGTGGGAAAAGCATGAGGTGTTAATTCAAGGAAGTTTTCCAACTGGTTAATAAACCCCCTACACAGGTTAGGTTCGCCATCGTACCTGAGAGGTAATGGAGCGGTAGCCGTCAGCCCTTTGTTAGCGTTAGAGTACTAGACTGCGCTTCCGGTGTCAAAACGGAAGGAACCACCAGGGTCGGTACTGGTTTACTCAAGTGTGCCGTGCGCTCAAGAATAGTTTGAACAGCCAAAGCCAACTGGTCTAATCGTTGTTCTTGGAGATCCATCCTCCAATGGATACTCTGTGTATTACCGTCACTGTTACCGTCTGAGGTCATGGCCCTTTCATACTGTTACGGTTCAGTGCACTCAGATATGTAAGGTTTAGGTAAAAACACAGTTTTATTGAAGCACACAAGAAATAATGTAACCCTCACGGGTCCAGTAAATAGCATCAACTGACACAAGACAGGTTACAAGTGGTTACCCACACTGGTCCAGTATGGTAAACAACACAATACTGACACAGGTCAGGTATATCATGATACAGTGTATGAGTCCGATATTACAGTGGAGCCACTGGCAGAGTGGCTAGCAATAGCTGCAGTACAATGTCGCCTAAAGCAACAGGAGGCGACAAGGGCCCAAAAGTAACGGAGGCAAAGGTAACTAGCACGGTTCCACTACGGTGGACGCCCACCGTGGACTACAAAGGCTGGTCAGAGCTCATGCCAAACGGAGGTCCAACAGAGAGGTCAACACCAATGCTCTTGCTATGCCCCAAAGAGTTAATGTGCTTCACATGAAATGGATGGCAACCGGACGCGCCCAACTGACCTACAGAAACGGTACACCCAGGGTATTGGAAGCAACCACACTGGATAGCAAGTGGATATGAGGCAACGCCCCTGAAGGGGTTAATAATCGCAATGGTCCGGATAACGGCAACCAAGGGAAGCGCCCAACTGAACCCAAATAAGACCAAGCGATGCAGCACGGTGTGAAAGGATACTAGCACACTGAGACTCTGAGACAACTGGTAGGATCGGACAAGGTACCTGAGTACCGGAGACGTGAGACACACTCTGAGGGAACCGTGCAACTGTAAGCAACCAGAACTGCCGGAGATAGTTCAGCAAAGCAAGCTGAGAGCAGGAACCACTGCCAAGCCGGTTCGGTAACCAGCACAGGAACGTAGCCAAGCTGAGTTGGAGCAGGAAGCAGGAACGTCAATCTCGCCGGGTCGGTACACGGAGCAGGAATGTCAATCTCGCTGGGTCGGTACATGGAGCAGGAACGTCAGCCAGGCCGGGTCAGAACAGGAAGCAGGAGTGTCAGTCCATCCGAATCGGTACACAGAATCAGGAGCAAAGACTAATGGCGTGGTCAGGCAGTCCGGGGTCATACACTGGTATCAGAATCACAGAACTAACGCTAGGCATCAGGTACACCACGAAAGGGCATCAACCAAGTGACAGCCCAGGATATAAAAAGGCTGTCATTAGGAGGAGCAATACAGCGCAGCCAATAGGAGAGCAGCAATATAGAGATGGACAAAATGTCGCTCAGATCACGGTCCCCGTGATACCCTGCTGCCACTAGTGCTGTGCCTGCTGTCAGACTTGCTGTCCCTGCTGCCACCAGTGCTGTGCCTGCTGCCAGTGCTGAACCTGTTGCCACCAGTGTTGTGCCTGCTGTCAGATGCTCTGCCCCTGTTGCCACCAGTGCTGAACCTGCTGGTAGTGTGTCTTGTAATATCCAGGAGGGGTGGAAGGAGTAGAATATGCCAAGTGTGACAGCAAGGGTCCCTAAGACAAACTTGCCATCCACAAGCAGTTCTGCCAGTGCTAGTACGACTACTAGGAAGTTCCAGCAGCTTGTTAGTGTTAGGAGTGAAGGAGGAAGTAGACATCATATTACTAGTGACTGTGAGGAGGAAAACTCTGGGGCTGAACTTGATGTGCGTGCTGTTAGTTGTAGTGGTAACAGTAATGGTGAAGCAGCCAGTGGGACTAGTGTTAAGAGAGGCATTTGAGAGTGTCCAGACTATCCTTCAAGGGAGCCCACACCATTCCTCTGGCTCTGGGAGTCCTCCCCTTTCTCTTCACTACAGTGTCCAAGTGGAACACGATCCTGAAAAGGCCAAAACTGGTGTTGGGGGAGAGCAGGTGCAGTATTAATACCACCAGCAGGAGCACAGATCAGCTGCCTGTGCCTGCTGATACTGCTGCCAGTCTTACTTCTTCAGGTCAAAAAGAAATGCCAAGTGTGACATTAGAGGACCCTCTGTTACAGTGCTGGTCACCTCCTCCAAGCAGCAGTGAGATGTCTGTAATAGTGCAGCAGCAACATGTAGGGACTAGTGGTGGTAGTGATGATGATGATGCTGGAGAAGCTGGGGTGGAAGAGACATTGATGGCCTTTTTAGCAGAAACTAAGAAGGACAGGGGTGTGGATGGGCATCACCACCACCACCACTAGCAATGAGCTTTTGGAATGTGTGAAACTTGCAACTGCTCTAATTCCTTCTGTTGCTGAGTTGCAAGGGCCACAGGATGCTGAGGAGCAAGCTAGTGTGCCACAGACCACCTTGGACACAGTGGGAATGGGATCAACAAGTGATGCAGGACTAGGACAGGTTCCACTTGCCAGCAGTAGCAATATTCAGAGTCCTAGTTGCATTGCTGATTCTGAGGCAGTAGCAGCAACAGCAGCAACATCATCTGCTGCCACAGACAGTGAAGGGGAATGCAGAGGAGAAAAAGAAAGAGGCCATTCTTCTCCACCTGTTCCCTATCCCCTTAAGTCATGAGTGTGGGACTATTTTCTCTTGGGGCAGGCACAGTCCAGTCATCACCAATGGCACTGTGCACAATTTGTGACAAGTCAGTGAGAAGGGGAAAGGAGGAACGCGCCTTAGCACAACCTCCCTGATATCACACATGAAAAACAGACATGTCAAAAATGTTAAAGACAAACACCCACCACAGAAATCAAGCACTGCTGTTACTGTACCCCCTGACTCTCCAGAAAGGCAACAAGAGGTGAGGCAGAAATCAAAGAGAAGGAAAAATAGAGAAACCCAGGCAGAGACTGGAAGTTTCATGACGAGAAAAAAAACTAACTCACCATCAACATCACCGTCTTAATCTAGGGTAACTACATCTTCTGCCAAGCCACCTCATTCTTCGTTACCTCCCCCGCCAAATGATAGCCACTCTGTTGATGTTAGGATGTGGCAGTTCATCTCCCCCATTGCAAATTGTATGGTGCACTAACCACACATGCCAGTGTGGTAGATGAGAATTGCAAGTAGGACATCAAGCGGCATCTGAGGAGATTCCATCCCACAGAAAATGCTAGGATGCTGGCAGGGAGGGTTCATCATTACAAATAAACTGTCAGCAAGTTCTTATATGTCCTTAGCACTGGTATCATGGTGCCCATGCTCTTTTTGTTTTGTTTTTTCTGTCAGTCTAGTCTGTGCCTTGCTCCCATTGGCTACCGTGTGTTAGTCCCACCCAGTATGACCTTTATATACAAGGCTAGGGGCACCCCTCCGGTGTCCTTTCGTGGTGTTCTTGTGCCAGTGCGTATCTCTGCTCAGTGTTTCCCAGTGTACCGACTTGGCCTGCTTGACTACTCTGCATATTGTCTGCTGCCCTAGTGTACTGACCCGGATTGCCTGACTATTCTTCTGACATTCCTGCTCCGTGATTTGACCCGGCTTGGCTGACGTTCCTGCTCCGTGACTCTGAACCGGTTTGGCTGACGTTCCTGCTCCGTGATCCGACACGGCTTGGCTGACGTTCCTGCTCCGTGTATCTACCCGGCTTGGTTGGCGTTGCTGTGCTGTGTCACCTAGGCGACATTCTGACTGTCTGGCATTTGGGTTATTTCCTTGTGCAGAGTATCAGCGGCCAGTCTCCGTTACTGCTCCGGTAGTTGAGTCACCGGTTGCCTCTGGTTATACTCGTGCACAGTGCAGGTGTTGTCTCCGTTACTGTGCCTAGTCTCTGTTTATCACGGTGCCTGTGATCCTTATCTGTCACTCTTGGTTGTGGGTGCCCCCATTGGCTGAGCTTGTTTGGCCCGCCCATTGTGGCCTTTTTATACTTGGCCTTTGGCACCTGTCAGGTGCCCTTTCGTGGTGTTCCTGAGCCAGTGTTGCTGTTGCTGTGTTCCAGTGTTCCTGCTTCCTGTGTACCGTTTTGGCCTGTTTGACGATGCTCCTTGAATCCTGCTCTGTGATCTGCCCGGCCTGGCTGACGTTCCTGCTTTGTGACCTGACCCTGCTTGTCTGAGAATCCTGCTCCGTGATCTGACCCGGCCTGGCTGACTTCCTGCTCCGTGACCTGAACCGGCTCGTTGCTGACCCTGCCTCTGTTCCTGCCGTTGCTGCTTGGTGTTGCCTAGGAGGCATTCTGACTTCCGCTGTGCTTGTGGCAGAGCTGATCATGACATAGCCTCCGTTAACACTTGCAGAGCCGTGCCTCTGTTCGCTGAGCCTCCATTAACACTTGCAGAGCTTTTATCTCCATTCCCTGAGCCTCCGTTTACACTTGCAGAGCTGTGTCTCCATTCCCTGAGCCTCCTTTAACACTTGCAGAGCCGTTGTCTCCGTTCACTGAGCCTCCAGTAACACTAGCAGAGCTGCTGTCTCCATTCACTAAGCCTCCATCAACACTTGCAGAGCCGTTGCCCTGATCTTCCGCTACAGTTGCTGATCCTGTTACCTTACAGAGCCTTTGTATAAGGTGGTGGCTCATTCTGTCTATCTTGCAGTGTAGTCGGTCTCCGTTACCGCACCCGCAGGAAGCGCTATTGGCTCTAGCTCTTACAGTGTTTAGTTTCCGTTACTCGCCCGTGGGGGCTATTGGCTCTAGCTCTTGCAATGATTAGTCTCTGTTGCTACGCCCGTGGGGGCTATTGGCTCTAGTATCTTTGCTCTTGCAGTGATATTAGTCTCTGTTAAACACCCGTGGGGGCTATTGGCTCTAGCTCTTGCAGTATAGTTTGTCTCTGTTGCTACGCCCGTGGGGGCTATTGGCTCTAGCTCTTGCAGTGTGGTTATCTCCGCTGCAAGGCCCGTGGGGGCTTGTGGCTCTAGCTCATCTCTGCAGAGTATTTGGCCTCAGTTCCTGTTCTGCCTAAGCAGCAATCTCTGTTCTATAGACTGACGGTGTTGTTTCATCTAGCACCACTTGCTGCTCCATTACCACCTTGGGAGTATCAAACACCACTTCAGAGACTGATTGATTCACATGTACTTTAACCATTGAGTACCCTTATGTTTCTATGCCTGTCCTGTGACAGTATATGTATATTTATTTCACCTGTATACTGGGCCTGAGAAGGCATCTGTAAGCCACTGTTTTTTCTATTATTCTGTATTGCCTATAGAGGGCGGTCTTTCTTGTTTTATTAATAAAACTGTGTTTTATTCTAACCTGCTGGTCTGAGTGTCCTACTAAACCGTTACACCGTTATTGCCTCTGCTCAGAGCAAGTGTCTGCCTCTGTTACCACTCCGGCTGTTGAGTCACCGGTTGCCTCCAGTTATACTTGTGCAGAGTGCAAGTGTTGTCTCCGTTACTGCTACAACAGTTTACCTTGGGCCTAGTCTCCATTGTTGCCTCTGCTCAGAGCAAGTGTCTGCCTCCGTTGCCACTCCGGCTGTTGAGCCACCGGTTGCCTCCGGTTATACTCGTGCAGAGTGCAAGTGTTGTCTCCGTTACTGCTACGGCAGTTTACCTGGGGCCTAGTCTCCTTTATTGCCTCTGCTCAGAGCAAGTGTCTGCCTCCGTTACTACTCAGGCTGTTGAGCCACCGGTTGCCTCCGTTAGACTTCAGCAGTGTGCAAGCGTTGTCTCCATTACTGCTACGGTAGTACCTACGTGTCTCTGTTCCCAGTATTGCCTAAACAGCTAATGCTAGTTCTGCTACCTGTCACGGTTTGTTGCAACTCTCAGACACAAAGTTAGGTAATAACACAACTTTATTGAAAAAATGATTAAAATGATCCCTTAGGATTCCGACAAGTACATACAACATTTAATAATAGAAAAGAAGCACAGATCATATAGGCTTTACCGGTCTTGCCAATATACCGGGCAAGACAGCCTGGTAATACAGGAATAATAGGCTCTACCGGCCTTGCCAATACCAGGTAAGGCAACCTTCTGATGGAATAATGTACCAGGTTCTACCGGCCTTACCAATATACCGGGCAAGGCAGCCCAAGGAACTATACGAGGTTCTACCGGCCTTGGCAATACCTGGTAAGGCAACCTTCTGATGGAATAATGTACCAGGTTCTACCGGCCTTACCAATATACCGGGCAAGGCAGCCCAGAGGAACTTCGCTATAGGTCCACTGATGGTGAAAAAGACTTTAAGTGCTTTTGGAGCAAACCAGCGTTCGCACGCTGGGACCAACAACAGATAATCTAGCCACAAGGCTTCAGAGTAACCCAGCGTCCGCACGCTGGGACTAACAGAATGTATCAAATAGCCGCGAGGCTCTGGGAGCAAACCAGCGTCCGCACGCTGGGACCAACAAAGAATAGTATAGCCACTAGGCTTTGGAGCTAACCAGCGTCCGCACGCTGGGACCAATGTTGGACATATGAGCCGCAAGGCTGAAAGAGTAACCCAGTGCCCGCACGCTGGGACTGCAGAAGATAAAATAGCCACCAGGCTTTTGGAGCAAACCAGCGTCTGCATGCTGGGACCAACAACGGATATGATCTGCTGGCACTAAGCCAGCAGGGCATTTTTTTTGCTCTGAAAAAAAAACTAACTAAAAAAAAAACAACAACAATTTTTTGGGGATTTGTTTCTAATAAGCCCAAGTCCTACAAATCAATGTTTCCTTGGGGCTTGTGCCAAACAAGCTTATGTCCTACAAATCAATGTTTCTTCTGGGCTTAGGCATAGACTAATAAGTCTAAGTCATAGAAAATACTCTATCAAGTTAAGCATCAGTCCACCCCAGTGGCAGCTTATGTCAGGGGGTTCCTGTCTCTATCACTTTACATACAAATTTCTTATTTTTTTCTTATTTTTTTTTATTAACTGTCCCCTCAATACCAGTCAAAAACACCCCCATCCCAAAAACAATCCCTGTTCAACTGATTCTTTCTCCACACCCCACCAACACAGGCACCGTCATGCCCCTTTTATACAATGCCTTTGGGAAATAAAAAACATTTGCTATGTGTTGTGTATAAATTCAATGTTCCCGTTGATTTCAATGGAATAAACTAGGTGAAAAAAGTGGAAAATCTGCACTTTTCTCAGGAAATTATTCACCAAGTGGGAAATGCCATTATTCACCGATTTCAGTTTGAGGCTAAAATTTTCACCCATCCCTAATTTTGACCACGCTTGTGAGAGAAGTTCCTGTGGAGCACACAGTACGAAAGCCTATTGTAATGGGTCTAGCTAGTTGTGTGCCTTATGAAATTCAGGCAAGCAGTAGTCTAGCCATTCCACATGCTTTGAGGTAAAGGACAGGAGAGAAATTGGTCACCAGCTAGAGGGTGTGGTACTGCCAGGGGATTTGTTCACAAGGCTAGGTGTCACTATGTAGCAGAGGCAAAGGAGGAGATAAAAATCTTTAGTAATATGGGAATTAGTGTGGGGGAGAGGTACTTGATGAGGTGAGAGGGACGGAGAGGAGAATAGAAAGTTAGTCATTCCTCCGTGACTTGGGAGTAAGGGTGGGTGAAATCTCTCTCTGTGTTCCCGTGAGAAATTCAGTGAAAACCACGTTGTTGTCCGCTTTTTCACAGGAAAATCGGCTTTAAAACTAGCGATTAAAAAACTTGACATATTTGTGGAAATGAAACACAATAGATCCAGGTACAGATTGAGGTAGACATGCTGTGCTGTTCTGCTGTGATCTTTTGTAAAATTTGAGGCAGGAGAGGCTCATAGTGACTACTATCACTATGAACAGGTTTAAAACTGATAAAAGGAGAAACTGGAAGGACCCTTATGTGTCCACAGAGTCTGAGGAGGAGGAGGAGGAAGTGAGCACTACTGAATCAATGCTCTCCAGTCCCCCCTAAATCACCCCAAGGGATCTTGGGGAATGTAATGGGAAGGGAGGGAGGAAAGGGTAGTACTAGTGAGAGCAGGACACGTCAGTTGCCTGTGCCTGCTGCTAGACGTGCTGCCTCTGCTGCCACCATTGCTGCCCCTGCTGCCACTAATGCTGTGCCTGCTGTCAGACATGCTGCCCCTATTGAAAGCAGTTCTGTGCCTGCTGCCAATGCTGAACCTGCTGCCATCAATACTGTGCCTGCTGTCAGACATGCTGTCCCTGTTGCCAGTGCCACCAGTGCTGTGTCTGCTGTCAGTGCTGAAGCTGATGCCAACAGTGCTAAAGCTGCTGGTGTGTCTTGTATTACTCAGGAGGGGGGAAGGAGACAATGATGCTAAGTGTGACAGCAGGGGACCCTAAGTCACAATTGCCATCCTGTAACAGTCCTGCTAGTGTTAGTACTACTAGTAAGAAGGTTCAGCAGCTTGTTACTGTTAGGAATGAAGGAGGAGGAAGTAATCAGATACATTATATTACTAGTGACTGTGAGGAGGAAGACTCTGGGGCTGCACTTGATGCGCGTGGTGTTAGTAGTTGTAGTAGTAACAGTGATGGTGAAGTAGCAGGTGGGACTAATGTTAGGGTAGTGGTAGGGGAAGCATTTGAGAACATCCAGGCTAGCAGTCAAGGGAGCCCACACCATTCCTCTGGGTCTGGGGGTCCTCCTCCCCTTCTCTTGACTACAGTGTCCAAGTGGAACATGATCCTAAAGAGGACATAACTGGTGCTGAGGGAGAGCAGGGTCAGAATTAATACCACCACCACCAGCAGGAGCAGAGATCAGCTGTGACAGTGCGACGTTAGGAGACCCTCTGTCACATTGCTCATCACCTCCTCCAAACTGCAGTGAGATGTCTGTAATAGAGCAGCAGCAGCACATAGGGAGTGGGACTAGTGGTGGTATGTCACTGTTCCCAGGAATAATCCAGGAGTCAGTATGGTAAAATAAAACAATCTTTTATTAGAAAAATCACAGTAATGCATGTAAATAGATAACACACAGAGGGTGATCAAAGAGGCAAGCACTCTATCAGAAATAGCAGCCCACCAATAGATCCACCACACTGTCTGAGACTAGGCCTCAGCCCACTGGAGCCTCAAGTTAATTCGGAATGCCCAAAGGACTAACACTGACTCAGCCTGCAGTCAGTAAGCTAGGAGTCTGATAGAGCCCCAGGTGTGCACTAGGATGGGTGTCTGTGGAGCGGGGACCAACACACGGAGGAAACAGACAGAGCCCCCTAGTCAGCACCAGAAAGGATAGTTAGACAAGCCGGGTCATACACGGAGCAGGTAGTCAACCAGAGCCACATGTTTGCACCAGATAGGCTATCCACTGAAGCATTTGTATGCTGGATGCACAGTGGAAAGAGCCCCCGGTCAACACCAGAGTGGGTAGTCAGACAAGCCAAGTCATACATGGAGCGGGTAGTCAGCCAAAGCCACAGGTTTGCACCAGAAAGGATGGCTAAGCCAAATCCGAAAGCACAAGGAGAATGGTCAGACAGAGCCACAGGTCAACACCAGAATGGATGGACAGACAGGCCGGGTCATACACAGTTCAGGTAGTCAGACAGAGTCACAGGTCAGCACCAGAATGGATGGTCAAACTAGCTAGGTCATACACAGAGCCCAAGGGAAACAGAACTGTATTGTCCAACAACGCAAGGGCAACTGAGTCAGGACTAAGTCTGCCCTTTAAACCCCTCCTCAGGAAGTAGGTAGTAGGAGCATCTCAGAGGGATGAAGTAGGTAGGAGGAGACTACATGAATCAAACACATAAAACAGAGGCCTGCTGCATCAACCATGCATCATTCCGGTGACATCCATGCAGCATGAACGGCCGTTGATGCCAAAGCATCATTTCGAGCATCGCCTGAAGTGGCTGCGCTACCAAGGTAAGCTGTAACATGGTGGTGATGATGATGATGCTGGAGAAGCTGGGATGGAAGAGACATTGATGGCCTTTTTAGCAGAAACTGAGAAGGAATGGGAGACAGGGGTAAGGATGGGCATTACCACCACCACTAGCAATGAGCTTTTGTAATTTGTGGAATTTGCAACTGCTCTTATTCCTTCTGCGGCTGAGATTCAAGGGCAGCAGGATGCTGAGGAGCTAGCTAGTGTGCCACAGACCATAGTTTACACAGTGGGAATGGGGTCAACAAGTAATGCTGAACTAGGAGAGGTTCCACTTGCAAGCAGTAGCAATACTCCTGGTCCTAGTTGCAGTGCTGATTCTGAGGCAGTAGCGGCAACAGAAGCAACACCATCTGCTAACACAGACAGTGACGGGGAATGTGGAGGAGAAGAAAAAAAGAGGCCATTCTTCTCCATCTGTTCCCTATCTCTATCCCCTGAAATCATGGGTGTGGGGCTATTTTTCTCTTGGGACAGGCACAGTGCAGTCATTACCAATGTCACTGTGCACAATTTGTGACAAGTCAGTGAGAAGGGGAAAGGAGGGAACACACCTTGGCACAATCTCCCTGATATCACACATGAAACACAGACACCATTTATGTCAAACATGTTAAAGACAAACACCCACCACAGAAATCAAGCACCTCTGTTGCTATATCCCCTGACTCTCCAGAAAGGCAACAAGAGGCAAGGCACAGATCAAAGAGGAGGAAGACTAGAGAAGCCCAGGCAAAGACTGGAAGTTCCATGATGAGCAAAACAACTAGCTCACCATCACCATCCCCTTCTTCCTCTAGGGTAAGAACTACATCTTCTGCCAATCCACCTTGTTCATCATTACCTCCCTGACAAATGATAGCCACTCTGTTGAAGTTATGATGTGGCAGTTCATCTCCACCTATTGCACACTCTAGGGTGCATGCCAGTGTGGGAGAGGAGAATTGCAAACAGGGAATCAAGCGGCATCTGAGGAGATTCCATCCCACAGAGTATGCTAGGATGTTGGCTGGGAGGGGTTATCATTACTATTAAACTGTCAGCAAGTTGTCATGTGTCCTTAGCGGGGTCTGGACAAGAGGTACAGTGATAGTGGTAGTACTTGGGTTCTGGTGTCATGGTGTTTGGATACAGTTGTTCCCCAGATGTTACTTACCACACACACTGTGCACATTGCAGTTACTGATGAGAGCCACAGTTCCTGCTCTCAAGGGAAAAAATTCTATTCTAATAACACCCATGATTTTGGAGGAGGGGCAGGTGGAGAAGAATTATTGGCCAACTTCTACTTTTCTCCACATAGACTGGGGGCTGCTTATTATGCTGCTACTGCCTCAGAAGCATCACTGGAGCTAGTCGTGGGAGGCAAGTGGAACCTTCATCATCCATCAACCATGTTACTGCTGTTTTTGATCCCATTCCCTTTCAGCTGCCTAATCATCCTACTGCTTAAACAACTCAGCAGCAACAGCAAGAACATCAGTCTCAAATTCCACATCTGTACCTGGTCATTTGACAGTGGCCACTGTAGGGCATTTTTTTTCTTAGCTCTTTTAGCCAGGGAGGACTGGGAAGCAGTGGAGATAGGTGAGATATAGATAACAGCAACCTCTAGATACAGGACTGAAAATACTGACAGCTTGCTTGTGGGCACAGAAAGTGGTTTGTAATGGCAGTGCTTAGAGTGCAATAGTCCCCTCGCATCCCCCACCTTCAGGTTGGTGTGGAATGTGAAAGAAGGAAAGACCACCATAGGAGATTTCTGCTTCTAAACTACCATTAAATCTGGTGCAGTTTTAAATGATCTACGAATCTATTTTTATTGTAATGTAATGTAATGATGGACAGCAATATACAGTAAATTCCATTGATTGGGGATGAAACACACACTGGGTATAACAAGAGCTTCTTGAAACTACCTAATTTGAGGTAACTACAAAGACAAAATGGATGTCACAAATGTAGCAGCTTTCACAATGGCATTAAATGATAGCTAAAATAAGGTAACAACAGGTGAAAATGTTTCAGAGGCTATATAATTGCTAAATAATTCAGCCTTTTTCATGATCTGAAGGTATGTTCTTGCTTTAAACTGACCTTTGTATTGCATTTCACATTCTTAGGAATGATTGAGCAAACATATAAGAACTTCAAAGACTTTACAGAAGAAAAATAAATATTTGATTGTGGTAACGTGGTAAATTCAGTCTGTCCAACCAAAGTATTAGGAAACAATTGCCACACTTTACATATCGATTCTTGTCCACGCTATGAATAATTATGAATTTGTTTCATCCCTGGTTGAAATTACCTGTCATTTGTTTTCATGTTAATCATATATGTAATCTTAGACTCTTCATGAAAAATATAAATTATCCAGTTTTAATAGGGGTCAGCTTGCTCATTGATTGTTAAAAGTTGGTTCTGAGCTGTGCTTGCACAACACACATCCATGTTTTACAACATTGAAAGTCATAGCAGTATATTTTTTGCTAAAGAATTCAAGCTATTAGTAGTTTTTAATATTTGGTCAGGCAGTGTTTTTTTGTTTCAATATTATTGTGTTGTCTGTAATGTCTTCTTGGATCCATATAAAACTATCCATGTTACATATATATAGATTCATACATTGTCAGCTCTCATATGCTGGACATAGGGGTGGGCGAAATGTGTGAAAAATTTCCTGCATGACGGTTTGCGAAAATGTGCCGATTTGTCAGTTTTCCTGAGAAACATTTTGACTTTCTGCCTATGCAAAAATTTCCTCCTTTTCACCTATTTTAACAAATTTTCCGCCAATGTTAACACATTTTTCACCTATATTTCCTATAGATACTACATTTCCCACTGTAATATTACTTTTTCTAAGGGCTGAAGTTTAGAAATAAGTGGCTGAAAGTCAAAGTTGTGAGTCCTACAGCAACATATGGCATGTTAGCATGCAGAATGCATTTGTCCTTTGCCCACAACACTAACTTCCTTCATAAATTATACTGGCACATATTCATGATGATGTCAAGAGATTTAAAAAAAAAAAAAAAATACATCCTACAATGTGGCAGATGTGTATTGTAGTGGTGGTAGTGGGGGACTGGCTGGTATGCTTGTGATTTTTGTATGTATATAGTTTTTACTATTGTCATTTTTGCATCAAATCTCTATCCTCCTTCTCAGATTAGTGACACACATTACTTGTTGCTCATAGCAGTGGTCCCAAGTGGGGTAGATGGTGGAAACCTTCTTCACATCCCTTCTCCACCTCCTCATCTGTGCTGCTGTTAATATATTTGTCCTGGCTTTGTCTGTCATGTGTGGTTTCTGCTGCTACTACTACTACTGGAGCTGAATGTTGATGTAATTCTACTGCCACTACTTCTAGGTGCAGCACTTACAGCAGCAGCACCAGAGGTACTCCTCATATCTAACATTGTGGATGTTAACCTGTGTTGTTGGGTTCTCAAAACAGGTATGTGTGGCTGAGTGATGCTGATGATGACTGATAGGGTGACCGTGTGCTTTTTGACATCTGTACTTGTCCAGGGTCAGACTTTCCAATGGCTTTCTCAAACACTTTATAGACAAGCACAGTGCTCCTTAAAAGTGGTGGAAGATACAGCCTATGACTTTTTGCTAATCTTATAGCCCTGTCATCATCCTCACTCTCAACTTCATCTGTATCTGAACAAGAGAAGGATGCTTGAGGGATATATTCTAGATCTGCATCATCAGTCATCATTAGGTCATCCTCAGCAGCATCAGCATCACCTGACAGTTCACTACTGCCCTTATATTCCTCTAAGCTTTTAGAGGTCTCAAACAATTTCTTGTTACTTTTACTGTAACAAAATTTGCTACTACTTTGAGGACAGGAGTATTGGTGCTTGGTTGTCTCACTGTCTGATGCAGCAGGCGTTTCAGCTGCTACACCTTCCTCTATTATGCTATTGCCTGCATCAACACTTGAATGCGACTTGTTGTTGTCTTCGGTGTTCTTCTTATATGGTTCTCTATTTCTACTGGCACTGGTGGTGCTGAAAGTAGTTTTGCTGGGACCTTGACAAACTGCATCCTCCCTTGGAGTAGATGGATCATCATCATTGTTTGTACACCCTGGAGAAACCATTGCTGCAGTCAGTTTTTGAACTACTACCTTACTCTCATGTCCCTGCACTGCTGCACCCCTCCCACTTTCCCTTGTGTGTTTGCTACACATTACGCAACTACAATGTGTTTTTTTACTGTACGGTACACAACACAACTGATGGAGCTGTATGATGCCTTGCCTAAGCTGAGTCAGCTGTCACTGTCACCTAAGATATTTAGTTATTTATTCTCATTTATTTATTTTTATTTATAAAAAATACCCCTGTTGTCTTATCACAGTGTGTCAAAAAAAATTATAACTGAAAACAAAATCAACAACTTCTTTCCCCACACTTCCCACCCAGCACAGAGACAATATCAGCAAGATCAGCAAGCAAACAGGTCCCCAGCTGTCTGTGTCTTGCTAGTCAGTCACATGGAATTTTGGAGTATTTGGGGGTCAACCCCCTTCCTCCCTTCTTATCCCCCATTTTGCCCTCAGACTCCCCTACTACAGAGAACAAATGTCCTACCTAAATGACTCCCTCAACTAAGCTTCAATTCCCCTTTATTTGCCTATCTCCTCTAGTTCAAAAACATGCTGTTCTCTCCTCTCACAAACACAGAATGGCTGCTGTGAGAGCCTGACACCCTTTTATATGGCTGTAGGAAACTAGTGTGCTGGAGAAATATTTTTCTTCCCATTGATTTCAATGGGCGGAAAAGGCAGGAAAAAGCAGAAAAATAGCACTTTTGCGGGAAATTATTCGCCAAGCGGAAAGTGCCATTATTTGCAGATTTCTGTTTGAGTCAAAAATTTTCGCCCATCCCTAGCTGTACAGTATATTTACTAAAATCACCTTTACTGCAACTTTCAATATATTGATTGTACTAAAGCACGGTTGTGCCTTGATGTCCTAATAAAGTCGTATACATTTATCTACTGAGTACTGCCTGTTCCATGCTTCCTCATTTTTGTAGTCTAACTCTAATCTAAGAAAAGTCATATGTCTATGAGTCCTGCCTGCTCCAGGCTTCCTCAGTTTTTGTAGTCTAACTCTAATCTAAGAAAAGTCGTATGTCTAATATCTACTGAGTCCTGCCTGCTCCAGTCATCCTCAATCTTCCTTCTAATAGTTGCATCCATGCTTCATCTACAGTACCATAAGGCCAAAGCTCCACCTTACCCTGTTTTCGGATCAACCGAAAAAAAAAAAATTCGTCCGAAATTGAATTTTACCAATTTTTTTTACCATGCATAAGTGTAGTAGGTACATGGTCTGATTGCCTTTTGCTTAGATGCAATGTGTGATATGGATATAATGTTATGTTGGTCATGGAGCTTTTCTCTTGAATTTTGAAGTAGAGCCCAAGATGCATGTTAAAACTCATTCCTGTATTTTAAATCTTGAGAGGGGGCAGATAATCAATGTGCCTTAAGGAAGTCATATTTCGATTTGTAAAGAGAATGGTGTAAGAACTGCCATGCTTTGCAGATGTCATGAAAAAAGGGTTGCTTAATATGTGGTGGAATTCTGGAGATGGGTGCATATAGGAGGTAGCCCAGGTTGAGATGGGATGCTAGATTCTTGTCCCTACCCATATGAGTGTATACATAAGAGTTTTGGATCCAATCTATTTCTATCCTCACTAAGCTGCTTGTTGTATATATTTTAAGATTAGGAATGTTGATACCTGCTCTTGTTAGCTCTGATAGCTCATACGAAACACAGACACCATGACATCTATGTCAAATATGTTAAAGCCAAACACCCACCACAGAAATCAAGAACTGTTGTTGCTGTACCCCCTGACTCTCCAGAAAGGCAACAAGAGGTGAGGTTATATGCAAGATAAAGTATACAGGTGGGTCTCTAGATCATACCTTGGAGAATTTGTGGATCTAAGGTGTGGTTAGATAGGGATCCATTTATTTCAGTATATTGTTTTGGAGATTTGTAATACATACAATTGAGTGTTTTAGCCTATGTACATATATATATATCGTGGACGCACAATTTTTTGGTATAAGTAGTTGTATTTTATAACTATATAAATTTGGAGATTGGATAATTTTGGGGTATTTGTCTTTATTGTTGAGCATATCCTTAGTAGAAGTGTATATTTCATATATGCCTTGGAGGAACTCAGGGGTTGCTCTATATGTTTTTGTTCTGAGCGCTGAACATAATTATAAAAATTATTTTATTTATTAACTGTCCCCCCAATACCAGTCAAGAAATCCCCCCAAAACAAATTCCCTGTTCAACTGATTCATTCCCCAGACTCCACCAACCAACACATGTACCCTCCTCTTACTCCTTTTATACCATGTCTTATGGGTTGTTTTTTAATTTTATTTAGGATTTATTTTATATTAACTACCCCCCAATCCCAGTAAACAACCCCACCAAAAAAATAATTCCCTGTTCAACTGATTCTTTCCCCACACCCTGCCAACACAGGCACCCTCATGCCCCTTTTGTACTATGCCTTTAGAAAATTAAATAATATTTGTTTTATGTTATGTGTAACTTCAATGTTCCCATTGATTTCAATGGAATGAGTTAGGTGAAAAAAGCGGGGGAAAAGTGGAAAATTGGCTCTTTTTATGAGACATTTTTCGTCATGCGGAAAGTGCCATTTTTCACCGATTTCAGTTTGAGGCAGAAATCCTTATTGGTAAGTACCATTTTTTGGCTGTTCCAGTCTTGGAGACACACATACTTCTGGGTTATGGCTGATAGGAGCCATTTAGTGGCTGCACAGTGAAGTCTCTGGCTTTTTGTAAGTCTTCTCATATAGAAAAGAAGAGTTTCTAATTGTCAAACCAACTTGTGAAAAAAAAGTGCCTATTGTCAACTAATGGATTACATTCTGAGCACTAGCAGTGGGCTAAAAGTGCGAAAAATTTCCTACGAAAAATTTCCTCCTTTTTGCCTATTTTAACACATTTTCCACCTATTTTAACACATTTTTTGCCTATATTTCCTATAGCTACTACATTTCCCACTGTAATATTACTTTTTCTGAGGGCTGAAGTTTAGAAATTAGTGGTTGAAAGTCAAAGCTGTGAGTCCTACAGCAACATATGCCTTGAAAAATGTGTTAGCATGCAGAATGCATTTGTCCTTTGCCCTCAACACTAACTTCCTGCTTACGTGACACTGGCACATATTCATGATGATGTCAAATAATAAAAAAAAAAACTACAACCTACAATGTGGCATATGTGTATTGTAGTGGTGGTGGTGGTGGGGGACTTGCATGGTGTGATTTGTGTATATATTTTTACCATTGTCATACACTATCCTCCTTCTCAGATTATTGACACACATTACTTATTGTTCATAGCAGTGGTCCCAAGTGGGGTAGATGGTGGAAACCCTAACATCTCTCTGTCTTCTCTAGCTCAAAAAACATACCTTTTATATGGCTATGGAAAACTTTCATGTTGTTTAGAAATGTTTTTCTTTCCTTTGATTTCAGTGGGTGAAAAGGTGGGAAAAAAAGAAAACTGCACGGGAAATTATTTGCCAAGCAGAAAGTGCCATTATTCGCCGATTTCAATTTGAGGAGAAAATTTTCTCCCATCCCTACTGAGCACCTCTACGTTTAGCACCTCTGAGCACCTCTACCTGTGTAATATACTTGTGTGTGTATCTACATGTCTAGAACAGATCCAAATACCTGTCCAATACCTGAATCAAAAGCATAAAATAAAACCCCCTGATTTGCTGTATAAACTGTTTTACAACAAGAATCAAAAACTACTGGACCCATTTTTATACAGCTTTTGGATCTAATAAGTGGTTGTTCTTTGGGCTTTCATTTACATGTTGTTAGATTACATTCTGGGAGTGCAATGTAACTATTAAAAGTGTTGGTTCCTTGTTAGAAGTTTTTGGATCTGTCTCAGACATGTAGAAATGCACACAAATGTATAATATAATTATTTTTTTAAATAAAATGGAAAATTATAACATGGTTTGTGTTCAACATTAAAACATTATCAACACTAATCAGCTCAATACAGGTCTGCTAACTATAGTGTATTTAATCATTTTAATAAATGAAAAAGACACAAAGTATGCTAAGAACTTGGATCTTAATCATGCAATATGTTTAAACTTGAAACTATTACAAAGGTACAGTAGCAGGAATATTGATAGCAAAAAAGGAGTTTCCTGTGTCATTGTTACCAGCAAAGTATGTCGTTATTTGCAGTTAGATATTTCTTAAAAGATATGTTTAACATCAACAATCATTAAACAGTTCTGATTTCCTGTGACTCACTCACATAGCTATCTGGTTGGAAATATGAAGTTAATCTGCAATTTGCAAATGCTAACTTCAAAAGTGGAAGATATGTAATATACAGAGTCAACTTTTTCTGTAACATGACTGCAAATAGTCTGCAAAATTTTAGCCTGTTGATATTCACTAAAAATTAGCTTAAAGGGATAGTAATATGTAAAAAAATATATGTTGTAGGGTTGTCCCCCTGAGTAAAACAAGGGTACTCCCACTGCTGAGAGATATTTTGTTAAAAAATTATAACAGCTCAAACTTGAATTTTTTAGGTTCAATATGACAGTGGCCTGAAAATTTACAGTGGCACTGTTGCTACACCATCCTATGGAGATTTATGGTCTACAGACCAGAGCAGTCCATAGGACGGTATAGCAACAGCACAACTGTAAAATTTCAGGCCACTGTCATATTGCACCTAAGAAATTCAAGTTTGAGCTGTTATAATTTTTTTAATAGAATATCTCTCAGCAGTGAGAGTATCCTTGTTTTACTCAGGGGTATAAACCCTACAATATATATTTTTTTTACATTTTAAGTAATACTATCCCTTTAAGGTTCCTGTGAATTCCTTTTTTATTGGAAACAGGCTGCTTCTCAAGACCCAAACCCTGTCTTTTGAAACAATTATAAATAAAAGGTCCCCATGTGTTTAGATATTTTTCTCATCAAGTCATCATCTACCTGCCAAGGATATTGATCTCAGCAAGCTAGGGAACTTGTTTCCCTTTCCTAATTTCCACTTGACAAGTCAGCGGTTTGTCTCTTCTCACTCAAAACCCTATCCAATTTTATCTCTTTGCCTTGCTTTCCTCCCTTCTATTTCTTTGCCCACTAAACCCCACTCCATCTCATCAGGCCAATTTGCTCACTTTTATCATCTTTGATCCATTCTCCACTCTTGCATTTCCTTCAGCCTGCTCCATTCGCTTCCATCTACTTGACTCCATTCAGCTCTATTGCATCTCACACCTGCACTCTCTTCCTTCATTTCATTGGTTCACTTCCCTTTCCTGCTCCCACTGGCCTACCCACCAGTCTTCTTACTCTGTACCTTCTACTGTCTTATGCTTAATATCCCTCCCTCCCAATCTCCTCCTCTCCTCTTTTCCTTCCCAACTTGTTCTGAATAGATTTGGATAGAGCTGTAATTTTTTCGATATCCTCCAAATTGATCTGTGTAACAAACCACAGATATTTTGCTCATCCCTAAAGTCACCACAAATGAACACAGGAATTGTGTAAAGTGGACACTGGAAAAAAAAGTATTTTTATATGGCTTTGTAATTTAACATATGTAATGTTTCATTTATCGTTGTGAGCTAACAGAGACATGCCTTTACACCAGGCATAATGATCATACTTACACTAGGGACTCTATGTTCCAAAGAAAACTGCAGCTATTCTGGGTCAAACCAACTGCACCACAAGGAACAAAGAGAAATTGTCAATTATTCAAATGAGGCTTTTAACCTATTAAATGTGAGAGAGGTATCCAAAACATTGTGAAACAACTAGTTTCAGACCTCTCTAGCATTCATGGAGCTAAAAGAACAATGTAAATTAATAGGAGTGTTGAGAATTTGTAATTTTCAACAATGATGCAGTTGGTTTGCTTTAGATTTACTACAATTTTCTTTGTAGTAAATCTGCAAATTTTCTTTTGAACATAGGAACCTGAGAGTGGCCTGATAAAAATGTGTACACTTAATGATGCTATAATGTGAAACAAATACTATACAGCTTTTCCTGCTGAGTAAAACAAAGGTACTTCCACTACGGGGAGATTTTGCGTTCAAAAGTCATTATGGTTCAAACTTTAACTCCATGCGTGACATGCTTGTATCCAATATAGGATTGGCATTGGGAACCCACAATGCTGAGCCTATATCAGACATGCTCTTACTAATTACTATTATTATCATCATCATCATTATTTTAGACAAAATTTGGGAAGCATTAGGACACCACCTGAAGCCCCCACATTATGGATCACCAATCAATGTAATAGTCAATCAGTTCAGGTGACGGAAAGGCACTCACTGCCATCCTTCTTCCATTTGTACCATCACGGGGGTTATGCACTAAAGTGTGATAATGAGGTAATAATGTGGAGATGACTACTGTAGTGATAGCTATATCTTCAATTTATATGTTATTCTATGGAGCCTATGCACTAAGCTCTCTCCCACTTGAGAAATCTTAGTGCATTGACTCCATAGAATAACACAGGAAGTGGAGAAGTCATCGCCACTTTATCACCTCTTTATTACACCTTTGTGACATAGCTGTCTCAGAATTGAATGGGGATTGATATCACGATCTCATTAGACTCATCACAAAAAAACCCTGTAAAACATGTGGTGTGTCACGGCCATTAGAGTAAACATGTTTTGATTCTGTTATATTGCTGTTGTGGAGAAGTTATTAAACCATGTTTAATTTCACTATAAATGTAAACTGTAAATCATTTTATGCTCTTTTACCAATTCGGAGCTTTGAGATTAGCATATCTTTGTACACCTATACATAGTGGGTATTAATGTGCTCAGCAGATATTTGGCATTCATATGTCATACTTTGTTTCTTAAACAAAGTGTGTGTATGTGTGAGATGCTGTGCGGTGTACTGTTCTGAAAATTCACTATTTTTAAGGAAATGCATTTGCTTGATATAGTATATGTATAAGAAAAAGCTTCAGCCATTTTTGTAATCTCTAGTTTGTCTACTTTCTGTAAACATATGCTTTTATAGGATTGTTGGATGTTTTAAGATCATTTTACCATGAAACCAATGGATAGTCCATTTTCATTCAAAGGGATAGTAATACTTTGTTTTATCTTTATTTTATTTTGTAGGCATTAAAAAACATGAAAAAGGATTTAAGTCTTATCTCTCGAACCATTATGGTTTGAGAGATATTCACAAGCAAAGTTTCCCCTCCCGTCCCTTTTACCTGGTGTAAGCCATCTCTTCTCAGATGTGGAATGCAGTCCATAGACCAGACAGATAAAAGCAGGGGACAATCTTCTTCCTATGACAACAATGAAAGCCTGGCCCCCTTGACAAGTCTTTCAGGTTTTTCCCTTATCTTAATTGAAGATTGTCCCTCTCTGCAGTCTACCTGGCTGAGCAGTGTTATATCAGTAAAAGGGGTGGGAGAACTACAACTCTGACATAATTGAAATAACACTCTCCAAGGTCCAAATACTATGATGATTAATTAGAGCTGCTTTTATTATGAAACATTACTATCCCTTTAAGAAATTTGCAAAACTGTACAAAGACCCTTGCCAGTCAAAAAAGACAAGGAACAAAGATGTTGAACTTAAAATGCACAGTGGAAAGAGTAGAAATGGGAACTAACTTGAAAAGATTGTAAAACAAAAGTACATATCCAGGAAAGTACAATGGTTGCACAGAGGACAATATATATTTAATGCTATGCACATTTACTCATAGGTTGGAAACCATGGGTATGTCTGCTTAGCATGAAACACATAAGGTCCTCTGTGTAACCATTGTGCTGTTCTGCAGGTGTTGTTTTTAAATTGTTTCCAATACATTTTATTAACTTTTACACATAAGAAATTGGTTCCCAGATTTTATTTCTTCATAGAATCTAGCTCTAATATGAGCTTTCAGCTCTACATCTCTAACTTCTATGCACTGGGTAACTGCTAAAGTCCACAGTCTGATCATATCTCATGAAACAACTACTGCACCATATTCTATGGTTCCACATAAATAGCTTATGGAATTTCATGAACTAATACAAAATACTTTAATGAAGGGGTGTGTTAAAACACACTTTGCTATACTGATATAGGCCACCAACTGTAGAAACTCTCTAACCACTCATAAAAAATATTCTTTACTTTTGGACATATTGTCTTATATTTGATAATGGTGTAAATATCAATAAATATCTATACATTTGGTATACTCAATGTCATGCATCTCAGATTGTGTTTCTTATGGCAAATTATCTTTTCCTATATGTTAATATGATGAATGCACTGAGTATATTATAGAATATACATTTGTAATTTATCTAGATTACCTCTAAATTATTTTCTAGCTGTGAATCCAGCCCAGCAGCAGCATAACCAATCCCGACCTTACCTTGGTGTGCGTGTGAAGGAACCAGTCAAGGAACTTTTGAAAAAAAAGCGAGGGAATTTCAGCAGTACTAATACCATAGCACCCACGGTAACATTAATTTTTGTTACAGACAAATGGTTTTGTATGTTTGTCATATTAATACATGTCAGGATAGGGAAGCCTGTATTTCGGTGTCAGCCACTTATGACCTAAGGTAATCTCCTAGTTTCAAAAAGGAAAGATATATTGTAGCGCTATAGAGCACAGACTTGGTGAAACTAAATCTGGACCAATTCTAGAGCAAAAGAGGAGGACCATAAAATACTCCAAATGTCCATTGATCTGACTGGAGTTTTTAACCCCATGAATGCCATCTCATTGCTACAGCCTCTTTATGCCTGAAATCTTGTGGATGCCTACCATGAGAAATTCATTAGCGAATATACATTCTGTCATACTAACATTATGTATCATATCACAGGCAATAAGTGTTTCAGTGTAAGAATGTGCTTAGCCTGACCAAGTGAATTGTTGTACTGTCACCCATTTGGGACTATAACTTCCATCATCCCCACCCATCCAATCATTGTTCATTGACGATGGGATATGGATAATGTAATGTCATATTAATTTGTATCTATGTTTCCAGGTGACTTCAACTTACCAGACATATTCTTCCTACACGCCAATTGGTAATGCAACTAAATCTTCAATATTTTATTTATTTTAAGCATCTTAGTACAGCCATCATCACAATGTGCCTATTTTTTGCCAGTTTCAAATGCTACAGATCTGACATATACTGATATGGATATTACCACATCAGCGCTGCCTATTCACGATGAAGGAACCCTGTACACCGGTTGGATTTCTCAGCCATCATCTACAACTTTGCAGCCTTTAACTCAATGGACAACTTGCCCAGAATACATTTCACATGAACCTGTTAACTGCCCTTACACAGGAGATATGTATGTCCAGCCAATGTGTCAAGGGTATACTGTGGTTGGACCTCCTTCTGTGTTAACTTACACCTCACAACCTCTGCTAACAAACTTTGCAGTAAGTATCATTTCTACTGTGTTACAAAGATATTAGTCATTAGTTGATTCAGTTTATGCACTATTGATGTGGATGTTATTTAACCCTTTCAGTGCCAGAGGGGAACAGAACTCAATGCTCTGCAATGAGGTCCGTACCCTTATTTTACTGAAAGGGTTCAGCTGATGTACCAAGAAGAGCTGGAGTAATTCTGGGGCATGTCAATAGCATCAAAGGTAAAAATAAATAAATTCCACAGAATTCCCTTTGATTTAAATGGGGTTTTTAACCCCTTGAATGCCTGGAAACCTCTCTAGTATTCAAGGGGTTAACAGTCCCACTTAAAGGGGAACTACCACCCCGCAAAAACTTTATCTCAATTAAGTCTTCATCTGGCGACTAGCTGCTTAGTAGCGCTAGTCGCCAGAAATATTACCTGGTTTAAAAGATTTTCGACTTATTCAGAGGCTGATAGCAGCAGGAAGCACGGACATCTTGCCATAGTGACGTCTGTGCGCCTGCGCTGTCAGTCCCTTTTGGAGTCGGCCATAATTTGTTTCATGGGCCCTCTGTTTAGTGGGGTTAGAGTCAATATCATCAGGGTTAATTAACTGTATGCCTAGTTTTGGAGAAAGGAAGCGTGGTCTGCCTACAAATTTTCTGGGTACTGAAGACCAGTTTCCAGGAACCCCCTTCCCACTCAGGCACTTCCATAATGTGTTCATGAATGTATCTCATTCCACACTGCACTGAGAACAGCCACCATCTCCTCACGGAGTCATCCTATGCAGCCACACTTATCCTATATAATAATTCGCTACAAAATTTGTAACAACGCAGTCATGCGCAGTAGAGACTGCTGCTCGTGCTGCAGTCATGCGTAGTAGAGACTGCCCATGATGAGGCTGATACAGAGCTGGGCGGTCTGACTTTGGAACATCCAGCTCTTTATCAGCCGAGGCGCCGGCAGTCTCTACTGGTCATGACTGCACCTCGACCTCCCACCACTGTTGCCCGTGTACACGTGCTCCTCTACTAGTTTGTAATAAACCGTGTATAATTTTTAGCTGAATGAGCTGATGTCTAGTGTGCATACAGACCATGGAGGGACCATACTTAACCAAAGTCTATTTCCAGTCTTCCAGAATACCCAAGTCACTTTCCCACTGGCATTGCAAAAATGCAACATCAGACAGAACACTTGTAGGTAACAGGCTGTAGATAAAATAGATTGATTTTTTGGCCACTTTGAGGCACTTGTGGCAAGAAGTCTGCAATGTTGAGTGATTGTCCTTCCCAATGTGCCTGCAATACATATCTAACACACATATATGAATACAATAGATGAGATGGAAAGCCATAATCCATATGTAGTTGTTCAAATGTTTTAATTGCTTTCTCCTGGTAGTGGTGACCCATGGTGGTTATACATATCTAGATCACAATCTACAAAATTCATGCACTAATTGTTCCACAGTGCAGTCCAGGATCAATGCCTTGGTATCCTGCCAGTAACTGTATACCTCTTTGGGCTCTGTGGACAGCCTAGATGTCAACATCACTGTTGTGTCTAAGTCTGGGCCAAGAATTAATATATGGGGTAATTGAAAGATTTTATAGAGGATAGCTTCCTCCAGTCTTATAAAAGTATATTTTGTGTCAGGGCATAACAAAGACTTATCAACCCTGTCCTGCTAGTGTTATTCCTCCTTCCTCCCTTGGCCTATAGGGAGTTTGTAGTTTCATTCTAGACCCCCCCCCCATAAAAAACTGGCTAGTAGTTTTTATCTCAGTCTTTAAGGTATTGTTTACTGATATTCTTGGGGGATTTCTGAAACACCTACAGAAGTATGGGAAGAAATACCATAATAAAAACATTTGCCCTCCCTATAATAGTAAGAGGTAAATTCTGCCACAGGTTTGTTTCTAAGTTGAAATAAAGCTGCAACTGGGTCAGGAATAAGATATTATAGTGTGTTTCCTGTTGAGTAAAATAAGCGTACTCCTACTGCTGATAGATACATATTTACAGAGTTATTACTGTTTAAACTTGTGTTTTATTTTTACATTAGCAGTGCCCTCTAGTCGTCAAATTCCAATTAGTTATTCTGTTACATTCTAATGGAGAAGAAAGTCAGTGACTTACAGTTCTCCATAGAATATTATAGAAACTGCCGAGTCACTTCCGTTACAACAAACACAGTAAATTCACTTCCTGATTATTTGAACTGTTATAAAGTTTGAGTAAAACAACTGACAGCGGTGGGAGTGACATTGTTTTACTCAGCAGAAAAAGTTCTATAACATATAAGTTTTCATAAAAAAAGTTTACTTCTCCTTTAAAGGGATCTAGTTTTAGGTTTAAGTTTATAATTCCAGATTCTGAAATATAAGTGGCTGTTGAGGTTCAGAAACATCTGTTTTAGTATTCAGTTATATAATTAGTATTATTATTATTGTTATTACTATTTTAAAACACCAAGATATTATCCAGCCGAATAGATATATATTCTCTATAGAAGTTATTGAAAGTGGAATCTGAGCAAAAATGGAAAAACAGAAAAAATAAAAATATGAATCTAACTCTTTCACCACTACAGTGAAAGAGGTTTATACTGTATATTCTAAACCACCCGAATTGCTACAATACAGAAAATATGACACAGCAGTCTTAACTAATGTTGCTGTATTGCCATTATATAGCAATAACATGACAGCAGGCAAAATATTTATTGGCTTGAGCAATCCATTGCCACACACTTTATGGAATCAAATCTCTGAACCCCACATCACCTGTTTTGCAATATCACTCAACCATGTTTCTTACCCTCACACTGCTGAATATTAACCCACAGATGACCTGAGGAGCATTGCACAGCCCACTTATGCTCCTCTCAAGAGAGGAGGAGAAATGACAAATGATGTGACTTTTATGTAATTAATAGAACAAGTGGAGTGGCTGCCCTATAATAAGAAGGTGTTTTCCAGATACTTCTAAGAACAGGGGGCTAGGTAATGTGGTTGTCCAGCAACTATTTTAGAATGATGGGTGATTATAAACAATATGGCTATCTAGTCATTAATAAGATCTTGGGGGTTTAAAGTGTTAGTAATGTCCCATAAAAGTTTTTTATACATTTTTAGAGGGTAAAAAAAGAATCTCAATGCCACAAACCCCATCTGTCAAACCACTATGGTTTGAGAGATTTTGTCAGTCAAAGTTCCCCCTTCCCCCCCTTCACTTTATGTCAGCTGTAAAGCTGACAGAAGAAGATCCATGTCGGCCGACACGACGTGGCTCTTCAGCAGAGCCAAAATCCCATTATTAGAAAAGAACTACTTCATGGGAACGGTTTGCAAGCACACTTTGTAGACCTTTCCAATGAAGTAATTCTTTTCTAATAACGGGATTTTGGCTCTGCTGCAAGACCAGGATCTCCTGCTGTCAGCTAGACGCTGACATCAGGAGAAGAGGAGGGAGAGGAGAACTTTGATTGTGAATATCTCTCAAACCACAGCAGTTTGAGAGATGGGGTTCGTGGCATTGAGATTATTTTTTACCCTTTACAAATCTATAAAAACATCTTATGGGACATTACTAACACTTTAAACCCCCAAGATCTTATTAATGGCTGGATAGCCATATTGTTTATAATCACCCATCATTCTACAATAGTTGCTGGACACATTTAAAAATAATGTTATATGGCTTTCAGCCACTACATGCAAGACACAACCTGGGACTTTCCATGCTGGAATTACTACAGCCTTTGACTCATGAGGTGATCTTCTCTTCCCTTCATTGTGTTCCAATTCATTGGAGTCCTCGCTAGCATTCAAGGGGTTAAAAGATCTTTTCAATCTCATAGGTTGTTTTATTTGTTCCCTATGGTGCTTTTGGCTTTCCCTAGAATTATTCCAATTTGGTACATAAGGTCTTATGATGCTACAGAATATATTCAGGCTGTGTCCAGGAGGCTGATAGGTAAGTGCTTAAACACACTACTACAATAGGAAAGTCTAGTTAAAGGTGAAGACCCTTCCCAGTGGCAAGTTTTCTTCAGGCATATTTATTTAAGCAGCTGCATTTGATATCAGATGTCTGATAGGAAAAGTTACTAACACTCTGAGGTATTGCTATTGCCCTCTGTATATTACTTCTCTGTGTGATTTGTACTTAATCCTATTTGCTTTTCAGATTATAGCAGCACTTCATAAGTGAGATACAGGGGCCACAAGGGTCCATGGGGCTACAATATAAGAATAAGTAGCTGCTTAGGACGCCAACTTGATCAGAGGGCCATGAAGTACTTATACAGTACGGCTGCTGCATGTACACAAAATCAAATGGCAATGTCTTTTTAGAAATACAGGTGTGGGAGTAAAAGGGGCCCCATGTGAATATTTTGCTTAGGGCCCCAAAAACATAGAGCCATCCCTGCCTGTGGTGCAGTTGGTTTGCTCCAAATTTGTACTTCCTTGGCTTTCTGAATACAGCTCATAGTGGCTAATTCAAGACCCTAAAATGGCAATTCTGGGGCAAACCAAGAGCACCACAGTGGACAAATGGAAAATCCCTTTTCTTTGAAATGGGTTTTTTTCAACTAGAGATGGGCAAATGTTTTCACCTCAGAAGCAAAACAGGAGGAAAATTGCACTTTTTGCCAAGCGGAAAATATTTTGCGAAAAGTGCAATTTTTTTGCCTAGCTCATTGCATTGAAAGCAATGGAAAGGCAGAGTTTCTACCCACAACATGGCAAGTTTCTGTTCTTTTCCCACAGACATATAAAATGGTGTCAGGTTCTCACAGCATGGCATTCTGTGTTTGTGAGAGGAAGAAAGAGCAGCACATTTTTGAGCTAGAGAAGACAGGCTAATAAAGTATAGTTAAAGCTTAGTTTAGGAAGTCTTGTAGGCAGGAAATCTGTTCTCTGCATTAGGAGAATCTTGGGACTCTGGGTAGGTAGGTAGTCAGGAATGTGACCACAAATACCCCAAAATTAAGTGTGACTAGGAATACATAGGCAGCCATGTTCCATGTTTCTTCCTGATCTGGATGTTATCTCTGTCCTACAGGAGTCTGGGGGCGTGAGAAGGAAGAAAAGGAGACTTACCCCAAATATCCCCAAATTTTGTATGATCTAGTAGACATAGGCAGCTGTGATCCAAGTTCCTTCCTGATTTGGCTGTTATCTCTGTCGTAGGGGAGTCTGTGAGTGTGAGATGACAGCAAAGGAGAATTACCCCAATAGTTTGTGCCACTGACTGGGAACACACAGGCAGAAGTGATCCAGGTTTCTTTCTGATCTGGCTGTTATCTCTGTTCTAGGGGAACCTGGGGGTGTGAGAAGGGAGAAAAGGTTTTTTACCCCAAATACCACAAACCTTTGTGTGGTCAAGTAGATACAGGCAGCTGTGATCCAAGTTCCTTCCTATTTTGGCTCTTATCGCTGTCCTAGAGGAGTCTGTGGGTGTGAGATGGGAGCAAAGGAAAATTACCCCATCATTCTGTGTCACTGACTGGGAACACACACAGGCAGAGGAGATCCAAGTTTCTTCCTGATCTGGCTGCTATCACTTCTTAGTGGAATCTAGGGGTGTGAGAAGGGAGCAAAGGAGAATTATAAAAAAAAAAAAAAAAATCTGTGTGACCTTGCTGAGAAAGACACAGGCAACCGTGATCCAAGTTTCCTTTTGATCTGGATCTTATCTCAGTCCTAGGGGAGTCTGGGGAAAGAAATAGTTGAACAGGGAGTGTTTTGGTTTTTTTTTAGAGAGAGAGACGGTACTAGACCACACTATCTCACAGAAGTGGGGACAGAGCCTGGTATAAGAATAATTGTCACTAGGGTGCAAGCTAATGAATCATAGGACATGAGAAGAGAAACATTCCCCCACAGACAGGGGAAAAAAAGCATTACACATTACACGTTATACACTCCTAATAGAACCCCCCCCCAATAGTCTCTAATGATAATAATAATCTATTTTTTGTTGGAACCACAGTGGAATGGCTGAAAGTGACTGCTCCAGTCTAGGAGAAGTCAGCAACAGCCTTCCCACCGCAATCACGGTACTCCCTGAGGTGCACTCTGATCATTAACCAAGGACATGCCAGGATTCTCATCCATCCTCAAAGGACTGAACCTTGAGGTGGTCCTGGTGTGTCATGCATCATAAAAGGCTTAGGCCCATTAATATTTGTCAGAAAAGCAAACACATTAGTGGACTGTGTCCCCAGGACAGATATTCTCTTTTCTCTCGTAAGATCGCATTGATTCCTTGAAGAGTATATGGGATGTTTGGAAAAAAAGGTGGAGCCTTGGAGAAAGCTGGGTGTGTCCATCAATTAAAATGCCCCAATTTAGGATGAAAAATCTCAGAGAATGTAGTTTGTAAATTAAATCCATCTAGATTGTGATAATCATATAATATAGCTGATAAATCTTTAAAGAACTTTCTTGCCTTTGCAAATATACCCAGGGGAATTTTAATACATGGATTTTTATTGCATTCTCCAGGGGCATCTTCTTCCAAGGTGCTTCACTTTGCGTTCCCATTTTTTCACTTTACAAGCATCAACTATAATTGTGTGGTCAGATGACTCAAGAGAAGATAAACTGTCCTTTGTGCTGAAGTTATCATCTATGTAACCTTTTTACTTGGGTATTTATTGAAGGGCTTATGGAAGTAATCTATTTTAATTAACTTATTGGATGCTAGATATGTCTTGTGCAAACTGTGAATCAATCTCTAACATTAGATTATAATTATGAATCATTTTAAAGTATATTTTAATAGATTTTTAAGATCATCTCACAAAATATATTATTTTTTTATTTTCTAGACAAGAGGCATCACTCCTGGTGCTCCTACACAAATAGAGTACACTGATCAGCAGACACCTCTGACTTATTTTCCATGGGCTCAGCCAATTCCTACTATTCCTCCAACCACACATGCAATACCATACCAAGCCACTCCAACCACATTTCAGGGACCACAGTTTGTGCCCATACCCATTTCACTACCAGAGCCTGTGAAGCAAGAACTTGATGAATCAAGAAGAATAATCAGTAATGTGCCAATTGAGAAGATTCTACAGGAAGAAGAGGCTAATGATTCTTATGCCCTAAGTCATACTCTTTCAATTCAGGGACTTTAAACTGTTTCTGCTACATAGCATTATTTGCTGTAGTAAAAATGACAAAATGTATCACAATATATTAATAAAATGAATGTGTTAATTGAACTACATGAAAGAGCTAACTTATTCTGTGACAATTTCATTTCAAATTGCTTGTTCTGTATAGACCAAAGGTAGGTAAAATTTGGCTTAACAGCTGTTGGAGACTACAACTCCAATGGTTCAGAAGAATGGAAATTGTAGTCACATCTATCTATCTATCTATCTATCTATCTATCTATCTATCTATCTAATTTCTATATGTGAAGAATTTCCTTCACTTACTCCTGCCATGCTAACTCACCAGTATAAAAGGGTGTGTCAGTTTATTGTATGTGCATGTGCAGTTTACTGCAGTGTGTGCTTGGGATAGATAGAATTGCTCTTAGGGTTAGTCACCCTAAGGGTAATAGGGGAATCCAGACGTGGACCCCTTGTTCACGATCAGCCTAGAGCTGCACCTTACAGACGAAGCCCAATAAGGCCAAAACAGACGTCTGGGGTTAGCTGCTTCCCTTTGTGCAGAGAAGAATTGTCTGGCATTTCATGGGTGGACTGTCATTTTGTCAGGACCTGTATGATATGCTTCAGAATATTTTTTCTCTGTGTATGGCATTTGTGAACTAAAAGAGATTGCACCAAGGGTGCGAGGACACAGTCCCAGTGAGCTTTTGCATACCCTTGCAAGCTCATGAGTCTAGTTTAGCATTTCTGACTTTTTTATTTCTATGAAAATTTCTCTTAGGGTTAGTCACCCTAAAGGTAAGTGCCTAGAGGGATGAGCTGCACCTCACTGACAAGGCCCAACAAGGCCGAAACGTACTTCTGGAGTTAGCTGCTTCCCTTGTTCAGAGAAGAATTGTGTAGCATTTCGTGGTGGACTGTCATTTTGGTAGGACCGGCATGATATGCTTCAGAATATTTCTTCTCTGTGTCTGGCATTTGTGAGCTGAAAGAGATTGTACCCTGGGTGCGAGGACACAGTCCCAGTGAGCTTTTGCATACCCATGCAAGCTCATGAACCTAGCTGATCATCTCTGACATTTTTTAGTTCTATACAAATTGCTCTTAGAATTAGTCACCCTAAGGGTAGTGGGGGAATCCAAACATGGAACCCTTGCTCACAAGTGCCTAGAGGGATCAGCTGCACCTCACCGACAAGGCCCAACAAGGCTGAAACATACGTCTGGGTTAGCTGCTTCCCTTATTCAGAGAAGAATTGTCGGGCATTTCGTGGCTGGACTGTCATTTTGGCAAGACCTGTATGATATGCTTCAGAATATTTCTTCTCTGTGTATGGCATTTGTGAGCGAAAAGAGATTGCACCCTGGGCGTGAGGACACAGTCCCAGTGAGCTTTGCTTACCCTTGCAAGCTCATGAACCTAGTTGAGCATCTCTGACTTTTTTATTTCTACTCAAATTGCTCTTAGGGTTAGTCACCCTAAGAATAATGGGGGGGAATCCAGATGTGGACCCCTTGCTCACAAGTGCCTAGAGGGATCATAACTGACAAGGCCCAACAAGGGCGAAACCTACATCTGGGGTTAGCTGCGTCCCTTGTTCAGAGAGGCATTGTCTGGCATTTTGTGGCTGGACTGTCATTTTGGTAGGCCAAAGAAAAAATGTGCAATGGCACTTGGGGACAAGGTAGGGGACCTCAATAAAAAACAACAATAAACATATACATATCTATATCCAAATAGAACAAAAAGACTCTAAAAACAAAAATAATATTTGGAAAGAATTTTCTCTAATCAAAAAATCACAAAAAATCACATATATATATGTGTGTGTGTACAATTCATAAGAAACGCACATATATACACATATACACAAAGTCACAATAAAAAGACTCATTTCCTGGTATTAGGAGTGTCCTGTTATCTTCTCCACAAATTGACCGTGATTAAGTCTATATCTATATATGGACAGGTAACAAGAAAGTTCCACTGGGTTGTTTTCCCTCTATTTGTGATCGTTCACAATTCTCCTTTTTAGGCTCTTATGGTATGCCGCCCTCTTGCCACACTAGTGGTCCATGTGGAAATTGAACACTGTAGAACAAACAAAAGAACAGGGGCGCAAAACCCTCTAAGAGTTTCTGTAGGAGTAATTAAATATATTATGCCCCCAGCAAAAAAAAATGCTTACCGGATAACCAAAATGAAAAAAGCCTCTCTATTTGAGTCACTCCACCAGGTACATCAGGTATATCATCCACGATCTACTCAATGAATGTAGATAATTCCATCTTTATTAAAAGTCAACAATTAAAAGCCCAACGATCCACGTTTCGTGCTTTTCAGCTGCACCTCACCAACAAGGCATTTGTGAACTAAAAGAGATTGCACCCTGGGCGTGAAGACACAGTCCCAGTGAGCTTTTGCATACCCTTGCAAGCTTATGAGCCTTGTTGAGCATCTCTGACTTTTTTATTTCTATGCAAATTGCTCTTAGGGTTAGTCACCCTAAGAATAATGGGGGGGAATCCAGATGTGGACCCCTTGCTTACAAGTGCCTAGAGGGATCAGCTGCACCTCACTGACAAGGCCCAACAAGGCCGAAACGTACTTCTGGAGTTAGCTGCTTCCCTTGTTCAGAGAAGAATTGTGTAGCATTTTGTGGCTGGACTGTCATTTTGGTAGGACCTGTATGATATGCTTCAGAATATTTCTTCTCTGTGTATGGCATTTGTAAGCTAAAAGAGCTTGCACCCTGGGCATGAGGACACAGTCCCAGCTAGCTTTTGCATACCCTTCCAAGCTCATGAGCTTAGTTGAGCATCTCTGGCTTTTTTATTATGTGCTTGGGATAGCAAAACACATCTGTTGAAATGTTGTCACTAGGTAATGTAGACAGATAAGCAAAGAGAGTGAACTGGAATTGCTTTATTTAAGGAGCATGGGTGGTGGTGAGTTGTTGAAATCATGGGTGTGTCAATATTTTTCTGTGGGGGCAGAGACTGTGCAGTTATCACAAACTACAGTGTGCACAATGTATGAAACAGGTATAAGAACTGAAGAAGTATCACACTTTGGCACATGTACTCTAATTCAGTAACCATCCTGAGGTTTATGTTGACAATAGTAAACCATCCCCCCAAGAAATTATGTGCTGTCACTGTACCCCTTTCCATCCACTACAACAATGATGATTACTCCCAAAACCTCACACTGAAATTCATGTTCATGCAATCCCTATCAGCCCAGAATGAACCAGCATCTGCTTCATGTTCTGGTAAGGTCTGTTGCCTCAGTAGCCCTGAGGGTATCGCTAGCACTGACATTGCTATTAACATTACTACCAGCAGACAACCATTAAAAAAATGTGAGTGTGTGGAAATACGTCTCTACACATTGCACAATGTATGATGCCATGACAGATCTAAAACTCACCTGAAAGGCAGAGACAATCCTTATGTCCATAACTCTAGTTACACTTCTAACTTGCCAACCACTGTAACTACATTGCTGAAACTGCAGGCCACTATTAAAGTTGCTGACAGAGAGGTAGGATGGCTAGAACCAGATGAACTGAGACTGGAACAGGACAGCAGTTACAGCAAGCTTTCAACAGGAGGCAGTAACAAATGATAGAGTGGGATACAAAAAATGACCAATAGATGGCAGATCAGGATAATAAATGTAGCAAAAGCAAAGCAAATCTTCCACATAGCAGAAGTCATGGTTGCTAAAGAAAACTATCCTTTAGCAGTGGAGGGAAATTCAAATCTTCTCAAGTGCTGAGAGCTCCGGAAAGCGCCATCACAGTCCAGGGCAGTAGAAACACACTAGGCTGCTACCAAAATGCAGTACCAAGTTGACAGACTAAGGAGAATAGACAGGTAAATTCAATAGGAGGCACAGATGAAGGAACAGAAGCCAAGAAGAGGGCACTGCCAATGGTCAGCACCAGATCAGGAAAATGTACTGGAGCAAAGCAATATGCAGAATACTAAAAGACAGATTAAATACAGAGCTGGGTGGGAAGAAATGAGTGGGAGTATGTGGCAGAAGGCAAAGCCTGACTGGATCCAGTGGAATGTATCCTGATAGGTATGCAATTGTCACAGATTCAAGAATGAGAACTGGACCAGTACTGAAGGTAACAACTTTATTAAGATACACAACATACAGAACAACGGTAACAGCAAGAACACCATGCAATGTAGATGAAGTCAGGAAGGATAATGCTGCTGTAGTGGTAAGGACAGAGTCCCAGAAGGCAAGAGGATAGAAACCGCGTCAGGTCCGCACCTGACGATCACTACAGGTCCGCACCTGAACAGACAAGATCCTGAGTAGGGACTGCGTTACAGGTCCGCACCTGTATAGACAACGTACCAGGGTAGGCTGGGTGCGCAGTGGACGACTCCAGGCAATGCCAAGGTGGGTAGTCAGACAAGCCAGAATGGAACAGAGCGAAAGATAACCCAGAGCCACAAGGTTGCACCAGATTGGTTATCAGACTAGCCAGACAGAGCCACAGGATAGCACCAGATGGGATGGTCAGATGCACCTGGTCATACACGGAGAGATTAGTCTGCCAGAGCCGCAGGTTTGCACCAGATTGAATGTCAGACAAGCCAAGGGTCATACACGGAACAGATAGTCAGACAGAGCCACAGGTCAACACCAGATCGGGTACTCAGACAAGCCTAAGGTCATACACGGGATGGTTAGTAAGCCAGAGCCGCAGGTTTACACAAGATTGGATGTCAGACAAGCCAAGGGTCATACATGGAGCGGGTAGTCAGACAGAGCCACAGGTCAACACCAGAGCGGATAGTCAGACAAAACCAGGTAATACACAGGGCAACAGAAGCACAACTGCACTGGAACACCATGAAAGGGCAACTGAAGTGGTGTCCAGGCAGTTTATATACAAATTGCTCCACCCCAAGAGGTGGAGCAATAATTGTGATGTCCCGTTAAGAACCGTGTCACAACGTCATCAGGGAATTCCTTTGACGTGCACCCGAGTTCCAATGCGGCTGGAGCCGCCAGGGGGTGCAACAAGGAGACCAGTCGCCTGGAAGAACACCAAGGTGCACTGGCACTCCTGACATACGCAGCAAGCCATGAGAAACAGAAGCTGGCAGCCCACAGGTTCTGGCGGCCGGCTGAGAGGTAAGCAACTGCTTACAGCAATGTATAAGGGAAACATACTGTCCACTGTGTTGAATATGCACAGCTCATTGCAGGGAGTGTAATCTTTTGTATTAATTGACTGGCCCATGATATCACCACAACCATTACTCAAGTGTTGCCAGTCCTCAGGGAACAAAAAACATTTCAAGGCTTACCTTGACAAAGCCCTGCTGTCATGCCCCTACCAGTACTCTGACTCCACCTCATCTTGTCTCATTGTACAAAGGGTGTTTAAATTCCTTTCTTCGACCATTCCTTGTTGCCCAATCTCTGAGCCTTGCTTGTGTAGTAGTCAGAATTAGCAACTCACCCAAACCTAGTATTCAACAAAAATTGTTTATTGTAGACACACAAATTCATAGTGATTGTGACTTGACATTCTAGACCTGTTTCTATGCACTACGCAATTGTATCTCTTCAGTAAACTGCTTTTGGTGAATACAAAGGCTTAGTGAGTGACTCTCTTCTTCTTCTACACTGTGTTGCATGGCACAATGGAAACAGGTACATGCTGAACTGTTGACAAATTTCCTTATAAATATATGTTGAAATGATATATCAGTGCAATCATAAGACTTGTCCTGATTTGTGTAATATTTCCTTGCGAGTGCTTTTGCTTCTTGTTCTGATTAAATGGTACCGACCTTGCTGTGTATCTGACAGCTCTGATTGTCTCCAGTCCTGACCTTGGCTTGAAACCTGACCACCCTGATCTATCCAGTCCAGACCTCATCTTGTATCCTGACTACTCTGATCCCTCCAGGCCTAAACTCAGCATCTTCTACTACTGCTCCAGCTGCCATCCACTATCCCCTTCATTTCAACTGCTTGGGGAGTCTTTCTCTGCTCCAGCCAACATCCAGCAGCCTCTTCAGCTCCGCTATTTGGTGAATTGTCTTATGCTCCAGCCAACATCCTCCAGCCTCTGCAAATCAGCTGTTTGGCAAATCATCCTTTGCTACAACTAACTCAGCTACTAGGTAAGTCATATGCTGCCAGCTTCTGCATCTCAGCAGCTTGGAGAATCATCACTCCATCTTACATCAGCTAGTGAATCATCCATCACTCTAGGAGACATCCACCAGCCTCTGAAGCTCTGCTTCTTAGTGAATCATCCTTCACTTTATCTGGCATTTGTCTATTCCCCCTGGCCAGCTTCTTGGCGATCTATACCTACTTCATTGCTCCTTGCTGACCTGAGGTTATCCACTCTCCTCACCATAAGCCCAGTTGCAAAAAATCTTATTTTTTGATCTAACACTGATTCCTTCAGACCAAAAATAGATGTGACCATGAGGTCTAGCCCCAGCTTAACTGAAGTCAGTTTTGTTCAATTTTACTTCTTGCTTAAGCCACAGCAAGGTCACCCCTGAAGTTCTCTGAAATGTTGCTCAGTCTTCACTCCCTAGTGCCTTTCTGAGGTATCTGTCACTGAACATAATTCCTGTGACAACTTATGTAAGTGATAACAATTTTTTTAAGACATAACTCCTGTGGGCTACAGCCTTAATATTATTTTGTAGAACCTGAGGCATGCAGCAAATTAAACCTGATCCTGTAACATTTAATGATCAGATGGCTCAGCAGAAATTAAGTTAGCAAACACCACAATGTAACACAGTAATTTAGGTTAAAAAAAAGACTTGCGTCCATCTAGCTCAACCCTTTTCCTATTCCTGTTTACCATCGTTGATCCAAAAGAAGGTAAAAAAAAACCCAATACAGCAATTTCAAATTCTGCTTTGATTGGGGGAGGGGGAATTCCTTCTTGATTCCAAATGGCAATCAGATTTCTCCTTGGATCAACAAGCACTAACTAAATATTAATCCCAATACTAACAAACATAGCCTTCTATGTTCTGCTCTTTTAAAAAAGTATCCAGGCCATTTTTAAAGGCATCTAATGTATTCTATAGCACCACCTCCTCAGTCAGTGCATTCCATACCTTTATTGTCCTTACCGTAAAGAATCCCTTCCTCTGTTGTAAATTAAATCTCCTTTCCTCAAGTCTAAGTGGGTGACCCCTTGTCATTTGTACTGTTCTGTTAATGAATAGGTCTTTGGAGACCCCTTTGTATGGACCCAGAGAAAGGTCAGGGAAGCCAGAAGTCAAGAACAAGGAGATCAATAAATAAATTTGAGGTACCAAGGGAAAATCCAAAAATCAGAGTCAAAGGCTAGCAGGATCAGGATCAGAACTGTAGACAAAACAACTGGTGCAACTAAATCAAAGTTTGAAAAACAGGCACCTGCAATATGTGGGAACACACCTATAAACCCCAAGAGACCAATAGCAGGCCAGCAGGTAAAATGATCAGGTGACAAGAGTGACATTCCTTAATGATCTTGCTGTTATTGTCTGTGTATTGGATGTGTCTGGGGTGAGAGAAGAGAGCAAAGGAGGTTAACCACGAATACCATTCTGTGTGACTGATTTGATTTGAAAGACACAGGCAGCTGCAATCCAAGCATTTTACTTACTGATCTTGCTGTTATTGTCTCTGTGCTGGGGAGGGAAGTCTGGGCAAAGAAGTTGTTGATTTTGTTTTTTTAGCTATAATTTCTTTTTTAGGACAGTGATAAGATAGGGTGAACAACTGTTTAAATATAAATAAATAAATAAAATAAAAGATAAAAAAATGTATATATATATCTATATATGTAAAAGAATAGCCTCATTGCATAATTTATGGTACCTCACACACAGAACATAATTTATGTCTCCTCAGAAAACAAACACACATTGAACAGAATGCCTCATTACATAATTTGTCTCATTAGGAGACACAACTCCTATTGGGTGATTCAAAGGGGACTTTACTGCTCCCATTGGGTGATTCAATGGGGGCATGTTTATCATACAGGGAGTTGGCCCGCCCCCTCCAGCCCGCCCACCACTATCCAACTGACAAAAAAAATATAGCTGCCACTCGCTCCTGAAGTAGGGGATATCAATAACTTCACCCGGTCCACATACACTCTCACTCAGGATCATGACCCCACAAAAACACTGTTTCACCTCCCACAGATAATTGTGATCCTCCATACACTCTGTTTTAGTACGAGGGTGTAATGTTTCCATAAAATACAAACTCAGGGATAAACTCTTATCATCTCTTCAGTCAACCTCACTAACTGTCTGTTTTCAACTGTCACTCCTCCACTTCCTGCTTCCTGATTCCCGCCCTTTCTCCTTAAAGGGAGAGAGATGCTTTGCTGTATGTTACAGAGGGCAAGCCTCAAACACCACTTTCTATTTGTTCCCTCAGCATATTGCTACTTTGCCGCAACTGAAGAGCCACCGTGTGTTATATTGCTATGTTACCTCAACTTAACCCTTTGAGTGCCAGAGGAGTACGCAACGCATTGCAAAGCACTGCGTTGCGTACCCCTCTGGCACTCAAAGGGTTAAGTAAGGAGGAGATACTGCTCCCATTGGGTGATTCAATGGGGGAGTAATTTAAATCATGCAGGGAGTTGGCCTGCCCCCACTATCCAGCCCGCCCACCACTATCCAAGTAACTAAAAAAACAAAATGGCTGCCACTCGCTCCTACACCACAGACACAAACACATCAGACAAAAAGCACACACACTCAATCACACACTCAATCACACACTCACACTCTCACTCAATCATACACACTCACAATAATTCACACACACACTCTCACTCACTCACACACAATCACACACACTCTCACACACTCTCACTCACACACTCAATCACACACACTCAATCACACACACTCACACTCTCTCATTCACACTCTCTCATTCACACACTCACTCATTCTCACTCACACTCAATCACACACACTCTCAATCACACACTCACATTCTCTCACTCATACTCTCTCACACTCACACACTCTCAATCACACACACTCACTCAATCACACACACTCACACACACTCACTCAGACCCCGGGAGCCAGCATGATCCACCTTCTACCATAGTATGTGCAATTACCAGATGCATTTCAACTACATGAATGAATGCCACTCACTCACACACCCACTCACACCCCGGGAGCCAGCACGATCCACCTTCCACCATAGTATGTGCAATTACCACATGCATTTCAACTATATGAATGAATGCCACAGTGGAGGCATAAGTACAAACACAAACTCATTACAATGACACATAAGTCACCCCCTTATGACTCGCTTCTGCGTGTGTGTGTCTCTGTGTGTGCCTGTGTGTTTCTCACTGTGTGTATTGCATGTCTGTATCACACTCTATGTGTCTGTATTTTGTGCATTGCATGTATGTGTGTATGACTGTTTTGTCCTTTATGCATCTCAGTGCATGCGTGTGCATTTGCGTGTGTGTCTCTGTGTGTGTTTGTCTTGCATCCGTGTGTGTTCATTAACTCCCTATATATCCTGACGGGCAGCGCCTTCCCACATTGCTTGTAAATATATATATATATATATATATATATATATATATATATATATATATATATATATTAGGTGACAGCTGATTGGGACACTGACATGAACTGTGTGACTGACGCAGACTTGACAGACAGCAGACATCACTGAGAATTGTTTTGAGGGCTAAGGCAAGACATCACACTCCATCAGTTGTGTTGTGTACTGTACAGTAAAAACACACACAATAATTGAGTAATGTCCAGCAAATGTATAAGGGGCAGGGGAGGGCGAAAGGTGGAGCAGTGCAAGGACATGGGAGTAAAGTGGTAGCTCAAAAACTAAATGCAGCCATGGTTGCTGCAGCGTGTGCAATAAATGCAGTTTGTCAATGTCCCATCAAAAGTTCCATGACCACCAGCACCAGTACAAAAAAAAAAACATATAAAAACACGGAAGACAACAATAAGTTGCATTGTAGTGTTGATGATGGCAATGGCATAATGGAGGAAGGTGTAGCAGCTGAACCAACTGCTACACCAAATCACCTGTTCTTATAGCGCATCCTATTGAAATGTCACCCTCTATTTGGTGACCAACAAAACACTGAGTTAAAATGTTGCCTGAATGAAAGTGTGACATCAGAATGTAGTCCTCATCAAAAGGGTGACATTCTGATGTCAAAGGCTTAAGATCCACCAAGCCAAATAGTCTCCATCTGTGCCTTAACCCTTTGAGTGTCCAAGGGGTCCGCAATGCATTGCAAAGCATGCCACATGAATCTAAGTGTTGCTACCAGATAAATAGACAGTGATGGGCATTTTACCAAGTTCTTCTTTATCAATGAGATGCCACATGAAGTATGAGTCAGTTTTACTATGAGTGCATGCATCACAGAAAGTATGGAGGGCCTTCTGACTGGAGAGAGTTTTCCATGATTTTAATCACATGATTATATTCACAGTTGCAAATGAATATTTAACTAATCCTGCTCAGTATGTCTTGTTGATATGATGAAGAGTTCAGAGAGGGAAATTATACAACTTACAACCCGCTGTTATCTAATAAACACTATAAAGGACAAACATCAGGAAAATCTCTAGTTAGTAGAGACTGTAATATTGATTTAATACTTCATTGCAAATAAATATATTGCATACCCCTCTGGCACTCAAAGTTTTAAACATATGTCTCTTAATCACTAATGGTTCCTTATTATAGAGAACACATTGAGGGGACAGGGAGCATATCCTAAATTTCTTAACTGGTCCCTTTTAGCACTGAATCACAAATCTGAAATATGCCACCAATAACCATGCCGATAGTGGTTAATTGCTAAATGTCTAAACATAGTCCATAAAACACCATAAATTACAAGTCAGGTTATCTTTACTAAATTAACTACATTCAAAGATAGTGGAGATGACAAAAATGTTAAAAAACTTGTATGATTGGGTTCTAGGATCAATCAGTGGGTATCCCATTGAAATGTCGTTCTCTCTTTGGCGACCAACTAAATGCCATGCAAAGGTTTAAGGCACAGATGGAGGCTACTCAGCTTAGTGACACTTAAGCCTCCAACATCAGAATGTTGCCATTTTCATACAGGCAATATTTTTAACGCAGAGTTTTGTTGGTCACCAAATAGAGAGCGACATTTCCATAGTAAATTGTCTATCACAGTCTACCTTAGAGGCCTAGTTATCCTGTGCTTCCTTCCTCTGTGGTGTGTCGGCCGGCATAGATGCGTGCAACTCTGCATTTCTGACATCATGAAACAGGCACTGGTTAGGATGCCTGTTTATGGGCCTATTCTGTGTGGCCTAATTGGGTCCTGCTTTCTCCTGCTTTTTTATAAACCTCCCTGGGCCTTGGAGTCATTGCCCTTACATGATGTTTTTGATATTTTCTCTTGCACTCTGTTGTGACCTGTGCTCACCTAGGAATCTGCTCCGTGTATGACCCTGGCTTGTCTGACTACCTACATTGGTTCTGACCTGTGGCTCTGGCTGACTAACTCTCTCCGTGTATGACGCCGGCTTGTCTGACTATCTACATCGGTTCTGACCTGTGGCTCTGGCTGACTAACTCGCTCTACCTAGGCATTGTGGCTGGTTCAGGTGACACGGTTTTGGCACGAGTTTCAATGCATCTCTCTGTCCGCTGCGTCACATACAGGCGCGAGGCAGCAGTATTGACGCAGGTGTTGTATTATACCTTTGGATCTTGAAGCTACTCCTCCCTACTTCCTGGCTGGGTATAAGAGGGCTCTGGACACAAGTTCAGTCGCCCTTATGTTGGTGTCTGATGCTGTTTATTTCTTTTGAGCGCTCCGCGTATGACCTAGGATTGTCTGACCATCCATCCTGGTGCTGACCTGTGGCTCTGTCTGTCTACACGCTCTGTGTATGACCTAAGCTTGTCTGACCATCCATCCTGGTGCTGACCTGTGGCTCCATCTGACTATTCTTCCTGCGTTACCCTTTGGCATAGTAGATACCCAATCTGGTGCAGACCTGTGGCTCTGGCTGACTACCCGCTCCGTGTATGACCTAGGCTTGTCTGACCGTCCATCCTGGTGCTGACCTGTCGCTCTGTTTGACTATTCTTCCTGCGTTGGCTGACTTCCCACTCTGGTATTGACCCCTGGCTAGTCCATGGTACCGCTTGACTCTCACTATCGGCTTTGGCTGAACATCCGCTTTGTCTATTTCCAGGTGGTCTCTACTCAGTATATTGCCTGCAGTTTGAGTCAGAAAGAGTCTCCCTTATTCCTTATCCCGTGTGGAGAACTCGGTTGCTGCGCTATTGTGGTTCCCTTATGCTCTCCTCTGATACTACCATTGACAGTCCGCCTAGTCTCTAGCAGACAGGTTTACTCCAAGCGGCCTCCTATTTCTGGTGGGAAGCGCTGGCTTTGCCTGTTACCCTCTGCACATTCTTGTATTTATCATCTATGAGATGTAACTATGTAACTATATTACTTTTTAATAAAGGTGGTTTTACAATTACAATACTGACTCCTGGTGTATTCTTGATAACCGTGACAGCAGCACAGTGTGCAGCTCCAGGTAGGAGCCTTGGTCCTATCATCCTGTGTTCTGGGGTTGTGTGGGTTTTACTATTATACTGTACTTATTAATAAAGGTGGATTTATATTTTATATTTGTGTCTGTCCTTATTTGTCTGATTACCGTAACACCTTGTTAAAGTAGTAGCGAACTTTGAAAGTAAAAATAAATTTTTTGACACGTCTAAAAGCTTAAAGCAATATAAGGGTAGTGGGCAAGACATGGCAGGCGATGCTGATGCTGAGGATGGCCTAATGGTGACTGATGATGATGATGCAGATCTAGAATATATCCCTCCAGCATCCTCCTCTTGTACAGATACAGATGAAGCTGAGTGTGAGAGAGACATAGCCAGAAAGTTAGCAGAAAGGCAAATGCTCAGTGTTCTTCAACTGAAAAGAAGCAATGTGCCTGTCTATAAACGTTTTGAGAAAAACATTGGAAACTCTGACCCTGCACAAGCAAGATGGCAAAAAGTTCACAAGCATCCTGTAAACCATCATCAGCATAATTGCTGCTTCCAAGTTCAAGTCCCACTCAGCCAAGCACACTTGTGTTGATTAACCGGCAGGAACAACAACAGCAACACAGGTTATTAACATCCACACTCTTAACTATGATGAAGGCCTTTGCTGCTGCTGGAAGTGCTGCACCTTTGACACCTAGTCGTAGAAGCAGTAGAGCTGCATCAACATCTATTTCCAGTAGTAGTAGCAGCACCTAAGGAAACCCTCAGTCCATGAAGTCCACAGTATGAAGATACTTCACTCAGGATACAAAAGCTAAGCATGTTGTTTTCTGTTGTCTGTGCAAAAAACACATGAGCAGGGGGAAAGCAGGGTCACATCTAGGCACCTTCAATATGAAAACCCACCTGAAGCACAACCACAGATCTGACTGGAGATACACTATCAGAAGGTCAGAGGTGCCACAACTGTCAGCAGCAGAAGCCCTCCAAAAGTTTGCAGGCCTCTGAGGTCAGATAAGGATGTAGTCATGTTATTTATGTCTCAGAGAGTGTGCCACTGCCAACAGTTAGTTCATTCCAAATAACACCTATGCTCCTACTGCAGAGGAGTATGATGACTCTGGGTTTGTTGTAGGAGATGGCAAGAATCATAGACTGCCCTCACATGATGCCTCTACCTCCACACCTCCTCTAGTCATGTTGTTTAAGCAATAAAGTCACAAAGTTCTTCTGCAAAGTCCCAAAGTATGCCTGTGGAATGGCAAGGTTGCCAAGATATTGGCAGTGGACATACTGCCATATTCTTTTGTAGAAAACTGAGGTTCCTGAGAACTGATGTCATGTGTAGCTCCACGCTGCCATATCCCAAGCCGCAGTTATTTTTCCAGGATATCTGTGACTGAATTGTACAAACAGGTGGTTAGTGTGGTGGGCAAAGAGTTGGAAAGTGTGTATGGCACCCTGACAACAAATATGTGGACAAGTGGGCAGAGCACAGACTATAGGACTTTGGCTTCTCACTGGGTTTCCCTCCCACCACCAACAGTGGGCAACACTAGCTTACAGCATCAGATGACAGCCAGTAATTGTTCCTCTGTGATTAAAAGGCAGCAGCAGGATAGCCCACATAGTTTTGAGAGACAGTCACACAAATATGTACGTGTCAGCTAGAGCAGGTGACAGAGGAATGGCTTGTACCCACTCCTTAAAAGCTGGTTTTGTGTCTGCTGATAACTACTCCAGCATAATCTCTGCTTTGAGAATAGGTGATATGGTGCATGTGCCCTGCTTTGCCCATGTGCCAAATTTAGCTGTGACCAGATTCCTGGCAGAATCTGAAACCCTCAGAGATATGCTTACTAAAACCTGTGGCCATTTTAGTTGCTACTACAGTGCAGGCAATGCATTATATTCCATACAACAGCATAACAACCTGACCCATCACCTAGAAGTGGTCCTACTGCATGTGAGATGGTTTCTGCATACTTGCAGGATAGCTACATTCTAGGCAGAAACAATGACTCCACAGACTACTTTCAGTCAAAGCAGTATGTGTGTGACCAGCATTGACACGTACTGCAGTGGAAACTCTTAGTTGCCCTCCAGCATGCGTGGAGTCTGAGTGGATTTTCAGTACAGCTGGTTTCATTGTCAATGACTGTAGGATGCAGCTATCAATCAGCAATGTTGGGAGAGTAACATTCTTACTTCTCATACCATCTGAGTATGAGGCAGCAGAAACCAGGTAGCAGTAACCACACACGATGACAGAAAAAGCTGGGCCAAATGTATTAACAGCAGCACAGATGACAAGGAGGAGGAGGCATGTGAAGAAGGGTTGCTACCATCTACCAAACTGGGGACCATTTCTATGACCCATAAGTATTGTGTATAAGTAATCTGAGAAGGATAGCTTACATTTGACACAAACTGCTGTGGAATCTATAAATAAATACACACATATCTCTTGATATCATCATGAATATGTGCCAGTATCACTTAAGCAAGAAGTAAGTGCTGTGGGCAAAGGACGAAGGCACTCTTAATGCTAATACATTTTTTAAGGCATATGTTGCTGTAGGACTCAAAACTTTGACTTTTAGTTTCTTATTTCTTTGAATTGGCAAATAGGAGGAACATTTTGCACTGGGGAAAAGGACAAAACTTTCACAAAAAAAGTGAAAAATCTTCAGTTTTCAAATTTACGGGCCTAAATTAAAGATTACAGCTCCACTTTAATTAAACAATCCTGCATGCTTCTTAAATGTAAGTACATGGATGTAAACCTCTACATGCAGATGAAAGAGGTTTGTAGGTATATGACAATTTAAATGCTTTAAATGACTGCATTACCATAGTAAAACAACAGAATAAAGCTTAGGAAAAGATATGACATGTATTTACTTGGGAACATGCCAGAAAAATGTTATAAAATAAACACCAAGGGCTTGATACAATTCTCTCTGGGAAAACAGCCGGTAAGGGGGAAAAAAAACACAGAGCGAGAAACTCACTTGTGTACTGCAGCTATTCTGTAGCTGGACTAAAACATGGACCAACAAGGGTTCATGGCCAAAATCCAAGCTTTGGCCAAATGCTCATTGTAGATCTTTGTTCCCACAACTCTCATTCTTTGACACAGCATCAAACAACGAGAGTGAGCTAAAAACACAGTCACCTCCCAAACACTAACCCTACACTATCCCTAACATGACACTTAAACAATACTAACCCTTACACTATCCTAACACCCAGAAATGTAACACTTACTTGTCATCCACTGTCATATTGAATCTTCTCTCTTCTTGTTTTCTTCTTCTTTTCTTCTTTCAAAACCTGTTTAGTTAAAAAAAAAAAAAAAAAAATCCAATGAAGGCTTTATTCTCAAAAAAATGCACCCATGATATGCCAGAGTTAAACGTTTGAGTACCAGAGGGATACCCCTCCAGCGTTCAAAGGGTTAAATGAAGTGTGGCATATCTCTTCAAAGTAATATTCTGCCATTCCATTTAAATAAAAGGGCTCCTGTTGTTGAAATATATGTCTGCTGCTGCTGCCTGCCTGAGACATGCATGCATATCGGCATAGACCCCACCGCCTCATACCTTTCAGAGCACACCTCACAGCCAATTGAAAGCTGACATTATTTTGACAGAGACTGGCCATATAAAAAGCGATAAAATGTCCGTTCCTTAAAGTGTGTTGAAGCCACCAAGTGTAATAGAATACCAAAATCAACTAGATTTACGTGGTGTCCAATGGGTGCTAATTGGACATTTTTACACTATGGTGTTTTTTTAAAGCGCAGTTAATAGAATACCAAACTGTGCTGTCAAAACCACTGTCACCAGTTTTTAAATTAATGTGGGCAATAGAATCAAGACCCTAGTGCTAAATACAATCATATGTTCCTATTATCTCTATCTTTACAAGTGCTTCCTGCTTTATAATATATAATAATAATAATAATAATTGGATCTCTTTATTGGAATATCGTAGAAGAGTGGAACAAAACTGATCAGGAGTGTAAACAGAGACTGACTCAGTAAGAAGTGAGATAGGGGACAAATAAATATTATATTGATTTTAATAGGAATTGTAACCCTTTTAATGCTATTGAGGCCTCTGATGCATTGCTTTGCAAAGCTTTGTAGACCTCTCTAGTTTATAAGAGATTAAAAACCACATTTGAATAAATGGCAATTTGGGCAATTTTTATTTATCCCCTAGGATGTAGCTGATTTATTCCAGATTTACTCCAGATTCTCTTGATTGCATCCACCCCAGAAGGAAGAATGAAAGAATGAATGAATGAACGAACGAATGAACAAATGAACGAATGAATGACAAGTATTTTTTCAGGTGGCAGGTACCATCACAGCCGCCATCTTTTTTTGTTCTTGATTTTTTCATTTATTTAAAATAATTTGATATTTCCCTGAATACAAAACACAATACATTTTGTTCATAGTAATAAATATAGAACATATGACCTGTATTTTGCTGCTTCCAAGTTTAACCCATAAAGTAATAGGGGGTGTGCAATGTATTGATGGTGCTTACCCCGCTGGCATTAAAATGTTAATAATATGAATTCCAGAGCAGTGTACAATGCATTACAAAGTAATCTGGCACCCAAAATCCCTAAGATGATTTACATTATCTAAACTATCTCCCAAATGACTGTAGGTTACAAGATTATATATTTGTAGAGATACAGTCATATAATTTAAATATGTTCAACATCTGTACTATAATTATAGTGTTCTTTTGTTTGGCAACCTTTTAAATGTCAGGATTATAAGAATGATGTTGCCTGCAGGGATAGAAGAAATATTCCTGCATACTTCAATATGATTACTACTGTGATGTCATATGCATCCATAGTATGCAACAAATGTGTGAAATATGAGAAAAATAACCTTATGAGTGCCAGTAGGGTATGCAACGCATTGCACAGTGTTGCATAACCCGCTGGCACTCACAGGGCTAATCTGACTGAAGTTAAAACATCACATGAAAATAAACACCTACCTGTAATCCTGATGTTCAGCACCCTGATCAGCTACTGTACATCTTCTATCTTCTTCTTTCTGTCCATCTAATTATCTTCTCCTCTTCTGCCTTTTCTTCTTCTTCTGTATCCCAAAGATGTCCCTGCAAAAAAGAAGAAAAAGTCAAAATTAAATCTGCTCCAATAAATTATGAATCAAAGCTATGCTAGGCTAAAACCCCTTGAGTGACGGAGACGTATGTAACGTATTGCAGAGCAATGCATTGTGTACCTCTTTGACACTAAAGGGGTTACATTTTTGCAGGCAGTCCAATCAAAAAAATATCTAATCTAATTCAATGCAAAATAATATTTTTCTAGTATATGTATAGTGTATGTATATTGTGGCAGTCCAAATAGATAACCATTTGGGCAGTGAAAGGGTTTAAGTATGTTGCCACCTCTGCTGCTGTGGTAGGGGGTGGCGGCAATAATGCAGGTGAAAAATCCCTCCCCCTGTTTTTGTTACCACTTGGGCCATTGCCCAAGTCTTTCTGAGAAAAATTTTAACAGAGACTGCCCCCCCCCATGAGATGATTGACTGGGAGGTGTGTAAGCACACATCCCAGCCAGTGGAAGGCTGGGAACCATTTTGAACAGAGACTGGTCATATAAAAGTCAGTCTCTGTTCAAATTTTCCTCAGAAAGGATTGGTCAATGACCCGAGAGATAATGAGGGAGGGGTGTTCACCCTGCATTCCTGCTGCCGTTGACAGCAGCAGCGTACTTTAACCCTTTCAGAGCCACAAGAGGTTATCTGTTTAAACTGCCACAATATACTTTTGCAAATTGAATTAGAAATATATTATTATGAACTGAACTCAACTGAACTTGAATTGGGCTGCCTGCAAAAATGTAACCCTTTGAGAGCAGAGCAATGCGTTGCGTACTCCTGCAGCACTCAAAGGGTTTAACCCAGCATAGCTTTGATTCATTATTTATTGGAACAGATTTAATTATAACTTTTTTGTCTTTTTTGCAGGGACATCTTTGGAACACTGAAGAAGAATAGGAAAAAGAAGAGAAGAAAATGAAGACAAAGGAGACATAAGATGAAGATGACAGAAGAAAATGGACAGTGAATGACAGGTAAGTGTTATACAACTTTGGGTTCTGGACGTTAGGATAGTGTAAGGACTAGTATTGTTGCACTTGACTGTTAGGGGTAGTGTAGCATTAGTGTTTGAGAGAGTGACTGTGTGTTTGAGACATTTTCCTTTGATCTTCCCATTGCTCATGCTATTTAGACTGGGTTTTGGGAACTAACAACACATGATGAACGTTTCACCAAAAGTCAGGTTCTTTGGAACAACGTTCATTGTTGTTTCAGTTGGTATCACGGTGCTCGTGATTATTGCCTGTCTGGTATGAGTGCCAGCCCTGTTCCCTGTTGCCACTTGCTGCCACCTGTCTGCTGCCTTCTCGGTTGTGGGCATGCGTCATTGACATCTTGTTCGCTCTTTTGTAGCCATCAGCACTAATTGACCGATTGTGCCCCACCTTCTCCTTTGGCCTTATATACGGCCTGAATACTGGATTTAGTTGCCCTTTCATGGTGTACCTGTGCATTACTACTGTGTGTAGTGCTCTCGTTTGACCCTTGCTTGGCTTCCATTGATTCTCCGATTAGATCCTTGGCTTTGTCTGACTACCCACTCAGTGTATGACCTAGGCCTTGTCTGACTACCCATTCCGGTCTGACCCTGATTTTGGCTGACTACCCACTCCGCGAGTACTGTGTCATTGGCTGATTGCCTGCTCTGGTTTTGACCTGTGGCTCTGTCTGACAACCCGCTCTGTGCTTGTTCCCGGTACTGTCTGACTCTCCACTCTGTCTCAACTGGTTTTTGCTGGCTCTCTCTCCGTACAGCCTATGAGCAAGCTTTACCTCCCTGGTATTGTTGTGGCTGCCTTCCATTCGGTAACAGGTATAGTCTCACCCCAGGTATTTCTCTAGCAGTCTTGCTCCGTGAATCCTTGACTAGCTATACTCCGAGGCTACTACCTGTCTGTGACCCCGGTACCGCTCCTGTTGCTTGATCCCTAGTTCTCTAGGTTTCTGCATGCTCGATCTGTAGAATCATAGGCTAGATTCTACCTCCTTTACTGCTTTGGTGATCCGTGGTCGCAGGTTGTAATTCAGTGTCAGCTCCTTGGTAGTGGACTGCGCACTGTCCTCATGCCTGTTGCTGGGAAGGTTGTGGAAGTGTTTTGCTCCTGGATATTGATCTTAATACACTGGTTAAATTCACCTGCACCTGTGTTGTGTGATTCTTTATCCTTAGTGTACCGTGACAGTATGAAAGGGCCATGAGTACTGGAGGTACAGGTGTTCCACCAGTTCCACCAGTTCCAAGCATTTTGGCGAGAATGGACATTCAGGATCAAAGGAACGATCAGTTGTCATTGGCCAATGCAGACGCTCCTGAACCATACCACACACCTTGGTCAAGCTACTCAACAACAGATGACTCCCTCTGATTTGGTGCCAGTTGTGCCTGCTAATCCTGAGACTAGTACGGTCCATGGACTATCCAGTACCGCTCCCCTTCTTCAACGCTACGAGTGAGAGCCTATGCTCTGTAGAGGTTTTCTTAACCAAGTGGGCATATTCCTGGAAATGGTATGCGTTTCCAAGTGAACAAAGCAAGGTCGACTTCATGATTTCACTTTTGTCTGGTAAGGCACTGGCATGGGCCAATCCTTTGTGAAAGATGGAGAAACCCATTGTAGCTAACTTTACAGGATTTGTGGGCAAATTCCGCAGGGTCTTTGAAGTTCCAGCCCGAGCTGTATCCGAAGCCAAAGAACTTATTACCATATGCCAGGGCGCATGTATGGTAGCCAAATACACTACAGAATCTCATACCTTGGCAGCGGAGGTAGGCTGGAACAATGAGGCACTTGTAGCCACATTTTCGCAGGGTCTGAGTGATTCAATTAAGGATGAGACGGCAGCCCGTGCGCTACCGGAGGATCTGAACAAACTCATTACCTTTTCATTCTTGATTGGTACTAGGCTCAGAGAGAGACCTTTATTCAGAAAACGTTTGCGTAGGGCTGACGCTCGATTGGCACCTAACTTTACTCTCCCACCCTGTTCTCCCTCACCTCCTGGTTCTGAGCCCGTCAGGAGTAAACCAATGCAACTGGGTTTCACGTGCCTTTCTGGGGAGGAGAGGGCTTTCTGTAGGAGAGAGGGCCTTTGCCTATACTGTGGTAAGGTGGGCCACTTGATATGGTCTTGTCCTGTCTGGCCGGGAAACTCTCGCACTTAGGGTTATGTCGGGGACAGACCCTAGGTGGGGTTTCGCAGTCCCCAGATCATCTGCAAGGGAAGCCCATCCTTGTGGTGATTGTATCTTGGGCCGCATCTTCAGTAACGTCTCTGGCCTTGATAGACTCCGGAGCTGGTGGGTTTTTCATGGATGCTGAGTTTACGGCCAAGCATGCTATTCCATTGCTGCCATGTTCATTTCCACTGGCTATTGAGGCTATTGACGGGAAACCGTTACAACTGTCACATGTGACACATAAGACGTGTCCTTTATTTGTAAGGGTAGGGACGCTCCACGTGGAGACCCTACAATTTCAAGTCATAAAATCTTCTCATTATTCAATCGTTCTCGGGCTCCCCTGGCTACAGACACACAACCCCAGGATAAATTGGCAAATGTGCGACATTCTGTCTTGGTCTTCGTACTGTGACAAGTCCTGCCTACAGCAGCTTACCAAAATACTTTGTACCTCTTCCTCGTTACCTGCAGAGTACTAGTCTTTCAGTGAGGTATTTAATAAGGTAGAGGCTAGTACACTGCCAGCACATAAGCCATGCAACTGTACTACTGATTTAATTCCAGGTGCCATTCCTCCAAGGGGACGTGTGTATCCTCTGTTGGTGGAGGAGAATCGACCCATGGAGGATTATGTGAATGATGCTCTACCAGAGGGATTATTCGCAAATCCTCTCACCAGCAGGGGTAGGATTCTTTTTCGTTAAAAAGAAGGATGGGGAATTAAGACCTTGTATTGACTTCAGAGGCTGAATAAGCTGATGGTCAAGAATGCTTACCCCATGCCATTGATTACGGAATTGTTTGACCAAATTAAGGGGTCAGTGGTGTTCACCAAGCTTGATCTAAGGGCTGCATACAACCTTGTCAGAATTACAGAATGCCACGTGTGGAAAACAGCTTTTACTACTCATAGATGAAATTATGAGTATTTGGTGATGCCTTTCAGTTTATGCAATGCCCCGGCTGTCTTCCAAGTATTCATTAATGATGTATTGAGAGACCTACTACAAAGATGTGTAGTGGTCTATTTGGATGATATTCTCATCCATTCACCGACCTTAGCAGCACATCGAGCAGATGTTGCGTTGGTCTTGCAACTATTGAAGGAGAATAAGTTTTTCTGTAGATTGGAAAAATGCTAATTTCTCAAATCCCAGGTGACATTCTTGGGTTATGTATTCTCCGCGTCTATCATAGTAGGTTCATAAGAAACTTTTCCACGGTGGTTAAACCACTCACTGACATTACACACAAGGGGGCAAATCCATCTGAGTGGTCTGCCAGTGCTCTCCAGGAGTTTGACAATTTGAAGTTTGCCTTTGCCAGGGCTTCGATCATGTCTCACCTGAATCCCGCCCAGCCCTTTACATTAGAGGTAGATGCGTCTGTCAGGAGTAGGTGCCCTCCTGTCCCAGCGCTAGGGTCCTGGTAAAACCTTACTCCCATGTGGGCTTTTTTCCAAGAAGTTGTCTAGGGCTCAGAGTCCATATGACATTGGGGATCTAGAACTCCTGGCCATTATCCTCATTCTTCGAGAATGGCGTTACCTGTTGGTGGGAACCAGTTCCCCAATCCTGATTCTCACAGACCACAAGAATCTAACATATCTGTCTGAAGCTAAAAGGCTGTCTCCACGGCAGGGCAGATGGGCGCTGTTTCTGTCCAGGTTCAATTATGTGGTCTCTTATCTTCCTGGTACTAAAAAAGTTTGAGCGGACGCTCTTTCTCGACAGTTCGGGTCTGATCCCGAAGCAGAGAGTCCTCCAGTGCTTATCATTCCTTCCGACCATATCTTGGCCACCATTCCTAAGAGCATTACCTCACCCTTGGGTGAGGAGATTTTGTCCTCTCAAGCTGCTGCATCAGTAGATAAACCCAGTGGTAAATGCTTTGTCCCCGAGCCTCTTCGTACTAGGTTACTGGAGACCTATCACTCTTCGAAGGCCACTGGACATATTGGTCATGACCAATTAATATGGTCCATCTCTCGGCTCTTCTGGTGGCCTAATCTAAGACCAGACTGTTCTGCACTCATAGCAGCGTGTTTATCACGGTGTTCACAATTCCCCTTTTCCACTGTGCCTGTCCACTGTGGTTGATGAGCAGCATGACTCTGACTCGATCCATCTGTGAGCGCATGTCTCTGACGTCGTGCTCACTATTTTATAATTCTTGTCAGTTTAGCAATATTGCTCCGCCTTCCGGCATTGGCTTTATAGCCTATTCGCAAACTGGGCTTAGTAGCCCTTTCATGGTGTTTCTATGCACATTGCTGTGTTGCTCGTCTGACCCTTGCTTGCTTCCGTTACTCTATGTGGCTCCATCTGACTACCTGATCCGTGTATGACTCTGGCTTGTCCGACCAACCTCTCCGTGTTGACCTCGACTGTGGCTGTCTATCCAACACTCGGTATGTGTATTCGCTCCTGTCTAACTATCACTTGTTCTGTTCAAGGGTGCACTCCTTCCTTTGGGCCCATAACTATCAAGCTGGTATTATTGCAGTTGCTCCCGCTATGCCTAGTTTGTTGCCTCCGTTGTGCGTTTCCTATCTGCCTACCTATACTAGCATGTATACTCTGTTGCCTCTGCTCAGTCAAGCCGTTACCCCTGAATGGCAAGTGCAGTTTAGTCTCGCCAGTGTGCGTTCCTACCGGCTGCTTTGCCTAAGCACTGACTCTGTTGCCTGAAATACTGCTAGTTGCAGATTGGCTGTATCTGCCACCTACCCCCACTTTGTGTCCCCTCTGGTAATCAATACTCCTGCAGCTACCCAAAAGCTCCATCTGACTTTCCTTTCCCTGGGATTGTCTGGGTACGCTCCTTTACACTCTCAGCATTCAGTAGCCTATCAATATCCAGAACCAAGTTGGTTCGGTCTATTCTGTATCTACATATCTGCTGGGGTTCAGCGTCAGCTCCTGGGTAGTGGACTAGACACTGTCCTCATGTCGTTCTTCCCTTTGACTGAGGAAGTGTTTTGCTCTTTTCTTTATCTTGATTATTTTAATAAACTGGTTAAATTCACTTGTACCGTTGTCGTGTGTTTATTTGCCTAGGGACCGTGACAGTGTTCCACATGTGCTCATACCAAGACTCCTAGACATCTTCCGGTAGGGCTACTTCAAACAGTTCCTAATGGCGAGCGCCCTTGGTCACACTCGTCCATCGATTTTATGGTCAAGTTACCTGCGTCTAAGGGATACACGGTCATCCTTATGATTGTTGACCGGTTTTCCAAAATGGCTCACTTTGTGCCACTTAAGGTACTTGGCCGAGGTCTTTGCTTAAGAGGTGTTTTGGCTCCTTGGAGTACCCAAGGTGTTGTTCTCGGATCGAGGGAGCCAGTTTGTGTCCCATTTTTGGAGGTCCTCCTGTGGTCAGATGGGTATTTAATTCTCATTCTACTCTGCTTACCATCCCCAGCTGAACGGTGCTGCTGAAAGATCTAACCAAGGTTTGGAACAGTTTCTACGCTGCTTCATTTCGGACCATCGTGATAACTGGGCAAACTTGTTACTGTGGGCCGAGTTTACCAGGAATTGTGCCATGAACGCCACCTCTCAGAATTCTCAGTATCCGATTAACTATGGTTTTCAACCATCTTTGCACAAGACATTCCGGCTCTGGATGAGCATCTTAGGCAGCTCCGCTCCACTTGGGTATGGGTTCAGATAACCCTACAGAGGTCCAAGCAGTGCTATCAGAGACATGCAGACTGTCAACGACTACCTGCTCTGGTTTTTCAGGTGGAGGAGAGGGTATGGTTATCCTCCCGTAATCTGAACCTCCAAGTACCTTGTAGGAAACTGGCACTTCATTTTGTAGGCCCATACTGGGTTCTTTGGAGAGTTAAACCTGTCACATACACCCTGGACCTTCCTGCTGGCATGTGCATTCACAACGTATTATATGTATCTTTACTCAAGCCGTTGGTTTGTAATTGCTACACTTCTGCACCAGTCCAGCCTGGTCCTGTACAAGTTAAAGACCATGAGGAATATGAGGTGCAAAACAATTTAGACTCACGTAGAGTCAGAAGTCACCTATAGTATCTTGTACACTGGAAAGGGTATGGGCCAGAGGAACGTTCCTTGGTATCCAGTGACAATGTTCATGCTCCAGCTTTGCTCTGTAAGTTCCATTCTCGGTTTCATGCTAAACCTGGTCCTCACCTGAGGGGGAGAGGTCATTGAGGGGTGGGTACTATTATGTTGCCTGTGATTATTGCCTGCCTGGTATGGGTGCCAGTCATGTTCCCTCTGGCGGGTGGGCGGCAGCGTTGCCGCCCACTGCTGCCTGTCTGCTGGCCTCTCTGTTGCGGGAATGTGTCATTGACATCGTGCTCGCTGTTTTATAGCCTTCAGCACTAATTGGCCGATTGTGTCCCGCCTTCTCCTTTGGCCTTATATACAGCCTGAATACTGGGTTTAGTTGCCCTTTCATGGTGTACCTGTGCGGTGCTATTGTGTGTTGTGCTCTCCTTTGACCCTTGCTTGGCTTCTGTTGATTCTCAGATTTGATCCTTTGCTTTGTCTGACTACCCGCTCCAGGAAATGACCAGTGGCTCTGTCTGATTACCCGCTCCGTGTATGACCTAGGCCTTGTCTGACCACCCATTCCGGTCTGACCCTGATTCTGGCTGACTATCCGCTTCGTGAGTTCTGTGGCTCTGGCTTACTACCTGATCCGGTGTTGACCCCTGGCTCTGTCTGACTACACACTCTGTGCTTGTCCCCCGGCACTGTCTGACTCTTCACTCTGTCTCAACTGGTTTTTGCTGGCTTTCGCTCCATAAAGCCTACAAGCAAACTTTACCTCCCTGGTATTGTTGCAGCTGCCTTCCACTCAGTAACTCAGGTTTAGTCTCTCCCCAGGTATTGCTCTAGCAGTCTTGCTCCTTGAATCCTTGACTAGCTATACCTCCGAGGCTATTACCTGTCTGTGACCCTATTACCGCTCCTGTTGCCTGATCCCTAGCTCTCTAGGTTTCTGCACGCTCGATCTGCAGAATCATAGGCTAGATTCTACCTCCTTTGCTGCCTTGTACATTAGCGGAGCGAAGTTTGTAACTCAGTATCAGCTCCTGGGTAGTGGACTGCACACTGTCCTCATGCCTGTTCCTGGGAAGGTTGCGGAAGTGTTTTGCTCCTGTATATTGATCTTAATAAACTGGCTAAATTCACCTGTATCTGTGTTGTGTGATTCTTTATCCTAAGAGTTCTGTGACAGATGGTAGGGCTATTGAATACCTCCTGTGACACAGTGTGTGTGCAGATCGATAGTCATTTTTTCCCTACCGGCTGTTTTACCATCTGCAATTTAATCAAGGTCCATGACTCTACACATTGTGGCCTCGACACAAGTGAAGCAAGTAAAACAGCTGCTAGGGCAATATTGACTAATGGACCGTTAGCAAAAAGTGCTTGAGAACCAATCCAATTGCCCTACCAGCTGAAACCACAAAGGACGTGAGGCCAAAGAAATTGACTTGTGTCCAAACGTCCATTTTGTGTGTTAAGTTCCCAAAATGCTCACTAAATAGTGTTAATAATGGGAACATCAAAGGAAAACAGCTAACGATCGGTGCTTGACACCCTCCCAAACACTAACCCTACACTAATCCTAACAGGAAAGTGCAACAATACTACCCCTACTATTAGCCTAACACCCAGATCTGTACAACACTTACCTGTCAATTACTGTCTGCCTTCTTATTCAATCTTCTATCTTCCTTCTTCTATTCTCTGTCATCTTCCTTCTTCTGTCTTCTTATATTCTTTGTCTTCTTTTGCATTTGTATGTTAAAAAAGAAAACTTCAGTAAAAGAATGAAAAAAAATGTCCCCAAGATATGCCTGACTTAAACCTTTGAGTGCTGGAAGGGTACCCCTCTGGCACTCAGAGGGTTAAATGCAGTCTGGCATATCTATTAAATTAATATGCTGCCATTCCAGTGTAAGAAAAATGTAAGCCGTTCTTGTTGTAAATCAATGCAAGCCCTTCCAAAGGTTGACGGTGTCCCTGCTGCCACCACCTCCACTGGCTCAGCTGGCAGAGGCAGTAATGCACAGTAACACTGGCCCCCCTCCATACCTGCTGGGCCATTGCCTGAGTCCAAATGAGGGAATTTTGAACAGAGGCTGGCTTTTTATATGACCAGTCTGTGTTCAAAATATATTCCAGTATACAGTTGGCTGTGATGTATGCTTACGCACCTCCCAGCCAATCAGCTTATAGGGGGTTTTGTCATTCTCCCTGCTAGAAGCTGATGGGGTCCAGATTTTCACCTACTAAAGTGGGTCGATTAACATGCCTTTGTGTCAATGGGCGAAAATGCATGCAAATGTAGCGCCCAAGGTGGGGGTTTGTATCCAGTATTTTTTCATTGCACAGGTAATTGAATGACTTACCGTGCTTGAAAAACTACTGTCAGCTGTTTTTTGGTCGACTGGGCCAATTGGATTGAGCCCTCTATTAGTTTGTCAAAGTCCAACCAAGACTGCCATAACCACAAGCATCAGTACTTTAAACAACCATCTAAAACACTAAAGAAGACAACAAGTCGCTTTCTAATGTTGATGGCATAGTGGAAGAAGGTGTAGCAGCTCAACCAACTGTTGCATCTGAGAGTGAGACAAACGAGCACAAAAACACATACACATTATTGAACATTGTGAAAGTAAAATAAAAGTACATTTTCTGAGTAGTTGCCAAAAAGCAGCAAATGATGCTGAGGAGTAGAGATGGGCAGAACATTTCACCTCAAATTGAATTCGGTGAATAATGGCACTTCCCATTTGGCAAAAAATTTCTAGCAAAAAGTGCTGATTTTCCGTTTTTTTCACGTAGCTCATTCTATTGAAATCAATGGCAACACTGAAATTACACACAACACATAGCAATTATTATTTTATTTCCCAAAGGCATAGTATAAAAGGGCCATGAGGGTGCCTGTGTTGGTGGGGTGTGGAGAAAGACTCAGTTGAACAGGGAATTTTTTTGGGGGGGTTGTTTACTGGATTTGAGTACAGTTAACAAAAAAATAAATCCTAAATACAATTAAACACCCCCCCAAAGACATGATATAAAAGGGGTCTGAGCAGGGTTCAGAGTGTTGGTGGATGGAGTTTGGGAAAAACATCAGTTGAACAGGGAATTTGTTTGGGGGGGGGTTGTTGACTGGTATTGAGGGGCAGTTAAAATAAATAAATAAATAAATAAAATAAAATTAGAAATTTGTACATAATGCGACAGGGACCCCCTGACATAAGCTGCCACTGGGGTGGACGGATACTTGATTTGATAGAGTATTTTGTAGAGGATGATTTGTTAGAGTTGTTGTTAGATGCCCACACCCTGAGGAAACATTGGTTTATAGGACTTAGACTTATTAGAGGCACAAGACTTGAAGAAACATTGATTTGTAGGACTTAGGCTTGTTAGAAACAAACACCCAAAAATTGTTTTATTTTTTTGTAGGACTATTTTTTTATATATGTTTATTTTTTAAAGCACAAGCCCTAAGAAAAAAAAATGTCCTACTGGCCTAGTGCCAGCAAGTCATGTTGGCCAGTGGATACTGGCCATTGTCAAATGTCCTCCTCAGTCCATAATTGCAGAATTTGCAAACACTGTTCTTGCTGCTGCTGCTGCTGCTGGGTTGTTTAAGCAGCAGGATGATTAGGCAGCTGAAAAGGAATGGGATCAACAATAGCAGTAACATGGGTGATGATGGATGATGAAGGTTCACTTGCCACGACTAGCTCCAGTGATGCGCCTGAGGCAGTAGCAACACAATAAGCAGTCTATGTGGAAAAAAGAAGAAGTTGGTCAATAATTCTTCTCCACCTGCCCCTCCTACAAAATCATGGGTGTATTGTTATTAGAATATAATTTTTTTCCCTTGAGAGCAGGAACTGTGGCGCTCATCAGCAACTGCAATGTTTACAGTTTGTGTGGTAAATAACATCTGTATCCAAACACCATGACACCAGAACTCAAGTACTGCCGCTGTCACTATACACCTTGTCCAGAACCCACTAATCACACATGACAACTTGCTGACAGTTTAATAGTAATGATGAACCCTCTCTGTCACCATCTCAGAATATTATGTGGGGTGGAATCTCCTCAGATGCTGCATGATGTCCTGGTATTGATTCCCCTCCACCACACTGGCATGTGTGGACAGTCCACCATACAGTGTGCAAAGGGTGGAGATGAACTGCCACATCCTAACATCAACAGAGAGGCTTTCATTTGGTGGGGGAGATAATGATGAACAAGGTGGATTGGCAGAAGATGTAGTTGTTATCCTAGAGGAAGAAGATGATGGTGATGGCGAGCTGGTTGTTTCGCTCATCGTGGAACTTCCAGTCTCTGCATGGGTTGCTCTATTCTTCCTCCTCTTTGATCTCCACCCCACCTTTTGTTGCCTTTCTGGAGAGCCAGGGGGTACAGAAACAGTGGTGCTTGATTTCTGTGGTGGGTCTTTGTCTTTAAGATCCAAAACACCTCCTGTTATTTCACTCTACTGGGATTCTGCTGGTGCGATTAGCGTTTTCTTTCAGTTCCACCTCCTGTTTTATGTGTTTGCCCAGGGTCCACTCAGGCAGTGCAGCTCCTTTCCGTGTGAGGGGCAGTACTCCTTCTCTCACTATTATCTTAAGACACAAAACAAAAGACAGAAGAGCCCAAAGCCACCTCTAAGTGTATTATTAGAGATCTCTGGAGACTCCCCCACTAGTACTTCGGTACTTACTAAAATTTGAGGCTTTATCTTCCCTCTAAGTATAAAAATGAGCACTGGCTCTGCCCCCATCTTTGATGGTGTGCATTGTTTTTGTGCTGTGCATGATGTTGTTGTAGACAGCATGAAGGGTGTTCAGCAGGGACTTGACCATTACCATTCAGGCTGTGTTTGTCAAGTATTGCATCCTTGTTTGGAGTCCCTCCAAGCTGTGTTGCTGAATTTGTGGTGTGGAATGCTGTCCATGTGTTCAGGTGTCACTGTGTTGGCCTATGTATGGTAGGTGCCAAGTTTTGTGTGATATGTATGTAGGTCTTGATGCACTTATCGGTGGTCTGGAGGCTCCTTTCATCCCCGGTGTCGCTCCATCCTGGGATCCCCTGCAACACTGTTGCAGTTAGGGTCCTGCACACTGCCTCCTCCCACTCAGTGTAGTCCATACGCAGGGACGGACCTCCCACTGTGCCAACAGCATGCAGAGCCTCCTGTCCCATCTTCTTCTTGACCTTTGCCTTGCAGTCTGCCCACCTCTTTTTGATGGCTTCCAGTGAACATCTGCAGCTGGACACTGCACTTACAGCAGCCAGGACCTCCCTCCATGCTGCTTTCTTCTTGGCCCCCATGCCAACAACCTCCCCCCTGGGGAACAGGATCCTCTCCCTCATGATGACGACCTCCACCAGGGCGAGGTCTCCTCCTCAGTGAATTTGGGGTCTCTTGCCCTGTCCTCCTCCTCACTCCCAGAGGTTCTTTGAGAGCCATGGCTTTGGCTCTCCAGCCCTGCCTGTGATGGCCCTGCCTGTTTTGGGTGCTCCCTCAGATGTACCCCTTGTCCCACTCTCTTCTCTGTCCCTGCACTATATGTGCCTGGTCTGGCATGTCTCACCCTCCTCCCCAGGGATCTCCCTCTCCCTTCCCTACCCAAACCAGGGATGTCCACCTGCTCCTCTTCCTCCTCTCCTCCTACTCTCCCCTTCTCTCTCTCCTCTCCATTTCTCTCACCAACTCACACACAGGCACTCACTCAAGCCCTCACACACACACTCACTCACTCTCTGTCACTCACTTGCACTCACAGACTAACACTGTCAAAAAAAAAAATATAAAAGTGTATGTGTGATATAAAAAAATAGCTATGTGTATGTGTGTTTGTGTTTAGATGTGTGTTATGGATATGTGCAAATGTGTATTATGTGTATTATGGTGTACCAATTCCTACAACTCCTTCTAACTGATGTGCTCTGCTCCTCTCTACCTCACTCTCTTTTACTAGCCTCCACTCCTGGGTCTTGTACTCTAGCTTAAGGAACGCAATACACAGACAAAGGTGCATCAGTTATTTTGGGTCTATATAGTTTATTCGAAAGAACTTGATACTTTGGGGTGTTGTGATTGGCTGGAGCACTAGGTAACATTGATTATTTTGGGTCTATATATAGTTTATTCGAAAGAACTTGATACTTTGGGGTGCTGTGATTGGCTGGGACATTAGGTAACATCGGACATTCGCTTCTTTCTTTTATTGGGACGTATTGCACATTATTTTTTGTGTGTTTTGCGATGGCAATGAGGTTGGATCTTCGGAGACGCAGGTTTTGTAGTTTCAGTGTGTTTTGTAGGCCTTCGCCTGTTAGCCTTTCTGGGTAACAGAGACTTGAGTCTCACGTTACCCAGTCTTGGTTAACTCGCTAAGGTTTTTTTTTTTTCATCACGGTTTTAACTCCAACATTTGGATCGAGCCCTTAATTTCTTTGATGTGCACAAGTCTAGTATTTAGCACTGTGCAATAAAAATGTGAAACTGACTTTCAACAGAAGCTCTGATGGCAAGCCTTTAAAACTATGAGCATGCAATTTAGTTATACTTTTACCAGAATTACCAGTAACAATATAAGAAACTACCACTGGAGCAGGAAACCTATTCTGCTGTTAAACCTTTACTATATAAAAAAAACAAAACACAAATAAAAAATATATGTTTCTGATTAATTAAAAAGAACACTTCCACCAGCAGCATAATTTTATAGTTATAAACTTTTAAATTGTCAAAAACATTATTTCAGACTACCAGGAAGTGCTGAAGCTGTTATCATCACATTCCCGGCCACATTCTTTGGAGAACTGAAGGCAAAGGTTCACCTTTCCAATCGAATGGAATAAAACAGCTATCAAGACACCTGGTGAAATGTATTTGAGCCTTTTGGTCACAAGAGTGCATTGAAAATGTAAAAAGCATTAGTTTGAACACTTATAACTTTGGAACAAATCAACCAAATTGAAGTTCCTTTGTTTTACTCAGCAGGAAAACCCATATAACATATAAGTTTTCATCACTGGGGTAACTGTAACTAGTCATTTATGATACCAGTATAAAAAATGTGGGCTCCCTACCAAACAAATATTCTCTCTGGGGTAGAACTAGAAATTATTAAGCTCAGGAGCAGATAGGCCCATTGGATGTGCGGTCCCATCATTAGTACACCCACTACACCTCCTTTAGTAATGCCCCTGCTTTTCATAATAAAGATTTAGTATTCCTTTAACTATGCCTTATGCAATCATGCGTTGCTGGGCCACAGGGACAGTTAGTGTAACCACTTTTTTGGCACTCATCCCAGTTTACTGACAATTTGAGCATCTGCTATGTTGCGATCAATTCAACTATGTGCCACTGCCAGCTCCGTGCCACTGCCAATACCATTACTTAGCAAGGTACAAAAGATATATATCAGTTTATATAAAAGAGAGAGAAATTAGCATAGAGCAACTTTTGATATAATAAGATAATATATTAACAACATATTACCTTGTACTCACAAGCAAATGATGAGTTAATGCATCTCTGAGTGACAGACAGAGTTGTCCAACCTTTGCAGTGTAAGGACTGAAATGTGTCTGCTAGCATAGCACTGGGCTCAATTCACTTCCCCCCAGAGAGAAAAAACAAACAAACAGCTGACGGTAACTTTTCAATTACAGTAAGCCATCCAATTACTTGTGTTGTGACAAACTACAGAAGGAAGTAAAAACACATTGGGCACTAAATTTTGTGCCCATTGGAAGCAATGAAAAAGAGTCTGAATTTCAGATTCAATTACATGAGTTGGGTGGTAACGTGTTAAATGAACCCATTTTATCGTCAAAAATCTTCAACTACAAAAAGAAGATGCAGAGTCCCATAACACATGATTTAAACCTCCGCTGCTGGAATTAAAGTTGAATAAAGCAAAGAAAAAAAAAGCTATATGACAGTGGATGTAATGGTATGGGGCCTTAAGCCCCATAACAATACATCCAAAGTATTGAAAAATGTATATAAAATATGAATTAGTAACAGTTTGAGTGCCAGAGGGGTATGCAATGCATTGTAAAGCAATATATTGCATACTTGTCTGGCACTCAAACGGTTTTCAAAGTGTGTGAAACATGAATAAGTAACCAAGTAACCCTTTCAATGCCACAGGGTTAGGCAATGCATTGGTAAACAATGCTTTGTATACCCCTCTGGCACTGAAAGGGTTCTACCAAATGTGTGTGAATGTAAAAAAGGTACAAGGAGGGGGTGTCAATAGGGTATGTGTACTCTCTGTAAGCTTCTTCTTCATCTGTCACCTTCTTTGTTCTTCGTCTTCAAACGTATTGTGGAATCTGTAAAAGAGAAAGTTATTGGAATAAACTTGTCATTAAGGATACACTGCAAGAAACAATGACAAAAATCCCCCTCCTTGTACCTTTCAGGTTGTTGCCTGATGCTAGACTGCAAGCTCTCATGATCCTCCTGTTCTCCCAATTCCCTTCGCTGTGGAATTAGTTGGTGTTATATAAATAAAGAATAATAATGCGCAATTAGGGATATTTGAATAGCCACTGCCTTTTATATGGCCAGTCCCACTTTCCCATTGGCTGGGATGTGGGGCATGGAACATGCCCTGCAGTAGCCCCACCTCCCAGCCAATCAGCTTCTAGCATGTTGAGTCATCCCTTACGCTAGAAGCTGATTGGTTGGGATGTGTGGTTAAGGCAGGGCACATTCTGTACCCTGTGTAAAACCACATCCCTGCCAGTGTGAATGTGAGAATTAGTTAGAACAGGGATTGGCCATAAAAAGGCTGTCCCTATTCAAATTTCCTTCAATGCACATTGGGCTGAAAAGTATGAGGATTTTTACCATTGTTTCCTGGCAGTAGTAGCATATGTTTAATTCGGAAGAAACAGAAGAGGGTGCCTAATGGTGCCTGTTATCTTTATAACAATGATAAAATTCAGAGTTGAAAATATACTCACAGATGTGGTGGTTGCATAAGGGTATACACCCAACTACAACAAACAAGGCATACAGAGATAATATCCTGTCTCTGTTCAGGTAACTGTGCTCCAGAGTTATGAGTTCTCAAAGTGCTGCTTTTTGCCTTCAATATTTTAATATATAGATCAAAATACAAAATGTATTAGGAAAGTCAGTGGTGCACTTTGGGGAGAAAAAGGGAGGAAGAAGGTTGACCTCAAATAATACCCCAAAATTCAGATTGACTGACTGGCAAGACACAGGCAGCTAGAGACCTATTTGCTTGCTGAACTTGCGGTTATTGTCTCTGTGCTGGGTGGGGAAGTCTGGGGAAAGAAGTTGCTGATTTTGTTTTTCAGATATAAGTTTCTTTGTACAGTCTGTGAAAAGACAACAGGGTGGACAACTTAAAAATAAATAAATAAAAAAGAATAAAAAAGAATATAGAACTAAATATACCTGTATTAGGTGACAGTGACAGACTGGGATTAGGCAAGGCATCATATAGCTCCATAAGTTGTATAGTGTACCGTTGCATAAAAAAAACACAGTGTAGTTGAGTAATGTCCAGCAAACGCACAAGGGGAAGGGGGAGGGGTGGAGCATTGCAGGGATGTGAGAGTAAAGTAGTAGTTCAAAAACTGACTGTAGCAATGGTTGTTGCAGCATGTGCAATCAATGATGGTGATCCCTCTAGTCCAAGGGAGGATGCAGTTTGTCAAGGTCCCAGCAAAACTAGTTCCAGGCAGCTCTCACAGCAGCCATTCTGTGTTTGTGGGAGGGGCGAGCAACATATTTTTTTTAGCTAGAGAATATAGGAAAATAACGGGGAATTGAAGCATAGTTTTAGGGAGTCATGTAGGTAGGACATTTGTTCTCTGTAGTAGGGGAGTCTGGGGGCACAACAGGGGAGAATAAGGGTGTGACTGACTGGCAAGACAAAGGCAGCTGGGGTACAAATTGCTTGCTGGTTTTAATTTTATTGTCTTTGTACTGGGGAAGTCTGGGGAAATAAGCAGTTTTAATTAAATATATATATTTGCGACTAACTGTGATAAGATATGGTGGACAACTTAAGAAAAAATAAATAAAATAAAAAACACAATTAAACAAATAAATATATTAGACAGCTGACTGGGAGCTCTGTGACTGAGGCAGAATTGATAGACAGCAGACGAGAATTTTGAGAATTTTGTTGAGAGACAAGGCAAGACATCACACTCCATCAGTCATGTACTGTAAAGAGTAAAAACACACACAGCAGTTGAGTAATGTCTGGCAAATGCACAAGCGGGAGGGGGAAAGGTGGAGCAGTGCAGAGTAAAGTGGCAGTAAAAAACTTACTGCAGCAATCATAGCTACAGCATGTGCAATAAGTGATCATGATTCCTCTCCTCCCATGTGGATGCAGTTTGTCAAGGTCCCACCAATCACACCACGCCAGTCCCCCATCACCACTACCATACACATCTGCCACACTGAAGGTTGTACTTTGTTTTTTTTTTAATCACTTGATATCATCATGAATACATGCCAGTGTCACTTAAGAAGAAAGAAAGAGTTGTGGGCAAAGGACAAATGCACTCAACTTTGACTTCCAGCTACTCCACTACAGGAGAAGTAATGTTGCGCTGGGAAATGTTGCACCATATTTAACATAGGAAAAAAAATTTGTTGTAATAGGAAAAAATGTGTTAGAATGTGTTAGAATAGGAGAAAAATGTGTTATAATATGCAAAAAATGTGTTAGCATAGGCAAAAAATTTGCTGGAATAGGCAAAGAAGAGGAAAATTTTGCATTGGAGAAAAAGAGAAAACTTTTGTGAGAAAAGTGAAAAATTTGCCGTTTTTTTTTTCACGAAAAGTCATGCAGGAAATGTATTCGCTAACCCCTAGACACCACACATACAGCAAAAGTCATTAAGAACTATTTTCAGTGTAAAGAAGAACAAGGAGTCCTGGAAGTGATGGTATGGCCTCCACAGATCCCTGATCTCATTATCATCGAGCTTGCCTGGGATTACATGAAGAGAGAGAAGCAAATGAGGCTGCCTAAATCCACAGAATAACCATGGTTATTTCTCCAAGATGTTTGAAACAACCTACCTCCAAGGTCTTTAACAAACCATGTGCAAGTGTACCTAGTAGAATTTATGCTGTTTTAGCAGCAAAGGGTGGTCACACCAAATATTGATTTGATTTATATTTTCCTTCTGGTCACTCACTATGCATTTTGTTAATTGATATATATGTCAAATGAATGAGTATTCCAGTAAATAATAATAATACCTTTTTTCTTGGGCTAACATTTAAATGTTATGGAGACAAGCTTTCAATAGATAAACTCCCTTTTTCAAGTCTGAAGCATACATATTTTCTTTCTTTATTTTCAACCTACCTTCCTCTAGACTGTAAGCTCTCACGAGCAGGGCCCCCTGATCCTCCTGTTCTCCACATCTGATTGTACTATTTAATACCTCTGTATGTCTATTCCCAATTGTACAGACCTGTGGAATTAGTTGGCGCTATATAAATAAAGAATAATAATAATTATTTATTATTATTAGCTTATTTTTTAATGCCACAGACCCAGTTATTTCATATACCAGTTCAATTCTTTCAATAGCACTGTTTTACAGATGCCCCCTAACATGAGTAAAAAAAGTAACACTTTAATACTTTATACACCATATAGGAACTGTCAGACTCTTTCAATGAGGATACTTGTACCCTCATTCTAGGAGCTAGGTTACTCCTCACCAAGCATGACTGAAAATCTAACTTTTGTTTCCTTCATACTTTACGCCAGGCAATGAGTAGGAAAAATTTGTAGTCTTCCTTTTCCAGTAATAGAACTGAGGCAAGGAGGTTGATATAAGGGCTCATTTAGAAGCAACCCCTTTCCTGCTCCTAACTGAACATTTTTATTTTTGGTTTATGCAAATATACCTGATATGCCCACATGTTTGGTATCAGTGAGAAGGGGAGAGTAATATTTGTTTTTATCACTTTTGTTTTTATCAGGCTTATCAGACAGAACACTGATAAAACCAAAGATCTTTATTTTTAGATTAGAATCGTTTCAATCCAGCTCACAAACACTTTCATTTCCGGTTTGTTTACCTGCGTTATGGCATACATTGATTTCCTTTTAAGAGGATGTATAACCAAAAATAGTTTACTTTGTTATGTATTGTTGCGTACATATAAATATGGAAAGTAAGTTTATAACATATGCTGGGGCCACTACTAAGTGGCCTCAGAAACCTGATAAAAACAAAAGTGATAAAAACAAATATTACTCTCCCCTTCTCATTGATACCCAACATGTGGGCATATCAGGTATATTTGCATAAACCAAAAATAAAAATGTTCAGTTAGGAGCAGGAAAACCTGGGGCCACTACTAAGTGGCCTCAGAAACCTTAAAAATGTACATTTAGTTTAAATATTTTCATTACTATCTGATTTTTTACTATTACTATTATTAGCTTATTGCTATTAATTTAAATTTTCTGGAGCTTCTAAATTCAGCTTTTCTCATCCTCCTTCTGCCTCTCTTCCCTTAAACATCCCACAAATTAACAAAAGGCAACCCCACTGAAGGAAGTTTGGCGGAGCAACCGGACCTGCAGGTGGGTGGGATTTGAGCAGCTCACATTATCAGAGTAAAATAAATTGAGAACAAAGACTTCTTCTGTTGCCATGGCAACATATCATAGTTATCTCATAATTTGTGGTTGTCATGACAACATACCTTAATTCTCTCTAGGATTACTGTCCCTTTAAATATGCATCAGACTTTAGTTTTCTTTGCTCTATTGGTGTGCTGCTGCTGTTGTGAGCCACTTTTATAAGAGCCTTTTAAATATTTTAGAACAAATATATAATTGAGTAATACGTAGATGTATTTGATTATTCAAATATTTAATGCAACTTAAATTCCAGACTTTTTAAGTTTGGATTGATTTTTAGTCTGGCAGAAAAACAGTTTACCTGAAGTACAATAAACCTGTATTTTAAGTTTATCTGTAGGGAAAGTGTACTTTTTTCTTCTACTGGACCACTCCAATTCCCAGTAAGTGGCATTTGTTGCCAAGTCTGCATTCGCTGCACGTGTGTTGTATGTCTTTTGGGCAGCAGTGACCATTAAATGATATCCTTTGAAATGTGTTATGAGAAACCTGATAACAAGGGTTCATCAAAAACAAATTTAAAGGGCTAATTTTACAAAACTAAATGCAGTACTGGAAGATATTCAATAATCTGAAATCTTCAAACATAAAAATATAGAAGGGGGCATGCCTAGGCATGGATCAACCTGGCCACACATTGCTTTTGCTTTTCCTCCCAGGGGCTAATTTCTGTTATGTCTGGTAAAACCACTGATCTTGCCAAAACAATTACAAATCAACAAATATACCCTAGAGGCTCAGTTACAAGCATAGGCCTCACAAATCCACATCGACAGCTTACATGTATTTCCACTTTTTTCACAAACATATAATGGTTTTCCAGTCAGAGGCAGTGTGGGATAGCTCAGGAAGGGTCTGAGACCCAAATGGCTATACAGAGTGTACAACCATCCATTTGCAGCTACATGGAGGACATGGCTCTAGTATATAGCATTTTCCAACATGAACACCACCAAGAAAGCCAAGGACACTGGTGTAAGGAAGAACCAGTCTGGCGACAGGTCAAGGCAGCAGTGAGTAGCGTTTCAAGCTGCAGGCACACCACAGATTCAAGAAATGCTCAGCATACTGAAAGAGGAAAGAAAAGACCAAGATGGGCAAAGTGGTAAGACATACAAGGGATACTGTTGGTGGGTCATATGCACCCTGCAGGATACTGGTAAGTGATATGACTGTCACACCATGCAAATTGTCCAAAACACTTTTATAAGTAACCATACATCTGACACCCCACCCAGTACACACTCAACCTGTGGGTACTTGATTCTTCAGCTGGTGGCAACTACAACTCCCAGGATCCACAAACATTTGATGTCTGTTTTGTGACCATTTCTGTGATTTTATGATCTCTATTTTTCTCTTGGGGCAGGCACAGTGCAGTAATCACCAATAGCATTGTTCACAATTTGTGACAAGTCGGTGAGAAGTGAAAAGGAGGGAACACACCTTGGCACACAAGAAACACAGACACCATGACATTTATGTCAAACATGTTAAAGCCCAACACCCACCACAGAACTGCAGCACAACTGTTGCTGTATGCCCTGACTCTCCAGAAAGTTGAGTTAGAGATCAAAGAGGAGGAAGAATTGAGAAACCCATCCAGAAGCTGGAAGTTCGATGACGAGAGAAACAACTAACTCTCCATCACCATCGCCTTCTTCCTCTAGGGTAACTACATCTTCTGCCAATCTATCTCTTTCATCGTTACATCCCCCACCAAATGATAGCCACTCTGTTGATGTTAGGATGTGGCAGTTCGTCTCTACCCATTGCACAATATGTGGTGCGCTGACCACATATGGTGGTGTGGTGGAGGAGAATCGCAATCAGGGCATCAATCGGCAGATTCAATCCCGCAGAATATGCTAAGATGGTGGCAGGGAGGGTGCATCATTACTATTAAACTGTCAGCAAGTTGTCATGTGTCCTTAGCGGGGTCTGGAGTCTGGACAAGGGGTATAGTGACAGCGACAGTACTTGGGTTCTGGTGTCATGGTGTTTGGATACATTTGTGCCCCAGATGTTATTTACCACACACACTGTGCACATTGTAGTTGCTGATGAGAGGCACAGTTCCTGCTCTCAAGGGAAAATTTTCTATTCTAATAACACACCCATGATTTTGGAGGAGAGGCAGGTGGAGAAGAATTATTGACCACCTTCTTCTTTTCGCCACATATACTGGGGATTACTTGTTGTGCTGCTACTGCCTCAGGCTCGTCACTGGAGCCATTGATGGCAAGTGGAACCTTCATCATCCACCACCCATATTACTGCTATTGTTGGTGCAATTCCCTTTCAGCTGCCTAATCAGCCTGTTGCTTAAAAAACTCAGCAACAGCAGCAAGAACAGCAGTTGCAAATTACGCAATTATAGACTCAGGAGGACATTTGACAATGGCCAGTCTCTATCACTTTACATATAAATTCCCTGTTCAACTGTTTCATTCCCCACACTGCATCCGCCAACACAGGCACCCTCCTCAGACCCTTTTTATACAATGGCTTATGGGGGGGGTTATTTGTATTTAGGACTTATTTTTTTATTAACTGCCCCCCAATCCCAGTAAACAACACCCAAAAAAATCCCCTGTTCAACTGATTCTTTCCATCCAGCCAACACAGGCACCCTCATGCCCCTTTTATATGATGCCTTTCTGAAATAAAAAAAATATTTGTTATGTGTTGTTTATAAATTCAATGTTGCCATTGATTTCAATGGAATGAGCTGGGGGGAAAAAAGCGGAAAATCATCACATTTCATGGGAAATTATTCATCAAGTGGGAAGTGCAATTATTCACCAATTTCAGTTTGAGGCGAAAATGTTCACCCATCCGTAACCATGAGTGGATTATTAGTATCTGAAACGTACATGTGTGGAGAAGACTCCCTTCACAGCAAGAGAGTCCCCTTGAGTAGAAGGAGTTTATCAGGGGGGAGCTCAGGACTCTGACAGTGGACCAGGGTGAAGGTAAAGGAGGGGGAAAGAGAGGGAGAACAATTGAGCAGTATAAGCAAAAACGAATATATATATATATATATATATATATATATATATATATATAAGAATAAGCCCCAGAACATAATTTATGTCTCCTCAGAAAACACACATTGAACACAATGCCTCATTACATAATTTATGTCTCTTTTAGACTTTACTGCTCCCATTGGGTGATTCAATGTTTATCATACAGGTAGTTGGCCCACCCCCTCCAGCCTGCCCACCACTATCCAACTGACAAAAAATCTAGCTGCCACTCGCTCCTGAAGTAGGGGATATCAGTAGCTTCCCCTGGTCCACACACGCTCTCACTCAGGATCATGACCCCACAAACACACTGTTTCACCTCCCACAGATAACTGTAACCCTTCATACACACTGTGTCACCACACACAGATAACTAACCCGCCATACACTCTGTGTCACCTCCCACAGATAATTGTACCCCTCCATACACTCTATTTCAGTACGAGGGCATAATGTTTCCATAGAATACAAACTCAGGGATAAACTTAATAGCAACTCTTTTATTTAACGCTTTTTATCTCTTCAGTCAACCTCACTAACTGTTTGTTTTCAACTGTCACTCCTCCACTTCCTGATTCCTGCCCTTTCTCCTTAAAGGGAGAGAGATGCTTTGCTGTATGTTACAGAGGGCAAGCCTCAAACACCACTTTCTATTTGTTCCCTCAGCATATTGCTACTTTGCTGCAACTGAAGAGCCACCGTGTGTTATATTGCTATGTTACCTCAACTTAACCCTTTGAGTGCCAGAGGGGTATGCAACGCATTGCAAAGCAATGCTTTGCATACCCCTCTGGCACTCAAAGGGTTAAGTAAGGAGGAGTTACTGCTCCCATTGGGTGATTCAATGGAGGAGTGATTTAAATCATACATGAAGTTTGCCTGCCCCCACTATCCAGCCCGCCCACCACTATCCAAGTAACTGAAAAAACAAAAATGGCTGCCACTTGCTCCTGCACCACAGACACAAACACATCAGACAAAAAACACACACTCACACACACACTCAATCACACACTCAATCCCACACTCATACTCTCATTCACACTCTCACACACACTCAATCATACACACTCACAATAATTCACACAGTCTCTCACTCACACACTCTCCCTCACACACTCAATCACATACACAATCTCACACACTCAATCACACACACTCTCACTCACACTCTCACACACTCACTCTCATACAACCTCTCACTCACACAATCACTCACGCACACTCACACACTCTCACTCACACACTCACTCAATCACACACACAAACACTCACTAACACTCACACGCAATCACTCACACACAATCACTCACACACAATCACTCACTCTCGCACTCACACGCACTCACTCACACTCTGGGAGCCAGCATGATCCACCTTCCACCATAGTCTCACTCACACTCACTCACACCCTGGGAGCCAGCACGATCCACCTTCTACCATAGTATGTGCAATTACCACATGCATTTCAACTACATGAATGAATGCCACTCACTCACACTCACACACACTCACTCACACTCACTCACACCCCGGGAGCCAGCACGATCCCTCTTTCACCATAGTATGTGCAATTACCACATTCATTTCAAATATATGAATGAATGCCACAGTGGAGGCATAAGTACAAACACAAACTCATTACAGTGACACATAAGTCACCCCCTTATGACTCACTTCTGTGTGTGTGTGTCTGTGTGTGCCTGTGTGTTCCTCACTGTGTGTGTTGCATGTCTGTATCACACGCTATGTGTCTGCATGTTGTGCATTGCATGTATGTGTGTATGACTGTGTCGCTCTTTATGCATCTTAGTGCATGCGTGTGCATTTGCGTGTGTGTCTGTGTGTGTGTTTACATATATATATATATATATATATATATATATATATATATATAAACAATGGTATACTGTAATTTCAATAAACAGCAAGGAGATGACCTGGATCGTCAGGTGTAGACCCCAAATATCCGTATGCTGTCCACAGGGGGGGTGAGGGCCCACTCAGTGTCCCCCTCCCAGTGACCCCCAGGTCAGCGAAAATAAGGCAGACATCGGAGGTATACAGATGACCAAAATGTGCAGTAAAGCTATGAACAGGCCAGAAAAAAATAACAAATGTTAAAAGATCAAAAACAGCTGAATGTGTAGCAGTGGAAACCAGGTGGAAAAAAGGCAGTGGGGACTAGGTGGAAAAAAAATGGAGGGGATAAAAAGCCCAACACAGACCCACACTATAAGCACAGTCCATCAATATAGGTCGGGTGACAGATTTCACGGGGGAAAAGAAGTGAAAATGTTCCACCTCAACCGGAGTGTCCAGCCATCGGATTCCACCTTCCCTGATGGCCTTCAGTTTAGCTGGATAAAGAAGAGCGAATTTCACCACTTTATCATGAAGGCTTTTGGAATAGGGAGCTTTAAGCTTCTGGGATAGGCAAGCAGAAAAGTCATAAAACAACAGCAAAGAAGTCTCCTTATATCTAAGATTGTTAGATTTGCACTAGGTAGTGAGTAGGCTGGACTTGTCTGGAAAATTGAGAAGGTGGAACACCACTGGACTAGGTCTGCTACCATCACCCTGCCACACCAGACCAACCCTATGGGTTCTCTCCACAGTCACCAGTTTGTCCACCATGGACTGCAGTTTCAGGACATCACTCTCCATCACTCTGCCAGAGTAGCAGAAGTATAGAGAGATAATGGTATCTATATGTGGGCCTTAGTTTTCCCCTTCCCTAGTACTCTTGATTTGAGTATTTCACATACCTCTTGTGAGATTCCTCCCGATTTCCAATAGTTGCCTGCAAGGTATAGCAAGTCTGTGTTCTCACTGTTCAGGACCACATTCAGATATCTTTCATCATATCAACTGTTGACTTTTCACAACTGAATGTAGAGCTTCACAGCCAACATCAGCTGACATGATACACCATGAAAGACAGTTACAACATCAATCTGTTAAGATGGATAATAGCAGAGATGGGCTGAGAGGGCACAGTTCATTGGCTACTAGGGCTCTTAAGAAATGCTATAAGCCCAAGTGGAGCTACATGGGAGTGCAAGGTCAGGTCAAATAACCAGGTGCCATATCTTGAGGTTAGAGAAAAGAAGTTTCACCTTCAGCAGTAAGGTCTGTTAAATTGTGTAATTCCTTGTCCATGGATATGGTAATGGCAAATACAATGGGATTAGATACAATTCTTTCAAGAGAGAGCATACAGGGTTATATTGTGTATTAGTAGGCAAAACAGGAAGTGCAGAAAAGCTTACATTATTCTAATTTCTCTGGGTTTTGAGGCAACAGCTGAACTTGATAGACTTGTGTCTTTTTTCAACCTAATTTTCTATGTTAATTTGTTACTGTGCATTGGAAGTGAGTTTTTTTATTTTGTCTGTTACTACAAAATTCTACACTTAGAAGTTTTTCCTTTTTATTTCTTCATTTTTTTTTTTGTTTGTTTGTTTCTGTCTGTTGTACTTTTTGTTCAGGAATAAAAAGTAATGTATTTGTTATCATATTGAGCCACACATACATTTTGAAAGGATGGAGCTGTGTTTGAACACATAGTGATCCCAGACATCTGCAAAAAGATATAATGTTTAGATTTTAAGTATTTGAGACTTAAACTTAATTCCAGTAGTTGCAAAGGAAATTCAGTGGATGGTTGTGCAATGGCTTTTGTAGACACAATTATGGCTTCTCTAACTACTTGTATACCATCAGGAATGGGCATGATGGTATACAGTAACTTAACATTCATGTGAGCAGCAGACAATTATCTCCCAAAGTTTCACAGGTTGTAGTTTCATAATAAAGTCAGTAGTATGTGTGATGCAAGTGGCAAGGTCTCTATCCAAACTCTCTGTGAAGCTGGAGGTTGCTAGATTATGAATGAGTGGGGTGCAATGCTAGTATATGTAGATGTCACATACGAAGCCATGTTAAAGTTGCTGACCCCTAAGCAACTTGTGTGACCCCAGTTGAGAAGGGGTCAGGACCAGGAGGAGACCACCAGAGTACCATGTGAACTGCATAGGAAAAGTATGTAAGCGAGTGGAATCCCAGAATAGACAGAAGCAACAGACCAAGACCTAGGGTTAGCCCCTCTCTTAGTCAGGGCAAATATTGGAGCTGCTATTTTAGAGAAGTCTTGTATGAACTTCCTATAATAATTAACAAACCTCAAAAATCATTGGATCACAGTCAAGAATGGCAGAAACCTTGGAGGGGTCAATAATAAGGAGTCCGGTAGGTGTCACAATGTAACCAAGTGTAACTTTCAGTGCTTTTGCCTTTGTTGGACTTTTAACCTTCTTTCCCACTGTTGCCTCTACAGACCTCAGCCCTGTTACTATTGGTCCTTGAGACTTTTTAAGGTCTGCATTTTCACCTGAGCCTTTCCTGATTATTCAAGTTTGTTTGTTGCTTGATCAGATTTTGTTGCAGTTCGACCTTGGCTTGTGTATTCATTGGGTTGTCTTCCCAGAACTCCATTCCTTGGAGTCTCTTTATATCTACCCAGACACTGAAGATGCCATCATTGTTTCCCAGCATTGGTAAGCTTAGTCACAGAGCTTACCTCCATGGGGTTTTCAGAGAAAGAAGATGACTTGGAAAGTATCACTGGTACTATAGGCAGACCTACTCTGGACTTATGGAAACTCTCCAGATCCATCAATCATCTTTAAAGATCAAGACAGACTAATGAATGATTTGAGATCTTCTGGAATATCGTGGCTTGTCAAGAAGACATACTTCATTCTCTCGTTCAGTCCTCTGCTGAAAGCTGCTTTAACTTCTCTGACATTCCATTTGGTCTCATATGCCAAAATCCTGAATTCTACCATATACTAAGCCATTCTCCTACTTCTCTGAGGTAGCTCCAATAGGAATGCCTCTGCTGCAACACAGTGTCCTGGAATATAAAATAAAGGTGACTGAATATTCTAGGAGTGGCAAATTCTTCTCCACCGAGTGAGACCCTGAGCCCAAGTGAAGCCCATGTTAAGGCTTCCTCTTTAAGTAAGGAGATTATGAAGGCTACACTAATGATGTGAGCAGCAAATATGAGGTTGAGAATGAAATTGCAATGAGCATTGGTTCAGGAAACCTTTGCAATCCTTAGGGAATCTGGAAAATGCAAGTGAAGTGGAATTCATGGAGGTCTGTAGGTCATTGAAAATTCTCAAAACGCTGCCTCTGAAGAAGTTCCTGTAGATGTACTGGAACCATAGGTAAAGGGGCATTTTAAACAGGTGTAGATTTCAGTATTTCTAATATATTATCTAATTTCCTGTCAAGGGTCTGGAGATGGGAGATGTGAGAAGTAAGAACCTGCTCCTGATGTTCCTGGAATGCAAGCATTCGGTTCAGCCATGTCAGACCCATCTTTTATGGCACATTCTTTCTGTCAGGGTGTCTGTCCAAACTCTGTGCATCTGAGAGTTGCCGAAGTAGGATAATTCCACAAATGGTGTTGGGCACTCTCTTCTTAAAACGTAACATTTATTACAACATAAAAAACATGCCATCCAATATTTACACATGTATACCCCATGAGGGTGGTAAAGCTGCAGTGTGGAATGTATTAAGTGAAGGAGGAATCCTTGAGGCAAAAGAAATTGATTATCTGGTTGGACTGATTGATTTTATTTTGACCAGAAGTTATTTCAAGTTTGAGACTGAGCTTTACATTGAAAAGCTGGGAACATCATGGGGTCACCAATGGCGCCATGTTAAGCTAACACCTACATGTGGGACTATGAATGTACAAATATAATATAGTCAAAATATTGGACTTATGTGAAATTTTATACAAGATTTATTGAGGACTTGTTCTTTATTTGGTACAGGAGTGTTGATGTATTGGAGGAGTTTTGCCAGCATTTAAATGGGCTAGATAACCCTATACGGGTGACTATGGATCATAGTAATGAAGTCATCAACTATTTGGATGTCTGGATAACCAAGGGCGAAGATAAGATTCAGACCACGTTGTACGAGAAATGTACTGTTAGAAATACATTATTATATGCAAAAAATCAGCATCCTATATCTTTAAAAAAAGGATTGCCCAAATCGCAGTTTATGAGAGTGAAGAGAATAGTGTCAGATCCAGAAGAGGCTGAGAAAGCCCTACATAGGATGGGGGGAAAATTTACTGCAAGAGGATACAGACAGCCTGATATTGAAAGTGGCATAGAGGAAGGAAATAAATTGGACAGAGACACATTGTTGCGAAGCAGTGTGTCTAGGAGTAATAATAAAGAATACAGAATGCTTTTTACCACAGTGTTCTCTGATGTCACTGGGGCATTCAGGCAGTCTGTATCTAACCATTGGTGTCTGAGCATGGATCCCGAAGTGGGGCATCTATTTGCACAGGCACCCATTTTTGGATACAAACAAGGACGGAGTATACAAGATCAATTAGTTAATTTGGACCCGTCAAATAAATATAAGGAGACCAAAAAAGTGGAGTCAATTGGTATAGTGCGTTGTAGTGGTTGTGTAACATGTAGACATCTGGTTACACGTACCACTATTAAGATACCACCCACTAATTTTGTGATACGGATCAAAGACTTGTTTGCATGTAATACAGCATATGTAGTTTATGCATTGTTTTGTCCCTGCAACAAATGCTAAATAGGCAAAACTAGCAGACCCTTTAAAGTAAGAATGAGGGAACATAGGTCCTCGATCATTATGGGTCTAAATGGTACATTAAGTGAAAAGGAACTTAAAGTCACTCTGGTAGCAAGGCACTTTATTACAATGCGGCATAGGTTGCAGGAACTACAATGTTGCCCATATGTGTCAGATCCAGCCCGCGGGGAGGCGACAGAATGGTTAAATCATCATTAGTTTGGTGAGTTACATTTGAAACTAAGCACCAGGATCTTATTGTCAGAGTGAAATGGTTGTTTAAATAGTGATATTTTAATCATGATATTTATTATGATAGGAATGGAGTTTTCATGATTATGGGGGAAGGCCCTAACTCTGCAATGGGGCTGGATGGATGCTGCGGGTTGATATGGCAACTCAGTAGCACCGATTTGACTCCATGCAGGTGGCGGTGCTATTTAAAGTGGAAGTTACGTTAGTAAGATCATGTTCTTATCCCTGATGAAAGTTGTGTGGCGACTGAAACGTTGGATGACATGTTTTTTTTGTTGTAATAAATGTTAAGTTTTAAGAAGAGTGCCCAACACCATTTGTGGAATTATCTTTATGTTTATACAGTGTTTGAGGCACCTCAATAAAATGGTGAAATAGTGAGTGCGGCAATGATCCCTTTGAGAATTGCCTGAGTAGGAATGCCTAGACAGTGTTTGGTGGTCCCTTGCTGCAGACAAAGTCAGGTTATGGTTGCTGCCAGCAAAGCTAGAGTTCTAATACCAGATGAGCTGGGGTCAGGACCAGGATGAGACTACCAAAGTACAATGTGAATTGCTCAGGAAAAGTCTGGAAGGGCCCCCCCAAAATAGAGGTAGAAACCTCAAATTAATGGACAAAGGGATATAATGCCCTCTACCTGCTGCTTGGCTGGATAATCTAGAACTTGAGACTGGTGAACATGACCCCTGAGGGAAGAGGCCTCTCTCTGAAGAACTGTGTTACAAAAAGGTTCCAACTATTTGTAGAAAACTACTAGGCAAAGATGTTCCCCCAGGTGATGAAGACTTCTTTCACTAGAAAAACACACAAACACAGAGGGCGCCCAATAGTGCCTGTAAACGTGATTATTTAAGTGATAACCAAAAGCATAAAGGTTATACTCACAATTTGTAGTTGCTAATTACAAGGCATATGCCCAGAACCAGCACTTTAAGCTTGTGGAGAATTCAAAGTCTGTCTCCACTCAGATCTGTTTGTAGAAATTGTTCTAATGAAAACCAAATCCAAAGGAGCAAGATGATTAAAAAGAAAAATGTAGTAGGCTGCTAAAGTTTCTAAAAACAATCAGCTTTTTATTATAAAATAAAATAAAACAACAGACCAATTGAAAAAAATAATATAGTAGCGTAACGTTTCGCAGCTCTAAGGCTGCTTTATCAAACCAACTGGAATGTTATGTAAAATAATACAAAGCTTTTGTATTGATGGCAGACCATTAGAACCATGCCATGTCACTTAAAGTAGGAGCTCTACATGTGGAGACCCTACAATTTCAGGTCATTCAGTCTCTATACTACGCCATCATTCTGGGGTTTCCTTGGCTTCAAACAAACAACCCCAGAATGAACTTGAAAACTTGTTACATCATATATTGGTCCAATCAGTGCAAGAAGTCTTGTCTACAACAGCCCACTAAGATATTGTGTACTTCCCCCTCTATACCCTCAGAGTACCAGATGTTCAGTGAGGATTTCAGTAAGGGGGAGCCTATCTCTCTGCCGCAGCATAGGGCAAATGACTGTGCTATTAAATTGACGCCTGGCACAATACCTTCTAAGGATCGCACCTACCCTCTGTCGGTAGAGGAGAACCGGGCCATGGAGAAGTACATTCCTGATGCCTTGGTCGAGAGGAATTATCCGGAAGTCTTACTCGTCCGCAGAGCCAGGATTCTTTTTTGTAAAGAAAAAGGATGGGGAGTCTAGACCTTGTTGATAAAGGAGTTATTCGGCCACCTGAAAGGCACCTCAGTTTTCACAAAACTTGATTCATGGGCAGCCTACAATCTAATTAGAATCAAGGAGGGTGATGAGTGGAAATCTGCATTTAATACTCGTAGTGGCCATTACGAGTACCTGTTCATGTCCTCTGGGCTGTGCAATGCTCCAGCAGTCTTCCAAGAATTTATAAATGATGTACTGAGACACCTGCAACAATCCTGTGTAGTGCGAATTCCATAAAGATCATGTGCCATTTTTGGGTTATGTAATCTCTGCTGACGATATTGCTATGGGCACAGAGAAACTCTCGGCGGTTCTGCAATGGCTGCATCCGGTAGGCCTGAAGACCATACAGAGATTCTTAGGATTCGCAAACTATTATAGAAAATTCATACGAAATTTCTCTACGGTAATCAAACCTTTGACTAACTTAACTCATAAAAGGGGCTAATCCTTCGGCTTGGTCTCCTGAGGCCAACAAAGCTTTTGAAGCATTGAAATCTGCTTTTGCTGAGGCTCCAGTATTGTTGCATCCTAACCCTGCCTTGCCCTTTACCCTGGAGGTGGATGCATCTGAGACAGGAGTGGGGGCAGTGCTGTCCCAGCGATCTGGGCCTGGTAAAACCCTCATGCCTTGTGGGTTCTTTTCCAAAAAGATGACTAAAGCCCAGAGCCTATACGACATAGGCAATTGTGAGCTATTAGCCATTATTCTCGCTCTCTGTGAATGGTGTCACCTCCTGGAGGGGACGAATGCTCCAATCCTGACCTTGACTGATCATAAAAATCTGACATATTTGTCTGAAGCCAAAAGACTGTCACCATGGCAGGCCAGATGGGCACTGTTCTTATCTAGATTTAACTTTGTGGTCTCATATCTTCCAGGGTCCAAGAATGTCCGAGCCGACGCACTATCTAGGCAATTTGGGCCGGACCGCGAAATTGAAAGTGAACCGTTCCTCCAGATTGCATATTGGCCACCATACGCACTAGTATCACGTCTCCTCTTGGCGAGGAGATCTTGGCTTCCCAGGGCAATGCTCCAGCAGAAAAAACTAGTGGTAAATGTTTCGTAGCCGAACCTCTCTGTACTAGATTACTGGAAACATACCACTCAGAGGGCAGCTGGACACATTGGTCGTGACCAACTGATTTGGTCAGTCTCTCAGCTCTTTTGGTGGCCTAGCTTAAAGGGATAGTAATACTTCATTTTATCTTTTTTATTTTGTAGGCATTAAAAAAACATGAAGAATGATATAAGTCTTATCTCTCAAACCTTTATGGTTTAAGAGATATTCACAAGCAAAGTTTCCCCTCCTGCCCCTTTTACCTAGTGTAAGCCATCTCTTCTCAGATGGGGAATCTGGTTGTACGACCAGACAGATAACAGCAGGGGACAATCTTCTTACAATGAAAACAATGAAAAGCCCTGCCCCCCTTGACAAGCTTTTCAGGTTTTTCTCTTATCTTAATTGAAGATTGTCCCTCTCTACAGTCTACCTGGGCACCTCCCTTCTGCTCTGGCTGAACAGTGTTACTTCAGTAAAAGGGGCAGGAGGGGGATACTTTGTCATTGAATTACTCTTAAACTACAACTCTGACCGAATTGAAATAACACTCTCCAAAGTCCAAATACTATGATGATTAATTAGAGCTGCTTTTATTATGAAACATTACTATCCCTTTAAGAGCAGATTGTGCTGCATTTGTGGAGGCCTGTTCCATTTGTGCTTGTGCTAAGACCCCGAGACACCTTCCACTGGGGTTGCTCCAGACAGTTCCAAATGGTGAGCGCCCATGGTCACACGTATCCATAGATTTTATGGTGGAACTGCCAGTATGCAAAGGAGGTACGGTCATATTGATGATAGTGAACCGTTTTTCAAAGATGGCTCATTTTGTCCTTCTCTAGGGACTGCCTTCTTCCAAGGAATTGGCTGTGGTGCTTGCTAGAGAGGTGTTCCAACTCCACGGAGTACCCAAGGTTCTGGTCTGATCGTGGGAGTCAGCTTGTGTCAAGGGTTCTGGAGGGCCCATTTGTGACCAGATGGGAATCCAATTGTCGTTCTCTTCCACCTATCATCCCCAGACTAATGGTGCTGCTGAGAGATCCAACCAGGGGTTGGAACAATTTTTGCACTGTTTTATCTCTGACCATCATGATAATTGTTCTGATCTGTTGCCATGAGCTGAGTTTGCCAGGAATTGTGCCGTAAACTCTTCGTCTGGGAGCTCTCCCTTCCTGATCAACTATGGGTTCCAACCATCCCTACTCCCAGACTCCTTTTGGGCTCAAGACATTCTGGCTCTGGACAAGCATATTAGGCAGCTCCGTTCCACATGGGCACAGGTTCAGAATGTCTTAAGAAGGTCCTCAGCTATGAGAAACATGCAGACCACAGAATGCGTCCTGCTCCTGTTTTCCAGGTTGGGGATAGAGTGTGGCTATCCTCCAGGAACCTGAATCTTCAAGTACCTTGTAATAAGCTGGCTCCATGTTTTGTAGGTCCATACCAGGTACTTTGCAGAGTGAACACTGTCACTTATGCCTTGGACCTTCCTGTGGGAATACGCATCACAACGTTTTCCATATATTTATGTTGAAGCCTTTGGTCTGTAACCGTTACACTTCTACTCCAGTGGTACCAGGTCCTGTCCACATTCAAGACCACGAGGAGTATGAAATTCATAGCATTCTGGACTCCCATAGAGTCCATGGGCACATTCAATATTTAGTGCATTGGAAGGGCTATGGCCCTGAAGAACATTCCTGCGTGACTCAGTTTGATATTCATGCTCCTGTTCTGTTGCGCAGATTCCATGCTAAATTTCTGAATAAAGTTGGGTCTCTTTCATGGGGGAGAGATCATGGGGGGGTTTACTATCATGGTGCCCTTGATTGCCCTCTGAGAGCACTGCTGCGAGGTATGGGCGACTTTGTCTTTCACCCCCTGAGTGTCGAGCTTATGCACATTCGCTATTCTTATAGGCCTATGGTTAATCACCAGAGTGAGTCTCTGCCTACTTGCTAGGCCTTATAGGCCTCAGTCTATCAGTACTCCTTTGCCTTTTAGTGGTTTACCTGTGCATTTGCTCTTGTGATATTCCTATGCTCTGTTCCGTGTATGACCTCTGGCTACGTCTGACTCCGGTTACGTTTGATCCCTGACTTGTTACCATCCTCTCCGCTCTGACCCTTTTGCTCTGACTACCCGCTCTGGTCTGACCCTTTGTCTCCATCTGACTACCCTCTCCAGTCTGACCCTTTGGCTCCATCTGACTACCCGCTCCGGGCTGACCCTTTGGCTCCGTCTGACTACCCGATCTGCGCTGACCTTTTGGCTCCGTCTGACTACCTGCTCCGGGCTGACCCTTTGGCTCCGTCTGACTACTCGCTCCGGTCTGACCCTTTGGCTCCATCTGACTTCCCGATCTGTGCAGACCCCGCTTGGCTGACTGATACGGTACTGATCTTGTTGTGGCTGACTTACTGCTCTGTGTTCTCGACCCTTGGCCTGACTGACTCCTTTCTCTCGCTAGACTGTGCTCTAGCGGTTTCCTTTGGGACAAACTGTTTTCCTCCCGCTCTGCCATACCTGGTCTCTGACTATTCCATCCTGCTTGTTACTATCAGTTAGTGCCTTGGGTACTCCCTAGCATTCTAGGGATTTCTGTCACCATTGCCTATCGCTACCCTAGCATTCTAGGGATTCCAGTCACCACTGCCTATCGCTACCCTAGTGTTCTGGGGTAGCCATGAGTCACCATTGCCTGTAGGTTTACCCTAGCATTCTAGGGAAGTTTCTCTCACTTTTCTTGGGCATTTCCACTTCAAATGCACTAGTAGCTACTACTATACTTGCTACCAGTACCATCTGTAGTCAGATTTGGATCTGCCTCTTTTCTGTCTGTGGATCCTGTGCGGTCTCCATACCTGGCTAGTGAAGGATGGGGAAGTGCTTATGCACTGTCTCCACACCTGGTCCTGTGAGGGTTGGGGATGTACTGACCGTATCTTTTCTGTTCTTATTTTTAATAAAGATATTGATTTTACTGTATTTTGTACTTGTCAGAGTCGTCAAAGTTGTTGGAGGCTTGCTGAGGATGAGTAGGCCTTCATCCTGCAGTGGATAGACAACAGCTGAAGATGCTATAGATAGATAATTACATATTTCAATGATACATTATTTTACTACATATTAATCTGATTGCCTTCATAATATTAAAGGTATAATAATGTTTCATAATAAAAGCAGCTCCATTTAATCTTCATAGTAATTGGGCCATGCAGAGTGTTATTTCAATACTGTCAGAGTTGTAGTTCAAGAGTAATTGAATGATAAAAGTATCCCCCTCCCTCCCCTTTTACTGATTTATCCCTGCTCACCTCAGAACAGAAAGGTGGTGTTCAGGTGGATCACAGAGAGGGACAATCTTCAATTAACATAAGGGAAAAACCTTATGTGTCGATCTGGAGCAGACCCCTCCGAACGGCTCACCGCCTGTCTCTGCTCCCAGCTCTGGGACAGCAGCCGGGGCCACTGTGTAGCACTTTAGTCTGTGTACACGGGCTTTCATACTTTCGGTAAAATTAGATTTCAGACACATTTTTTTTCCCATTCGGAGGATCCGAATTTCAGACTGGACCTGTTCGACCTGGACGAAATTAGGCAATAGTCCGAATTATTCGGCCGAATTTAAAAAAAAAAGTGAAATATTAAAGGAGCAGTAAACTTTTTTTTATGAAAAAATATGTAATGTAGGGATTTTCCTATTGAGTAAAATAAGGGCACTCCCACTGCTGGTTTATATTTCCAGCGTTATTACAGTTTAAACCCATGTTTTTTTACATTAGCAGTTCCCTCTAGTGGACAAATTCTAATTAGATTTCCTGTTAGATTCTAATGGAGAGGAAAGTCAGAAAAGTCAGAGAAATACAGTTCTCCATAGAATGTGATAGAAACTGCCTGTCACTTCCTGTCAGTTAGAACTATCAGGAAGCAAACACAGTAAATTCACTTCCTGGTTATTTGAACTGCTATAAATTTTGAATAAAACACCTGACAGCAGTGGGAGTGACCTTGATTTACTCAGCAGGAAAAGCTCTATAAAATATTTATTTTCATACATAAGAGTTTACTGTTCCTTTAAATAAAAAATTAAATTTAAACAAATAAAAAAATACATTAAACTAAATTAATAATAATATTAAATATCTAATGAGACAGGAAGGGGTATTTAATCCCTTACACACATATATGTATATGTCACATCAAATTAAAGCCCTTTCTGCCCTTTAAAAACTGGTATATAATATGTGTTTGTGCAATAAATGAGAAAGATAGGAATTATGGTTGAACACAGACATAGCAAAAATGCCAAAATTGCTTGTGTCCTTATGAGGTTAATATCTGCACTCTGCATGAACTGTAAAGCACCTGTTTTACCAGATCTATTTTTAGCAGCATGTAGCAACATTGTAATAATTTCAGGTGGAAAAGCGCTGTGCTGTCTATTTTTAGTAGCATGACTCGTAGCAACATTGTAATAGTTTCAAGCAGGAGAGCGCAGTCCGAATTTCCAAAATTTACACCGAAATTTGGACTAGGTCCATTTCGGATTCTGATTTTTTTTTTGTGTGCGGACCTTGGCTTTCGGAAGGTCCAAATGATGCCGTAGAAAACGATCGCCACTCCCGGGTTTCTTTGTAATAAAAGATTTTATTAAGCCAGGTCAACATTTCGGCTTCAGTGTTAAGCTTAAATATTTTTTTAAAGTAACTTAATATTATAAAACCAAATCAGATAAAAATCATATGGTATTAAAATGTGTAATTGCCATTATTCAAGCTATTGATAGGAGGGACAGCACCTTCAGATGTTAACTGATGAATAGCAGGACATCTTGCTATGGAAAATCAAAACAGAACTAAACATCAAAACACTAAAAAGTGCTTTGTAAGCAGTAATGTCCAACTGAGCACTCTGTAGGTGCTAATCTTTCACGAGATGTAAAACATGTAGGAGGACTTAAAAGGAAACAAGTGAAAATGTATGAGCTTGAGTACAGCTCTGCACTTCTCATGAAAATTCCCCTTTAAGTGGTGCATAGTAGTCTTTAATTTCCTTAAAATTGCAGTTTCACTAAGCATCTTTATTGAAAACCTTTAAAAAATGCAAACTGTATAACACAAGATTAACCCTTTAAGGGCCAGTGAGTTATACAACCCATTAAGTTACAGTGCTTCGGATACCCACTGATACTCAAAAAGTTAACAAGCAGTTGCAAATTTGTCAAATATTGGTCATTTGTTGCACACATTTGTACATCAACAAACCATACAAATAATAATTATTGAACTGGCATAATGTTGTGGGCAGGATTGTGTATACATATTAATGTCAGTGTATCCAGAAATTTCTATCAATCCATTGCATGTTTAAGATGTCTCCAATGCAATACCTTTAGCAACCAAGAGGTTATCTTTCATAGAAATAAGTTTAGTTCAAGACTGTAAGTATTGTTTTTTTTTTTGTAGGATTGGCTTTCATCCTTAGTGGATGAGGCTCTTTCAACAGCTGCATCACGGAGATCTCATCTGAAAACCTCACGCAAATGAATACTTATTAGTTTGATATATTAAACGCTTCCTCCATTACCAATGCATCTACTACTAACCACCTAACCCATTTCAGGGTTTATGAAGCTTGTTATGTGGTGAATGGTGGCCCAGAAAATGTCAGTTTTGAAGACTATGTACATGCTTGCAATCTCACTGGGTAGTTTGCACTGCTGTAGTTGCTGAATACATACATATCAGTTTCAATACAAAATATATATTAAGTGCATATGGAAGTAAATATTCCTGAGTTACTTTGGTATATAGTTAACATTTTACGACGGCTACATCAAGGACTAGAGAGAGCAACAATGTATCTAAACACTCACTCTCCATCACTAAATACAAGTATATATATATATATGCATGTGTGGAAAATCCAAAGGATTCATGCTGTACATGTAGGCTTCCATCTGAACAGCATGAATTAATTTTAAAGCCTTTCAAAGTCACTTATGTTAGTCATGTTTTATTTAACCCTTTGAGTGCCAGAGTGGTACGGAATGCTTTGCAATGCGTTCCTTACCACTCTGGCACTCAAAGAGTTAAAACAATAGTTTGAGATATGTATCTTTATTTGTGAGTTTATGAAAATTAGACAGAAATGGCAGGCTCACCCATGTGCCAGATACTAACATTCCCCACTCATCAAGCAATCTGGCATATGACTGCCAGCCAGGACTGTATCATTTGAATAAACTGATAAAAATAAAGCTAAATATATGATAAACTAGTGCTTTAAATAGAAATGGCAATCCATTGCAATGTGTTGGATACCTGCTTGGCAATGAAAACCCTTTTTAAACCTTTCAGTGCTGGAGAGGTATCCAAAACATTGCCATGAATTGGATAGGTTTTTCACAATGACAGTGTTAACCGTTTTACTACCAGGAACCTATTCCAGTTAGCATGTGCACTGGATAAATCTTTGGGACATATAGCAGTGCATACCTTTCATCTACTCAAAGGGTTAACCCTTTCAGTGGAATTCTGGTCCCTGCACTTGGGAACTTTTTTTTATCCCTTTCCGTGCCATAGAAATGCATTGGATACCTCTTTCACAGGGAAAGTGTTAAACGCATGGGCAACCCCATGCCACTATTGCTAGTCTACAATATGCCATTTGACTTTGTGTCAATGAATTACCTTAAATAATAAATAAAGTTGAATCCTTTGAGTGACAGAGGGCATACAAGGCATTGCAGAGAAATGTATTGTGTTTCCATCAGACACTCAAAGGGTTAAAAAGTGTGGTATACCACCCAGAACTTGACAGTTTTAAATTATTACCCAGGAAACTATTATTATATTTGCCTGTTTGTTCACTATTTTAATGATGATAAATATTGAATTTTAATTTTTTTTTGTTCTTGCTGTTAAGTATGCTGTAATTTACCCAATCCTATATAATAATTTGCTAATGTACGTTTGTCAGAAGGCGTTATGTGCAGTAGAGACGGCTGCGAGTGCTGCAGTCGTGCACACTACAAACTGCCCACACCGTGGCTGATAACGGAGCAGGCGCTCCGAATTCAGACCTTCGGTGCGCAGAGAGGACTATAGTCTGAGTTCGGAGCGCCCCGCTCCGTTATCAGCCGTGGCGCCGGCAGTCTCTACTGTGCATGACTACACCATGGCCATTGCTGCCTGGCACTGTGGCCCGTGTACACGGGCTGTTCATCTAGTGCAAGAATAACTTCTTTTGGGGGGGTGGAGCTAGCTACAGACTAAGATGGATGCATCTCTTTACAGCTCCTGATTCCAAGCGCCTTTACTTACGCTTTACTAGTTGTATCTGCTATTAATTTATCAGCTACTACTCCTAGATGGCTTCTCTCTGAGTTCTGGAATTGTTTTATACCTCATACTCCACGATATAATGCCCGCCATGAGATATTCTACTGGCTGCTTCTTTTCGCGCCATTCCGATAGGAAGGCCTTACTACGCGCTACGCTAGACAACGATCTGCTAATACTGAAGACGGTGGCATCCATACGCTCACTCTCATTCCAGGCACCCGATGATCCAGTTGATGTACCTCCCAAGCTACGTTCGCAGGCTTCGCCTGTGCACTCCACTCCTTCATATCCTGCTGCACCGGAGATGGGGCTACTGGTGCCAACAGAGGAGTATCTGACCTTCCTGACTGAGATTCAGTGCATTCTGAGTGAAGTGTTCACCGACTTATATAAGGATATACTACGCCTGATGGGTGACGACATCCTGGAGAAACCTTCAGAAGCTGTATCGGCTACAAGCCCAGTACATATATATATATGCATACCCTCAGTTGTACCGGTCCGTTGCTCCCATAGGTCACTGATTTTGGGAGGCCAGGAGCTAAATCTCCTGCAATTATTTTTCATGGCAAAGATGTACTTACCTCACCTTTCTGGCAGATGACGTCCAGGGTTGAAGGCCCAGCGCTCTGGTGCGTGATTGATCTGGTCCCTGGATTTCTCTACCCTTCTCTACCATGGGACCTGGTCCCTGTTTTCGATGCCTCACCATGGGATCCAGGAATTATACGATTGGGTCTAGATGAGATGCCGCTGCTTCATTTCACTGTGTTTCCAGATTACGCTGAATTGGTCCGTGCCGTACTCATCTCTGACCTTGATGTTGTTTTACATCCGTGGATTTCCAGACTTGTCTCCTTTATGTAGGTGAACTTCCATTTGATCTGATGTTCGTATTGAGTCTTTCTTCTGCGAAGTGAGGAGTTGCATGCTCTATGTTCACAAGCCTACACATCTTTGTGCACCTCCGGACAGTTGACTGACTGGCGGTTTCCCCTTGGGCCCAGGGGTGACGGCCTCCATACTTTCTTTTCACTAGCTTGTACTGAGAATGGATAATAATTTGTCCTTGATGGTGTTGCGCTATTATTGCACCACCATTGTAAGGCTTGTGGATATCATTACCCAGCTAAATTTAACTACCTCAGGCAATATTTTTTAACGTGACCGACCCAGCTCTCACTATGTTACATATGATTGTAATGCGGTTTGTTGGACTTGCCGGTGCTCCTCCCGGCCGGGCATGCGGGTCGGGGCCGGTGCCGGTGACTCTTGGACCGCTGGGGAGATGGATTCTTCTCTGAGAGAGCTCTGCCTGAATCCCTTTCTCTAGTATATTTCTTATACTATTAAGCTCTATGATGTATGTATGTTTGTGTCTATCCCTTTCCTCCTATCTGATGTGGATACTCTAACATTGTTTATATCTGTTAAATGCAGCTGTTTATTTACATGCTACTTACCCATGCCCTCCACACGAATGTGGTAGTGTAAGCAAGCTCCGGAGTGTATCAGTCTGTTGTATGCTGCCTTGCATCCCGTATCTAGGTCATGGTTTTATATACAAAGTGTATTGCTGGGAATGCAGCCTTATTTTTCACATCCCTCTTTGATCATATTGATAATATTTCTTTCCCCCCACTGGGTCTTTGACCAGTACGTGCTTGTTCTGCAGTAGTCCGGGACGAGTTGTCCTGTACTCTCTGCTCACGTCTCATGTCATCTCTTCTTTTCTTCCTTACTTTCCTATTCCTGTCTCTGGATGGCGATGCTCACTGTAGCCCACTAATATTTCTGTTTCTGCATAATGGCCTGACTCTTACCCTGCGATTATTGATAGTTTTCCTTTGGCCGTAGCATTCTTTTTAGGTCTCTTTCTTTTTTATCTGTTGCTATTTCTTCCACTCTACATACTTCCTCATCTTTCCTATACCCATTCTTTTTATACCTCCATCTCTCTTTGTCATATAGGGAAGACCTGTTTAACGATATTATGACTCAGGGGTGTCTACAGCTGCCTATGCCATTTCTGAGTATACATGTTATGCTTCCCTTTCTCCTGCTTCTACTTTTGAGGATTGTTTATACCTACGTTCTTTTCTCTGGCTTGTTCTCCTGGGTTTATGGCATTTATACATACTGTTTATGGCACTGTAACATATATCTATCCATATGCTGTGGACTTATACGCGTTGTGCATGTTTGATTCCTTCCCTGATAATTTTTCTCTGAAATGTAGGGACATTCTGTTTTACGATGTTATGTCTCTTGTGCACATATAGCACCCCATTCAGTTTATGATCATATGTACTAAGTAGTATTCCCCCTAGCGTCTATTTGCAATTATTACTAATGATTGTACTCTTCATTGCATTCAACCCTTGTAACTTTTACTTATTGTTATTGGATGTTCTTTATGCATATATCATTGTATTGACTTTATTCCAATAAAGCTTTTGAAAGGGAAAAAAAAAAGAATAACTTGTTTTGAGATGTTAAGGTTCTGTAAGTCTTGTGAGAAGGGATTAGTTGCACTCATGTTAAAGAGAAAATGAGGCATCTATACTACCAAAGATAACCAACAATCAACCAAAATTAACAAAAAAATGTGACCACTTGATGCTATGAAATTGGAGTAAAGCAAAAGGCAAGAGGAGTAACTGAAGGAGTATCAAGGCTTGCATTTGGGATGGGTCCCAGTTTAGGTGACATCATACTTTGCTTATTTATAAAGGGTATCTGACTTCAGGAAAATCCATGCGTTAAGTAATGAGTTAAGTGTAATAAGAATACAGAGCAGTTGCCTAAGTTTCTGATGACCTGCCCATTGCTTAAAGCCTTAGCTGAATATGGATCTGGCACCACTGACGAGAAGGGTCTGGGTAGAGGTATCTCTGCAGGTACAAACAATAAAGAGAGCGGACGCACCTCACTACAAGGAGATCTCAGATGATGCTTGCATGCTCTCATGGGAGCAGAGAGCTGGTAACTGGCAGAGAGAGAGCATGCGTCTGCCACCACAGCGGTAGCCACAACCGAATGAGGTAATCGTGACAAGGAGTCAGTGGCAGCAAAACTTGTCTGTTGAGTATGAGTTAGCAAATTATTCTATCAGTAAGTCAGTCACAGAGGCGCAGCTCAGGAAAGAAGTTGGATCATTTGCCTAACTCTTCTCATTCTAACAAGATTTTAAGGTATTTGGGGTAAAGCTTCTTTCTCGCTTCGCACTCTCCCAGACTCCCCTAACACAGAGCCAGCTCAGAAAGGAACTTGAATCATCTGCATGTCTCTCCACAATCGCACAAGATTTTGTGTAAATCTCCTTTCCCCCTTCACACTCCCCTAGATTGCTGCCAGACTCCCCTGACACTCCACGTGGTAGGGAAATTCTGTCTTACCATTGATTTCAATGCAATTAGGAAGACAGAAAAAAGTGGAAAATCTGAACTTTTCATAAAGAATTTCTCGCCAGACAGGAAGTGCCATTTTTATCCTTTTTCTGATTCAGTTTAAAAACTTTGCCCATTCCTAGTCACAGATGCTCAGCCAGCTCTGGAAGGAACTTGGATCACCTGCTTATCTCTTTGTAATCAAACAAGATTTGGGGGTATTTTGGGTGAATTTCCTTTGTCCCATCACACTGCCCCAAAGTCCCAAAACTCTCCCAACACACAGAACACATTTGCTCTCTCTAACAAACACAGAATAAGGAGACTGTGGGAACCTGACACCCCTTTTATACTATCACAGCAGGAAAAGAAGGGAAACTCTCCAGGTGTTGGGGGGATTAATTCTCACCATTGATTTCAATGCTATGATGAAGTAGGAAAAAAATAGAAAATTAACACTTTTTTTGCAAAAGAAATCCTGTACTGCGGGAAGTACCATTTTTTGCCTGTTTCATTTTGAGGTAAAACATTTCTGCTTATCATGCATGATCTGGAAGTGTTTCACTTGGGTGACAGGCCCCTGTGGAAGGCACTCTACTCTATCTTAGTGGCCAGATCCACCGGCGACTTGAATTGGAGTGTGCTCCATGGTGCTCCTAACCAAATTAATGGGCTCCCCAGCCACCTCTTCATCTTGTGAAAAGGGGGAGTCTGTGATTCACATTTAGTTTTCCTCAGTGAGTGTGGGTTGGCAGCACATGGCAGAAGAACAGTGTAACTTTATTGCTTTAACAACATGACTACAACCAACTCAGAGTCATACACCTCTGCAGCAGGAGCCATAGGTGTTATTTCAAATGAGCAACCCCTTGGCACACTTTCTGCTACATCAACACTACTTCTATTCTGTGCCCCAGAGCACATGGAACTTTTAGGAGAGTTTCTGCTGCTGATAGTAGTGGCACTTGTGACATGATGATGATTATGTGTCTCCCAGTCAGACCTATAGGTATGCTTCAAGTAGGATCTCAGTGAGGATGTGCTTGAGTGTGAGCCTGCTTTTCTCCTTCTCATATGGTTTTTACACAGACAACAGATAGCAAAATGTTTAGCTTTTGGATTGTGAAGAACGTATCTCCATACTGTGGAGTTCATAGACTGAGGGGCTGCTACTAGTACCGGGGCTAGATGTTGTTACAATTGCTGTACATGCAACAGTAGCTAAGGAAGTCATCATAGTTAGAGTTGTGCATGTTAACAAACAATACAAATGTCTGCACCAATGCCATTCACATTGTAAAAAACTAATAAAAACATAAAATCCTTTATTTTAGAAAAGTTAAAAATTACTTATCTTACAACAAAGAAATTCTTGGTTTATATGATGGATCGGTACAAGCAAGCAGATGATACCTCTGACAAAGATCAATAAGTTTCTTTCCACAGACTCTTACACATGCTCAAAGACAATCATTTCTATTGTGAACATTACTGTAAAAATACACACAAAAGCATTAGGGACAGGGGGAGGGTGAAAGGAGTAGTAGCAGAGCAGGGACCAAAACTGACTGCAGCCAGAGGGATTTTCACAATGTTTACTACTACTTTCGGGACAGGTGTTGTGCTTATTTGTTTCGCTGTGAGATAGAGCAGTTAATTAAAATGTTACACTTTCTTCCATTATGCCATCAACACTAGAATGAGTCCCTTTGCTGTCCAGTATTTTTAGATGGTTTATTAATAGTTCTGGTGCTGGTGGTAGCAGCTGTTATATCTGTCCTAGGAGAGTCTTGGGCTGTGAGAAGAGAGCAAAGGACGTTTACCCCATATACCCCTAATTTTATGTGATTGATTGGAAAAGCACAAACAGCTGTGATCCAAATTCCTTCCTGATATGGCTGTTATTATCTCTGTTTTAGAAGTGTCTAGAGATGTGAGAAAGGAGTAAAGGATGTTGACCCCAAATACCCCAACATTTTGTGTGACTCATAGGAAAAACATAAACAGTTTGATCAAAGATCCTTCCTGATCTGAGCTGTGTGATTGAGGCAGACTGATACTAGATGAGACAGAGTATTTTGTAGAAGGCAAAGGCAAAACATCACCCTCCATCACTCATAATGTGTTCTTAAAAGTAAAAAAAAACACAGTAGTTGTATAATGTCTAGCAAATGCAGAAGGAGTGGGGGGATGGGGGAAAGGAGTAGGAGCAATGCAGGGGCGTATGAGTAAAGTGGTAATCCAAATATGGACTGCAGCAATGGTTGCTGCAGTATGTGCAATAAATGATGATGTCCCTTCTCTTCCTAAGGATGAAGTTTGTCAAAGTATCATCAAAAATTCCATTACACCCACCAGCGCCAGTACTGTTAAAAAAAAACATGTAATAACACTGAAGATGACGAATTACATTCTAGTGTTGGGATAATGGACAAAAGTGTAGCTGCTCAACCAACTGCTGTATCTGACAGTGAGACAAACAAGCTCAAAAACACCTTTCCTGAAAGTAGTAGTGAACTCTGTGAAAATAAAAGTAAAAATACATTGTTTGAGAACTCTAAAAGTAAAAGTAGTGAGCAAGAAATTACCTAATGATGACCTAATGATGACTGATTATTAATATGTAGATCTAGAATATATCCCTCCAGCATCCTCCTCTTCTTCAGATGCAGATTAAGTTGATAGAGATGGTGACATTGCCAGAAAGTTAGCAGAAAGCAAAAATCTTCAACCACTGAAAAGGAGCGCTGTGCCTTTCTATAAACTGAGAAAATAGATGGAAACTCTCACTGTGGACAATGCCCAAAAATACACAGTCATCCTGTCAGTCATCATCAGCTTCATTACCTCTACCATGTCCAAGCCTCACTCAGCCACACTAGTGTTCACTGTAAAGCAGCAACAACAAAGGTTATTAACATCCACAACCATAGCTATGATGAGTGCTTCTGCTGCTACTGGAAGTGATGCACCATTGACACCCAGTAGTAGTAGTTGTGCAGACCCTCATGAACCCAGAAGTCTATTCACTTATGATCCAAAAGCTAAGCATGTTGCTATTTGTTATCTGTGTATGAAGCATTTGAGCAGGGGGAAAAGCAGGCTCACACCTAAGCACCTCCTTGATGAGTTCCTACCTAAAGCACAAACACAGGTCTGACTAGGAAACACATCATCAACATATAAGATGTGCCACAACTAGCAGCAGCAGAAGTGCTCCTGAATGTTTACAGGACTCAAGGGTACACAATAGAAGTGCTGTTGATGTGTCCGAGAGAGTGCAAAGAATGTTGTGCTCCTTCTGCAGATGAAAACGACTCTAAGTTTATGGAGATGACAAGAGTTATAGAGTGCCCACTAGTGATGAGCGAGCATGCTCGGCCGAAGCTCGGTTCGGCTCGAGCATCGCTCTGCTCGGCACATGGCGGTACTCGTACGAGTACCGCATGTGCTCGCCCGCCATGTTCGGGTCTCCTCCCCGCACGTTTCGCGGCTGCTGCGCAGCCAATAAACGTGCGGGGAGGCTCTGACATCAGTGTAATGCCAGCAGCCATGTTGGCTGCTGGCATTACACTGATTGGCTGACCAGAACCCGTGATCGGGTGCTGTATAGCACCTGACCAGCGAGTTCGGCTCAGTCTTAGCCAGGGAGAGATGAGGATAGGAAGGGAAAGTCAGTGTAGGGAGAAGAAAAGTGTTGGAACACCATATAAAGACCCAAAAGTCCTTTTTAGGACTGTTGTGTGTGGGGGCAGCAGTTATATTTTGTTTGGGGGGGCACAAATTTTAAAAAAAAAGTCACATATTCCGTTCACTGTGCCTAGCCGCAGATTAGCAGCACATTCTGTTAAGTGTGCAAAGTTGCAGATTAGCAGCACATTCTGTTTAGTGTGCAAAGTTGCAGATTAGCCGCACATTCTGTTTAGTGTGCAAAGTTGCAGATTAGCAGCACATTCTGTTTAATGTGCAAAGTTTAAAAAATAAACGTCACATATTCCGTTCACTGTGCCTAGCCGCAGATTAGCAGCACATTCTGTTTAGTGTGCAAAGTTGCAGATTAGCAGTACATTCTGTTTAGTGTGCAAAGTTTAAAAAATAAACGTCACATATTCCGTTCACTGTGCCTAGCAGCAGATTAGCAGCACATTCTGTTTAGTGTGCAAAGTTGCAGATTAGCAGCACATTCTGTTTAGTGTGCAAAGTTTAAAAAATAAACGTCACATATTCCGTTCACTGTGCCTAGCCGCAGATTAGCAGCACATTCTGTTTAGTGTGCAAAGTTTAAAAAATAAACGTCACATATTCCGTTCACTGTGCCTAGCAGCAGATTAGCAGCACATTCTGTTTAGTGTGCAAAGTTGCAGATTAGCAGCACATTCTGTTTAGTGTGCAAAGTTGCAGATTAGCAGCACATTCTGTTTAGTGTGCAAAGTGTAAAAAATAAACGTCACATATTCCGTTCACTGTGCCTAGCCGCAGATTAGCAGCACATTCTGTTTAGTGTGCAAAGTTGCAGATTAGCAGAACATTCTGTTTAGTGTGCAAAGTTTAAAAAATAAACGTCACATATTCCGTTCACTGTGCCTAGCCGCAGATTAGCAGCACATTCTGTTAGGTGTTCAAAGTTTAAAAAATAAACGTCACATATTCCGTTCACTGTGCCTAGCCGCAGATTAGCAGCACATTCTGTTAAGTGTGCAAAGTTGCAGATTAGCAGCACATTCTGTTTAGTGTGCAAAGTTGCAGATTATCCGCACATTCTGTTTAGTGTGCAAAGTTGCAGATTAGCAGCACATTCTGTTTAATGTGCAAAGTTTAAAAAATAAACGTCACATATTCCGTTCACTGTGCCTAGCCGCAGATTAGCAGCACATTCTGTTTAGTGTGCAAAGTTGCAGATTAGCAGTACATTCTGTTTAGTGTGCAAAGTTTAAAAAATAAACGTCACATATTCCGTTCACTGTGCCTAGCAGCAGATTAGCAGCACATTCTGTTTAGTGTGCAAAGTTGCAGATTAGCAGCACATTCTGTTTAGTGTGCAAAGTTTAAAAAATAAACGTCACATATTCCGTTCACTGTGCCTAGCCGCAGATTAGCAGCACATTCTGTTTAGTGTGCAAAGTTTAAAAAATAAACGTCACATATTCCGTTCACTGTGCCTAGCAGCAGATTAGCAGCACATTCTGTTTAGTGTGCAAAGTTGCAGATTAGCAGCACATTCTGTTTAGTGTGCAAAGTTGCAGATTAGCAGCACATTCTGTTTAGTGTGCAAAGTGTAAAAAATAAACGTCACATATTCCGTTCACTGTGCCTAGCCGCAGATTAGCAGCACATTCTGTTTAGTGTGCAAAGTTGCAGATTAGCAGCACATTCTGTTTAGTGTGCAAAGTTTAAAAAATAAATGTCACATATTCCGTTCACTGTGCCTAGCCGCAGATTAGCAGCACATTCTGTTTAGTGTGCAAAGTTGCAGATTAGCAGCACATTCTGTTTAGTGTGCAAAGTTGCAGATTAGCAGCACATTCTGTTTAGTGTGCAAAGTTTAAAAAATAAACGTCACATATTCCGTTCACTGTGCCTAGCCGCAGATTAGCAGCACATTCTGTTTAGTGTGCAAAGTTGCAGATTAGCAGCACATTCTGTTTAGTGTGCAAAGTTTAAAAAATAAACGTCACATATTCCGTTCACTGTGCCTAGCCGCAGATTAGCAGCACATTCTGTTTAGTGTGCAAAGTTGCAGATTAGCAGCACATTCTGTTTAGTGTGCAAAGTTTAAAAAATAAACGTCACATATTCCGTTCACTGTGCCTAGCCGCAGATTAGCAGCACATTCTGTTTAGTGTGCAAAGTTTAAAAAATAAACGTCACATATTCCGTTCACTGTGCCTAGTCGCAGATTAGCAGCACATTCTGTTTAGTGTGCAAAGTTGCAGATTAGCAGCACATTCTGTTTAGTGTGCAAAGTTGCAGATTAGCAGCACATTCTGTTTAGTGTGCAAAGTTTAAAAAATAAACGTCACATATTCCGTTCACTGTGCCTAGCCGCAGATTAGCAGCACATTCTGTTTAGTGTGCAAAGTTGCAGATTAGCAGCACATTCTGTTTAGTGTGCAAAGTTTAAAAAATAAACGTCACATATTCCGTTCACTGTGCCTAGCCGCAGATTAGCAGCACATTCTGTTTAGTGTGCAAAGTTGCAGATTAGCAGCACATTCTGTTTAGTGTGCAAAGTTGCAGATTAGCAGCACATTCTTTTTAGTGTGCAAAGTTGCAGATTAGCAGCACATTCTGTTTAGTGTGCAAAGTTTAAAAAATAAATGTCACATATTCCGTTCACTGTGCCTAGCCGCAGATTAGCAGCACATTCTGTTTAGTGTGCAAAGTTGCTGATTAGCAGAACATTCTGTTTAGTGTGCAAAGTTTAAAAAATAAACGTCACATATTCCGTTCACTGTGCCTAGCCGCAGATTAGCAGCACATTCTCTTAGGTGTTCAAAGTTTAAAAAATAAACGTCACATATTCCGTTCACTGTGCCTAGCCGCAGATTAGCAGCACATTCTGTTAAGTGTGCAAAGTTGCAGATTAGCAGCACATTCTGTTTAGTGTGCAAAGTTGCAGATTATCCGCACATTCTGTTTAGTGTGCAAAGTTGCAGATTAGCAGCACATTCTGTTTAATGTGCAAAGTTTAAAAAATAAACGTCACATATTCCGTTCACTGTGCCTAGCCGCAGATTAGCAGCACATTCTGTTTAGTGTGCAAAGTTGCAGATTAGCAGTACATTCTGTTTAGTGTGCAAAGTTTAAAAAATAAACGTCACATATTCCGTTCACTGTGCCTAGCAGCAGATTAGCAGCACATTCTGTTTAGTGTGCAAAGTTGCAGATTAGCAGCACATTCTGTTTAGTGTGCAAAGTTTAAAAAATAAACGTCACATATTCCGTTCACTGTGCCTAGCCGCAGATTAGCAGCACATTCTGTTTAGTGTGCAAAGTTTAAAAAATAAACGTCACATATTCCGTTCACTGTGCCTAGCAGCAGATTAGCAGCACATTCTGTTTAGTGTGCAAAGTTGCAGATTAGCAGCACATTCTGTTTAGTGTGCAAAGTTGCAGATTAGCAGCACATTCTGTTTAGTGTGCAAAGTGTAAAAAATAAACGTCACATATTCCGTTCACTGTGCCTAGCCGCAGATTAGCAGCACATTCTGTTTAGTGTGCAAAGTTGCAGATTAGCAGCACATTCTGTTTAGTGTGCAAAGTTTAAAAAATAAATGTCACATATTCCGTTCACTGTGCCTAGCCGCAGATTAGCAGCACATTCTGTTTAGTGTGCAAAGTTGCTGATTAGCAGAACATTCTGTTTAGTGTGCAAAGTTTAAAAAATAAACGTCACATATTCCGTTCACTGTGCCTAGCCGCAGATTAGCAGCACATTCTGTTAGGTGTTCAAAGTTTAAAAAATAAACGTCACATATTCCGTTCGCTGTGCCTAGCCGCAGATTAGCAGCACATTCTGTTTAGTGTGCAAAGTTGCAGATTAGCAGCACATTCTGTTTAGTGTGCAAAGTTTAAAAAATAAACGTCACATATTCCGTTCACTGTGCCTAGCCGCAGATTAGCAGCACAATCTGTTTAGTGTGCAAAGTTGCAGATTAGCAGCTCATTCTGTTTAGTGTGCAAAGTTGCAGATTAGCAGCACATTCTGTTTAGTGTGCAAAGTTTAAAAAATAAACGTCACATATTCCGTTCACTGTGCCTAGCCGCAGATTAGCAGCACATTCTGTTTAGTGTGCAAAGTTGCAGATTAGCAGCACATTCTGTTTAGTGTGCAAAGTTTAAAAAATAAACGTCACATATTCCGTTCACTGTGCCTAGCCGCAGATTAGCAGCACATTCTGTTTAGTGTGCAAAGTTTAAAAAATAAACGTCACATATTCCGTTCACTGTGCCTAGTCGCAGATTAGCAGCACATTCTGTTTAGTGTGCAAAGTTGAAGATTAGCAGCACATTCTGTTTAGTGTGCAAAGTTGCAGATTAGCAGCACATTCTGTTTAGTGTGCAAAGTTTAAAAAATAAACGTCACATATTCCGTTCACTGTGCCTAGCCGCAGATTAGCAGCACATTCTGTTTAGTGTGCAAAGTTGCAGATTAGCAGCACATTCTGTTTAGTGTGCAAAGTTTAAAAAATAAACGTCACATATTCCGTTCACTGTGCCTAGCCGCAGATTAGCAGCACATTCTGTTTAGTGTGCAAAGTTGCAGATTAGCAGCACATTCTTTTTAGTGTGCAAAGTTGCAGATTAGCAGCACATTCTGTTTAGTGTGCAAAGTTGCAGATTAGCAGCACATTCTGTTTAGTGTGCAAAGTTGCAAATTAGCAGCACATTCTTTTTAGTGTGCAAAGTTGCAGATTAGCAGCACATTCTGTTTAGTGTGCAAAGTTGCAGATTAGCAGCACATTCTTTTTAGTGTGCAAAGTTTCAGATTAGCAGCACATTCTGTATAGTGTGCAAAGTGTAAAAAATAAAAGTCACATATTCCATTCACTGTGCCTAGCCGCAGATAAGCAGCACATTCTGTTTAGTGTGCAAAGTGTAAAAAATAAAAGTCACATATTCCGTTCGCTGTGCCTAGCCGCAGATTAGCAGCACATTCTCTTTAGTGTGCAAAGTTGCAGATTAGCAGCACATTCTGTTTAGTGTGCAAAGTTTAAAAAATAAACGTCACATATTCCGTTCACTGTGCCTAGCCGCAGATTAGCAGCACATTCTGTTTAGTGTGCAAAGTTGCAGATTAGCAGCACATTCTGTTTAGTGTGCAAAGTTGCAGATTAGCAGCACATTCTGTTTAGTGTGCAAAGTTTAAAAAATAAACGTCACATATTCCGTTCACTGTGCCTAGCCGCAGATTAGCAGCACATTCTGTTTAGTGTGCAAAGTTGCAGATTAGCAGCACATTCTGTTTAGTGTGCAAAGTTGCAGATTAGCAGCACATTCTTTTTAGTGTGCAAAGTTGCAGATTAGCAGCACATTCTGTTTAGTGTGCAAAGTTGCAGATTAGCAGCACATTCTGTTTAGTGTGCAAAGTTGCAAATTAGCAGCACATTCTTTTTAGTGTGCAAAGTTGCAGATTAGCAGCACATTCTGTTTAGTGTGCAAAGTTGCAGATTAGCAGCACATTCTTTTTAGTGTGCAAAGTTTCAGATTAGCAGCACATTCTGTATAGTGTGCAAAGTGTAAAAAATAAAAGTCACATATTCCATTCACTGTGCCTAGCCGCAGATAAGCAGCACATTCTGTTTAGTGTGCAAAGTGTAAAAAATAAAAGTCACATATTCCGTTCGCTGTGCCTAGCCGCAGATTAGCAGCACATTCTCTTTAGTGTGCAAAGTTGCAGATTAGCAGCACATTCTGTTTAGTGTGCAAAGTTTAAAAAATAAACGTCACATATTCCGTTCACTGTGCCTAGCCGCAGATTAGCAGCACATTCTGTTTAGTGTGCAAAGTTGCAGATTAGCAGCACATTCTGTTAAGTGTGCAAAGTTTAAAAAATAAACGTCACATATTCCGTTCACTGTGCCTAGTCGCAGATAAGCAGCACATTCTGTTTAGTGTGCAAAGTTGCAGATTAGCAGCACATTCTGTTTAGTGTGCAAAGTTTAAAAAATAAACGTCACATATTCCGTTCACTGTGCCTAGCCGCAGATTAGCAGCACATTCTGTTTAGTGTGCAAAGTTGCAGATTATCAGCACATTCTGTTTAGTGTGCAAAGTTTAAAAAATAAACGTCACATATTCCGTTCACTGTGCCTAGCCGCAGATTAGCAGCACATATTCCGTGTAATATGAAGAAGGCGGGTAAAAAGGGACGGGGAAGTGGACGTGATCCTGATAGTTCAGGGCGCGGGTCAGGACGCGTAGAAACTGTGCCTGGTGCCAGAGCACAAGAAAGAAAGACATCCACCATACCTAGCTTCATGTCTCAGTTTACAGGGCGTCGCAGGACATCACTCTCGAGGTCAGACCACTGCGAACAGGTGGTCGGTTGGATTTCAGCTGATACTGCTTCCAGTCGGTTAAGCACCACCCTGTCTTCCACCAAGTCCACTCTCAGTAGCCAAGAGTCTGGTCAACACAATCCTCACCCTGATAATCCTTCCTCCCACCATAGAGGGTCTGGCCAAAGAAGTGATCCCACACTGGGATATAGTGAGGAGCTCGTCTCATCACCAATCCTTCATTTGAACCTCTCTCCAAGCACGCTTGCAGAGGAACATGAGATCTTGTGCCCTGATTCACAACCTCTAGAGGGTACCCAATCACAAGAAGATGACAGAGGGGAACGGCATTTAAGGTCAAAGGAAGTGGATGATGATGATGATGACACACAGTTGCCATCAAATCAACCACTATTACTGTCTCAAGACCTTGATGAGGAGGATGATACACAGTTGTCAATGACTGAGTATGTGGTGGGATCAAGAAATGAGGAGGATGATCAGAGTGAGGAAGTGGAGGAGGACTTGGTGGACGATGGGGTCACTGACCCCACCTGGGAAGGTGGAGAGCCGAGCGATGACAGCAGTCCTGAGGGTGAGCCATCTGCAGCACCGCAACAGGCTGGAAGAGGCAGTGGTGTGGCTAAAGAAAGAAGGCGGACCGCACCAAACCGGCCCGCAAATGTTCCACGGAGCACCCCCTTGCGTAAATCTCCCTTGCCAAGGGCTAGGTGTTCCGCGGTATGGCGTTTTTATAAGGAAAGTGCGGACGACAAAAGAATTGTAGTTTGCAACCTGTGCCACACCAGAATGAGCCGAGGCATGAACACTAGCAACCTCACCACCACCAGCATGATCCGACACATGGCATCCAAGCACCGTAATAAGTGGGAGGAATGCCCGGATCGCCAATCTGTGTCTGCAGGCCACACCACTGCCTCCTCTTCCCCTGTTTTCGGCGCCGGCCAATCGCCTGTCGAAGGCGCAGGCCCGCATACCTCCCGCCCTGCACCTGTACCATCTGAAGCACCATCAGCGACCACATCCACTTCCCTGTCCCAGCGCAGCGTCCAAATGTCGTTACCCCAGGCATTTGAGCGCAAGCGAAAATACCCAGCCACCCACCCACAGGCCATATTACTAACCTCACACCTTTCCAAATTACTGGCCATCGAAATGCTGCCATTTAGGCTTGTGGAGACTGAGTCCTTCCGCAGCCTGATGGCAGCAGCTGTCCCTCGGTACGCAGTCCCCAGCCGCCACTACTTTTCCCGGTGTGCCGTCCCCGCCTTACACCACCATGTGTCCCGTAACATCACCCGTGCCCTGACCAACGCAGTTACTGGGAAGGTCCACTTAACGACTGACACATGGACAAGTGCTTGTGGCCAGGGACGCTACATTTCCCTGACGGCACACTGGGTGAATGTCGTGGAGGCTGGGAGCGACTCGGACCCTGGGATGGCACAGGTGCTACCCACGCCAAGGATTGCGGGCCCTACCTCCATCAGGGTTTCCGCCAGCACCTACGTTATTGGCTCCTCCTCCTCCTCCTCCGTTTCCACCTCCGAATTCTCTGCGCGCAGCGCCACTCACCCATCAGCCGGTAGCTGGAAGCAGTGTAGCACTGCAGTGGGGAAGCGTCAACAGGCCGTGCTGAAGCTGATCTGCCTTGGGGACAAACAGCACACGGCCTCAGAGCTGTTGCAGGGGATTAGTCACCAGACCGAGCAGTGGCTCTCGCCACTCAACCTGCAACCAGGCATGGTTGTGTGTGATAATGGGCGTAACTTGGTGGCGGCTTTGGAGCTCGGCAAGCTCACACACATACCATGCCTAGCGCATGTATTTAATTTAGTGGTTCAGCGATTTCTAAAAACCTACCCCAATTTGCATGATCTCTTGACCAAGGTGCGCCGCGTGTGTGCACATTTCCGTAAGTCATCAACAGCTTCAGCCGGCCTGTTGAAGCTGCAGCAGCACTTACAATTGCCAGCTCACCGGCTGCTGTGTGACGTGAGCACGCGCTGGAACTCCACCTTCCACATGTTGGCCCGGCTTTGTGAGCAGCAGAGGGCAGTAGTGGAGTACCAGCTGTTACACGGTCGTCGCCTCTCCGTTCAACTTCCTGTAATCAGAAGTGAGGAGTGGGAATGGATGTCAGACCTCTGTGAGGTTTTACGCAATTTTGAGGAATCGACACAGATGGTGAGCGGCGATAACGCTATTATCAGTGTAACCATCCCACTTTTGTGTCTACTGAAACGCTCGCTGCTCACAATTAAAACCGACGCTTTGCATGTGGAAGAGGTGGAAATGCGGGAGGAAGAGCTTACACAAGGTCATAGCCAGAGCACCCTCACTTCGTCTTCTCAGCGACAATTGGAGGAGGCGGAGGAGGAGGAGGAGGAAGACACGGTTGCCTCCGTGGGTAGCCATGGAACTTTAGTTCCATCTCTTCAGCGTGGGTGGGCAGAAGAGGAGGAAGAGGATGAGGAGATTGAGAGTCATCCTCCTGGTGAGGACAGCGAAATCTTGCCTGTTGGTACTCTGGCACACATGGCTGACTTTATGTTAGGCTGCCTTTCCCGTGACCCACGCGTTATACGCATTTTAGACAACACGGATTACTGGGTGTTCACCCTTCTGGACCCCCGCTACAAAGAGAATTTCTCATCTCTCATTCCTCCGGTGGAGAGGACAAGCAAAATGGTGCAATACCAGAAGGTTCTTGTTGAAAAATTGCTCCAAAATTTTCCATCTGACAACGCTGGCGGCAGAGTACGTGCTACCTTGGCCAACCGAGAAGGGGAGAAAAGGGGAGCACACAGCAGTTCCGACAAAGGCAGGGCAACACTCTCCAAGGCGTGGGACACCTTCATGACACCCCGCCAGCACCCTCACCCTGATGCGCAGCCTAGTGTCACAAGGAGGGAAAAGTTTTGGAAGATGGTGAAGGAGTACGTAGCAGACCGTGTCAGCGTCCTCAATGATCCCTCTGTGCCTTACAACTACTGGGTGTCCAAGCTGGACACGTGGTATGAACTGGCACTCTACGCCTTGGAGGTGCTGGCCTGCCCTGCCGCCAGCGTTCTGTCTGAGCGGGTATTTAGTGCTGCTGGTGGCATCATAACAGATAAGCGTATCCGCCTTTCCACCGAAAATGCTGATAGGTTGACACTTATAAAAATGAACAAGGCCTGGATTTCCCCTGACTTCTCCACTCCACTGGAGGAAAGCCCCGGGGGAACATAAAGTCACTTTAGATATGTTATTTACAATGATGGGAATACTCTGTATTCCCATTCACCCCTTCCACCCAAAAAACGGGTATATGATTGACTCTTAATCTTCTCATCCTCCTCCTCCTCTTCCATATACCCGGTGATATAATTTTTATATAGGGCCAGCTCACCAGCGGGCCCTGTGATATAATTTTTATATAGGGCCAGCTCACCAGCGGGCCCTGTGATATAATTTTTATATAGGGCCAGCTCACCAGCGGGCCCTGTTTGACAATTTTTCTATAGGTCAGCTCACCAGCGGGCCTTCTTATATAATGTTTTATTGGGTCAGCTTTCTAGCGGGCCCTCTCATATAATGTTTTATAGCGTCAGCTCACTAGCGGGCCTTCGCATATAATGTTTAGGATGGTCAGCTCCGCAGCAGACCCTCACCCATAATGTTTTAGAGGGTCACCAGCAGGCCATTAATCCTAATTTTTCAAGGGTGTGTATGATGCCCTCATTTATTTGTAATAAAGGGTGTATTGGAGTGACATTGCAGTCTAATTTTTGGCAGCCCTTTCACTTAGTGCATAGGCTTTATGAGTGTTGGACCACTACCTGAACTATTGTACCACAATGTGAATGAGGCCCTCCATTTTGTGATATGCAGGTTGTATCGGAGTGCCTCAGGTCCTCCCATTGAATTAAATAGGGCTGGGGTGTTCGACAGAGCAGAAGGTAGTTCTTGGCTTCATCCACTAAGTCACTTCGTCACTTTTACTGAATGGATCAGACCCCACTGTTCCGACTATAAATTTTGGACTTAACAAGGGCAAACGGACATGTTGTAAAACCTGTGGTAGCTGCGGCCTCCGTTCCTGAATGCTGTACCTTCCCCGGGCCATAACCACGTTGAACACCTGCTTTACTCTGCGCACGTTTCCCTCTTAATCATGGCCCCAGTTCCGAAAAATCAATGAAATTTTTTGCAGAATTTGCAGATGATATACAAGTAAATATACAGCAAATACTGTTTGGTAACAATTTTTCGCCTAAAATCGTTTTTATCTTCCTTTTTGTGTGTTTTACGGTCAGTCTGTAAAAATCGCGTACTACGGGCGAAACATCGTTCCCAGCAGCGACGTTGGAGTCCAAGATGCATCCAGACATCCTCCCTATGCTGTCCCTGAACCATTTCTGTGGTGTTTCCATCATTTTCTGCCCTTTTCCTATGGACCAGGCACCCTCCCCTCATCAGAGCAGGGGGTGCCTGGTGTAATGCTCGAGTCCTCCCATTGACTTCAATGGGGCTCGGGTGCTTGGCCGAGCACTCGAGCCTCCGGGGGCGCTCGGTCAGAGCACCCGAACACCCGAGCATTGGGGTGCTCGATCATCACTAGTGCCCACATATACTGCCATCACCCCCACCACCTCCAGAAGTGATAGTGTTAAAGCTATAGTTACACAGTTCTTCCACTATGTACTGCCATCTCACACTTACTAAGGTCTTAGAAAGAAAACCTGCACAAAATTAATGCAAAAGTATGCTTGTGGTATAGTAAACTTGCAAAAATCTGGTGGTTGACATGCTGCCCTTTTCTTTTGTTGAAAACAGAGGCTTTAAATAACTGATTTCTTGTGTTGCACCCTGCTGGAATATCCTAAGCCGCAGTTATTTTTCAAGGATGGTTGTTCCAGTGTTACTTAAGAAGGAAATTAGTGTTGTGGGCAGGAAATCTTGCATTCATAGAAGACATAGGCAAAAAATGGAAATGTTCTTGCGGGAAATTTATTGGCAGTGGTGTATTAGTAGTGTATTGTCTTGGGCAGGAAGTTTTGCGAAAAAAGCTGAAAATATTTTTTTTTGGCGAAAATTCATGCAGGAAATTTCTCTGACTTTTTGTCTATCCCTAATGGTCTTCATATAAAGCAATTAATGCATGTCATGGGCAGTAATCTAGCCATGGCAGCGGCACATCTTTATGGGACTTGCTCCTAGAGGATAAGTTGTTAGCTGATGCACAAGAACACAGCGTAACTCCTAGAAGTGGCCCCACTTCATGTGAGATGGTTACAGAATACTTTCAGGATGGCTACATTCTAGGCAGATGCAATGTCCCAATTAACTACTTTCAAACAAAACAGTATGTGTGGCCAGCACTTATATGTACTGTCATGGAAACCCTCAGTTGCCTACCAGTAGGAATGGAGTCTGAGCAGGTTTTCATTGCAGTGGGTTATATTGTAAATTACCATAGGATGTGGTTCTCAAGCAGCAGCATTGGGAGACTAACATTCTTAAAAATGAATGCACATCTAATACCATCTGAGTATCAGGTAGATGAAGTGGACAAAACCACACATACATTACACATATATATACAAATATATACATATATACACATATATTATTAACAGCAGCACAGAGGATGGAGATGATGAGGAGGGGGGATGTGAAGGGTTGCTACCATCTACCATTGTTGGGACCACAGCTATGTATATTAGTCAGAGACGCTCAACTAGGAATGAACCTGCAATACAAATTTGCAGGCTCTATAGGAATGGTATCCTACCCAGGGTGCAGTCTCTTTTAGCCCACTAGTGCCTTTCACAGAAAGGAAATATCCTAAAGCATATCATATTTGGCTGAAAGATATAATGCAAAGAGTGGTAGTAAATGGGAAGTTCTCCAGCTGGACAAATGTGATAAGTGGAGTACCTCAGGGATCTGTCCTGGGTCCTCTTCTTTTTAATTTGTTTATTAATGATCCCCAGAGGGCATAGGGAGCCATGTATCAGTATTTGCTGATGACACAAAATTAAGCAGGGTAATAATGTCTGAACTGGATGTGTCTTCATTACAAGAGGATTTGGACAAATTGGGTAACTGGGCAGGCAAATGGCAAATGAGATTCAATATAGACAAGTGTAAGGTTATGAAGTTTGGTTATAATAATATAAATGCAACATATAGCTTAAATGGTGTTTCTATGGGGAACTCTATTAATGAAAAGGATTTGGGAGTAATGGTAGACAATAGACTCAGCAGTAGCCTGCAATGCCAGCTGGCAACTGCAAAGGCCAATAAGATGTTGGCATGTATTTAAAGGGTTATTGACTCAAGGGAGGAAGATATTATCATGCCTCTTTACAGGTCCATGGTAAGACCCCACCTAGAATATGCTGTTCAATTCTGCGTGCCCTTTCTGAAAAAGTACATTATGGAACTAGAAAAAGTGCAGAAAAGGGCTACAAAACTAGTAAGGGGAATGGAAAGTTTTCGTTATGAAGAAAGGCTAGAAAAGTTAAACTTGTACACACTAGAGAAACGGTGTCTCAGAGGGGATATGAGGGCTCTCCAAAGACCTGTTCATTAACAGAACAGTACAAAGGACAAGGGGTCACCTGTTTAGACTTGAGGAAAGGAGATTTCATCTACAACAGAGTAAGGGATTCTTTACGGTAAGGACAATAAAGGTATGGAATTCACTGCCTGAGGAGGGGGTGCTATCAAATACTTTAGATGCCTTTAAAAAGGGCCTGGATACTTTTTAAAAAAAGCAGAACATAGAGGGCTATGTATTTTAGTACTGGGATTGCTGCCCCCCCCCCCCACTCAAGGCATAATTTGGCATTGTTGTATTGAGGGGTCTTTGTTTGGCCTTCTTTTCGATCAACGATGGTAAACAGGAAAAGGAAAAAGGGTTGAACTAGATGGATGCAAGTATTTTTTCAACCTAAATTTCTATGTTACTATGTTACTATATTGGTCTTGCCATTATAGCAGTCCAACCACGAAATGCCAGGCAATTCCTCTCTGAAAAGAGAAGCAGCCAACCCCAGACGTACGTTTTGGCCTTGTTGGGCCTTGTCAGTGAGGTGCAGCTGATCTGTCTAAGCACTGTGAGCAAGGTGTCCAATACTGGATTCCCTCTATTACCCTTGGGGTATCTAATTCCAAGGATAATTTGCATATGTATATTAAAAGTCAGAAACGCTTAACTAGGAACGAACCTGCAATACAAATTTGCAGGCTCTATAGGAATGGTATCCTACCCAGGATGCAGTCTCTTTTAGCTCACTAGTTCCTTTCACAGAGAGGAAATATCCTAAAGCATAGCATATTGGGACTGCCATTACAGCAGTCTAACCACAAAATGCCAGGCAATTCCTCACTGAACAAGAGAAGCAGCCAACCCCAGATGTACATTTCGGCCTTGTTGGGCATTGTCAGTGAGGTGCAGCTGATCTCTCTAAGCACTGTGAACAAGGGGTCCAATGCTATGACAGCTATGACCAATGAATAATTTTTGACAATAATCTGAGAATAAGGAAAGCTTATATTATACTCATAGGTGATAATGTAAATATTTGGCCTTATGAATATATATATATCAGTTACACCACATGAGTTCACCACCACCATACAAATCTGCTGTCCCATTCGGTTGACGTTATAACCTTTTTTTATCACTTTAAAAATAATGGTCAGCGCTCAGCAAGCATTGAAGCAGACATGCGGAAGAAAAACCTGAAAAAATATTTATTTTGCAGGCTTATAGAAAGTTGAACATTCCAAATATTACAGCAAGGCTAGGCATGAAACAATAGATTTAAATCAAGGCTAGCCCTGGAAATAAAGTTGTATGTAGGCTTTAGTCTGTCAGAAACAAGCCTTGAGTAAATTTAATTGTAGGCCTCAGGCTTGCAAAAAATAAAACCTAAAAAAGTGTTTGTAGAGCTCAGACATGCAAAGAACAATATCATATGCCCTACTGGCCTAGTGCCAACAGTGCTAGATGGTCTTGTGATTTTCTAGCATTTGCTACTGTTTTAATTGCTGCCTCAGAGTCAATGAAGCAGTAGGAGGATTAGGCTGTTGCATGGGACTGGGATCATCACTAGCACTTATGTAAGTGCTTCACGAGTAGGGATGGGTGAAAATTTTAGCTTCAAGCCAAAATCGGTGAATAATGGCACTACCCACTTAGTGAATAATTTCCTGTGAAAAGTGCAGTTTTTATGCTTTTTTCACCTAGCTCATTCCAATGAAATCAATGGGAACATTAATTACACACAATGCATAGCAAATGTTATATTATTTCCCAAAGGCATAGTGTAAAAGGGGTATGAGAGTGCCTCTGTTGGCAGAGTGGAGCAGGGCATGTGTACGTAAAGTGATATGGACAGGGCCCCTGATGTAAGCTGTAACTGGTATAGACTAATACTTGACATGATAGAGTATTTTGTAGAGGATGATTTGTAAGATTTGTTGTTAGAGGCCCAAGCCTTAAGGAAACATTGAATTGTAGGGCTTAGACTTATTACTAATGACAAGCCCTGAGGGAACATTGATTAGTTGTAGGAAATTAGATTTCTCCTAGTTCATTCCATTGAAATCAATGGGAACATTGAATTTATACACAACATATAGCAAATATTTTTTATTTCACAAAGGCATAATATAAAAGGGGCATGAGGGTGCCTGTTTTGGTGGGGTGCAAGGAAAGAATCAGTTGAACAGGGAATTTTTTTTGGGGGGAGGGGTTGTTTACTGGGATTGGGGGCAGTTACAAAAAATCTAAATACAAAAAAAACCAAAAACAAAGACATGGTATAAAAGGGGTCTGAGGAGGGTGCCTGTGTTGGTGAGTGGAGTCTGGGGAATGAATCAGTTGAACAGGGAATTTGTTTGGGGAGTTCTTGACTATTATTGGGGGATAGTTAATAAAGAATAAATCAATAAAATAAAATAAGAAATGTTTATGTAATGTGATAGAGACAGAAACCCCTGACATAAACTGCCACTGGGGTGGACTGATACTTGACTTGATAGTGTATTTTGTAGAGGATAATTTGTTAGATTTTGTTAGAGGCCCTGAGGAAATATTGATTTGTAGGACTTGAGCTTGTTTTGCACAAGCCCTAAGGAAACATTGATTTGTAGGACTTACGCTTGTTAGAAACAAATCCCCACTGGCCATTGTCAAATGTCCTGATGTAGATGTGGAATTTCAGACTGCTGTTCTTGCTGCTGCTGAGTTGTTTAAACAGCACAATGATTAGGCAGCTGAAAGGGAATAGGATCAACAACAGCAGGAACACAGTTGATGGATGATGAAGGTTCCACTTGCTATGACTAGCTCCAGTGATGCACATGAGGCAGTAGCAGCACAATAAGTAGCCCAGTATATGTGGAGAAAAGAACAAGTTGGCCAATAACTATTCTCCACCTGCCCCTCCTCCCAAATCATGGGTGTGTTATTGTCTCTTGTTGCCTTTCTGGAGAGTCAGGGGGTACAGTAACAGTGGTGCTCGATTTCTGTGGTGGGTGTTTGTCTTTAACATGCTTGACATAAATGTCATGGTGTCTATTTTTCATGTGTGATATCAGGGAAGTTGTGCTAAGGCGCGTTCCCTCCTTTGACCTTCTCACTGACTTGTCACAATGACGTTGGGGATGACTGCATTGTGCCCACCTCAAGAGAAAAATATTCCCACACCCATGATTTTAGGGGATAGGGCTAGAGAATAGGTGGAGAATAATTGCCTCTTTCTCCTTCTTCTCCTCTGTATTCCCCTTCACTGTCTGTGCTGGCAGTGGATGATGTGTATGCTGTTGCTGCTACTGCCTCGGAATCAGCACTGCAACTAGGACCAGGATTATTGCTACTGCTGGCAAGTGAAACCTGTCCTAGTGCCGTATCATTTGTTGATCCCATTCTCACTGTGTCCATGGTGGTCTGTGGCACACGGGGTTGCTCCTCAGCATCCTGCTGCCCTTGTAACTCAACAGCAGAAGGAATTAGAGCAGTTGCAAATTCCCCAAATTCCAAAAGATCATTGCTAGTAGTGGTTGTGGTGATGCCCATCCTCATTCCTTCTCAGTTTCTGCTAAAATGCCCATCAATATCTCTTCCACCCCAACTTCTCCACCATCATCATCACCACCAGCACTAGTCCCTATGTTGCTCTATTACAGACATCTCACTGCTGCTTGGAGGAGGTGACAAGCAATGTGACAGAGGATCCCCTAATGTCACACTTGGCATTTCTTTTTGACCTGAAGAAGGAAGACTGGTAGCAGTAGCAGCAGGCACAGGCAGCTGATCTGTGCTCCTTCTAGTGGTGGTGGTATTAATTCTGCACCTGCTCTCCCTCAACACCAGTTCTGGCCTCTTCAGGATCAAGTTCCACTTGGACACTGTGGTGTAGGGAAGGGGAGAACTCCCAGAGTCAAAGGAATGGTGTGGACTCCTTTGACTGCTAGTCTGGACACTTTCAAATGCTTCTCCTACCACTCCCCTAACATTAGTCCCACCGGCTGCTTCACCAATACTTTTACTACTACTACTACTAACATCACGCACATCAAGTTCAGCCCCAGAGTCTTCCTTCTCACAGTCACTAGTAATATGAAGATAACCCCATTCTTCACTCCGAGCACTAACAAACTGCTGGACCTTCTTAGAAATAGTAGTACTAGCACTGGTGGCACTGTTTGGGGATGGCAAGTGTGACTTAGGGTCCCATGCTGTCACCCTTGGCATCATCTTTTCCTCAGCCCCCTCCTGAGTATTACAAGACACACTAGCAGCAGGTTGAACACTGGTGACAGCAGGTTCAGCACTGGCAGAAGATGGCAGCACTGGTTGCAACAGGACAAGCAAGTCTAACAGAAGGCACAGCACTGGTGGCAGCCACTTCAGCACTGGCTGTAACCAGTGCTGTGCCTGCTGCAAGGGTAGCATATGACAGCAGGCACAGTATTGGTGGCAGCAGGTTCAGCACTGGCAGCAGGCACAGCGATGGTGGAAGCAGGGGCAGCATGTTTGATGACAGGCACAGCACTAGTGGCAGCAGGTTCATCACTGGCAGCAGGCACAGCATTGGTGGAAGCAGGGGCAGCATGTCTGACATCAGGCACAGCACTAGTGACAGCAGATCCAGCAATGGTGGCAGCAGGAGCAGCACGTCTAGCAGCAGGCGCAGGCAGTTGACCTGTCCTACTCTCACTAGTACTATCCTTTTCTCCCTCCCTTTCTCCCTCCCTTCCCATTCCTTTTTCTCCCTCCCTTCCCATTAAAGTCCCCAAGATCTCTGGGGGTGATTTAGGGGGACTGAACAGCATTGGTTCAGTTGTGCTCACTTCCTTCTCCTCCTCAGACTCAGTGGACACATAAGGGTCCTTACAGTTCCTCCTTTGATTATTTTTAAACCTGCTCATAGTGATAGTAGTCACTGTGAACCTCTCCTGCCTCAATTTTGCCTCAAGATCACAGCAGAATAGCACAGCACGTCTGCCTCGCTATGTAGCTGCTTCTATTGTGTTTCACTTCTGCAAATTCGTCATGTTTTTATAGCGAAAAGGAAAAAAAAACATGTAAATCAATGGAAACTAGCCATTGAAAAAATGGTGAACGATTTTGGCCAATGGGCAAAAAATACAAAAACTGTAATCGCTGGATTTAAAGTGGATTTTACCAAGAGAAAGCAGACAACAACTTTGTTTTCATGGAATTTCTCACAGGAACACGGCAAGAGATTTCGCTCACCCCTAATAGTAAACTTATGCAAAGCCTGCCTGATCATGTGAATAACTTTCTTCACAGGAGGCTGAATACAGTGTCTCAATATATGCATATTGATGTCTCATTACACCACTGTAAATGATCTCCTTGTTAGCATACTATATGGTCTATTTTGCTTCTTTGTATTTTGTTGGGTTCTTAATAAATCTCTAAAATAAAAAATATTAATTCATATTTACTTGATTAAGTTAATGATTATAGACAGGATTTGAACTACATCATAAAAATGCCAAAGTTTGGAATGTTCACTTACTGTGGCTTTTAAGAAAACATGTAACCACTTGTAAGGCATGCCATGCAGTTTGCAAATTGAGCCAAAACAAATAAATAGTTACAGTACACTGTGTGACTTTTCTGTAGAAATGTCATCAAAAGCTATATAAAGGTAACTGTAGACCCAAGAATTTGCTGAATTTCTCAAATATCATCTAAGTTGAAAGAAACTTTGAAACACTCTTTGTTATACTATTGTATGACATAGTAATATTCAACGAGTTATACAATAAATACATTTTAAATAGTGCTAAAAATTACTGCTGTCATTATAGAAGCAAATAGTCTGTATGGGGTTTCTGAGATGCACGTTTGGATCAACATTTAGATTAAATGCTGCTGAGTATAAAGCTAAGTATAAAGTTATTTGCAATATGTTGTATATTTCTCTGGCATTTAAAGGGTTAGTAATGTAAAAAAAAAAATTTTTTTTTGCATTTAGAAGAGCTTAAATAGTTGCGCTAAATGCAAGAACACGCATCTCTCAAACCACTATGGTTTGAGAGATTCAGGCATTTAAAGGGGAACTACCACCCCGCAATAACTTAAGCTTCACTGATTGCTCATCTGGCGACTAGCTGCTTAGTAGCGCTAGTCGCCAGAAATATTACCCGGCTCAGCAGATATCGGCGTTTTACCGATGGTGACAGGAGCAGGAAGAACGGACGTCTCTTCACAGTGACGTCCGTGCTCCTGCGCTGTCAGTCCCTTTTGCACCGTGCGGTGCAAAAGGGACTGACAGCGCAGGCGCACGGACGTCACTGTGAAGAGACGTCAGTGCTTCCTGCTCCTGTCACCATCGGTAAAACGCCGATATCTGCTGAACCGGGTAATATTTCTGGCGACTAGCGCTACTAAGCAGCTAGTCGCCAGATGAGCAATCAGTGAAGCTTAAGTTATTGCGGGGTGGTAGTTCCCCTTTAAAGTTTGATGTCTTCTAGCTATTCTCTCTTTGTCTGGGTAGGATTGCTCAGGTGGCCTCTTGAGTTGCTGATCTCGGGTGCAGGGATTATACGCGCTCTCAATCACAAAATGGACCTCATCTGCAGCATTAGTGATGAATCAAAATAGACGCTGGAGGAATTCTTGTAGTGTATCGGGGCTGATGGTTTCTGATATGCCTCTGAGTCTAGGATTATTCCATCTTTGCCTGTTCTCTAGGTCGTCGATTTTCAATATCATGTCTCTCTGGCAGTTGAATAGAGCATTGGATTTAGACTGCATTTCTTGTTTGAAGGAGAACAGTGAGTCGCGATCTTTCAATTTTCAATATCATGTCTCTCTGGCAGTTGAATAGAGCATTGGATTTAGACTGCATTTCTTGTCTGAAGGAGAACAGTGAGTAGCGATCTGTTTCCAAGGCCTCAATTCTTCCACCTAGTTGGGTAATATCGAGTTTGATATTAGCCAGTTTGTCTTAAATGAATAGTTTTAGATCCAATAAAAGGTCATGCAGGTCTTTCTTCGTGGACGGGTTGTCCAGGCTTTAGGAGTCTGAATCCCCGTCTGAGTCACTATGGTCGGCTGCTGGGGAGAAGCGTGCAGGGGAAGACTTGTGTTCAGCGTCTTTCCTAACCATGTTAGGCTCAGCGGCCATTTTAGGTTGGGGATCAGAAGATGTCACATCAAGTTTTTTAGCAAAATAATCTTTCATCTTTTTCCCTGGTTTCGGAATTTTGGATTTAGACATCCTCCGTACATTGGGATTCAAGCTGAAGTAATAAAGTTGGGCAAAAATAGTCTGATTCTGGTGGATTAGAACCTCTCGGGGACAGAGCTGCAGCTTTATAGGTCCATTCATTCACGTCACCAGGCCATGCCCCCATTCTGTTAGGTGTTATTCGATAGTTTATTGCAGCTCAAACTTTAATTTTTTGGTGCAGTATCTCAATGGCCCAAAATTTTACAGTGGTTCTTTTGCAACACCATCCTATCAAAATCTCTGGTCTGTTGACTATAAACCTCCATAGGATGGTGTACCAAGAGTGCCACTGTAAATTTTCAGTGATTCATAAGGGTGGATAGGTGCTAGAATCTGTAGAGTTACTAAGGAATATATTTAACTTTATGGTAAAGTGCACTCTAGAGTGAACAAGTGAGGCATGTGACACTCCACTGAAATCCCATTGGCCCCTTGAACATTTAAATATTACTGTAGCTACATCTGACCATTATTCCCTAACAAAGCCTATAAGACAATACGCATTGGAATGGTCAGCTGTTCCAGATAAGTTCTCCAGTGTCTGAAGTCCCTTGCTAATTTCCTTTTAAGGTTTCTTCCATATATATTTGAATGATAAGTATATTTTATATATATTTTTTGTGTTTATTCTTTTCTTTTTTCACTAAGTACTGTTTATGGTTTTCCCACATATTAATTTTATTGGAGGAGTATCCCTGATATATAGGATGCGCCACATGGCATTTATATTGAGTACATTGTGCGAGCTCTCTTACTAAATATTTACTGTTGTACTTATAAGGTTTGTTAGTACGCTTATATATCACCATTAGATGTGTCATGCATATTACATTGTTTAGGGACTTTACAGACTTGGGAACATTATCTGGTCTGCTATGTTTTAATGGTTTTTAAATGTGATTTGTCATTTTGCATATCAATAAACATTTATATTTTTGTACATTCAGTAGTAACTTATTTCTGAGTGGCTCTAATAAAGAGATGTTTTTTGTGGTTATGCTGGGGAGTAATTATTTTTTCTCTCTTTCTCCTCCTTCAGGTTTCTATATGATTGAATTACTATGAAATTTCAGGACATTGAGATACTGCATCTAAAATATTCAAGTTTGAACTGAAATAACATCAATCCTTCATACATTACAAAACAGCAATCCTGGCAACCCACACATATAGATTTAGAGTTTTAAATAATTATGGGACCTTTGGGAGTAATTAAAAAAAAACACGAACATTTCTTAAGATTTGGAGATCTTAGTGCAGTCCAGAGAATAACACAGAAACTGGAGAAGTGATATCACTGGAGAAGTCATCTCCTATTTATCACACCTTAGTGAATAACTCCCCCCCAAATATGGAGTAAAATTCTCTAAGCTTGTGATTGTGAGAGTGCCACAGGATATACTCATGTTTTCCAAGTATATGAGGACTACCACTTTGTTCTGCCTAGTTGCCTAGACTTTCTATGAACCAGTGCTTAGTTTGGGACGTCCTTACGTAATAAAGGGTACCATTTATATGTGGATCATTTTTATATATTTTATATATTTGTATTCGTATTTAAGTTAACCCCTTAAGGACTACGTGACGTGCTATGACCGTCACGGTCCTTATACCCTTAAGGACCAGTGATGGTCATAGCACATCACATACTTTTTACTTACAGCGCTCTACCGGGAGTGCTGTAAGTAAAAACGGGGCCTAAAATTGATCGCTCCAAGACCGGAGCGATCTCTCTTAGGCCTCAAAGTGGCGCGCCGGTACGCGTAAGAGGTCACGTGTACCAGCGCATCGGCAAGGATCAAAGCGGTCCTTAAGGGAAGGTAACTTCCATGGACCGCTGGTCCTTAAGAGGTTAAATTTTTTTTTTGGGGGGGGAGTCTGTCCCACAATTAGAAACAATTGTTTAGATTATCCCAAACATATAAATTCCTGACTGAAATGGAGGTGGTTCTCATCTTTGTACCAACAGGAGCTGCTGGCAATTACTTTTGGCAACAAAAAGGATGTGTAAGCGCTAACCTTCATCCGTGATGAGAACTGTGCCAGTTTCAGTCAGTGACAAAGCTGAGGAACTAACAAAACCAGTCTATATCAAAGATGACAACAGGCACACGCATATGGGGGAGGGGAATCTATCAGATCAGTTTGTGCAGCCTTACCTAATTATGGGGAAAAGCAGGGCTTGATATTAGAAGTTTGCCATTTATATGATGCAGATTGACATTCATAATTTGCATTTAATTATTAAAATGGCATACCACACCACAAAGTGCAAGTATTTGCAGTACCAGCTCCAATTGTAAACATGTTTTTTTTTTTTTGTCTTGGTATTCCTTTAATTAATGTTCTTTCCAAAGACTATATGTAATTTGCATTGGGTTGGACCTAAAAAAGGGGCTGGTGGTGTTCCAGTCCTTTTAGGTCTCTGCTCACTCATTTCACATGATTTTTTTCTTTAATGTGAGTCTTACCAGGAAGATACTAGATAGATTTTGTTTCTTAGCTAGCAATGTTTAGGTATTTGTAATCTAGACTAATTCTGTGCTTTTCCATAAAAGCAATTTCTTCAGGAGCACTTTTTATATGTACGCTCCTTGGGGTAAGGACCACTTTCCTATAATTTCTATGACTGCAACATTTATTTTATCCCCATTTATTTGTTGTAACATACCGCTGTTGTATTGAGATGTGTACACTGTGTGGCACCGGATAAAGTTATACATAAATACATGTCTTTTATCTTAGAATGTTTTTATAATAAAATTGCTGATATATTCATTAGGACTCACTTGAAATGAGGTACATTGGACAATTCTTAAGTTTGCTTACCCAATCAAACTATGCAAGAAAACCCTCATTATTTTCAAAGAAGTAACTCAACACATTGGTATAATGTATGCTGTGCACATGATTTATATTTAATTTGTATGGATCAGTGCAGGAAGGTCTTTTTTAAAAAATTTTGCTCTAGGGTTTTTTTCCTAGTTTGAGGACTTGGAGAATCCCTCCATTCCTTTCTGCTATCCATACCTTATTCACATGGATTCTGATATATATTTTTATATACATATACAACATTTATAAATTATGGTGTACTAATGCTGTGACTTTCTATTGCCTTTTTCTTTTCATATACATTTATGTGGATAATTTGAACTGGAAAATTGTTAAACTACCCCAAATGAGATATGGCACCATTAAAGCAATCTGTGAAAATTCCATGTCTGCAAATGAAAATGCACATGTTCCAGATTTGGCCCAGTAGCTTCCCCAAAACATGGCAAACCTATGCATGTGGGGCATTGCAATACTTAAGGGTGTATTCCTGGTTTCTTCCCATTGTCCTGTGTAGTACCTACATTAATTAATTCTATGTCTCTCTGTTGTTTGACTTATATCATCCCAATCTATTTAATAGTAGAAATGATCAGTTTTTTTTATTATTATTATTATTAGTAGTAGTAGTAGTAGTAGTACTAGAAGAAGTAGCAGTAGTGCAATGTATTTTTATAGATCCAGCATACTGTGATACATAGGCCTAGATTCACTAAAGGTCAAAAAGGGCTGAAAATGTTGATGTCCTGTCACAGCAGGGTCAAAGGTACATGGACAGTATTCACTAAAGTGTCTTTGGCATCACATCACCATCAGTCCGGCAATAATTTTCCCACATCAACATCCATCCGACAGGTTTACAGATCTCTTATTACAAGGTCCCATTCTACATCCAGAAATATGCAACCTGCACCTGGTGTCTTGGTTGTTTAGTGGCAAACTTTGGTCAATTAAGGTCTCTCGAAAGCAGTCATTTTGCTTCTCTTAAATGCCAGAAAGCTGTCAACATCCAATTCTTACTACATAATTTGCTTGATCTCTTGTCACTGGGCTTCCTCCAAAAGCCTTCGCCCCAAGGCACTTACAGCTTCAACATTCACTGATTTTTTTGTCAGAAGGCTTTCACAAGGGACTGTCACCCAGCACCTTGAAAGTTCATATGTCAGCTTTATCTGCTCTAATGGGGATAAAATGGGCCACTCATTATCTTGACACCTCAGACCTCCAGTTAGACCTTTTTGCCCCTCCTGGGATCTACTATTAGTCCTGGATGTTCTCACCTTTGGAACCTTTAGACGCTGTCTCCTGGGTATGTTGTCCCTGAAGGTAACCTTTCTCATAGCAGTCTCATCTGCCAGACAGGTGTCAGAGCTACAGGCACTTTCCCACAAGGACCCTTTTATGAAATTCTCACCACATCAAGTGGTGCTATGGCCAGTTCCAGATTTTTTTACCTACGGTAGTGTCCAAATTTCATCTCACGCAGGTCTTTGTCCTCACTACATTTGTCCCTACTGTGGACCATGGTGAAAAGCCGCAATGGGCTATGTTGGATCTTGTGTGATGTCTTCAAATTTACATCGACCAAACTGCTCCCTTCAGGAGATCTCCTAAGGTTCTAATAATCATTTCTGGATTTAGGAAAGGAGAAGCTGCTTCTAGATCCATTATCAGCCACAGGATTGTATCAGCCATCTCCAAGGTATTACCCACAAGGGTCTTCTGATACCCCAGGGTCTTAAGGTAATAATAATATTGAACGCTTCCTGAGTCAAAGGGGAGGCAGACGTGAGGACAGTGTCTAGTCCACCACCCAGGAGCTGACACTGAACCACCGCAGGTATGTACAGTACTGAGTCTTAGAAGAAACCTGCTCTGACCACGGATGGGAATCAGAATGCAAAGACTAGCACAAGAGCGTAACCGAACAGTCCTATGGAATGGAATGTCGGATAGAGGACTTGGGTAGCGCAGTAATGAGTAGTACACAATGGAGGCACTGAGCGTAGGATAACCAGCAGATACCAGGACAGTATACTGATAGCACTGCTCGAGGCAGTGGAGTAAGTTCTTGGATAGAGGCAGCCAAATAGGAGCGCACAGAGCTGAGACAAAGGAGTGAGACTAAGCTGCAATCTACCAACCTGAAGGCAACTGGAAAGCACAGGGTGTAGGTAGTACCGCAAGTGCTTAAGCAAGGAAGGTGGTATGTAGCACACGGAGCGAGAGCAACAGAGAGAGACTAAGCTGCACTTACAGCCCTGAAGGTAAATGGAATGCACTGAATAAAGGCAACCTGCAAAGCTACCACCTTGGTAGTTGACCAGCAGGGTAATGGAGCGTGCCCTTAGATCGGCTTAGTGGTAGTCAGGCAGGAGCGAGGGACAATACAAAGCATCAGTCAGACAGGCCATAGTCAGGAGCTGGATTGGGTAGTCGGCAACAGCTACGGTCAGCACAGAGCGAGGTAGTCAGATAAGCCATAGTCATACACGGATCAGGAACACAGCCACAGCCAAGGTCACAACTGGAGTGAGTAGTCAGACAAGCCAGGGATCGAACACCAGGAGACAACATAAGCCAAACAAGGGTCAGAGGAAAAAACTGAATGCACACAGGAACACCACAAAAGGGCAACTAAGCCCTGTTCTTGACCAGCATATAAGGCCGTCGGCCGAAGATGGAGCTTGCTCTGCCAACTAACAGGAAGCTACAAAATAGCGAGTGCGATGTCAGAGACGAGTGCTCGCAGATGGATCAGGCAAGCAGCATGTAGCACGCTCAGGTCTCTGGACTGACGCAACAGGCAAGTAATCACGGCACCGTGATAAACTTCTAATTCACATGCCACTGCAAAATCACAATTTGTTTTCAAACCCAAATATTAACAACCTGTGCATAGAAACCTTTATAGTTTAGTTATTTTTAAATGTTCTGTAGTCATCAAACAGGATGACAAGGTTTAGGGTATTCAAAATGTTTTAGAAACATTAACTTACTGAATGTTTCCACTTGTTAAACAATGGGATGACCTAAGTCCTCTTGTGACTCGATTCCATTAGATATTTTATTACCTGAGAGAACTTCTTAATAAATGCTATCTTTCTCTAATTTTACATATCATAGAGTTCAATTATCTTAATGGTGAACCCTGTAAAATAATTTCTATGTAAATAATTCTCAATTTTCATAAAAATCGAATGTGCCCATTAGACAAAACCGATCATTTTGAGTATCAATTCACTTATTTGTAAGTTGCCAGTTATGTGAATTTGTTTGTCTAAAACCTTAAGGGGAATTTATGAAAGCATTTAATATGTATTTACCCTTAAATATCTGCCTCAATAGTAATAAGTCAATTTGTCTATGATTTGCATATTAAGAAAATTCATTACAATAAAGTACTGCAAATGACTATGAACGTTTTAACCCTTTGAGTGCCAGAGGGGTATGCAACGCATTGCTTTGCAATGCGTTGCATACCCCTCTGGCACTCAAAGGGTTAAAATATGCAATCAATCACTTTTGGAGTAAATGGTTATTGTATGTACATTGTGAATTAATCATTACGTTAAAAAAAAAATTAGGAAGAAAATATGAAACTATTTTTTAATCTTGATTACCTGTTTTTATGGTGAATTTGCATGTAATAATGTAAAAATGTTGTGTTATTTTCTGTAACCAGTGCCATATTGGTAGCTAGCTGCAGAAAGTTCAATTTTCCCTAACAACCTGATTCAAAGCTGATTATGTCTTTTAGTTTAACTTTCATTGAACAAAGAAGGAGGAGAGCTTCTCATCAACAGACAGATGAAGAGGACAGGGAGCAGTTGTTTGTTTGATGCCCATATCAGAAGGTCTCAGATATTTGCCACCACTATAGATCTGTGAGAACTGTGTACTCATGAGTAGGGGTGGGTGAAAAGTGTGAAAAATTTCCCAGAAACGTGCCGATTTTTCGCTTTTCCAGCAAAACATTTTGCCTCTCTGCCTATGCAAAAATGTCCTCCTTTTTGCCTATTTTAACAAATTTTCTTCCTATGTTAACACATTTTTCACCAATTTTAACACATTTTTTGCCTATATTTCCTACAGCTACTGCATTCCCCACTGTAATATTACTTCTTCTGAGGGCTGAAGTTTAGAAATAAGAGGCTGAAAGTCAAAGTTGTGAGTCCTACAGCAACATATGGCTTGAAAAATATGTTAGCATGCAGAATACATTTGTCCTTTGCCCACAACACTAACTTCCTCCATCAATTACACTGGCACATATTCATGATGTCAAGAGATTTTTAAAAACAAAACAAAACAAAAACAGCCTACAATGTGGAAGATGTGTATTGTAGTGGTGGTAGTGGGGGACTGGCTGGTATGGTTGTGATTTGTGCATGTATATAGTTTTTACTATTGTCATTTTTGCATCAAATCTCTATCCTCCTTCTCAGATTAGTGACACACATTACAATTCACTCATAGTAGTGGTCCCAGGTGGGGTAGATGGTGGCAACCCTTCTTCACATCCCTCCTCCACCTCCTCATCTGTTCTGCTGTTAATATACTTGTCCTGGCTTTGTCTGTCATGTGTGATTTCTGCTACAACTACTATTGGAGCTGGTTGTTGATGTAATTCTACTGCCACTACTGCTAGGTGTCAAAGGTGCAGCACTTACAGCAGCAGCACCAGAGGTACTCATCATATCTAACACTGTGTATGTTAACCTGTGTTGCTGTTGCTGGGTACTCAAAGGGTGTGTGTGGCTGAGTGGGACTTGGACTTTGAAGAGGTGATGATGACTGATAGGATGACTGTGTGCTTTTTGACAGTCCAGGGTCAGACTTTCCAATGGCTTTATCAAACATTTTATAGACAGGCACAGTGCTCCTTAAAAGTGGTAGAAGATACAGCTGTTACAGCTTACCCTGCTTTCAGCATCATCTACAGGCGCGAGGCTTGTAGCAGGCCTCTGTTTTATGTGTTTGCTTCCTGTAGTCTCCTCCTACCTACTTCCTACTTCCTCCCTCTGAGCTGCTCCTCCTACTTCCTGTGGAGGGGTTTAAAAGATCAATCTGAGGCCTGACTCAGTTGCCCTTGCGTTGTTGTTTATAGCAGTTCTGTTAGCTTGGGCTCTGTGTATGACCTGGCTAGTCTTCCATCCATTCTAGTGCTGACCTGTGGCTCTGTCTGACTATTCTTTTGCCTAATCCCTAATAGTGGACTTCCAATCTGGTGCAGACTTGTGGCTCTGGCTGACTACCTGAACTGTGTATGACCCGGCTTGTCTGACTACCCCCTCTGGTGCTGACTTGTGGCGCTGTCTGACTATTCTTTCGTCGTTTCCCCTGGTGATCAGACACCCAGTCTAGTGCCGGCCTGGGGCTCTGGTAGACTTGCATAGCTGACTACAGGCATGAGTCAGTATTCACCCTTACTGGCTCCAGGTGTGAGTCAGTGATATTTCCTTCTGACTGCAGGCTGGGTCAGTTCCTCTGTCCAGTGGTTCCTGTGTTCCTGTTCATTGGAACAAGACTTGCTGTGCCAGTGTCTGCAGAAGCTACCAGTTCCAGTGTTCCTGTACGTCGGATCAAGAATTGTGTGTCAGTCCCTGCAGAGACTAACAGTGGCTTTGGCCTAGTCTCTAGTAGTGTGGTCTAGTGCAAAGCCTATTGATTGCTGTGATAGTGAGGAGAGCTAGTACCCTCTGCTTGTTCCTGCTATTGCTGTTACCTTTTGTACCTTTAATAAATTATATTAAAATTACCATACTGATTCCTGATCATCCTCACTCTCAACTTCATCTGTATCTGAACAAGAGAAGGATGCTTGAGGGATATATTCTAGATCTGCATCATCATCAGTCATTATTAGGTCATCCTCAGCAGCATCAGTATCACCTGACAGTTCTTGCCCACTACTACCCTTATATTTCTCTAAGCTTTTAGAGGTCTCAAACAATTTATTTTTTACTTTTACTGTAACAAACTTCGCTACTACTTTGAGGAGAGGTGTTTTGGTGCTTGGTTGTCTCACTGACTGATGCAGCAGGCGGTTCAGATGCTACACCTTCCTCTATTATGCTATTGCTGGCATCATCAAAACTTGAATGCGACTTCTTATACAGTTCTATATTTCTACTGACACTGGTGGTGCTGGAACTAGTTTTGCTGGAACCTTAACAAACTGCATCCTCCCTTGGAGTTGAAGGATCATTATCATTGATTGCACACTCTGCTGCAACCATTGCTGAGGTCAGTTTTTGAACTACTACTTTACTGTCACGTCCCTGCGCTGCTCCACCCCTCCCCCTTCCCCCCTTGCGTTTGCTGGACATTACACAATTACACTGTGTTTTTTTACTGTACAGTACACAACACAACTGATGGAGCTGTATGCCTTGCCTAAGCCCAGTCAGCTGTCTATCACTGTCACCTAAGATATTTAGTTATTTATTCTTTATTTATTTATAAAAAAAACCCTGTTTTCTTATCACAGTCCAAAAAAAATTATAACTGAAAACAAAATCAACAACTTCTTTCCCCAGACTTCCCCACCCAGCACAGAGACAATATCAGCAAGATCAGCAAGCAAATAGGTCCCTAGCTGCCTGTGTCTTGCCAGTCAGTCACATGGAATTTTGGAGTATTTGGGGGTCAACCTCCTTCCTCCCTTCTTATCCCCTAGAGTGCCCCCAGACTCCTTAATACAGAGAACAAATGTCCTAACTAAATGGCTCCCTCAACTAAACTTCAATTCCTCTTTATTTGCCTATCTCCTCTAGCTCAAAAACATGCTGCTCTCTCACAAACACAGAATCGCTGCTGTGAGAGCCTGACAGCCTTTTATATGGCTGTAGAAAACTTGTGTGGTGGAGAAATATTTTTCTTCCCATTGATTTCAATGGGTGGAAAATGCAGGAAAAAGTGGAAAAACTGCACTTTTCGCGGGAAAGTATTCACCAAGCGGAAAGTGCCATTATTCTCAGATTTCAGTTTGAGGCGAAAATTTTCACCAATCCCTAGTCAAGAGATTAATTGCAGTTGTTGAAACCTAGAATAATTGTTATAATTTATGATCTTGAAAATTAGATATGATTCAATAAAGCTGTTCATTGTCTTTTTTTTACCTGGGTCATTTGTAATTCCAGCCTCTTGCTACATCTAACACATTTAAAATTGCTGGAGTGCAACCAATTTTGATAAAAATAGCTAAAAGCAAAAACCCAGACTATAGATGCACACCCATATTTACACAGTATTGACCTTTTACTCTGCAAAATATTCATACCTGGGAGATCTCAAGATTTGTCCCTAAGGCTCAGGGTTTTGACCCAAATCTCAGGGTCTCAGTCAAAGGAACAAATTCTCAGGGTGAGAAAGCCCAGTGTTAACTAATATCACAATTGCACCAAATAACTGTATATTTAGTCCCTAAATAGTGGCCAGAAAGACAGAGGGATACATCTTGCCTCTCTTTTGGATGTTCAGAGTCCAGGAATGAAAACTCTAAGTTACATGTTAAGGACTCCTTAAGGACTTATAAGAACACCTCCCAGTTAGAGCAAGCAGGAATATACCACCTGAAATATGATCTGGAGAACATTACAGGTTAATATTTCCGAGATCTCAGGGTTGGCTTTTGAAAGTTACCAGGTATGAGCATATTGCCTGCATATCATCATGGTGGGTTTAGTCACATAAAATGGCCATAGTATTGTAAGCTTGCCACCTCGCCAAAGTACCCCACTATAGGCAAGTCCTATCCTTAATTTTCTAAATTCTATGAGCTTAATTACGCCTGTATTTTTACCAACCTTGATTTACATTATCCTTTAAGCTTGAGGTGGCAAGCGTAGCATACTATAGCCATATTATGTGACTAAAACCTCTGAAAAAAGCTTGGTGTAAGGTACCAAAGCAGGTAGAAAGAGGTTACTCAGGCATAGCTAAAGCCAGGATGGTCTGATAGTATTCAGTAATGTTTAAACAATGTCAGGTTGGAGTAAACACGAGCACATGTATCATACAATAATAACAAGTAAAATACAAGGTAATATGCAATACAACATTAAAACAAATGAATAAACGTGATACAGTATTAGCATAGTGCATAAGCACAGTACAGAATCTGGAGTAACACAATATTACAAGACATGTGCAAGCCCACCCTCCTCCACCTACTTTTTCCATTTTCAGATAAAAAAAGGCCAGTAGAACCCCCAATCCCCAACCCCATACCCATGCGGACAAGCAGGCCCCCCCTCCCCTGGCCAGGGACCATCCCCCTATAAAGAAGTAGCTGATATATGTCTATTTGTGGATGAAGAGACAAGAAGACCATTCACCACACGTGAGATAGACCGAAAGGGTATAATCATCAGTCACCTCTATGTCTAATGTAAAGTAACGGCTACATCCGTACATCAAGGATTTGCTTTAATGCCTCTAAAGGTCAATATAAGATACGTTCAATAGAAGAACTCCAACAACCCCTATCGTGATCTATTATACTCATCCCAGGAGAGAAACCTGGTCACCCAGCATCCCCATATCAATCTGAATTTATTCTGGCTACCCTTGTGCAAATATACACCTTGATAATGCTGAAGATTAGAATTAACCAAGTTAATCCAACATATCTTGGTGGGCGGACCCACAGCCATCCATTCCAATGCCACCACCTTTCGCGCCATGACCAAAAGTTCCCTCAGAAGTGCATGTTTGCCAGCTACAAGTAGTTGATCAGGTAAAATGCTCCAAATATTTAGTTTGATTTTAGAAAAATCGCAATATACTTGTAAAATAGTCAGTGTCAATGTGCCCATCTGTCCCATTCACAATATCAGGGGCAAAATACTCTTTAGAGTGCTTCTTAATAGGGATGAGCGAGCACCCCGATGCTCGGGTGCTCGGGTGCTCTGACCGAGCACCCCCTGATGCTCGAGTGCTCGGCCGAGCACCCGAGCCCCATTCAAATGAATGGGAGCACTCGAGCATTAAACCAGGCACCCCCTGCTCTGATGAGCGGAGGGTGCCTGGTCAATGTCCCCCTTCATCTCCGCTATGCCCCTCTTCCACAATGTCCCCCTTCATCTCCTATGCCATAGCGGAGATGAAGGGGGACATTGTGGAAGAGGGGCATAGCGGAGATGAAGGGGGACATTGTGGAAGAGGGGCATAGAGTCTATGCCCCTCTTCCACAATGTCCCCCTTCATCTCCGCTATGCCCCTCTTCCACAATGTCCCCCTTCATCTCCTCTATGGCATAGGAGATGAAGGGGGACATTGTGGAAGAGGGGCATAGCGGAGATGAAGGGGCACATTGTGGAAGACGGGCATAGCGGAGATGAAGGGGGACATTGTGGAAGAGGGGCATAGAGTCTATGCCCCTCTTCCACAATGTCCCCCTTCATCTCCGCAATGCCCCCTTCATCTCCGCAATGCCCCCGTACCTCCATTCCCTGGTGGTCCAGCGGAACGTCTTCGGATCTGTGCCTCTTCCGGCACAGATCCTCTTCACCCGAACATGTCGGGCGAGCACATGGCGGTACTCGTACGAGTACCGCCATGTGCCGAGCAGAGCGATGCTCGAGCCGATCCGAGCATCGGCCGAGCACGCTCGCTCAACACTACTTCTTAATACTTACAGCATGTATGTTTAAATTGTTTCACCAACTTTTTCTGGAGAAGATACTTGATGTCATCATAGATTTTTTTTGCAGTTATCTACTGTTCTTGGTTATTAGTCGACAGCATAGACCGACTGACTAATCCAATTCCATATTGTCTGTTTATTGTAATTTAAAGAGCACAATACTTCTCCAAGCTAAACATTTTGTTCCTGACTAAATTCACCTCTTCTGATGAGATTTGCTCCATTTATAAGTAAAATATAACTGAGTATAACAGAAAACAGAATCAAGTATTTATTTCTGTAGATATAATTAATTTTATGTTTACTTAATCCATTAGGAAGTAGTCTATTAGCTGGTCCTGTGTTAATAAACAGTAAAGTCTTTTTCAGAGTATGTGTGGTTTTAAGTGTCTTTTAGATAACTGAAGAAATGTATGACTCCACCAGAACAGCTCCTTTTGTCTTAGCCTCCAACACATGTAGCTGTACTTCAGGGTATGCGCTACGGCATAGAATCACTTTATCATTAACTGGATCACACCTTCCATCATTGTTAAAGGAGAAGTACCGTAAAATCTCAGGTACAATACGCACCTGTGTATAATACGCAGGAGTATATTATACCCAAGATTTTACGGGAAAACAGAAGTGACTATGTATAATACACACCCTTGTTTTCCCCCTTAGTAAAAAAAAGTTTGAGGGCTGCCAGATACCTTCCCAACGCAATCCACTTGCATAAAATAATGCTTACTTTTACTGGCATCTACGTCTTCCCTGCGTGCAGCATGCTCTCATTTGCCACCCGCTTATTTCAATGCTGTGTGAGGACCTTCTGGCACCAGCCAATGGTAATGCCCTATGAGGATCTCAAGGTCCTTGCAGGGCAATACCATTGGTGAAAGCTCCTAACAGTGCATTAGAGGAAATGGGTGGCATGCAAGCAGGGAAGATGTCGACTCCAGTGAATGTAAGTGTTATTTTGTGCGAGAGGATTGCTTTGGGAGGAGGGTGTGGAAGGTATCTGGCAGACCGCTTTATTGTTTTTTATTGCTTCAAAAAAATGTTTGTGTATAATTCACGCCCCTCCCACTTCACATAAGGTGAAGAGGGGTAAAATTGTGTGCATTATACCCGAGATTTTACGGTAAACTTTTTTCATTGAAAAAACATAGTGCAGGGCTTTTGTACTGAGTGGAAGAAGTGTATTCCCACAGCTGTGAAATTCATCTTTCCAGAGTTATTACAGTTTAACCCCTTAAGGACTATGTGATGTACTATGACCGTCTGGGTCCTTAAATACTTAAAGACCGATGACGGTCATAGTACGTCACATACTTTTTACTTACAGCGCTCCACCGGGAGAGCTGTAAGTAAAAATGGGGCCTAAAATTGACCGCTCCAAGACTGGAGCAATCTATTTCAGGTCACGTGTACCGGCACGTCGGCAAAGATCAAAGCGGTCCTTATGGGACGGAAACGTCCCAGGCCCGCTGGTCCTTAAGGGGTTAAATTGTTGTTGTTGTTTTTTTTTACATCAACAGTGCCATCTAGTGGTCAGATTTCAATTAGTTTTATGTTACATTCTGTTTGAGAAGAGAGAGACTGACAAACAGAATTTGATAGAAACTGCAGAGTCAAGCTGTCAGTGTGAACTTTCAGGGAGTATTCTCACTTTTACTAATTTCCTTAACATTTTAACTTGTATAACATTCTAATAGTACAACTTACAAGGATGGGAGTGTCCTTGTTTTAATCACCAGGAAAAGTGCTATAATCTATACATTTTCATAAAACAGGTTTACTGCTCCAATAAGCTTTTAATGAAAGCAAGATCCAAACACCAATCCTATAGCATGCCATGTTCCGCTACATGTTTTTAGTTCATAGTGTTAAACAAAGCACAGAGGAAAGAAATATCCTTGCATACCGAAACACATCCCCACTGTCCTCCTCTTGGTGCATGCAGGGTACAGAGGATGATTTCAGGGATACTTAGCTTAATAAATTGGTTTAAAGCAAGTGTAACACTATGATATCAGTCCCATTTCCTAGTTCTGCACATAAACATATAAGTACATCCCCCTAGTGTTTCCCAGAAAGGCTGTCACTGGATCGTAAGTTCTGTGGAACCACATGTAAATTCCATTTGAATTTTAACTCTGTGGTATCACTTGTAAAGCTTCATTTCAATTGCAACCTCTGTTGCATCACTTGTCTACCTCCATTTCAGTTGTAATTAAATGCTCATCTGCTCAGCTGTGCACCTTAGAGGGAACAGTGGCCACGCTACTTGTACTGATGCCTACCTTGGTGACTCGTTGCCTCATGCCCTCAGCACCCATGTCAGTCACTTGTTTTTTTTTCAGACAGGCCATATTAAGAAACAAAAGTGAAATTACTCAGGCAGTACATGTCCGCCAAATGCAGAGAGCCTGGGTCCTTCTTCTCACCCTGGCCAAAGACAACAGTGATGGCCATGATTGTATGTGTCTGTTATAACTGCATGTCTCCCAGGCAAAAATCTGTCTGTACAATGGCTGAAGTAAGTCTCGGACAAACTAACTGCATCATAGGCTATAAATAAAAAATCCCATTGATTTAAATGGCTTTTAACCCTTTGCATATTAAAGTGGTCTCCAACATATTTCATAGCAATACATTGGAGACCTTTCTATGATTCAAGGGGTTACGTTTGTCATTTAAATCAATGGTGAATTTGGGAATTTTTAGTTTACCCCTAAGCTGCAGATGGTTTGCTCCAGAAATACTTATTCTCTTCATAGTACACTAGCCTCAGTGGAATAGTTCTACAGTAAAACAAATTAACCATATGGGAGGAAAAGGAGACATTTTCAAAATGTTCCTTGATTTAAATGTGCATTTTAACCTCCTGATTGCATTTCAACCACTGTAAATTTGTATTTGCCCTCTATGATGTAGTCGTCACCAGAAATACTCCATTTCCTCTTATTACATCAGCCGTAGGAAAAGGGATGTACTAATAAAGTTGTAAGCTAAACAAGGTAACAGATTACATTTTCTACAGTTATGACTCCCTAATACCAATTACTAAGCTAATTGTTCATAACACAATAACAGCACTTGCATCAACAGGAGGGGCGTGAATGGGTATTACAGGGCATTCCTTTCCTCTGTGAATATTTTATGTGATGTATGAAACAAGGTGCAGAGGATACTGGCGCAACTTTACACTGTTTCCACATACACATTGTAGGGCAATAGCAAGTGGTATGCTGGCATTAAATCTATGGTGGAGAAGTGTGTGCACTGGTATGCACTAGCACAATCACATGTTCTGGACCAAAGATGACTAAAATATGACTTCTGGGCTTTATCTGGTCATAGGCATGATGTTATCTGTCCTTGGATCTATCTGACTGTACATATACAGCAATGTTGCTATAGTGAAAAAATATCACTTCTGGCTTTCTCTTTAGTAAGAACGACAGATTGCATGAAACTCATGCTTTATTGTAAAATGTCTCTGTCAGGTTTGGGATTTGTTGGAGCGTAGGAGCAGGGGATTCTATCTCTTGTCAGACACCCGTACCAGGTGGTCCACATAGGTAGACAGGTAGGACACCTTGGTAGGAATGAAAGCACGGGAGTGCAAGGGTTAATCCAAAAGCAATGCCAGGAACAGTCCAAAAGATCAGGGCAAGTGACAATCGGGCAAAAGCGGTAGTTCAAGTGAAGGTCAGGAAACAGACAAATGGGAAAGTCCAGCAGGAAAGACAAAGGTCAGGTAACAGATAATCCAACAAAGGGTCTGCAGCACAGCAAACAAAGAGGCACTGGAAACTGGAGTCCTATAACACACAGGAACCAAAGCTCTGGAACACTGGAGTAAAATGGACACAGTCTGAGGGTTTTTTATAGTGTTGTAGGTCTTCACCCCTCCCCTCTGCAGGATAAGCTCCTCACTGGATTGGCCACCAGAGGGGTGTGTTACCACAGAACATGTCTCACTGTTACCTTGGAGGCACATTATTGGGGGGCAGCTGATGATAGAGGCAGGCTTTACTTCCCCCCTACAGGTGAACAACATCAACTCTTGGTCTTGGCAACATGTGGGGACTCCTGCAACTTTAGGCTGCGGCCTTGACCTACCACCCTGCTGCGATCGCTGGTAGACACCGCTACCACAGGCCGTGGCTTTGGCCTACTCCGCGATAGTGGAGCATCCAGGAGGTCCATAGAAGCGGCGGATGGCTGGGACTCAGAGGTAGGAGCTAGAGAGGCATGACAGTCTCATTCTGAGATAGCAGAAATAGCCAGATTTGATACATTTCCTATATAGCTGCAGAGCTGCTAATTTATGATCAGAAGCATGAGGAACACCTGGACTTAAACATCAGTCACTTTCAATATAATCTAATCTCAGTCAGGAGGGGGGATTACTAATAGGCCATGGGTATTAGTTAGGCTTGTTTCTGTATGTATGTATGTATATATATTATGGAAATGTGTGCTTGCTTATGTGTGTGTATGCTTACAACTGAAATGGAACTTTAAAAACACACACAATATTAATTCAAGTTTATGGCCCTATGAGTAGCCACAGTGATGATGAATCAGTAAGATCCAAAATGGTGGAAAATCAATTGGACCACATGGAACTGGAAAAAGAGACAATAGAGGCAACCAGCTGATCAAATTTTCAGAAGGACAAAATTTGTACATCATAAATTAATTCTACAGGTAAAAGGTCCAAAGAAAATTTACATGGAAAGGCCCTAATGGTAATACAAGTGAATCAGCCTCATACAATAATAGTCACTGACTGCTCAGTCTTTAATCATTTTTAATTTGGAAGTCACTATTGTCTATGGGAGCAAAAATCAAAACTGACTGCAAGAAAGAAAGAAAGAAAATGATCAAATCAATGAACGTGAAGATTGACACTAGCCAGCTATTAAAAAATCATAAGAATTGTGAGTTAGCAATGTGTAATTACTTCATTGTGCTGCAAGACCTTCCAAACACAGACATTTCAGGTGACAATAAAAATGTTATTGAGACTATCAAAGACACATCCCATGCCCTTTAACCTACTGTGAAATAAGAAAAAACCTACCGGAATATAAAAATTAACAGTTTCCATGATGAAAAAAGTTATACAAAATGAAGCAAAACATTAATATCAAAAACAGGGTAGAATGTATAGAAATGTGCAAGACCTTAAAGGGGAACATTCACATCAGACAAACTTGTGTCAATGGGCACAAGTTTGTCTGATGTGAATGTTCCCCTATAAGGATGCGAATAAAAGAGGAAACTTGCAATTCCATGTTGAGCTCATCAAAAGGACACTGAAAGAAAATCAAGGGCTAAAGAAAGCAAAACAAAATATGGCCACACGTAGGAGATAAATGTTTGCATTGAAAGCATGATGATGGCAAAACAGCAAAAATTCAACAACAAAAACTACGAGTGGAAGAATTTTATTAAAATCTTTATAGGAATGAAGAACAACAACTGATTGCAGAGCCAGAGGCTGAAGATGTTCCAGAAGTTTTGGTAGAAGAAGTAAAAGATGCAATAAAATCAATAGAAAATGCAAAGCAGCTTGACCTGATACATTTACTATTGAAATGTTAAAAGCTGGAGGTCAACCCTTATTCAAAGCCCTATATAAACTATTTTCAAAATGCCTACTACACAGCAAAGTGCCTGAAACATGAAAAAATTAAGAAGCATCGTACTGCACAAAAAAATGTGATAAGGTGGATATAAAAAACTACCAACCAATAATCCTATTGCCAGTGGTCTGCAAGGTTTTCACAAAGGTATTCTCAAGAAGAATGGGCACAGTACTTAATGCAACACAACCTAAAGAACAAGCAGGCTTCAGGAAAAGTTTCAGTACAATGGACCTTATTCAGACAGTGCAACAAGTTATAGAGCAGCATAATAAATACAACCTTGCATTGTTCCTAGCCTACGAAAAGGCCCTAGACTCAGTGCAAAGGCAAGCAATAATCAATGCCCTGCTCAAACAAGGAATAGATACACCTTTAATCTATATATGAAAATACAACTTCACCAATAAAGGTTAACAATTTTAAAGTCCAGATCGAAAAAGAAAAAGGCGTTCAGAAATTTTACACTAACTAAACTGGTACCAAAAAAGGACTTAAGATCAATGGAGACTACGTCCATCACTTGCATTTTGCAGACATTATCATACTCTTTGCCAGTAGTCCTGAAAAACTGCAAGAACGTATTAAAGAGCTAACAGGAAAGCAAAAATTTTGGTCTGAAGATGAATATCAACAAAATGCAAATCATTGTTAACAAATTTGCCTACCAAGGAAAATCACAGTAGATGGACAAGAAACAGAAGAAGTGTTTAAGTATGTTTACATTGGACAGGAAATGTCAACAGATGGAAACAGCATGATGGAAATTGAGCAATAAATAAAATTGGGATGGCAAGCATTTGGAAAACAAAGTAGAAACGTCTTTAAGAAATATTTACCACTCTGACTCAAGCAAAGGGTTTTTGACCAATGTGTCCTCTCATTCCTTAAGTATGGCTGTGAAACATGGACACTGAATGCAAAGCCATACAAAAATGTAAGGTTATGCAGAGACGTATGGAGCAGCCAGTTCTAAACATAAGAAAAAGAGACAGAAAAATGTTTGAATGGATTCCTTAGCCAACAAGGGTCTATGACATCACTGAAAGAGTAAAATACCTGAATGGAAAATGGGCAGGCCACATAGCAAGAAGACCTCATGGTAGATGGACCAAGTTCATTTTTGAATGGACTGAATTTGATACTAAACGTCCAAGAAGAAGACAAAAGACAAGCAGGATAGATAAAATATAGAAACATAGAATTTGAAATCAGATAAGTACCATTTGGCCCATCTAGTCTGCCCATTTTCTTATTGCAAAAACATCAAATCTTATTTGGTCCTTGGTCTTGTCTTATGTTCAGGACAACCTTATGCCTATCCTATGTATGCTTAAATTCTGTCACTATATTAACCTCTACTACTTCTGCTGATAGGCTATTCCACTTATCTACTACCCTCTCAGTGAAGTTTTCTTACATTACATCTAAACCTGTGTCCCTCTAGTTTTAGACTATGACCTCTTGTCCTAACAGTTTTGCTCCCTTGAAATTACCAAATTTGTTGGTATGTTGTGGCAACAAAATGCACAGGACCAAAGTTGTTGGTGGCTTGATAAGAAGCCCTTCATTCTGCAGTGGATTGACAATGGCTGAAGATGATATATATATATATATATATATATATATATACACACACACACACACACATTTGTTGAAGCGTCCGTATACATGGGCCACAGTGCCACCCAGCAACGGTCGCGGTGCAGTCATGCACAGTAGAGACTGCCCACGCCATGGCTGATATGGAGTGGGGCACTCTGAATTCAGACCGTAATCTTCTCTGTGCACCGACTACGGCCTGAATTCGGAGCCCCGCTCCGTTATCAGCCGCAGCGCGGGCAGTCTGTAGTGCGCATGACTGCAGCACGCGCAGCCATCTCTACTGAGCATGACGGCTTCTAACAAACACACATTTTGCAAATTATATATATATATATATATATATATATAGCTTAAAATTTGAAGTCCTTTGCTACTAGCCAGACCTGAAAAGTTACTCGCCACTGCAAGCCATAGCATACCCACCAGGGCTGAATTTCTACTAGCTAGGGCTAAATTTTCATTGCCATTGGCTAGTGGAAATTTTGAGCCCTGTTAAAGCAAGAGAGAAAACTCACAGCACCAACTCACCATAACATAGCCATATAATAAATAAAATTTTAATGTGAATATAAAGTGAATACATAAATAGCAGCTAGGAATGAGAGGGTTCTCGAGACCCCCAAACTTCAGGCCAAAACCCAAAGGGCAAACAAACAAACACCAAGACAAATCAGTGCTCCTCTGTGTAAAGAATAGATGTGTGCCCTGTATTTGGCATGTATAATATTTCCAAATAAAATAAGTGAGATATTAGTTTTCAGAAATTGGCCAAGTTGTGGGTAAGCTTGCCACCCTGCCAAGGTTTCTCACTGTCAGGCAAGTCTTACTCTATTACCATACCTCCCAACATTTCAGACTGCCAAAGAGAGACACTTTTAGGGGGTGCGGATGGTGGGCTGGGCATTAAAGAGAATTTTTCGGCTATTTCATGACCTACTGATACCTTCTTGTGTAACCTAATAAATGACTTATAACAAGACCAAAGTATTTTATTTACACAGACTAATTTATAAACACATCTACTGATGTTTACACAAACAATAATGGTGAGTTTTATTGCTGTAGAACAGTATGATACACACCACACAGTCTGATTTCCTAAAAAGAGGGACATCAGGGTGGGGAAGAGGGATTTGGGTCTAAAAGAGGGACACTTGGGAGGTATGTATTACACCTGTAATGCCCAATCTAACATTAAAAGAAAACTTGGAGTTCCCTGAGGAGATGTTATAATTAATGGGTTGGAGAGCAAAGGACCCTTTAACCAATGCATTCAGTACCCCTCTGGCACTCAAAGGGTTAAATATGCTCTTTTTATTGCTTTTTGGTCCCAGTGTGGTGCAATTAAAAACAAAAGACATACATTGTAATAAAAAGATGTACAAAGCGGACTTACCTGATGCACAAAGGCCCCAATGGGTCTGTATAGAGAGAATATGAGAGGGCTGTGGATCTAACAGTCCTCTCCATAAATGAAACCTTTATATCAATCCCCACAGGTTATGTGAGGAATAGTTGATACCAAACAAACAGGGAGCATGCAAGCTAGAGAAGGCTTGAGGCCTACTCTTAAAGGCAAAGTGTGAAGAAAGAAAATAAAGATACTGTGATACTAATTGTGAAATAATATTTGTGCTATACATAAATAATTAAATTGGATAGGTGAGAAGGCTGCTAGAATGAGTGAAGGAGATGTGCAGACAGAAAGCAAGAGAGAAAACTCACAGCGCCAACTCACCATAACATATCCATATAATAAATAAAATTTTAATGTGAATATAAAGTCAATACATAGATAGCAGCTAGGAATGAGAGTGTTCTTCAGACCCCCAAACTTCAGACCAAAACCCAAAGTGCAAACAAACACCAGGACAAACCAGTGCTCCTCTATGTAAAGAATAGATGTGTGCCCTGTATTTGGCATATTTAATATTTCCAAATAAAATAAGTGAGATATTAGTTTTCACAAGCTGGCCAAGTTGTGGGTAAGCTTGGCACCTTGTCATGGTTTCTCACTGTCAGGCAAGTCCTACTCTATTACACCTGTAATTCCCTATCTAAAATTAAAACAAAACTTGGACTTCCCTGAGGAAATGTTATAATGAACGTGTTGGAAAGCAAGGGAACCTTAAAGGGGAACTACCAACCGACATAATCTTTATCTTCACTAAGTCCCCATCTGGTGACTAGCTGCTTAGTAGCGCTAGTCGCCAGAATAATTACCTTATTTAATAGATCTCTCCTCTCTCCCATGGGTGACAGGCAGGACGGAGTGCGGATATCTTGCCATTGTGATGTCAACACGCCTGCGATGTCAGTCCAAGCCGGAGCCAAATGGCTACTAGCAACGCCTCCTAGACCCGGCTGGGACTGACAGAGCAGGCGCGCGGACATCACAGTGCAAGATGTCCGCACTCCGTCCTGCCTGTCACCCATGGAAGAGCACAGAAATCTATTAAATAAGGTAATTATTCTGGTGACTAGCGCTACTAAGCAGCTAGTTGCCAGAGGGGACTTAGTGAAAAACTCACAGCGCCACCTCACCATAACATATCCATATAATGTATAATATTTTAATGTGAATATAAAGTGAATACATAGATAGCAGCTAGGAATGAGAGGGTTCTCCAGACCCCCAAACTTCAGGTCAAAACCCAAAGTACAAACAAACACCAAGACAAACCAGTGCTCCTCTATGTAAAGAATATATGTGTGTCCTGTATTTGGCATATATTGTATTTCTAAATAAAATAAGTGAGATATTAGACTCAAAAGCAATATAAATAACATATTTAAAGGGCCCCATGCTCTCCAACACATTCATTATAACATCTCCTCAGGGAACTCCAAGTTTTATTTGTGAATATGCATTATACGTATATTTGTATAATATATTATACATATATTTAAAGTGGGATTTTTGAGTTTGCATATTTGAAAACTGTGTATTGTTGTGTTAACCAAAACACCAGCAAATGTATAGTTAAGGAGATATTCACACATTACCATATGCTAATGTATGCTAATTGCTATAACTGATAGGTGATGTTGCATGTGCTAATAAATCCTTTTAAGTGACATTTCATATGCTAATAAAGGTTTTCGGTGTTGTGTCATATGCTAATGAAGGTTTTCAGTGATGTTGTATATGCTATTGAAACTCTGTGCTGTACCAGGAAATGTTCACTTTTCCCAGAAAAGTGTGAATATTTCCTAAAATACACATCTGCATAGCTATTACCTACCACAAAGTACTGCCACTTGCATTGGACGCTAACACCAGAGGAGATGCTCTTGTGGATTAATACAGTCCCTCTTATATGTCTACTAGTTGAAGAGCCCGTTACACGGGCCACAGTGCCACTGCCAGTCGGTCGCGGGGCAGTCAAGCACAGTAGCATACCTCCCAACATTTCAAATGGCCAAAGAGGGACACTTTCATTTTAGGTGGTGGTGTTGGGGGCATGGCTGGTGGGCGGAGCATTGACGATAATTATTTTGTCATTTCATGAACTTCTGATACCTCTCTGTGTAACTGAATAAATGATTTAGAGCAAGAACAAAGCATTTTATTTACACAGACTAATTTATAAACACATATACTGAAGTTTAAACAAACATTAATGTGCATTTTATTACTGTGGAGCAATGTGATACACTTATATACACATCTCACAGTCTGATCGCCTAAAAAGAGGGACATCTGGATGGGAAAGAGGGACAGAGGGATTTGGGTCTCAAGGAGGAACTGTCCCTCCTAAAGAGGGACACTTGGGAGGTATGCAGTAGAGACTGCCCACGTTGCGGCTGATACAGTGCCAGCCGGTCACAGTGCAGTCATGCTCAGTAGAGATTGGCTGTGCCACGGCTGATACAGAGCTGGATGCTCCTTTGTATCAGCCTCATCACTGGCAGTCTCTACTGCGCATGACTGCAGCACGCGCAGTCTATACTGCGCATGACTGCGTCGTTACACACGTTTTAGGGAATTATTATATAGGATAGTTACTTACAAAGGTCTGGAAAAATTCAACATTTCTTGAAGTGAATTCTGAATAAATGTATGGCAGAACAAGTTATACACAGATAAGTTTTTACCATATTATTGAAAACTAAAATGCAAAGGATTTTAGTTACATGCTCAAATTTCTACTTGGCAGTTGCTTGTTTAAAATAGCTGAATCAATGAGAACATTCAATTATTTCAAAAGAATAAACATGGTAGTTGTTGTGGCACTCCTTCTTGGGAACGAAGTGAACTAATGGCACTCATTTTAAAATAGAGAGTTTAAAAAAGAAAAAAAGAAATCTCCCTTACTGAGCGACACCTGCAGTTACTTCCTGCTTTTGTAATTTGTTATTCATTTGTACTGTACTTTTAAATAATAATAATGATAGTACCGTAAGAGAAGAGAAAATACTTTATTGGGCTTTGTTCTTAATCTACAGAGGTGCAATTCTGGAGCAAACAAACTGCACTATAGGGTCCAAATAAAAATTATCACAATTTTCATTGGTTTAAACTTGGCTGTTATGCATTTACGAGGTTAAAAGCCACATTTAAGACAACTGGAATTTTCATTCGTCTCCTATAATTCAACTTGGTTGCTCCAGAATTCACCTCTTTAGTTTTGAAATTAAAGGGATAGTAATACTTTTATTAAAGTGGAGGTCCGAGTCTTCTTTATTCTTTTTCAAGCAGGTAGCGCTATATTTCAATACCTACAGTTTTGTAGTTCATGTGCTATTCAATCCAAAAGGATCCCCCTCCCACCCCTTTCCCCTGCGTCACTCTGCCTCTTAGTCTGGACCGGATGGAGTGCCGTGAGGGACAATCTTCAGTAAGCAAAAGGAAAATCTTGCCCTCTTTCGTCAAGTGCTTTTCCTTATACTTACTGGTTAAAGATTGTCCCTCCCTCCCTTCAGATTTCAGATCTGATGGGAGGTGGTCAGAACGGGTGGGATGGGTAGCCTTTCTGATTGACTAACGTTTGAACTACAAAACTGTAAGTATTGAAATATAACGCTACGTGTTAAAAAATATATATATATAAACTACACTAAAGTTACTCACTGGATAAGTAGCTCTCTGACTCTAAACATACAATGCATACACTGCAGGAAGACATACAAAGAAATACACAATAGTACAGCAATTGACATCCCATGTACAACAGTATTTCCCAGGCTTCCTACCCACCTAATGTCACGGATTATAAGAACGAGAACTAGACCAGTACTTTAGGTAACACGATCTTTATTAATATACACAACGTAAAGGAATACTTGGCAACAGTAAGTACACAAAACAATCTTCTGCAACATCAGGAAGGATAGTGCTGCTGCTTGGGGTACAGAAGTAGACCCCTATAGGCAATAGAGAGGAAATAGGCAGCCTCAGGTCCGCACCTGAGCAGTCTACAACAGGTCTGTACCTGCACAGTCCACGTTCCTGAGTAAGAACTAACTGTGCCACAGATACGCACCTGAAGGCACCAGTTAATGGATGGGAGCAAGGACAAGTCTGCCAGAGCCACTGATAGTACCAGAACGGATATCCACTGAACCGTTGGTATGCTGGGTACGCAGTGGACAGAGCCCCAGGTAACACCGAGGTGGGTAGTCTGACCAGCCGGGTCATACACGGAACAGATAGTCAACCAGTGCCACAGGTCTGCACCAGATTGGTTATCGGACTACCCAGGGTCATACACAAAGTGGGTAGACAGACAGAGCCACAGGTCAGCACCAGAACTGATAGTCAGCCAGGCCAGAGGTCATACACAGAGGAGGTAGTCTACCAGAGCCACAGGTCCACACCAGAAAGGATATCAGACTAAGCCAGGGTCATGCACAAGGAGGGTAGTCTGACAGAGCCAGAGGTCAGCACCAGAACGGGTAGTCAGACAAACCAGGTTATACACTGTACTCAAGCCAAACTGCACTGGACACCACGAAAGGGCGACTGAGCATAGTGTCCAGGCAGTACAAGTACCCTGCAGCCAGGAAGAGGAGGAGCCAACAATTGCATAGCTGCCCCTTTAAATGGAGCGCACGTCCATGCTCTTGGACGTGCGCCCATGATGACCTCATCTAGCCATGGCAGAGGGGGAAAGCACCAGAACCCAGTAGCAGGAAGCGGCTGAGCCACACAAACAGCATGAGGCTGGAGCCGTTGGACAAACGATGTGGTTGGAGCCGCCGGATGAAAGCTGCGGTCAGCTCGAGCAGCCGCCACAGAGGTACTGTAACACCTAAATAGTCCAACATCTGGTGCTTCGTGGAGTTTGCCTTTTACTGCTGTCAGTTTGGTTATATCATGATTAATTTTGCACACATTATTCATAGTAAAACTGCAGCACTCTTTTCCTACCAGCTCCCAAACTCCTCCTTTGGTGTCAAGAACATAGTCCAGGGCTAGGCAATTTTGTGGAACTACTGCCCTTATCTGTAGCTGTTCCTGAGACTATTTCTTAATGGAATCCAGTGTGGTGTCCAGAGCATCTTCTAACAGGGGCTGTAGGGCTTCTCTGTGGCTATAGGCCCAGTAAGTGCCTCAGTTTGGGAATACCACCCCCATGTTACCATGATCAGTTCCTATGAATTTTCCCCACCTCTTATTCCTAATTTTCTATTAGGAATTTCAGTGGTCTTTTGGACGGCAGGTATCACAGATCCCAGATAACACTCACCCTCTCAATTCCATGGTAGCCACTTGTATGTCCAATTCCCACATAGAAAGTAAGTATTCTTTGGTAGTGTGGTGACATGCACATGCTGGAAATGTACGGGGGCATGTTTTGTAATATCATAGCCTTTAGCGAATAGGAAATAAGGGGGCGGGGCTAGAAAGTAGGTGAAAGTATGTAGCAACTGCTGCTCTGCTTAGTTCTTTTTCTTATCCTGTGTGTTGGTGGAGGATCCAGCTTCCATTTGTGTCTACTTCCCCCTCCCACATCTCCTGCCTATCCCTCACCACCTCTGTTTGTTGACTTATATGCTGGCCTTGAATTCAAATGTTTGCTGAATCTTGGGATCTCAGGTAATATTGGGGTGTTCAACAAGGGGGAGAAGAAGGGAAATAGTTTGCCTCGTATAGCTTAGAAGGAATTGCACTCTTGAATGTAAATATCTGTATTTTAACTTCTATATTAAATGCTGCCCAAAAGTAGACGAACCACTGGAGTTGTGTATTATATACATATATATATTAATGTTGAGCGAGCGTGCTCGGCCGATGCTCGGATCGGCTCGAGCATCGCTCTGCTCGGCACATGGCGGTACTCGTACGAGTACCGCCATGTGCTCGCCCGACATGTTCGGGTTGCGGGGATCTGTGCCGGAAGAGGCACAGATCCGAAGACGCTCCGCTGGACCACCAGGGAATGGAGGTACAGGGGCATTGCGGAGATGAAGGGGGCATAGCGGAGATGAAGGGGGACATTGTGGAAGAGGGGCATAGACTCTATGCCCCTCTTCCACAATGTCCCCCTTCATCTCCGCTATGCCCGTCTGTCACAATGTGCCCCTTCATCTCCGCTATGCCCCTCTTCCACAATGTCCCCCTTCATCTCCTCTATGCCATAGAGGAGATGAAGGGGGACATTGTGGAAGAGGGGCATAGCGGAGATGAAGGGGGACATTGTGGAAGAGGGGCATAGAGTCTATGCCCCTCTTCCACAATGTCCCCCTTCATCTCCGCTATGCCCCTCTTCCACAATGTCCCCCTTCATCTCCTCTATGGCATAGAGGAGATGAAGGGGGACATTGTGGAAGAGGGGCATAGCGGAGATGAAGGGGGACATTGACCAGGCACCCTCCGCTCATCAGAGCAGGGGGTGCCTGGTTTGATGCTCGAGTGCTCCCATTCATTTGAATGGGGCTCGGGTGCTCGGCCGAGCACTCGAGCAGCAGGGGGTGCTCGGTCAGAGCACCCGAGCACCCGAGCATCGCGGTGCTCGCTCAACACTAATATATATATATATATACACATGTATTAATTAATTACTACAGAAAGTACATTCTAACTTCCATCTGTAGAGTTGGTGAAACAAGTTTCCATCAGCTGGGTGATGAATGGGTAATTCAACCTCTATTTAGTGTATCTGGGGGTTGACTTGACTTAGCTCACTATGTGGGTGATTTCATTGATATGCATCTTCCAAGTATCTCCCTCTGTGTAACCTGTTATCCAGGCTTTGGAGCAATTTGATTCCCCTAACTTGACGGAGTTATGGCCAGCATATTTTGAGTATACACATGCAGCTCCTGAAATATGAGTGTTGATTATGTGGATGTGTTGCTCTGAACTTGGTTCTCCGGTCTCTCAATACCATCTGAAACCAGTCTTGTTTAGTTGTCTCATATCTCTCTGTGACCACGTGACTCTAAGGAATGGGTATGCTCCTTCCTCACTGACGGGGATGGCGCTGCAAATCCAACAGTCAGAGGAGTTGTCCACTCTTGCATAGATTGCCAAGATGGTCATGAATGTGTTGGATGACCATAGGTTCAGAGGGGCTAGATGGCCACCAATCTACTTGAGGGAAAGAAGATGGTTTAGAATAACCATTTAATATTACAACTTTAGTATTACCAGGATCATCTGAAATAACCTCTCCTTTCTGCTTGTGCTGAATAGTGGATCGAGGTAACACCCACACTTTGGACCCCACTTGCACTTGTTTATCCTCATCCCAGGATACCAAGATTTTATGGGGTACACAGATTACTACCTCTTCTAGGATTGTAACAGCAGTTACCCTACTTAGGTCATTCCTAAACAAAGATGTACTCCACATTCGTCCATCCACATTCACACTTCCTGCAGTGCTTCACCCTCTTTTATCAATTAGTCTGTGAGCACTAAAGTTACCTCGGTTCCTGGAGGCATATTGCCTCCTATTGTAAGGATTAACTTCTGCCAATCCTTCCCAACACCTGAACCTGTAAATTCAAAGTGTTTGTTAGTTTGATTGTAAACCTACTTTTTCCCATTGATTTGGGGAGAATCCCTGTGAATGTTAATCTTAAACTAACAATTGGATCATAATTTCTACAGATGAGCCTATCGTAAGGAGATGTGTGGCCTATTGGTCAGTATCACGGTGCCCGTGATTGTTGCCTTTCTGTGTCAGTTACCTGTAGGGGGCTCTCCATTGGCTGTCTGCCTTCAGCCCGCCCTGCATTGCCTATTTAGACTGAGCTTGGGCACCCTTTGGTTGCCCTTTCGTGTTGTCTCTATGCTGCTCGCTTCTCCATTGAGTTCCTGAGCTTCCTGGGCCCTCGCTATGTTCCTGCTAACCTGAGATCGTCAAGTTCCTGATTTACCAGTTCAGTGGTTCCTGTTTCCATTCCTGATCCAGTTGGCATTGCCGTTGTGTCGCTGCTTCCTGCTGCCAGTCCCCACTGCCGTTCCTGATCTGGTTGACCGTCTGGAATGCTGGTTCCTGTCTTCACCTGCTGTGCTCCTTATCCAGTTCGCCTATAGTCAGCTATTGCTCCTGGTCCCCTTGGCGACATTTCTACTCCTTGCTGGTTTATCCAGTAGGCGGGTACTGGTTCGCTCCACAGCCACCCAGCTGCTGTTGCCTCTATAGTGATTTGTGTTCCCAGTACGCGGGTACTGGTTCGCTCCACAGCCACCCGGCTGCTATTGCAACATATGTGTTTTGTGTCCCCAGTACGCGGGTACTGGTTCGCTCCTTAGCCACCCGGCTGCTTTTGCACGATACGATTAGTGTTCTTAGTACGCGGGTACTGGTTCGCTCCACAGCCACCCGGCTGCTAATGCTACATATGTGTGTTGTGTTCCCAGTACGCGGGTACTGGTTCGCTCCTTAGTCAACCGGCTGCTGTTGCACCTTTTGAGACTTGTGCTTCCAGTACACGGGTACTGGTTTGCTTACATTTGTTACCGGTTGCTGTGCACTGGAAGAGTGACGGTTTTCCCAGTACGCGTGTACTGGTTTTTCCACCTACTACCGACTGCCTTTGAACCGGTACAGTCTATGATTACAGTACATGGGTACTAGCTCGTTTCTATTCACCGGCTGCTGTTGCACCGGAAGAGAGATTGGTCTCCCCAGTACGAGGTACTGGTTCGCTCCACCACATCTGAGTCTATTGTACCGATTTAGAGTTACTGTGTCCCCAGTACGCGGGTACTGGTTCTCTCTATGCTGGTTATACCTGTCAAGTCCTAGGCAGCTCCGTTGGTTCTCCAGTACGCGGGTACTGGTGGTCTCTTGCTATTCCTTGGCTTGCCACTTGCACTCATTTAGCCTCTGCATGTCATCCTTGTGACTGTTGTTGCCACCTAGACAGTCACTGAGGCTTTGGCGGTAGCCGCCTACTCCGTATTAGGCTGCCTTGCCCAGTATATTGGTAAGGCTGGTAGAACCTATTCCTCTTTGTACCATCTTGGGTTGCCTTACCCGGTATTGGCAAGGCCGGTAGAGCCTTTTGTCTTGCTCTCTGCTTATAGGCTGCCTTGCCCGGTATATTGGCAGGGCCGATAGAGCCTACTATCCTTCGAGTACCAGTCCTGGCTGCCTTGCCCGGTATATTGGCAGGGCCAGTAGAGCCAATTATCCTTCGAATACCAGTCCTGGCTGCCTTGCCCGGTATATTGGCAGGGCCGGTAGAGCCTACTAATTCCCCGTGTACTAGTCTCCAGGCTGCCTTGCCCGGTATATTGGCAAGGCCGGTAGAGCCTATCTATTCCTTGTACCAACTTTCTGGCTGCCTTGTCCGGTATATTGGCAGGGCCGGTAGAGCCTGTATCGCTATTATTATTGCTTTCCCTGTCATTTCAATATATTTGTATGAACGTGTATGTTATCCTATGGGGTTGTCTTAAACTTTTCAATAAAGTTGTGTTTTTACCTAACCTTGCGCCTGAGAGTCTTAACAAACCATGACAGTCAGTTATTCAGAATCATCAGTGCTTGTAAAATGACCTTATCCCATCCCCTTAAAGACCTGCTTGGGGATAGTTTCCAAAACTGTTCTTTTAATAGCCCATTGCACCTTTCAATCAACCCTGTAGCTTACAGATGATAGGGGATATGGAAAATCCACTTAATCCCTGAGTCCTGAGCCCATTGTTGGGCTAACTGACTGGTGAAGTGAGTACCTTTGTCAGTTTGTATCTCTGTGGGCATACCATATGCTGTAAACAGAAGCTTCAGCATCTTCAGTGTGGAGGCTTGATTAGCACTTTTACAAGGAAGTACTCTCATTAGTCCATTGCACGTGTCCACGGCGGTACAACAATACATCAAACCTCCTCTACCCTGTGGCAGAGGACCATCATAGTCCATCTGACATATTTAACCTGCTGAAATACCCTTTTTTAAGTACCCCCCTGATTGGGTAATAAGGAGCCACCTCTTTACTTTGCTACAGATGGGGCATGTTTATTTAGCTGTGTTCATGAGTTCTAGAGTGACAGGGAGTCCTCTTGCGCTGGCCCATTTCAGGGAAGCTTTGCTGCCTAGATGTCCTCTGGTCTCATGCACCCATGTAGCCATACGAGGTAAAACAGGATCCACAGGGTCTCGATCGCTGGTCTTCAGGTTCCTAATGTGGGTCAGTCCATCAGCAGTCATGCTGGGGTTTTCTTCATCAGATCCTTTGGTAATATAATCGTCCGCGTGTCCGATTTGAATCAGTCATGTCTGGGTCAGATCTTCTCTCAAAGTTGCACGCCTCCCCATATGGATCTTGGCACAGGGATGGGATCACTCACCCTCTCTACCAGTGATGCTTGACTGAATCTCACTGTTGACAGCACTCCACATGTATACAGTAAGGGGAATTGTTTAGTAAAGTTTTCACTCTTCATGGAAGCTTCATGATCTCTCTCGTCATATATTTGCATTGCGGTCCTACAATCCTGTATAGAGAAGCTGATCCTCTGCGGTCACCAGATGGCTAAGGATGATGGGAGCTGTAGCACATTATAGTGCATTGTATCCCTATATTTAAACTGGCTGTAACAGAGACAATCAAAATCAGCAAAACTGGAAATGAAGGTGACATTTCATGCCGCAACATGAGAATCTTGTGCTTTGATGCAGGGTGAGATTATCATATCTCCCTTTTAATCACGGTGACATGGCTCTCAGAAGGGGAATCAAGAAAGCAGTTTAGATGCAGCACTAGCAGCTACTCGGAGTCGTGAAGCCTAGGTCGGCAACCAGAGAGTCAGGAGAATCAAGCAGAGTACAGGAGCAGAATTCAATTGCAAGCCACAGTCAGTAACGGGAGATCAGGAGTAGAAGGTGCCAAGTCAGAATCCAGAATCAGGTCGAGGAGAACATCAAAAGGTCAAACACAAGCACAACACTAGAATTGCCAAACACAGGTAAGCAGATCAAGCATAGAGCAAATGAAATGGCAGGTTTAAAAAGGCATGGAGCAAGACAAGGGGGTGGGAGCAACAGATGAGTAGAACAGGTAAATTACATAGTGACACTAGAGACTGGTGGGGAGATTGGCCCTTTTTAAAGTGGCTATAACAGAGACAATCAAAATCAGCAAAATTGGAATTAAAGGCAACTTTCATTCCAAGACATGAGAATCTTGCTCTTTGATGCATGGCAAGATTCTCATATCGCCCTTTTAATCACAGTAACATGGCTCTCAGAATGGGAATAAAGAAAGCAGTTTAGCTGCCGCACTAGCAGCTATTCGGAATTGTGAAGCCTTATTCGTCAACCAGAGAGCCAGGAGAATCAAGCAGAGTACAGGAGCAGAATTCAAGCGCAGTTCAAAGCAAGCCACAGTCAGTAACGGGAGATCAGGTGTAGAAGGTACTAAGACAGAATCCAGAATCAGGCCAAGGAGAATGTTAAAAGGTCAAGCACAGGTACAACACTAGAATTGTCAAACACAGGCAAGCAGATCAAGCATAGAGCAAAGGAAATGGCAGGTTTAAAAATGGCATGGAGCAAGACAAGGGGGTGGGAGCAACAGGTGCACAGAACAGGTAAATCACATAGTGACACTAGAGACTGGTGGGGTCCTTGATAAGAGCACGATGGTGGAGCAGTTGGTGTGGAGGACTACATAAAGGTGTTTTTGGTGTAAAGTGAAAAGGAATTGGAGAAAAATTATGCAAATGGGATAGGCACTAGGGATGGGCAAAAATGTTTGCCTTAAACCAAAATCGGCGAATAATGGTGCTTCTGGCTTGGCAAAGAATTTCCATCGAAAGTACAGTTTTTCCACTTTTTTGCCTAGCTCATTCCATTGAAATCAATGGGAACATTGAAGTTACACAAAGCACATAGCAAATGTTATTTTATTTCACAAAGGCATAGTATAAAAGGGACATGAGTGTGCCTGTGTTGGTGGAGTGTGGGGAAAGAATCAGTTGAACAGACAATGTTTTTGGAGAGAGATTGTTTACTGAGATTGGGGGACAGTGAATAAAAAATAAATCCTAAACACAATGAAAAATACTCCATAAGGCATGGTATAAAAGGGGTCTGAGGAGGGTGCCTGTGTTGGTGGGTGGAGTCTTGGGAAATAATCAGTTGAACAGGGAATTTGTTTGAGGGGGTTTCTTGACTGATATTGGGGGGGCAGTGAATAAAAAAATAAGAAAGTTGTATGTAACATCATTGACACAGGGACCCCCTGATGTAAGCTGCTTCTGGGGAAGACTGATACTTGACATAGCAGAGTATTTTGTTGAGGATGATTTGTAAGATTTGTTGTTAGGGGTCCAAGCCTTGAGGAAATATTGATTTGTTGGAGTTAGACATATTAGAGGCACAAGCCCTGAGACAACATTAATTTGAAGGACTTAGGCTTGTTAGAAAATAGCCCCCTAAAATGTTTTATTTTTCTGCACAAGCCCTGAGGAAAACAAATACCCTACTGGTCTAATGCCAGCAGGTCATGTTGTGTTGGCCAGTGGCCACTGGGCATTGTCAAGTGCGCTGATCTTGCAGTTGCTGCTGAGTTGTTTAAGCAGCAGGAGGATTAGGTAGCTCAAAAGGAATGGGATTAACAACAGCAGTAACATGGGTGATGAAGGTTCCACTTGCCAGGACTAGATCCTGATGTGCATGAGGCAGTAGCAGTACCATAACTAACACTCACCACTTCAGGTATATGTGGAGAAAAGAAGAAAATGGATAATATTTCTTCTCCACCTGACCCTCCTGAAAATCATGGGTGTGCTGTTACTAGAATAGAAATGTTTCCCTTGCAAGCAGGAAATGTGTCTCTCATCAGCAACTGCAAAGTGCACACTGTTTGTGGTAAATAACATCTGGCACAACTCTATCAAAACACCATGACACCAGAAACCAAGCACTGCTGCTTTCACTATGCCCCTTATTCTCACCCCGCTAAGGACACATGACAACTTACTGACAGTTTAATAGAAATGATGAACCCTCCCTGCCACCACCTTAGCACATTATGAGGGATTGAATCTCCTCAGATGCAGCTTAATGCCCTGCTTGCAATTGTCCTCCACCACACTACCATGTGTGGCCAGTGCACCACACAGTGTGTGGCTATCATTTGGGGGGATGGTATCGATGAACGAGGTGGATTGGCAGAAGATGTAGTTACCCTCTTTGATCTAGCCTCACTGCTTGTTGCCATTCTGGAGAGTCAGGGGGTACAGCAACAGTGGTACTTGATTTCTTTGGTGGTCGTTTGACTTTAACATGTTTTACATAAATGTCATGGTGTCTGTGTTTCATGTGTGTTATCAGGGTGGTTGTGCCAAGGTGTGTTCCCTCCTTTTCCCTTCTAACTGACTTGTCACAAATTGTGCACAGTGTTGTTGTTGATGACTGCACAATTCTTCCTTCTTTAGGATCATGTTCCACATAGAAAATGCCATGGGGGGAAAAGGACTCCCAGGGTCAGGGGACTGATGTGGGCTCCCTTAACCACTAGTCTGGAAGCTCTGAAATGCTTCCACAGGCAGCTGATCTGTGCTCCTGGTGGTGGTGGTATTATTGCTGCTTAGAAACAATTCTTCCTTCTTTAGGATCATGTTCCACATAGATAATGCCATGGGAGTAACAGGACTCCCAGCGTCAGGGGAATGGTGTGGGCTCCCTTGACCACTAATCTGGATGCTCTGAATTGCTTCCCCTACCACTCCCCTAATGCTATTCTCACCAGCTGCTTCCAAATTACTGTTACTACTACTAACACCAACCACATACATTTTGCCCCTGAGTCTTCCTCCTCACAGTCACTAATAAAATGATGATTACCCCCTCCTTCACTCCTAGTACTAACAAGCTGCTGGACCTTCTTAGTAGTTCAACTAGCACTGGTGGAATTGCTTGGGGATGACAGCAGACACAGCAGTGGTGGCAGCAGAGGCAGTGCATCTGACAACAGGCAAAGTACTGGTGGCAACAGGGGCAGCACTGGCAGTAGGCCCAGCACTGGTGGCAGCAGGGGCAGCATGTCTGGCAGCAGGCACAGTAATGGTGGCAGCAGGGGCAGCACTGGCAGCAAACACAGCACTGGTGGCAGCAGGGGCAGCACATCTGACATCAGGCACATCACTGGTGGCAGCAGAGGCAGAACATCTGGCAGCAGACACAGAAAAGTTGGCAGCAGGGCCAGTATGTCTGACAGCAGGCACAGCACTAGCAGCAGCAGGGGCAGCAAGCAGCAGGCACAGGCAGCTGACCTGCCCTGTTCCCACTATTACCCTATTCTTCCTCCCTTGATATTAATTTCCCCAAGATCCCTAGGGGTGATTTAGGGGGACTGGCCAGCATTGGTTTTGTAGTGCTCACTTGTCACTATGAGCCCCTCCTGCCTCAATTTTGCCTCAGATCACAGCAGAACAGCACAACACATCTACCTCACTCTGTAGCTGCTTCTATTGTGTTTAACTTCCTGGAATAAGTCATATTTTTATAGCGAAAAGGTGAACTAAAACGTAAATGAATGGGCCTAAGAATTTTTGCCAATGGGTGAAAAATGCAAAGATTTTAATCTCTGTTTGTAAAGCGGATTTTCCTGAGAAAAAGCGGATTTAGTTGCAGATTTTTTCATGTGAACATGAAGGAACCTTTTGCCCACCTCTAATAGGCACCACCATCAGTAGTGATGTTGTGGATTATGCTGCAGACTGTCATCTGTCTCAGCAGCAGAATGGTGATAAGAGGGTGAATTTGCCACAGTCTGATTACTATGGTCATTATGGCACTGGCTTCTTTAAGTAGAGATATGAGACCAGGGCCTGCACCACTTGCCACCAATAATCTTGGTCCTTGCTCCAGTGTGATGTTGAAACAGCAGCACATCCTTCAACGAGTGAAGGTGATTGTGGAGAAAAAGAAGGCCAATCTTTTTCATCTCTCCCCTCGCTGAAATCATGGCTGTGAGAATATTTTCCCTTGGGGCAGGCACAGAGCAGTCATCAGCAACTGAACTGTGCACTGTTTGTGACAAGATTGTGAAAAGGGGAAAGGAGGGGATACACCTTGGCACAACTGCCCTTATAAAGCAAAAAATATGTTCTCTGGCCTTACAGTGCAAGCCTGAGTCCTGCAAAATACTATTTACTTAGGACTTGATTTTGACATGACTGATGGGCCTGAGTCCTGCAAATAAATATTTACCCATGGCCTTTGTTTGGTTACCCTGAATCCTGCAGACACAAATAATTCTCAGGCTTTTCTCTCTCTGTAAGCCTGCTGCTATTCATGATTCCTACAGCAAATATTAGCATTATCATTTATCATCTTTGAGTCTAACGTACCTATCCTTATTCTCAGAATATTGACACACATTAACATTAATTAGTGGTTCTAGCAGTCTTTCCAAAAGTGGTAAATGGTATCAACCCTTCACATCTCTCCTCCTCATCCTCTTCATCCTGATAGCCGTGTCCTACAATAATTTACAATATAACCCTCTGCACTGAGAACCCTCTCAGATTCAATGCTTCCTGGTGAGCAACTAATGGTTTCAACGGCTGTCTGTGTCAGTGCTAGTCACACAAATTATTTTGTTTGCCGGTAGTACATGTGGTCATCGTTTCTGCCCAGAGCTTAGCTATACTGAAACCATGCTGAAATCATCTCACAAACAGCAAGACTGTTCCTAGGAGCTGCACATATTCCTGTATCAGTTACCAACCCCTACTTTGGTAGCAAGTCCCATAGAGATGTGCCACCACTACAAATGTTGGATTGCCGCCCCGAGACCTCTGATTCACCATCATGGGATATTCTGGTTGATGTTGTTGCTCCTGCTGCTGCTGCTGGCCTAAACCCTTTGCTGCCTTCCTTTGCACTATATATTTTAGCAGTTTTTATGGGCCTTTCTCCCATTCATCCTCTATAATGCAACCCCCCACTCAATCTATAAGCATATCTTTCTACTCCTTGACAGAATCCAATTCCTTAGAGAGATGCTTCAGATCATGACTCCTTCTTGTGACAAACTGATCACACTTTGGCAGAAATTCTGAAATACTGTGTTTAAAGCAGGGGTCCAGCAAAGTGGCAAGGATATATTCCACATAGCAGACTAACAAGGTAATCTTATTGCTGTAACAACATGACTCGTGGCAGTGGTGATGGATACAGCATGTGTGGGCACTCTTTGACTCATGTCATCCCCTCCAACAGACTTAGGCCATGATTCAGTTGTGTCCAACTGCTGATGTGTTTTCACCCATAGAAAATAATGAAAACACTGCAATTTACAATTCTATTGCCATTAATAGTCATTAAAATCTGATAAGAGACTCACTTTATCTCAGGAAATCTACTTTATCTCAGAGTCCCTTATTGGATCTTAAAACAGCCAATGCAGCAACTGACATGAAAAAAGTGAAAAAAACCCTTTCCCCAGTGGATGTATTGATATGGGGCCCCTAAGCCCCATATCAATACATCAAAAGCACTCCCAAAAAGTGTCCAAAGTTAATAGAATGAACCCCACCATCACTATTAGGGTTAACCTAAGTAACAAAGCAACAGCCCCTGTAAAGTAACACTTACCATTAATCCTGATGTCCAGCAGGGTCCTCTGCACCCTGGTAAGCTCCTGTCCATCTTCTTTCTTCTGTCTTCTTTCTTCTCTCTCTTTTTCTTGTATCGTCTGTTCTTTAATCTTCCTTTCTTATAGCTTAAAACAAAGAGATATCTATAAAGAAATTATTTTTAAAATAACCCACACATCCATTCATACTTTAACCCCTTGAGTGCCAGAGGGGTACACAATAGATTGCATAGCAATGCGTTGCTTGCCTCTCTGGGACTCAAAGAGTTAAAGAATGTGTTTTCCTTTGGAAATAATATGGACAAACATAAGTACATTTGTGCCCATACATAAATCAATTTCCCAGCATATTTGAAGCAAATCCTATGCCCTCATACCATTTCTCTGGTACTGTGTGTGGCCGCGGAGGTGGCAGGGAATGTGAGATGCTGCACACACCCCTCTTCTGTACCTCACAGGACTCTGCCTGTTTTGATATGAGGACATTTGAACAGAGACTGCCTTTATATATGGTCAGACTCTGTTCCAGTTCTCTCACAGCCATTAGCTGTGATGTGTGCTTATGCAACTCGCAGCCAATCAGCTTCAAGTGGAGGTGCTTGCAGCTCAACTGGCTGGAGATTTGCATAAATCCCACATCTGTTCAAATTCCCTCACATTGGAAAGAGCATCAGCCTATGAGGTAAAGAGGAGGGTATGTGTGCAGCATATCATATATTCCGCCTCTGCAATGCTTGAGTACCCCTCTGTAACTCAAGAGCCTAAAATAAGATTGGATGTGCAGATTATTTAAAAAAGTAATTTCTTTATGGATATCTCTTTGTTTAAGCTACAAGAAAGGAAAATTATAGAACAGAAGATACAAGCAGAAGAAGAGGAAGAAGAGAGAAGAAAGAAGACAAAAGAAAGAAGAAAGATAGGAAACAGACAGTGGATGCCAGGTAAGTGTAAGACAGATAAGTTAACAATCAGCAGAAGCACCCATCATAGCTAGGATTATACATGATGACCTGTGTTGCTGATTGCTCAATAATAGTGTATGTAGTTAGGTGCTAATGAATCATGACTGACAGGATGATTGTGTATTTTTAGGCATTTTTAATTGACCACAGTCAGATTTTCAAATTGCTTTCTCAAACAGCTTATAAACAGCCACATCGCTCCTTTTAAGTGGTGGAAAACTGAGCCTTTTCCTTTCAGCTAGTTTTCTGGCCATTAGCTGGCCTCCACATGAGGAGAAGGACCATAATTATTTATTGCATACACTGCAGCAACCATGGCTGTAGTCAGTTTTTGGACTACCACTTTACTAAAATGTTCCTGCACTGCTCCTGCTCCCCTCCCCCAACCCTAGTATATATGTTGGACATTATGAAAGTAGCATGGATTTTAACAGTAAAGTACACAATAGTGATGATCGAGCACCCCAATGCTTGGGTGTTCGGGTGCTCTGACCGAGCGCCCCCGGAGGCTCGAGTGCTCGGCCGAGCACCCGAGCCCCATTGAAGTCAATGGGAGGACTCGAGCATTACACCAGGCACCCCCTGCTCTGATGAGGGGAGGGTGCCTGGTCCATAGGAAAAGGGCAGAAAATGATTGAAACACCACAGAAATGGTTCAGGGACAGCATAGGGAGGATGTCTGGATGCATCTTGGACTCCAAAGTCGCTGCTGGGAACGATGTTTCGCCCGTAGTACGCCATTTTTACAGACTGACCGTAAAACACACAAAAAGGAAGATAAAAACGATTTTAGGCGAAAAATTGTTACCAAACAGTATTTGCTGTATATTTACTTGTATATCATCTGCAAAATCTGCAAAAAATTTCATCGATTTTTCGGAACTGGGGCCATGATTAAGAGGGAAACGTGCGCAGCGTAAAGCAGGTGTTCAACGTAGTTATGGCCCGGGTAAGGTACAGCATTCAGGAACGGAGGCCGCAGCTACCACAGGTTTTACAACATGTCCGTTTGCCCTTGTTAAGTCCAAAATTTATAGTCGGAACAGTGGGGTCTGATCCATTGAGTAAAAGTGACGAAGTGACTTAGTGGATGAAGCCAAGAACTACCTTCTGCTCTGTCGAACACCCCAGCCCTATTTAATTCAATGGGAGGACCTGAGGCACTCCGATACAACCTGTATATCACAAAATGGAGGGCCTCATTCACATTGTGGTACAATAGTTCAGGTAGTGGTCCAACACTCATAAAGCCTATGCACTAAGTGAAAGGGCTGCCAAAAATTAGACTGCAATGTCACTCCAATACACCCTTTATTACACATAAAGGAGGGCATCATACACACCCTTGAAAAATTAGGATTAATGGCCTGCTGGTGACCCTCTAAAACATTAGGGGCGAGGGCATGCCGCTAAGCTGACCATCTAAAACATTAGGAATGAGGGTCTGCTGCTGAGCCGACCATCTAAAACATTATGGGTGAGGGTCTGCTGCGGAGCTGACCATCCTAAACATTATATGCGAAGGCCCGCTAGTGAGCTGACGCTATAAAACATTATATGAGAGGGCCCGCTAGAGAGCTGACCCAATAAAACATTATATGAGAGGGCCCGCTAGAGAGCTGACCCAATAAAACATTATATGAGAAGGCCCGCTGGTGAGCTGACCTATACAAAAATTGTCAAACAGGGCCCGCTGGTGAGCTGGCCCTATATAAAAATTATATCACAGGGCCCGCTGGTGAGCTGGCCCTATATAAAAATTGTATCACAGGGCCCGCTGGTGAGCTGGCCCTATATAAAAATTGTATCAGAGGGCATATGGAAGAGGAGGAGGATGATGAGAAGATTAAGAGTCAACCATATACCCGTTTTTTGGGTGGAAGGGGTGAATGGGAATACAGAGTATTCCCATAATTGTAAATAACATATCTAAAGCGACTTTATGTTCCCCCGGGGCTTTCCTCCAGTGGAGTGGAGAAGTCAGGGGAAATCCAGGCCTTGTTCATTTTTATAAGTGTCAACCTATCAGCATTTTCGGTGGAAAGGCGGATACGCTTATCTGTTATGATGCCACCATAAGCACTAAATACCCGCTCAGACAGAACGCTGGCGGCAGGGCAGGCCAGCACCTCCAAGGCGTAGAGTGCCAGTTCATACCACGTGTCCAGCTTGGACACCCAGTAGTTGTAAGGCACAGAGGGATCATTGAGGACGCTGACACGGTCTGCTACGTACTCCTTCACCATATTCCAAAACTTTTCCCTCCTTGTGACACTAGGCTGCGCATCAGGGTGAGGGTGCTGGCGGGGTGTCATGAAGGTGTCCCACGCCTTGGAGAGTGTTGCCCTGCCTTTGTCAGAACTGCTGTGTGCTCCCCTTTTCTCCCCTTCTCGGTTGGCCAAGGTAGCACGTACTCTGCCGCCAGCGTTGTCAGATGGAAAATTTTGGAGCAATTTTTCGACAAGAACCTTCTGGTATTGCACCATTTTGCTTGTCCTCTCCACCGGAGGAATGAGAGATGAGAAATTCTCTTTGTAGCGGGGGTCCAGAAGGGTGAACACCCAGTAATCCGTGTTGTCTAAAATGCGTATAACGCGTGGGTCACGGGAAAGGCAGCCTAACATAAAGTCAGCCATGTGTGCCAGAGTACCAACAGGCAAGATTTCGCTGTCCTCACCAGGAGGATGACTCTCAATCTCCTCATCCTCTTCCTCCTCTTCTGCCCACCCACGCTGAAGAGATGGAACTAAAGTTCCATGGCTACCCTCTGTAGCGGAGGCAACCGTGTCTTCCTCCTCCTCCTCCTCCGCCTCCTCCAATTGTCGCTGAGAAGACGAAGTGAGGGTGCTCTGGCTATCACCTTGTGTAAGCTCTTCCTCCCCCATTTCCACCTCTTCCACATGCAAAGCGTCGGTTTTAATTGTGAGCGGCGAGCGTTTCAGTAGACACAGAAGTGGGATGGTTACACTGATAATAGCGTTATTGCCGCTCACCATCTGTGTCGATTCCTCAAAATTGCGTAAAACCTCACAGAGGTCTGACATCCATTCCCACTCCTAACTTCTGATTAGAGGAAGTTGAACGGAGAGGCGATGACCGTGTAACAGCTGGTACTCCACTGCTGCCCTCTGCTGCTCACAAAGCCGGGCCAACATGTGGAAGGTGGAGTTCCAGCGCGTGCTCACGTCACACAGCAGCCGGTGAGCTGGCAATTGTAAGCGCTGCTGCAGCGTCAACAGGCCGGCTGAAGCTGTAGATGACTTACGGAAATGTGCACACACGCGGCGCACCTTGGTCAAGAGATCATGCAAATTGGGGTAGGTTTTTAGAAATCGCTGAACCACTAAATTAAATACATGCGCTAGGCATGGTACGTGTGTGAGCTTGCCGAGCTCCAAAGCCGCCACCAAGTTACGCCCATTATCACACACAACCATGCCTGGTTGCAGGTTGAGTGGCAAGAGCCACTGCTCGGTCTGGTGACTAATCCCCTGCAACAGCTCTGAGGCCGTGTGCTGTTTGTCCCCAAGGCAGATCAGCTTCAGCACGGCCTGTTGACGCTTCCCCACTGCAGTGCTACACTGCTTCCAGCTACCGGCTGATGGGTGAGTGGCGCTGCGCGCAGAGAATTCGGAGGTGGAAACGGAGGAGGAGGAGGAGGAGCCAATAACGTAGGTGCTAGCGGAAACCCTGATGGAGGTAGGGCCCGCAATCCTCGGCGTGGGTAGTACCTGTGCCATCCCAGGGTCCGAGTCGCTCCCAGCCTCCACGACATTCACCCAGTGTGCCGTCAGGTAAATGTAGCGTCCCTGGCCACAAGCACTTGTCCATGTGTCAGTCGTTAAGTGGACCTTCCCAGTAACTGCGTTGGTCAGGGCACGGGTGATGTTACGGGACACATGGTGGTGTAATGCGGGGACGGCACACCGGGAAAAGTAGTGGCGGCTGGGGACTGCGTACCGAGGGACAGCTGCTGCCATCAGGCTGCGGAAGGACTCAGTGTCCACAAGCCTAAATGGCAGCATTTCGATGGCCAGTAATTTGGAAAGGTGTGAGGTTAGTGCTATGGCCTGTGGGTGGGTGGCTGGGTATTTTCGCTTGCGCTCAAATGCCTGGGGTAACGACATTTAGACGCTGCGCTGGGACAGGGAAGTGGATGTGGTCGCTGATGGTGCTTCAGATAGTACAGGTGCAGGGCGGGAGGTATGCGGGCCTGCGCCTTCGACAGGCGATTGGCCGGCACCGAAAACAGGGGAAGAGGAGGCAGTGGTGTGGCCTGCAGATACAGATTGGCGATCCGGGCGTTCCTCCCACTTATTACGGTGCTTGGATGCCATGTGTCGGATCATGCTGGTGGTGGTGAGGTTGCTAGTGTTCATGCCTCGGCTCATTCTGGTGTGGCACAGGTTGCAAACTACAATTCTTTTGTCGTCCACACTTTCCTTAAAAAAACGCCATACCGTGGAACACCTAGCCCTTGGCAAGGGAGATTTACGCAAGGGGGTGCTCCGTGGAACATTTGCGGGCCGGTTTGGTGCGGTCCGCCTTCTTTCTTTAGCCACACCACTGCCTCTTCCAGCCTGTTGCGGTGCTGCAGATGGCTCACCCTCAGGACTGCTGTCATCGCTCGGCTCTCCACCTTTCCAGGTGGGGTCAGTCACCTCATCGTCCACCAAGTCCTCCTCCACTTCCTCACTCTGATCATCCTCCTCATTTCTTGATCCCACCACATACTCAGTCATTGACAACTGTGTATCATCCTCCTCATCAAGGTCTTGAGACAGTAATAGTGGTTGATTTGATGGCAACTGTGTCTCATCATCATCATCATCCACTTCCTTTGACCTTAAATGCCGTTCCCCTCTGTCATCTTCTTGTGATTGGGTACCCTCTAGAGGTTGTGAATCAGGGCACAAGATCTCATGTTCCTCTGCAAGCGTGCTTGGAGAGAGGTTCAAATGAAGGATTGGTGATGAGACGAGCTCCTCACTATATCCCAGTGTGGGATCACTTCTTTGGCCAGACCCTCTATGGTGGGAGGAAGGATGATCAGGGTGAGGATTGTGTTGACCAGACTCTTGGCTACTGAGAGTGGACTTGGTGGAAGACAGGGTGGTGCTTAACCGACTGGAAGCAGTATCAGCTGAAATCCAACCGACCACCTGTTCGCAGTGGTCTGACCTCGAGAGTGATGTCCTGCGACGCCCTGTAAACTGAGACATGAAGCTAGGTATGGTGGATGTCTTTCTTTCTTGTGCTCTGGCACCAGGCACAGTTTCTACGCGTCCTGACCCGCGCCCTGAACTATCAGGATCACGTCCACTTCCCCGTCCCTTTTTACCCGCCTTCTTCATATTACACGGAATATGTGCTGCTAATCTGCGGCTAGGCACAGTGAACGGAATATGTGACGTTTATTTTTTAAACTTTGCACACTAAACAGAATGTGCTGCTAATCTGTGGCTAGGCACAGTGAACGGAATATGTGACGTTTATTTTTTAAACTTTGCACACTAAACAGAATGTGCTGCTAATCTGCAACTTTGCACACTAAACAGAATGTGCTGCTAATCTGCGGCTAGGCACAGTGAATGGAATATGTGACGTTTATTTTTTAAACTTTGCACACTAAACAGAATGTGCTGCTAATCTGCAACTTTGCACACTAAACAGAATGTGCTGCTAATCTGCGGCTAGGCACAGTGAACGGAATATGTGACGTTTATTTTTTAAACTTTGCACACTAAACAGAATGTGCTGCTAATCTGCAACTTTGCACACTAAACAGAATGTGCTGCTAATCTGCGGCTAGGCACAGTGAACGGAATATGTGACGTTTATTTTTTAAACTTTGCACACTAAACAGAATGTGCTGCTAATCTGCAACTTTGCACACTAAACAGAATGTGCTGCTAATCTGCGGCTAGGCACAGTGAACGGAATATGTGACGTTTATTTTTTAAACTTTGCACACTAAACAGAATGTGCTGCTAATCTGCAACTTTGCACACTAAACAGAATGTGCTGCTAATCTGCGGCTAGGCACAGTGAACGGAATATGTGACGTTTATTTTTTAAACTTTGCACACTAAACAGAATGTGCTGCTAATCTGCAACTTTGCACACTAAACAGAATGTGCTGCTAATCTGCGTCTAGGCACAGTGAACGGAATATGTGACGTTTATTTTTTAAACTTTGCACACTAAACAGAATGGGCTGCTAATCTGCAACTTTGCACACTAAACAGAATGTGCTGCTAATCTGCAACTTTGCACACTAAACAGAATGTGCTGCTAATCTGCGGCTAGGAACAGTGAACGGAATATGTGACGTTTATTTTTTAAACTTTGCACACTAAACAGAATGTGCTGCTAATCTGCAACTTTGCACACTAAACAGAATGTGCTGCTAATCTGCGGCTAGGCACAGTGAACGGAATATGTGACGTTTATTTTTTAAACTTTGCACACTAAACAGAATGTGCTGCTAATCTGCAACTTTGCACACTAAACAGAATGTGCTGCTAATCTGCGGCTAGGCACAGTGAACGGAATATGTGACGTTTTTTTTTAAACTTTGCACACTAAACAGAATGTGCTGCTAATCTGCAACTTTGCACACTAAACAGAATGTGCTGCTAATCTGCGGCTAGGCACAGTGAACGGAATATGTGACGTTTATTTTTTAAATTTGTGCCCCCCCAAACAAAATATAACTGCTGCCCCCACACACAACAGTCCTAAAAAGGACTTTTGGGTCTTTAAAGAGTTCAAAAACACTTTTCTTCTCCCTACACTGACTTTCCCTTCCTATCCTCATCTCTCCCTGGCTAAGACTGAGCCGAACTCGCTGGTCAGGTGCTATACAGCACCCGATCACGGGTTCTGGCCAGCCAATCAGTGTAATGCCAGCAGCCAACATGGCTGCTGGCATTACACTGATGTCAGAGCCTCCCCGCACGTTTATTGGCTGCGCAGCAGCCGCGAAACGTGCGGGGAGGAGACCCAAACATGGCGGGCGAGCACATGCGGTACTCGTACGAGTACCGCCATGTGCCGAGCAGAGCGATGCTCGAGCCGAACCGAGCTTCGGCCGAGCATGCTCGCTCATCACTAGTACACAACAGAACAATATGTGTGTGATGTCTTGCCCTTCACAAAATACTGTATCATATACAGTAAGTCTCTGTCTCTTCTAATATCTGTTATGCTCAGTCACAGCACACATCAGAGTTCTTGACTCTGTCACCTATCAGTCAAATTATTATTATTATTATTATGATTATTATTATTATTTATTAACTGTCCCTATCTGTCACTATGTAAAAAAGTCTCAGATAGCTCAGGAAAGAACTTGGATCACCTGCCTGTCTCTTCTCAGTCCAACCAAATGTTGGGGTATTTTACAAAAATCTCCTTTCACACTCCCAGGAGTCTCTAGAAACCCCCAAACACAGAGAACAAAATGCCTGCCCAAAAGACTCCCTAAACTAAACTCCAACTTCACTTTATTTGCTTATCTTCTGTAGCTCGAGCAATATGCTTCTTTCTCTCTCTCTCTCTCTAACAAACAGAGAATTACATGCTACAGGAACCCAACACCCTTTTATACTATCCCAATGCCAAAATAAGGGAAACTTTCTATGTGACATGGAAATTCAGCCTTACCATAGATTTCAAAGCAACAAGCAACGGGGAAAAAGCAGAAAATCTGCACTTTTCATGAAAAATTTCCTCAGCGGTAAGTGCTATTGTTCTCCTTTTTCATTTTAAGACGACAAAGTTTGCCCACCCCTAACTAACACCTCCCCCATAGCATGTACCTTATTAATACATAGGATTAACCCTTTGAGTGCAAAAAAATAGTTCCAGCTCCTATTTCGTGTGGGAAATTGTTTGAATATTTTCCTCCTACTTTATCCAGAAAACCTATGATTGTCCTAGCAGTTGTAGCCCATGTTATTCTATGAGAAAAAACATATGTCATTAATACATGCAAATTTGACAATGTATAATCAACTTTCCACATGGAAATTCCTATACCACTTATTTATTTTGGATTTCCTATCACAATGGTTGATGTCCTAAGAGAGATTTTGGAACAAATCATCTGCACCTTAACAACAAATTAACATTAATTAACATGGGGCTTTTAACAGTGCATTGGTGACCAATCTTGCATTCAAAGAGTTAAGAGCCCCATTTAAATCAATTGTGCATTTTATTTGTTTCTTGTGATGCAGTAGGTTTGCCCCAGAATTCCCTTAGTTCTTCTTAGTACATTAAGATCACTGCAAACACTTGTTTACAATATGTCACTGAAAAGAACCTGACACAAAGGGTTATATCAGCAACTTAGACTAACAGCAGCAGGGGGCAGCATTCAATACATGCTGCTATATCTGTGACTTAGTAAATGACCCAGTAGTCTATACCTATTAAAAAAAAATATATATATATAGAGAGAGAGAGAGACAGACAGAAACAAAGAAACAAATTGTTATAGCTACCCAGGATATGTTATAATCAATATTTTGTATAAATGATGTTAGTGTCCACCAGAAAGGGAGTAAGGGACTTGCCTGCATCACAATTTTTTTCTATAAAATTTCCCTGTATGTATTTCACATGTAAAATCTACATATACAGTAACCAAAATATTTACATTAATTTCATGTGTTTCTCCCCTAACAATCTAATACAACTAGTAGACTATGGTTGTTCTATGAACATTGGGTTTTGTTTCAATATATATCTATACCATGTCTATATCATTCAGTTTTCACCCACTTGTGAGACCAAGGTAATTTCAGCATAAATAATGTTGCATTTTAGATTATCAGTTTAGGTTACAGGTATGAATTTGGAGCTGGTTCACCCAGGAGTTTAAATTTGTAGCAAATCAGGAACTTGAAACACAAAGATAATACAATACATGTAACACTTAGAGATATGAAAGGTGAAACTGTAATGTCCATTTAACTTAGCAAAAGGAATTCACAGCTCTCCGTATATTTATATATATATATATATATATATATATATATATATATATATATATGTATATATATGTATATATATATATATATATATATATATATATATATATATATATATAACAGGGTTATTAAAGATACATTAAAGTAAGAATTGCTGATATGTATTGATTTCTCAAAATCAGTTATGGGACAGTGCAGAGCCACATCTCCAGCTGCCTTCAGAGAAAGATGAGCACAGTGGAAATTTAATTAAGAGACTCAATTCATTTGTAATGAAAAATAGAAATGCAGCATTCCTTAATGCACATTTGCATTAAAAGTTTTGAAATGAGTCCTATAAGTTGTTTGATGGGTCAAATTAATTTTATGGAGAAAAGAGGGGAAAACTGAATTCCTTCAGCTCTTAATAAATGAATAAAATTTATGAGCAATTAATACCTCCAAAATGGCCCATGCCATGCCATAGTTGCACCATGCCCTGGACTTGATAACATTGTGCAGCTTATTTAATAATACCACCTTTAAAACAATTTTGTGTTTTTAGTGAAGAGTTTATGGGCCAGATTTAACCCCTTAGGGACCCTTGACGTACCAGGACCGTCACGGTCCTTGAACTACTCAAGGACCGATGACGGTCATGGTACGTCACGTACTTTTTACTTACAGCGCTCTACCGGGAGCGCTCTAAGTAAAAATAGGGCATGAAATAGACCGCTCCAAGATCGGAGCGATCTCCTTCAAGCCCCATAGTGACGCGTCGATACACGTGACAGGTCACGTGTACCGGCGCGTCAACGTGCCCCTATGCGGTCGTTATGGGACGGAAATGTCCCATAACCTCCGGTCCTTAAGGGGTTAAAGGCAGTTCATAGCAAAAAAAAAAAAAAACACAGTAGGGTGTTTTGTAAGTACAGTAAGCCATTTAAAGGTCTGTCTTATGAACAGCTAACGGCAGTTCTCAAATCACTACGGCTGATAATCTTACGTGCATTGAGACTTATGGAACAAGACTCTCCAAAAGCCATTTAAAGGAGTGCAGTACTGCTAACAACAGAAAAACTGATACATTTAAAGGCCAAAAGTTAAGACATAGTGTTGTTAGCCGTCAAACACACAAAAAAAAAAACACCGTTGCATAAAATAAAACAGAGAAATAGCAGTCTACACAACATATAGCCAATATGCCAATGGCAAAATTAACCCTTGCCAAGGGGACAAGGCCTTCAAAAAGCAGACCTACACAAGTCATCACAGTATATCACGGAACAAAGGGGGCTAACACACAACACAGACATCTGTCAATACAAAACAAGCTCACCTGTGCAACATCATCAGCTGTTCAAAACACAAGTTGCACCCCACAATGTCATACTCGCAACTGACAGTGATAAAGCAATCAGAACACAGCAGATTTTAAAACACAAACACAACAAAACACTTACATAGACAACAAACACCTTCCCATTGGTCATCACTCACCTCAAGACCACTCCTGGACAACACTGTCTTAAAGGGATAGCTCACCATAGTCACATGTAGCGTGTTTATCACTCAGGGAGAGAGAGAGTGAGAGACAGAGCAAGATAGAGAGAGACATAGCAAGATAGGATGAGACAGATCGAGACAGAGAGAAAAAAGAATAATAAGTATGCTCACATACCTATTGATGCAAAGACTGTGGAGAAGGCATGTGAGAGCGAGGGCTAGTAAACACCAGTAACTCCCAAGCACACCTGTTGAAGAGCCTTCACTTGTTTCAAGTGAGGAGTCTCTGGCTGAAAAACCACACAGGAGCCCATCCCCACCTGAAGGACTACACCTGCCTGCAGATCCACAGCTGCCATAACAGGATGCTCTCCAGCTGCCACAGGGACTCCTGGAACAGCGTAGGGTTTACAGATGACCACCAAGGCCCAGAGTATACTGCCCAAGGGTCCCGCTTCAGGGAATGACCAATGATGAGGTGATAGATTGCTACAGGTTGACAGCATCATTGCCCTATGTGAGGTCATCAGGGATGAGGTTGATTCAATATACATCCACAACCATGCCCTATTTGGCTTGCAGAAACTTATGTGTGCAATACATTTTATGGCAAGTGGAGCCTTTCTAAAGTATTGGCTCAAGTGTTGCCATCCATCAAAAGCAAGGCCAGCAGGTACATACATTTTCCCACCACCGACATGGCGTGTACACATGTAAAGCAGGACTTTTATGCAAGGGGAGGCATGCCCAGGGCCATGGGTGCAATAGATTGCACCCATATCTGCATCAAAGCTCCAACATGTGAGGGAAAGAACTTCCACTCCAGATGGTGTGTGTGACTCCAGGATGAGGATCACCAAAGTCTGTGCTAAATATCCCAGTAGCTGTCATGATTCATGCATTCTACAACACTCATCTGTACACAGAGACTTCAAGAATGGAACGTATACAGGGGGCTGGCTTCTGCGTGAATTAACAATACAAAATCACGCCACATGTGTATACACAACACTGCTCAACATGCTCATGATTCACAGGTACTATGTCCACCTCATACAACATCATCCACACAACATGTGTTCCCTGTCTCACCATGTCACTCATTTTGCACAGGTGATTCTGGCTATGAATGTAAATCTTGGCTCCTCCTTTGGGTTGCAAATCCACAAACCGGAATGCAGGCAAGCAAATCATGGGCACCGTGATACCCAGAACGTTTCCTGTTAGTATTTACAGTGCAATATAAGCAGGCAAGACTGCTTCCAATGCACAGAGATGGGCTAACATAGCAGGCAGGACTGCTTCACAATATGAGAGTGTAGTAGTAACCCTCAAACCCTAGGGAAGGTGTCTTTAAGCAGACAAGACTGCTTCCAATGCCCACAGTTAGGCTAATCTAGCAAGCAGGACTGGTTCACAATATGAGGGGGTAGTAGCAATCTTCAGACTCTAGGGAAGGTATGTTTAAGCAGGCAAGACTGCTTCCAATGCCCAGAGTTGGGCTAACATAACAGGCAGGACTGCTTCGCAATATGAGGGGGTAGTAGCAAACCTCAGACTCTAGGGAAGGTATCTTTAAGCAAGCACCCCTGGCTGGCAATAGAGCCTATAGCACAGCCAAGCAGGGAACCAGAACGGAGCAGTACTCACCTGCCATCTATGAGTGAGAGAGGATGCGGGAGAGATGCCTGCAGTAGAGAGGACCGGACGTCGGTAGGGTACCATGAAGAATGCTTCTCTGGAGAGAGAGAGGGAGAGTAGATGCTGAACCGCTTTGGCAAGGCAACAGAAAGGAGAATACAGGGAGCGTAATGCATGCCTGGGTCACCAGAATCAGATTGGATGTCAGAGGTAAAGTCATCTCATTGTCCGTAGTCAAGCCAAGGGGGTCAGAACCAGAGAAGCAGAGAATACAGCCAAGCCAAGGGTCACCACGAGCATAGTCAACGGATCACAGGAAAGCTTACTAATTAGGCGCTGAACACCTATCCCCTGTAGCCTTAAAAATCTGAATCCACCAATAGGAAAGAAATGGGTGGAGAGTACTAAGGTCAGAAAAACACTAGGAGGGAAGAGTGACAGCATATCCATCATCAGTCCTGTGAATTTGTGCAAACACACTAACCACACCACACATGATGTTCTGTTTCAACCCCCAGGAACAATGACACAGCCCTGACACTGGCAGCAGTATGGACCCCAAACATTATCCATTTCATGGATGTGTCATATTGTGGCTGGGGATTCCAATACCATCTTCCATACTTTCGTCAATGTTGACATTGCTACCTCAAGCATATCATGCATACCCCCATGAGAACCAAGGTACAAAACATTACCCATGTTCAGCAAATTCCAGGGCTCGATTAACAGCAACTAGTGTGATTTTCCATGATCATAGCCATAGCAACCATGGTACCTTTGTAGCGAAAGAGCATTATCCAATGCAATGCATCGGATAACACTCTATTACCAGTGGAGTAACAATAGGGGTCGCACCTGATAGTGGGCCCTTCACTCCAGGGGCCCGGCTGCCCTCTGCAACCCCCCCACCCCCACCCAGTGACTGCAAAAAGCTGAGGTCTGTGCCTTCTTTGGCACAGTCCTCTAGCAGCTGAGCTCCCTCTTCGTCACTCTAATAATGCAGATCGCTGGGTGATGACATCATCGGCCAGAGTTCTACATTACTGGAGAGATGACCATGTGGGAGCACCAGGTGCTAATAGAGGTCTGTGCAGGAGTCACAGACCTCTCCTTCCATGCCACTGGACCACCACGGAGGTAGGAGATGGACACTGGGGGGTCAATAGGGGCAATGTGGAGGTGGAGATTGGGGGCATTGTGGACATAGAGATAGGGGGGCAATGTGGAGACTGGGGGAAATGTGGAGATGGCCAGTGGGGGCAATGTGGAGATGACCAATGGGGGCAATATGGAGGTAACCAATGGGAGCAATGTGCAGGTGGCCAATAGGGGCAATGTGGAGGTGGTTAATGGGGGAAATGTGGAGATGGCCAATGGGGGCAATGTGGTCGGGGGGCCATGTCAAATTTTGCACCAGGGCCCAGGGGCTTCTAGTTACACCTCTGTCTGTCACATCAGGGGTTAAAGGGCCATTGGAGTGAACATGGGACCTATAGTTTGGTATAGCTGAAAAGAGCAGCATAGGGATGGATCTACAGTGATAGTATGTCACACAGGATAGAGGTCATGAAATGTGGATCAGGTTTCAAGGGACACCATGCTGAGTTGTGTGTGTGTGTGCGCACGCAGCACTCTGACATTGGCAGCCCAAAATTATTTGTTTCAGGAAGCTCTAATGACATATTCGGTGAGGTGTTGATTTATGTCGAGGCTGGTTGACATCCCCTTAGTTTTCTCCATAATGGTTACAGATGAGTAGACAACACATTACAAAGCAATGGTTTGTGTACTCCCCTGTAATGGCAAAGATTAATGGGATAATGATGTTGTAGCTGTTGCATGACAATCATTTCGAGGGTGCTATTACAAATCCTGTCATCCTGTGCCACAGGCATCCATAGAATTACCCATCCTGGAACAGATGATTTTCCATGTGACTGTACCGAAGCCTTGATAACACTTCCATGAAACTCATCACTTGATGTTTTCAAGATGCTTTCATTGGTGGAAGAGGTGGGTGCAGTGGAACCCTCTGTAGACTGCTGCTCCCTCTCCATGCGCAGGTTTTCCATGTGATTCATTTCTCTTAGTTCCCCCAGCAGCTGACTCATCATGTCCATAATGTCAGTTCTGTACTGGCGCAGCTCGGTGGTCAGTACTGGATGTTGTGCCCCCAGGGCATGAAGGGTACCTGTGTACCTCAGGGAATCTTATTGCAACCTCCTGAGGTATCTGTTGGTCCTCTAGGATTCCCTGAGCTGCCTCCTCTGGAGCACAAGGCACTTCCTCTCCATCCACCTGCTGGGTGCACTGCTGGAGGAGGATGTGCCTGGTGATGCTGCCTCACCTACATCCTCCTGTTGTTCTGGTGGAGAGGTTGGTGCTGGTAGGGTGGCTGCTGCTGGTGCTGGTGGGGTAGCTGCTGGTGCAGGTGGAGAGGCTGCTGCTGGTGCTGGTGGGTGGCTGCTGCTGGTGGTGAGGCTTCTGCTGATGAAGGCTGTATCCCCATCACATCCAGGTATTCAGACCTGGCCACGGATCTCTATGGAGGTGGTGGGGTGAAATCATCCCTTGGTTGAGGGCACTGGGGTCCCCAATCGGATCCATATGTTCGTAATCCAGTGGTCACGGGTCATACTGTGGCCACTGATAGCTGAGTCCCTCCCACCTTAGTTTTCCCCATAATGGTTACAGATGAGTAGACAACACATTACAAAACAATGGTTTGTGCACTCCCCTGTAATGGCAAAGATTAATAGGATAATGATGTTGTAGCTGTTCCATGTGACTGTACCGAAGCCTTGACAACACTTCCATGAAACGCATCCCTTTATGCTTTCAAGTGCATGTGTTGGTGATGCAATGTTTAACCTGATGTTCACAGCAACCTCTACTGGAACATTCACATATCCACAGAAGTCTCAAATATATGTGTTGACTAACATCCGAGTATTAAACTTGTACAGTAAAAATGCTCAGAGTTACAATACCTTGTGGACAACACATGAGCAGTTCACTTGTGTTTCTACAGTAGCCTTCTCATAGTTTATATGTACCTTTTGGGTGTTCATACAAGTGTTCAATGCATATAGTTAATATACAAACATATGTATGTTTTAATGTAGTGTGATACACATTAAAAGAGAACCATCACTATTCAATATGTGTCTATTAAATTACATTTTGGAACCATACTCATGGCTAGAGTATCCCTCATACATAGGAAGGCATGACCTACATCACAGGAGTCCACTAGTTGTTTGACCATGAGTGGACTTTGTGATGTATTCATGCAAGGAGATGATGGCAGTGATCCACTAAGGTGTGTTGCGAGCGATAAAGAGGTGATACAGGTGACATTACTTCACCAGTGATCTCATGTCCACAGTTCCTAAGTTGCTCAATGTAACCAATGTTCTGTGATTGCTTTGGTTTGACAAATCTCAGTACATAAGCTACATTACCAAATAGACTAACTGGAGAAGATATCACTGGAGAAGTCTGTTTCAACCTTATGGAACATTAACACAACTTATTGGATAACCCAATGATCACCTTTAAATTTCAATGTGTAGCAAACACATTGAAATCTTAGTGCAATCATTGGGTTATCCAGTAAGTTAGTTTCACAGTCAGAGTTTGAATCACAGCCTATTTCTTGATGTTCTGTCTATCCTGCCTATCTATCCTACCTGTTACTTAGCTAAGTAAAATACCTGTTTGGATAACCCCTATAAACCACAACAATTGATGCAACTGAATATTCACAGTATTGCACCTATTGTTTTGCTAAGGGGTAGGTGTCAGTTGTTCAAATTCAACCCACATCTTGGCCATACAACATTGTCACGTTGGCTCCAGTGGTGGATTGCAAGTTGGATTTGGACAACGTTGTCTGTGGTGTGTGTGCTAACCCATGTTAAATGGATAGTAATACTTAAGTATTACTAATCCCTATAGCAAAGTACTACTAAAAAAACATATTGCTCCCAGTGTCATCTCTCAAACCTTTATGGTTTGAGAGATGATCGCTTTTAAAGTTGCCCTCTCCCTCCCCCTTCCCTGGGGGCAATACGTTATTTTTAGTAATACTTTCCTATAGGAATTAGTAATAATTATTACTATCCCTTTAAACATTCTACATCCATGTAACCTGAGCTGAAGCTGTGTTCACTGCATTGCTTTGTAATGCATTGGAGACATCCTTGCCATTTAATCTATCAGTAACCACAAACCTTCTCAGACAGGATGCAAACACGTTTTTTTGGGAGGGGCAATACCAAGTTGGGTTCTTTATTATTATTATTTTTATTTTTATTTATTTATTTATTTATTTTTTTTTTTTTTGGGGGGGGGGGTTACTTTGGACTGGATGCCAAAAGTGGATGCCCTGGTTGACTGCTTGATCACCCTTGGAACACTTGCTGTTGTTTCAGGGGTCACACTGGTGGGACAGGTGGGTGCAGTGGACCCCTCTGTAGACTGCTGCTCCCTCTCCATGCTCATGTTCACCCTGCAATTCATTTCTGACAGTTCCACCAGCAGCTGACCCATCATGCCCATCATGCCGGTTCTGTACTGGCACAGCTCGGCAGTCAGTACTGGATGTTGTATCCCCCGGGTCATGAAGGGTGCCTGTGTACCTCAGGGAATCCCATTGCAACCTCCTGAGGTATCTGTTGGTCATCTAGGATTCCCTGAGCTGCCTTCTCTGGAGCACCAGGCACTCCCTCTCCATCCACCTGCTGCATGCACTGCTGGAGGAGGATGTGCCTGGTGATGCTGCCTCACCTACGTCCTCCTGTTGTTCTGGCGGAGAGGCTGGTGGGGTGGCTGCTGCTGGTGCTGGTGGGGTTGCTGCTGCTGGTGCTAGTGGAGAGGCTTCTGCTGGTGGAGTGGCTGTTGCTGGTGCTAGTGGAGAGGCTTCTGCTGATGAAGGCTCTGGCCACGGATCTCTATGGTGGTGGTGGGGTGAAATCATCCCTTGGTTAAGGGCGCTGGGGCTCCCCATTCAGGCCCATGTGTTCGTAATCCAGTGGCCACTGGCAGCTGAGTACCTCCCACCTAGGATCATACCTAGGGCCGTGCTGTGGAGCCATCCAGGACAGCAGCTGTTATCTGCCTGCAGCACCATATGTCCCATATTCTGGTGTAGGCACAGTTTCCGGCATCCAGTGCCTTGCTGGTGGTGGTGCAGTGTAATACCGTCTAGAGGTGGGTGGCTGCATCCACCTCTCCTGGCATATCCAGTCATTATAGGGGGATGGGTCTGTATTCCTATGGAGGTGGTGCAGTTGGTGGAGCAGGTATAGCTGATGCAGCTGGTGGAGTTGATGCAGCTGGTACAACTGGTGGAGACGGTGCTACTGGTGGAGACGTGCTACTGGTGGAGAAGGTGCAGCTGGTGGAGCAGGTGCAGCTGGTGGAGGTGGTGGGGATAGTAAAGATGGTGTGTATGGTGACCACCTGCTGGTTCCCTTCTCTTGCTCCCCAAGTGGAAAATCCTCACTGGGGGATGACTCTGCCTCCTCCTCCTCCATGGCCTCCTGCTGTGCTGCAGGCCCGTATGCTGTGTGGGGAAATTCCATAGTGTGATTAGTAATGTAAGCAATGACAGAATGAATGCAAGATGATGTAATTGACATGTGAATCTCTGAGTGACATGATGGTATTCTATGCATTGCATTGCAATGCATGGGATACCACTCTGTCAATCATAGATTGATGAACTCAACAGGATCCTGCATATCAGGTCTTTCCAAGTGCAGTCCTCAAGGCCACCAATCAGGTAAATAGTGAAGGATTTCTCTGATTAAGGCCTTTTGTTTTGTTGATCGGTAGCTCCATCTTTTTGTTGACCCAGCTGTGCTTAATCAGAGATATCCATCAATCATGGCCCTTTGGTGAGCAATATACTGTGGTTAATATTTGGTTCCCATGTGTGTCCTGCAAATAGTGGATGGTCTAACATCCATCCATGCTATCACCATTCCTGAGGATCCATGTGAAAAACAAATGTATGAAATGAGAGTTCAAGTGAGAGAAAATGATTGCATACACAACATAAAGGCCTACTTGGTTATCCTTTAATTCAACAGTACTGGTTATTTTGAGACCTGTGTTGCACATACACCCAATAAGTCTCAGTGGCACTGTGATGTGTGACCTGATCCATCTTTATTGAGATTCAGTGAACAGTGATGAAAGCTTGATGACGTGGAGGTGAAGTGGAGATGTTGACTTCTCCATTGATTTCATTTCTCCATTTCCTATGTTTTTCTATGGAATCTATACATTGAGATATCAAAAACTTGAAACATGTTATTGAATTTTCTCTACAGACTAACGTGGGAATTGTTAAATGGTATGTAAGGGTTAAATTCACTTCATCATCTCTTTTTCACCGCTTAGTGAGTGTCCCCTGTGGAGCATTTAATTTTAACCCTGTCGACTTATCTTTGTTGTCGGTTAACCCTTTGAGTACCGGAGGGGTTACCTAATCATTGTTGAGTGATGCATTGATGATCCCTCTAGCACTCAAGGGGTTATCTGCTGACTTCTTTCTGGGTACATGTGTGATATTGTGGAGGAACAGTAATGATCTGTAACAAACAACATTTTGTGAAGCATGGTTTGTGTGGATTGTGTCTGATACACACAGCAACAAGAGAGTTGAACTGGGACTTGAACAGGATTGGGCCTGGTCGAACCTTGCCATATATGCTTGTATTGTGTCCTGATTTGAACCCTCAGGGTGCTGTGTTGATGAAGTTGCGTGGATCAATGATGGCCATGTGTTGAGGTGTGACTGTGTTTGTATGTGATGGTTGTGTTGGTTGATGTGGTGTGTGGTTACGTGATGATGCACTTACCAATAGTGTGGAGGCTCCTTTTATCCTCAGTGTCCGGTCCTCCAGGGACCCCCTCAACAGCCTTGGCCAACAGGTTCTGCTGCAGGATCTCCTCCCAGCTGCTGAAGGTCATGCGGGCAGGGGGACCACCTCCAGTGCCTCCAGCATACAGGGAAACCACCTCCATCTTCTTCTTGACCACTCTCTTGCAGTTGCCCCATCTTTTCTTAACCGAGTCCAAGGTCCATCTGCAGGTGGCCACTGCATTCACCCTGCTGCAGACTTGGTTCCATGTAGCCTTCTTCTTTGCAGACAGACCAGGGACCCTCTCCTTCAGAAAGAGGATGCTCTCCCTCTCCAAGATAGCCTCCACGAGGGCCCTGTTCTCATCAGTGTACCAAGGATTTCTGAGCCTCTCCTCTTCAGCTCCGGCCTGCGAGGTGTCAGAACTGTGGCCGGAATGTCCTGCCTGCACTGCCCCTGACTGTGTAGGGTCTCCCTGATAGGTATCCCTTGTCCCATTGACATTTCTGTCCCTGCCCTCCATGTGCCTCTTCTAGGCCAGGTCCCCCCTCCGCCTGGCGGATCTCCCTCACCCACTCCTACCCTGACCCTGACCTACCCTTCTAACCTTCCTCCTCTTCTACTACTCTCCCCATCCTCTCTCCTGTCCTCCTCTCCTCTCCATCACTCACCCACTCAGACCAAGGCACTCATACAGACCCTCACAGACACACTCAATCCCACTCACTCTCTGTCACTTACTGATTCACACTGTTAAAAAAACTATAAATATGTGTGGTATGTAATAAACCAAAAAAGTTTGTGTATATGTTTGTCTTTGTATGGGTGTATGGAATATGTGCAAAAGTGTGATATGAGTATATTTTAGTGCAAATCTCTCTCCAAACTCCTTCTACCTTGCTCCTCTGTATGTGCCTCTCGCTCTATCATTAGCCTCCGCTCCTAGGTCCTGTGCTCTAGCTCACCAAAACTCGATACACAGACAAGGTGTGACCATTATTTTTTAATATATATAGGTGTATTTGAAAATATTTGATACTTTGGAATCTTGGGATTGGCTTTGGGTTTGAATTTGTTTGAGGTTGCTAGTCAAACTCATCCATTACGTTACAACTTGACTTAAGATGTGTTTTATCAACTGATTGGGATGAATGGTGATGTGAAAAAAGGTGCGATGCAGGTTTTTGTATTACGTGTTTTTGTTGTGTCTACACACGTTAGCTATTCTTGTAGACTACCTGTCGAATCTGACGTAAATCATTAATTATTTGCGGGTGATGTGCCTGAAACAGGAGAAAAATGGCACTTCCAGCCTATTGGGAAATGTCCCACAAAAGTGCAATTTTTCTGCTTTTTTTCCTTTAACTCATTGAAATGAAATCAATGGGAAGACTTAATTTCTCCCTACCACATGGCAATTTTCTCTTCTGTTCCTGAGGCATATAAAAGGGTGTCAGGCTTTCATAACGTGCCATAGTGTGTTTATGAAAGCAACTAATTTTTAATCTAGAGAAGATAGGCAAATTAAGTGGAGTGAAGCTTAGTTTGGGGAGTCTTTTAGGTAGGAGATTTGTTCTCTGTATTAGAAGAGTCCGGGGCACTCTGGGAGAGAAGAACAGAGAAAGAAGGTTGACCCCAAATACCCCACAATTTGTTATGACTGACTAGAAAGACAAAAGCAGCTGTGGTCCAAGCTTCTTCCTGATCTTTATGATATTATCTCTGTGCTGGTTGTGTGAGAAAGGAGCAAAGGAGGTTGACCCCAAATACCACAATATTCTGTATTACTGATTTGATTTGAAAGGCACAGGCATCTGCTGTCCAGTTTCCTTGCTGTTATTATTATTTCCACTTTGGATGTGTCTGGAGGTGTGTGAAGGGAGCAAAGGAAGTTAACCCCAAATATCCCAACATTCTGTCTGAATGATTTGACTTGAAAAACATAGGCAGCTGCAGTGCAGTTTCCTTGTTGATCTTGCTGTTATAATCTCTGTGCTGGGAAAATCTGGGAAAGAATTTGTTGATTTTTTTTTTTAGTTACCATTTTTTTTATAGTGATGGGGTGGACTCAGCTGACTGGGACCCTGATGTGAGCTGTGTGACTGAGGCAGACTTGATAGATGACAGAATAGATTTAGTATTTTGTTGAGGGCCAAGGCAAGACATCATACTCCATCAGTTGTGGAGCTACCGGCAACACAAAATAATATCAAAATATGGACAGATATGCCCCCACAGGTCCCATATACAGTACCAGAGTATCACATATACTGTCTCAGGACAGGCACATAGTAGTTAAAGGGTTAAATGCACTAAGCAGTCCGTCTCTGTTGTGGAGTTTGGCAAGCCCAAGGTGGTGATAGAAAGTAAAAGTGTAGATGGTGCAACACTTAGAGTTCTTAAGACAGGAATGCTGCTAGGCAATATGTGACCAGTGGTAGAATCAGCAGAACAGTTGCCCAGAATAGCCCCCGCGGGCGTAGCCATAGATACAACTGAGTCTGCAAGTGCGTGAGTCGGTAGCCCCCATGGGCGTAACAACGGTACAGCTTGCGCTGCAAGAGCTGGCTAATAGCCCCCACGGGCGTACTAACGGAGACCAACGCCCTCACAGGCGTATACCAATGACAACCTGCCAGAGCTTTGAGCCAGTAGCCCCCACGGGCTTAACAACGGAGACCACACTATGCTGCTAGCGGAGAGGCCAATCACCTCCTGCTGGAGCCTACCCTTTGCTGCACTAGCTTGAGCCTTTAGCCCCAACGGGCGTATGCCCGAGAACAAACGTATGAGCAAGAGCCTATGGCGCCCAACAGGGATCGTTACCGAACGTGACTACTCTGCGGTTTGACAGGATGAGCCACCGACCAACCAGAACATATAAGCAGCTGACTCAGCAGATGTAGTGCAATATAGCTTAGGCTCTGTACCGGGGAGAGAAGGCTCAACAAAGGATTGGGCAGCACAGCAAGGGTTAAAATGCAGCTTTACAGATCGAAGGCTCAGTATAGTGGAATAGCTCTGCAAGTATCACGGAGGCTCTATGACGGAAGCACAGCTCTGCGATTAAGCACGGAGACTCAGCACTGGGAACAATGCACAGCAAGGGTGAAGTAGGTCACACTGCCAGCTTGGCAGACAGCAGCAGCGGAAGTCAGAATGTCGCTACGGTGACAACCGGAGCGGGAGGCAGGAACAAGCAGGTCACTGGAACAGGCCGGTTACGGGTCACGGAGCAGGAAGTCAGCCAGGCCGGGTCGGATCACGGAGGTGGTACTCAGACAAGCCGGGTCAATCACGAGCAGGAACACAGGAGCGTAGTCAGAGCAGGCCAAATCGGTACACAGGAATCCGGAACACAGGAACTCAGCAACAGCAAAACTGGCTCTGAAACACCACGAAAGGGCACCTGACAGGTGTCACGGCCAGGCATAAAAAGGTCACCAGGGGCGGGCCAAACCAATTCAGCAAATCAGAGCCTACCACAAACGAGAGTGACAGAGGAGGATCACAGGCACTGTGATAGGTAGTGGGCAAGAAGCAGCGGGAGATGCTGAGGATGACCTAATGAGGACTGATGATGATGATGTAGAGCTAGAATATATCCCTGCAGCATGCTCCTCTTCTGCAGATATTGATGAAGTTGAGAGTGAGAGAGATAATGGCATGGCCAGAAAGTTAGCTGAAAGGCTAAGGCACAGTCTTCCACCACTAAAAAGGAGAACCATTCCTGTTTATAAACTGTTTGAGAAAACAATTGGAAGGTCTGACCCTGGACAAGCAAAGATGCCTAAAAATACACATTCATCCTGTAGGTCATCATCATCACGTCCCACTCAGCCACACACATTTGTGTTGAGTAACCAGCAGCAACAACAACAATAACAAAGGTTATTAAAGTACAAAACCTTAGCTATGATGAGTGCTGCTGCTGGATAGTAGTAGTAGTAGTAGTAGAAATGAGTCAATATCTAGCAACAGTAGTAATAGCAGCCCCTCAGGATCCCAGCAAATCATGAAGTCCATAGTACTGAGTTACTTCACTCAGGATCCAAAAGCTAAGCATGTTGCTATCTGTTGTCCGTACAAAATGCTCATGAACAGGGGGAAAGCAGGCTCACACCTAGGCACCTCCTCAATAAGATCCCACCTGAAGCACAACCACAGGTCTGACTGGGAGACACACTACCAACAGGGCAGAGGTGCCAAAACAAGCAGAAGCACTCCAAAATGTTACCAGGGCTGTGGGGCGGACAAGAGTAGTAGTGATGATATTGATGTCAGAGATTGTGCCACTGTCAACAGTTAATTCCAAATAACACATTAACACATATGGCTCCTGCTACAAGTGGTGGCATTAAAGCAATATATTTACACAGTTCTTTCACTATGTGCTGCTATCCCACACTTACTAAGTTAATAGAAAGAAGTCAAAACCTGCACAAATACAATGCAAAAGTACACCTATGGAACTTGCCAAAATGTTGGCTGTTGACATGCTGCCCTTTTCTTTTGTTGAAAACAGAGGCTTTAAAGAACTGATGCCATGTGTTGAACCCTGCTGGAATATCCTAAGCCGCAGTATTTTTTTAAGGATGTTTGTGCCAATGTTACCTAAACAAGAAGCTAATGTTGTGGGCAAAGGACAAAAGCACTCAGCCTGTTAACAACCTTTTCAAGGTATATGTTTGGTTAGGGCTCACAACTTTGACTTTCAGCTATTTGTTACTCCATGTCAGCCCTCAGAAAAAGTAATATTGTGGTGGGAAAAGTTACAGTCATAGGAAACATAAGCGAAAAATGTATTGGCAATGGAGAAAAAGGAGAAACATTGCAGTGGTGAAAAGGGCAAAACGTTTGTGAAGAATGCAAAAAAACATTGTTTTTTCTCAAAAAGTTAAAAAAAAACCTTCCTGTGTGGCTTTTCATGAAAAAACAGAGATTTTTTTTTGTGGGGTTTTTTTTTCAAAAGCTTTCCCCTTTTCGCCACTGCAAAATGTTTATCTTTTCTTGCCACTGCCAATACATATTTTTCTTATGTTATGTTTTACCACCCCTATTTACAACCATGGCTATTCTCCTCTTTCAATATAATGCAATTTGAATACACTATGATCTAATGGACACTTCACTATGTCTTTTTAAACAAACTATTTTAAACTTATGCATTAATTACAGAATTCCCAAAAAAATCCAAAAGAGAGTGCTCACACTGAAAGTGTCTGCTTCTAATGTGAAGTGACATACAATGAGGTACTAGTGTGTAGTCCCAAACAGAATATTTCATTTATTTCTCTTGATATTGAATTCCAGACTTGTGGTGTAATTTTAAAACATTAACTACACCACTAATTAGAAAGATTTACTGATCACTTCTCAGAACTCATGCTGATTCACCACAGCTTGCAATTAAGCCTGAATTCCTCAGAAAGTCTTCTACTAGAGGAGCAGACCAGTTGTCAGGACTACTTTTGCAATATAGCTGTCCTTTAATTATCATAGTATGCACTTTTAAAGTGATAGTAATACATTGTTAAAATTAACTTTATTTCTGTAGATATTACAAAAATAAATTAATTGCACCCAGTCTTATCTCTCAAACCTCTATGGTTTGAGAGATATAAGTTTACAAAGTACCCCTTCCCTCCCCTTGCACTGACATCAGCTTTCTGTCTTAGAGTAGGAGATTCCGGTCCGCAGACCATCCTGCGGCTCTTCAGCAGAGCCGTAATCGCACTATTTAGAAAGAAATACTTCATTTGAACGGTCTACAATATGTGCTTGCAAACCAGGCACATGTTGTAGAACGTTCAAATGAAGTCTTTCTTTCCAACAAGTGCAATTACGGCTCTGCTGAAGAGCCGCAGGATGGTTTGCGGATCGGGATCTCCTTCTCTAAGACACAAAGCTGACATCAGTGCAAGGGGAGGGAAGGGGGAACTTTGTAAGCTTATATCTCTCAAACCTCTAGGTCTGGGTGCAATTAATTTATTTTTGTAATATCTACAGAATTAAAGTTAATTTTAACAATGTATTACTATCACTTTAACCCCTTCAGTGCCAGAGGCTCGGGCCATTTTCTGAACCCTGCAGGCCAGACACTTTTTCAACATTTTTGCTATCCTTCCGTTTAGGCTTGATTTCCTCTGGGGATTTTTAGTTACATATGGAAAACTATATATTGTTTTTTTCAGAACGAATTGAGCTTTCTTGTGATACCTTACATGAAGAGAATTTTACATCGTGCAAAAAGCTATGATGTCATAATGACAAAAAAAAGTGAAAATTTACTCATTTTGCTAAAATCACATACTATGTATCAAAAACATTTACCTTGATTGAAAAAGTTTCAATTATTTGAAAAAGCCTCGAGTCCCCCGAGTAAAAAAATACCAAATTTGTATAGTTTTACCTACGTCCATGGCTAGCGTAGAGCCCTAATCACCAGCAGCGCAAAATGACATTTTCAACTTTATAAACTAATATGCACATTCTAGGGTTTTTGTGGTAAAACTACCCTAAAACAGTGGAATAACTATATAAAACTATATATTTCTGGAAAGTAGACAACCTTCTGCATCTAATGAGGGGTGATTTTCCTTGTTACCCCAAGCCTGGTGTGCACAAATGCCTCCAGAAGATGGCGCTAATGAAAAAAAAAGGCATTTTCTTACATTTCTGCCCCTTCAAATGAACTAAAATGTGTGAAAACCATGGCATTTCCAACTGTATTCATTAGCTAGTGCTCTTAGGAGAAAAATAACACCCCATTGGTATGAGTTCACCTACCTCAGGGGGCGCTACAAGTACAAAACTACACCTATTGCAACCTCTAATTTTTCTAACATTTTCTCAAACATTACCTGTCTGTACAAAAATGGTTATAACAAATACAGAAGTGAAGAAAGGGTACACAAACCATACCATTTTGAAAAGAAGACACCCTGCCGCATCTAATGATGGGTGACTTGCCTTGTTACCCCAAGCCTGGAGTGCACAAATGTCTCCAGAAGGTGGCGCTAATGAAAAAAAAAGGCATTTTCTTACATTTCTGCCCCTTCAAATGTACTGAAATGTGTGCAAACCATGGTATTTCCAACTGTATTCATTAGCTAGTGCTCTTAGGAGAAAAATGACACCCCACTGGAATGAGTCGACCTACCTTAGGGGTGCCAGAAGCACATAACTACACCTACCTGTTTGCTTCTTCGAAAATGGCTGCTTGTACTAAAATGTCCATAACTGTTAGAGACATGAAGGAAAGGTATAAAAGGTATACCATTTTGGAAAGTAGACATTCTCCCGCATCAAATGAGGGGTCACTTGCCTTTCTACCCCCTGGGCTGAAGTGCACAAATATTTCCAAAAGGTGGCGCTATGGGAATAAATACAGGTTTTTTTACATTTCCACCACTTCAAAGATACTAAAATCTTTGAAAACCATAACATTTCCTGCTGTATTCAGTACTTGCTACCATCATGAGAAAAATGGTAGCCCATTTGTGTGGGTTAACATACAATATGTGGGTGCTAGGAACACAAATGTAAACCTGACACTTTTGTTTTTTAAATTATCTGCTTGCACTAAAATGGTTATAACCATAATAGATATGCAGGAAAGGTAGAGAAACAATGCCATTTTGAAAAGAAAACAACCTGCCGCATCTAATGAGGGGTCACTTGCCTTCTTACCCAAAGGCTGGTATGCACAAATGCTTCCAGGAGGTGGTGCTAATGAAAAAAAATGCTTTTTTTTACATTTCTGCCCCTTTAAATGTATGGAGCTCTGTGAAAACCATGGAATTTTCAACTTCATTTGTTTGCTAGTGCTCTTAGGAGTCAAACGACACCCCATTGATATGAGTTGAACTACCTTAGGGGATGCTAGAAGTAGAAAACTACACCTACTACAACCTCTGATGTTTCTAACATTTTCTCAAACCTGACTTGCCTGTATAAAAATGGCTATAACACCTTCAGAATTGAAGAAAAGGTAGATAAACCATACCATTTTGGAAAGAAGACAACCTGCCGCATCTAATGAGGGGTCACTTGCCTTTGTACCCCTAAGTTATTTGGAACAACTATTTCTAGAATGTGGTGCTACAGGAAAGAAAAACAAACATTTGTTTTACACATCAGTCACTTCAAAGATACTAAAATGGTTCAATGGCGTGGGATTTCCTAGGAGGACTTCTTGCCAGCCAAAAAAAATGGTACCCCACTGCTCTGGGTTCACATACCAATTTACGCTACAAGAGCGTAGCTACCAGTGAAACAGAAATGGGAAAGCAAACAGTGTATGTGTGATTTTATGGCTAACAGATGAAAGAAGCTAGGACGTCAGCCGGTGTATGTGCGGACCTGTGACTACAAGTCTAACAAAATGTGTGAGAGGGTGAGGGATTAGGCAGTGTGTGTGGGTATGAGCAGAGGAGCAAGGATGGTGCTGATGGTGGGGCAGTGTCTGATAGTGTGTATGGGAGATCTCTGACTACCATTGTGCACTGTATGTCCCCTCATACAAAGCACTGTGTTGGACCCCCTTCCTGTTGCACGTGCATTTTTTGGGGCTTTTTTCCCCCAATATTTTTGTGTAGACCTCGTTGGGGGCATCAGAACCCATACAATGAGGTCTAAATAAAAAATAAAGGGGGAAAAAATCCTTTATGTGCCACAGGGGTGTCCAGCACACAAAGGGTTAATTTTTTTTTATCGTTACTTTGTATTCAGATGGCCACCAAACAAGCTCTGATCACAAAGTAATGATAAAAAGTCCTGTGTGTACCACAGGAAGGGGGTCTGCATTGAACCCCCCCTCCCAGTGGCACACACACGGTTAATTTTTGATTTAATTTTTTTTTTATTATATACCTCATTGAGGGGCATCAGGACCCCCTGATCCCTCCCCAATGAGGTCTTAGTAAAAAAAATATATATGTTCACAAACAGAGTGACCCTGTGAGTGCCACAGGGGTCTGCAGCGCATTGCAAAGCAATGCACTGGATCCTTGTGGCACTCAGAGGGTTAATTTTTTTTTTATCATTACTTGGTAATCAGAGCTTGTTGGGGGGCCATCAGGACCAATCATGATGGCCCCCCAACAATCTCTGATAACGAAGTAATGATAAATGCCCTGTGTGTGCCGCAGAAGGGGGGCTGCATTGGCCCCCCTTGTGGCACACACAGGGTTAATTTTTTTTTCTTTACATTTTTTTTTATTATGGACCTCATTGGTAGGTATCAGGACCCCTCTGATTCCCCCCAATGAGGTCTTAAAAAAAAATAAATAAAAGGAATCAAAATAAATGTCCCTGTGAGTGCCACATGGGTCTCCAGGGCATTGCAAAGGAATGCATTGGACCCTTCTGGCACTCAGAGGGTTAATTTTTTTTTTTATTATTACTTTGTAATCAGAGCTTGTTGGGGGGCCATCAGGACCAATCATGATGGCCCCCCAACAATCTCTGATAACGAAGTAATGATAAATGCCCTGTGTGTGCCGCAGAAGGGGGGCTGCATTAGCCCCCCTTGTGGCACACACAGGGTTAATTTTTTTTTCTTTACATTTTTTTTTTATTATGGACCTCATTGGTGGGTATCAGGACCCCTCTGATTCCACCAATGAGGTCTTAAAAAAAAAAAATAAAAGGAATCAAAATAAATGTCCCTGTGAGTGCCACATGGGTCTCCAGGGCATTGCAAAGCAATGCATTGGACCCTTCTGGCACTCAGAGGGTTAATTTTTTTTTTTATTATTACTTTGTAATCAGAGCTTGTTGGGGGGCCATCAGGACCAATCCTGATGGCCCCCCAACAATCTCTAGTAACAAAGTAATGATAGAAGCCCTGTGTGTGCCACAGGAGGGGGGGGTGCATTGGACCCCCCCTGTGGCACACACAGGGTTAAAAATTTTTTTTTTTTTTTTTAATAATAGACCTCATTGAGGGGCATCAGGATCCCCCCTGATCCCCCCAATGAGGTCTTTCAAAAAAAAAAAAAAAAAACCCCAAAAAATGACCCTGTGAGTGCTACAAGGGTCTCCAGCACATTGCAAAGCAATGTGCTGGGGACCCCTGTGGCACTCACAGGGCTACTTAGCGTTTTTGTTTTTTTTTTTATTTTTTTTTTTTAATTACTCAGACCTCGTGGGGGACATCAGGACCCCTCCTGGTGTCCCCCCAGTTACTGATCTCCCAGCCATCGGCTGGGAGATCAATAAGGCGACTTGCAGGAGAGCAAAAGCTCTCCTGCCTTTCACTCCTACCACCGGTAGGAGTGAATGGGACCGGGGAAACTTCCCCAACGTCATCAGTGACATGTCACTGATGACGTTGGGAGGCTTCCCCCGGTCCCGCCCACTCCTACCCGGAAGTTCGGGTAGGAGAGAAGGAAGAGGAGAAGCTGCGCTTCTGCTGCGCTTCTCCTCTTCTTTTATTGATCTCCCAGCGCGATCGGCTGGGAGATCAATAACAGGGGGGACATGAGGAGTGATCCTCATGTCCCCCCACGATTGCCCAGCTTTTTTTTTTTTTAAATGCGGCCACTGCATGCCGGTTATACCGGCTCATGCAGTGACCGCATTTTAGTGGGTACATTGTACGAGCTTGGCACAGCGGGTACAGCTGTCCAAACTCGTACAATGTACCCACTTGGCACTCAAAGGGTTAAAGGAGCAGTAAACTTTTATTTATGAAAAAAAGCATATTTTGTAGAGCTTTTCCTGCTGAGTAAAACAAGGTCACTCCCATCACTGTCAGATGTTTTATTCAAAATTTATAACAGTTCAAATAATCAAAAGTGAATTTTCTGTGTGTTTACTTCCTGATAGTTCTAACTGTCAGGAAGTGACAGGCAGTTTCTATCACATTCTATGGAGAACTGTATGTCTCTGACTTTTCTGACTTTCCTCTCCATTAGAATCTAACAGGAAAACTAATTAGAATTTGAACACTAAAAGGCATTGCTAATATAACAAAAATGTGGGTTTAAACTCTAATAACTCTGGAAATATAAATCTCTCAGCACTGGGAGTACCCTTATCTTACTCAATAGGAAAATCCCTACAATATATATTTTTTCATAAAAAAGTTTACTGCTCCTTTAAGGTGACCCTAGCTTTTATACACATTTTGGTACATCCCAAGTCCTGCTGGGAGTCTGTTGACCACAAATGCTTATGAAGACGTAGGCTCTCACCTTGTGACATATGCACAAATCACAGGCATTACCAAGAATAGGACATGGTCCAGTCAGGTTGAATGCAAGCCCATAGATCCAGATGTCTGCAACTTTATATTATTGAATGTACCAGTTAGAATGTAATAACCGAGTATGTATTTTTCCCACTCATATAAGCATCAGACCCCTCCAAAAAGAACATGCGCGTACACACACACATCATCTCCTCAGACATGGACGTACAAACATTTAGGAGAAATATTAAATATATCTTATTTCTTATCTTGATCTCCATATAAATAGCATTCATATTATAAACCAAACGCAAACATTGTATGTTACAAAAAATATGTATTTATTAGAAAAGGCAGTTTTTGTTCATTATAAAAATTTACCGGTACAATTTAGATAAAATCACATATAAAAACAAGTAAAAACAAAGATATACATACTTTGTAGTGATAGTTTATGTATGTTTTTGATTTGCAACCAAAATTGTTAAAAAGTGAAATTAAGTTTTCCTTTCATGATTTATGATACTGTACAGTAGCATTTAATTGGATAAATCTATATATTTTTTATTTTATTGACTTAGTGTTAAAGTTAGTGTGTGTGCTGGGACAAACTTATCCCTGTTTCTGTAGTATCTTCAAATAGCTGCTAGGACGCTTTCAAGTAGTGACAACAGTTGTATTCAAATTATCTACATCTAATCTAAGAACCTCAGAAGGTGGGAGATTCACTAAGAGGTTATAAAGAGGTTGATAAAGTGTAATTGACTTCTCCAGTTTATCACTTCTCCAGTTTCTTTGTTAGTCTATGGAACCTGTGCACTACGATTTCTTCAGCTTTGGCGATCATAGTACATATACACTATAGAATAACATAGGTACTGGAGAAGTGATTAAACTAGAGAAGCTTTATCACCTCTTTATCACAGCTTAGTGAATCTCCCCCATCATGCCTGTTTCACTGTGATATTCATTTAAAGGGATAGTAATGTTTCAAAATAAAAGCAGCTCAAATTAATCTTCATAGTTTTGGGGCCATGGAGAGTGTTATTTTAATACTGTCAGAGTTGTAGTTCAAGAGTAATTGAATGATAAATTATCCCCCACCCATTTTACCTAGTTTAAGCCACCTCCCCTCAGATGTGGAATCTGGTCTTCAGATCAGACAGCTCACAGCAAGGGACAATCTTCTTACTGTGAGAACAAGTAAGGGAGCCCCCCTTGACAGGTTTTTCCCTTAATCTAACTGAAGATTGTCCCTCTCTGCAAGCCATCTGGACACTACCTTGCCACTCTTAGGTGAGCAGTGTTACATCAGTAAAAGGGGCAGGAGGGGGATACTTTATCATTCAGTTACTCTTGAACAACAACTCTGACAGTATTAAAATAACAGTCTCCATGGCCCAAATACTTTGAAGATTAATTGGAGCTCCTTTTATTTTGAAACATTACCATCCCTTTAATGAGTGCATTTAAAACAACAGTGGGCCTCATGCAAAAAAGAGAAAAGGATCAAATCTGGAAAACACACTATTTGCACCAGAGGAGACAAATCAAATTTTCCATTCTTTTAAATAGGGATTTAACCTTTTGAGAGTCTGAGGGGTATCTAATGCACTGCAATGCAATGTGTTAGACACCTCTCTGCTACTTTAAGGGTTAAAAGCCGAATGTAGCTGAAAGGACGTTTTCAGATTTTTTAATTTTTTTAATTTCTCCTCTATGGGATAATTAATTTGCACCAGAATTCCTCCTCTTTACTTTTGTGAATAAAGCCCAGCTTGCTTTCTGTTCTTGTGAAGTAAGTGCAATTAAGATGATCTCTCATTAGGCTCTTCTGCAGGTTTTTCTGTTAATTGAAAATGAAATGTTATTTGTTTGAATTAATATATATTTAATGAGTCAATAGTATTTATTGTTGGAGCTATAAAAGAACTTGGTCCCGCTTAAAGCTAAATTATATTAATGGCATTGACATGTTTATGGGTTATGGGACATATTTATAAACAAAAAGATGGTGCAATGAAAATAACTTGTAAATTATTAAAAAATATAAAGATGATTATTGTTTTAACTCCTTGGATGCTAGAGAGGTCACCAGTGATATATTCAGTATATATAGATGTATATACAGTTCCATTTATTTTAATTGGGCTTTTAACCCCTTGAATACTAGAGAGGTCCCCATTACAATGCCATTCAATGCATTGGAGACTTCCATAGGACTCAAGAGGTTTAACGTCAAATTTAAATCAATGTGAATTTTGGGAAAATGTAGTTGTCCCCTGTGATGCAATGGTTTGATTTAGATAATGCAAAATATTCAGTCTCTCAAAGAGAGGAAGGAAACTCCAGATATGTATCTCCTTTAAGGGAATATCGGCCTGTGGATTCGTGATGATGTGCATAAACTCCCGGCTCCCCCCACAGCCCAAATCTAATGCAATCCAATACAGCATCACTAGAGTTGCTCAAATCATGTATCCACTTCACAGGCACTGTGTAAAATCACTGACAGCTATTAAACATGTACATAGCATTAGGCATAAAGAGAATTCACAACCACCTGATCAGTTGATACTTTGTTGCTCTCTTCATCTACATATTTCGTGTCTATCAAAGCTTAATCATTATGGCAATAACTTTGACAGTAATTTTACTCCAAGTCTGTGAAGTGGATACATGATTTGAGCAACTATATTGATACTATATTGGAATGCAATGATTTGACCCAGATTTGCACATCTATATTGAATATGGCCCTAATAGCACTGATATAAGTATACCTTGTGTAAGTGATTCTTATGAAGTCATGTCTGACACTTTGGTATATTTCTGCTGTTTCTGAGGTACTGTCTTAATACACTGACCTCAGACTCATGAGTGTATGAGTTCCCTCTGCAACCTAAGTTGTTGATTAAACCTCCCATGTCTGTTCTATATTTCTTGAAACATAATCTATGAATATTTTGAACACATTTTATTATTGTAAAAAAAGCTGTATGGTTTTAAACTCATTTTTATATATGGATATCAGTTGGAATTCCTAGACCTCTGACAATTAGACCATTATTTATTTATGACATCTAAGAAAGTGGAGAGAAAGATTATGGGACTTTAATAACAGACAACTTGGATACTGCATGTACTGCATGTTAAAGGTGATCAATACCTATAAGAATAAATGGATTTTAACCCCCAGAGTACCATAGGGGTGTAGAGTGCCTTAGTTTGCAATGAATGGCAAACCCATCTGGTGTTAAATGGGTTATTAAATTAACACTTGCAATGCCAGGGGGTATACCACATTGTTTTGCAAGATGCCGGGTTGTATAGCTAGAGGCATTAGAAGCAGAAAAAGGGAAGTGGTCATGCCACTCTACAGATCTCTGGTTAGACCTCACCTAGAGTGTAGAGTGTACAGTACTGGAGACAACATCTCCAGAATGATATATAGATATTCTGGAGAGAATTAAGAGAAGGCCTACTAAAATGGTGAATGGTATACAGGATAAACTTATCAAGATACATTAAAGGATCTGAACATGTATAGCTTGAAGGAGAGAATAGGGGGGATATGATAGAAACAATCTGGTACATAAAGGCATTCAACAAAGCACAGAAGGGAAGTACAGTATATTGCAAAGGAGCAGAAATGGTAGAACATGAGGTCATAGCCTAAAACTAGATGGACAGAGGCTTAGATATAATGAAAGAAAGTCTTACTTTAGTCTGTATTTAGTTTGTAGTCATACCACATAAAAATGTTCAATAGCCATGAAATCTGTGAATGAGAAACTCATAACAAAATTAACTCTCCAACTTGACATTGTTTGTTGAACTGTGTAAGAAGAAAAGGAAATAACAGACTTCAAATAAAAATGAAAAATATATAAATATGCTTAACTGTGGTAAGAAGGACTTCAACCTACGTAAGTTCTTCTAATAAATTGAGTATAGTTTCCCTTTCAGCAAGTAGTAAGGTCAACAATGCTTCATGTGTTGACCAAGTGACAACTACATGATGGGGACCCTTTTCAGTACAGTAGTGGCCAAGTGCCCCTCCAGTAGCCAAATCTTTGAGTATATAAAAAAGAGCTTAATCTGAATGTTGCTTTAGATGAGAACTGCATAGTTATTCTTCGGAAGCTACCAGATTCTGAAGCACAATGTATTAGGTTTTCATTAGCTGTAACACATATCATAGGTACTAATCTCCCTTGCAAAGTCCTCAGTTACAGTTGATGAGGGAAGATATTCTATACAGTCTGTGTAAGGGTAGGAACAAGAATCCAGACTTTTCATCTCCTCGCGAGGCTCCACAGAGCAGCAATACAAACAGTAACAGAACGTGGAACTGGTCTGATGTTGGTAATAATGATCTACACTGGCAGTGGCACAGCTTCTAGTGTCCTGGTAAGATGGAGAATTGTAGCTCTGTGAGGCATACATCATTGCTTCCGATGATGGGGAATATTCAAATGAGTTTGAAATATCAGATGAGTCTGAGGGTGATTCTGGAGCCTGTAATATTAACAAAGTACAATCACTTAGTAACGAAGCACTAACAGACTTTAAATGGACTTTAATGAAATAACCACTTAGATTCAGTTGGAGAAGCCTCTAGCATCCAATGAGTTAAAACAAAGTGTTCATATAATAAAGAGGTTGTAACAAATACACTTGACATTTTGTTCATGATCACAATTTTCTTTAATCCTTCCATTGATGTTTCCCTTTTTCAGTTAACCCTTTGTGTGTCAGAGGGGTATCCAATGCACTCCTGAAATGCATTGGATACCCTTCTACCACTCAAAGGGTTAAATGATACATGGTGCCATAAAGCTGCCATGTACAGACAAAGAATACTTCTATACTCTGATTGGTGCCTTTCCCCACAGTTGTCTACACACCCTCTCCAAGTACCAATCAGAAAACAGCTGGCAGTTTTCCTGCTCTCTTAGAAAAAAAAAACTTTTCTTAAAGGAATACTAATGCCAATAAATGAAATAAGTTAATACAATTTGAAATATCATATACTTAAAGCTAGAATATGTACAAATGAATTGTTCTTATGTTACATACCTAAAATATAATCCTAAACTTGTTTTGTAGTGCTTGTATAAATTATCAATTCAGAAAGCATTTATATAATGTTGTTTGTGCTAATTTATATTGAGGAATAAGTACTAACATCAGTTAATTGATTGTAATTAGGTCATTGTACTCTTGTTTTCAGTAAGGTTGTTATCCACTATCAGCCCATTGACAGATAATCCTGTAGAATGAATTGGAGCCCTGGAGCACTGAAAAAGGTAGGAATAGCTGTTCCCACAGATCATATATAAGACTAGATTTTGGGCCTCTGAAAGCAAATAGAGAATCTTAAAAATGAGTAGTAATATTACAAGAAGAACAACACTGCAATACGTTTTTGTAGAGCATACAACTGATCATTGAAGTTAGTTATGCTCAGTTCACTCCATATTGTTTGAAATAATATAAATTATCCCCCTCACTCCCCTTATACGTATGTCATCCATTGAGCCTCAGAGCTGGAAGCAGATGATGATGTGGGACAAACTTCTTTCACTATTCGGAAAAACCCGCCCTCCGTCAAGGGGTGCAGGGTTTTCCATATACTAAATGACTGCAGATTGTGCCTCGTAGCTCTCTGACCGATCAGGTGACCGGACTACAGCTCTATGGAGAGGGGGCCTAGAAGTATGAAAGGGGAGTTAGGGGGACAATTTATAATATTATTTCAAGCGAGCGAATTGAGCATTACTAATGTCAATAATCAGTTGAATACATTAGATTGACAGATTGCAGTGTTGTTCGTCTGGTAACATTACTATCACTTTAAAAGAAGCTAGCATGAAGTACAGGACATGTATATGTAGATAAACACATTTTCATGTGTAAGTGTGAGTTTAACTCTGATAGTGATGAGCGAGCACCCCAATGCTCGGATGTTCGGGTGCTCTGACCGAGCACCCCCTGAGGCTCGAGTGCTCGGCCGAGCACCCGAGCCCCATTGAAGTCAATGGGAGGACTCGAGCATTACACCAGGCACCCCCTGCTCTGATGAGGGGAGGGTGCCTGGTCCATAGGAAAAGGGCAGAAAAAGATGGAAACACTACAGAAATGGTTCAGGGACAGCATAGGGAGGATGTCTGGATGCACCTTGGACTCCAACATCGCTGCTGGGAACGATCTTTCGCCCGTAGTACGCCATTTTTACAGACTGACCGTAAAACACACAAAAAGGAAAATAAAAACGACTTTAGGCGAAAAATTGTTACCAAACAGTATTTGCTGTATATTTACTTGTATATCATCTGCAAATTCTCCCAAAAATTTCATCGATTTTCTGAAGTGAGGCCATGATTAAGAGGGAAACGTGCGCAGAGGCAAATTATCCCAAACATTTCCTTGATTTTCAAAACTGAGGCCATGATTAAGAGGGAAACGTGCGCAGAGGCAAATTCTCCCAAAAATTTCCTTGATTTTCAGAACTGAGGCCATGATTAAGAGGGAAACGTGCGCTGAGCTGACCATCTAAAACATTATGGGTGAGGGTCTGCTGCAGAGCTGACCATCCTAAACATTATATGCGAAGGCCCGCTAGTGAGCTGACGCTATAAAACATTATATGAGAGGGCCCGCTAGAGAGCTGACCCAATAAAACATTATATGAGAAGGCCCGCTGGTGAGCTGACCTATATAAAAATTGGCAAACAGGGCCCGCTGGTGAGCTGGCCCTATATAAAAATTATATCACAGGGCCCGCTGGTGAGCTGGCCCTATATAAAAATTATATCCCAGGGCACGCTGGTGAGCTGGCCCTATATAAAAATTATATCCCAGGGCATATGGAAGAGGAGGAGGAGGATGAGAACATTAAGAGTCAACCATATACCCGTTTTTGGGGTGGAAGGGGTGAATGGGAATACAGAGTATTCCCATCATTGTAAATAACATATATAAAGTGAGTTTATGTTCCCCCGGGGCTTTCCTCCAGTGGAGTGGAGAAGTCAGGGGAAATCCAGGCCTTGTTCATTTTTATAAGTGTCAACCTATCAGCATTGTCGGTGGAAAGGCGGATACGCTTATCTGTTATGATGCCACCAGCAGCACTAAATACCCGCTCAGACAGAACGCTGGCGGCAGGGCAGGCCAGCACCTCCAAGGCGTAGAGTGCCAGTTCATACCACGTGTCCAGCTTGGACACCCAGTAGTTGTAAGGCACAGAGGGATCATTGAGGACGCTGACACGGTCTGCTACGTACTCCTTCACCATCTTCCAAAACTTTTCCCTCCTTGTGACACTAGGCTGCGCATCAGGGTGAGGGTGCTGGCGGGGTGTCATGAAGGTGTCCCACGCCTTGGAGAGTGTTGCCCTGCCTTTCTCGGAACTGCTGTGTGCTCCCCTTTTCTCCCCTTCTCGGTTGGCCAAGGTAGCACGTACTCTGCCGCCAGCGTTGTCAGATGGAAAATTTTGGAGCAATTTTTCAACAAGAACCTTCTGGTATTGCACCATTTTGCTTGTCCTCTCCACCGGAGGAATGAGAGATGAGAAATTCTCTTTGTAGCGGGGGTCCAGAAGGGTGAACACCCAGTAATCCGTGTTGTCTAAAATGCGTACAACGCGTGGGTCACGGGAAAGGCAGCCTAACATAAAGTCAGCCATGTGTGCCAGAGTACCAACAGTCAAGATTTCGCTGTCCTCACCAGGAGGCTGACTCTCAATATCCTCATCCTCTTCCTCCTCTTCTGCCCACCCACGCTGAAGAGATGGAACTAAAGTTCCATGGCTACCCTCTGTAGCGGAGGCAACCGTGTCTTCCTCCTCCTCCTCCTCCTCCTCCTCCTCCTCCGCCTCCTCCAATTGTCGCTGAGAAGACGAAGTGAGGGTGCTCTGGCTATCACCTTGTGTAAGCTCTTCCTCCCCCATTTCCACCTCTTCCACATGCAAAGCGTCGGTTTTAATTGTGAGCAGCGAGCGTTTCAGTAGACACAGAAGTGGGATGGTTACACTGATAATAGCGTTATCGCCGCTCACCATCTGTGTCGATTCCTCAAAATTGCGTAAAACCTCGCAGAGGTCTGACATCCATTCCCACTCCTCACTTCTGATTACAGGAAGTTGAACGGAGAGGCGACGACCGTGTAACAGCTGGTACTCCACTACTGCCCTCTGCTGCTCACAAAGCCGGGCCAACATGTGGAAGGTGGAGTTCCAGCGCGTGCTCACGTCACACAGCAGCCGGTGAGCTGGCAATTGTAAGCGCTGCTGCAGCTTCAACAGGCCGGCCGAAGCTGTAGATGACTTACGGAAATGTGCACACACGCGGCGCACCTTGGTCAAGAGATCATGCACATTGGGGTAGGTTTTTAGAAATCGCTGCACCACTAAATTAAATACATGCGCTAGGCATGGTACGTGTGTGAGCTTGCCGAGCTCCAAAGCCGCCACCAAGTTACGCCCATTATCACACACAACCATGCCTGCTTGCAGGTTGAGTGGCGAGAGCCACTGCTCGGTCTGGTGACTAATCCCCTGCAACAGCTCTGAGGCCGTGTGCTGTTTGTCCCCAAGGCAGATCAGCTTCAGCACGGCCTGTTGACGCTTCCCCACTGCAGTGCTACACTGCTTCCAGCTACTGGCTGATGGGGGAGTGGCGGTGTGTGTAGAGAATTCGGAGGTGGAAACGGAGGAGGAGGAGCCAATAACGTAGGTGCTGGTGGAAACCCTGATGGAGGTAGGGCCCGCAATCCTCGGCGTGGGTAGCACCCGTGCCATCCCAGGGTCCGAGTCGCTCCCAGCCTCCACGACATTCACCCAGTGTGCCGTCAGGGAAATGTAGCGTCCCTGGCCACAAGCACTTGTCCATGTGTCAGTCGTTAAGTGGACCTTCCCAGTAACTGCGTTGGTCAGGGCACGGGTGATGTTACGGGACACATGGTGGTGTAATGCGGGGATGGCACACCGGGAAAAGTAGTGGCGGCTGGGGACCGCGTACCGAGGGACAGCTGCTGCCATCAGGCTGCGGAAGGACTCAGTGTCCACAAGCCTAAATGGCAGCATTTCGATGGCCAGTAATTTGGAAAGGTGTGAGGTTAGTGCTATGGCCTGTGGGTGGGTGGCTGGGTATTTTCTCTTGCGCTCAAATGCCTGGGGTAACGACATTTGGACGCTGTGCTGGGACAGGGAAGTGGATGTGGTCGCTGATGGTGCTTCAGATGCTACAGGTGCAGGGCGGGAGGTATGCGGGCCTGCGCCTTCGACAGGCGATTGGCCGGCACCGAAAACAGGGGAAGAGGAGGCAGTGGTGTGGCCTGCAGACACAGATGGGCGATCCAGGCGTTCCTCCCACTTACTACGGTGCTTGGATGCCATGTGTCGGATCATGCTGGTGGTGGTGAGGTTTCTAGTGTTCATGCCTCGGCTCATTCTGGTGTGGCACAGGTTGCAAACTACAAATCTTTTGTCGTCCGCACTTTCCTTAAAAAAACGCCATACCGCGGAACACCTACCCCTTGGCAAGGTAGATTTACGCAAGGGGGTGCTCCGTGGAACATTTGCGGGCCGGTTTGGTGCAGTCCGCCTTCTTTCTGTAGCCACACCACTGCCTCTTCCAGCCTGTTGCGGTGCTGCAGATGGCTCACCCTCAGGACTGCTGTCATCGCTCGGCTCTACACCTTCCCAGGTGGGGTCAGTCACCTCATCGTCCACCAAGTCCTCCTCCACTTCCTCACTCTGATCATCCTCCTCATGTCTTGATCCCACCACATACTCAGTCATTGACAACTGTATAACATTCTCCTCAACAAGGTCTTGAGAAGGAAATAGTGGTTGATTTAATGGCAACTGTGTCTCATCATCATCATCATCATCCACTACTTCCTTTGACCTTAAATGCCGTTCACATCTGTCATCTTCTTGTGATTGGGTAGCCTCTAGAGGTTGTGAATCAGGGCACAAGATGTCATGTTCCTCTGCAAGCGTGCTTGGAGAGAGGGTCAAATGAAGGATTGGTGATGAGACGAGCTCATCACTATATCCCAGTGTGGGATCACTTCTTTGACCAGACCGTGTATGGTGGGAGGAAGGATGATCAGAGTGAGGATTATGTTGACCAGACTCTTGGCTACTGAGAGTGGACTTGGTGGAAGACAGGGTGGTGCTTAACCGACTGGAAGCAGTATCAGCTGTCATCCAACCGACCACCTGTTCGCACTGGTCGGACCTCGAGAGTGATGTCCTGCGACGCCCTGTGAAATCAGACATGAAGCTAGGTATGGTGGATGTCTTTCTTTCTTGTGCTCTGGCACCAGGCACAGTTTCTCCGCGTCCTGACCCGCGCCCTGAACTTTCAGGATCACGTCCACTTCCCCGTCCCTTTTTACCCGCCTTCTTCATCTTACACGATATATATGACTTTAATATATATGAGTTTGAAAACTTAACAGTATTTCTTACTATTCTGCAACTCTGCAGAGTACACAGAATAGGCTGCTAAACTGCGGTGACACACACTGAATGGAATAAGTGACTTTAATATTTGAGTTTGAAAAATTAACAGTATTTCTTACTATTCTGCAACTCTGCAGAGTACACAGAATAGGCTGCTAAACTGTGGTGACACACACTGAATGGAATAAGTGACTTTAATATTTGAGTTTGAAAAATTAACAGTATTTCTTACTATTCTGCAACTCTGCAGAGTACACAGAATAGGCTGCTAAACTGCGGTGACACACACTGAATGGAATAAGTGACTTTAATATTTGAGTTTGAAAAATTAACAGTATTTCTTACTATTCTGCAACTCTGCAGAGTACACAGAATAGGCTGTTAAACGGCGTTGAAACACACTGAATGGAATATGTGACTTTAATATTTGAGTTTGAAAACTTAACAGTATTTCTTAGAATTCTGGAACTGTACAGAGTACACAGAATAGGCTGTTAAACGGCGGTGAAAGACACTGAATGGAATATGTGACTTTAATATTTGAGTTTGAAAACTTAACAGTATTTCTTATAATTCTGCAACTCTGCAGAGTACACAGAATAGGCTGTTAAACGGCGGTGAAAGACACTGAATGGAATATGTGACTTTGATATTTGAGTTTGAAAAATTAACAGTATTTCTTACTATTCTGCAACTCTGCAGAGTACACAGAATAGGCTGTTAAACGGCGTTGAAACACACTGAATGGAATATGTGACTTTAATATTTGAGTTTGAAAACTTAACAGTATTTCTTATAATTCTGGAACTGTACAGAGTACACAGAATAGGCTGTTAAACGGCGGTGAAAGACACTGAATGGAATATGTGACTTTAATATTTGAGTTTGAAAACTTAACAGTATTTCTTATAATTCTGGAACTGTACAGAGTACACAGAATAGGCTGTTAAACGGCGGTGAAAGACACTGAATGGAATATGTGACTTTAATATTTGAGTTTGAAAACTTAACAGTATTTCTTATAATTCTGCAACTGTACAGAGTACACAGAATAGGCTGTTAAACGGCGGTGAAAGACACTGAATGGAATATGTGACTTTAATATTTGAGTTTGAAAACTTAACAGTATTTCTTATAATTCTGGAACTGTACAGAGTACACAGAATAGGCTGTTAAACGGCGGTGAAAGACACTGAATGGAATATGTGACTTTAATATTTGAGTTTGAAAACTTAACAGTATTTCTTATAATTCTGCAACTGTACAGAGTACACAGAATAGGTTGTTAAACGGCGGTGAAAGACACTGAATGGAATATGTGACTTTAATATTTGAGTTTGAAAACTTAACAGTATTTCTTATAATTCTGCAACTGTACAGAGTACACAGAATAGGCTGTTAAACGGCGGTGAAAGACACTGAATGGAATATGTGACTTTAATATTTGAGTTTGAAAACTTAACAGTATTTCTTATAATTCTGCAACTCTGCAGAGTACACAGAATAGGCTGTTAAACGGCGGTGAAAGACACTGAATGGAATATGTGACTTTGATATTTTAGTTTGAAGACTTAACAGTATTTCTTCCTATTCTGCAACTCTGCACAGTACACAGAATGTGCTGCTACACTGCGGCGAAGCACACTGAATGGAATATGTGACTTTGATATTTTAGTTTGAAGACTTAACAGTATTTCTTCCTATTCTGCAACTCTGCACAGTACACAGAATGTGCTGCTAAACTGCGGCGAAGCACACTGAATGGAATATGTGACTTTGATATTTGAGTTTGAAGACTTAACAGTATTTCTTCCTATTCTGCAACTCTGCACAGTACACAGAATGTGCTGCTAAACTGCGGCGAAGCACACTGAATGGAATATGTGACTTTGATATTTTAGTTTGAAGACTTAACAGTATTTCTTCCTATTCTGCAACTCTGCACAGTACACAGAATGTGCTGCTAAACTGCGGCGAAGCACACTGAATGGAATATGTGACTTTGATATTTGAGTTTGAAGACTTAACAGTATTTCTTCCTATTCTGCAACTCTGCACAGTACACAGAATGTGCTGCTACACTGCGGCGAAGCACACTGAATGGAATATGTGACTTTGATATTTTAGTTTGAAGACTTAACAGTATTTCTTCCTATTCTGCAACTCTGCACAGTACACAGAATGTGCTGCTAAACTGCGGCGAAGCACACTGAATGGAATATGTGACTTTGATATTTGAGTTTGAAGACTTAACAGTATTTCTTCCTATTCTGCAACTCTGCACAGTACACAGAATGTGCTGCTAAACTGCGGCGAAGCACACTGAATGGAATATGTGACTTTGATATTTTAGTTTGAAGACTTAACAGTATTTCTTCCTATTCTGCAACTCTGCACAGTACTCAGAATGTGCTGCTAAACTGCGGCGACGCACACTGAATGGAATACGTGACTTTGATATTTTAGTTTGAAGACTTAACAGAATGTGCTCTAATCTGCAACTTTGCACACTAAACAGAATGTGCTCTAATCTGCAACTTTGCACACTAAACAGAATGTGCTCTAATCTGCAACTTTGCACACTAAACAGAATGTGCGCTAATCTGCAACTGTGCACACTAAACAGAATGTGCTCTAATCTGCAACTTTGCACACTAAACAGAATATATATATTTTTTTTTTTTTTTTTTTTTTTTTTCCCCCCACACCAAATAACCTGCTGCCCCCACACACAGTAGTCCTAAAAAGGACTTTTGGTTCTTTTTTTTTCACAATTTTTGTTTTTTTCCTCCCTACACTGCCTTTCCCTTCCTATCCTCAGCTCTCCCTGGCTCAGACTGAGCCGAACTCGCTGGTCAGGTGCTATACAGCACCTGACCACGGGTTCTGGCCAGCCAATCAGTGTAATGCCAGCAGCCAACATGGCTGCTGGCATTACACCGATGTCAGAGCCTCCCTGCACGTTTGTTGGCTGCGCAGCAGCCGCAAAACGTGCGGGGAGGAGACCCGAACATGGCGGGTGAGCACATGCGGTACTCGTACGAGTACCGCCATGTGCCGAGCAGAGCGATGCTCGAGCCGATCCGAGCATCGGCCGAGCATGCTCGCTCAACACTAAACTCTGACTCTCCTTTGTGGCACCACAATCCTTAAAAATGTACAGTTCTTTTTTTATATTTTAACCTCTCTGAATTTCAGAATTCAGTTGGTTTTCATTTACTCCTCTAGTGGGACACTATCATCAAAACAGTGTTGGCAATTTTGAAAGAGCTTTCATTATCACATATTTGTTGTATTTGTCATTTTTTTTTTATTTTAGAAAACTAGCTTAAGATTTATTTAGACTTATCAGTTATGGTAATAAAGTCATGCCGTGAAGGTACTTTCTACTTTGACCCCACCTTCCCTTCCTCACACATTACTATTGAAAGTGTTGAGTGTCAATGGGCAATGGTTTAAATGTCATTGAATGAGGAACATTGGCATATCAGAGTCTTCAGCAGCCCTATGCTAAATGGATAGTAATACTTCATTTTATCTTTATTTTATTTTGTAGGCATTAAAAAAACACGAAGAATGATATAAGTCTTATCTCTCAAACATTTATTGTTGACAAGTTTTTCAGGTTTTTCCCTTAACTTAATTGGAGATTGTCCCTCTCTGCAGTCTACCTGGGCACCTCCCTTCTGATCTGGCTGAACAGTGTTACATCAGTAAAAGGGGCAGGACGGGGATACTTTGTCATTGAAATACTCTTGAACTACAACTCTGACACAATTGAAATAACACTCTCCTAAGTCCAGATACTATGATGATTAATTAGAGCTGCTTTTATTATGAAACACTACTATCCCTTTAAAGAGTGCCCCCTGATTGTTCAACCAACACACTGGGAGATCTTCTAGTTGGCCCCTTAGCAATGTCAAACTTTCCCACCAGGATATCTCCCAGTGGGACTAGCAGATTGGCAGACCCATTGGTTGTGTAGTCTGTACTGGGATCTATTGATCATAGACTGGAGCAGACAGAGGGGCCATCAATGAGGTGCATGCTGGTGCACATGACTAGGTACAGGCAGCAATGGATGGAGGAATAAAACATGATTTCTGGCATCATGCAACATTTTGCATTCCTGTTATTTGAGAGATTGCATTAAAGTCCCCTTCTCACTGACTAGCTCTCTGTTCGGTGCTTCTACACTTGCACAGGGTGGGAGGTCTGTGAAAATGTATATGACTGCAACCTAACCTGCTTTCTGCCTTATGCAATACATTGCACACCCCTATTATCCTTAAATGGTTAAAATTACTATGTGCAGTGGGTGGAGATTGTGTCCTGTGGACAACTGTCATATCCGTTTCGTGGACATGACATCAAGGAATGAGAGACAATGTTAACTCTTGAATCAAGGAGAAAGGAAAAATACAAAAGGGACATTAGGAGTTTCTAGCCATAGTAGGTTACAAGGAGGCTATTATTAGAAGAGGTTACTTCCCCTATTAATTTCCTAGGTTTTTCTTCCTGACTGAGGCACATAAAGCTTCTAGCCTCCCTATCTGTAATGATGCAATAGTGCTGCCAAATAGATTTGGGTAATTCAAGCATATACTTGCCATCAGTTCACAAATGTTCCTAGGAGTAGTTTTCTCCTGGGCAGTTAAAGGGATAGTAATGTTTCATAAAAAAATCAGTTCTAATTAATCATCATAGTATTTGGACTTTGGAGACTGTTATTTCAATTCTGTCAGAGCTGTAGTTCAAGAGTAATTCAATGACAACGTATCCCCCTCCTGCCCCTTTTTCTGATTTAACACTGCTCAGACAGATCAAAAGGGAGGTGCCCAGGTAGATTGCAGAGAGGGACATTCTTCAATTAAGATAAGGGAAAAACCTGAAAAACTTGTCAAGGGGGCATGGCCTTCATTGTTCTCATAGGAAGAAGATTGTCCCCTTTTGTTATCTGTCTGGTCTATGGACTGGATTCCACATCTGAGAAGAGATTGCTTACACTAGGTAAAAGGGGCGGGAGGGGAAACTTTGCTTGTGAATATCTCTCAAACCATAAAGGTTTGAGAGATAAACCTTATATCGTTCTTCATGGTTTTTTTATTGCCTACAAAATAAAATAAAGATAAAATGAAGTATTACTATCCCTTTATGTTACAGATCATCACTTGTTGCCCATTGTAATGTGTAGATGGACACAAGCAGAACACCTTATATAACAGACTTAAAGGGATAGTAATACTTTGTTTTATCTTTATTTTTTTTTTGTAGGCAAAAGAGATATTCACAAGCAAAGTACCCCCCCCCCCCCCTGTTCAGCCAAAGCAGAAGGGAGGTGCCCAGGTAGACTGCAGAGAGGGACAATCTTCAATTAAAATAAGGGAAAAAGCTGAAAAACTTGTCAAGGTGGGGAAGGGCTTTCATTCTTTTCATACAAAGAAGCTTGTCCCCTGCTGTTATCTGTCTGGTCTTACAACCAGATTCACATCTGAGAAGAGACGGCTTACACTAGGAAAAAGGGGCGAGAGGGGGAAACTTTGCTTGTGAATATCTCTTAAACCGTAAAGGTTTGAGAGATAAGACTTATATCATTCTTCATGTTTTTTTAATGCCTACAAAATAAAATAAAGTTAAAACAAGTATTACTATCCCTTTAAGCTGCACTTCTTACACAATAGTCATTACCCACACCTAAATACACAGCAAATCATATAAATAAGTAATATGAATGTATTAACTGTCTATAACCTATTAGCCTTTTAATTACAAGCATACCGAGTTTGCTATTGAAATTCAGTTTTAAAATCATGGACAAAAACAGAAACAGAAATAACCAGGGACAGAGAGCCAAAACTAGTGTATGAAGTCCTCTCTCCAACTCTGCCCTCCTTCCCTCTTCTGTTCCTGTCTACATCCTCCCATAAGTTTTAATATAGGATGCTATGGAGTGCCATTGAATAGCGTTTTTGAATATGCTTTAGTCCAAGGGCTGTGGACTTGTATGTTTTATTGGTGTTACTTTTGAGCAGGTGTGGTAAAGATGTGCAGAAAGGGCATGTTTGCAGGGAAGGGGAGGTGGGGCCCCCTTGACAGAATTTGCAGCTGCCCATCATTTTGTGCTACATCACAACACACAATACTCACACACACACATACTGTTTGTGTATATATATATATATATATATATATATATATATATATATATATATATATATATATATATATATATATGTGTGTACACATGTGAGCATAAACATACAAAGCAACACACACACTCAAACACATGCACATACAATCACTCACGCATATATGCAGGCACATGCACTCAAACACATGTGCAGACATACTCCTGCACACACACACACACACACAAATTCATATGCACACTTACATACCCACACACATACACACATTCACTTTCACACACATACACTCTCACACACATATATAAACTCTCACCACACACACTGACATACTTATACATACCTATAGACACACATATACACACACACAAACACTCCCATGCAGACCTACTAACACATACACACTCACTAACATATAGCACATATACACACACACTAAGAAAGCAAAGGCACTCATAAACATAGTAATACATATTATTGTTCATGTTATTTAGAGCTGATACTTGATAATACATTATTAGACTCTTTTTTTTACTCTGAGAGCTCATTTATATTAAATAATAAGGGTCTAGCAGGAGACATTTAAATATACTTTATTCTAAATGTAAATGTTTACTTTTAAAGCTGATTTGTGGTTTAAAATATGCACACACCCATAAAGGTATGAACAATTACTATATATTTTGTATAACAACCTGTGGTCTTGTCAGTAAATATGTTATTGCAGATTACTATGAAACGCTGTACTGAAGTTGGAGCTGGGTACGCTCAATTTGCAAATGGAATAAGTGAGAGAAAAAAGAGGCGCATTTATGTACAGTATAGACTTCAATCAGTGTTCCAATTATTATATTTTTGCATTAATTGCATAGCACGTGACTAATTTTGCACACACGTTTACATCGTTTCAAAATATCACCAGATTTTGTTAAATCTGGTGTAAAAAAATAAGAATATTTATGGTTTTAATGTTAGCCCTCCCGAAACTGATCGGGGAAAATACATATTTAACTTGTAACATGTAGATGCGATTTTATTAATCCCATGGCTACTAGAGAGAGATCCCCAACGAGTGTGGAATCCAAAGGGTTAAAAATCAGATGACTCCTATCGCTCCTCCAAAGGGTACACTTTTGTGGGACTAATACACAGCAGACACTGAGAAATGGGCATCCAACATGCGGCCCGTGGACCAAATGCGGCCCTCTAGAGCCAAGGTGAAGCGGTCAGGAGGTTTTTAACAACAACTTTTTTTTTTACCTTATCAGCTAGCACACATAAACCAATAGGCCACTAGGGCTAAACCCCCTAATTATCATTAACAGTGTTTGACTGACACCTACAGTCCTCTCCAGTCTGTTAAAACCAAGATTCTCACTGACTTGAAAAAATTGGACAGTGACTATCACCAAGCATGTAAGTGTGCACTTTTGCAGAAATAAAACGTATTGAACTTTTTTATACCGCTTTGATATACTGCTAAAAAGAATTGCATGTTTTAAATAGCTAAAATGTTACAGTTTACCATTGTAATCTATAACTATGCCAATGCGGCCCTCAGATATATGCATTTCTAATCATGTGGTCACAGATGAAAAAAATTGGTCGTCCCTGCACGATGGGCCCATAAGTCCAAAAGTAAAGTGAAGGAGTTCTGGCACAAGTCACCTCCACTTTATCACCTCTTTATCACTCCTTAGTGCATTACCCCCAGATACCAGTGTGCTCCTCCTTGTATAGTGTATTGAATGAGAGGTTTTGAATATCTACCATGCTTATGACGTTCTTTTGGTGATGCAATCACTTCCAATGTTTTGTTTCTAAAAACCCATGGTATATCAATTCTGTGATATGTAAGCAATGTAAAGATTAGCCACGTTACCATTCTCTGGTTGAAGATAGGTGTTTGTTGGATGTATTCTTCTGGGGTACACAAAGGTGGACTCTGCATGAAGTTAAAGGTGGCATCTCTAATAGGTTCTGGCTGCAGGTAGGCGTCTATAAACAGCTGATCCACAAAGCTCAGGCTTTCCTCATTGGAAATATAATTTGGGAACTGTCTGCCCTGATAGCAACTGGGTGCAGCTGGGGTAGACTCACAAGCATTAGAAATTCCTAGGATTAAGACAGAAGACCTTAGTTACTTTAATGTATACAATGCTATATTTGCATATCAAACAGAATAAGAAACTTTGCTCACACAAGGAACATGCCTGTTCTCAAATAATTACAGTGTGCATAGTGCTTGTTTACATGCATCATATTTTATGACACTAGACAGCTGGATTAATCAACTTAATTTCCCTGTAATAAAATCCATTTACATTTAAGTAGTCTCAATTCTCCAGTTTTATATGCTAGTATTCGAGTCAGAATCTGTATCTGTGAGATAGAGTATCGGCCATTATGTATAAAACAAACGTGGATACATTCTAAGGGAAACCATCTGGGCAGAAGAGAACAAACATAAATACAATTTAATTTAAACGGTCATTTTAATCATTTGGATGCGTTGGAGACCTCTATGGTATCCAAGGGATTAAAACTGTCGTTTAAATAGATAGCGTTTGAGGTAATTAATATTGCAGTTGGTGTGAACATGGGGCCTTATGGATATAAGAAAACTGGAGTCATTCCGGAGAAACCAATTGCACAACAGGGGTCAAATAGAACTTCCAACTGATCTAATGAGGCTTTCAACCACTTGGGTGCTAGAATGGGTCTCCATCGCATTGCATCGCAGTGCATTGGCGAACTCTCCAGCATTCAATGGGTTAAAAGTCCCATTTAAGTCAATGAGAAATTTAGAAATGTTGGTTTCTCTCCTATAGTATAATTGGTTGTCTCAGCTTTGTGTTTATGCACAAGACCCATCATTCCTTATAAACTATGCCAGATATGTTGTGAACAAATATAGATGGAATTCTTATGTGGGTAATTGGTTGGCAAATATGAATACACTGTAATTGTAGAGGTAAATTGGTTAAAATAATCTCAGGGATTTAAGACAAATAGTTTAGAATAATCCAAAACGATCTGTGTGACGTTAGGGATTAAGAATCGAATTCAGTTGTGGAATGATTACTATTACATCATTAATAATAGTTTCCTGATTTTAGTCCACTGATTTGCTGCAAACCACCCTAAAAACGAAACCCCTTATCGTACAAGATAAAAGATCAACAAATGCATAGTAATGTGCCTTAAGACAGAAAACGGGCTGTCCTATTAACTAGGAGAAAAAAAGATAACATCATTAAAGCAGGCACCAAATCCCTTTTATTTTGCAACAAAGAAACTTGGAATATATAGTTCTAAACAACATTTGTTTAGACAAGAGGATCAAAATATGCAAAATTGGGGTATTTAAAAAAACCTTAAATGGTTATCCTGTAGTCCTCATCTGCATTCCCTTTGCCTTTTTCAAGATCTGATTGGTTGGAATAATTATTGAGTGGATCTTAAGTTGAGGCTGTAAGCTTTGAGACGTCCATGTATAAAGAATTCACTGTGACTTTGTAGTGATGATTTTTTTTTCACCAACCTGAACAAGCAGGGGATGGATCACAAAACTGCATTCTGCACGCCTGGAATTCCTTCAAAAATAAAAAAAATATATATCATTATTTTGTTGGCATTATGTCAATAGAAAGATTTTTAACAGGAAAATGAATCCAGCTTAATGCATAAATTGATTACAGCACATAGAGGTAAGTTTAATAATTTTAATGCTGTCTATGTTTCTGTTCAGTATTGTTATATGTGCAGGTCATAAACGATGTCCTTGCCTCGACAATTACTTTTTATCTACAGGGGACATGATTCAGTACTTTAATCTTTATATGGAAAAGGAATATGCAAAATCATATTTCATAGAAGGAAGAACTAGGAGAGTTTAAGCCAGATCAGATCACCTGATCAGATTTCGAAGAATAATGTAGACTGATATATATATATATATATATATATATATATATATATATAAATGTATTAGCCTGTGTTTTCTTATTGTACTTTAACCCATTAAGGACCAGAGGGTCTTTCGTAATGTGTTGCAAACATTGACCTCTTTGGACCTTAATGGTTTAAAAGCATATATTTTGAATGTGAAGACTATAAGATTTAGTTTTCCTGGTAAAATGCTATTGATTTAGCTGGGACTAGCTTGCTGTTACGGCATTGAATGTGTTAAGGTTTAAATGGACAGCTGCTAAGTAGTGCAGGGTGTAAACTGTGTAATCAGTGGGGAGGGAGATGTAGAGCTGTACACAGCGGACATTGTTCATAGTAAAACAGATCCATGCTTTCAGTGCCATGAACCAGGAAGCGCTAATGATTTACTTGGCAGCTCCAAATGCAAATATCTCTGGCTTCAGATCCCTTCCAAGAAGTGTTTTTGTTGTTTGATCTTCCCAACCCTTTCTTTTTATTAACTTTTAAATCCAAGAGCAACACAGAAATATCTTATTAACCGGATGGAAAACCTATACAAAAGAGCTCTAATATATATATATATATATATATATATATATATATATATATATATATATACACACAAGGAGGGGTTGATTGGAAGCACTCGCTCTTTATAATTCAATTGCCCAGGTGCACAATCCTCAATGTGGGTAGATAGAGGCAATATTCCACTGGTGCTGCCTCTCATTATTTCATCTCTCTCTCTCTCTCTCTCTCTCTCTCTCTCTCTATATATATATATATATATATACACACACATATATATATATATATAATGCATCGTCTGGTACTAGACTCGTTGTGTGAGAAAATCCGTGCATTTTTCATATTTTGTGTGATCAGATTGCTCCCAGTAGCACGTTTACACATTCAGGTATAATGATGCATTGTGCACTGTGACAAACCAGGGGTGGGCAAGTTTGTGGCTTTGTCTTCAGCTGCTGGCGAAGTTCGAATTACAAATTATATCTCATTGAGGATGATATGTTGTATTACAACAACAGCCGAAAAGCCACAAGTTCCTAACCGCTATCAAACCAGATTCATATGCAATGTATCTACGGAGGGGTCATGGGGTGCATATGAAAGCTTGGTCATGATCCAGTGTAAAGTTTGTGTGTGTATTTACCAATGTACTAATATCAAGGGCAATTCGAGGGGTTTCTAGATACCCAGAAACCCACCTGGTGCTATCTTGTCCACATCACATCACAGTGAAACAAAGTCCGAGCACCCGATTGAATAGTATGGTTTCTGCTGTTGTGCAGATGTGGTTAAAAACCAGTGACTTTCTAGCTGTTGATGAACTACAGTCCCGTTGGTCGGCTGATAGCAATTGTAGCCAAGCATGAGCTGAGACGATGTAGTAGGGTGCCCGATCCTGATATGTGTTAATGCAGTACTAAGGCAATGCGTTGGATACCTCTCTGTCACTCAAAGGGTTAACTCATTGAATGTCGGAGAGGTTTAACATTAGTACTTTGGAGACCCTTCTAACATTCAGTGGGTGGCCCCATTTAAACCAATAGGAATGGGGAGGTTATATTTATACCCATGGTAATTGGTTGGCTTCAGAATTGCTCCTGTTCTTATAGCATCGACTAGTTTGGGGTGAAACACTTCACACAAGACATTCTAGGCAATGCTACTGAACACACTGAATGTTTTGGAAAACTTTTCTTGGAATCCTGGGTTTGACCTAGCATGCAAGTTAGTATCAGAGATAAGCCCAATACTCAGTGTAAAGCTTTATAACTGATATAATCTGAAAGACATCACATAGGAATAACTATCAGAAAGAAATAATTTAGATTATTGTTTTATTGCACTAAATTGTTTCCTTTAACTCGACAAAGGAGTAATAATATATTGTATAACTGAAATGCGTGGCTCATTTAAGTTATGTCATTTAATTTATCTGACACCAATACAGCTTCAACATCATTTATTCTAAGAACAATTATTTTGTACTTGAGAAAGACTGTCGTTCGTAACCCTTTGAGCGCCAGAGGGGAATCCAACGTATTGCATAGCTTTGCAATGCGTTGCATACTCCTCTGGCTTTCAAAGGGTTAATATTGTCATATACTGGTATTAAGTGTGTTCAGCAATGATTTGCGCAGCAAGAGCCTGTTCTCTGCTCCTTTTCTCTACTAAATAATTCTTGGAATGCGTTTAAGGCCTTTGAAGGAATGAAAATAGGTTTAAAGCCCCGTTTAACTAATGGATACATTTTTATTTAACTCATATGGTACGGTTGGATTGCTCCAGAATTAATCAAGTGTTTCTCATTATCCCCTAGGGGACCAGAAAATGTGGAACGCGTTACGTTGCATGGAGTCCTCAAAGGGTTAAATCCTCCATCTAGTCCTCAATGAGTTAACCCTTTGAGTGCCAGAGAGGTACGCAATGCATTGCTTTGCAATGCGTTGCGTACACCTCTGGCACTCAAAGGGTTAACTGTACCCGGAAGTGTTTACTGCCTTCCTTACGTAAATATGTGCTACAGATGATGTGAAATGTCATTATTACATAAATGTGTTATAAACGCATAAATCTCATTTAGGCTTATTTACTATGAGGAACTGAAGTCATTCGAGAGGATACTAGTTGCATCATAGGGGGCAAAAAGCACTTTATAAAATCCACACTTACTTAAATGGAGCGTTTAACCCCTTAAATGCTTGAAAGGTCTCCAACGGGACTCCTCTAACATTCAAGGGCTTAAAAGCACCATTTAAATGAATGGGAATTGTATTTGTTCCCTATGTTGTAACTGGTGTGTACTAGAATTACTCCCCCCCTCCATACTTCATCAGCCTCGATGAACTACTGGAGAGTAAAATATATTTGAAAGTTGGTGCTCTGATAGTTAGTTATTTGAATAACAGAAAGAAGCCTCTTTAGCATCCAACAGGTTAATAAAGTATTCCATCGCTTGGTCCAAATGCCCTGCCTTGCACTAGTCTAAATCCCCAGATTATATCTTATCCCATCCTTTCCTTCCTATATAATAATTCGCTAGGATGTTTGTCAGAAGCCGTCATGCGCAGTAGAGACTGCGTGCGTTCGGGCAGTCTTTACTGCGCAGGAGGCGGCCGCTTAACCTTGAGTGCCAGAGGGGTACGCAGAATTACACTTATTTTGCTTACTGCATAATGCTTATATTGTACAAACAAAACCACAGGACAAAGCTTCTTACTGGAGCGTTCTTCTCAGCTTGAAGCGCCCTCCTCTGTTGCAACAATTCTTTTACAGTCATCTTAACTCTAACACCCTGGTACACCTTGGGTTTGGCTGAAAAACAGACAAAGAAAGAAATTCATAACTTACATTATGAGAAAAGCAAATATTAAAACAATCCTGGTGAAGAGAGCACATAAAAAGAAAAAATCACAATCCCATATACAGTATATAAATAGATATGTTATGCCCTAGATTTTCTACAGTAGTTACTTCAGCTATGAATAAAACAAACATGAAGGCGACTGTAACATTTCTTTATCTTGGGTGTTGAGCTATTAAGCATGCTTTTCAAATCTAGGCAAATATTGGCCAATACTCTAAGCCTGTCTGTATGAAGGTTCTGGGTGGAGCATATTTCATACTGCATCTGTTTGCAGTAAAGCATATTGTGCCTTGCTGATATTAGGAACTGTGAGGAAATAATATTCTAAGTGTTACATTCATAAGACAAGTGGTTAAGCAGAGCTGTTCTACATGACCATTGTACATGCTCTTTATAATGAGTACATACTGGTTACATATATGTATACCTTCCTTAACCCCCTTGGATACAATAAACATGTGTAGCAAGGCAACCTACTGCTCCATGGGGAACAAACAGGTGAAAGGATGTGCTGACCTCAATAATTGAAAACATAGGTACATCTACAGATTTTAGCTGTATCAATTAAAAAATGGTCACACTCACAGGACCTTCAGGCAACTTTGGTGCTTTCATAATGCTGAACTAAATGCACCTTTGTGAAACAGCTTGCCCCCAATGGTGCTCTTCAGCATAGTGAGTTCCACTTCTAGGAATGAAGAATAAAGCATTGTGTTGCAACTTGGATCCCCACATCTGGGTTTCAGCATGCTCATCTGCATGGTAGCTATAGGCTGTCATGCACAATGTTCAGACAGCCATTTTTAAAGGATGCAATGCTGTTCACATACTCCAGTGACTTGCCAGTTGCCATGGGCATTGGAATACAATATATGGCTGATGCCCATTTGAAACATACGTAAGGGTGACTTGGTATCTGCTTAAATGGAAGGCAGAAAAATCACCTGCTGAAAAATAGCCTTATCCCTGTTCATCTGGCTAAAACCAATGCAGCAAAGCTGTGACATAACTGTCACGATGGTGAAAGGTAACATTCTGGGCTATGGTGCATACAAAAGATTGCCTTGTGTAATGAAACCAAAGTTCAGTGAGCTGTGTTGGAGATTGTGAAGATCATCTCAACCTTCTATGAATGGCCTACCCATGTGGGCACCAGCCACTACTAACTGTGAACATGTATTCACAAAATGACAACTTTTCTCTGTGAATTCAGGGCCTAATGAAGCTAGCCGTCTGAATTGAGACTGGAATTTGTCTTGGAATACTTCTCATTTTGTGAATACACGTTACATTTCTCACAGTTACAGCTTGGATTTTCATGTAGTTATACAGACAGACAAATAACCAGATAGCTTTGCTCCCAAACTATTACAGCAAATTTGATGTTGACATATAGATGTGCATAAAACAATGTTACATAATAAAAATGTAAACATATTATTTGCATATAATTGATCGGTTTATGTTTGTGCATATACACACATAATTTACTTACCTCAATAGTTCCAAAAAACAATACAATAATTTGTACTGAGTACTGAGACATGTTTCAGTCAGTAACAAAAAGATAAAGGTGCATAATATAGTGCAGAGGGCATCACACGTAAAACAGATGGAAGATATAACTCAGTTCTCAATTCTGTTTGGATTGTCTGTAAGGGATGCCATAGCGGTTACAGACTTAGTAACATAGTAATCTTGGTTGAAAAAAGACTTGCATCCATCTAGTTCAACCCTTTTCCTATTCCTGTTTACCATCGTTGATCCAAAAGAAGGCAAAAAAAAAAAAACCCTCAATACAGCAATTTCAAATTCTGCATTGAAAACATAGCATTTGTTTTCCACATTTATACATATTATAGGGACATTTCACAGTAACTAACTGTTACATTATGTGAGCCCCTTCTATTTTTCTTTTTTATCTCAATTAGTGTTGTTTCTGATGTTTGCCAGGGGTCTCTCATTAGGTTCCCAGCAGATCAGGCTTTACAGGAATAAATTGTTTGAATCCTGTGGTCAAGTGGTCAGGGATGAGCAAAGATGTTCTGGGTGAATAACACATACATGCTGCTGCTTTTCCCTCAAACAGAAAGGCTACAGCTAAAGAAGAAGATCCTAAATGTTCCTCAGAATTGGGAGGCTCCCATTCACAATTTCACCAAGGGAATCTGTGTTCTTAAAACTACATCAAGACATGGGTAGCCAACCTTGGTCCCCAACAGCTAACAATAGCTAATGTCTGAATGAGAACAGATGGATCAATCAGTGGCACATTAATTTTAATTAATAAACCCGTTCACTGGATGTCCTGGGATATGCACTGTTGGTAGGTCACAAGGACCAGGGATGACTACCACTGTGCTAAGAGCTATCCAGCATGAAAAAGCCATCTCCATAGCAGGGGTAGCTAACCCAGGTCATCAAGAGCTACCAATGGTGCATGTTTTCAGGATATTTCTGCATGGATACGGGCAAATTAATTAAAGTTGATGAGTCATTGATTGCTTCACTTGTATTCAAGAAGAGATATCCTGAAACATTCACTGTTACTTGCTTTTGGGAACCTAGGTTGGCTGCCCTGATGTATAGAATAACATATTAATTGGATAGTTTCATAGACTAGAGATTTTGTTGTACTTTGTCTCAGTTTAGTGTATATCCCCTGAGCCATTCATCCTACCCTGTACCTCATGCTACATGCCCACTTGAATCCCTGGCTATCTGCAAAGCATATATTGTGGCATGACTTACTACACTGTTGTTTCATGATACCTTAGGATGTAATGCAGAGGTGTTTTCATTGAGTTTTGGGGAATCCAAGTAGGCCAGGACTTAATGGACAACTATCTTCAGGATATTGCCCCATCTGCATATATGAAGACCTGGGAGCAGATCTGCTAAGTAAGCCAGGGCTGCCCTGTAAGCCCCAGAAGACCAACAGGTTGGTGGTGCTCCCTCACTAGGTTTATCAAAAAGAGACTGAATTGTATGTAAGTACAGTTCTCATTTTGCTTCACAGTTGAAAGCCATACACAGAGGGTCTATGGAGTATGCTCATATTACCAGCAAAGCTGATGACTGACAGCCACATACTTCCGCAATGCATTCTAACTTAAGAGGGCCATTTTCTGACTCCCTGAAAGAATGGCAGAAAACATTTTGGGGCTGCATTTTGCACTCCTGTACATTTGACTAAGTCTCCCCATAGTAGCAGACTCAGTAATGATATCCATGGTAATGTATATGTGAGTTAATCCCTGCCTAATATAGTCTGACTCACAGAAAGCTAGTTTTTGATTTATTTAAATGCTATGCTAATTATTTAATGCCCTGCAGGTACATTATGTCTTTGCCCTATATTACCTTCTCCACTCATTGGTACTTTAACCCTTCAGTGCTAGTGGAGACTGGAACGCAGAGTGGGAAGATAATATAGGGCCAAGACAGGAAGCACCAGCATTGTATTAATTAGCATAATCCATCAAACTAAATAATTTACAATAGGTTTTCTAAATAAATAAAAAATAAACGCCAATACAACATATAAGTGATTGACAAAGCTCTTTCAGATTTACCAAAGTTGTTTTTAGGTGACAGAGCCCTTTAGTCATTGAAATCCTTGAATCCTGGCATGTTTGCAGCCTATAAGGATAAAACTTTGATATCTCATTGTGCAAATGTTCTTAAAAAACACTTGTCTCAAGGTTATGCTTTCGATTGTAGTGGTTCATTTATGAAAATATTTAATAGTATAAATTAGCGATACATTTTTCTAATTTCCTTAACCGTCTGAGCGTCAGAGAGCTGTCTAACACATTGTGGAGAGATGCATTGCACAACCCTCTGGCACTTAAAGGATTAAAACTGTTTGTTCAGACATGGGATGGGTAACCAAAGATCCTCCATCAATTGTTTTACTACAATTCCCCTTCATCCTTAGTCATCTATTAGCTGGATGAGCCTAATGAAAATTGTAGACCAACAACAGGTGGTAGGATGTAACTCAGCCCTGAAATATGCCATGCTATTCAAATAGCTAGTTATAAAGAGGATTTTGTACTAAGAAGAACTGCAGCAAATATTGGGCAAACCAACTGCACTCAATTCTTTGAGTGGGGAATTTAAACATCTGAATGCTAGAGAGGTCTCCAACACATTGTGAATCAGTGTGCTGGGAAACTCTCTAGCACAGATACATGCCCCATTTAAAACAATGGGAATCTGGGGAGTTTTTATTTCTCCCCAGTGTTGGACTTGGTTTGTTCCAGATTGGTTTTAGTCCTTCTGATTTAATCATCCTCGCTATCTTTATACAATAAAATAAGGAATTGTTGGCTTACTCTGACTGCAGAGTTTTCTTGTGTCACGAACATCTGGCTGGCAGGTCTATAGCCACCAAATCTGGAAATATAGGAACAATTCTCCACATACAGGGAAAGGAGATATCTGCCTATCACCTTCTGAGGATGATGGGAGCAGCAGACGGAGAGCCAAAGGATGCCAATTCCTGCTCTTTGTTATTCTACAGCAGGGGTAGACATCCTTTCTTTTTCCAGCTGTCAGAGAAGGGGCATAACTACAGGTGGTGCAGAGAGTCCAGTTGTGCTAGAGCCCAGCATCCAAGGGAGCCCCATTTTCCCCAGGGTCCAATGGGTTCTAGTCACTCCTCCGAGAAAAAATAATCTGTGATGGGAGTCCAAAATAATGTTTGCACAGGGGCCCTCCATAAATTAGTTACACCCCTTGTTAAAGACTACAAGTCCCATTGTCTGTTTATGGATGATGGGAGTAGTAGCCTCCAACAGCTGGAGAGTCACCGGTTGCATACTCCTGCTCTAAAAGCATGATTCATGAACCCTTTGGGAGCCAGACTGGTATCCAAAGCATTGCAACCTCTCTTTCACTTAAAGGGTTAAAGACCTGCTGAGACTGATGCATGAAATGCAGGTGCAGTGCATACTGGAACTGAAGAACTAAGAAATGACGTAATTATAGAGTAAACCAGCTGCAGCATAGAGGAGATATTTAAAGGGCTAACAATACTTAAATTGTAAAAAAAATGTATTAAGGTTTATCCCCCTGATTAAAACAAGGGCACTCCCACTGCTAGGAGGTGTTTGATTCAAATGTTATTACAAATCAAACTTGAATTTTTTAGATGCAGTATCTCATTGGCCTGAAATTGTACTGTGGCGCTGTTGCAACACCATCCTATGGAAGTTTTTGGTCAACTGACCAGAGTTGTCCATAGGATAGGCTGACCATACCTCACCTTTAAAAAGGGACACAAATGAAAAATTCATACTACAGGGTTGCTTTAATTTTGGTGCACTCCTGAAATATGCCTATTTCCTATGTGTCCCTTTTTAAAGGTGAGGTATGGTCAACCTACCATAGGATGGTGTAACAACAGCGCCACTGTACAATTTCAGGCCACTGTACAATTTCAGGTCAGTGCACTACACCTAAAAAAGTCTTGAGCTGTAATAACTTCTGAATAAAACATATTTTAGCAGTGGGAGTACCGTTGTTTTACTCATGAAAATAAACCCTACAATACATATTTTTGTATATATTAAGTAATCCTATCCCTTTAACACAGACAACAGAACTGTAGCAGCGGACTGCTACAGTTCTGATGCCCATGTGAAATCCCCACTAAAGGGTCCAAAAGTAGGTAGGAGTGGGCATGTTCTTTTTATGATGAGATACAAGCTGTGGGCCTTATGTTCAGAAAAATGGTGGAATTCTGGGGCAAACTAACTGTACTATTAAAACACCCCAAATTCCATTTAATTTACATGGGGCTTTTCACCCTTTGAGTGCCCAATTCTCTGGATACCCCTCTGGCACGCAAAGGGTTAAGCCATTAAATGCTGAAGAGATCTTGCTGCTTTGCAATTCTATGAAGACGAATCTAGTATTCCAGGGTTTAACCCTTTGAGTGCCAGAGGGGTACACAACGCATTGCTCTGCAATGTATTGCTAACCCATCTGGCACTCAAAGGGTTAAATATTAAAGCCTGAATATTATAGATGTGTCTTTTTTAAACCTAAATTACTATGTAACTATGTAATGAATAGGAACATTTGTTTGTCCTGCATTTCTCCAATGATCCCACTTGCCCATGTCAGCACCAGCCAAATATTGTGAATGTGTGAGCACATGCATGCTCTAGTGTATGCAGGTGAATGCAAGATAACATGTTTGAAAGTATAATGACGTATCTATCAATGCTGGGAACCAATGCACTAAGATTTCCCCATCTTGAGAGATCTTAGTGCATAGGTTCTATAGAATAACATAGGAACTGCAAAGTTTATCACACTGGAGAAGTCATCTACACTTTACCAGATTCAACTCTTTAACACCTCTTTATCATACATTAGTTTATAAACCCCAGTGAATCCCATTCCTCAAAAGTTCCTGTGGGATTAACCCTTTGAATGCCAGAGGGGTACGAAACGCATTGTTTGCAATGCATTGCTCACCCCTCTGGCGGTCAAAGAGTTAAAATACTTGTCTTCTCTCCTTAGGAAAATCTTAAATATAAATATTCTTTCCTTATGCATCAGGCTAAATAAGTGCAGTTATGGAGAAAACCAATTGCACCATGGGGGTTGGGGGTAAAATTCCCATTGATTTAAATGGGCTCTTCACAATTCATAATTAACTCTTTGAATGCTAGAAAGGTATCCATTGTTGCAAGAAGTTATAAGCCCCATTTAATTCAATTATAATTTGTGGAATTTTCATTTCAAATGTGGTGCACTTGGTTTATGCCAGAACTGCACCTCTTTGTCTGGATGAATAAGTCCCCTAATATTATTATTGACATTAATAATATACATTGCTGGTGAAATTATTCAGATACATTTTTTTAAATCATACACAAGCCACCTCACTCAACCAGTGAAATATCTTAAGGTCTGAAATTTGACAGTGATTTATCACACAGGTAGCACTCCATGAGATTTTGGATACAAATGTTAGACACATTTCTTAGAAGTTTTCATGTTATGACATATACATGTCTACTGTGGTATGCATCATTGCTTGGTTTTAATGGTATTGTTGGCAAGGATTCAATACAAACTAAAAATAACTTTACAATTGCCATATGTTTCATGCAAGAGTGGGCAATTGGTGGCTTTTCAGCTGTTAAACTACAACCCCTCCACTCTCTACTGGCAATATATATTATAGATTTTAAGTCAGGATTTAGAAATAGTATTCCACCACTATAACTGTATTCAATATGTTTGAATAATGTGTGTGTATAAAAAGTTTCTCCAAAATGTTTGTGTATATGTCAAAAGTCTGTCTAATGTGTGTATGCTTTTGTCACTAAATATTATAGTAAGTTTTGCATTTATTTTGCTGAGTCATGATTTAGAATGATTATTCATCATTTTATACCTCTAGGCCAGATGTTTTCCTAACCTGTGTTTGTGTATGTATGTGCACAGGTGTACGTGTTTCTCTGTCCATGCATGTGTGCATGATTTTGTATGTGTTTGTGTATGTATGTGCACAGGTGTACGTGTTTCTCTGTCCATGCATGTGTGCATGATTTTGTATGTGTGTGTGTGTGTGTGTAAAAACTTCTGTGAGTCAAGATTTGTAGTGATTGTTCGACCACTTTACACATCTCTGCTAAGAGAGTTTCTCATGTGTGTGAGTGTGTTTGAATAGAATGTATGAGTGTGTTTGTATATTATATGTATGATTGTCTAGTATGTGTGTGTGTGCTTGTATAGTATGTGCATGTGTGTTTGTATAGTATGAAAGTGTGTGTTTATAAGTCTTATGTATTTTGTGTATATGTATTGTGTGTGTTAATATAAGCATTGTATATGGGTAAATGACTTTGTATAGTGTGTTTGTATTCAGCAGGAAAAACATCTAAACAAAATGTAAGACCTGTTATGAATCATTCAGTTTGTGAAAGCTGTTTTGACACTTTCATCCCAGCACATTTTTAATACCAAGGTCCCTGAATTATTTTCCTTATCATTACTTGTGGCTGTCTAAATGTTGTTGGACTACAACTCCAATTATCAGCGGTTGTCCATATGATGGTGACAGCTGTAGTCCAAAACCAGCTATAAATCCACAGGTTTCACACAGAGCTGGACAAAGTGTTAATGAGATTTGAAACTGAAATGTCAAAGCAATGCACTTAATACAGCTCTCCGGGTAAATATAGGAGGGGTGCTCCCCTGGAGTTTACAACGAATGCTAGAGGAGAGGTCTGCAACACATTTACAAATCACTGATGACCTCTCTACCATTTTAGCCATTAAAGTGCCAATATAAAATCATGGGGTTTGTTATGTGTACCCTATATAAATCGCTCCAATTTTGTTTTGTGTGTAAGGTCCAAAGAGGCTAACCCTTTGAGATCCAGAGGGGCACCCAATGAATTGCAAAGCATTGCACTGGATACTGCTCTGGAACTTAGCTAGTTAAACTAAGTCCCTAACCTCCATGTACTCTAGCAGTTGCAGTTTTACATGGCAGCTAGATTGCATCTCTTATACCACCACATTACTGATAGGCATTATAGCTGATTAAAGTAAATCCCACGTGCAGGGACTACTCAGAAAGGATTTAGGAATAGACCAATATAGAAGGATGCACTGGGGCTATATGGGAGCAAACGAATTGCACGGTGGGGGATAAATGAACATCCCAATTGATTTAAATTTATATTTTAACCTCTTAAATGCTATAGAGGTCTCAGAGGCATAGCTAAGCAACGTGTTTGAGACTTCTCTCTCGTATTCAAGGTGTTAACAGTCTCAATCAAATCAGTGGGGATTGGGGGAATATTTATTTGCTTATGTGGTGCATTCGTTTTCCTCCTGAAGTCCTCCAATTCATTTTAGTAAATCAGCCCCTTAGCTGTACCAGTCTTTATATTAGAGTGCTGGACTAGCCCTTGGTCTTTGTACATTAGGTAGTAATGGTACTGTGGTTCTGTCTGCTCAATGTGCCATAATAGCGCATGCTTTTGTTAGTATATCAATGAACTAAAGCCTTTGGTGCCAGAGGGGTACGCAACGCTGGCACTCAAAGGGTTAAGCCTTTGGGCTCCAGAGACATAAGCAACTCGTTGCTCCACTAACAGTTGCTACCAATCGGTCACTCAAAGGGTAAAATTAACAAGTGCTAAATGCAACTTCATTTTATAATCCATTGTTCCCTCTCAGGTGTGCACAGGTGAACAACCCAGCCTTGAAGGAGTTAACGGGTAGTGTTTCTGCGGAGCTCCGCTGCTATAAACGAACTGTCATACAGCCTTGCCCGACCTGAACGGCTCTTTTAACTTGTCCAGTGCTGGGTCGCTCGCTCCTGCTCATTTCGGAGGGAACACTGCTTATATTAACCCTTTGAATTATCTGGAATTCAGAGGATTAAAGGGTATACTGTAACCTGCACTGACACATAAATAAAAGTGTTTACACCTTGATGGAACTTGAAGGGACACTATTAACCCTTTTAATGCCAAATGGTGTCCAACGCTGTGTGAATCAATGCATTGGACTCAGAGGGTTACATGTCATTGTACCTTAATCTGATCACTCAGAGTCAATAATATCTGTATTAATACTGCCATGTGAATGTATTCGTACTGGATATCACTTACATGAAGTCAGAACACATTATTTGTTGCAGGATTACAGGACCCCAAGGTACTGAAGACTTCCTTATAATATATCATCATGAGGTATTTTGGGGGCCTGGAGCTATGCACAATAATGATGACTATCTCCATAGACATTATATTTAGTATTAAAGGTTAACTTACATATCCAGCACAAAAGCCTATTCATCAAGCTAAATTATGGGGCAAACTAACTGCGCCATGGTGGTATCCTGCCAATTGTTTGAACGCTATCTCCAGGTGCAGCATGTGTATTTGGGGCCTTGGTTCTATATTCAGGAACTTACTGAGGCCAATGTACTAAGTAGTATTTGTGCAATTGTAGGGAAAACCTACTGCATCACAGGGGACAAATAAAAGCCCAACTATCTGAATTTCACAGAGGTATCCATGCATTGCTTCACAATGCATTGAAGACCTATCTAGAATTCAGTAAATAAAAAACCCAGTTGATACCAATGGACAATTTGTGGATTTGTATTGTCCCCACCCGTGGTGCAGTTGGTTAGTTCTAGAATTGCCCTTACTGGCCATTAAGATTGCCGGCCCAGTTTAAGATATATTGAGGGTTATTACTAGGCAGAGTTTGTGGTTTTATGGGAGATCAGTTTTCTTGGCACACCTCGCTTTCTTTTGTGCCAGCACAGCAGAGTACAGTCTCCTGGCCAGAACAATAAGAGTGAATTGAAAATGACACTCCCGACCTGCTGAAATGGCAAATCATATGCCTTAACCCTGTAACTGCCAGAGAAGTGTACAAGTTTTGTAGAACAATGTCTTACGCAGCCGTCTGTCACTCAGAATGTTAATCCTGGTGACCAGAGCTAGATGATCCATTACTGCAACCTAGGCTAGTGCCTATGATCCATGGGGATATGAGGGGCCCTTGCTGCCAGTGAAAGTTTACAGACCTGCTGTTGCTAATATCTTATGTTAGATGTACGTTTTGTTGAAAGAGACAGCATCATCCAGTTCCTCATACTTTCAGTAGAGTCACAATACCAGTTCCTGCTAGCAGCACTCTATGTCAAAGGTACTTGGTTAAAGATATGGAGCCCAGATATGGAGCACCTTGCCTAGGGCCCAGTGTAGCCTTTGTCCTTCTCTGCTGGCGACTGGCAGGTAGAAGCAATGGGAAACTGAAAATGGCAGTTATTTTGCTCATTATGGAGCCGCCATAGTTAGACTACCGTGTTAAGATAACATTAGCAAGTCTGTGGCAAATCAACTGAACCATATGTGTCAAATATATATTGCAATTGATTTAAATTGGGATTTTACCCCTTGAATGCTAGGGCATTGCTTTCAAATGCGTTGAAGACCTCTGCAGCATTCAATTCACTAACCCTTTCAGTGCCAGATAGGTATCTAAGGCGTTACATTGCAATGTCTTGGATACCTGTGGCATTCAAAGGGTTAAAAACCACATTTACATCAATTATAATTTGGGGATTCATTTTTATTTGATCCTTGTGGTTCAGTTGGGTTGCCGCTGAATTGCTCCAATTACTCTGGACTATGGACTATTTAAAATTGGAGATTTTAACTCCTGGAACGCCAGAAGTGTATTCAAATTCAACGTGTTGGAGATCACGCCCTAGCATGCAAGCTGTTAATAGCCTTATTTAAATAAATGACAACGTTTACTTGTCCTTGTATGGTACAGATGGGTTACAATAGATTTTTTTCCAGTTACTTTGTGCATATGGCCCAACGTACCCAGATATAATACCATGTACCTGCATGTTACAATATGATTCTTCACATAACAGAAAATTGTATTTGGCCATTTAATTAACATGGGGTGGTCAAAGTATTACATAGAATGCATTGCAAATTTATCTGGCACTCAACGGGTTAAACATCAGTGATCATTTAGTGTCAGCCCGTGGTATGAAACCCTTATCTTTCCAACAGTCTCTGGAACTGCAACTCCCGTTAAGATGGAAGATGCAGCTCCCAACATCTGGAGAGCTAAATGTTACCCGCCCTTTTCTAGTGCCAGGAACACATTCTAAATATATTATATAAGCCTGAAGATTTGTGCATCATGCGTTAACCCTTTGAGTGACAGAGTGGCACGCAAAACATTGCAAAGCACTCAAAGGGTTAACTTTATAACCTGTTGTGCACCTGATTGGTCTACAACAATGCACTGGATACCTGTATAGTGCCAGTAGATCAAATATCCTTCATTCAAGTCTTGCACAAACTACACCTTCCACAAGTAGTCTGTCTAATTGATCGACACAAATAATTTATATATATAACGACTGTATAGGATCTTAATGATATGCTGCATGCCCCCTCTAACAACGAAAGGGTTAGTAAAGGCACTTATAATGATTCATTTTAATTATATACTATTTATGTTGCTGGGTTATAAACAATTAATAATAATAGACTAGTTGTATAGTCTGTACTAGCTGAACTTTGATTCTGATGTACTAAGAATTTTTAGAGCAATTCTGGATCAGATCAGCTCTACCATAGGGAACAATTAAACATTTCCCAAATCCCCATTGACTGAAACTGGACTTTCAACCAGGAGAAGGCAACTTATGGCTCTCCGGCTGTTGGGAACTTCATCTTCCTTCATCCCAAACCAGCCAAGTCTTGTACTCTATAACAGCTGGAAAGCCAACGTTTGCATATCCCTGTTTTCCACCCCATGAATCCCGGAGAGATATCAAGCACATTGCTTCTCAATGAGTTGCGTTGCATGGAAGGGTTAAAAGGTGTTCCTATGGTACTCCAGAATCGCTCCAATTAAGCTTTGTTCAGTAGCCTATTTAGATTGATCAATAGATCTGTTTGTCTTTTCTGTAGAACCTCGTTAAGTAAGTAACTTTAGATGCACTGTAACACTGTAACAATGTTTCGGAAATCGAACATTATGTATAGACACGGTTTACTGCTTATCAGAATTAACTATAGAGAAGCAAAGACACATGGCAGTTCATTGTCTGAGGGATTTGAACCTGCCTGTACAGACGTAAACTCCTGGATAAAGCAGGAGCTTTTACGACAAAAGAAAAAAAAGAGATATTTCCAGTTCTGGAGAAAAGAATTCCTCGCTCTGGAAGTCTCGCTGTCTGTGATCTGTACAAAATACAAAAGCAAATAACTCAAACGTAAATTAAATATGCGTGTCTGGGAGACTTGTCCTTGAAACGGGACTGGGTATAAGACGTCTGAAATGTAAGTAGATTTGTTGATTTATACACGGTAGAGTTATGATTAAAAGAAAAGCATTTCTGCCATGGCTTGTACAGGCTCCACGTGAGTATGCGGAAGTAACAGGAGACAGCAGCACTGTGCTTGCTCATCAGTCTCCTATAAATGCAAGCTTTAATCGACAAGGAGCATGGTTTTCTCTCATCCTAGGGCTCATTTTGAGTTAAATCAGGGGTGGGCAACCTGTAGGCCTCCAGCCTTTGAGGACTGCAATTCCCATCATCCTCAGCCAGTCCCTGTGGATGGTGTAACTTGAAGTCCTCTAGTGTTGGAGAGCCCCAGCTTTCCTAACCCTAGGGATCCCATCGACACTATCAGTAACATACACATCTTAAGTAATTAACTGGGAGATGAAAGGCTTCTGTTTAGGTTAGTGTTTTTCATTGAGTCATCAGAGGTCACCAATAGGCCGGGTTTTCAGGATATTCGGGTTTGATCACAGGTGAGCAAGTAGAAGATCAGGCATTGTGGTTAAGCTGCCTGTGTTTAATTAGGGAGATCATGAACACAGGACCCGTTGGGGTGCCTAGAGGACGGGAGTTGAGAACCACTGATCTAGATCAGTGATTTTCAGTTCCAGTGCTCTGGGCCAACTTCAATCAAACTGAAAGAGTCGCTGATTTCCCACTTATGATAAAACAGGGATGGGCTGAAATCCTGACCTGTTTGTATGTACAGTGGGTCTGACGTTGAGAATCACTGGTCTGGATATACAGTAGACAAGGCTACATGAGTTTCCTATTCTTTCGTCGCTCAGAGGTTTCAAATGAATATGAGCTGTTCATATGTTTCATTCATATGAAGATCCATGTACACTGAATACGCAGTTTTTAACTGATCTTGAGCATGTTGTATAGGAGTTGGTGTAGCATGTTATTAACACTTTGAGTGTCAGAGAGATGTGTAACTCATTGAGTTGGTTGCTAGAATGTCCTGGGAGACCTCTCAATTATGCAAGAGGTTTATTTACATATAGTAAGTGATAGATTAACCCTCTGAGTGCCAATTCAAGCTCAAAGGGTCATAGTTTTCAGGTGTATTTTATATATCTAGGTAAAGATACAGTACAGGTTGTGTTTAAACATTAACGTCCTCCTGAACTGTGCAAATTAATATTCGATTTGTCAGCCCTCCATATTGGAATGTAGAATAGTAGAACATTGTATACAATGATTGATTAGTTTCCACAGATTCAACTACAGGTTATACAGCAGGAGTTACTGGGGTATGGTTACCCAATATAATTTTGAAACGGATAGGGAAAATGTATCTGATCTGGGTAATGAATAAATAAATCAATTACCAGAATCAAGCAAACTATTCACTATTAAACCACATGATTGCATGGTTACACATAAACAAGTATCATATTCTTCTAATGATTTGTGACCATGCATAGTTCACCTTAATGTTACACTGAACAAATGTGTGTAAACTTTGGATTAAAAAGAGGTCAGGGGGCAATAGATGACACATTGCTGATAAACAGATTATAGGATCAATTAATGATCAATAAACACGGCTCATTTGGTACTGATAGATTTATTGTAGTTAGTGTGGTGATTAGCCTAATGAATGCTAATGATTTCTCCAGAGCACTGCTTCTCATTGAAGCTGGTGGACTAAAAAACTGCACTTGCCCTGGAGAACACCTTCTGCCCACTGATTTAACCCTTTGAATGCCAGATGGGTGAGCAACGCAGCGCTTCGCAATGAGCAATTTCGTGCCTCCCGGCATACAAAGGGTTAATGGGAGGTTTTAACCTTCTGAGTGCTAGAGAACTATTCATCGTATTGCTTTGCAATGCGTTGGATCCCTCTCTGGAACTCAGTGGGTTAACCCTTTGAATACAAGAAAAGTCCCTAACGCAGAGCGAAGTAATGTGCTGGAGAGCTATCTAGGGTTCAATGGGTTAATAGCCCCCATTTAAATCAAATGGTATATGGGGACTTGTAATCGCCCAAGGTTATGCAGTTAGTTTACTCCAGCATTACATCAGACGTTCTCAAGTATGCCAGCTTCCAGATGCTGGTGATCACTCTAGCATATAAGGGGTTACGTGAGCTGACTAACATAAATGGTTTCAGGAATGATAAATAAGAAGATTATGAGTAAATGGAATTTGCTGGATCTGGGGAAATGTAAGATATGTAAAGGGTGTAAAGTATTGCCCAGAAGGGCAGTAATCTGAGGGGCAGGTGAGGGGGTATCATAACTAGTTGCAGATTGGTTTTAGGTCAGGAGATGGTGAAGCGCTTTTAATAAAACAATACCAGACTGAAAAAACAAGAGAACATTCAGGGTATGTAGAAAGCAAGATGAACTAATTAATATAATAATAAGAGAGAGATATAGTATATAATACGGGATAACCCTTTTAATGCCAGTGAGGTTAGCAAAAACTTTGCCGACGACTTTGGCACTCAAAGGGTAAAGTCACGCGTGAATTACTGTGTGGTATTCGCCTGTTCTCCTCTACAAGTTTATGGATGCAGACTGGAGGCGTTGGGTATTAACCCCTTGGTTGCTAAAAAGGTCTCTGCAGCATCCAAACATAGTTTAACCCTTTGGGTGCCAGAAGGATGCCCAACGCATTGCAAAGCAATGCGTTGGGCACCCCTCTGGCACCCAAAGGGTTAGCAATACACGTGTCGCCACTGGAGGAAAATAAATAATGGACACTCCAGGTTAATATTAAGTGATGCAGGTAACCTGCACAGTTTTAAAGGATTATGGGTTTGACATATTATATACAGGCTATAATTGACTGTATATGTAATGTTATCCAGTACCATGGTAGGAGAAAATGTGGACTCTGCAATTGCAAAATAGGGTTTAATAGGTACGGATTATCGGGCGTTTTATTGCTAAAGCGGTGTTCGGAGGTTAATAGCTTGTTTGGGGGATAGAAGAAAAGGAAAAGTGTCCCGAACAGCGACATCTGCTGTCAAAAGTGGCGCTATTACAGGCAAGTGCAACCACGCTGGGTCTAAGCGAGCTCCGATCACTACGGGAATAAAGGGGAGATCAGCCCCGTGGGATCCTCTCGGCACCGGCTTCAGAGGACTTTATAGTGACCCAACGACAACTTCACGTATATGGGCAGGGAGGAGGGAAAAGCATAAGTAATACCTATGGCTCTGATCGCTTATTCTCGCCATGGGGGAAAACAGAAACGCCCAGTTTTAACGGTCAGAGATGGGGGGATCTAGAAAACTCCGATTTCTAATCTTTTTTCTTTCTTTTTTTTTTTTTTTACCCTGTGTCTAATTCTACTTGGATGTAAAAAAATCACTTGATTTATAATCTGCGTTGACATGATATGTGATTTCTCATTGCCCCTAAGTGTTAAACCCAGTGAACTGTAAACTGTAAAAGTCATAAAAAATAATAATTCATAAATGTATAAATATACTGAATGCATGTGAATTAATATTGTTGTGGTGATGACAGGAAAAGTAACACTTATTTGAGTAGTAACATAAAACATTAAGGAAATACTTCAATTGCTGCTAAATGTTGTTGTTTCTATACAGATCTACATTACTGATTTGCATTAAAATATTAACTGATTATAACATTACAAAGCACAAATGCAATAAATTTGTGTCATGCAAAACATTCCTTTAGATCATTTTATATAAATATGCTAAACGTGTTCCAGGCTTAATCTTCTATATAGCACATTCTGCAGAATAGTTTATTTATTTATTTATTTTTTCTATTTTTAAGGTGGAACAAATAAAAAAGAGAAGAATGAAAAAAAATCCAAGAACTTATCAAGAAAAGCAAAATGAACTTACCAGACATTTGTGAAGAATAATCTTTTTTTTTTTCTTTTAGAAACTCAGTGATGCTTCTTTATAAAACCAGTCACTGCACCTCAGCTATATTGGAAAATAAGGCACAAGAGTGTATTTTCTTCAAAGTTCATGAAATAAACTAAGTTACTTTGCTCAAATTCAGGCTGGAGATATACAATACAAATGTATTATACCTACAGATATATGATTGAAAATTTCTCCCACCATGCCATCTATTTAAAAACTCCAGAAACCAATGATTTGACAATCAATGATTGCGCGATAGTTTCAATTTGAATATTCAAAGGCTTAACAAAAAGACAGATCTTTTTTTGAAACAAAGCACTTCCACATCTAACTGAGGGTCTTTGGGAATAAGATTTGATGTTAATCCCTCCCACTGCCCTTTTTTTTTCTAGATTTTCAACATTTTATCTACCTTTCCCCAAAATGATCTGTACACTTGCAAAGATTCTCATTATATTTAGATCTGAGAGATCTACTTTCCCAGTGAACAGTTTTTTTGTAAGATCAAACAATTCTTCATATGGTGGTCCAGGATTAGGGACATTTGGGGGTATCTTGGGGCTATTTTAGTGGATTTTGGGGGCTATATGGCTGGGATATGCCATCAAGGGGGCGTGGCATTCCAGCAGACAGTGAACTGCTTCTCATTGTGTCAAGAGAACAGGCCAGGCGCCTGACTTTTCCTGCACTGCAGCTCTTTTCACTGTTTTACTATAAAATACATAGTATAAGTAGCATTTTTGCAATGTTTCTCGTTAAAGGAAAATATAACGGTCCGGATAGATCGTTAATATGTCACATTGTCTTTGGTATTTGCATTTCTTAAGGAAATACCATTGCAGTGTGTTGTCAATTATGTGGCTACAATTTATGATTACACTTGTATGTGTGTGTGTGTGTGTGTGTGTATATATATATATATATATATATATATATATACACACACACACAAACACACACACAATCACACAAATACACACACGTACACACATAGATACACAATCACACCGTGAGGCTCATATACTAATCAGAAATGGTGATGCTGTTCTAGTGCAATGCAACTGCACCATAAAGAACAAATACTTATTACAAATATTCCTATTTATTTAAACGGCTATTTTAACCCCTTGAATGCTAGACATCGCAAAGAGACTTACAGGAGACCTATCCAGCATACCAGGAGTTAAATACAATTTAAATCAAAGGGATTTTTTTATTTGATCCATATGGTGCACTTGGTTTGCCCCAGAACTGCACCATTTCTTAGTACATCAGCCTCTGTATATGCACGCCAGCAAACACGCACATACATACATGCATGCACACACACAGACACACATACATACATGAACACACACACACAGACACACATACATACATTTACATACACACAGACATACACACACACAGACACACATACATACACACATACATACATTTATACACACACACACACAGACCCACATACATGCATACACACACAGACCCACATACATACATACATACACACACGCATACCTACATTCATACATACATACATAAATACACACACAGACACACTTACATACACACACACACAAACATAGACACACATACATGCATGCATACACACTGATACACGTGTGTGCATTTGGGGGACTTTTTTAACCCCACTGAATGGCAGAGAAGTCGATTTAAGGTCCCACTTTAAAGAATAGCAAGTTTTTTTTTTCCAGACTCTCACACATGTAATTTTATCCAGAATTGGGCTTTTAAACCCTTGAATGTTAGATAAGTCTCCAATGCATTGCGAAGCAATGCAATGGAGACCTCTCCAGCATTCAAGGGGTTAAACGCTCTATTCAAATACATACGAATTTAGGATTTTCATGTGTGTCACCTGTGGTGCAGGTGGTTTACTCATAACTAACTCCCGTTTTCTTTTATAGATAACGGCCTATATTTCTAGTTTAGCGTATGCACATTATTGGAAGTCGTATGCCTCCTAGAATACATATATACTTGTGGATATATGTATAACACGTGTATAAAGACTTTAACCCTTTGAGTGCAAAACGGGTACGCAACGCAAAGCAATGCGTTGCGTACGCCTCGGGCACTCAAAAGAGTTAAGATATTGCCCTAAAATGGTCCACATGTACACAAGTGAGCCATGTCTTCCTTGGGGGATCAACTACTGTAGTTACCTTGCTTGTAATAGATCTGTCCTACCAAGAGGTGCTGTGTTCTGTAGTAGCCTAGAATTAATACGCCCATCTCTGTTACATAGGATAAGTTAGTGATGCTGATATTGGATTGTACATTACTAATTGATTGTTAGACTGACTTATTCTATCATGACGGCGTTGTGGGACCATTTACAAACACTGCACCTGCACTGCTAGTAGATTTGATTGGATTTGAATTATCCTGTTAAAATTCCCATGAATTTCCCATATTATGTTTCTTATGATGTAGATGGTTTATATCTGAATTGCTCCAGCTCCTCTTTGGGCAATATAGTTAACCCTTTGAGTGCCAGAGGGGTGCGCAACGCATTGCAAAGCACCCCTCTTGAACTCAAAGGGTTAAAAGGAAAAGTGGAGAAATTCTGGGGCAAACCAATTGCTCCACATGAGAAAAATAAACATTCCCCAAACCCCCTTTGCATTAAATGGGGATGTTAACCCCTTGAGCCTAGAAAGGACTCCAACGCATTGCAATCTAACCTTCAAGGGTTAAATGTGCCACTCCAGCCTTCAATGTGTTAAAAAGCACAATTTAAATGAATGGATATTTTTAGTTCTCCCCTAAAATGCAGAATTACACCAGTTTTCTTAGTTAACTATTTGAGGGCAAGAACAGTGTGTAACACTAGTCCTCTGTGCGCACAAATAGATGGGCAGTTAGTAACCTGGTCACTGTGATTCGTGTACCTTTAATAATCAGGGATTTCCTTAATGCTTTGAGTGCCAGAGAGTTAGCACTCAAATGGTTAAACCCTGTGCCCAGAGAAATGGCGTTGAGAATCAGTGTTCTTAGTGGATCAGCATGAGTGGATGTTGATGTGTTATAAACTGTGAGGAGGCTGATGTGTTATAAACTGTGAGGAGGCTGATGTGTTAAGTGGAATTGGGGCAATTGTTGAGTAAACCAACTTACACCACAGGGGATACATAAACATTCCCAGAATCCCCATTTAGTTAAATGGGGCTTTTAATCCTTTGAATGTTAGAGATGACTCTTCACAATATCATATCCATCGTACATAGGCAAATCTAGGAAGATTTCCATAAAGGAGATTGAAAAATAGTAAATAGCACTATCTAGATGTAATTTTGCATCCGAAACAGAATGTGGCCTTCCATCTGCTATTGGACTACAACTTGGCATCATCCTCAAGGATAGGTAGAGGGGAGTTAGGTTGTACTCCCCTTGCGCTACCATAGACAAAACAAGCAGCTGTTATTAGGGTGCCATGAGGCAAAACAGAAAGTGAGTGGATCCATAAGTACATAATAAGTATATTTCTACAATGACACGCTACCAGATTCACCCCAGGGGCCGCTTACTTACTTAACCCCTTACCCGTTTGAGTCCTAGAGGGGTATGCAACTCATTGTTTTGCAATGTGTTGCTTACTCCTCTGGTACTCAAAGGGTTAAAGACCAGTGAGGGTGCATAACCCATTACCGGTCCTTATGGGATTCAAATCTGTCAATGCAAAATTGAGCAATGTTGTTGTTATGCACAATTTGGCCCATATACATTTTTAAGAGAAATTATTATATTCTTTTGTTCAACACTGGGATGAAAAGTAAATATGAACAAGCATCCAGTATGTCATTTCCTTTTCTATTTTTTTGCTCTTGCAGAACCCACATAATGAGAGGAAGAAGAATAAATGGTTGTGAAGAGAATGGGAAATATTGCAAGAAAAACGTTTCAATGGCAGTCAGATGTGCACAGAGCCAACAGTTAAGTAAGACTATGTCATAGCTCTGGTTAAGGAGAATGGAGAACAAGACGCTGTCATGCCTTGTGATAAATTGAGACAATTTTGGAAAACAGGTTTTAGTTCAATGCAAAAATATTTTTGATCTGTCAGGGAAAATGATAAACAGCAGTCTGTATTCACAAAAGACACTTGTGAAACATTTAGAGCATACAGTCTTTTAGGTTCATATTGTTTTGCTGTGCAGGACAGTCTATACACGCTTTTAACACACATACACAAGTGTATACTCTCACTCATACAGGCACTGTGACACATACAAACAATATCCCACACACACACACATCCCTCTTTTCTTATTGTGTCTCTCACACACTGCCCCTGAGGCATACGTACTAAGTAAGTGGTGCAATATCAACAAATACGACTTTCCAGAAATAATATTTTACATTAACCATTTAAGTGCTAGAGGGGTATGCATCATACTGCTTTGCAACGCGTTGGATACTTCTTTTGCATTCAGAGGGTTAAATAGGGATTTTAACCCGTTGAATGTCAGACATATCTGCTTTGACGCATTAAATCGAGGGGTAATTTTCAACACACACACACACACACACACACTTCTCTTTTACATTAACCATTTGAGTGCTAGAGGGGTATTTAACATATTGCTTTGCAACGCGTTGGATACTTCTCTTGCATTCAGAGGGTTAAATAGGGATTTTAACCGGTTGAATGCCAGAGATATCTGCTTTGACTTGCATTAAATCGAGGGGTCATTTTCAATACACACACTTTTCTTTTACATTAGCCATTTGAGTGCTAGAGGGGTATTCAACATATTGCTTTGCAACGCGTTGGATACTCCTCTTGCATTCAGAGGGTTAAATAGGGATTTTAACCCGTTGAATGCCAGCGATATCTGCTTTGACTTGCATTAAATCGAGGTGTCATTTTCAACAGACACACTTTCCTTTAAAAGTTAAGACTAATCATTGAATATGGAGGAATGACAATAATCACAAACACTGGTCTTCATCTTCTATGTACATTGCTTTAGGATATAATGGTGCTAAATATACTGAATCGTTTAATTCATAAATTACCAGTAATAACTTTGTTTTGTAAGTTTCAAGTGAGTTCTTTTGAATCAGTTACATTGTTTTATATAAGAAACCCGCATCAAACACAGCTTCTCTTCCATTTAAAATCAAGGAGCTCTTTCATGTTGAGACAGGTTTTAAGAGTAGTTCTAAAGATTTATAATTGCAATTTCAGTTATTGATTTAATGAAATATTAATAAATATAATGACAGCACCACCTACTGTTAGCAAAGTGTATCGTCTGTATGCAATCCTTTATGCATTCGAATTCTATTTTAACCGTTTAAGCATCAAAGGGTGCACAGCCCTCTGGTCCTTAACACTTTCAGTACCAGTGAGGTATCCAACGCATTTGTTTGCAATGCGTTGATTATCTCTCTGGCACTCGAAGGGTTACGGTTAATAAACACAAAAAGTCATAGTCTCAAGTTAAAAAAAAGACCTCAGTCTGAAAGATAATGTAATTTTTCCCCAGAAATAGTTTTTCAGTAATTTTATCAGGGTCAAAGCTATCACCGCCCCTATGCTTTCCTTAACCCCTTAATGACAGTTTTTTTTCCCATTATAGCGAATGACTTCCTGGACTTACCAGGTAAGTCGTCTGTCACTAAGGGGTTAATCCTTTGAGGGCCAGAGAGATGTATTGCCAATCAAAGCGTTGCATACCCCTCTGATCTTAATCCTGACAATAAATGCATATCAAACCCAACAGTTCCTAACTTCTTTAACCTTTTGAGTGCCAGAGGGGAACGCCAAGCATTGCAGAGCAATGCGTTGCGTACCCCTCCGGCACTCAAAGGGTTAACCATTTTAATCACTACTATTTCTACTGGGAGGCTCTTCCAAGTATCAACCACCTTTTCCATAAGGTAATTGGTTCTCATATTTTGTCTTATTTTCCACTCTTCGATTTTCTATACAAGACATGATACAAATATAACACTGTGACAGCACAGAAGTAAGATACTTAGAAAGTCCATTAGAAGACAGAGGGCTTTCTTTGCAAGTGCATACCGGCCTAAAGCATCATTCTTAACCCTTTGGTTGCTAGATGTCTCTGTTGCAGTGTTTCACAATGAGGTTGACATACTAAGAAACTTAGATTATGGGGCAAACCAATCTCACCATAAGGGAATAAAATAACATTTTATCTAATCGGGTGTTTAACCACTTAAATGCTTGAGAAGTCTCCAAAGCATTGTTTTGCAATGTGCAAATAACATTTATGGGGTTAAGAGCCCCATTTATATTTTTAGTGTCAGAGGGGTATCCATCACTTTTGCTCCACAATGTACTTTATACCCTTCCTGGCACTCAAAGGGTTAACCCCTTGAATCCAAGATAGAGCTCCAAGATATTGGGAAGCAATGCATGTATAACCTTTCAAGTATTCAAGGGGTTGTTGATAAAACAATGGGGATTTTAGGTATGTTTATTTGTTAACTATGACACAGCTGGTTTGCTGTAGAATTGCATAATTTCTGTGCACATCAGCCTCACTGGGGTTATGCACTAAGGCGTGATAAAGAGGTGATAAAGTGGAGATAACTGCTACAGTGATATCACTTCTCCAATTCCTATGTTATTCCCCAAAACATTTCTTAAGGTTTGGAGATCTTAGTGCACTGGCTCCATAGAATAGTATAGGAACTGGAGAAGTGATATCATTGGAGAAGTAATCTCCACTTTATCACCTCTTTATCAGGCCTTAGTGAATAACCCCCATTTTGTCAGAGACCGCTACATAATAGGAGTTCAACTGCGTTCCTACATTGATGAGACAGGACTGGTTTTATGACTAATTCTAATTTTTTTCACAGTGGATCAGACATTAAATTAAGCCACACAAGAAGAAACAGAGCTACTCATGAAACCTGCACTGGATCTGCCCTTCTGGAAATAAGGGTCATATTCTGGAACAGTGGTTCTCAGACCGTGCCCTCAGTGGCCACTAACAGGCCTTGATTTGAGGATTTCTGTGTTAGAGCACAGGTGAGTTAATCAATATGACTGAGCCTCTGATCACTACAGCTGTTCTCTAGCAGGGAAATTCCTAAGTCCTGACCTGTTAATGGCCACTGAGGGCACGGGTTGAGAACCATTGCTCTGGGAGATAAAGAGCAGGGGATGTGGAGCAAACTAGTATATCTGCACCATAGAAACAGTTAACATTTCCTCAATTCACAGTGATTTGAATGGAACCTTTACCATCTTGAGTGTTAGAGAGCTCTCCAATTCATTGCATTTCAAGATTATAGTGTAGGGGTGGTCAAACTTGCCTTCCAGTCCCCCTCCCTCATAGTGCATGCTTTCAGGATCTTCTCAGTAAATCAAATACATTCACTGAAGGATCTGCCAGATGTAATTCAGGCAGATCCTTCAGAATGAAGAAACCACTGATAGATTCACCTGCATTTATATGAGGAGATCCTGAAAACATGCACTGTTGAGTGGTGAGGGGCTGAGGTACGGTGAGTGGTACTCACATATTCCTTGTGTAGGAAGCTTATAAAAACACACCACAGGGTGCACTAATACCGCTACAGTTCTGAAAATGTATGGTTTTCTGGGATATATTGTCACCTTAACAGTATTGGTGTGTGTGGGAGGGGTGCACTAAGGCATGATAAAGAGGTGGTAAAGCACAGATAACTTCTCCAGTGATATTACTTCTCCAGTTCCTATGTTATTCTACAGAGACTATGCATTAAGATCTCCAAAGTTGGAGAAAGCTTAGTACATTGGCTCCATAAAATAACACAGGAACTGGATAAGTGATGTCACTGAAGAAGACATCTCACGTTATCACCTCTTTATCATGCCTTAGTACATATCACCCCAGGTTTAGATTCCCTTCTCTAGTGCATCCAAAACTACAACCATTTCCTTCCTTGGTAAAAGTGTATTCCCATGCTTCCCACACTTTTGAGCTTAAATTAGATTAATTTAAAGATACTCCCACTTCTGGGAGATGTTGCAGCCAACATTTCTAAAAGCTCAAACTTGTCTTTTTTTACATTCAACTGCAGTTTTAATTTATGGTCACCAATTGGTGTTGTTCCTATCTCTTACTACAGAACCTTTGCATATGACTCAAGTGGGGTGGGGGTTGTGCATTAAGATGTGACAAAGCACTGATAAAGCAGAGATGACTTCTTCAATGATATCACTTCTCCAGTTCCTATGTTATTATATAGAGTCTATGCACTAAGATCTCCAAAGTTGAAGGGATCTTAGTGTATTGGCTCCATAAAAACAACATAGGGATTGGAAAATTGATACTACTGGAGAAGACATCTCTCCTTTATCACTGCTTTGTCATGCCTTAGTGCATCTCCCCAAAGAGGGGGGATGCACTAAGGTGTGATAAAGAGGTGATAATCTGGAGAAGATTTCTTTAGTGATATCACTTCTCCAGTTCCTATGTTCTTCTATGGAACCGATGCACTAAGATCTCTCCAGATGTGGAGATCTTAATGCATTGGCTCTATAGCCTTGGAGCATAAACCCCAAGCTCCCTCAGAGTGCAATAGAAAAACAAATATTCTTCTGGGCTTCAGCTGCCAATGTTGGTATCAGTTTAACGTTTACATTTTGAGCAATAATAACTCTTGAATGATTAATCTATTAGAAGTGAAAGAACCCTTGTTTTACTTTACATGAAAAGGCATATAAAACATTTTTATAACCAGTTTACTCACACTTTAACATAAAGTTTTATGTTCCCTCCTAGGTACACACAATGCTAAGGTTTTATGACTACAGTAGCTGGAAATATTTTTTCAATGCAATGTACAAAATTGCCAGTGTAGTCCATTTGCTGCTCATATTCATAAGCTTTAAAATCCAGTTACAATACCTGCACTTATCTACAGATGCTGCTAGTGCATACCAGCACACATAACTTCAACACAGGGATGCAAAGCGAGGTCCTCCAGCTTCTGCTGGACTATAACTCTTAACATCCTTAACAAGCCAACTCTCTACCATCTGACTGCTGGAAAGGTCCAAATTACATCACAAAGCAGATGCTTGTAAAACTCTTGAGGGTTTGAAGGGTTAATAGCTGCAGAGAAATTGCTGAGAATTTAGGTTATTTGTATTAGTTCTCTATCTGCAGTTGATTTGCTCCAGAATTGCTATTTTTTATGTATCTGTATACATCCCAGAGCAAACAATTACAGTTATGTATTTTAAGGCTTATGTACATGAGTGATATCAGCTCTTGAAAAAAGTGCATTGGATTGTATGATTAAATTGCAAGTGGCTGTTCATACTGGCAATGTTCTCAACACTTATCTGACTCAATTTACTGCAAAGTGTAAGAATGACATTTATATGCTTAAATGTTCAGTCTCTGGGGACAACATTGATTGATAACTGAGACCAGGGGCTAGTACCTGCAAGGATCAAAGTGTATTAGTGCCAGAGGTATGGTTAAGAAGCCAGTATATCATAGTTTCTAAATCAATGATTTTCAGATGCATTTCAGAACTTAAGGACTTCCCTACTTTAATCCTCTGACTGCCAGAGGGGTACGCAACACACTGCAAAGCAATGCGTTGCATACCCCTTGGGCACTCAAAGTGTTAAGCACCTTCAGATCAATCACAACATCAGCACTTATGATTACCAACATGTACTCAAGCAACAGTATCCTTAAAGCCTATCCTTTTGGTGTGTCCAGAGGACTGAGAATCACTGACCTAAGTGTTGACATTAGATGCTTGAAGTCTTTTGTTTTCCAGCAACCAAGGGGTAAATTGTAACAGCAGCAAGTTTTGGGGTGCGGGATGATCAAAAATCTAGACAGTCAGACTGTTTGCTTTTCTTTCATTTTTTTTCTGCTAACTATTCCAACTTATTTTAGAATATTCAAAGCTAAAAAGATTCAGAAGTCTTTTGTCAAATGCAGGACACTTTGAGTTTCAAATAATGGGAATACATACATAAATAGACGTATGGATGGAACCTTTTTCAATGTCATGGTACAATTACTAGATTCTCTGGTTTGTTTTGTGTGCGAATGTTTGTGCATGTGCGTGTGTATGTATAGAACTCAGATAACTCAGTGTAGGAAGTTACAATAAACATATTAAAAAGACTGACATTTCTAAAGTGTAAAACATTATATATTTTAATAAAGGAATTGCAAAAGTTAAAAAAATAAATTAATATAGAGATATTTACTCTTCAGTAAAGATTGTTATCTTTTGCACCTAAAATGTTTCCTAGTTTAATTCAGACAAGAAGACAGACAAACATTTGTAAATGGTCTATGTACTGATTTGAATATCATTTGCATGTTATTATACCTTATGATCAGAATCTTTTAACTTCTAAAATGACCACATGGAATCTTCAGGTTTTGTGATGCTAATGAAGAACCCAAGAGCTCATAGAGCTTTGATGATTGCTCTGAAGGCCAGCCCTTACAAGCACTGACATGCTCCAGTGGCAGTGACAGTTTAAAAACTATAATGAGCATTATGCAACTGAGGTGTCCCCCCAGCCAGGTGTTCTAGGAGAGTCCTATACATTTCAGGTGCAGTTTTACAAGCTGAAGAGGTGCAATTCTGGAACACATTTACTGCACCAGAAGCGGAGAAATTAAAAATACTAATTATGTAAATGGGGATTTTTACATCGGGGGAGTTGTACACTAAGGAGTGATAAAAAGTTGATAAAGTGGAGATTATTTCTTCAATGAGATCACTTCTCCAGATACTATGTTGTTCTGTGGAGAAAATGCACTAAGATCTCCAAAGTCGGAAAAATCTTAGTGCATAGGCTCCATAGAATAACATAGGACATGAAGAAGTGATATCACTGGAGTAGTCATCTCTGCTTTATCACCTCTTTATCACCCTGTAGTGCATAACCCCCCTTATCTCCCACCTTGAAGCTTAGTGAAGCCTCCAGTCCATTGCTCTGTAATTCATTGGATAGCTTTCTTGCATTCCTGTGGGAAGATGCACTAAAGTGTGATAAAGAGATTATAAAGCGGAGATGAATTCTCCAGTGACATCACTTTACCAATTCCTGTGTTATTATATGAGCCAGTACTCTAAGATTTCTCAAGTGGGAAATATACCTCCATAGAATAACAGAAATTGGAGAAGTGATATCAATCTAGACATCATCTCCACTTTATCATCTCTTTATCACACTTTAGTGCATAATCTCTAAAGTATTAAAATCCCAATAAATCTATAAAGATTTTATTTGTCCCCTATGGTACAGCTGTTATCCTACATAACTGAACTTCTTTTAAATTGATGCCATGGAAATATGTCCAGTCAAAATACATTTCTTCAGTGCACATTGTTCTCACTTAAATGTCTTAAGTAAGTGTACGTGTGGAATGTGAATATGTTTACATAGATTGTGTATATGTGGATGAGTGTACATATGCCTGTGTCTATGTATGCATGTTTATGTATGAGTGAGTGTGGTTATGCATATGTGCAGTTTGGGTGAGTATGTTTACCAAGATAATTGTGTATTTGTGGGTTGATGTATATGGATTTGGAGTGCAGGTATGGTTGGGCGCGTGTATTTGTGTGTATTTTGTGAGTGTGTTCGTGAGTCAATGAGTGCGTTGCTTCAGACAGATTCAAATGAAACCAGCTAAAAGAATAATATGGGGTCCAGAGTCTCCATGTTAGCTGAAAAGCCCCAAAAGAGCAGTCTTTCATCTGTCCCGCAACTGAGTTAATGAAATAAATTAAAATGGTTAAAATGGGGGCTACTGACCCCATACAAATTTGCACTACCATGGTATAATCAAAATACTGAGTTCATATTGATATATAATAAAAGTATCAAATTATTTTACCAGGAATTTTGAGATCATCTCTTATTTTCAAGTATGTACTGGGGGTATAGATATTATTACCCTATTTAATGGTACTCATTCTATCTACCTCGGAAGGATAAAAGGCTTAGTTAACTCTGCTGGGACTAAAACCAGCGACCTTGTGGTTTGAACAGATTCTACAGCTGGTTCCTTAACTGACTGAACCACCTCACCAACTGTATAACTGCCTAATTTTAAGCAAAATGCACAAATAAGTGTTATTTTTATCCAGTATTAATTTATTAGAGTCAGATTTGAAACACTATAAATGATTATGCTATCTACTGACCATATATTAATTTACATATTAAACAAACACAATTATATGGGATGCATTCAACTATATTCATGTATTGCTGCTCAGGGGTTATGCTTTGATCACCTCCACTACTGCTTGTCCATTTCATGTTGAGGAGGAACCCATTACAAATTAGTATAGAGTCTACTAACTCCATGTTGCTCTCATTTTTACTGAAGAGAGAGGCCTTTGATCCCACTTACTCATATCTTGGAAGGGGAGGAAACAAAAAAAAACTAAAATGGGGTTCAAAGATCCCATATTAACTGCATGTTAATATATAATATTCTACTTACTGATAATTCTGTTATTGACTGTTATAGCTAGTCACATCTTAGCAATCATCCTGTCAATTGGTGACTGGATGTAGACTAAATTTGTTATCTTTGTAAATGCCTTTTTTAATATATTGATGCCAGACAAATTGGTGTGGAGTAGGTTCCTAGTGTGGAAGCTTTGGGACTGTGCTGGCAATGCCCATAACTCAGAACAGTTAGTATGACTACTAGTAGAAGCATCATCATAAGTGGTGGTCCAGTGGTGGTCGGGGTCTCATATGGCCCTCAGAGCCTTCCTCTGTGACTCCTGTTATGAAAGAATTAAAAATAATGTGTTTTATGCACAAAAGAAAAGGCAAAGCAATTCTGGAGCAAACCAACTAGGAGACACACAACAAAAACACATAAACAGTTTAATCAATTTAACAGGGCTTTAACTTCTTGAATATTAGAGGCATCTACAGCAGGTTGCTGCACGGTGAGTTGGAGACCTTCTTTGCAATAACAGCCCATTTACATCAATGGGGATTTGGGAAATTTCTTACCCCTTGGGTGCACTAAGTTTGTTGCAGAATTGAACAACTTTTAGTTAGTACATCAGCCTCAATGCACAGCCATTTTGGGGACTCTGGTGCCACTTATGCTGCCCACAAAATAAAAGTGGCTGCCTTTCACTTTCCTCCATGGTTGTCTGATCTGCTAAATGGGAAATCTTGCCCACTGGCAATCCTGCTGTTTGAGCTTGTGCTTTTTTGTTGTGTTTTTTGTTTTGTTTTCTCTTTTCTTTATTGTAGTGTATTAGAGGTCTGAACCATTTAGACTTTCATAAATTTGTTTGATTATTGTCTATAATTTTTTTATTAAATGTTATTTATTTATGTAAAATGTTTTCACATGGTAATTGTGGTAGTTTAGGCTTAATAAGTAGTGATTTTTTCACAATGCTGGTAATTTCCTTGAAGAATGTGACACGTTTAAGAACATAGTGACTGGAAGGACCAAACGTTGCGTAGTGAGAGTAAGGCTTAAAAGGACAGTCATATCTAGCAAATATATGCACATATTTCAGAGACATGCTTATGAGATAAGGCTCACAAGGACCAGCATTTACTAGATCAGTACAGAGATTAGGGATAGGTGAATTTTTATGCCTGAAGACTGAAACTGGAGAAAAATGGCACTTTCCACACAGCAGGAAATGTGTTGTGAAAAGTACAGACTTTCCGCTTTTTCTTACCTAGCTCATTGCACTGGAATTAATGGTAAGACAGAATTTTCCCTACACGTGGTAAGTTTACCTTCTTTTGCAACAGGGATAATATAAAAGGGTTGTCAGGTTCCCCACAGAATGTTATTGTGTTTGTCAGAGGTAGAGAACAGCACAATTTTGAGCTAGCCAGGAAAGGCAGATAAAGTGAAGCTGGAGTGCAGTTCAGGTAGTCTTGTGGGAAATATGTGTCTGTGATCCAAAAACCCCCTTTGTTGATCAAATACACATATTTCCTTTTTCCATGACTCACGTGTGTGAATTACATCTTACCCATAGTTGATGAACTTTTTATCACTTTTGTTGATTATTATCTGTGAACTCTTATTATAATTTTTTATTACTTTTTTTGTTGTGATTATTTATCTCCCTGCTTGTTTTGTGCAGAGACCTAAGTTAGTAATGTGAAAGGATTTGTCTTTTGTATTTGAGCATTATAGTTAAGTGTACCATTGTTACCTGCTGCCGCTCTACCTCTGTTTCTTTATTTTCCCGCCGCTGCTTGATTGTATCATCAGTCTGCACTTTCTTTTTTGTCTTTCTAACATTTGTGGTGGTGGAGCTTGTGCTGGTGGTGACACATCTCTATGTGACTTGCGCCTAGAGTATGGGTTGCTAAATTATATGCAAGAACACCATGTAGCTCCTAGGATTGTTCCCACTGTATGTGAGGTGATTACAGCATACTTGCAGGATAGCTACATTCTGAGCAGAAACGAATACCCCACTGCCTACTGCCAAACAAAACAGTATTTGTGTAGCCAGCACTGACACTCTGCTGTGGAAAGCCTTAGTTGACCACAAGAAAGTGTTCAGTCACAGTGGGTTTTCATTGCAGCTGGTTATATTGGAAATGAATGTAGGACATGGTTATCAAGCAACAGTTTAACTTACATTTTTAAAAATGAACCAACATTTAATACATATGAATATCAGGTAGCAGAAGTGGATAAAACCACACATTGCAGGAAAACCGACGGCACATGTACTATTAGCATTAGCATCGAGGATGAGGAGAAGGAGAAGGGCTTTGAAGGGTTGATACCATCTTCCACTGTTGGGACCACTGCTATGACCACTGATTCATTTTTGACAATAATCTGTGAATAATGCAGGCTTACATTAGGCTCAGATATGATAATGCAAATAACTGGTCTTCCTTTCAGCCCTATGAATCATAATTATAAATATACATCAATCACTCCACACAAGTCCACCACTACCATATACACCTACAGCATTCAGTGTAAGTTGTAATTTGTATTTTTAAGTTATCTGTTTAAAAATAATGGTAAGCAAGCAGTGCAGCACGCTTACATAAAGAAAAGTCAGAAAAATATGTTTTTTGTTTTTACAGAAAGTTAAACATTGAAAACATTACAACAAGGCTAGGCTTGACAACTTCAAACATGGTTAGCTCTGAGAAAAAAAGAGTCTGCAGGCCTCAGGCCTGCCTAAAACAAGCCCTGAGAAAAATTTGTTTTCAGGCCTTAGGCTTGCAAAAAACAAGCATTGAAAAAATATTTGCCATACTTGCCTAGTGTCAGCAGTGCTAGATAGTGGTGGAAAATGCCACTTGTGACATTCTGGCATTTACTACTGTTGTAATTGCTGCAACTTAGTCATCTAAGCAGGAAGAGATTTAGTCTGCTGCATAGGACTGGGTTCATCATCACTGATATAAGACAAGTGGTGGTATTATGATGGTATGGTATGGTATGATGATGCTTCTACTTGCCACTTGCCCTGGTGTTCTTGAGGTAACAGCAACATCACAAGTCTCCACACCACTAAGTTTATCAATTATGCAACTCCTCCTGCACCTCGTCTAAAATCATGGGTGTGGTGGAATGCTATTTTTTCCCTTGAAAGCAGAAAATAACTGTGTCTTTCACCAGCAACGTATGCAAGGAAACATTGTGAAATAGGGAAAGGGCTGAGAAGTAACAAAACAATGGATACATCTTCTCTCATTTGAAGCAACAGGCACAACATCAACAAAACACCTTGTCCCTTAGATCAGCAATGCAAAAAACAACCCCCTCTGAGCTTAACATATTCAGAGGGATGGAATGTCTGTATATGCTACCTGATACCCTGCATTCAATTGCTCTCCACCACATTGCCATGAGTGGACAGTGCACCACACATTGTGTAATGGGTGGACACGAACTGCAAGATTCTCAAATCTACAGGCTCACTATCAGCTGTTCGGGGAGGTAGTGATGGAAAAGGTGGTATGCCAGAGGAGGAGAAAGAGGATGCTTATGATGCTGGGGAGGGGCAGTGGGTACATTTTCCAGCCACTGGACCCTAGCACAAGGAGAAAACGACAACACAGGTGTTACTCTCATTATAGAACTTCCAGACTGGGTTTTGCTTGTTTTACTCTGGGATTTTCACACTTTTTCTTTGTCCCCTTGAGGAGAGACAAGAGTACAATGACAGTGGCTCTTGATTACTTTTTTGAGTTTGGCTTTCACATGCTTAACATAAACTTTATGGTGACTACGCTGCATGAGCTTTATGAAGGCAGATGTGCAAAGGTTTTGTTCCTGCAAGAACTATAGATATTCCACCATTTCCCTAGCACCACAGAATTTCCCATGCGAACAGTTCCATTTCCTGCCTATTGATTCCAATGGTGGCAAAACTTCCCACCCAAATGTAATAAATATCCAGAATTTACCACCTTGCAGCATGGCATAGTTTGATGAAAAAGATACTAGAAACAGGCAGAGAAAGAAAACCCCAATAAAAATAAAAGTTAGAAAAAATGTTTTATATACTAACAGTATGACAATCAGGTGAGGCTGTATGGGCCCTATTGCTGCTGATACTGAGGAGGAGGAAGTCAGCAGCAACAGTGATAAAGGGAGCCTACATACCCCTGACCCAATGATTCTCATTCCCTTGTCCTTGTCCCGCTAAGGAAGTATATTGAAGAATGGAGAACTGGCCAGCAATATAAGTATGTCACGCTGGCTAACAGTACAGAAGACTGACAGCCAGTAACAGTCACTTGAGAGCTTGGATGCAGGGATAGAAAAGTATAAGTCTCGTGCAGATAAAAGCTGAATGATGGGTTACCACGAGTTGGCAGGACTAACTCTCAAGGCTGCTGCTGCTGACAGCTGCTTGAGATTGAAGTAAGAGTGCAAAGCTAGGGAGTGGTGACAACTGCAAGAATCTCCCATAGGTGAATTACAGGACTAGGATCTCAAAAGCAATCAAGTTTGCAGTATCCAAATCAGCAAACAGTATCAGGTCTGGAATGAAGCAGAAGTCAGGACTGACAGGAAACAAGGCTGGTAATAATTCAAAACCAGGGTCATACACAGGAAACTGGAATTTCAGTACTGGAACACTAGTCAGTAAGACACTATACAGGTGCACTAAAGTACCTGTAAGGATGCTTGGTATAGGCCTCAGTGGGTGAGTCCTGGAAAACAGACTGGAAGACAAGTAATAGCAGAGCTAGAGTAGTGGAGCGGGCATGTCCAGAAAAAAAGGCAGGGCTGCAAATAATAGCAGAGCAGGACTTTCTGGACCAAGTCCTTACAGAGCACCAGCACACATCACCTGCTGTGCCTGCTCTTATTGCTGGCAGTGCACATTCTTCTGAAGAGATGGCAATTGCAATAGCAGGGGACCCTTAGTCACACTTGTCATCCCCAACCAGTGCAAAAGAGCAGAAATAGACTGGTGGTTGTGGTGATGAAATTTAGGGTGATGGTGGAGCAGTTGGGGCACAGGAGCATATGAAAGCAATTTGATGGACAGCAATAAGGAATGGGAAAGAGAGATGCAACCACCAGCAATGACATTCAGGAGTTTGCTGATACAGTAGTTCCTTCTGCTGAGTCATCAGAGGCAGATATTCATCTGTTACAACAGCAGAATGATGATGAGCAGGCTAGTGTTCCGCAGACCACCATGGCCATTACGGGACTGGGTCCTTCAAGTAGTGATATGAAATCATGAGTATGGGAATATTTTTCTCTTACAGCAGGCACAGCGCAATCATCAGTGACTGCACTGTGCACTGTCTGAGTAAAGGTTGTGAAAAATGGAAAGGAGGAGACACATCTTGGCACAACAACTCTCATAAAGCACAAGCAACACAGACCCACAACATTTATTTTAAGCACTTGAAAGCCAACTCCCCCCCCCCCAAAAAAAAAGAGAAAATGAGAGCTGCTGTCACTGTGCCCCTGTCCCTCTCCAAGGGCACAAAGAATGAGGGCAAAAATACCAGAGAAGACAAGAGACACCCAGCCTGAGAGTTTGATGACCAGTGCAAAACTGGCTTAATTGTCATCTTTTTGTGCTGGGTTTGGATGTAGTTAGATGTACCCATTGACCCTCCCTCCCCGCAAACCTCAGTGTCCTCTTACTCCTCTGCCTTTGCCTCCGTTATTGACCCCACCAGCTGATAGTGAGTCTGTACATGTGAGGATCTGTCAGCTCGTGTCCACACATTGCACATTGTGTGGTGCTCTGTCCAGACATATCAATATTTTGGAGAGGAATTGAATGCAGGGTATAAGGCAGAATCTGTAGACATTCCATCCAACTGAATATGTTAAGCTGATGGAAGAGAGAATTCATTATTTTTATTAAGTCTCCTATCTCAACATTACATGTCATTAGTGGAGTGGACAAAGACCTCAGTCACTGCTGTACTTGGTTTCTTGGGGGATGGTTTAAAATTTCTGACTTAAGTGTCAAAGTGTTAGGTTGCAGTCGAGCCTTTTGCTTAATGTGAAAGTAGATGTATTCATTGTTGTAATACTTCCCAGTTCTTCTCCTATTTCACAGCGTGCATATTGAAGTTCCTTTCTGCTCTCAAATGAAAAATTAGTATTCCACCACACCCATGATTTTAAAGGATGTGTGGTCTGGAGGTTTGTTGTGGTATTGCTGCTGCCTCAGCAAAACTAAGGCAAGTAGAAGCATCATCATTATATCATCATCACCTGTCTTATATCAGTGCTGATGATGATTCCAGTCCCATGCAGCAGCCTAATACGCTTTCTGCTTAAAAGATTTAGCAGCAGTAAATACAACAGTGGCAAATACTAGAATCTCACAAGTGGCTTTGCCACCACCATGTTTGACTGTTGGCATTGGCCCAGTAAGGCACAATGTTTTCAAGATTTGTTTTTGTCAAGCCTGAGGCCTTCAAACCAATTTTTCTCAGAACTTGCTTTTTGTTCGCCTGAGACCTACAGTTTTTTTTCTCAAGGTTTGTTTTGGGAAGTCTGCTGCCTGCAAATCAATATTTCTAAGGACTTGTTTTTTGCTAGCAGAAGGCATACATACTAGTGTTGAGCGAGCATGCTCGGCCGATGCTCAGATCGGCTCGAGCATCGCTCTGCTCGGCACATGGCGGTACTCGTACGAGTACCGCATGTGCTCGCCCGCCATGTTCGGGTCTCCTCCCCGCACGTTTTGCGGCTGCTGCGCAGCCAATAAACGTGCAGGGAGGCTCTGACATCGGTGTAATGCCAGCAGCCATGTTGGCTGCTGGCATTACACTGATTGGCTGGCCAGAACCCGTGGTCGGGTCTTAGCCAGGGAGAGCTGAGGATAGGAAGGGAAAGTCAGTGTAGGGAGGAAAAAAAGCAAAATTGTGAAAAAAAAGAACCAAAAGTCCTTTTTAGGACTACTGTGTGTGGGGGCAGCAGGTTATTTTGTGTGGGGGGGAAAAAAAAAAAAAAAATATATATATTCTGTTTAGTGTGCAAAGTTGCAGATTAGAGCACATTCTGTTTAGTGTGCACAGTTGCAGATTAGAGCACATTCTGTTTAGTGTGCAAAGTTGCAGATTAGAGCACATTCTGTTTAGTGTGCAAAGTTGCAGATTAGAGCACATTCTGTTTAGTGTGCAAAGTTGCAGATTAGAGCACATTCTGTTAAGTCTTCAAACTAAAATATCAAAGTCACATATTCCATTCAGTGTGCGTCGCCGCAGTTTAGCAGCACATTCTGTGTACTGTGCAGAGTTGCAGAATAGGAAGAAATACTGTTAAGTCTTCAAACTAAAATATCAAAGTCACATATTCCATTCAGTGTGCGTCGCCGCAGTTTAGCAGCACATTCTGTGTACTGTGCAGAGTTGCAGAATAGGAAGAAATACTGTTAAGTCTTCAAACTAAAATATCAAAGTCACATATTCCATTCAGTGTGCGTCGCCGCAGTTTAGCAGCACATTCTGTGTACTGTGCAGAGTTGCAGAATAGGAAGAAATACTGTTAAGTCTTCAAACTAAAATATCAAAGTCACATATTCCATTCAGTTTGCTTCGCCGCAGTTTAGCAGCACATTCTGTGTACTGTGCAGAGTTGCAGAATAGGAAGAAATACTGTTAAGTCTTCAAAGTAAAATATCAAAGTCACATATTCCATTCAGTTTGCTTCGCCGCAGTTTAGCAGCACATTCTGTGTACTGTGCAGAGTTGCAGAATAGGAAGAAATACTGTTAAGTCTTCAAACTAAAATATCAAAGTCACATATTCCATTCAGTGTGCTTCGCCGCAGTTTAGCAGCACATTCTGTGTACTCTGCACAGTTGCAGAATAGGAAGAAATACTGTTAAGTTTTCAAACTCAAATATTAAAGTCACATATTCCATTCAGTGTGTGTCACCGCCGTTTAGCAGCCTATTCTGTGTACTCTGCACAGTTGCAGAATAGGAAGAAATACTGTTAAGTTTTCAAACTCAAATATTAAAGTCACATATTCCATTCAGTGTGTGTCACCGCCGTTTAGCAGCCTATTCTGTGTACTCTGCACAGTTGCAGAATAGGAAGAAATACTGTTAAGTTTTCAAACTCAAATATTAAAGTCACATATTCCATTCAGTGTGTGTCACCGCCGTTTAGCAGCCTATTCTGTGTACTCTGCACAGTTGCAGAATAGGAAGAAATACTGTTAAGTTTTCAAACTCAAATATTAAAGTCACATATTCCATTCAGTGTGTGTCACCGCCGTTTAGCAGCCTATTCTGTGTACTCTGCACAGTTGCAGAATAGGAAGAAATACTGTTAAGTTTTCAAACTCAAATATTAAAGTCACATATTCCATTCAGTGTGTGTCACCGCCGTTTAGCAGCCTATTCTGTGTACTCTGCACAGTTGCAGAATAGGAAGAAATACTGTTAAGTTTTCAAACTCAAATATTAAAGTCACATATTCCATTCAGTGTGTGTCACCGCCGTTTAGCAGCCTATTCTGTGTACTCTGCACAGTTGCAGAATAGGAAGAAATACTGTTAAGTTTTCAAACTCAAATATTAAAGTCACATATTCCATTCAGTGTGTGTCACCGCCCTTTAGCAGCCTATTCTGTGTACTCTGCACAGTTGCAGAATAGGAAGAAATACTGTTAAGTTTTCAAACTCAAATATTAAAGTCACATATTCCATTCAGTGTGTGTCACCGCAGTTTAGTAGCCTATTCTGTGTACTCTGCACAGTTGCAGAATAGGAAGAAATACTGTTAAGTCTTCAAACTCAAATATTAAAGTCACATATTCCATTCAGTGTGTGTCACCGCAGTTTAGCAGCCTATTCTGTGTACTCTGCACAGTTGCAGAATAGGAAGAAATACTGTTAAGTCTTCAAACTCAAATATTAAAGTCACATATTCCATTCAGTGTGTGTCACCGCCGTTTAGCAGCCTATTCTGTGTACTCTGCACAGTTGCAGAATAGGAAGAAATACTGTTAAGTTTTCAAACTCAAATATTAAAGTCACATATTCCATTCAGTGTGTGTCACCGCCGTTTAGCAGCCTATTCTGTGTACTCTGCACAGTTGCAGAATAGGAAGAAATACTGTTAAGTTTTCAAACTCAAATATTAAAGTCACATATTCCGTGTAAGATGAAGAAGGCGGGTAAAAAGGGACGGGGAAGTGGACGTGATCCTGATAGTTCAGGGCGCGGGTCAGGACGCGGAGAAACTGTGCCTGGTGCCAGAGCACAAGAAAGAAAGACATCCACCATACCTAGCTTCATGTCTCATTTCACAGGGCATCGCAGGACATCACTCTCGAGGTCCGACCACTGCGAACAGGTGGTCGGTTGGATGTCAGCTGATACTGCTTCCAGTCCGTTAAGCACCACCCTGTCTTCCACCAAGTCCACTCTCAGTAGCCAAGAGTCTGGTCAACATAATCCTCACTCTGATCATCCTTCCTCCCACCATACACGGTCTGGTCAAAGAAGTGATCCCACACTGGGATATAGTGAGGAGCTCGTCTCATCAGCAATCCTTCATTTGACCCTCTCTCCAAGCACGCTTGCAGAGGAACATGACATCTTGTGCCCTGATTCACGACCTCTAGAGGGTACCCAATCACAAGAAGATGACAGATGTGAACGGCATTTAAGGTCAAAGGAAGTAGTGGATGATGATGATGATGATGAGACACAGTTGCCATTAAATCAACCACTATTTCCGTCTCAAGACCTTGTTGAGGAGAATGTTATACAGTTGTCAATGACTGAGTATGTGGTGGGATCAAGACATGAGGAGGATGATCAGAGTGAGGAAGTGGAGGAGGACTTGGTGGACGATGAGGTGACTGACCCCACCTGGGAAGGTGTAGAGCCGAGCGATGACAGCAGTCCTGAGGGTGAGCCATCTGCAGCACCGCAACAGGCTGGAAGAGGCAGTGGTGTGGCTACAGAAAGAAGGCGGACCGCACCAAACCGGCCCGCAAATGTTCCACGGAGCACCCCCTTGCGTAAATCTACCTTGCCAAAGGGTAGGTGTTCCGCGGTATGGCGTTTTTTTAAGGAAAGTGCGGACGACAAAAGAATTGTAGTTTGCAACCTGTGCCACACCAGAATGAGCCGAGGCATGAACACTAGAAACCTCACCACCACCAGCATGATCCGACACATGGCATCCAAGCACCGTAGTAAGTGGGAGGAACGCCTGGATCGCCCATCTGTGTCTGCAGGCCACACCACTGCCTCCTCTTCCCCTGTTTTCGGTGCCGGCCAATCGCCTGTCGAAGGCGCAGGCCCGCATACCTCCCGCCCTGCACCTGTACCATCTGAAGCACCATCAGCGACCACATCCACTTCCCTGTCCCAGCACAGCGTCCAAATGTCGTTACCCCAGGCATTTGAGCGCAAGAGAAAATACCCAGCCACCCACCCACAGGCCATAGCACTAACCTCACACCTTTCCAAATTACTGGCCATCGAAATGCTGCCATTTAGGCTTGTGGACACTGAGTCCTTCCGCAGCCTGATGGCAGCAGCTGTCCCTCGGTACGCGGTCCCCAGCCGCCACTACTTTTCCCGGTGTGCCGTCCCCGCATTACACCACCATGTGTCCCGTAACATCACCCGTGCCCTGACCAACGCAGTTACTGGGAAGGTCCACTTAACGACTGACACATGGACAAGTGCTTGTGGCCAGGGACGCTACATTTCCCTGACGGCACACTGGGTGAATGTCGTGGAGGCTGGGAGCGACTCGGACCCTGGGATGGCACGGGTGCTACCCACGCCGAGGATTGCGGGCCCTACCTCCATCAGGGTTTCCGCCAGCACCTACGTTATTGGCTCCTCCTCCTCCGTTTCCACCTCCGAATTCTCTACACGCAGCGCCACTCCCCCATCAGCCAGTAGCTGGAAGCAGTGTAGCACTGCAGTGGGGAAGCGTCAACAGGCCGTGCTGAAGCTGATCTGCCTTGGGGACAAACAGCACACGGCCTCAGAGCTGTTGCAGGGGATTAGTCACCAGACCGAGCAATGGCTCTCGCCACTCAACCTGCAACCAGGCATGGTTGTGTGTGATAATGGGCGTAACTTGGTGGCGGCTTTGGAGCTCGGCAAGCTCACACACGTACCATGCCTAGCGCATGTATTTAATTTAGTGGTCCAGCGATTTCTAAAAACCTACCCCAATGTGCATGATCTCTTGACCAAGGTGCGCCGCGTGTGTGCACATTTCCGTAAGTCATCTACAGCTTCGGCCGGCCTGTTGAAGCTGCAGCAGCGCTTACAATTGCCAGCTCACCGGCTGCTGTGTGATGTGAGCACGCGCTGGAACTCCACCTTCCACATGTTGGCCCGGCTTTGTGAGCAGCAGAGGGCAGTAGTGGAGTACCAGCTGTTACACGGTCGTCGCCTCTCCGTTCAACTTCCTCTAATCAGAAGTGAGGAGTGGGAATGGATGTCAGACCTCTGCGAGGTTTTACGCAATTTTGAGGAATCGACACAGATGGTGAGCGGCGATAACGCTATTATCAGTGTAACCATCCCACTTCTGTGTCTACTGAAACGCTCGCTGCTCACAATTAAAACCGACGCTTTGCATGTGGAAGAGGTGGAAATGGGGGAGGAAGAGCTTACACAAGGTGATAGCCAGAGCACCCTCACTTCGTCTTCTCAGCGACAATTGGAGGAGGCGGAGGAGGAGGAGGAGGAGGAGGAGGAAGACACGGTTGCCTCCGCTACAGAGGGTAGCCATGGAACTTTAGTTCCATCTCTTCAGCGTGGGTGGGCAGAAGAGGAGGAAGAGGATGAGGATATTGAGAGTCATCCTCCTGGTGAGGACAGCGAAATCTTGACTGTTGGTACTCTGGCACACATGGCTGACTTTATGTTAGGCTGCCTTTCCCGTGACCCACGCGTTGTACGCATTTTAGACAACACGGATTACTGGGTGTTCACCCTTCTGGACCCCCGCTACAAAGAGAATTTCTCATCTCTCATTCCTCCGGTGGAGAGGACAAGCAAAATGGTGCAATACCAGAAGGTTCTTGTTGAAAAATTGCTCCAAAATTTTCCATCTGACAACGCTGGCGGCAGAGTACGTGCTACCTTGGCCAACCGAGAAGGGGAGAAAAGGGGAGCACACAGCAGTTCCGAGAAAGGCAGGGCAACACTCTCCAAGGCGTGGGACACCTTCATGACACCCCGCCAGCACCCTCACCCTGATGCGCAGCCTAGTGTCACAAGGAGGGAAAAGTTTTGGAAGATGGTGAAGGAGTACGTAGCAGACCGTGTCAGTGTCCTCAATGATCCCTCTGTGCCTTACAACTACTGGGTGTCCAAGCTGGACACGTGGTATGAACTGTCACTCTACGCCTTGGAGGTGCTGGCCTGCCCTGCCGCCAGCGTTCTGTCTGAGCGGGTATTTAGTGCTGCTGGTGGCATCATAACAGATAAGCGTATCCGCCTTTCCACCGACAATGCTGATAGGTTGACACTTATAAAAATGAACAAGGCCTGGATTTACCCTGACTTCTCCACTCCACTGGAGGAAAGCCCCGGGGGAACATAAACTCACTTTACATATATTATTTACAATGATGGGAATACTCTGTATTCCCATTCACCCCTTCCACCCAAAAAACAGGTATATGGTTGACTCTTAATCTTCTCATCCTCCTCCTCCTCTTCCATATGCCCTGTGATATAATTTTTATATAGGGCCAGCTCACCAGCGGGCCCTGTTTGCCAATTTTTATATAGGTCAGCTCACCAGCGGGCCTTCTCATATAATGTTTTATTGGGTCAGCTCTCTAGCGGGCCCTCTCATATAATGTTTTATAGCGTCAGCTCACTAGCGGGCCTTCGCATATAATGTTTTATAGCGTCAGCTCACTAGCGGGCCTTCGCATATAATGTTTAGGATGGTCAGCTCTGCAGCAGACCCTCACCCATAATGTTTTAGATGGTCAGCTCAGCGCACGTTTCCCTCTTAATCATGGCCTCAGTTCAATAAAATCAAGGAAATTTTTGGGATAATTTGCCTCTGCGCACGTTTCCCTCTTAATCATGGCCTCACTTCAGAAAATCAAGGAAATTTTTGGGAGAATTTGCCTCTGCGCACGTTTCCCTCTTAATCATGGCCTCACTTCAGAAAATCAAGGAAATTTTTGGGATAATTTACCTCTGCGCACGTTTCCCTCTTAATCATGGCCTCACTTCAGAAAATCAAGGAAATTTTTGGGAGAATTTGCAGATGATATACAAGTAAATATACAGCAAATATTGTTTGGTAACAATTTTTCGCCTAAAGTCGTTTTTATTTTCCTTTTTGTGTGTTTTATGGTCAGTCTGCAAAAATGGCGTACTACGGGCGAAAGATCGTTCCCAGCAGCGATGTTGGAGTCCAAGATGCATCCAGACATCCTCCCTATGCTGTCCCTGAACCATTTCTGTGGTGTTTCCATCATTTTCTGCCCTTTTCCTATGGACCAGGCACCCTCCCCTCATCAGAGCAGGGGGTGCCTGGTGTAATGCTCGAGTCCTCCCATTGACTTCAATGGGGCTCGGGTGCTCGGCCGAGCACTCGAGCCTCAGGGGGTGCTCAGTCAGAGCACCCGAACACCCGAGCATTGGGGTGCTCGCTCATCACTAATACATACACATTTTTGTCAGGGCTTGTTTTTTTGCTAGCCAGGGCCTACAAACCAATTTATCTCAGTGTTTGTTTTTGGTAAACCTGAAACAGGCAGGCCATTTTGTTTCAGGATTAGCTTTTTTTGATACCTGCAATCAAGTATCAAGCCTAAACTTTCTGTAATATTTTGAATGTTTATATATGCAAAACATATATTTTCAGTTTTTACTTTCTGCAACCATGCTGCTAGGCTTATTAACCATTATTTTTAGAGATAATAATAAAAAAAAATTATGTTGCAACTTCCACTGAATGTGGCAGATGTGTATGGTGGGGGACTTGTGTGATGTGATTGATGTTTATATATCTTCATAATTCATAGGGATGAAAGCAAAACCAATTACTTGCATTGTCATCTTGAGCCTAATTTAAGCTTGTGTTATTCTCCATATGAATCAAAGGTTATAGCAGTGGTCCTAATAGTGGTAGATGCTAACCATCCTTGTCCAATTCTGCTATCGGATACTCAAATGGTATTAGATGTTGTTTCATTTTTAGAAATGTAAGTCTACCAACACTGTTGGTTGATAGCCATCTCCACCAGTCATTTACAATATAACCAGCTGCACTGAAAACCTTTTCAGATTTCACACTTGCTGGTGAACAGTGAAGGGTTTCCACGGCAGTACGTGGCAGTGCTGACCACACACACTCTTTTCTCCACTAGTAGCTGATAGGGTCATCGTTTCTGGCTAGAATATAGCTATCCTGCAGTAATGCTGTAACCATCTCACATGCAGGTTCTATATGGTATTTGTATGTATAATTTACCAACCCATACTCTGGGATCAACCCCCCACTACCACCACCACAAGCGTTAGGTTGCTACCCCTGAATCACATGAATTGTTTTCTGTGATAATTATGATGTGTTCAGAAATATGTTTGGAATAGGATGTTCTTGTTGATGTCATTGCTGCTGCTACTGGTATAAACCATTTTCTGACTTGTTTTCCACTATGCTTTCCACCAGTTATTTTGGGCTCTAACTTTCTCTCTCTATCTCTCTCAGCCTCCACAACAATATATTTATATTCTTTCACATAATGTGATTCCCCAGAAAAATGCTGCTGATGGATTGACACACCTTGGCACAAATTGATCATGCTTTGACAGAAATTCAGAAATGTTATGTGTAAAGCAGGGATCCAGCAAAGTGGCAAGAGTCTTTTACTGATTTATTTTAATGGACACTATGTGAAAATCCTACTCAGAGCATCCTAATGTATTTGTCATTAGTTGGTGCATGTCTGTGTTGTTATTATTGTAAGAGTCGTCAGCCGTGCTCTCAGTTTAATCAGTGGGAGATTCTCACTAATTCCTGCCCCTACACAACTAACTAGCAAAGGGGCCTCCTCAAAAGGTTTTAGTACCTCAAATGCATCACACATTATTTGGCATTGCCCAGGTGACAAAGATGTTCCCTCCTTCCAGTTTTGCAATGTATATTCACTAATGGTCTTATTCTGATCTTACAAATGCTCTATGTACATTGTGCAATTCCACCGGGTAGGTACCTCAATTTTCACCTGTTAATAGGGCAGGTTTTTACTCTCTTGAATGGAATATAATGTATTGTGAGCAATGTAGGAGTGGGCAAAGCAGGGTAAATGTACCCTATAACTACAGGGTTGGGAGAAATAGCACTTCCCATTAAGTGGGAACTTTTTCATGAAAAGTACCAATTTTCCTCTGGATTTCACCCACCACATGTCAAGTTTCCCTTCTTTTTCCACAGGCTTAATATAAAAGGGGTGTCAGGTTCCCACATTTTTGTTATAGAGAAAGTAGCATAATTTTGCAGCTAGTTAGTATAGGCAAACAAAGCAAATTTCAAATTGGTGCGTAGTTTAGGGAATTTTGTAGGCATGCATTTTATTCTCTTTGTTAGGGGAGTCTGGGGGACTCTGGGGGATTGTGAAGGGAGAAAGCAGGTTGACCCGAAATACCCAAAAATATCAGTTGCCTGACAGGCAGCTGTGATCTAAGTTCCTTCCTGATCTGAATATTATCTCTGTGCTAGGGGAGTCTGGGGGTGTGAGAAGGGAGAAAGAAGAATTACCTTAATACCCCAAAATATTGTGTAACTGACTGGGAAGAAATAGGCAGCTATGATCAAAGTTTCTTCCTGATCTGGCTTTTATCTCTCTGCTAGTGAAGTCTGGGCATGTGAAAAGGGAGCAAAGGAGATTTACCCCAAACACCCCAAATTCTGTGTAACTGACTGGGTTGACACAGACAGCTGTGATCCAAGTTTTTTCCTGATCTGGCTGTTATTATCTCTGTGTTAAGGGAGTCAAGGGAAAGAAGAAGCTGAACAGGGAGTTTGTTTTTTGTTGAAAGTGATACAGATAGGGACAGTTGTTTAAAAAATAAATAAATAAAGATTGTTTGACTGATAGGTGACTGACACAAGGTGTGACTGAGGCAGACTAGAAGAGTTATAGTATTTTGTAACGAGAAAGACATCACACACTCAATCGTTTTACTGTTAAGTAATGCCCAGTAAATGTATTAGTGGTACGGGTAGGGTGAAAGGAGTAGTAGCAGTGCAGGGACGTACTAGTAAAGTGGCAGTCCAGCAACTGACTGCAGCAATAGTTGCTGCAGCATGTGAAGAAATTATGATGATCCTTCTCCTCCATGCCTTTGACAAAGCGCTTGTAGCAAAACGCGCGTCAGGCATGATTTGCTGAGGTTTCACTACCTCATCTATTATTCTTTGCTCACTTCTGAACCCCTCTCTTCAATGTAGCTGTCTCATATCTCTCTAATTAGAATTAGAAACAATGTTTCTCAGTTAGTTATCGGCTTTACTGATGCTCATAAACAGTAGCGTGGAGAGTGAGGTTTGGACACAACATCCGTGCTGTTCAGAGATCTGTAGCATTTAGCTAGGCAGAAGATACACTACTAGTTTAGACAGTGTTACAGTGTAATGCCTCCTTTGATTGAACAGATAATATACATGTTGCAATTTCTGATTTAGTTTATTGGTCTCAGAAATCTTTTTCTTTGATTTTTTTTTATATTTGGCAAGCCGGATTTGCCCCAGTGAACCTTTAGCTAAGAGTTTTCTTCATTTTATTTCAATTTCCTCTTCTTATCGGAAAGCCGGACAAGCCCCAATATTATTTTAGGAATAGTGTTATCGAGAGTCAGTATAATGGTTACTTGAGCTTTGATTCCTCATTAGATTACCTTGAGATATTCTCTCTTGTTGAGTAATTTATATGGTGATTTGTGAGTTAATTTACAAGGATTTTTTGAGACCACACTGTCACCTGGTAAGCCGGACAAGTCCAGCAATTATCTAGTTAAACTGTTATTACATTCCTTCCCTTTGGCAAGCCGGATTTGTCCCGGCAATAAACTTAGGAAGAGTGTTTGAGCATTTGAAATCAGCAATTAGTGTTACCAAACCTGTTCTCATATCCGTTCTCGTTGGCAAGCCGGACATGACCCGGTAACACACTTAGGAGTAGTGCAATATGCGGGTTTATATATAAGATCCTCGTAATGGAGGAGCTAGTTTAGCTCTGATAGCATTAGTGGATAAGGCAGATAGTATATGTGGCAAGCCGGACAAGTCCCAGCAAATTTTGATGTCCGCCTTTAAGCAAGTAGAAAGCAAATATTAACAAACCGGATAAGTTCCAGTATTTTGACTCATTTCCATCTACAAGTCAACTAATACCATTTAGCTTTTTAATTATTTCTATCCCGCATCAACGTATGATGCACCACTCATGGTATACTAACACCATGTATTAGGTACATCAGATTTCTCCTCTACCTGTGAAATGATGTCCTCCTTTCCAAATGCCCTGGCAACACACAATTATCTGTACATACCATCTATTACTTCATTTACACACTAGCTTTCTTGTTTCAATTGATAAATAAGATCTATGTACATAGCTTCAGAGGATCTGTTTTAGGTTATTACAGACCAACTACGTTACTAAACAGATATTGCAATTCAGTTAGTTTATGCAGGATATGTGATTAATCTCTATGATAATCCAGAAAAGCCCCAGCATTATGGCCTAGATTTAAAGGCAACCGTTAAACCAGCCGCTAAGTGAAAAAGGCACATCGCTCGCAAATAATACAGGAGTTACGGCAGATTCAATAGCTACTCTACGAGAATAGCTATCGAGCGTAGGCACACAAAAAACACGTAACACAAAACCCGTTGTCGCTCATGTTAATGCACAACGGGCGGACAAATCACACGATAACTGAGCTCCAAACAACATCTAACATAACGGCTGCCGTTGTCAAGCAACCATGATTGATGCCAAAACAAATTCAAACACACATCCAATCCCAAAGCCCCAATGTATCAAATAACTTCAAATACACCTATATATACCCAAAAATAACCGCCACACACTGTCTGTTATCGAGTTCTTCAGAGCCAGATATCAGGACCCAGGAGCGGAGGATAGTGATCAGAGAGAGGGAGACAGGAGCGTTCATTGGAGGTAGAGGAGTTTTGGAGTTTGGAGAGAGGAAAGCATTGCACAGAATACGACACATAGCACACCTTTGCACATATTACATACACACATACAAACACATACACATACATACACATAGTCCTTTTATTTTATAACACCTCACACATTTTACTTTTATTTTTGACAGTGTGAATCTGGGAGTGAAAGTGTGTGACAGAGAGTGACTGGATCGAGTGTGTCTGTGAGGGCCTGTGGGAGTGCCTGGGTGTGACTGGGTGAATGATGGCGAGGAGAGGAGGACAGGAGAGAGGGATGGGGAGAGTAGTGGAGGAGGAGGAAGATCAGGAGGGGATCCCTCAGCAGAGCAGGGGTGGGAGAGGGAGATCCGCAGGGCGGAGGGGGACCCGGCCCACAAGAGCAGGAACACGCAGGACAGGGACAGAACCTGCAGTGGGACGAGGGGTAGTTGCTGGGGAGCACCCCACACAGTCAGGGTCAGACCAGGCAGGGCACTCCAGCTCTGAGTCATCCCATGCCGGAGCTGATGAGGCCAGGATCAGAGACCCAAAGTATACAGAGGAGGAGAACACGGCTCTTGTGGAAGCTGTCCTGGAGAGGCAGAGTGTTCTCCACCCGACAGCGAAGGTCCCTGGCCTGTCAGCGAGGAGGAAAGCAGCCTGGAACCAGATCTGCAGCCGGGTCAACGCGGTGGCTCCATGCAGACGGGACGTGGAGTCCATCAAAAAGCGATGGGGCGACTGCCGGAGGGTGGTCAAGAACAAGCTCTCCGAACTCGCCAAGCACGCCCGAGGCACTGGAGGTGGCCCACATGTCCCTATCACCTTCTGCGGCTGGGAGGAGATGGTGCGCCAGAATATGTCCCCAACCCTGATCGAGGGGGTTGTTGGAGGAGCTGACACTGGGGATGAGAGGACCCTCCACACTACCGGTAAGTGCAACACTACAGAACAACACACTACAGCAACCAACACCAGCTGCACACACACTCACACCTCAACACATGGCCATCATTCATGCACACAACTGCACCAACACAGCACCCTGAGGGTTAAAAACAGGACACAACACAAGGACAAATATCAAGGTTCAACTTGGAACAAACCTGTCCAAGTCCTACTTCAACCCTCCTGTCGCTGTGCTCATCACACACAATACACAAACCATGCAGTTCCAAATGTCGACTGTCATCACTGTTCACACACAATGTCACCCATGTCCCCGCTGGGATGTCAGCACTTAACCCCTCGAGTGCTAGAGGGATCATCAATGCATCGATCAACAATGCTTTGGCAACCCCTCTGGGACTCAAAGGGTTAACCAGACAACAATCAAGTCAATAGGCCAACGATCACATGCTACACAGGGGACATTCACTAAGCGGTGACAAACACATGGTGGAGAGAAATTCACCCTCACACATCCTCATTTCACCAATACCAGTGTTAGCCTATGGAGAATATGCAATAACATGAATCAAGTTGCTAAGGTCCCATCGTATACACTCCATAGAAAACACTGGAAATGGGGAAATGAGATCACTGGAGAAGTCAGCATTATGTACACTCCATCATGTCAACAACACCGCTTACTGAATCACAAAAAGGATGGAGCAGGTCACACATCACAGTGGCACTGAGAATAACTGCTTGTATGTGCAACACACAGGCCTCAAACAATACCCCAGAATTAAAGGGGGAAAAAGTAGGCCTTGGTGTTGTGTCTGCAATCATTTACCCTAACTTCAAATGACATATCTCACATCTGATTCCCACATGGATTCTCAGGGGTGCTGATGCCATGGATGTATGGTACACCAGACACTGTTTGCTGGATACACATGGGAACCAAATATCATCCATTGTACCTTGGTCACCAACAGGCCATGAATGATAGATATCTCGGATTGAGTACGGTTGCCTCACTCAGAAGGATGGATGGGCTCATACTCAAAGAAAAACAGGCCTCAATCAGAGATATCCCTCACTACTGGCGTGATTGTTGCCCTTCAGGATTCAACTGGAACACACGACATGGACAGGATCCTGTCCAGTTCATCAATCTCTGATTGCCAGGGTGGTATCCCATGCCCTACAATGAAATGCATAGGATATGATCCTGACAACCAGAGAGTCACCTGTCAAGTAATGAAAAATTGTGAATTGGACGGGATCAGCTGAGAAGATAGGGTTGAATAACACTTGATTCCCACTGCACATCTGTTCAAACAAAGATATGCACACAAAGGAAAATGGTCAGATATGTACCTTTCAAATGGCTCAAAATATGTCCCAACACGATGTGAACCCAGAGATCATCTCACTGCCTGTGATTGCCCTACTGGCCAGATATGTGCATCCATCAGAAACTAACTTACATTGATACCATCCAAATACACATACCTAGTATATCCCACTCTACGTAGATGGGATATACGAGGTATGCTCATATCCATCATATCAATCCAATGTATATTTTGATGGGTGCACATATATAGCCAGTAAGGCAATCACACCTACTGAAATGATCTCTGGCTTCATATCTGGAAAGGATATATTCATATCCATATGAAAGGTACACATCCACATGCATATATGACCATTTCTCCTTGTATGTAACTGTAATGGCATAGCAATTGTTAATTTCACCAACATGTGGATCCATGTTAGTCCTATCCCGCCAACCCTCATGGTTAGACAGATATCGCTCTATTTGACAGCTGGAGATTCCAGTCATTAGAACACACGGAGGCTCTTCAGCAGAGCCTAAATTGCCCCATTCAGAGATGGAGACATCTTTGAGATGGTCAACAAAGTGTGCCAGGTTTGCAAGCACACTCTGTTCACCATTCCAATGAGGTTTACATCTCTGAATGGGGCAATTTACGCTCTGCTGAAGAGCCTCCGTGTGGTGAAATGACTGTCAAACATGTCAAAATGACTGTCAAATAGAGCAATATCTGTCTAACCATGTGGGTTGGAGGGATAGGACTAACATCGATCCACATCTATCTCTTACAATGCCTACAATATTACATCATGGTGAAATTAACCATTGCTATTCCGTTAAAGGGATAGTAATACCTAACATGTGAAAAGAAAAATATATTGCAGGGTTCATCCCCCGAGCAAAACAAGGGTATTCCCACTGCTCAAAGGTGTTTCATTCAAAATGTAGCACAGCTCATAGTTGACTACTCCAGCGGCAATATCACAGTGGCCTGGAACTCTAAAATGGCGATGTTGCTAGACCATCCTATGGACAGCTTACGTCCAGACGCAATAAATTCTCATAGGATAATGTAGCAACAGTGCCAATGTACAACTTCAGGCCACTGGGATATAGCACCAAAGCAATTCTACTCTGAGCTGGGAGACTTTTTGAACAAAAACCTCCTCCAGCAGTGGGAGTACCCTTGTTTCACTCAGGGTGATAAACCACAAAACATATATTTCCCTTTCTGCATTTCATGTATTAGTATCCCATTAATCCCATCATGGCTACGTTTACTAATCACACAATCTCAATTCTCCACACAGCTTATGGGCCTCCATCGCAGCAGGAGCCCGTGGAGGAGCCGACCACACCACCCAGTGAGGAGGATACAGAGGAGGGGACTAGCCACTGGGAAGCGTCTACAACCAACACACCTCCTCCCCAACTGGCTGCATCACCACTGGCTGCCTCTCAACTGGCTGCCTCTCAACTGCCTGCCTCTCAACTGGCTGCCTCTCAACTGCCTGCCTCTCAACTGCCTGCCCCACCACAGGATGCTCGACAAATGTACAGCGGCTGGATTCAGGGGGAGAGATGGATGCATCCCACTACCACCGGGAGTTATTACCCTCCAGCAGCAGCACCACCACCACCAGGGAGGCAATGGCTGCCTGGGAATGTGGCCACCAGCCAATATGGGCCATATTCCACCGAGATGGATCTACCCTCCTGGATGGCTCCCCAGCATGGCCCCAGGTGGGGGCCAAGCACCTACCACTGGCCAAGGTATGACCCTTGGCCACTTGACTACCAACACCTGGGCCTGATTGGGGAGCCCCAGCGCCCTCAGCCAAGGGACTTGTTCACCCCACCACCTCAACCAGCAAGGGACCCTTGATGTGGTGGGCACCCACACACCGTCTGTGCAAGCCACTCCACCAACACAAACAGCAGTAGCAGCCACAGCACACCCAGTACCAGCAGAGGAGACAGCAGAGGCTGGGGAGATAGAGGCTGAGGAGACAGCTGAACCTGTTGAAGCAGAGGCTGAGGAGACAGCTGAAGCTGGGGAAACAGAGGCTGAGGAGACAGCTGAAGCTGGGGAAACAGAGGCTGAGGAGACAGCTGAAGCTGGGGAAACAGAGGCTGAGGAGACAGCTGAAGCTGGGGAAACAGCACATGTGTCACCGGCCACTCCCATCTTCAGCAGTCAACGCACCCCAGATCTGGAGGCTGAGTGCATGGCCCTTCAAAGAGGACAGCTCCGGGCAACCCACGCCACCAACGACAACCTCACGAGGAACCGGAGGGAATCCCGGAGGAACACGAACAGGTTGGAGACCAGAATCCAAGCTCTGGAGTCAGAGGTTGCCAGGGGGAACACACAACTCCACCAGATACATACGGGGATGATGGACATGTTTGCACAGGTGCTCGTGGAGTTGCGAGAGATTAACCGCAGGGAGAACCTGAGGATGGAGAGGGAGAACCTGCGTTCCAAAGAGGGGTCCACTGCACCCACCACCCCTTCCAGTGTTACCCCAGAAGCCACACCTAGGGGACAGAGGGTGACAAGGCAATCAGCCAGGGCATCCACCTCTGGCACCAAGTCTAAGGCCCCCCCCCCAAAAAAAAAGAAATGAAAGGCCCAACCTGTCATCTGCCCCCTCAATAAATGAAAATTGTGCTTTTGAATCCTGTCTGATCTGCTGTGTAATCACTTATAGATTGGGTGGCAGGGTTGTCTCCAATGCATTGCCAAACAATGCAGTGAACTCAACTCCTGCCTGGGGGAAATGTTTGTGTGATGTTACAACATGGGTTCACACACACCCACACCGTTGTCCAAATTCACCTGGCAACCCATCCCTGTAGCCATATAACACAACAGTGTTACATAGCCATGATGTGTGTCAGATTTGATCAGAACATACCCCTTAGCACAACAACTGGTGCAACACTGAACATTCGTCTGCATCAATTGTTGTGTTTGAGGGGAAAACCAAACTAACAGCTATGCGACTTAGCAGGGAAATAACAAGCAGGACAGATTGAACATGCATCAATATGGTCTTTAAATCAAAATTCTATTGTGCAGCTGACATACTGGGGAACACAATGTACACCCTAGGATCTCAATGTGTGTGTTACACATTGTGATCCTAGGGTGAGCATTGTGTTCTCCAGCAAGTCAGTTGCACAACAGGAGTTTGAATCACAGCCTAACTTACTGCATAACCCAAAAATCTTCCAAAGATTTCATTGTGTAGCACGCACATTGGAACCTTAGGCTGAGCATTGGCTTATGTATTAAAGGGATAGTAAACCTTGAAAATAAGTTCATTCTATATTGTAGCCCTTAAAAAAACATGTAAAATGATATAAGTCTTATATCCCAAATCATATATGTTTGGTAGATAAGACTGATATCATTTTTCATGGTTTTTAAAGGGCTACAATGTGAAATAAACTTATTTTCAGGGTTTACTATCCCTTTAAGTTGTGTTGTTGTTTAACTAAGGTTATAACACACTTCACCAGTAATAACACTTGTCCACATGGTTGTTTTTGTTGATGTAGCCCATGTACTGAGATATGACAACCTACAGCAATCTCGGGACATTGATTATATTGAGCAACACACAAACCATGGACATCACATCACAGTGGAAGTGTGTCCCCTGTATCACCAGCTAATCACTCACAACACACATCAGTGTATCACTGCCATCATGTCATTGCATGTATACATCACAAAGTCCACTCATGGTCAGGCAACTAGTGGACTCCTGTGATGTAAATCATGCCTTCCTTTGTATGAGGGATACTCTAGCCTTGGGTACGGTTCCACATTGACAGGTGTTTGATCCAACATTCATTCATACAGACACGGATTGAGTAGTGATGTTTCTTGTGTATGTAGCCAATATGCATTAAACACTTGTATGAGCACAAAAAGGTACATCTGAACTAAATAGGAATACATTAGAAATGCTAGTGAACTGCTCATGTGTTGTCTACATCGTTTGGCATCTGTGTATGAGCAGTCTTACTGTACAGGTCTGATACCTGGATGTTAGTACACACATAAATTTGTGTCCATATGTGAATGTTCCAGTAGAGGTTGCTGTGAACATCTGGTCAAACATTGCATCACCAACACAATCACTTGGAACGCCAAGGGGTGAGCTTCATGGAAGTGTTGTCCAGACTTCAGTCCAGTCATATGGAAACTCCTCTGTTCAAGGATGGATCGTGCTATGGATGCCTGTGGGACAAGAGGACAGGATTTGGAACATCACCCTCGAAGTGATCGTCATGCAACAGCTACAACATCATGATCCTCTTAATCTTTCCCGTTACATAAGTCTACACAAACCACTGCTTTGTAATGTGTTGTGTACTGGTCTATGAACCATCATGGGGGGAACTAAGGGGATGTTAACCATCCTTAGGGATATTTGCCCCTGACATGGTTACACACATCAACAAATATGTCCTAATAGCTTCCTGACAACAATATATTTGGGCTGCCACTGTCAGAGACAGGCCAAATATGTTTGGTTCATGGAGCTAGTAGGACATATTTGTTAATGTGTGTATTTCTTTCTGGGGCACATATCACTGCACACACACACACACACAGGGCAGCATGGTGTCCATGGAGATGTGATCCACATTTCATGAGCTCCATGTTGTGTAACACACTATTACTGTCGATCCACCCCTCTGCTGCTTTATTCAACTGTAGCAAGCTACTGGTCCCATGTCCCCACGAATGCCCCCTGAACCCCTTATATGACTGAGTTCTATCCGATGCATTGGCTTGGATGAGACTCCCTTGCTACAGGGGTACCATGGTTGCTATGGGTCTGATCCTAGCAGAACACTTTAGTTGGTGCCTAGGGAGCTGTGGGATATGCTGAACAAGGTTAAAGTGTTGTACCTTGGTTTCCAGGGGGGGCATGCATGATATCCTTGAGGTAGCAGTATCAACATGGACGACAGGTTGTCAGGTGTATTCGGAATCTCTAGGCCCAATCCGACTGGTCCACGGAATAGTTGATGCTGGTGGTCCATACTGCAGCCAGTGACAGGGCTGTGTCACTGATCCTGTGGGGTGAAACAGAACATGTGTGTTGTGGTGGGTGTGTATGCATGGATTGTGTGCATACATGTATTATACTCACAGCAGAAGTGATCCCTGATCAATCTGTCCCTTGTCTGCATCCCTGTTGGGGTTTCCTCACACTCAACGATATCCACAGGGTCTTCAGGTCTGGGTGGGGGATGGACATCGTCGACGAGTCTGGTGTCCACCGCGATATTATGTAGGATGGCACATGCCACGATGATGTCGCAGACCTTGCCTGGTGCATACTGCAATGCTCCCCCCGAGTGGTCCAGACATCGGAATCGGGACTTGAGGAGGCCGAAGGTCCGCTCAATGGCATTCCGTGTTCTGGCATGAGCCTGGTTATATCGTTCCTGGGCATCGTTTTGGGGATTGGCGACCGGGGTGAGGAGCCATGGCTTGCATCCATAGCCAGCATCACCTGTGGAAAGTGAGTGACATGGTGTGACAAGGAGCACATATTGTGGTGAACATACTAGCACATGTGTATGTGGTGTCATTTGGTGCTGTTAACTCACCCAGTAGCCATCCGCCTGTATAGGTCCCATTTTCGAAATCCCTCTGCACAGATGAATTTCTGAGTATATGTGAATCGTGACAGCTCCCGGGAAATTTCACACAGACATTCATTATGGCCAGGTTGCTGTCACACACCATCTGCACATTCATGGAGTGGAAGTTTTTGCGGTTCAGGAACATATGTCCCTGACGTGCTGGTGCTTTGATACGGACATGGGTGCAATCTATTGCACCCATGACCCTGGGCATGCCTCCCCTTGCATAGAAGCCCTGCTTCAGATGTGTCCACTCCATATCAGTGATGGGGAAACGTATGTAGGTACTGGCCTTGGCTTTGAGGGCTGGCAAGACCTGGGCCAGCACCCTGGAGAATGTGGCCTGGGACATGCCAGATGCGTAACCCTCTGTCGACTGAAAGGCGCCACTTGCCATGAAGTGTATGGCACACAGGAGTTTTTGAAGGCCAGTTATAGCATGGTTATGGGTGCATATGGGATCCACCTGCTCCTTGATGACCTCATACAGGGCTATGATGCTGTGTGGCCTCAACCTGTAGCGATCAATAACCTCGTCATCGGTCATTCCAAAGAGAGTGACCCTTGGACGGTATACCCTGGGCCTTGGTGGTCGTCTATGCATCCTGGGCTGCTGCAGGGGTCCCTGTGGCAGCTGGGGAGCATCCTGTTGCTGCAGCTGTGCATCTGCAGGCAGGTGTCCTCCGGGTGGGGATGGGCTCCTGTGTGGCTGCTGAGCCAGAGCCTCCTCACTTGCAACAGGTGGAGGCTGTTGATGAGGCGTGCTTGGAGGTTGCTGATGTTCCCCAGCTCTCTCCCTTGCACGCCTTCTCCGCAGCCTTCGCAACAATATGTAACCCAACATACTGTTTGCTCTCTCTATCTGTCTCTATCTGTCTCTCTCTCTCTCTATCTCTATCTATCTCTCTCTCTCTCTCTCCCTCCCTGAGTGGAAAACAAGCCACAAGTGAGTGTGTTGAGTTGTCCCTTTAAGTACTTGCTAGGGCGTTGTGTAGGTGTGTTGATGAGGTGAGTGCTGACCAATGGTGAGTTGTTTTTGTCCAGGTAAGTGTTAGCAGGTGTGTGTGTGTTATAAGATGTGGTGTGTTGTGCTTGTTCTGTGTGTGCCATTTGCGGACGTGCAGTTGTGGGGTGCAGGTGGCGTGTTGATTTTGCCCAGGTGAGCTTGTATTTGCAGGTGTCCGCTTTGTGTGATGACCCCCATTGTGCCGTGCCATGTTGTGTTGTTGTTTTTGTGTGTTGTTGTCCCTGTGGTGTTGGTTGTTGTTGTTTGTGTAGTGATTTGTGTTGTGTGTGCATGTTTTTGTGTTGTTTTGGCATTGCACGGGTTAATTTTCCCATTTACATGGTTGTGCGGTAAGCATTTGGTGTGTTTTCCTCTGTAACGGGTGTTTAGTTTTGGCCGTTAAGTGTCTAACGTGTGTGAGAAGTGGGTCTTAACTTTTAGCCGTTAGGTGTGTCTTTTTTTCAGCCGTTATCAGTACCGCAAGCCTTTGAATAGCTCTGGGGTATGTTGTTCCATGCGTCTGAATGCACGTAGGTGTATCGGCCGTTAGGATTGTGCAACTGCCGTTAGCTGTTGTTTAGACGGATCTTTGAATTGCAACATGACACTTAACGCACCTGTTTGTGAGTTTTTTGGCTAACGGCTGCCTTTAAATCGAGCCCTATTTCAGAAGTAGTATAAATCATAACTACCTGATAGAGCACAGAGTTATAATCTCTCAGTCATATCTGCACACTCTGACTTTTTATGGTGATTGTAATATGATTATTTTATTTATCCATTTAACTCATATCAATATAGAATAAAAGTTAAGTTTTATTTTAATTTTGTGCAAGTCATTTTTCAGGTTATCCATGTCAATGTGAAGTCTTATCTCGAGTGCTAGTACAGCAGGGTTATCTTTCTTTTTTATTTGTTCTTTATCTTATCCCCTGTAGCACCTTGATACCTCAGTAATGACACTGTGGAATCCCTGATTTTCAGTGTCCTTCTGACAGTGTGCGTTAGATTTTCTCTCTTTGTTTTGTATCCTCCTGAGGAGGTAGTTTGTCAAAGTCCCATAAAAGGTCCTACCACCAGTCGTAATCTAGGGTTGTCATAATGGAGGTATCAGTTCAACAAACTTCTGCATATGACAGTGAGAATAAAAACACCAGTTTTTAAAGTAGCAACACTTAGGAGGAAGAGGGTTGCAAGTATATACCACTGTGGGGACCCTTGCTAAGACCACTGTTAAATAATATATTAATACTTAAAGGTTAAATAGGGTGTTTTACTGCAGGGAAATATCCAGATGTCATTTTAAGTAAGGAAAGGAATTTTTGGGCCCATTGGGGCTAAACTGGAAATTCATTTAAATGTTTTTTCCCTTTTCTCTGTCTCAACAGGGATGATGTGGCATTTGGATATATATGCCATCTTTAAACAATGGTTTTATTTTTCTCTTCTTTACTTGTCTACAGTCAGACTTTCCAATTCATTTCTCAAACAGTTTATAAACAGACACAGTGCTCCATTTCGGTGGTGGAAGATTGAGCCTTCATCTGTATCCGAATAAGAGGAGGCTGCTGTTGCGATAAATTCTAGATCAACATCATCATCAGTAATTAGGTCATTCTCAGCATCACCTGCTACTTCTTCCTCACTACTTTTACATTCCTCTAGGCTTTTTGCAATCGCAAGCAATTTCTTTTTCCCTTACAGGAATTTTCTCCACGTTTGCTACTACTTTCAGGACAGGTGTTGTACTTCTATGTGTGTCAGTGTTAGATGCAGGAGTTTGTTGAACCATTACATCGTCTTCCATTATGCAAACACTAGAATGTTACTTGTTGCCATCTTCGTGTTCTTAGATAGTTCATTAATATTACTGATGGTGATGGTGGAACATTTTATGGGACTTTGACAAACAGCGTTCTTAGGAGGATAAGGATCATCATCATCATTTATTGCATATTGCCAGGTTTTGGACTACAACTTTATCCACACATTCCTGCACTGCTTTTACTCCTTTTGCCCTCCCTCTGCCCCTAGTATGTTTGCTGGACATTATTAAACTAGTGCGTATTTATACAGTGATGTAAACAACAGTCCACCAATCACAGCTCATGTCTGGGTCCCTGTCTCTGTCACCTACCAGTCAAACTATGTTTTACTTTTTTTTTATTTTTTCCTTAAATTTTTTTATTAACTGTTCCTATCACGTCAACTAAAAAACAATACAAACAAAAATTCTCCCTGTGCAACTGTTTCTTCCTCCAGTCTCCTCTAATAAAGAGAAAGAACAGCCAGCTTGAAGGAACTTATATCACAGGTACCTGTGTGTTCCCAGTTAGTCACACAAAAGTGTAGGGTATTTGGAGTAAATCTCCTTTGTTCCCTTCTCACACACCCAGACTCCCCTAACACAGAGATAGCAACCAGTAGAGAAAGGAATGTGGATTATAGCTGCCTGTGATTTCCCAGTTATAGAAAATATGGGTGTATTTTGGGTAAATCTCCTTTGCAACCTTCCCACAACCCCAGACTCCCTAACACAGAGAATAGTCAGCTGGAAGGAACTGGATAGATTTATGTATAGATTTATGTATTTGACAGTTAACACAAATTCGGCAGGCACACCAGGCAGATACAAACATTCTACAAACTGTTTTACATTACAAACTGTCACTTCCTACCAGGAAGCACTAGCATAGTTAAACTGATAAATAAAGCGAAATACCTCATAAATGTTTTGTTTAAAATAAAAATGTCTAACATTACGTTAGGTTATTTTGAAATCTCTTCTAATTGTAAAATTGTTACAAAGTCAGAGTGACTGTTTAATCTGACCAAGCATCAATGCTCGTTAGTCACCTCCAATCTATTATTATGAAGCTTTTCTCTACAGCATGTAAAGGGTTAAAAGTCACATTTAAATAAACTGGAATTGTGATAATTTTCATTTGCCCTCTATGGTTCAATTGCTTTGCTATACAATTACACATCCTTAGTTTGATGAATTAGGCTCCATAGCCTCATGTTTAAAAAGCACATTCTGAAGCAAACCAACTGCACCTTTAGTGGGGGTTGAATATAATATCCCATTAATTTAAATGGAGCTTTAACCCACTGAATGCTCAGGGGGTTCCAGCACATAGCAAAGCAATGCACTGGATACATATTGCTCTATGTATCAATTAAACAATCCAAACTGATTTCAAATGGAGTTTTTATTTGATACACACATTGCAAATTCTGTGCACCTCATTTACTTAATATTTGTTTTGATACATAAGTTTCAGTTTGCATGGCTTGTGACTATTAATTTAACATTTTGTTTGCCAGAGAGGTATCCAATGCATCTGGCACTCAAAGGGTTATATGATAGTTTTTCAAATCCCTTTTTGCTGTTTAGTGCAAATAGAGCAAGTATTAAAGGGATAGTAAAGTTTAGCTCCGAGTCTTCTCTATTGTTTTTATAACATGCAACACTAAGTTTAATAACATACTGTTCTGTAGTTCAAAAAATATTGAAGGTAAAAGGATCCCTCTCCCTCCCATTCTGGCCGTCTCCCATTAGAGCTGGAATCTGGTCATGGGACCGGACGGATGCAGCGAGGGACAATCTTCAGTCAGTAAGTATAAAGAAAATCCCCCTTTATGAAGGAGGGCAGGATTTTTCTTTTGCTTAGTGAAGATAGTCCCTTGCCACTCTCCGTCTGGACCACGCTTACAGGCACCGTGACGTGGCCAGAAGGGACAGGAGGGGGATCCTTTTACCTTGAATATCTTTGGAACTACAGACCAGTAAGTTATTAAACTTACAGTTGCATGTTATAAAAACAATAGAGAAGCCTTGGAGTTAAACTTTATAAATGTTATATTTTTGTTGTATCTGGTCTGCTATTCTTCTTTAGTATAAGATTATTCACCTCATCGTTTCACATGGGTATGGACATCTGATGCAAGTCGGTTGGATTCTGTTGCGGGGAGAATCAGCATCATAAATCCCCGCTGGCCTCAAAATTGGTTATGAGTATTGTAGCTGGTTAAACACTCCAAGTGAGTTTTGGTGTCTCCTTAATCTCGATTTATATGCTGTTTAAGATTACAGTATAGCTCTCCTGTATTAGTGTTTTGTGAATGATAAAGTATTCCCCTTCCACCCCTTCTACCAGAGGCGTAACTAGAAGCCACCGGGCCCTAGTGCAAAAATCGCCATGGCCCACCTGACCACATTGCCCCTCCATTGCCCCCAATCACCCCAACTGCCTCCACATTGCCCCCAATCTCCACATTGCCACAACTGACTCCACACTGGCCCCAATTGCCACAATTGCCTCCACATTGCCCTGAAGTGCCACAATTGCCTCCACATTGCCCCAATTGCCTCCACAGTGTCCACAATTGCCTCCACATTGCTCCCAATTGCCACGATTTCCTCCACAGTGCCCCAATTGCCACAATTGTCTCTACATTGCCCCATTTGCCTCCACATTGCCCCCAATTGCCTCCACATTATCCCCAATTTCTCAAATTGCCTCCACATTGTTGCCAATTGCCTCCACATTGCCTCCAATTACCCAATTGCCTCTGCATTGCCCCAATTGCCTCCACTTTGCCCCAGTTGCCACATTTGCCTCCACATTGCCCCAGTTGCCTGCACATTGCCCCAATTGCCTCCACATTGCCCCCAATTGCCAGAATTGCCTCCACACTGCCCCAATTGCCTTCACATTGCTCTCAATTGCCACAATTGCCTCCACATTGCCCCAATTGCCTCCACAGTGTCCACAATTGCCTCCACAGTGCTCCCAATTGCCCCAGTTTCCTCCACATTGCCCCAATTGTCTCCACATTGCCCCATTTGCCTCCACATTGTCGTCAATTGCCTCTACATTGCCTCCAATTGCCTCCACATTGCCCCAATTGCCTCCACTTTGCCCCAATTGCCACATTTGCCTCCACATTGCCCCAATTGCCTGCACGTTGCCCCCAATTGCCTCCACATTGCCCCCAATTGCCAGAATTGCCTCCACATTGCCCCAGTTGCCTCCACATTGCCCCCAATTGCCTCCACATTGCTTCCATATTGCCCCCACATTGTCCCCAATCACCTCCACTGAGACCCTCCCGTGCCCATCTCCTACGTCCCTGGTGGTCCAGAAGTGTGGCAGGAGAGGTCTGTGCCTCCTTCTGCACAGGCCTCTTTAGCTGGAGCTCCCGCATGGTCGTTTCTTCAGTAATGCAGAGTGCTGGGAGATTATGTCATCTCCCAGCGTTCTGTATTCCTACTAGAGTGCTGAAGAGGGAGCCTCATTTGCTAGAGGTCTGTGAGGAAGAAAGCACAGACCTCAGTTGCTTCCTGCTGGTGCCGGTTGATGGGGTTACAGGGGGCAGCTGGATCCCTGGAGTGGCGGGCCTGGTCGCAGGTGTGATCCCTGCGACCCCTATTGTTATGTCACTGCCTTTTACTTATGTATCACTGCTCACCTCAAAGCAGCAAGACTCCACAGTGTCCACAATTGCCTCCACAGTGCTCCCAATTGCCCCAGTTTCCTCCACATTGCCCCAATTGTCTCCACATTGCCCCATTTGCCTCCACATTGTCGTCAATTGCCTCCACATTGCCTCCAATTGCCTCCACTTTGCCCCAATTGCCACATTTGCCTCCACATTGCCCCAATTGCCTGCACGTTGCCCCCAATTGCCTCCACATTGCCCCCAATTGCCAGAATTGCCTCCACATTGCCCCAGTTGCCTCCACATTGCCCTCAATTGCCTCCACATTGCTTCCATATTGCCCCCACATTGTCCCCAATCACCTCCGCTGAGACCCTCCCGTGCCCATCTCCTACGTCCCTGGTGGTCCAGAAGTGTGGCAGGAGAGGTCTGTGCCTCCTTCTGCACAGGCCTCTTTAGCTGGAGCTCCCGCATGGTCGTTTCTTCAGTAATGCAGAGTGCTGGGAGATTATGTCATCTCCCAGCGTTCTGTATTCCTACTAGAGTGCTGAAGAGGGAGCCTCATTTGCTAGAGGTCTGTGAGGAAGAAAGCACAGACCTCAGTTGCTTCCTGCTGGTGCCGGTTGATGGGGTCACAGGGGGCAGCTGGATCCCTGGAGTGGCGGGCCTGGTCGCAGGTGTGATCCCTGCGACCCCTATTGTTATGTCACTGCCTTTTACTTATGTATCACTGCTCACCTCAAAGCAGCAAGACTGTCCAGATAGATCGCAGAGAGGGATAATATTCAGCAAGCATAAGGAAAAACCTGAAAAACTTGTCAAGGGGTGCAGGGGTTTCATTGTTCTCACAGTAAGAAGATTGTCCCTTGTTGTGAGCTGTCTGGTCTCAAAACCAGATTCCACATCAAGGGAGGTGGCTTACACTAGGTAAAAGAGGTTGGAGGGGGATAATTTATCATTCAATCATTCTTGAACTACAACTCTGACAGTATTGAAGTAACACTCTCCATGACCCAAATACTATGAATATTAATTGGAGCCACTGTTTTTGTGAAACATTACTATCCATTTAATCCATGAACTGCTAAAGATGCATTGTATGGCAATGGTTAATATAGCCATTTAATTTAACGGGAATCTTGGATTTTTCTGTTGTTGTCCCTAGATTTATTTTTGGCATCATATTGAACTGATCTGCATTGGTAATTTTACAAATATAACATTTTCTTGTGTTTTGTTCAGTGTAATTACATTATCTCCACTGTTTAACCTTCTGAGCACAGGGCTATTATGCATTGTGTTGCATTAAACAGAGGCACATAAAATATTATGTATTCAAAACTCAGGAATAAATTCCATTGCATAGTAATATCACATATTACTATAGAATTGTATTTGGTTGTTGATAATACAGGAGGCAAAAATTTAGTAAAGTTGGTACCTTTATTGGCTAACTAAACAGATTTAAAATGCAAGCTTTCAAGACTTCTCAGGTCTCTTCCTCAGGCATGTTATACTCTCATCTGTTGTTGATAATAGTCACTGATAAATGGAGTGGCTTCAATCAATTTCTTTTTTTAATATTGACAATATTAAAGTTTGTAAAATTGATCCATTACTATCCCTTTAAAACCTGCAATGGAATTTCTTCCCCTAGGGCTGGATTTATATTCTAGGTGCCTCCAGGCAAGGCACTCTAGCTCCACCCATGGTCACACTCCCAACCCTTGCATGACCCCACCCCCTTCCATCCACTGTTTCATGCCACAATTCACAATGTGGGAGGACCAGCGCAGCTGAGGTGCCCCTCAAAATATGGAGCTCTAGGCAGTTTCCTACTATGCCTATTGGGAAATCCAGCCCTGCCTCCCCCTCAGTTTGTTAGATTTGCAGTTTCATTCCTTGACTGCTAGAGTTTTGTAATTCACATTGCCACTTTGCCAAGCAAAAGTTTACTCCAATTGTTGGCAACTGTTTATTCAAAAGTTAAAACAGTTCAAACTGTCACAAAGCTATGGAGCTGTTACTGTCACATTCTATAGAGAACTGCAGCCATTGGCCCACTTCTCCCATACAATGTATCATAATACCTGTCTAGATACAAGGTGGCACTGTTGCCAACAGCTTACTATAGGAAAATAAAAAAATCTTCTGATGTAATATCTTTTGAATGTAAAAAATTCACAGTAGTGGGAATTGTTTAACTCTGCATTAAAAACCCAACAATATGTATTTTTTCATTATAAAAGGTTTCTATTCCTGTAATGGGGCAGTGAGTGTGATAAGAGCTCTTCAAACTTTAGAGCACTTAATGACATTCACAAACAGTGCACAAGCTATTTTGGACACAATATCTAATTAGTTAAGAAGATATCTAGCAACGTCAGAAAAGTTTGGTAGCAGAAAAAAATCTGAACATCACACAAACTCTTTTGAGTTTCCGGACTTTGATGATCACCACTTTATTATACTTACTGTTCTGACCTCATGTTGGTGAAAAAGTTTAAAAGATAAATTTTAAACTTGTATAAAGGCATATGCAGGAAATCAAAAGATTTACCTTTATGACTAATGTATACAGAAGCTTTCTGCTCTTTTGTATGTTTACAAGCTGTTGTGACTTCTGTTGATATATTGCTCTAATTACTTCCTACATTCCTTTGTATACATTGTTGTCCCACTGAATCGAAAGGATTAATGCAATTGTATATGTGTGTACAAACTCAAAAAGTCGTGTTCTTTTGTGTCGTAAATGAGCACTGTATGTAATAAAGGGCTTATGTTATTTTGTGAGGCACATAATTATCTGAAATGACTAAATGGAATTTGAAATCAGTAATGTTCAAAATATCAATGAAGTTTGAAACAAAATATTTTGAGACACTGTAGATAATTAGTTTACTGCCCTTTAGTATAACAGCACATTGGGAATGATGTACTTAGATCATCTGTGGGAAGATGCTCTAAGGTTTGATATGACGGCGAATTTGACCTAAATCCATTTAATTATACTCACTTAGCTTCTCCATATTATACCTGTTATTAGGCAACAAATGTATCTACATGGACATGCTTTTGCAGTGCCTTTATGACATTGACATTCATGTTGTTTCAGTTTCTCCTCTACCAATTACTTATTTACACATTGACATTTGTCTTAAGGCATTTTTGGGTTCCTGGGTAGGGATGGGCAAATCTTTCCACCTCAAACGGAATTCGGCAAAAAATGGTACTTTCCGCTTGGTGAAAAGTTTCCTGAGAAAAGTGCTGATTTTCTGCTTTTTCCGCTTTTTTCACCCATTGAAATTTCAATGGGAACATGGAAGTTACACACAGCACATTACAAGTAATATTTTATTTCCCAAAGGTATTGTATATAAGGGCATGAGGGTGCCTTGTTGTTGGGGTGTGGGGAAAGAATCAGTTGAACAGGGAATGTTTTTGGGGGGTTGTTTACTGGGATTGGGGGGCACGTAATAAAAAAGAAATCCTAAATAAAATAAAATAAAAACCATAAGACATGGTATAAAGGGGTCTGAGGAGGGTGCCTGTGTTGGTGAATGAATTAATCATTTGAACAGGGAATTTGTTTTGGGGGGCTTTCTTGACTGCTATTGGGGGGAGTTAATAAAAAAATAAATCAATTAAATAAAATAAGACATTTGTATGGAAAGTGACAGAGACAGGAACCCTCTGACATAAGCTGCCACTGGGGTGGTCTGATACTTGACTTGATAGAGTATTTTGTAGAGGATGATTTGTTTGATTTGTTGTTAGAGGCCTTTGTAGGACTTAGACTTATTAGAGGCCCAAGCCCTGAAGAAACATTGATTTGTAGGATTTAAGCTACTTTGGCACAAGCCCTAAGGAAACATTGATTTGTAGGACTTTATTTTTCCCTTGAGAACAGGAACTGTGGCTTCCATCAGCAACTGCAAGGTGCACAGTGTGTATGTGGTAAATAACATCTGGGAGCACAACTGTATCCAAAACACCATGACACCTGAAACCAAGTACTGCCGCTGTCACTGTACCCCTTGTCCAGACTCCGCTAAGGACATATGACAACTTGCTTACAGTTTAATAGTTATGATGAACCCTCCCTGCCAGAATCCTAGCATATTCTTCAGGATGGAATCTCCTCAGATGCCACCTGATGACCTGGTGTCGATTCTCCTTCACCACTCTGGCATGTGTGGTCAATGCACCACACAGTGTGCAATGGGTAGAGATGAACTGCCATATCCTAACATTAATAGAGTGACTATCATTTGGCGGGGGAGGTAAAGATGAATGAGGTGGATTGGCAGGAGAGAAGGTGATGATGGCGAGCTAGTTGTTTCGCTCGTCATGGAACTTCCAGTGTCTGTCTGGGTTTCTTTATTCTTCCTCCTCTTTGATCTCCACCTTTCTGGAGAGTCAGTGAGTACAGTAACAGCGGTGCTAGATTTCTGTAACGACTTTAACATGTGTGGAGTAAATGTCATGTTGTTTGTGTTTCATGTGTGTTATCAGTGCAGTTGTGCCAAGGTGTGTTCCCTCCTTTCCCCTTCTCACTAACTTGTCACAAATTTTGTACTGTACCATTGTTGATGATGACTGCACTGTGCCACACCCATGACTTCTGGGGGAGGGATAGAGAACAGGTGGAGAAGAATGGCCTCTTTCTTCTTTTCCTCCACATTCACCTTCACTTTCTGTGGCAGTGGATAATGTTTCTGCTGTTGCTGCTAGTGCCTCAGATTTAGCACTGCAACTAGGACCAGGAGTATTGCTGGCACTGGCAAGTGGATCCTATCATAGTCCTGCATTACTTGTTGACCCCATTCCCACTGTGTCCACGGTGGTCTGTGGCACACTAGCCTGCTCCTCAGCACCCTGCTGTCCTTTCATCTCAGCAGCAGCAGAAGTTAGAGCAGTTGCAATTTCAAAAGCTGACTGCTAGTGGTGGTGGTGATGCCCATCCTCATCCATGTCTCCCATTCCTTCTCAGTTTCTGATAAAAAGGCCATCAATGGCTCCTCCACCCCAGCTTCTCCAACACTACCGCCATCACTAGTCCCTACGTGCTGCTTCTCTATTCCAGACATCTCACTGCTTCTTGGAGGAGGTGACGAGTAATGTGACAGAGGGTCCCCTGCTGTCGTACATGGCATAATTTTCTCCTTCCCCCACTGAGTACTACAAGAAACACTAGCAGCAGGCAAAATATTGGTGGCAGCAGGTTCAGCACTGGCAGCAGGTTCAGTACTAGCAGCAGGTTCAGCACTGGCAGCGGGTTCAGTAATAGCAGCAGGTTCAGTACTAGCAACAGGTACAACACTAGTGGCTGCAGGATCAGAAATGGTGGCACTGCAGCAGGGGAAGCACGTCTGGCAACAGGTACAACACTAGTGGCTGCAGGATCAGAAATGGTGGCACTGCAGCAGGGGAAGCACGTCTGGCAACAGGTACAACACTAGTGGCTGCAGGATCAGAAATGGTGGCACTGGCAGCAGGGGCAGAACGTCTGGCAATAGGTACAACACTAGTGGTTTCAGTTACAGAAATGGTGGCACTGGCAGCAGGGGCAGCACGTCTGTCAACAGGTACAACACTAGTGGCTGCAGGATAAGAAATGGCGGCACTGGCAGCAGGGGCAGCACGTCTGGCAACAGGTACAACACGCGGCTGCAGGTACAGCAGTGGTGGCACTGGCAGCAGGGGCAGTACGTCTTGCAGCAGGCACAGGCAAGTGACCTGTCCTGCTCTCACTAGTACTACCCTTTTCTCCCTTCCTTCCCATTCCCTTTTCTCCCTCCCGTCCCATTAAATTCCCCAAGATCCCTTGGGGTGATTTAGGGGAACTGGACAGCATTGGTACAGTAGTGGTCCCTTACTCCTCAGACTCAGTGGACACATAATGGTCCTTCCAGCGCCTCCATTGATTATTTTTTACCCTGCTCATATTGATAGGAGTCACTATGAGCCTCTCCTGCCTCACTTTTTGTAAAATATCACCAGCGAACAGCACAGCACATCTATCGCGCTCTGTAGCTGCTTTTATTGTGTCTTCCTACAGCGAAAACTTCACGTTTTTATAGCGGAAGTGCGAAAACAATGTAAATCACTGGGGGGGAAAATTTTAGCAATTGAAAAAATGGTGAGAGATTTTGGCCAATGGGAGAAAGATGTGAAAATATTAACCACTAGTTTTAAAGCGGATTTTCCCGCGAAAAAGTGGATAACAATGTGGTTTTCACAAAATTTCCCATGGGAACACTGCAACAACTTTCGCCCACCCCTACTCCTGGAGGCATGTTTTTTTTGTTGACATAGTTATCGCAATACACACTAAGGGTCGATATCTGGTGATAGTGTATCCCTCTCAGAAACAAATTAGCCTCCCTGAGATTGGCAATATTTGGATATTGCCATAGCTTTCTATTCAGTGCTCACAGTTGTTTATATTTCTCAGTTTGACTTATTTTACAATTCTTCATGTTTTACTGTTCTCCATAATTCAAAGCTCTCCCCAGAAATGTATTTTAAACTTTTCCATAAAGAAGGGTATTTCAAACTTCTCTATAGCTCTCTAATGTGAACACTCACATAACACTTGAAATGTGATGTTTAACACTGGACTGTAATGACAACATTGAAGTACTATTGTGTAGCTGACATTAGGCTGGTTATCAGCATGACTGCAAACATAACATTACCACACATCAGTGAACTTTACACCAACACCATATGCTAATGGCCAACATGTCTCTTACTGCATATATTGAAGTTTGCCTTATTTTTTAACTTCACCAAAGAAAATCAGCCATTGTATAGAATTTTAATATATATCGTCGTTGATGTAATTTTGGAGTAAATCAGCTGCACCATAGGGAAGTAATACAATATTCTATGATTTAAATTATGTTTTCAACTGCTTCAATGCTAGAAAGGTTTCCAGTGTATTGTTTCATAATATGTTAGAGACATCTGGGGAATTGTATTGTGCCCTATAGAATTGTATGTATTTTTTCTATCCAGGATTACTCATTTTTTCTTAGAACAGCAGTCTCATTGTCCCTTTTTCTGAAGGCTATAAATATGCATTCCTGGACAACCTATTGTGAAACAAACAAGAAATAAGACAAAAAAACTGAAAACTTGAGCATGCATAACTATTCACCCCCCCAAAGTCAATACTTTGTAGAGCCACCTTTTGCAGCAATTACAGCTGCAGGTCTCTATAAGCTTGGCACATCTAGCCACTGGGGTTTTTGCCCATTCTTCAAGGCAAAACAGCTCCAGCTCATTGAAGGTGGATGGGTTCCGCTGGTGAATAGCAATCTTTGTCATACCAGATTGGATTGAAGTCTGGGCTTTGACTAGGTGATTCCAAGAATTTTAAATGTTTCCCCTTAAACCACTGGAGTGTTGCTTTAGTAAGCTTAGGGTCATTGTCCTGCTGGAAGGTGAACCTCCATCCCAGTCTCAAATCTCTGGAAGCCTGAAATAGGTTTCCCTCAAGAATGTCCCTGTGTTTAGTGCCATCCATCATTCCTTCAATTCTGACCAGTTTCCCAGTCCATGCTGATGAAAAACATCCCCACAGCATGATGCTGCCACCACCATGCTTCACTGTGGGGATGGTGTTCTCGGGTGATGAGAGGTTTTGGGTTTGCGCCAGACATAGAGTTTTCCTTGATGGCCAGAAAGCTCAATTTTAGTCTCATCTTACCAGAGTTCCTTCTTCCATATGTTTGGGGAGTCTCTCACATGCCTTTTGGTGAACAGCAAACATGTTTGCTTATTTTTTTCTTTAAGCAATGGCTTTCTTCTGGCCACTCTTCCGTGAAGCCCAGCTCTGTGGAGTGTACGGCTCAAAGTGATCCCATGGACAGATACTCCAATCTCCGCTGTGGAGCATTGCAGCTCCTTCAGGGTTATCTTTAGTCTCTTTGTTGCCTCTCTGATTAATGCCCTCCTTGCTTAGTCCTTGAGTTTTGGTGGGTGGCCCTCTCTTGGAAGGTTTGTTGTGGTGCCATATTCTTTCCATTTTTAACAATGGATTTAATGGTGCTCCTTGGGATGTTCAAAGTTTGGGATATTTTTTATAAGAAAACCCTGATCTGTACTTATCCACAACTTTGTCCCTGACCTGTTTGGAGAGCTCCTTGCTCTTCACAGTGCCGCTTGCTTGGTGGTGTTGCAGACTCTGGGGCATTTCAGAACAGGTGTATATATACTGAGATCATGTGACATCATGTGACACTTAGATTGCACACAGGTGGACTTTATTTAACTAATTATGTGACTTCTGAAGGTAATTGGTTGCACCAGATCTTATTTAGGGGTTTCATAGCATTCACCACTTTTCCATTTTTTTTTTTTTTTTTTTTTTTTTTAAGAATTTTTTTAAAACAAGTTATTTTCTCCATTTTACCTCACCAATGTGGAATATTTTGTGAATGTCCATTATATGAAATCCAAATTAAAATCAATTTTAATTCCAGGTTGTAATGCAACAAAATAGGAAAAATGCCAAGGAGGTAAATACTGTACCACCCAAGCGAAAAAGAGAGACTAACAGAGGCAAGCAGACTATGACTGCCACAGAGCCACCAATCCTCACTGATCCAACCCTACACCACTCGTACCTAGGGATGGGTGGAAGGTCCCGTTGTATTCTTGTGAGAAATGCAACAAAACCACATATTTGTTTGCTTTTTCTCTAGAAAATCTATCCCCAGCAAACCCCTTAAAAATGTTTCCTTTTGCCTACATCAAAAATGTTTTCTCTATGTTTTTCAAATGGCTACATACTTCCGCCATTTACTGCATGGGCTTTGCATTTTCGTTCCAAAAAATGCAGCGTCTCTAGGAATTGAAACAGAAAACTTGACAGAGAGAGTAAAAGGCAATTTTCTAGCTATCCAGTGAGTAAAATAAAGGCAGCAAAGGCTCATAGTGTAGACTAACGTAACAGAAACACTATGAGCTATTATTAAAAAGAAAAGGAGGAGCTGGAAGAATCTTGATGTGTCCAGTGGGTCAGAGGAGGAGGAAGTGACCGCCACTAGCATGAAAATGTCTGGGAGCCCTGATTCCGAAGATCCAAGGATGCCCATTCCCCCTACATCTTCCCTTGGAATCTTGGGGAAAATGTTGTCATCTTCAGCAAAGGCACAGGAAGACGTGAGTAGCAGTGTAAACAGTAAGTAGCCAGATTAGTGGATAAGGGAACCCACAACATCCCCTGACGCTGTTGTTTCCCATCCCCCAGCATTGACCCTGTGAGACAGGACTGGCTAGCACTATTAGCAACAGCACACAGCAGCTGACTGTGCCTGCTGCTGGAACTGCCAGTATGCTGTCTTCATCTGAAGATGAGATGTCAAGTGTGACAATAGGGCATGCTCTGTCACATTTGTCATCATCACAAACCAATCTTTCACAAAAACGGTCTTCTACATGTACTTGCAAACCAAGCACACGTAGATGACCGTTTCAGTGAAATAATTCTTTTTTATAAACGCAATCTCGACAATGCTGCAGAGCCGCCTGATGCAAGTAATCCTGCAGTCAGCGTTCAGTCAGGTAAGGGGGAGGGAGGGGGAACTTTGAGCGCTATTATCTCTCAAATCATAAGGGTTTGAGAGATGACACTGGGGGCAATAAGTTTCTTTTTAACAAAGCTACAATATGGGTATTAGTAATTTGCAAGTATTATTATCCCTTTAAGCAATGCAATCAAAATGGCATCAGAAATCTTTTGGTTATTACTAACATTCTTAATATATAACTAAAATACTTAACAGGACTATAGATGGCAACTGGTACATATGAACTTGTACACTTCCAACACATTTCGTGTCTTAACGACACTTCATCAGGGAATAAAACCCCACCTTTGACTCAATGAGATATTTTACTAGTCATTTCCTTAAAACTGACCAATAAACATTAAATTAAAATTAATTACAGCTTCATGTAAACCTATGTGGGATTTAGCTATTTGAATCCTGTATGTAAAAGCATTTGTTAAAGTCCTTCACTTTATCTGTTATTAATAGCAATCCTGAATATTTGTGGATGAATTACATGTGCACTATTGTTATAGAGTATAATATTTAGATGTATGTCAATAGTCTGCATTTAGGAGTTTAATAGATTTCCACCTTTACAGGTTTGAATATTGCCTGTGGTGATCTGCTTTTTTTCTCATGTGCTCTGTCATCTGTATGTCTAATGGTTTTAATAATGCACAATATAGAAAATTTAAAAACTTATTGTGTAATATGTACTTACTATAGTACTGTATAAAATGCGCATAAAATGTTCATATATATCCAATAGCTTTCTCTGTTGCATAAAAGTGTGAACCTATCTCCCCCTCCTCCAGTTATAAGGTTATGGTCTAAGGGGTTTAGAACAGTGTTAGTAAGAGATGTTTTATGTCTCCTGCTAGAATTGTTCTCCTCTGTTCTAAAAATCACTCTTTCAACTAGAGTTTTGTTCTCCTTATATACATTTTGTCACACAAACACTCAATACTATACATAACATGAGTGGTATTACATGGGATGTATTGTTTTATTTGACATGTATTTCCCTTATTATCCCAAAAGTTTTTCATCTTTTGTGTGGTAAATTGATGTTATACACCTCTTAGCTCCACATTTATAAATGCACTTTAAATTCATAAGATTACTATTTTGTTCTCTACATTTATTTTGTGGTTTATTCTTGGAAATAATGTTTTTTTGCATTTTTGTTCTTTGTATAAAAAATTGATGGGTTAGGTGATATCATTCCTTTTAATAGTCGATCTTGTAACAAAATGTCCCAGGCTTTGTTTAAAATTAGTTTAATTTTGTGATGCGCTGGATTATATTTGGTGACAAAAGAAGGTTATCCTTTAGTTTTTGCATTTCCGTTTTTAATTATATTTTTAGTTTTAACCCTTTGAGTGCACTCAAAGGGTTAATATTATCTCTGCCTTGACTGCCCTGTATATATTTAGCTTTCCCAATCCTATAGGGTCCTCTGTGTCACTGTTTGGCTGTCCCTGATACAACATGTTATCTCTATTCCTCATCCCCATCTCTAAGTAGGTATTCTACACCAAATCTTTAGGATACCCTTTATTAAAATATCTGTTCTTTAATTCGTTATAGTGTTTATGGAAATCTGCCTCTCTTGAACAATTCCTTATTAGACTGAAGTTGACCTTTAGGTATGTTACGCTTCCAACTTTCTTTCAAAGTGCAAATAGCTATTTACACTAGTTGATTTTATGTGTTTTTCTGTAACTATTTTTGAATCCTCACATGTTAATTTTAAATCTAAATAATTAAATGTATGATCATTTATTTCATATGTGAATTTTAATCCCATGTCATTTATATTAAAACATTTTATGGCACTTTCTAATGCTCTCTAATCCCATTGGATTTCCCTGCCAAATAATTATTAGATCATCTATATATGTTCCATAGTAGACAAGGTTTACCCCCAGCCATGCCCCACACACATGGCCCAACTCCCAGGATCCCATGTATAGGTTTGCATAACTCAAATAATTGGGCTATGTCAAAAGAGAGCAAACTTTGCTGAAAGGCTGCAAAATTTTGTCATAGAATTTTGTAGGCAGCCATTAGTAAGAGTTCATCAAACTGGCTAGATATCGATCTCTGCCAATGCGATCGCTCCACCTTAGTGACAGACAGCCTCTGTCATCTGAGGATGATGGGTAGTGGGATGGGAGCTGCTTCTGGTCGGCAAGGTTCGGCAAGCCAGAAGTAGGCTGCCGGACACTTTTTAAACTTTAATTTTTGCGCATATAACTGTTTTTTTAAAACAATTTACAATTTTTTCAATTTTTTTGATAGATGCTCTAACTAATGAGCATTACATATAAGTAGGTGAGAGATCCCCTTTAATTAACAAAATGTCTAGCGGTAGTGGTGATGGTGGTAGTGATTGTGGGGAATTTTGTCATCCTTCTCTGTACTTGCAGTTGCTTTGTTACTGAGTAAAATATTGTTACATTCTTGTTCCGTGGTACTTCAAGGAGTGCTTCTACTGCTGATAGTTGTTGCACATCTGGCATATTGCTGGTTTACCTCCAGTTCTGACCTGTGGTTGAGTTTCGGGTGGAATCTCACTGTGGATGTGCCTAGATGTGATCACTCCCCTCCATCATGCTCACATGGTTTTTACAGACACAATAGATAGCAAAATGTTTTGCTTTTGATTGCAAGTGAAATATCTCCATACTGTATGTTTTAAAAACTGATCTCCATACTGTATGTTTTATAAACTGATCCACAGCCCTTGCTATAAGTGTTTCTGCTGCTGATCCAATTGAAGGGCTAATGACACCTACTGCTGTGGATGTTGACGACCCATGTTGTTACATAGTCAACAATAGTGAGTGTGACTAGGTAGAGATTAGAATTGAAAGCCTGAAGCTGCTGATGATAATTGTATATTTCAGCCCATGCCATATCATCCCTGTTGATCTAGAGGAAGACAAAAATAAGAAATAAACAAAATAAAAACATTAAACCCATTTCCAATTAAGCCCCAAGTGGGTAAAGATGTCCCTCCTGACTCCAAATGACAGTCAGATATTTCTCTAGATCAATAAAATATCTGCTTTGAAGCCAACTATCATAATTCTCAGTATTGTTCTGTGCTAGATAGGTATTTATTACTTTTTTGAATGCAATTGCAATGTCTGCAAGCACAATTTCCTGAGGAAAAGAATTCCATAACTTTACTGCCCTTACTGTAAAAAATACAACTACTGGACTCCGAAGTGTAGAAAAGTTATTTTATTGTATCAATCGTTAAAAGCAAAGACGTTGCCAAATATTACACTTAAATATACTGGAGCATAAAACAAAAAATACACGCTAACCGCCTAATGCTTTTCGTTTATTAAACACACTATAAAAAAATCACTGCCTTTGATTTAGTGAAAAGCGACTTCCCTCTAGTCTTAATGGATGGTCTCTTATTTTTTTTGCTCAGCTCTGTGAGTAAATAGTTCCTTGGAGAGTTCTTTGTACTGACCTTGAATATATTTGTAAATGGTAATCATATCATCCCTTAGCCTTCTCTTCAATGTAAACAGCTTGGATAGTATCTCTGTATGACTCAAAACCTCCAGTCTCTTTATCACTTTTTCTAGTTCAATAATTTTTTTTTAAGAACTGATGCCCTAAACTGTACTCCATATTCTAGATGAGGTCTTACTAAAGATTTATATAGAGGTAGAATTATATTTGCATCCCGTGCATCCAAACCCCTTTTTATGCATACTGCTGTGAAGTCTATAATCTATTAGTAGTCCTAAATCTTTCTCCAGAGGATTACCCAAGTGGTTTCCCATTTAGTGTATATATAACCTGTTTGATTCTACAGCCCAAATGCTTTACCTTACATTTATCTACATTAAACCTCATAGGTCACTTTTCTGCCCATTCACTCAGTCTACATAAATCTAACTGCAAAGAAAAACTTCCTGCTCTGTAAGGATGGGTGAAAATATTTGCCTTAAATTGAACTTGGCAAATAATAGCACTTCCTGCTTGTCTAATGATTTCCAGTGAAAAGTGCAACTTTTCCATTTTTCCTGCTTTTTCACCTAGCTCATTGCATTGAAATCAAAGGGAAGAAAAATTCTTCCCCACCAAATGAAAGTTTTCTCTGCTTTTCTACAGCCATATACAAGGGTGTCAGGCTCTCACATCATGCCATTCTGTGTTTGTAAGAGGAAAAAGCAGCACATTTTTTTACACTAGAGAAGACTAGCAAAACACAAGCAGATGGGGGACCTATTTGCTTGCTGATCTTGCTGTTATTGTCTCTGTGTTGGGGAAGTCTGGGGAAAGAAGTAGTTGATTTTGCTTTTTTGGCTATAATTTTATTTTGGACAGACTGTGATAAGACAAAAAAAAAATACCAAAAAAGAATAAAGAATTAAACAAACAACAAAATATATTAGGTGATAGACAGCTGACTGGGCTAAGGCAAGACATCACACTCCATCAGTTGTGTACTGTAAAGTGAAAACACACAGAGTAGTTGAGTAATGTCCAGCAAACGCACAAGGAGGAGGGGGAAGAGTGGAGCAGTGCAGGGACGTGAGAGTAAAGTAGTAGTTCAAAAACTCACTGCAGCAATGGTTGCTGCAGCATGTGCAATAAATGATGACGATGCCTCGCCTCCAAGGAAGGATTCAGTCTGTCAAGGTCCCAATAAAACTTCCAGCACCAGCAGTGCTAGTACAAATAAAGAACCATATAAGAAGACATATAAGAAGAACACTGAAGATGACAACAAGCCGATTCAAGTGTTGATGATGGTAGTAGCATAATAGAGGAAGGTGTAGCAGCTGAACCGCCTGCTGCATCAGATAATGAGACAAGAAAGCACCAAAACACCTGTTCTCAAAGTACTAGGGAACTTTGTTACTTTTGTAGAAAACCAAGGCTTCACAGAACTGATATCATGTGTAGCCCCACTCTGGCATACACCAAGCCGCAGTTATTTTTCCAGAATGGCTGTGCCTGAATTGTACAATTGGTTGGTGTGGTGTGCAATGGCCTGAAAAGTGTGTATGGCAAGAAAATCCACCTGACAACAGATATGTGGAGAAGTGGGCAGAGCACAGACTATATGACTGTAACTGCTCACTGGGTTTCCCTCCCAGCCCCAACAGTGGACAACACTAGCGTACAGAATCAGGTGACAGCCAGTAATTGTGCTTCTGGTTCTGGCAGTGTAATTAAAAGGTGGCAGCAGCAGCAGGATAGCCCATACCATTGTTACGCCACCTTGTGCATGCAGAGTTTTGAGAGACAGTCCCACAAAGCTGTAGATGTTTTAAGTAAGATAAAGCAAGAGCAAGAGCTCCTGCTGTAACCCTTTGAGAAGGCAACCATGCTGGTGAGTTGCACTGGGGCAGGAATTCATGAAATTCTATCACTGATATTTTTATTGCAGAAAAAAATGAGGAGTGGAGGAATCTTACCATAATGACACAGGCATTTACCAGCTGGGAAATGACATGTTAGAGTGCTTTGAACAAGATCCTTGCATAGTGTGCATTAAAAGCAATGAGTAATACATTCTTGCCGCTTGAAACACAAAATTTCAGAATTTCTGCCAAAGGTCCATCAGCAATTTGTTACAACAAGGAGTCATGACGATCAGCAGTAACCCCCTGAGGAATCGGATTCTGTCAAGGAATATCGAGATATGCTTATTGATCGAGTGGAGGGTTGCATTGCGCAGGATGAGAGGAAGAAAGTGAGGGCACAACAAACATCTAGACAGAATAGTGAAAAGGAAGGCAGCAAAGCATTCCAACCAGCAAAAGCAGCAACATCATCATCCAGAATATCCCATTCGGAACACAAGGCAATTCATGGGACTCATCAGGGTCAGCAAAAACCCAGCATTGGTGGTGGTGGTGGTGGCACATCTCTTTGGGACTTGCTCCCTGATTATGGGTTGGTAACTGACACACAGGAACACTGTGTAGCTACTGAAGTGGTTCCACTGCATGTGAGATAGTTTCTGCATACTTGCAGGATAGCTACGTTCTAGGCAGAAACAAGGACCCCATGGACTACTGGCAAACAAAGCAGTGTATGTGGCAAGCATTGACATGTACTGCAGTGGAAACCCTTAGTTGTCCTCTAGCAAGCATTGAGTCTGAGAGGGTTTTCAGTGCGGGTGGTTACATTGTCAATGTCCTCAGGACTCGGCTATCAAGCAGCAATGTTGGAAGACTAACGTTCTTAAAAATGAACCAACATCTCATACCATCTGAGTATCAGATGAGTATATTAACAACAGAACAAATGATGATGAGGAGGAGGGATATGAAGAAATGTTGCCACCATCTACACCACTTGGCACCACCGATATGACCGAAAAGTAATGCGTGTCAATAATCTGAGAAGGAGGATAGCGATTGACACAAACAGGACAATGGTAAAAACTATATACATTCACAAATCTCACCATGCCAGTCCTCCACCACCACCACTACAATACACATCTGCCACATTACAGGTTGTACTTTATTTTGTTTATTACTTGACATCATCATGAATATGTGCCAGTGCCACATGAGCAGGAAGTTAGTGTTGGGGGCAAAGGACAAAAGCATTCCATATGCTAACACATTTTTCAAGGCATATGTTGCTGTAGGACTCACAACTTTGACTTTCAGCCACTTATTTCTAAACTACAGCCCCCAGAAGAAATAATATTGCAGTGGGAAATGTAGTACCCGTAGGAAATATAGGCAAAAAATGTGTTAAAATAGTCAAAAAGTACTGGCATATGCCTTCCTTCCTAGCACAATCCCCTGATTTTCGTGACAGTTTTAAGAATGCGTGGCCGTGTTTAAGTCCGACAATGCTCTCCGCTATCCAGATCCAATCCTATTCTGGCCAACTGCTAAAAGAGTTTTGACGGGCCACATTATCTTTTATGTGGTTAAACTTCGGAAAGACACTCCAACCAAATTATACAGCTGCGCTGAGTACTCACTGCCCGATATTCCGCTTACCTAGCCACTGACTCGGCTTCAAATAGGTCCAAATATTTAGACGTGTGGAAGGCATATGAAACGGTGCTGCACACAGCCGCAAAATTTCAAATATCTAAACTTTTTGCACATTATTATCAAAAGCGAATTTGCAAGGTCGGTTACTAGCGCACCTAACTAGGCTTTGCGGGGTCCTTCTATCATTCACTCTATACAGTCGCGAAATTCAGAGATCACAACTAACCCAATGGATATCAATGCCGCCTTTGTCACATACTTTTCCGTTATATGGTCCGGAGTCGGACGACCCATTAGCTAGATCCACCTTTTTACGACATTTGCAACTACCTACACTTACAGCTCAACAAACTCAGTCTTAGAACAAGTTACAACCTATTTCATCCAGGGAACTTGACCAAGTGCTAAAATCTCTCAATAATGCCAAATCACCAGGTCTGGGTGGTCTCCCGGCAGAGCTTTATAAAATTCTGCAAGATGACATATCCCCCACGTTGCTGTCTCTCTAAAATACCACATTTGAATCACCGGTCATGCCCCCTTTCTTTTTTTTTTTTCTTTTTTTTATATTTTTATTGAAGCAAAAGAATTCCATACAAAGTCATAGACTGAACCATTTCAACATAAGATGTTACAATGTAGATGGAACAATATTATTGATAATCACAGCATCAGATGATTACAGAGTATATTATATGTCAAGGGATGAGAGAAGGTAAGCTAGAAAATGTAATCTTAGCGAGCTTAACAATAATAGAAATTCTGAAGCTTGTGCTAGCAATCTGCATAGGACCCAAAAATATATCTTGGGAAGCTTAGTAAAAGCAGAAATGGATGTCTATTAAACAATAAAGGGGCTGGAATAATAAAATAATTTGAAGACTGGGTATGTCTACTCGAGAAGGCAAGTAGAAGGAATAGTGAGAACAAAGAGGTGGGGTTGGGTAAGAGTAGGAGAGAGGGTAGGGGACGGAGACACCATGCACAACACCCTTACCGTCCATGTGGAAGGACCACCTTAAGTAGGGTAAAGATAATAGCCAACTGTTGACCCCGAAGGGATGTCACCGAACGCCAAGGGTACTCCACCTACCATATCTCAGTTGATGGACCCATGTTTTAGCAAGACCACTAGTACAAGGGACAAGAGAAACCAAGCCTGGACTCTTTTAAGATGTGATTTGTGTGAAGGACATCCATTTGCCCCATAGGAGGCCAAACCGACCCATAGTATCCGTGGCTCTCGCATGACATTGTTCCATAGAAATAAGAGAATCTACTCTATGCAGCCATAACTGAATTGATGGAGGTTCAGGCGATCTCCATAAACTCGGAATTATTGCTTTCGCTTCATTAAGTAATGGGAAAACAATACTTCCTTGAATTCTATTCTTGGCGTTAAAATGTGGTTGGATAAAAGTGAATAAGTAGATCAAAGGGTCCATAGGAATGTTAATTCATTCCCCCTTTCTTTATGCTCACTAGGATTATCATGCTGCCCAAACCTGGGAGAGATACTAATCTGGTTGAATCTTATCGGCCAATTTCACTTCTAAATACGGATTACAAAATTCTCAGCAAGATAATGACAAATAGACTTAATCAATTGCTGCCCCAAATCATTTCGCCACAACAAACAGACTTTATCCTGGGCAGATATTCAGTGACCAGTGTACGAACGGCAATACCAGCTATTGTTAAATCTTTGGATTTCCCATGCAGCACTAATCTACTTATAAATCTAGATGCTGAAAAGGCTTTTGATAAAATTCTCTGGCCCTACTTGTTTCAGGTTCTGGAGTTACAGGGCTTCGGCCCACAATTTTGTGCACTAATTAAACAGTTCTATACTAAACGTCAAGCCAAGCTTTCCACTAATTATACCAATTCTCCCCTTTTTCAACTTTTCAGGGGCACTAGACAAGGCTGTCCTCTATCCCCACTTCTTTTTAATTTTGCTTTATATCCCCTTCTTCACACGTTGCTGGTGCAGCAGGTCTTTTAGGGCATTAGAGTGGGATCTGTCGTGACAAAGGTTGCTGCTTTTGCGGATGATTTGCTATTATTTATCCGCAATCCACAGTCTGCCCTCCCCTCTATCATGGAGGTCATTAAAAACTTTCAACATGTAGCGGGACTCACGATCAACTTTAGCAAGTCTGAGGCCATGTGGCTCTTTCCATGCCCTCCGCCATTGTTATCACTCCCTTGTACTTTCAAGAGGTCTGCTCACCATATTAAATTCTTAGGTATTTTTCTACCGAGGGATATCACTATGATACACCAGGTCAACTTCTGCCCCATGCTAACCAAATTGACCACAGACCTTCACACTTGGAAAACTTTACAACTGACATTTATTGGCCATATTAACTTAATTAAGATGATAGTCTTTCCGCGTATCCTGTATCTTATGCATATGCTCCCCTTGTATCTTTCAGTGACAGATATACAATCGCTTAACCGTCGCTTCCAAGGATTCATATGGAATGGTAAACGTCCTAAAATGAGTCTGGCCAAATTAACTCAACCTAAACGGTCCGGTGGGTTCAATTTCCCTCATTTGAGGTTCTATAATGCTGCATGCCTCCTTCGGTATGCGAAGGATTGGTTGGATGACACCTCAGTCTATATGAATTCCGTCAGAGATCAATGCTTCTGTCCATCACTCAGCCTGTCTTACCTTCTGCATGCCCCCTTTAGCCCCCCCCATGCAGTGAATCCTTTATTGGCCTCTACTTTAAAAGCTTGGTAATATACACGATACCACATTTTTAAATCACGATACATTTCAGTTTTCCTGCCCTTTCTCCACAACTCTTCCTTTCAAAGCAGAGATGCTGACTCCCGCTTTCTTTACTGGGCCTTTTGGGGCATAACCTATGTAGGGCCCTTGCTGGATCCCTTAACTTAGAAGATATATTCTTTTCAAGACTTGAAATCTAAATACGATCTACCATCCAACCACCTTTTCACCTTCAGCAAAACATTATGTTCAGTCTCTTCTGCCAGCACTATCAGCACAACTTTATCACAGTGCCCGTGCTCTGGTCTGTCACTCTCTGTGTGGTGCGCTCCCATTGGCTGAGCTTAGTTTGGCCCGTCCAGTATGGCCTTCTTATACCAGGCCTCTGGCACCTGTCAGGTGCCCTTTTGTGGTGTTCCTGTACCAGTGCTACTGTGTTGCTGTATTCCTGTGTCCCTGTGTACCACCTTGGCCCATTTGACTACTCTTGCTGGTTCCTGCTCCATGATTCGACCCGGCCTGGCTGACATTCCTGCTCCGTGACCTGACCCGGCTTGCCTGACGTTCCTGCGCTGTGATTCGGCCAGCGATCCTGATCCTGTTCTCTGTGTCTCTTGGGAGACATTCTTACTTCCGCAAGTGCTGGTCTAGCAGACTGAGTATTGTGGCCTCCAACCCACTGAGCCTTCCGTTAACTCTTGCAGAGCACTGTTACCTCCGGTACACTGAGCCTTCCGTTACACATGCAGAGCACTGTTGCCTCCGTTACACTGAGCCTCCATTAAAACTTGCAGAGCACAGTTGCCTCCGTTTACTCTGAGCCTTCCGTTAACACTTGCAGAGCACGGTTGCCTCCGTTAACTCTGAGCCTTCCGTTTACACTTGCAGAGCACTATTTCCTCCGTTACACTGAGCCTTCCATTTACACTTTCAGAGCACTGTTGCCTCCGTTGACACTTAGCCATCCATTAACCCTTCCTGAGCACTGTTGTTACCGCACCGGTCGGGTGCTATTGGCTCTAAGTCCATCAGCTCTTGCAGTGTACAGTATTTCCATTACCGCACCGGTTGGGTGCTATTGGCTCCTAGTCCATCAGCTCTTGCAGTGTCAGTATTCCCGTTACTGCACCGGTCGGGTGCTATTGGCTCTAGTCCTTCAGCTCTTGCAGTGTACAGTGACTCCGTTGCTGCACCGGTCGGGTGTTCGTGGCTGACGGTAGTGCTAGCTCTAGCAGAGTATTGTGGTCACCGTTTCTGCTCAGCACAGGGTAGAGTCTCAGTTCTGATTTACTAACTAGGTGCTTCCACCTTGCACCACAGTCTCTTGCTACATTTAACATCATACTGGGCGTCGTCTAACACACCACATCAGAGACTGATTACTTTCTATGAACTTTAACCCATGTTGTACTGAAATAGCCTGGATATGCCTGTCCTGTGATAGTATTTACTCTCTACCTTTGTATACTGGGCCTGAGAAGGCATATGTACATGAGTGATATTTTCCTGTGATTTTCTATAGCCCGCGGTGGGCATTCTAATTGTGTTTTTTTAATAAAACTGTGTTTTATTCTAACTTACTGTGTCTGAGTGTCGTACAAACCGTTACAAACTTATAGACAATCCACTAGATTGTTTAATTAAAAAAAATTTAAAACATTGCAAGTTTATCGAACAATATTTTTGAATGGCTCACACTAATCGTACTCCCTTGAGTTCTTCTGGCTGGTTGATATACCCACATTGACAATGGACTTGTTGGAATCTAGTTTTTTACACAGATTGCGCTGCTCCCTATCTGCATACTTCCATGACCTTTCCTATTGGCTGCTGCATAGATTATATGTTACCCCCTTAGTAGCTCATTGCATTGGCTTAGCCTCTGATCCATCTTGCCCCAAATGCGATAACCCTGGGGAAACTGTACTCCATATGATCTACTCCTGCCCACATGTCTATTCCTTTTGGACCAAGGTCTTCTGGTATATTACAACAAAGCTTATGTTTCCAATCGATTTCTCTACCCCGGTGTTTCTCCTTCGAATTTATGACTCTCCCTCTCAATTGACAGCTTATCATACCAAACCAATAGACTTTGCTATTATGGTAGCATTAAAATGTATTCTTGCACTTTGGTTATCACCTAACCCTCCCCTGCTAAACAATGGGTACTTAAATGATTCCACTTTACTAGGTTGCACTGGATACTTTCAGACACGGAGACGTTGGGTGCCCACTTCATCTCTCTTTGGGAGTCATTTATTCAATCTCTACCTGCTACCCAACAGGCGGTCTTTTTCCGCTGCTTTAAATATACCTTGTGGATGGGGGAGAGATTACTGACGGACGTTACCCTGCATGGTGTGTTGGAAGGGGAGGGGGGAGAGGACTCTTCATTTCCCAGCCTGAATATGGGGGAGGGTGATGTGTGAGTGGCTGGTGTCACTCTTTGACTCCGTTTTTATGTTGGATGGAAGTTCGGGGGGGGCCTGGAGGCGTGTGCCTGCTTTGTGTTGTAGTTTCTCGTTTTATGTTTTTCTTGGTTTGGGTTTCCAACCTTGGACACTATAAGACACGACAGCTAGGGCAGCCAACTTGGCGGCTGCAATGATCTATCTATAACTGCTATCGCTTGCTATACCATATACTCTCTCTGATCTTTATTACTAACATAGCCTATCTTTCAGTGTAATGACATATCTTTTCAGTGGCAGGGGGAGGTCTCATAGCTTTATACCCGACACACTGGTGCCGGGGGTTTTCTTTCCAATGGCTGTTCATTATGTTTGAATGTGTACTTACTTATATCAGAATTTGTTGTAAATTTGTGAAACTTCAATAAAAAGGAGGACAATTTTACATTGGCGAAAAAGAAAAAACGTTTGCGAAAAAAAAGAAAAATCTACCAGTTTTCGTGAAAAGTCATGCAGGAAATGTTTTCCACTTTTTGCTCACCCCTACTGCTCTGTATGCATTTTCTTATACAACTTAATGTCATCAGAAAAGAATGAAACATTACTTTCAATACCCACTTCTAGATCATTAATAAACAAGTTAAAAAGCATTGGACCCAGGACTGAATCCTGTGGCACCCCACTTACAACTTTAGACCAACTTGAAGTGGTTCCATTTACAACAGCTCTTTTTCATCTATCATTTAACCAGTTATTTATCCATGCAGTAACTTGTTGTGAGACACAGTATCAAAGGCTTTTGCAAAATTCAAGTATACTACATCATCAGCAATTCCCTTGTCCAAATTACTGCTTACCCTTTGGTAAAATGCAAGTAAATTAGTTTGGCATGATCTATTCTTCATAAAATCATGCTGGTTCCTACTAATAATATTGTTGGTCTTCACATAGTTTTGAATGCTGTTAGTTAGTAACCCTTCTAATATCTTACCCAATAAGGAAGTCAAGCTTGCAGGTCTATAATTTCCTGGTTTGGATCTTGCACCCTTATTTAACAATGGTACTACTTCAGCTTTCCTCCAACCACAAGGCACTACGCCTGATGAAATATAATCAATAAATAAAAAGTATTATGGTCTTGCTATTGCTGCACTAAGTTCCTTAAGTACCCAGGTGCTTTATTCACCATAACCTTTTCCAGTCACTTTTGTACTTTGTCATCAGTAAGTCATGTACATGATGGAGGAAATGTTGTTATTTTGTCTGTTTGCCCATAGCCTGCCATTGTTGCTTCCATATATATATATATATATATATATATATATATATATATATATATATATATATATAGATAGATACACAGAAGAAAATAATGTGTTAAAGGTGTCAGTCATAGCCTTATCCTCAATAATTAATTTACCCATATCAGCCTTAAGAGGACAAAATCAACCTTAATCTTTTGTTATTTATATACTTGTAAATGAACTAAAAGTGCTGACTGCAAGGTCAGTTAGGAACTAGACTACACCAAGGATGACTGCCTAGTGTATATCAACTATACAGTACTGTACAGTATCAGTCGAAGGTGGCTGATCTGGAGAACTGGAGTACAACCTTTGTAGAGGTAGAGAACAGCAGTAAGACCAAAAGAAGGTCGAGGTAGTTGAATTCAGACTGCTCCAGTAAACAGTGATACTCAGACTGGTCAAATTAGTCAGACATCTGAATAAGGCAGCAGAAATGTCAGATAGTTGGTCTAGCAAGTTCGGCAACAGGTTGGCTATAGAGGTACACTAGCGTCAAGAAGAAGAGTAGTTGAGGAGATCCAGGGTCAAAAGTGAAGAATCAATCAATGGAAGCACAGTACAAAGTTGGTAAGCAGAGGAGTAGTCAGGAAACAAGACCAAGGTCGATACTCAAAATCTCTCCGTAGGAAGGGCAAAGGAACTCAGGAACAGGACTGGAAACTACTAACGCATAGATCATGCACCAGCCCTGAGAAACTGACTGTTGATAAAGGCTCAGGACTGAGTAAAAAACCAGGGCAGGGAACAAGGATCTGGCAAAATGAAAAACACAAAGAGGCAAGGAATTGGAAAAAAGAACAGAACATGACAAGGGTTTGTCTTGCTCTGTTTTGCAATATTTTTCTCATTTTCATTTTTGCTTGTTTGTAGATTTAATTGTATTCTTTATATTTTTTAAATGATGCGTATGACCCTTCTGACTTAAACACTTTAAAAACCTGCTCCTTATTTTTAATTTCACTGCATTTCACTCTTAATTAAGTCACTTTGGACTTAATTTGCTCCTCTTGTACTAATTCCCCACTTGTTTGTATTGACACGTATATTTATCTAAGAACATTTTATACCAAGTCCATGTTTCTTGCGCATTTTTATCTTTGAAGATTACATTCCACTGAATCTCCATAAACACTGATTTTAGCATTGTAAAATTAGCTTTTATAAAATTAATGTTTTGGTTAAATCCTTGCCAATGGGTTTCTCATAACAAATTTTAAAGGGTACCATATTGTGTTCACTGCTGCCTAAATGTTCCCTTATCTGTATGCTGTTTATCATGTCAGAATTGTTTGAGAGCACTAGGCCCAGCAAGGCGCTTCTACTAGTTGGGACATGAAAATGGTATTAACATACTTAAAATTCTATTTCCTTTTGTTGCGCTGAAAGTCATATTTCTTGAGTCAATCTTGGCATAATTGAAATCTCCCATTATGATTACATTTTCCTGACAGAGAGGCCTTTTCCATTTGCAGTAACAGTTGAGCTTCCTCAACTCCCCAATATTAATATATTTTTATTATGTATGCTCCTAGCGTTTGTATTTCAACTCACAAGGCCTATACATTGTAACCTGACCCTTTATTAATATCTTCCCCTATACATTTTAAGGCATGCTTTTAATATAGGCATACCATTTCCTTTTGTTAACCCTAGCCCTAAAAAGTAAATAACCCTCTAGACTGACTGCCAAGTCATATTCAGCATCTAACCAAGTTTCAGATGCAGAAATTAGATCGTACTGCTCATACATTACAGTCAGTTCCAGTTCCTCCATCTTACCAGCCAGACTATGATCATTTGCATGCATACATTTTATGTTATTGCCATTCTGAAAAATTGCATTATTTGAAATATATATTTGCTTTTTATCAGGCTGTAAATTTGCACTTCTCTATTAGATGAACTATCTCAATCCCTCTCTCAACTCCTATGTCCCTTCTTTAATCCCATTTCCTAATTTCACTCTGCTTTCCCCATACTGTTACATCACACTCTCTCCCATCTTAGTTTAAAGTCTCATCCAACCCTCTAACAATCCTAACCCCTAGCATCATATCCCCCTTTTGGCTAAAGTGCAATCCATCTCGACTATAATGATTACCCTGAAAAAGTTAGCCCAGTGCACTAGGGACCCAAACCCTTCCCACTTACACCAAGCCATTATCCATGCATTTAACTCCATAATCTCCCATTGGCTTTCTGATTTATTGCATGGCAAAGGTAGTGTTTCAGAAAAGGTTCTTTGCTTAAGCCTATAACTTTTAATGGACTTCCATTTTCCACTGATTTTGTCAATGGTACCAACATGTACTATGACAGCTGGGTCTGCCCATCCACTGCCAACAATCTATCAACCCAGTCTGCTACATGTCAAACATGAGCAGCCAAGAAACAGCAAACTGTTCTATTGTAGCAGTCCTGGTGACAGATTACTCTGTCTGTCTTCCCAATAATGGAATCCCCTACCATCAGCATCCTCCTAGGTCTGCCTGCATCCTGATTCTCATCAGACTTGGGGGGCTGTTCTCCTGGCTGTTAGAGAGAACAGTCTTCTCCAGAAAAAGCATCCATATGCCATTATCCTCAATCGGTGAGAAAATATAGGAGTAGTCTCCCTATTCCACTGCCCTCTTTGCTACATCTTACTGTAACAAAACTAGCTACTGCTTCTTTCTTTGAGCAGGTTCCACCCCCATAAATTCCTACGATAGCTTCCTTCTGATCAGTGAGCAGCAAATCTCTCTCAGAATTGTCTCCTCAAGAGGAGGATCATCATTATTGATTGCACAAGCTGCAACATGTCTGCAGAATATTTTTGTAGTATAACTTTACTACCACCATTACATCCATGCACCCCTCCTCATTTCCCTTTACCCCTGCCCATAGGACATTTTTTGGACATAATAATAGTAGTGTTCATTTTTTACAGTAAAGTACACAACAGAGCTGTTAGAGTGCAGATGGATGTTTGGCCAGCCTGAAAATAATGTATGATGTATGTTTCTGTCTCTAGTGTCTGTCATTGTCAGCCTCAGTTGCAGCTCAGGTCAAAAGTTTTTTTTAAACTGTTTCTTTTCTGTCACTGTCAACAAAGAAATCAAACCCGCACTCCCTGCAACCAAAAACTCCCCCTCTTTGCCTATTTGCTTATACATGTATGTATGTGTAGAAAACTATCAATCAAATGGGTGGGAAGAGCCACAACCTCCTGAAGACATAAAAAATACACAGAAAGACCTGATGAGCTCTACCTTGCTTGTCAATACTAATGCAATAGTTTAATGTATATGTATAGTTATGAGAGCAGCAAAGGCTATATTTTAGCTATATATACAGAAAGTAAGCAAAAAAAGACGGTGTATCAGATCGTAGTCTTTACCATTACTTACTGCAGATAATAAGCAGTGAGATTTTAGTTACATGTTTTTACTCTCCTTTCACCCTTCTTGCCTACATCCAGAGAACAACTGGCTACTCCTATCAAGCAACTACAGCTCCCTCTCTTTGGCTGCTGGCTTCTAGCATCTAAGGTTGATCTATTTTCTCTCTTTCTCTCTCCAGGGCTGGATTTCCCATTATGAAGTGTAGGCAATTGTCTAGAGTCCAAATTTTGAGTGGATCCACAGCTGTACTGACCACACCCTCATTCTCAGTGGTGGCTGAGGCCAATGCAATCTCATTGTCCCTGCACCAGATTATATTACCTTTTACTGTCTATTATTTAACCCCTTGAATGCTAGCAAGGTCTCCACTCATTGTGAAGAAATACATTGGAGAACACTCTTGCAACCAAGGGTATTTTTTTCATGTACTTATAAGTTATAGGCTTATGATATTTTCTATGCCAGGCAACAGTGAATTGGACTGTGAACAGTCATGTGAGAACTGGGGTGTGGCTATGAGCAGAACTAAGGACACTTAGGGCACCTTGCCTAGGAGTGTCTGGAATATAAATCTAGACTTGTCACTCTCCCAAGCATAGAATGACATCATGCTGGAAACTGACACAGCTTTATTGTTTAGTATGTTGGAAACTCCATATAGAGAAGAAATAAATTACTCAAAATAATTTTATTGCAGACCTCCACCATCAATAATTCAAGAAGGGGGTCTGTAATAAAATTACTTTGGATCAAGTGCATCCCTGAGTGCTCTGGCTGTTTTCTCTAAATTGTGAGCCCTTAAAGGGATAGTAATACTTAAAATGTAAAAAAAAAAATATGTTGTAGGGTTTATCCCCCTGAGTAAAACAAGAGTACTCCCACTGCTGAAAGGTGTTTCATTCAAAAGTTATTAATTTTCAAAGTTGAATTTTTTAGGTGCAATATCACAGTGGCCTGAAATTGTACAGTGGTGCTGTTGCTACATGATCCTATGGACAGCTCTGGTCCCGGGACTATAAATCTCACCCATAAGATAAAAATCAGACCCATTGTTGCCTAGGCTCAAACTCATTGATACATCTTACGCAGTGTCAGCATTAGTGAGCATCATCATATAATGTTGTTCCCTTGCAAGTTTGCTCCTTCAAAAATTGTGTAAAGGATGCCCCTTGCAAGGAATTTATTGTTAAAGGGCTAGTAATGTTTCACAATAAAAGCAGCTCCAATTAATCTTCATAGTATTTGGGCAATGGAGAGTGTTATTACAATACCATCAGAGTTGTAGTTGAAAAGTAATTGAATTATAAAGTATTCCCCTCCTGTCCCTTTTACTGATGTAACACTGCTCACCTCAGATAAGCAAGACTGTCCGGATGGATCTCAGAGAGGGACAATCTTCAGTGAGCATAAGGAAAGACCTGAAAACCTGTCAAGGGGCAGGGTTTTCCTTATGCTCACAGTAAGATGATTGTCCCTTCCTGTGAGCTATCCGGTCAAGAGACCAGATTCCACATCTGAGGGGAGGCGGCTTACACTAGGTAAAAGCAGCGGGAAGGGGATACTTTATCATTCAAATACTCTTGAACTACAACTATGACAGTATTGAAATAACATTCTCCATAACCCAAATACTATGAAGATTAAATGGAGCTGCTGTTTTTGTGAAACATTACTATCCCTTTAAAGCAACAGAGTACTGGCAGTGAATTCCTGTGCATGCAAGTATATGATCAAGTAAGGTTATCAGAGATAACCTGGTTGATGTTTAAATGCTGAGTTCTTAATTCCAGCAGGAAGATGTGTCCTTATGTGAACCCAATGAACCATCCACTGTCTTCACCTTTTAAAAGGACAGGGATATGTCCAAGATTGAGGGATACAGGCTGTTCTTTTTTCAATCAAAACATTTTTAGGTTGCTAAAATGAAACTGAATCTGATAAACCTTTGCTTTCTACAAATTATTTTTTATATATATATTGGATTTTATTAAAGGGTCAGTAATACCCCCTAAAAATTTTTAGAGTTATGTAGAGGTTGAAAAAAGAGACTAATTGCCACAAACCCTATCTCTCAAATTGCTATGGTTTGAGAGATATAGGGATTCAAAGTTCTCCCCTCCCTCCCCATCTCCTGATGTCAGTGTCTAGCTGACAGCAGGAGATCCCGGTCCGGGGACCAGCAGAGCCGGAATCGTGTTACTTAAAAAGAATTAATTCATTGGAAATGTCTACAAAGTTTGCTTGGTTTGCAAGCACACTTTATAGACCTTTCCAGTGAATTAATTTTTTTTAAGTAACGTGATTCCGGCTCTGCTGCAGAGCCTCCTTGAGTCGTACAACTCAAATCTTCTGCTGTCAGCTTTACAGCTGATATCAGAAGAAGGGGAGGAAGGGGGAACTTTGAATCCCTATATCTCTCAAACCATTGAAATAAAGTTCTATCAGTGATACCCCAGAGTTTATAATTGAAATGGAGCTATACCTGTGACACCACAGAACTCACAATTGAAATGTAGCTATGCTAGTGGTATAGCTCCAGTTTGACCGTACGGTCTATGGTACACTAGTACTGTAGTTAAATTTTAATTGTAATGTAAGTTGCTCACTAATATTGTAGATCCATTTCAACATTATGTATCACTAGTGTAGCACAATTCCAGATGTAAGTTCTTAGGGATCACAACTATAGATAAAGTTCAGTTGAATGCTTTGTGGAAACACTATTTTAGCAGAATTTCAATTGTAAGCCCTGTGAGGTATCCTGATACAGCTCCATTTAAATTGTAAGCTCTGTGTATTACTAGCTTAGCTTCTTTTCTGTGGTAAGCTCTGTGGTTTCACTAAGGTTGGATATTTCAATTGTAGAAAAAAAATGAGAAAAAATTGAGGGGCATCCCTTGTGTGGAATCACAGGATAAAATTCAAAACCACCAGCATGTTCAACTGATGATTGGGTGTTGTCACAAGAACATTGGCTGATATATTATATATGTAAGTCTCAGACACAGTATAAATGGTCTCTCCATATTTTTGTTTAGAATTATAGGCTGCTCCTCTCAAAAATCATTCTACACAACTGCATAAACATACAAGGCAAAAAGAGATGGCTCCCAATGGTGCAGTATCGCAACACAATATAACACAGGAGGTAATCAGTAAATATAACTTACTCGTGGTCAGGATGAGAATACTTTCAATCAAGCTTTATACAAGTCACTGTCTTTATACAAGTCACTGTTTAACATGTATATCAGTTCTTTTATTGTTTTAATTAAACGTCTTATTGCTCATCATATTGTAGAGGTGGAGAGCAGCTTTTGTTCTGGTGACTGGGGAACACCAAATGGAGCTGGATTATACTCAGTTTTTCAGTTGATTGAGAGCATTGCCAACCTGACATCAACACCATGTGAGGATTTATTTGTGTCAAATGTGTAGAGCAAGTTCAGTTATAAGCTCTGTGGCATCACTAGCGTAGCTCCAAGTCAACTATAAGTTTTGTAAATACACATAGAGACACTTACAATAGGGGTGGGAGGTGTCTTGGGGACAATTTCTGTGGGATATTGATGAGCTAATATGGGTGCTCTGGACCCCATATTAATTTAATCCCTCCCTTTGAGCATAGCGTGATTAATATGCGGTCCAGACCATGCCCATAGGGAGGGTAGTGGAATGGGTCCTGGACCCCTTCCATCGGACATATCTTGATTAAAATGGGGTCATAGTGTCCATATTAATCTATTTTCAAAATTCCTCTTCCATAGATAGAGAAGAGGAAGGGGTTCCAGACACATTCCGTTTGATTTATCTTGATTAATATGGGGGGCCCAGACTATATACTAATCTTTCTTTCTTTGTTGTTTTTTATTTCTTTTCCGAAGGTAGAGGCAAGAGGAAGGGGTCCCATACCCCTTCCTTGGCTGTATTTTGTATTAATATTATTAGTGGTATTTTTACCTTCCTCTCCAAGTGGGGGAGTAGAGGAAGGGGCCCTCCTGGAACCTCTTACTTGGTCATTGAATAAATCAGTATAGGGATTTGAGACCACATTTTGATTTATTTTATTTTTTATTTATTAACATGGGTTATATAAATAGCCCATATTAATGTATTTCCTTTTAAAATATATTTAGCTTGTATGGGTTTTTATTGGTTGTCTGTTTAATTTGTTCAAGGAGAACAATGGAAAAACAAAATATGGGATCTAAGGACTTTTTTCACACTCCATCCTGATCTGATTAGGGTGGAGAGAGATGTGGAGATAATATGCTCTCGCAACAACTTATTTAAGGCAATTTTTCCTTAGATAAAAAATGACAATCTATTAATAGGGTGGGTAATTGTAGGTGTTGTTAGGCTTGTGGTGGTGGAGAGGTAGTATCTTTAAGTTAACCCCAGTGTATTACACAGCAATGTGCTAAAAACTGTATCGCATCAGTTAATGATGAGTGTAAAAAAAGTGCTTGGGCTCTTATTTTGCATGGCTGGGGGAGCACTATTGTAGTTTTTGCCTTTAGCAGCTGAATAGGCCTTTTATTTACTAGCCTTGTCAAGCCTCATCTGTCTTCACTTGCAGCCCTATCCATAGAGGCAGGCATATTGCAGGAAGGTTTTCCAAATGGAAGCAGACAGAATGCATTAGCCAACATACCCCTTTTTAGCCATTCATTGCACATCCCTCTGTTCCTTAAAGGGTTAAGATTTGTGTGTAGCTGGTACAGTCTGTGTCTTGTTAGAAAGTGTCATGTCTGTCTCCATGGACATAACATCCAGTACTGATGAAGATGTGGATAAAATTAAGTGGGCAATTTAGAATGTTGTCCATAACAAGTTAAAGGGACAGTACTTAATATGTAAAACAATATTTTGTGGGATTTGACTTCTTTGTAAAACAAGGGTACTCCCACTGCTGAAAGGTGTTTTATTCAAAAGTTAATGTGCAATATCACAGTGGCCTGAAACTGTACAATATAGTTGTTGCTATTCCATCCTATGGACAGCTCTGGTCAGTTGACCATAAATATCCATAAGATGGTGTAGCAACAGCACCACTGTACAATTTCAGGCTACAGAGATACGGCACCTAAAAATCTCAAGTTTGAGCTGTAATAACTTTTGAATAAAACACATTTCAGCAGTGGGAGTACCCTCCTTTTACACAGGAGGGCAAAAACCTACAACATATATACAGAGATTCCTCTGAAGAAGTGGCCTGCTGGCCACGAAACATGTTAGGATAACATATTATGTGTTATTTCATTTTATTTATAAAAAAGTTTTTGTTCTTCATTGGTCCGTTTATATCCAGTCCCTTTTGCCAGTGCCATTCGCTTTGATAGGTCCATTTGTGGGGAGGACCGGAAATTTTCCCCCCTGGCATTCACACCAGTTCTGATCGTTAACAGACTGGTGGAACTATTCAATGTAAGATTTGTTATGTCAGTCACTCTCAGATATGTACATACAGTTTTGAAGCTCTCCTCCTGTGTGTGTATTCTTGGTTTGTCGTTCACCAGCATCCAGTGTGACTGAGTGGATATGGAGCGATCGAGCGTCTCCCTTGGAGGTTATCTGTGTGGAGGCAGTGACAATATCCTCCACAGGCCAACTCGCTACTTTATCGAAAGTAGCACTCACGAAATGTGAGTGTATATATTGTGTTATTTTAAATCACTGTAGATATATTGAGTGATACACTATAATACTCTCCCCCTTCTGTTTTTTTGGCCTTTAAAACATATATATATATACTAGCAACATGGGACGGCGTTGCCCGTCATGTTATGACCATTGGGCGCACGTGTTTGAAATGCAGACACACTGATAAACACAGACATATGCAGCATACAGGCAGACACATACCATACATCCCAAGTGTCCCTTTCAGTAGTGGGTTATTATTAAGATGTTTTGTGTCTTTACATCATTGGAAATATTTTCTTCCTTTGTGGTGTAGTTGGCTTGTCTCAAATTACTCTACATTTTGTTTATATTATATGGTGATTATTCATTTGGATTTACTTTAATTTGCTCTTTAATCTAAAACAAGGAAGTGGGCACAGAAGCTCTCTAACATACATTAATGAACATATACAAGCTAAACAGACTCTGTCTTATAAAAAATCCTTTCAAATACAAAACGTATGTTTACATTTTTCTCATATAACTGTTCAGCAGTTCTGCAATTGATGCCTTTACTTTTGAGACTGTTAGTGAACACTGCAGAGATAGGAAGCAAGTAGGATTTTATTACATAGCCCATGTTATGCAGCAGGAGCATTCCAAGTTTACAGCTACTAGACATTTATAATTTTGTTTTCCATTTAACGATTTTACACTTATACTTGTTAAACAATTAAAGCCTACAGTACATGATCATCATGTAATAGTATATTTTTATATAGAAAACATACAGCTAACCATTACCCATAGGAAATGTGATGCCTCATTCTTCAAGCTATAGAGGTGCAATTCTGGAGCAAACAAACCGCACCATGATACTTTCATTGATTTAAACGAGCCCTTTGACCAATGATTGTACACATTCTTAGTTGCAAGTCACAATCACTCTCAAGTTACTTAAACAATGTTTCTTTCCAGTGCTCCCAGTTAAGATGGACTTTGACCTAATGTCCTACTCCACCACCGAATAGTAACAAAAGAAGTTGGAAGAAAACTCAAAAGGATACTTGTCCATTGTGGACTATAGTGAAAATGTTTACTAAAGCGTCAGATGTATCACTAGTACACCATTGGCAAGTATCCTTTTTAGTGCTCTTCCATTTTTTGGATTGTAATTACTTGAATTCATTGACAACCTCTCTAGCATTCATTGGGCTAAAAACCACATTTAAATAAATAGGAATTTGGGGATTTGTTGCTCTAGAATTGCACCTCTTTAAAACATATTTATATAACTGAGTAAATGTCTTTATACTCTGGGTTTGGATACCTCTTTATATATCAATCCATTCAGTCACTCACTTCTGCAGACTTCTCCTTATTGGCCATGTTCTCAATATCAGAAGTTTTTTTTACTTATATCATGATTGGTTAATTGCAGCAAAATCATAGTGGAGTGGAGATTCCTTCACTACAAATATTTTCATCAGCTGTCCAAATTCAGAGCTGGGGGATAAACAATGCAGAATGCCACTGAAGGGTTTGTAATCAGGAATCCATGTGATGTGTGGATGTGGACATATTCCATCTCCCTTAGGCATCAATGTTTACAGCTTCTGGGGCTAATATAGCTACACATTTTAATTAAAAAAAAGCAAAGAATACAGTGATTGTCAGTAGTTTCTTCTGTGTTCATATGGTCCCCATACTGAGTTAACATCATCCTTTGGCCAAGTATTATTTTCTTGCAGAGAACCTGACATTGTAGAATCTTCTGGAGGGAGGTGGTAAGCCACCTTAGGTGTTAGTTCATTGGTAGAAGTCATAAAATGGGACAAAGCATAAGATGAAGATGTTGGAAAACTGGTAGAGTAATGTACATCTTCAAGAGGATGCAAGGAGTAGGACTGAGTCCCTTGTGTTGAAGATCCTCTACTTGAACTTCTGTAATGAGCAGCTCCTAATTCAATGGAAACACAATTTGTTGATGAAGAAACATTTTGTGATGTGTCAGAGCATAAGACATCCAGCTGGTTGTTAATTGATTCAGGTACTGTTTGCTCCCATGAGTCTCTCTGTAAAAAATTACAATCAAATGAATATCAGTAAGTTAATGCTATACTGACAAACTTGATTCATTTTACTGTAAGGATTTTGCAATTTTGTTATTTTTTTACATGCATCTCTGGGAAAAAGTTTACAAGAAGTCTGTCGTGATTGAATCAAAACAAATAAAAATAGCATTTTGCGAATATTGTCCCATTTCTATATCCCACTGATTTTTCTACACATTTACGCACAAATAGAATTCCATATTTACATGTTAGTGAATCAGAGAACTACAAAGAGCCATACTGACACATAAAACAGCAAAGCTGATTATGTAGCTTAATCTTTTCAGGAGCAGAAGGGATGCACAACACACTGCAAAACACCATCTGATCTTTAAAGGGTTAATAAATACTGGCCAGTTTAAATGAGTGAACTCTAGACAGAGGTCTTCTACACACAACTGCTTATATTTCTAAGAAGGATCCATAGATTAATGCATTCATTTTGAGTAAAGGGGGTTAAATATCCCAGATAGGGCGGATATTCTGTTCTGACAGTTCTTGAATCAAAAGTTTTAGGAAACATGTCTATTTATATTATACTTCAATATGCATATTTATTTTATGTTTTTATCCAGTTTCCTTTATAAAATCGTGCATCTGAATATGATTTATAATATATCATATGGATAGGGTATCTTTCATGAAATATAATAAAAAGTAGACTTCATGGCTTTCATTTTCAAATGCCATTTCAAGGTGGTGGGTTCCACTGTAGTCACAACTTATTTTTTTCTTCTACAGCCTTTCTTTAACACGTGGACAGTCTGACCAGATGCTGCATGTGAGTTACATCAGCACATGACTCAATAATAAGTATACTGTGCATAAGAATCTGACATATACTGTGACAGAGTGATACATGTCTAATAGCATTGAAGATTTCAGTGTGGCTGAAGTCTTGGTAGCTGTCATGTTGTTTCCTCATTCTGCTGTTGATAAGATTTCCCCAGACATCGGGGAGATTCACTAAGCGGTAATAAAGCAGTGATAAAACGGTGATAATGTGGAGGTAACTTCTCCAGTTTATCACTTCTCCAGTTCCTGTGTTAGTCTATAGAGCCTATTCACTAAGATCTCCAAAGCTGGAGAAATCTTAGAGCATAGGTTCCATAGAATAACATAGGAATTGGAGAAGTGATAAACTGGACAAGTAATCTCCACTTAATCGCCACTTTATCACCACTTTATCAACGCTTACTGAATCTCCCCCATCATGTACCTTTTGGAGTGCAGTCAGCAGTTTCAGGAGGCTGAAAGGCATTTGATGCTGATGATGACTAACAATATGATTGCATATTTATAGACATCTTGGCTTGTCCAGAGTAAGCCTTTCCAGTTGATTTCTCAAACTGTTTATAGACAGGCACAATCTCCTTTTCAGTGGTGGAAGACTGAGACATTGTCTTTCAGCTAAATTTCTGGCCATGCCATCATCTCTCTGATGATGATGATGATCACGCTGATGATGCATCCTCATCTAGTGCTTCCCGATTTCTGTCTCTGACCTTGTCCTTTGGTCTTCAACAGTGGACTGCTGCCAGAACTCACAGGGAAGGTCACTGGCTAGATGTAGTTTTCACCAGAAACTGTTCAGTCTTTGACTTCACAATCTCCCCATTTCCAATCTCTTATCATCATCTTATCTCCTTCACACTATCTCACACACCTTCCCCTGACCTCCCTAAATCACCCTTCCTAACCAGGAACCTACACTCAGTCAAACTACCAGACCTGGAATCGACTGTGCAGACTTCCCTCTCTTCTCTCTGCCCTATTGGTACTACTACTAACACAGACACTCTGGTCCCAGAATTTTACACCTCATTAATGTCCTCCTTGGACCCACATGCTCCCCTCCAAAGTCGACACTCCCACCCCAGGAATCACAGACCCTGGCTAAATTCAACAACTGCATGTTATGCACCTGTTGCCGAGCTGCAGAATGTCTAGCGAAAGTTTCATTCTGTTGCCGACTTCCACCATTATAAATTAATGTTATCCTGTTTTAACACAGCTCTCACCCAGACTAAACAGAAATACTTCTCTAACCTCATCATTATCCACAAATCTAACTCATGTGACCTCTTCCAAATCATTGATTCTCTTCTCAAACCCCCAACCTTGAACTGCTCCTCCTTCTCCAATACTCCACAGGACTTTGCTGACTTCTTCAAAAATATGGTACAGTCCATTCAACAATCCATACCCTCTACATCCTCTCTTCCTATTACCCTGATTCCTAGTTCACCCTGAGCAACCCGCAGCTCATTCTCCCCTACAACAGAGGAGGAGGTATCTCTTTTACTATCCTCCTCTCCACCCACTCCCTGCCCCTTGGATCTCATGCCCTCTCACCTGGTTAAGGCTCATTTCTTTCTACCGGAACTTTTCCATCCTCAGTCAAACATGCAATAGTCAGACCTATGAGTGAGGGCAACTGGAAATTGAAGCCCTGCTGTCCCACCCACCACAGTGCCTGCCTTCCATGCCTGGCCTCAGTCCAGTGACACCAGAGACATCAAGTCACCAGGAGGAGAAGAGGATAGCTTAGCCCATCCAGCCGTGGTATTTCAGTACATGATGTGGTGTGCCTAACTCAGCGCTGTGCTGCACTGCAATATAAGGAAGAGGGTTATGTAGGCCTGATTCTCAGCACCACCACCAAAAAACACGGCACTCAAAGGGATAAGGTACACGCTGTGCAAGGGTTAACACACAAATATCATAAAAAGCCAGACTGAAGAATGCCTTTACTTTTTGTTATATTGAAGAGCAGCACATCATGTACCTTAACCCTTTGAGTGCTGTTTTTTTTTGATGGTGCTGAGAATCAGTCCTACATAACCCTCTGCCTTATATTGCAGTGCACATCGCTGAGTTACGCACACCGCATTGTGTACTAAAATACCAGAAAGAAAAGAACCAAACTGTGTTAGCCCTCTTGGTGCAGGTCGGCATCAGGTCTCTGCTCCGATGTGGTCACATGCACAAAAAGCTGGCATCAAGTGATCCAGGTTCACTGGGTAAGGCACTCTTCCAGTTAGTGTTTGGGACATGTGGGGAGCCTTTTGTCAGCTGTGGGAGGAAGCGTGATGCGCAAATTGGGGTACCCGGTTGGGGGTGTAAGTTATATCCCACCCACATTACCTCTGGACCATGACTCCAGTGGAAGATGGTCCACTGTCTGGTTTTGGGCCTCATTGTGGGACAGGATTTTAGTGGGTTCATAGTGACTGCAAGCGGTGGTTGCTGTTGTGGGAAGGTTGAGCTCAGGACAAAGAGCTTGTTGCGGGGAGACAATTCTTTTATTTGCATTTGGTTTTATTTTCTCAGTTACACATGGTGTGCCTTAATCTGTTGAGCGACTTTTTTTTATTAAGTGGTGCTGAGAATTACTTGTGGAGGAGACAAAGGGAGCTTGCTCACAGTATTAATGTGCCTGGTGTCCCAGGGGGCCAGCAGAAACTGCATTTTCTTGCGGGCACCTTTCTCGTACATTGCTAAATTGCGTACCCCCTGTTTGCACCCACTGCATCAAAGCAAGTAGGGGGTGGCTTTACTTAATAAAAGTTCTGTGAAGTCTGCTTCTCTGGTCATCCTATGTCACATCTCACTGCTGTCTACCGGTTCTAGTTCCAGCAGGGATGAGCTGTAACTCAGAGCAGACATAGAAGGAATGGAGAAAGCAGACTTGGAAGATGCATCAGTGATGTGGAATAAATTAAATGGAGCATGAGGGAGAAGTGATTATTTTAATAACAATGCCTCTTCAGTTCTCCATAGGCATAACCCTATCATACACCCCCATGGTTCTTTTCCCATTATTTTGCCTTCTTATCCATGGCTTTTTCCTCACCTCCCATACCTGTTTCCTCACCTTCCTTTCCTCTTTCCCCACCACTTTGTGGGAGGCTGCAAGGTCTGACATGCCATGTGGGTCACTACTTTGTAAGCTGTCTTCTCATGTGGTTACTAGATTGCAAGCACTGTATCAGGGGCATCATCATTCGATTGCAAGCTCCGATTTGTTATGTGGGCCACTAAATTGCAGTATCTGCAAAAAGAGGATTTTAACCCACTGAATTCAAGGGAGGCCTCTAACGCATTGCTTCATAATGAATTGGTGACCTCTTTAGGATTCAAGGGGTTAAAAAGCACTATTTAAATCAGTGAGAATTTTTCAAATTGTTATTTGTTCCCCATGGTATAGTTGGTTTGATCCAGAAATGCACCTTATTGAAAAAAAGCCAGTTTCAAATGGAACTGTCATTCAGAACAAGAATGCATTAAATACATTATTAATTCCCATAATGCTTCGCTCTGAGCAATTATCCGGGAAGAAATAGTTAAAATACAGTTATATAATAATAATAATAATTATTATTACTATTATTATTTTATTTAGTGCATTTCTCCAAAATGGGACTTGTGTCTCTTACAGCATGGAAGAGAAGAGTTTAAGAATTGGAGAGGAGAAAATGATCATGAACAGAAGGATTCTAGCAGCTGTAATAAAACTCTTTGTTACTCACTAATATATAGCGCAATAGTAATCAACCACTTACCAATATGTAGTTTGAAGGATCACCAGAGAAATGAGGTAGAAGAGGTGGTATTGATGAAGTGCTGAATAATGAGCCACTGCCAGATGTTATAGACGTGCCTCGATAGTCCCCTATGGTCTCAGTGAAATATGGATCTAGAAGAGGTGGGTAACTTTGGATGGAACTTGGATCACATGCTAGTGACTTTGACCCCAGAGATGAAGAATAAATATCGTTTGAGTACTGCTTTGTAGAATGGAAGTCAGATTCAGGAAGATAGGATCTTCTAACTCCATAATAACTAGACAGCACAGGAGAATCTGATGTGGTGAGGGATATAACACAATTAGTATTTCAAGCTATAGCCAATATCAATACAAAGCAAACATATTGTCAGTCTCTTCAGCTGAGCATATGTGCGTGAGTGAAGGCTACCATATGTAGAGATGAGTGAGCAGGTCACTGCAATGTTTATCAACACTGTTGGGGTAGGAAAAAAATCAGTCCCCCTGCTGATGGAGATTACAACTCACATCAAAAAGGAAAAAACAGAAAAAAAGAGGAGAAAAATGCTCACAAATATACCTATGCTGTTAAAAATATATATTTATTACCACTATCGTAGAAAATATTGATTCAAAGACATAAATATACAGACAAAATAATATAAAACAATACATGCTCAGATATCCCACCAGTGCAGAGTAAGCAAAAACCTCAAAGGTGGTCAAAATGGATCATACAAATGGGAGAACACAGTCCCCTATTGGTAATGAGATAGCATAAATACAGATGAACATCATATAAATATAGAAAAGAATTGCATATAAAGGGGAAGCCCCATTACAATCAAGTAATCTGTGTGGGAAAATCAGAGCCCATGAAGAACAAAACACTATACATTTTGTATCCTCCTCCAGATGCTTCAGTTGGGATATTATCCCTGCTCATCCCAGGTCCTCCCATTTGGGTGGTTTACTTTGACCACCTTCTCAGTTTATCTTTCACTCTGAATTGGTGGAATGTCTGAACATGTATTTTTTATATTATATTGTCTCGTAGACTAATGCATTTGGTTCAAAATGGATGCAAAATTTCAAACAATTGCATGTTTTGTAACATTCAGATTTAATTAAGGACACACAATATCAAAAACACAAATGACACACTTATAACTTTCATGCATGTTCATTCAATCATTCATTCATTCACATGCATACTCAAATGTTTACACATATTGATAACAAGTATAAAACTTACCGTGGTCCTCTAATATCTGTATCATAAAAAAGATTTAATAAAACTCTGCTACCCCACTGCAACCATCCCCTCTGCTGCCTCGTACAATAAAGAACCCCCCACTTAATCCTGCTTGGGCCATGACCCCTCCAACTAGATGCTGATTGGCTGGGAGGTAAGGTTACTGCAGGAAACATTCCGTGCCCTGCTTAATCCCACAGTCCCAGCCAATGGGATCATGGGAACTTATTCGAACAGGGTTGGCTATATAAAAGCCATTCCCTGTTCATATTTCCTTCATTTTGCCTCTGGAAATGCCTCAGCAGGATGAAAGTTAATCGGTGGCAGAGGGTACAGTGGCAGTAGAAAGATTTTTTTATTCTGTAACCTTCTTATAGTTACAGGTGCCGACATAGCGATATCTAAAGATAAATACTTAATCAGAACGGTCTACAACGTGTGCTTGCAAACCAGGCGCATGTTGTAGACTGTTCTGATGAAGAATTTATTTTTAGGTATCGATATTGCGGCACTGCTGAAGAGCCACCTCCTGATCCAGGAACCAGAAACTGCTTCTGATAGCTTTACAGCTCGTCAAGCAGAAAGGGGAGGGAGTGGAGAACTTTAGTTACCTATATCTCTCAAACCATAACGGTTTGAGAGATACGAATAAGTGCAAGTACTCGCTTTTAATTGTATCTAATATATAGTTATTACTTTTTTCTGACATTACTATCCCTTTAAGCATAGGAAACTGTTATATTTCACAATGAGAAAAAATATAGAGACAACTGTAATAGATTAAGCAGGTGCTGATTCACAGAAACATCATTTTTTTGGGTACCTGTAGCTTCCAGGACACTTTTTAAAAAGCTGAGGGCAGTTAGGCAGGGGAAGGGACTAGCAGCTAGGAAGTGTATGGAGTTTTTGTTTAGAGTGCCCTGCCTCCTATAGGCATGCTGCTTAACCCCATGGTACCTGCATCCCATCAATGTTGCTGCAGAAAACAATTATTTTCAACTACATATTAATGTTTTCAAAAATAAATCCCATTACTTATTTTCTTTTATTGTATATACTTCAATATTTTAATTACAATAGTGATAATTCTCCTTTAAGTAAACTATTTTTAATATTTTTATATATTAAGTTGTTGCTACATTTTACACATTACAATGTATAATTTGAATTGAAAACAAAAAAACATACAAATAAAAGATATGTAACAAAACACATGCCATTCTTATTTGTCAAACTGCCAAATGAAAAATGCTTTTTTTTAAACCCTTTTATGACCAAAACTCCTTTGCCTTGCAATGCCCACCCATGTGGTCCACAAGGGGTTAAATTAATTGCTTATTGGTGTACATTTAACAGAAACAGATTTTAGAGAAAGAAAAAAAATATCATGTTTATAGATCACTAAGACTCTAACCATATAAATAAAAATTAAACAAAATATTTTTTTTCGCTAAAGGTTAGAAGCACCTTAGTTTACTATATTTAGTATAAAATACTTACTTGACAGTTGGACAAATGGAGTCTGGGAAGCATTGGTACTGCTCTGAAAATGAAAGACATGTTTGAAAAGGCTTACAGTAGCATTCCAAGTTTAAGCAACATCATTCAAGTTTGTTAAACATCTGCTAATACAGCTGAAATCGCAATCCACATTAAGTATAACAAATAATAATAATATGTTCATATTTACATTTTTTAGTTATGATGAAGCAAGATTTCTTTCTATTAGACCACATCTGATAAGATCTTAAGGTCGGTTGAGGAAATATATATTGGTATTTAACTTGTGGACCTCAAGCTGTTGGAGACTACAACTCAGCCAACAACTAGCTGGTTGGTAATGGCTGGAATTGTAGTTCTCAACAGCTTGAGGTCAAAAGGTTGAATACCACTGAAACATATCACTCTTTTTAATGCATCATATCTATGTATTAGTAGCCAACGCTAACACCCCCTAATAATAACCTCCCACTTCCATTACTACATGCAGAAAATCCTAATGACCCTTATAAATATTACCCTTGTGGCTTTGTTCAAAAGATAACATCTTTAATCAGTAGCAGAAGTCATGTCCACAGGGAAAGATGTGATAGCTGTTTGTGATAACTTCTAGCAGGAACACAGAACTCATACTCTGCTCACTACACATGGTAATTACACACAGCTCACGCACTCTGCCTTCTTCAGGCTGAAAAAAACTGCCATGTTCACCTCTATGGAGAGGACATCCAGTACAGACTGAAGATTTTATTTCTTGAAGCAAGGAACAATGGTAAAAATGTATACCTGCCATTAGGATTTACTGTCTATAGAAAGCTAAGTGTGTGGAGGGTGGTGTTAGACCTCATTCAAACACAAAATGGAGCTGGGCTGATTTGTAGCCAGGTACTGTCAAGTCAGTTATGCAGAATGTCTTTTATCTGCTTATGCACTTTACCGACAGAGCAAAATTCCTGGTCTATATCATCGGGAAGGCACTGCGCTAGTACTGAATGAGTTGATCTGGTAGCTTTCCTTTTACAAAATGGCCCCTGCTGTTGTCATTGGTGTTAGGCAACTGGATTTACATATACTGTAGTTGCAGAAAATATACTAACATAGCATGACTGTATATATTAATTATAATACATCCCATACAGGAAATTGTATGTTTCCTCTTGAAAGAAATGTATCTAATCTCATTTTAAATGTATCCATTGTATCTGCCATTATCACATCCTTGGGCAATGCTCGTTTATTTGTTTTATATATATATTATATATACATAGCAGCAATTAATTTATGAAGAACACCTAAATAGGGAAGTTAACCCCTTAAGGTCCAAGGTCATGGGTCCAACATGCGGCTGCATGCCATTTGGAGAGCCCTGAATCGGATTGTAAAAAAAAAATGCTCTGTGGTCCTTAAGGGGTTAAACAATTTAATATCCATTTATTTCTAGGGCATAATTCCTGCTTAAAGGAGAACTAATACCTCCTTGTAATATGTCCCCATTTACCTTGCTATGGCATAAAAATCCTAGTTGCCCCTATTATTTTTCTTTGCTCCTTTGTTCAAGAGTTACATCTTCAATTGGCGCTTTATGTTGTGTCCATAGATGTAGACATAACTGTTGCTTGCACTCAAGCTCTGCTCACTACACACGGTAATCTTAAGTAGGTTCATGTACGCTACCTGCTTCATTTAAAAAAAAAAAAAAATGACAGCAGTTGGCATGTAATCCAGGAATGACTGAATATGTCTCTTGAACTAAGACACCAGGTAAAAAATCAGAGGGACCATTAGGATTTTCTTGTCATAGCAAGGCAAGTGGAAGGCTATTATTAAGAGTAAATAAGCACCATATAACAAATATAACAATGCGGCAATGCAGTAATTGTTAATTTCTGATTTCATGTAAAATAAAAATAATTTTTATAAACAAAATAAGTTGTCAGAACATATTTTTACTGATTTGTTTGCTGTCTTGCTTTGGTTGTATTCCAGTTTGTTATTTTTGTGCGTTCTTTTATATATCAGGATTAGATTCAGACAGTTTTTTGGAGATAGGCCATACAGTTCTTACTGTAGACAGCTGCCTGATTTCTGAAATACTGTGCCTTATACATAAAGGCAAACTGGCAAAATTTTAGAGAAATCCATCTGACCCAATGCATTTGATACCTGTGTAAATATCCAATTCAAATCAAAGGGGATTTGTATTTAGGTTGCCCCAGAATTCCTTTAGTTTTTTTTATGCATAAGGCCCATTGACATTTAAATGTGAGACAAATAAGATAACCTTCAGGATGATGCAATAGGAAGAGGCTACGATATGCTGTAAATCAGGGCTTATAATTTTAATTCCTTTGCTACTATCCAGACCTGAAAAGTTACTCGCCACTGCAAGCCATAACATACCCACCAGGGCTGAATTTCTACTCGCCAGGGCTAAATTTTCACTCGCCATTGGCTAGTGGCGAGTGGAAATTTTGAGCCCTGCTCTAAATGCATGGGACATTTCTCTAGAATGCAATGGATTAACCTTTTGCATGCTAGAGGGGTTACAATACATTGCTTTTCAATGCACTGGGCAACTTTGGGCATTCAAAGGGTTAACCTAAGACAACTTTTCACTATATAGTGACAGTGGGCATGGAATAATTTTCTACTGTTTATGTGTTAAAATTGCAGACAGAGTAATAAAAAAAATGTTTCTTGCATCCCTATTTACAACTTTCCTGTATTCCACCTTTCTCATTTATGTGTGCTTGTAGTCTGGGTTATTTTATGTCTATATATATATATATATATATATATATATATATATATATATATATATATATATATATATATATATATATATATATATATATAAAGTCCAGCAGGAATCCCATCAATATGAATGTGGGGCCATTGCTAAACTGTGAAACAGTCTAATGGTTAGTTTCCTTTTGCTACTTGCCAAAAGCTCTCTGCATTTTTGGTCTAAAGTTGTAAATGGGGTGCCACAGATTTCAGTCCTGGGCCCAATGTCTCAATCTTTGCTGATGACTATAAGCTGTGTAAGGGAATACACACAGAGTAGGATGCTTCTTCTATGCAGTGGGGTTTAGATAAACTGAGTGAATGAGCTGAAAAGATGAGGTTTAATGTAGATACATGTAAGGTTATGCATTTGGGCTGTAGAAACAAACATGTTACATATAGTCTAAATGGGAAACAACTTGGGGAATCCTCATTAGAGAAATATTTAGAAGTACTGATAGACAATAGACTTCACAGAAGTGTGCAGAATCACTCAGCTGCTGCAAGAGCAAATAGGGTTCTATCCTATATAAAATGGAGTATAGAGGCATGGGATGCAAATATGATACTGTCTCTGTATAAATCCTTGGTGATACCTCATCTAGAATATGGATTACAGTTCTTAAAAAGTACATAATTGAAATGTAAAAAGTACAGAGACGTACAACAAAACTGATAACGGGATTGCAGGATCTGAGTTATAAAGACAAACTAGCCAAACTGGGTTTGTTTACATTACTGAAGAGTCGGCTAAGGGAGATATGATTACAATTTACAAATATATTCAAGGGCAATAACTCTCCAAGTAACTATTTACTCAAAGAGCTGAGCAAAGAAAAATAGCTTTTGACTAAAGAAAGGTAGGTATTATTTACAGCAAGGGCAGTAAAGATATGAGATTCTTTGCTTCTGGATGCTGTGGTTGCAGATACTGTAACTGATTTTGAAAAAGTAATGGATACCTAGCTAGCACAGACCAATACTGAGAATTTTGACGGTTGACTTCAAAGCAGATAAGATGTTGATCCTGGAAAATATCTGACTGCCATTTAGAGTGAGACAGGATTTTTTTTTTTTACACATTTGAGGCTTAATTGGAAATGGCTTAATTGGGGGTTTCTTTTATGGTTGCCTTCCTCTGGATCAACAGGGATGATCTGGCATGGGCTGGACTTGATGGACTCATCTCTTTTTCCAGCCTCATCAACTATGTTATTGTGTTACTATGGGGGTGATGTATAAAAAGACTTCTTAGTGTATTCTTAAGAATTGTCGCTAAAATTCACAACGCCTGGTCATATTTATAAAGAAATAAAGTCACGTTTATAAATATGTCTATCTGAGAATATTCTGAGAACGTTCTGTGAATATTCGCACCTGCGAATATATATTGGCACACATAGCGGTATTATATACTTCCAATAAGAACAGGTTTTACCTGGCGTTATGATTTAATCCCTAAAACTGGCTTTATTTTTGGTGAAATTAGCAAATTTCTTTATAAATACATTGGGACACAGTTCTTATTTGGCCAAGACCATTTCTACTCCACTTTTCAAAACAGTCTACTAACTGGAGTTAGCACTTAGCACAATGTCATTAGATGTTTATACATATACTTGTGTCGCTTTGAGACACTTTTACAGACACTTTCTTTATAACTCCAGTTTTATACATCTCCCCCTATGTTTTGCGTCAGAATTATAAAAGGAGATCTGGCCTGAATGGGTACAATGGATATGCTTGGCTCAGCTGATTGCCACTATCATCAAAAGAAGAAGTGGTAATAAAATAGTATTGTTAGTGCCAAAATATTTTACCATCAAAGTTTTTATGTTAGTTAGGACCATGAAAGATCATTGTAAAGAGATGGTCTTAACCCTTTCAGTGTCAGAAAAGTGTGCAAAACAAGAAAAGTATGCAATATGTTGCACATTTCTCTAGCACGCAAAGGGTTAACCCTTTGAGTGCCAGAGTGGTATACAATGCATTGCATACCTCTCTGGCACTCAAAGAGTTAAAAGTGTGTGTTTCTGTGTGATCGAAACAAATCATACCTTAAAAAAAATGAAGCTATTAACTCCAGTTTTTCACTACAAAAATGTCCTTTAAATACTCTGGTGCTAAATGCCTTTGTTAATGACGTGTAGAGCCTCCAGAACAGCCTCCATATTTTAAAACAATGTTTCATTCCATAATATTCTAATGGGGATAGTATCATCAAATTTTCAGAAGTGATATGTAAAAAGTGTCTAAAAGTGACACTAAAATTGATCTTAGAGAGGAACTATCAACTTTTCCCATGAATATAAGCATGCATGGGATAGGCATAAGGCTGTCCTTAACTTAAGAAAAGACCAAGGGCCAAAAAAGGTTTGAGGTTTTTACCGTAGGAAAATGGGCAGACTAGATGTGCCGAAATGGTTCTTATCTGCTGTCAAATTCTATGTTTCTATGTTAAAGTCACCCAGCAATAATTAGGCAGATGGCGACTAGCTTAATAGTAGTTATCTTACCTCTATAAACTACACAATGCTAAAGAAAGCCTTAATCTTCTGAGACTGGAAGCCAGGCATCAGTGCAGACATATTGTCTGCATGCCTGCACTGTCAGTTCTGGTCTCCCTTCAGAAGCATTGCACTGGCCCGAACAGCACCCGAAGGGACTGATGGCTCAGGCGTGCAGACTGCACTAACCTGGCCATCAGCCTTGGAAGATTAAGGATTTCTCTAGCATTGTGTAGTTTTTAGAGGTAAGATAACTATTATTAAGCTAGTCGCCATCTGCCTAATTATTGCAGGGTGACTTTAGCTAAGTTGGTAGCTCCGCTTTAAATTTACATCAGAATTTCCACTCAATTTTTTAACATAGGGCACTTTGGGCCTTATGTATAAGATCGGATTGAAGCAATTCTGGGGCAAACCAAATGGACCATAGCAAGTATTCATATATTCTCAATGGATTTAAAGTGGATCTATCATCTTAATTCAAGTTTGCATATTTGAAAACTGCATTAAAAACTGTCTACATGCCATGTTAACCAAAATGCCAGCAACCATACAGTTCAGGAGATATTCACACTTCTTTCATATGCTAATGTATGCTAATTGATGCACAGTGTGATATGAGTGATATTTTCACATGCTAATTAAGCGAATCACTGATGTTGTATATGCTAATGAAGCCTTTTCAGAGATGTGTCATATGCTAATATAGGTTTCAATGAAATCTCCTAAACTATGCATCTGCTGGACCTTTGGTTAACATTACATATAGGTAGTTTTTAATGCAGTTTTTAAATATGCAAACTTGAATTAAGGTGATAGATCTACTTTTAATGAGACTTTTAACCCCTTGAATGTTAGAATGCTTGAGAGGTCAATGCATTGGAAACTGCTTTTGCATAAAAGCTCCATTTAAATGAATGGGAGTTTTTATTTGTACTCTGTGGTGCAGTTGGTTCTCCCCAGATTCAGTTTTGTACATAAGGCCCTCTGTATTTATTCAGTATATTTAGTTGATATGACAAGCACCTAGGTGTCCTATTCTAGGTATTTCCCTGATCATGAATAGGGGTGGGCGAAAAGTGTGAAAAATTTCCCGTGAAAAATTTTGCGAAAATGTGCTGATTTTTCGCTTTTCCCGCAAAAAAAGTTTGCCTTTACGCCTATGCAAAAATTTCCTACTTTTCGACTATTTTAACAAATTGTTCGCCTATGTTAACACAGTTTCCGCCCATTTTAACACATTTTTCTCTTATATTTCCTATAGGTACTACATTTCCCACTGTAATATCACTTCTTCTGAGGTCTGAAGTTTAGAAATAAGTGGCTGAAAGTCAAAGTTGTAAGTCCTACAGCAAAATATGGCTACAAAAATGTGTTAGCATGAAGAATGCATTTGTCTTTTGCCCACAACACTTTCTTGCTTAAGTGACACTGGCACATATTCATGATAATATCAAGTAATAAAAAAAAAATAAAGTACAACCTACAATGTGGCAGATATGTATTGTAGTGGTGGTGGTGGAGGACTGGCATGGTGTGATTTGTGTATGTATTTTTACCATGGTCATACTCTATCCTCCTTCTCAGCTTACTGACACACATTACTTATTGGTCATAGCAGTGGTCCCATCTGTCCTCCACCTCCACATCTGTGCTGCTGTTAGTATATTTGTCCTGGCTTTGTCTGTCATGTGTGGTTTCTGCTACTACTACTTCTGGAGCTAGATGTTGATGTAATTCTACTGCCACTACTACTAGGTGTCAAAGGTGCTGCACTTACAGCAGCAGCACCAGAGGTACTCGTCATATCTAACACTGTGGATGTTAACCTGTGTTTTTGTTGCTGGGTACTCAAAACAGGTGTGTATGTGGCTGAGTGGGACTTGGACTTTGAAGAGGCGATGATGCCGATGATGACTGTGTGCTTTTTGACATCTGTGCTTGTCCAGGGTCAGACTTTCCAATGGCTTTCTCAAACAGTTTATAGACAGGTACAGTGCTCCTTGAAAGTGGTGGAAGATTCAGTCTTTGACTTTCTGCTAATCTTATAGCCCTGTCACCATCCTCACTCTCAACTTCATCTGTATCTGAACAAGAGAAGGATGCTTGAGGTATATATTCTAGATCTGCATCATCATCAGTCATCATTAGGTCATTCTCAGCAGCATCAGCATCACCTGACAGTTCTTTCCCACTACTATCCTTATATTCCTCTAAGCTTTTGGAGGTCTCAAACAATTTCTTTTTACTTTTACTATAACAAAATTCACTATTACTTTGAGGACAGGTGTTTTGGTGTCTCACTGTATGATGCAGCAGGCGGTTCAGCTGCTACACCTTCCTCTATTATGCTATTGCCAGCATCATCAACACTTGAATGCGGCTTGTTGTCATCTTCAGTGTTCTTCTTATATGGTTCTTTATTTCTACTGGCACTGGTGGTGCTAGAACTACTTTTGCTGAGACCTTGACAAACTGTATCCTCCCTTGGAGTAGAGGGATCATCATCATTGATTGCACACTCTGCAGCAACTATTGCTACAGTCAGTTTTTGAACTACTACTTTACTCTCACATCCCTGCACTGCTCCACCCCTCCCCTTCCCCTTGTGCATTTGCTGGACATTACGCAACTACACTGTGTTTTTTTACTGTACAGTACACAACACAACTGATGCAGCTGTATGATGCCTTGCCTAAACCCAATCAGTTGTCTGTCACTGTCATCTACGATATTTCGTTTTTTATTCTTTTTTATTTATTTATTTTATTTTTAGTTATTTATTTTTTTTAAGTTGTCCACCCTGTTGTCTTATCACAGCATGTCCAAAAAAAAATAATAACTGAAAAACAAAATCAACAACGTCTTTCCCCAGACTTCCCCACCCATCAGATAGATAGATAATAGAAGATCAGAAATCAAATAGGTCCCTAGCTTCCTGTGTCTTGCCAGTCAGTCACATGGAATTTTGGAGTATTTGGGGGTCAACCTCCTTCCTCCCTTCTTATCAACTAGAGCGCCCCCAGACTCCCCTAATACAGAGAACAAATGTCCTACGTAAATGACTCCCTAAACTAAGCTTCAATTCCCCTTTATTTGACTATCTCCTCTAGCTCAAAAACATGCTGCTCTCTCCTCTCACAAACACAGAATGGCTGATGTGAGAGCTTGACAGCCTTTTATATGGCTGTAGAAAATTTTGTGTGGTATAGAAATATTTTTCCCCAATGTTTTCAATGGGCGGAAAAGGCGGAAATAAGCGGAAAAATGGCACTTTTCGCGAGAAATTTTTCACCAAGCGGAAAGTGTCACTATTCGCTGATTTCAGTTTGAGATTAAAATTTTCGCCCATCTCTAATCATGAACCTAAAAATGACATTTGCATCATTGGCTCTACTTACCCGGAGCATCTGACTACTTTGTCCATTTAGCAGATTAGTATATCACACGCATAATATATTTTTGGCACATAATTTGCACAACACCAGACACACTTTAAACAAGGAACAATGTCACAGGCTGTTGAAAACCTAACATTACAAGGAATCAACAAACATTCAATCACATATTTAAAAAAATTCTCCAGAAGTATATAGGTTCAGATAAAATATTGTCACAAATAGCTATATATATAAGATAATGTGTCAGTGAGATAACTCAGTTGTTCTGTATAATCTGTTCATACCACAGGGTTGTGGGTTCTAGTCCAGGCAAAGTTAACTCAGCCTTTTATCTTTCTGAGGTACATAAAATGAGTACCTGGGACGTACTTGATTGAAAATCTTAATATATCCTTCTGGTAAAATACTTTCATAAAAACAACTTCTTTTCTGGCTATCATGCATTGGATGTTAGATGCATTTCTTCTCTACCACCAAACTAGTTTAATTCAGTTGACTTATTTTTCTCTTACATACAGTAATTTTTCAATTGATTACTATAAGAGATATGTTTTTCTGTCTTGTTTATTGCTAAGCAAAGTTGTATTGATTTCACAGTGTAAGCTACAGGACAAACTTACCAAAAGGCTGCTCCCTTTCTAGTCTTAATCACATTATTAAGGAAAACACATCTTTCCTTATATAAACTCTGGACCTTACTCACAAAAAAATGAGAATAATTCTGGGGCAAACCAATTACACTAATTATTAGGGTTACAATTTTTTTCATAGGACATGTCCCTATCAGAATTCAAACACTGCTGTGACCACTAAATCTATTCATGACTGACATCACAGTTGATACTAAACCAAATGCTGATGCTCACACAAGTTTTACTTTTGATGGGGTGTTGGTGCTGTGCACAAGGCTCTGTGTATAGCACAATCTTTATAGTATGTTGCCTGCTGTGATAAAAAGGAAAATGGTAACAACTAAACTTCTGGTTAAAAATTTGCTAGGGGAACGACAAATCTTGCTAAGACTTACTACATTCTGAGAACAGTCTTCCTCCCTCTCACTGAGTTGGGGAAAATTTTAGCTGAGGAGATGACAATGTAATGCAGTTCACAGTGAGTATTTAAATAATATGCATAGCTTAGAGTATGTGGGGATGTATTGTTGGTACCACAGTGTATGATTGTGGAGGGATAAAATAGATGTTATACTTATAGGCGGGAAGTTGAGGATCTATGTGAGCAGTAGAAGTGAGGGGAAGTGAGTTTTATGCATGGACCAGGTATTGCATATTGTTGAGGCATATTACAGTTAGTGTGTATTGGGGGATTCTGCATACTAACAATACACATACACGCACCACCCAACACACTCTGGAAAGTACACATATTGTAAGCCTATCAATTAAACCATGTCTTGTCTATCTAATGTCTAATTACACCATGTCTTTTCTATAAATTACATTAATATAACAAAGTGGGATGCCTATGGACATAGACCCCATGCTTACATCTGAATAAACTTCTGTACTGTAGTTTTTGTACCATGCCCCACTTCCAAAATGTACATTTTTTAAAATTCGTTACAAACACCTTTAACCAAAATGAATGAAATATTAAGAAAATAAAAGAAGATCTATTTAAAACTAAATGATTTGAAAAAACAAAAAGAAAACCCTTCCTTAAAGAGATAGACTCTTAAAGGGATAATTTTGTGTAATATGGAAAATATAGATATTGCAGCAATTATCCTGCTAAGGAAAACAATTGGATAGCTAATGTCATTGACAATAACTCTTCACAGGCTGCTGCAGCAACAGCGCTACTGTAAATTTTCAGTCCATGGGGGTAATGCACTTTAAAAAATGCAATCTGAGTTGCAATAACTTTTCATTATAACATGTTTCCATAATGGAAGTATCCTTGTTTTAATCAGTAGGGTAAAGCCTGCAATAAACATTTTTTTCCATTTTGCATAAAACTATCACTTTAAAAGGCAGTTCACAAATTATGAACCCTTTCAGTGCCAAAAAGGTATGCAGTTTCTTTGCAGACACTGTGAGCATTACAAACATGAATGGGTGTATCACGTGCCATGATCACAATTCCATCCATTCCATAGGGATTTTCATCAGGGCACATGAACAAATAATACAAATAAATATAAATAAAGGCCTGCATTTTTTTTTATTTTATATTTGTTCATGTTCATTGAGTGTACATAAGGAACATGTCAATGATGGGCATAAAAACATGCACTGATCTCCAAAAGTAAGGAAGCAAAAATGTATTTTACTCTGTTAGAAGTATGGAAGTTAGGAGGTGATATAGGAGGCGATAGTTGGGAAAGCATTGCAGTACCAGCACCCCACCAGCACCAGCATTAGACCTAGTTAGATACACAAATTTAGATGTTTGCAAATTATGAACCCTTTGTGTGCCATAAAGGTATGCAGTTGCTTTGCAGACACTGGGAGAAACGGCACACTAGAGAAATGGCATGTTAGAAGGGATATGATAACATTATATAAATATGTTCAGGGCTTCCATACAAAGATCTCTCCAAAGACCTGTTCATTAACAGAAAGTTATAAAGGACAAGGGGTCACCCTCTAAGACTTGAGGAAAGGAGATTTTGTCTGCAACAGTGGAAGGAATTCTTTACGGTAAGGACAATAAAGGTATGGAATTCACTGCCTGAAGAGGTAGCGCTATCAAATACATTAGATGCCTTTAAAAAGGGCCTGGATACTTTTTTAAAGGAGCAGAATATAGAGGGCTACGTATGTTAGTATTGAGATTAATATATATTTTAGGTTTATTGATCCAAGGAGAAATCAGATTGCCATTTGGAGTCAAGAAAGACCCCCCCCCATTCAAGGCAGAATTTGAAATTGCTGAAATAAGGGTTTTTTGCCTTCTTTTGGATCAACAGTGGTAAACAAAAAATAGGAAAAGGGTTGAACTTGATGGATGCAAGTCTTTTTTCAGCCTAAACTACTATGTAACTATGGGTATATCATGTGCCACGATCAAAGTAACCATCCTTTGGCATATTTTTGTAACTTCAAAATAAGAAAAACGGGAGCAATTGTAGAGCTAACCAACTGCACCATAGGGAAAAATAAAAGTTACCAAAATTCATTTGATGTAAATTGTGTTTTAGTCCATTGAATCCTAGAGAGGCATGCTGGGGAACTCTGAAAATTAGCTGACCCACAGATGTTGTAAATATTAACCCATAAAGATCTCATAACATAACATGTTGATATGTCCCTGATCACTGTAATCGAGACATACTCCAATGTCCTCAATGAATCATTAATATACAACAGCTTAAATATATCACTGCATGAACACACACAAGACAAGCAGGATTTATACTTCTGCCCTCCTGGTACAATTGGCACCAATTTACAGACTAAAGAAGCAATCATCTAGGGCAGAATACATAACAGAAAGCACTGAAATCTGTCATCATGAAGATTTGGCCGTTCACATTGAAACCTTTCGATTTTGGTAAAAAACTTGAGGGTCAAACCCTGAGAATTCCCAGGTACATACAGAGGTCTCCAACGCATTGCATTCAAGGGATTAAAATGTCCCAAAGAAATAAATTGGACTGTTTAATTGCTCCCTAAGGTGCAATAAGTTTGCCCCAGAATAGGCCCAGTTCTTCTTAGTACATTAAACTGTAAATAAAAATATAAAAATAAATAAGTAAATAACAAAAATAAAAAATCCTCAACTTCAATAAGTGCTTTTCCCATTATTTTATACACACAGGAGATGACGAGCAATGTCGTTTTTGCATATGGCAAACAACAAGTTCCTGCTGCGTAAGGCAGACAAATTTGGAGGTTAAAATTTGAATGAAATTTGCCCATCAGAGGCTTCCTTTTACTAATACTAAAGATCAGCAGCTGTCCCGAAAACAACTTATATGAAAATAGACTCATTTAACGCAATGTGTTTACCATTCTGCAAAATGATTCAAGCACTGATGAAAGACGAAGCAAAAGCTTTCTGCAAGAACACAACAGCCATTTGTTTAAGACTAAATACAGTTGTCATGTACAAAATGAAATCTCTGCCATGCAGCTTTGAAATACATACACTGTTGAATTGCCAGTTAACCTTTTTACATGAACCAGGGACAATTCCATGGAATTCCATAAAAGATGTTTAATGAGGGTGGATGTATCAACCCTCAGCGTAGATTTATCATAACAAAAGCAGCCTCACTATTCTGAACAGCATAGCCAACGTTTTTCAAGTTTTGAGAAAACCAAATGGTTTAAGAAAAAAATATTTTGAGAAAAAAAAACACAATTTACCATTTTTTCAGTGGAAAATTGAATGCATAGAAAATACTTGCAGTTTCTGCCTTTTTGCTACCACGAGTGAGAAGTTAAGGGATAGTAATGTTTCATAATAAAAGCAGCTCTACTTAATCATCATAGTATTTGGACTTTGGAGAGTGTTATTTCAATTCTGTCAGAGTTGTAGTTCCAGAGTAATTCAATGACAAAGTATCCACCTCCCACCCCTTTTACTGATGTAACACTGCTCAGCCAGAGCAGAAGGGAGGTGCCCAGGTAGGTTGCAGAGAGGGACAATCTTCAATTAAGATAAGGGAAAAACCTGAAAAACAAGGGGGGCAGGGGGCAGGGCTTTTATTGTTCTCACAGGATTAAGATTGTCCCCTTCTGTTATCTGTCTGGTCTATGGACTGCATTCCACATCTGAGAAGAGATGGCTTACACTAGGTAAAAGGGGCGAGAGGGAAAACTTTGCTTGTGAATATCTCTCAAACCATAAAGGTTTGAGAGATAAGACTTATATCTTTCTTCATGTGTTTTTAATGCCTACAAAATAAAATAAAGATAAAACGAAGTATTACTATCCCTTTAAGTGTGTGGCTAAAGATTTGGAATAAGCAGGAGGGGTTTGAGTTTCTAGGCACTGGACTGCCATAATTTCTCCTGGGGACAATCTTTTTTGTAGTGATGGATTGCACCTTAATGAAACAGGGGATACAGTTCTAGGTGATTTTAATCTAAGAAAGAGAGGAAAGTGATATGACACAGGATGGGTTAGGCAGTGTCGAAAAGGACATGGAATTATAGAAGAGAAATGGGGTGTAGAGAGGGGATGGGCTAGTTTATCTAATAGGGAGGTACCTATGTTATAGCTTGATATAAAAAAAATAAATATTTCAAATAATGCAGTTTTTCAGAATGGCAGTTACATAAAATGTATGCTTGCAAATACTTGTAGTCTTGGAAGTGGAACCGATTGCAGTGAATGAACAGTATGATCTTATTGGTATTACTGAAACCTGACTTGATTAAACACATGACTTGGCAGTAAATGTAGAGAGTTTTTCACTTTCCTGGAGAGATGAGGTTAATAAAAGAGGTGTTGGTTATGCCTGAATGTAAATTATGCCTTACAACCTAAGAAGATATTAATGAAGGGTTTAGAGAAAACATAAAGACCCAGAGGTCTCAATTCTAGAATGGTATGCAACACACATGTAAGGGAACATTTGGACAGCAGTGACCACAATGTGTTATCCATTAAACTTGTGCATATTGATTAAATTAATTTTGTCCAAAATATGTGTTCAACATTTTTAAATACTTCAGGTAGAATAAACTTGGTTTGCCTTTCTATTCGGTTAGTCAGAATTTTGTTGAAAATCATTCCCAAAATTAATTTGTTCAGCACTATTTTCAATAGGGAAGATTCATTAAAATAAATTAGATAAAACTTGGTAATCAATTGCATCCATTCCATTCATTAGGGCACATGAACAAATAATACAAATAAATATAAATAAAGAACTTCATATTTTATTTATTTTATATTTGTTCATGTTGAAGGAGGGTACATAAGGAGCTTATCTATGATGAGCAAAAAATGACATGCACTGATCTCCAAAAGTAAGGAAGCGGAAGTATCTTTTATGGTCATTAGGAGGAGATACAGGAAGCAAGAGTAGGCAAGGCATTGCAGTACCAGCACCAACATTAGACCAAGTTTATGTTCTTGCGGTACACTAATCTGTTATAGAAGATTTACACTATGTATCTTTTATATTTTATTTTGCTGCTTCTTTGTCCAGATTTTATTGTTATACAATAAAAGTTAAAGGAATAATAATGGTTGAAAATAAATGCAGCACCGGTTAATCCTCATGTTTTGTAGCTCTGTATTTCAATATTGTCCGAGGTGTAGTTCAGCAGTAATTCAATTATAAAGTACACCTACTCCCACCTCTTTTGCCAACTTAATGCACTCTCCAAGTGGATTGAGCGCAGTGATGGTCAATCTTCAGTGAGCATATGGAAAATCCTGATCTCCATCGTCAAAAGGGGCAGGGTTTTCCTTATGCTCACAGCATGAAAATTGTACCTCGCTGCAAGCTGTCTGGTCCGGTGACTGGATTCCATATCAGAGGAGATGCAGCATACAGGAGGTAAAAGGGGCGGGAAGGGAATACTTTATAATTGAATCACTATTGAACGACATCTCGTATATTATTGAAATACAGTGCTACATGGCCCAAAACATATGAGGATTAATCAGAGCTGCATCTATTTTCAACCATTACTATCCCTTTAAGTTTTAATCTCCCAATATGTGCCCATGATTGCAGAACACCTACTAATCCACCTATTCCAGGAGCTAGTGCTAGCACAGCAGGGTTATCTTTTCTTTTTTTATACTGTGTTATCCACTGAAATTTCTTATGAGAAACCCATTAACAAAGGTTTAACCCAGATGGGTATGCAAAACAATGCTTTGTGTACCCATCTGGCACTCGAAGGGTTGACCAAATATTTAGCATTAATAAGGCTAAATTTAACAATGCTAAAAGCAGTATTAAATGATACTGAATAGGATGTAATTTCAAAGATAATAATGCACTAGATGTAATTTGTTCAAAATGTTCTTAGATAAATGTGTACATGTCAATACCGTTAGGGAATAAATAAAAGAGAAGCACATTAAGACCAGTTTAACTTATCAAGAAGTTTGCAGGGAAATGAGGAATAAGAATCAGGCTTTTAAATGAAATCACAATGATCAAATGAATCATTTAAAAATATAAATATTGCAATAGAATCTGCAAAACAAAACAATTATGCTAGCTTAAATTGAACATTAGAAATGTATTGCAAAAGGGAACAAGAAAAGTCCTACATATTTCTATGAATATTTATATGACAAAAAAGATAACATTTGACATTATTTTTTGCTTTTTTCGCTAAAGAGTTCTCCTTTTTTGCAAATGCAAAATTTTCCTATTTTTAGCCAATTCTGACACATTTTTTTGCCTATTCCAATAAATGTTATGACTATGTTTCCTATGGTGCAACATTTCCTAGAACAATATAACTTCTTCTGAGGGCTGTAGTGGAGAAATAAGTAGCTGAAAGTCAAAGTTGTCCTACAGCAACATATATTTTGGACACTTTTTTAGCATGCAGAGTGCATTTGTCCTTTGCCCACAACACTAACTTCCTGCTTAAACCCTTAAGGAGGTGCCGTGCATGCATGCGGCGGTCTTTTAAGGACCACGGAGCATTTTTTTTTTTTTTAATTGAATCCGATTCTGGACTCCCCGAATGGCATGCAGCCTCGCGAGGAGCCCAGAATTCCATGACGGTCCTGGTACGTCATTGGACCTTAAGGGGTTAAGTGACACTGGCTCATATTCATGATGCTGACAAGTGATAAAAGTACAACCTACAATGTGTCAGATGTGTATGGTAGTAGTGGAGGACTGGGGTGGTGTGATTGATGCATGTACGTGTTGGTCATAGCAGTGGTACAAAGTGTGATAGATGGTAGCAACCCTTCTTCACATTCCTCATCTGTGCTGCTGTTCATAGATTTGGCCTGGCTTTCTCTGTCATTGCTTTTGGATACTGATTGAAGTATCTTGATACTGTGGACTTCATGGAGTGAGAGTGTGAGAGACATGATGACATGGCCAGAAAGTTACCAGAAAGGCAAAGGCTCAATCTCCCACCACTGAAAAGGAGCACCGTGCCTGCCCATAAATTGTTTGAAAAAACCATTGGAAACTCTAACCTGATGCCTAAAATTACAGTCATCCTGTTAGTTATCATCATCAACATAATCACAACTTCCAAGTCCAAACCCCACTTAGCCACACACACACGCGTGTGTTGAGTAACAAGAAGCAACAAGATCTACACAGCTTATTAACGTCCACGATCCTAGCTATGATGAGTGCCTATGCTGCTGCTGGAAGTGCTGCACCTTTGACATCTAGTAGTAGTAGCAGCAATAGAATTGTATCAACATCTAGCCCCAGCAGTATTAGTAGCCCCTCGGGAACCCCACAGTCCATGAAGTCCACAGTATGGGGATGCTTCACTCAGGATCCTAAACCTAAGCATGTTGCTATCTGTTGTCTGAGCATAAAAAAACATGAGCAGGGGGAATGCAGGCTCACATCTAGGCACCTGCTCAATGAGATCCCACCTGAAGCACAACCACAGGTCTGACTAAAAGACACACCATGAACATGTCACATGTGCCACAACCAGCAGCAGCAGAAGCACTCCAAAAAGTTCCCAGGACTCTTGGGCAGTTGTTAATGTGTCAGAGAGTGTGCCACTGCCAACAGTTAGTTAATTCCGAATAACACCTATGGCTCCTGCTGCAGAGGACTATGATAACTCTGGGTTTACTGTAGGAGATGACAAGAATCATAAAATGCCTACACATACCCCCCCACCCCAACAACTCCACAAGTGGTGGCATTAAAGCAATAAAGTTATGCAGTTCTTCTAATATGTACTGCCATCCCGCACTTACTAAGTTCTTAGAAAGATGTCAAAACCTGCACAAACATAATGCAAAAGTAAACCTATGGAATAGTAAGCTTGCCAATATGTTGGTGGTTGACATACTGCCCTTTTCTTTTTTTGAAAACAGAGACTTTAAAGAATTGATGTAATGTGTTGCACCCTGCTGGAATATCCAAAGCCATAGTTATTTTTCAAGAATGGTTGTGCCAATGTTTCTTAAGGAGGAAGTTAGTGCTGTGGGAAATGGAGAAAGGCACTCAGCCTGCTAGGAAGTTTTCCAAGCCATATGTTGCTGTACGACTGACAACTTTGACTTTCACCTATTTATTACTCCACTTCAACCCTCAACTGCAGTAATATTGTTGTGGGAAATGTTGCAGTCATAGGAATCATGGACAAAAAATGTATTAGCAGTAGAAAAAAAAGAGAAAACTTTTGCAGTGGTGACAAGAAGAAAACTTTCTGGAAAAAAAAAAAAAAATTCACGAAAAATCATGTGAAAAATGTTTCTGAATTTTCACCCACCCCTATTTTATACCCTTTGAATGCATTCTAGGGGTTAAAAGTCCCATTTTAAATTAAAGGGGCTTTTGGGGGAATTGTATTTGTCCCCTATACTGCATAAAGTTTACTATAGAGTTATTCTGATTTCAAGCCACCTCCATATCTAAAAACCAGCCATTGGACCAGACAGATCACAAGGGACAATCTTCCTTCTGTCAGTATAAGGAAAACCCTGCCCTCCATGATGATGGAGTACAGGTTTTTCCTAATTACTGACTGATGATTGTCCCTCGTGATCTGCTGTCTGATCTGATAAAGATACGTAAGGAAAATGGGCAGGAGGGGTAAACTTTATCATATAATTACAGCATATCTTGCAAGTTTGTGAAAAGTAAGAGCATCGGACAGCCGTACTATTAACTATGATGAATGATCTAAGCTGCGTCTCAAGGGAAACATTACTAACACTTTAAAGAACTAAAATGAAAATAGTAAATATAGAGTAAATCATCTGTCTCAATATTTTTCTGTGGGAAATTGGGATGATAGATGCATTCACTCTACTACATACATATGAGTATCATATAAAAGTAGATGGGTTCATTCTAGCTATTCTGATGGACTAAGAACTTCTGTGCAGGCTTTCTCAAACACTGAGACTGAAAATACTACTTAGTAGTAATACATTTTTCTCCTACCACTAATACGATCTCTAGCTCATTGCTTAGCAATATGCTATTGTCTTCTCCAGTGTTCAAAGGGTTAAAAACCCAATTGAGGGTGGGACCACTCTGATATGGATATGGAAATTTCCTCTCTGCAATGGCACATGGGGAGTGAAAAACGTGACTTTAGCTGGACCTGAGAGGCTACCATGCCTTGAACAAAACTGCTTAATTTTGTTCTGTCTCCTTGTATAGTGGTTATTGGTTTTCAAAAATGTGCAATAGATACAATCCTACTTATAGAGATTTGTGGGACCCACTGCATTAATATTTTATCTGCTTCAGGTTCACAGTTTTGTGTTTAAGAGGTGCTTGTCAGTTTCATACTTCAGCTTACTGTAACCCTATATGTAAATAATCGAATACTCTTGCATTACTGTTTCTATGAACACTGATAAAACTACAGTTTCATTCACATTTTCATATATAAAAATGACACTTTACATGTTCAGTCAGCAATATTGTCTGAGAAAAAGAATCCCACCCAAAGCTAATTTTAAAAAATATAAAAAAGTAATGCCTCAAAAACACTTAAGTCAGTAAATAATCACAAGTCTATCTTAAATATACTGGCTAATCCTGGGAATTACCTATTTTGCATATGTCTGGACTATGGAGACAGTTCTGTTTGTCTGGCAGTTCCATAAATTTGCTAATGACAGAAGCTTCTTAGTGATACACATGTCACAGAGCACTGCTGTTAGACCATGAAGCACAGCATTTTAGTAATATACTACTAGGACATAAAATGCAAAACAGTGAGAGGTAATGGGGAATGTCAATTTAAAGAAGGACTAAAACCTCCTACAACAACCACTTACCTTATATGACCAAAAAATCCCAATAGCCTCTATAAATTTTGCCCTTCTGCCTTTATCCAAAATATAATATTTTTAATCAGCCCTGGATGTTGTGTCCTTGCATGTGCACATGACAATTGCAGGTACTTTATTGAAACTGAAGAAGGCAGAATGCACAGGCCTACTTACCTTCTTAAGCACCAGAAGGGTGTGTAATGCATTGAGAAATAATGAACTACACACCCCTCTTTAGTCCTTAAAGGGTTCAAATTACCATGTATAGAAAATAGGGGTTGAGAGCCTGTGGTTCTGTCAGCAACTGTCATGCCTGCATTCATAGAAACAAATTTGTTGGCATATAAGATTTATTTGGCCCATCTAGTTTACCCATTTTTCCTACTGTAAAATGATCAAACCTTATTTGGTCTTATATTCAGCATCGCCTTATACCTACCCCATGCATGCTTAAATTCCTTCACTGTATTAACTTCTACAACTTTTGCTGCAAGGCTATTCCACTTATTTACCTCCCTCTCAATGAAGTACAACTAAGCCTTAGTCCCTCTAGGTTTAGACTTTGACCTCTTGTTCTAACATTTTTAGTCCTTTGAAATGTACTTCCCACCTATACTTTGTTGAATCCCTTTAAGTGTTTGAATGTTTCTAACATATCCCCTCCTCTCTTTTCTCCTTCATGCTATACATGTTCAGATTATTAAGTGTATCCTAATTTTTATCCTGTAAACAATTCACAATTTTAGCGGACTTTCTCTGAACTTTCTCCAGAATATCCATATGCTTCTGGCGATGGGGTCTACAGTACTGTATAAAATAGTCTATGTGAAATCTGTACAGACATATGTAGAGTGACATGACCAACTCTTTCTCTGGTACTAATGGCTTTAACCTTGAATATGCAGTGCAGTTTTGGACATCAGTTCTGAGAAAGGATATTCTAGAACTGGAGAGAGGATAGCAAATAGAAACAAAATTAATTAAGAGACTAGAAGACTTGACGTATGAAGAATGACTAGACAAACTTATTTTATTTACTCTAGTGAAAAGACGACTAAGAGGAGATTTTGTCACAGAATGCAAGTATATGAGAGGTCAATGCAATGAGTGAACTACTCCTTTGAAATGTACTTTCCATCTGTACTTTGTTGAATCAATTTAAATATTTGAATGTTTCTAACATATCCTCTCCTCTCTTTTCTCCTTCATGCTATAATGTCCAGGTCCTTTAGTTATCCTTATTTTTTACCCTATAAACAATTCACAATCTTAGTATTTTTTTAACTCTCTCCAGAATATCCATATGCTTTTGGAGATGGGGTCTCCAGTATTTTGTATAAGAATCTATGTGAGGTATGTACAGATATCTATAGAAAGGCATGACCAACTCCATCTCTGTTACTATTGAGGCATTAGTAACAGACAGGGAGTTGGTCATACCTCAAATATGAAGTGCAGTTGTGGGCACCAGTCCTGAAAAAGGATATTCTAGAACTGGAGACCAAAAATCTCCATAGGATGGTGTAGCAACAGCGCCACTGTAAATGTTCAGGCCAGTGGGATATTGAACCTAAAAAATTCAACTTTGAGCTGTTATAATTTTTTTTAATAAAATATCTCTCAGCTGTGGAAGTACCCTTGTTTTATTCGGGAACAACCCTTGTTGTGTTCGTGGGAAAAATCAGAGAAAACCACTTGGTTATCTGCTTTTTCGTGGGAAAATCCATTTAAATAAAGCAATTCAAATCTTCACCTTTTTCGCCCATTGCCAAAACTTTTTTTCCATTTTTTCAATGGCTACAAACCTTTCGCCCCTTTATTCCATGTTTTTGTCATTTTGCAATAAAATGTGAAACACAATACAAGCAGCGAGAGAGAGAGAGAGAGAGAGAGAGAGAGAGAGAGTGCTAGGCTGTTGTGATTTACTTATCCAAATTGAGGCAGGAGAGGCTCATAGTAACTGCTATAACTATGAGCACCTGCAATACAACTAAAAGGATTAGTTGGTTGAACCGTTATGCATCCAGTAGCTCTGAGGAGGAGTAAGTGACCCCTATCAACATTAAAGGATCTGGATGCTCTAATTACCCAGACCCAATGATGGCCAGTCCCCCTATATCAACCCTAGGGATCTTGGGGAAATTTGTGTCATGGGCAGAGGAAGAAGAGGGTAGTAGTGTGAGAAGGACAGGTCAGTTTATTGTGCCTGTTGCCAGTGCTGCACCTGCCAGGGTGTCTTGTGATTCTCGGAGGGGGGGGAGGGAGGAGATGATGCCAAGTGTGACAGCAGGGGACCAGAAGACACACTTGCCATCCCAAAGTTGTTCCGCCACTACTGCTACTAAGAAGATCCAGAAACTACAGACTCAGAGTGTTAGGAATGAGGGAGGGGGTGATCATACTAGTAGTGAGGGAGACTTCGAAGCTGAAATTGATGTGGTTGGTCTTAGTATTAATAGTGATTAGTGATGATCGAGCACCCCAATGCTCGGGTGTTCGGGTGCTCTGGCCGAGCGCCCCCGGAGGCTCGAGTGCTCGGCCGAGCACCCGAGCCCCATTGAAGTCAATGGGAGGACTCGAGCATTACACCAGGCACCCCCTGCTCTGATGAGGGGAGGATGCCTGGTTCATAGGAAAAGGTCAGAAAATGATGGAAACACCACAGAAATGGTTCAGGGACAGCATAGGGAGGATGTCTGGATGCATCTTGGACTCCAACGTCGCTGCTGGGAACAATGTTTCGCCCGTAGTACGCCATTTTTACAGACTGACCGTAAAACACACAAAAAGGAAGATAAAAACGACTTTAGGCGAAAAATTGTTACCAAACAGTATTTGCTGTATATTTACTTGTATATCATCTGCAAATTCTGCAAAAAATTTAATCGATTTTTCGGAACTGGGGCCATGATTAAGAGGGAAACGTGCGCAGCGTAAAGCAGGTGTTCAACGTGGTTATGGCCCGGGTAAGGTACAGCATTCAGGAACGGAGGCCGCAGCTACCACAGGTTTTACAACATGTCCGTTTGCCCTTGTTAAGTCCAAAATTTATAGTCGGAACAGTGGGGTCTGATCCATTGAGTAAAAGTGACGAAGTGACTTAGTGGATGAAGCCAAGAACTACCTTCTGCTCTGTCGAACACCCCAGCCCTATTTCATTCAATGGGAGGACCTGATGCACTCCGATACAACCTGTATATCACAAAATGGAGGGCCTCATTCACATTGTGGTACAATAGTTCAGGTAGTGGTCCAACACTCATAAAGCCTATGCACTAAGTGAAAGGGCTGCCAAAAATTAGACTGAAATGTCACTCCAATACACCCTTTATTACACATAAAGGAGGGCATCATACACACCCTTGAAAAATTAGGAGTAATGGCCTGCTGGTGACCCTCTAAAACATTAGGGGCGAGGGCATGCCGCTAAGCTGACCATCTAAAACATTAGGAATGAGGGTCTGCTGCTGAGCCAACCATCTAAAACATTATGGGTGAGGGTCTGCTGCGGAGCTGACCATCCTAAACATTATATGCGAAGGCCCGCTAGTGAGCTGACGCTATAAAACATTATATGAGAGGGCCCGCTAGAGAGCTGACCCAATAAAACATTATATGAGAAGGCCCGCTGGTGAGCTGACCTATACAAAAATTGTCAAACAGGGCCCGCTGGTGAGCTGGCCCTATATAAAAATTATATCACAGGGCCTGCTGGTGAGCTGGCCCTATATAAAAATTATATCACTGGGTATATGGAAGAGGAGGAGGAGGATGAGAAGATTAAGAGTCAACCATATACCCGTTTTTTGGGTGGAAGGGGTGAATGGGAATACAGAGTATTCCCATCATTGTAAATAACATATCTAAAGTGACTTTATGTTCACCCGGGGCTTTCCTCCAGTGGAGTGGAGAAGTCAGGGGAAATCCAGGCCTTGTTCATTTTTATAAGTGTCAACCTATCAGCATTTTCGGTGGAAAGGTGGATACGCTTATCTGTTATGATGCCACCAGCAGCACTAAATACCCGCTCAGACAGAACGCTGGCGGCAGGGCAGGCCAGCACCTCCAAGGCGTAGAGTGCCAGTTCATACCACGTGTCCAGCTTGGACACCCAGTAGTTGTAAGGCACAGAGGGATCATTGAGGACGCTGACACGGTCTTCTACGTACTCCTTCACCATCTTCCAAAACTTTTCCCTCCTTGTGACACTAGGCTGTGCATCAGGGTGAGGGTGCTGGCGGGGTGTCATGAAGGTGTCCCACGCCTTGGAGAGTGTTGCCCTGCCTTTGTCGGAACTGCTGTGTGCTCCCCTTTTCTCCCCTTCTCGGTTGGCCAAGGTAGCACGTACTCTGCCGCCAGCGTTGTCAGATGGAAAATTTTGGAGCAATTTTTCGACAAGAACCTTCTGGTATTGCACCATTTTGCTTGTCCTCTCCACCGGAGGAATGAGAGATGAGAAATTCTCTTTGTAGCGGGGGTCCAGAAGGGTGAACACCCAGTAATCCGTGTTGTCTAAAATGCGTATAACGCGTGGGTCACGGGAAAGGCAGCCTAACATAAAGTCAGCCATGTGTGCCAGAGTACCAACAGGCAAGATTTCGCTGTCCTCACCAGGAGGATGACTCTCAATCTCCTCATCCTCTTCCTCCTCTTCTGCCCACCCACGCTGAAGAGATGGAAATAAAGTTACATGGCTACCCTCTGTAGCAGAGGCAACCGTGTCTTCCTCCTCCTCCTCCTCCTCCGCCTCCTCCAATTGTCGCTGAGAAGACGAAGTGAGGGTGCTCTGGATATCACCTTGTGTAAGCTCTTCCTCCCCCATTTCCACCTCTTCCACATGCAAAGCGTCGGTTTTAATTGTGAGCAGCGAGCGTTTCAGTAGACACAGAAGTGGGATGGTTACACTGATAATAGCGTTATCGCCGCTCACCATCTGTGTCGATTCTTCAAAATTGCGTAAAACCTCACAGAGGTCTGACATCCATTCCCACTCCTCACTTCTGATTAGAGGAAGTTGAACGGAGAGGCGACGACCGTGTAACAGCTGGTACTCCACTACTGCCCTCTGCTGCTCACAAAGCCGGGCCAACATGTGGAAGGTGGAGTTCCAGCGCGTGCTCACGTCACACAGCAGCCGGTGAGCTGGCAATTGTAAGCGCTGCTGCAGCTTCAACAGGCCGGCTGAAGCTGTAGATGACTTACGGAAATGTGCACACACGCGGCGCACCTTCGTCAAGAGATCATGCAAATTGGGGTAGGTTTTTAGAAATCGCTGAACCACTAAATTAAATACATGCGCTAGGCATGGTACGTGTGTGAGCTTGCCAAGCTCCAAAGCCGCCACCAAGTTACGCCCATTATCACACACAACCATGCCTGGTTGCAGGTTGAGTGGCGAGAGCCACTGCTCGGTCTGGTGACTAATCCCCTGCAACAGCTCTGAGGCCGTGTGCTGTTTGTCCCCAAGGCAGATCAGCTTCAGCACGGCCTGTTGACGCTTCCCCACTGCAGTGCTACACTGCTTCCAGCTACCGGCTGATGGGTGAGTGGCGCTGCGCGCAGAGAATTCGGAGGTGGAAACGGAGGAGGAGGAGCCAATAACGTAGGTGCTGGCGGAAACCCTGATGGAGGTAGGGCCCGCAATCCTCGGCGTGGGTAGCACCTGTGCCATCCCAGGGTCCGAGTCGCTCCCAGCCTCCACGACATTCACCCAGTGTGCCGTCAGGGAAATGTAGCGTCCCTGGCCACAAGCACTTGTCCATGTGTCAGTCGTTAAGTGGACCTTCCCAGTAACTGCGTTGGTCAGGGCACGGGTGATGTTAAGGAACACATGGTGGTGTAAGGCGGGGACGGCACACCGGGAAAAGTAGTGGCGGCTGGGGACTGCGTACCGAGGGACAGCTGCTGCCATCAGGCTGCGGAAGGACTCAGTGTCCACAAGCCTAAATGGCAGCATTTCGATGGCCAGTAATTTGGAAAGGTGTGAGGTTAGTGCTATGGCCTATGGGTGGGTGGCTGGGTATTTTCGCTTGCGCTCAAATGCCTGGGGTAACGACATTTGGACACTGCGCTGGGACAGGGAAGTGGATGTGGTTGCTGATGGTGCTTCAGATGGTACAGGTGCAGGGCGGGAGGTATGCGGGCCTGCGCCTTCGACAGGCGATTGGCCGGCACCGAAAACAGGGGAAGAGGAGGCAGTGGTGTGGCCTGCAGACACAGATTGGCGATCCGGGCGTTCCTCCCACTTATTACAGTGCTTGGATGCCATGTGTCGGTTCATGCTGGTGGTGGTGAGGTTTCTAGTGTTCATGCCTCGGCTCATTCTGGTGTGGCACAGGTTGCAAACTACAATTTTTTTGTCGTCCGCACTTTCCTTAAAAAAACGCCATACCGTGGAACACCTAGCCCTTGGCAAGGGAGATTTACGCAAGGGGGTGCTCTGTGGAACATTTGCGGGCCGGTTTGGTGCGGTCCGCCTTCTTTCTTTAGCCACACCACTGCCTCTTCCAGCCTGTTGCGGTGCTGCAGATGGCTCACCCTCAGGACTGCTGTCATCGCTCGGCTCTCCACCTTCCCAGGTGGGGTCAGTGACCTCATCGTCCACCAAGTCCTCCTCCACTTCCTCACTCTGATCATCCTCCTCATTTCTTGATCCCACCACATCCTCAGTCATTGACAACTTGTATCATCCTCCTCATCGAGGTCTTGAGACAGTAATTGTGGTTGATTTGATGGCAACTGTGTCTCATCATCATCATCATCCACTTCCTTTGACCTTAAATGCCGTTCCCCTCTGTCATCTTCTTGTGATTGGGTACCCTCTAGAGGTTGTGAATCAGGGCACAAGATGTCATGTTCCTCTGCAAGCGTGCTTGGAGAGAGGTTCAAATCGGATTGGTGATGAGACGAGCTCCTCACTATATCCCAGTGTGGGATCACTTCTTTGGCCAGACCCTCTATGGTGGGAGGAAGGATGATCAGGGTGAGGATTATGTTGACCAGACTCTTGGCTACTGAGAGTGGACTTGGTGGAAGACAGGGTGGTGCTTAACCGACTGGAAGCAGTATCAGCTGAAATCCAACCGACCACCTGTTCGCAGTGGTCTGACCTCGAGAGTTATGTCCTGCGACACCCTGTAAACTGAGACATGAAGCTAGGTATGGTGGATGTCTTTCTTTCTTGTGCTCTGGCACCAGGCACAGTTTCTACGTGTCCTGACCCGCGCCCTGAACTATCAGGATCACGTCCACTTCCCCGTCCCTTTTTACCCGCCTTCTTCATATTACACGGAATATATGCCGGTAATCTGCGGCTAGACACACTAAACAGAATGTGACGCTAATCTGCGGCTAGGCACACTAAACAGAATGTGACGCTAATCTGCGGCTAGGCACACTAAACAGAATGTGACGCTAATCTGCGGCTAGGCACAGTGAACGGAATATGTGACGTTAATTTGTGAATTTGCACACTAAACAATATGTGACGTTAATTTGTGAATTTGCACACTAAACAATATGTGCCGCTAATCTGCGGCTAGGCACACTAAACAGAATGTGACGCTAATCTGCGGCTAGGCACAGTGAACGGAATATGTGACGTTAATTTGTGAATTTGCACACTAAACAATATGTGCCGCTAATCTGCGGCTAGGCACACTAAACAGAATGTGACGCTAATCTGCGGCTAGGCACACTAAACAGAATGTGACGCTAATCTGCGGCTAGGCACAGTGAACGGAATATGTGACGTTAATTTGTGAATTTGCACACTAAACAATATGTGCCGCTAATCTGCGGCTAGGCACACGAAACAGAATGTGACGCTAATCTGCGGCTAGGCACACGAAACAGAATGTGACGCTAATCTGCGGCTAGGCACACGAAACAGAATGTGACGCTAATCTGCGGCTAGGCACAGTGAACGGAATATGTGACGTTAATTTGTGAATTTGCACACTAAACAGAATGTGACAATAATCTATGGCTAGGCACACGTTTAAAATGACCCTTTTTGTCGCTGCGTTGTACAATATTTGTCCCTGTGCACCTAGTACAATGTCACCTTACTAATATCCCACCATCAAAAAAAAAATGAAATTGTGCCCCCCCAAACAAAATATAAATGCTGCCCCCACACACAACAGTCCTAAAAAGGACTTTTGGGTCTTGAAAGAGTACCAATACTACCAACACTTTTATTCTCCCTACACTGACCTTCCCTGCCTGATCGCATCTCTCCCTGGCTGAGAATGAGCAGAACTCGCGAGTCGGGTGCTATACAGCACCCGATCACGGGTTCTGGCCAGCCAATCAGTGTAATGCCAGCAGCCAACATGGCTGCTGGCATTACACTGATGTCAGAGCCTCCCCGCACGTTTATTGGCTGCGCAGCAGGCGCGAAACGTGCGGGGAGGAGACCCGAACATGGCGGGCGACCACATGCGGTACTCGTACGAGTACCGACATGTGCCGAGCAGAGCGATGCTCGAGCCGAACCGAGCTTCGGCCGAGCATGCTCGCTCATCACTAACAGTGATGGTGAAGCAGCTGGTGGGGCTAGCGTTACCAGAGTAGATCTTCCTGCTGATGCTGAAGTAGTAGGGGAAGTAATGTAGAGAGACCAGACTAGCGGCCAAGGGAGCCCACAACGTTACCCTGACCCTAGGTGTCCCCTTCCCCCCATGGCATTGTCCCTATGGAACATTATCCTGAAGAAGGCAGAAATGGTGGCTAGTAGCAATAATACCACCACCACCATGAGCACAGATCAGCTGCCCATGCCTGCTGCTAGTGCTTCCAGTCTGCCTTCTTCAGCTCAAAAAGAGATGGCAAGTGTGGCATTAGAGTACTCTCTGTCACATTTATCATCACCTCCAACCTATGAGACATCTTTAATAGAGAAGCAGCAGCAAGAAGGGACAGGTGGTGGGGACTATGATGGTGAAAAAGCTGGGGTAGAAGAGACATTAATGGCCTTTTTATCCCAAACTAAGGAGGAATGGGAGACATATATGGAAATGGGCATAGGCATCACCACCACCACCACCACCAGTGGGATTTTGGAGTTTGCTGCTGCTGTAATTCCTCCTGTTGCTGAGTTGCAAGGGCAGCAGGATGCTGAGGAGCAAGCTAGTATGCCACAGACCACCATGTACACAGTGGGAATGGGGTCCAGTGACTTGGGACTAGGACAGGTTCCACTTGCCAACAGCAATACTCCTGATCCTAGTTGCAGCGCTGATTCTGAGGCAGTAGAAGCAACAGCAGCAACATCATCCTCTGCCTCAGCCAGTGAAGGTAACAGTGGAGGAGAAGAAGAAAGAGGCCATTCTTTTCCACCTTTACCCTCCCCCCGGAGTCCTGGGTCTGGGACTATTTTACTCTTGGGACAGACACAGTGCAGTCACCAGCGATGGCACTGTACACAATTGGTGAAAAGTCAGTGAGTAGTCAAGAGCAAAGGCACAATGGCCCTGATAACACACATGAAACACAGACATCATGACATTTATGTGAAACATGTTAAAGCCAAACACCCACCAAAGAAATCAGGCAACACTGTTGCTGTACCCCCTGAGTCTCCCCAAAGACAACAAGAGGCAAGGTGAAACTACATCTTCTGGCGATCCACCTCATTCATCTTTACCCCCCCAGCTGATAGCCATTTAGTAGATGTCAGGATGTGGCAGTTCGTGTCCACCAATTGCACACTGTGTAGGGTACTGACCACACATGTCAGTGTGGTGGAGGATAATCGCAACCAGGGCATAAAGTAGAATCTGGAGAGATTCCATCCCGCAGAATACAATGAGATGGTGGCAGGGAGGGTTCATCATTATTATTAAACTTCTATTGTCACGTGTCCTTAGCGGGAAGTGGACAAGGGGCATAGTGACAGTAGCAGTATTTGGTTTCTGGTGAAATGATTTCACATTGTTGACCCTAAGTATCATGATGTTTGGTTACAGTTGTGCCAGGTTTTTGATGTGAGTGCAGATGTGCCCATTGTTTCCAGTCTTTCCGTTATTTATCACACACAGTGTGCATATTGAAGATGCTGATGAGATGCACAGTTCCTTCCTGCTCTCAAGGGAAAAATGTATATTCTAAAAACACATCCATGATTTTGGAGGAGGGGCAGGTGGAGAAGCATTATTGGCCAACTTCTTTTCTCCACATATACCTGAAGTGGTGGGGACTTGTTGTGATGCTGCCACTGCCTCAGTAGTGGCAAGTGGAACCATGATCATCCACCACCCATGTCACTGCTGTTGTTGATCCCATTCCCTTGGAACTGCCTAATCATCCTGCTGCTTAAACAACTCAGCAGCAGCAAAAACAGCAGTCACAAATGCAGAAATAAAAGAAACAGAAAAAACAGGGGTGCCCAATAGTGCATGATCAAGATGTCACTAATAGATGTAGAAGTATAGCTTATATACTCGCAGTTGTTAATGGTTGGGCAAAAGCATATATTCAAACCCAACCCAGTTTTCAGAGAAAGTATGTCCTGTCTCTGCTCAGGATATAACAAGAGATGGATGAAAGAGGACTGTAGCAAATATACTTCAAATATACCGTATACATTTTATTTTAAATAAAAGCAAATAGTATTGTATCACAATAGATAGCCAAAAAAAGCATCCTAAGTCCTACAAATCAATGATTCCTCAGGGCTTGTGATGTTAACAAAGTCCTACAAATCAATTTTTCCTCAGGGCTTGGTCCTAAAAAGTCTAAGTCCTACAAATCAATGTTTCTTCAAGGCTTGGACCTAACACATGTCTATGTCCTACAACAAATCAATATTTCCTTAGGGCTTGGGCCTAAAAATTCTATGTCCAACAAATCAATGTTTCCTCAGGGTGTGGGCCTCTAACAACAAGTATAAGTCCTACAAATCAATGTTTCCTCAGGAATTGGGCCTAATACAAATCTAAGTGTAATACACAGGCGTAAGGCCTGCAGGAGAGAGTGCTGGGGATCGTTGAGTGGGGAGCGGAGCTCAGGGGCGTTGACTGCTGGCAACAAGACCGTGCTGCGGCTGAGAGCTTGAAGAAGCGATCCGGATGGAACTGTCACCAGCAGTACAAGCTCTCCTGCAGGGGAGAGCGCAGGCTTGAGAGCGAGGAATGGGGTTCGGAGCTAGAGTTCGGGGGCTAAGTAGCGTAGCTCTCCTGACGAGGAACAGAGAACAGAAGATAGGTAGACAAAGTCTATAGGATACCAGACTGATCGGTCAGCAACAGGTTAGGCTGGCCAGAGACAGGTCTAATGGAAGCCAGAGGTCATACACAGGTAATCTGGAAGCTGAAATCAGCAGGCAGTAGAATTGTCAGATGGAAGCCAGAGGTCATACACAGGTAATCTGGAAGCTGAAATCGGCAGGCAGTAGAATAGTCAGATGGAAGCCAGAGGTCATACACAGGAAGGCTGCAGGAGAAAGAAGGGAGAGCTGGGGTCAGACACAGGCTAGGCTGGACAAGGCTAGGAGCTATAGTGCCAAGGACCAAACACAGGGAGGCGAGGAGCACTGTGAAAGTGCACAGCTCCCAAGGAGTGCCGCCCTGATATAGGCGCTGGATGACGACGTCACCGGAGGAAGCGACGCGTGGAGGACAATGCGGAAGTGCGGGCTGACGCTCCGTCAGTCCGGAGCGAACGGGATAGAGACAGACTGCACGCCGCCTAGCGCAAGAGACAGAGGCAAAAAGCCTCCGACGAATAACGGAGAAGACCGCACTGGACGGAGCAGGTAGGGAGAGACCGAAAAGGAGTGACACTAAGTCCTAAAACAAATCAGTGTTTCCTTAGGGCTTGTGCTTATCATGTCTAAGTCCTACAAATCAATGTTTCCTCAGGGCTTGGGCCTCTAACAACAAGTCTATGATCTACAAATCAATGTTTCCTCAGCAGTAGTGCCTAACAATAAGTCCTACAATCCATTGCTACAAAATTCTCTATACTGTGACGTACCAGTTTCTTATTTAATACTTAATTTCAGTTATATTTTATTAACTGTACCCCAATACCAGTCAACAAACCCCTCCCAAAAAAAATCCCTTTTCAACTGATTTCACCCACACAGGCTCCCTCCTCAGACCCCTTTTATACCATCTAATTTTTTTTTAATTATTTTATTATTATTGTTTTTTAATTAACTGTCCCCCCAATCCCAGTCAGCAAACACCCCCAAAAAATTCCCTGTTCAGCTGATTGTTTCCCCATACTCTACCAACACAGGCACCCTCATACATCTTTTACACTATGCCTTTGGGAAATAAAATAACATTTGCTATGTGTAAATTCAATGTTCCCATTGATTTCAATGGAATGAGCTAGGCGAAAAAAAAGAGGAAAAACTGCACTTTTAGCTAGAAATTATTCTCCCAGTGGAAAGTGCCATTATTTGCCAATTTTGGTTTGAGGCAAACATTTTCGTCCCACCCCTACTTAAGAGCATATTTACACTGCTAGAAGAAAATGGAAAAAAGTGCAAACAACCCAAATCATGAAGCATGTGCAATAAATCCTATATAATAATTTGCTAGGATGTTTGTCAGAAGCCGTCATGCTCAGTAGAGACTGCCTGAATGCACAGAATGCTGGGAGTTCTGTGCTGGGACCATTCTGTGCTTTTGGACAGTCTCTACTGTGCACAAAGCAGCCGCTTAACCCTTTGAATGCCAGAGGGGTACGCAACGCATTACAAAGCAATGCGTTGAGTACCCCTCTGGCAATCAAAGGGTTTACATTACCCGGGCCTTGGCCCATGTACACAGGCTTTTACACTAGTCTATATATAAAAAGATTAATATATGCCCAGTATTCCTAGTAAGCAAGGTATTAAAAGTCCCATTTAAATCATTGAGAATTTTGGCAATTATCAGACATATTATCATATTTTTTTGCATTCAATTCCTCCATCTCCATCAAAGGAAAAAAGTCTTTAAAGAGGAAGTGGTGTAATTAACAGTTATACTCTAAGTTTTTTTTTTTCTTTTTTTAGCTAGCGCTTTTTTGTCTGATTTCTGTCAATTTTTCTGACAAAATATAAATGGCCTAAACTTGGAGAAGACCGTTAAAAGTATTAGCAATAAGGAATATCAAAGAATAGTATTATAACTGATTTAAACTATCTTTATTTCTTTGAAAATGTCACTTTCAGACAAATGAAAGACATTTTTAACATCAGCATTATTCATCAAGTTCTTCTTTCTGGCATTTTAATTCTTTCTGACATGTTTTAAAAAGTGATGGAATTACTTGCTTTTTTATCCCCAATCCACAACCCAGTTTTTTTTAATCACTTGATGACAAGGGATTTTGTTTTAGAGGTCAATTGCAATTTTTACCTTTTTCGTATGTTTATCTTCAACCATATTTTGCCTCTAATATATTTAGCATACCCACAAAATGATATACTGTTTTTTAAGGGTTTTCATATGATGTCAGGTTTATATATAACCCATCATTTAGTTTGATTATAATATAAAAATAAGGAAACATGAAAAAAAACCCTCACATTTTTCATAGGATTTCAGTCATCATTTGTACACAGTTAACGCATCTGACAAAAATACCCCTAAATACATATGCCTAGGATTTTCTTTTATTTTTCACATTTACATTTACATTGTAAATATACATTGTAATATCATAAGGTGAGCACCTCCTAGCTGTGAGTTTGACATGCAAGGATAATAGCTTAGTTAACTTCCAGGACCCAAATATATATATATATATATATATATATATATATATATATATATATATATATATATATACACAAAAGTATATGTTTCTAAAAAGTAGACAACATGGAGTAATTCATCAGTAAAATTTTGGTTCTTTTCATTTTGTTATTTTTTCAACAAATCTGGGCCAAATCTGTGGTAATATATATATATATATATATATATATTTTCTTTCTTTCTTTTATTACAATGTTTCTATGGATTTCAAGCACAGGAAATTTGCTGTTGTAAACAAAAAGCCTTAATTAGTGGTAAACTAATCTTCTGAGTATGCGAATGCCCCACATACATAGGTTTGTCATATTATGTGGAAGCTACTCGGCCAACTTAAAGTGGAACTATCACCCTGTATAAAGTCCCCCCACAATAATTAGACTTATGGCGATTAGCTTCTTAACAGTGCTATTATCGGGCACAGGTACCACATTCTGAAGTAATCCTTCTTCTTCTGAGAATGGGGGCCAGGCTTGCATGCAGACATCTTGTCTTAGAGACATCTGTGCGCCTGCGCTGTCCATTCCAGTCTCATCTAGGAGGCATTGCATGGTACCTCAAGGTACTGGAAGAGACTGATGGCACAGGCATGCAGACGGCTCTAAGGCAAGACGCCTAGCTGTCAGTCTCGGAAAAAAGAAGGACTGATTCAGACTGTGGTACTTGCACCCAATAATATCACCGTTAAGAAGCTAATCACCATATGCCTAATTATTGTGGGGGGACTTTATAAAGGGTAATAGTTCAGCTTTAAAACATACAATTTCTCAAATGAAAATTCTTCAGTTCATTACAGATTACAAGATTCTCAAAGTGTTAAATGCATTTTTCAACATACTTCAAACATAAATTATGAATGTTTCAATAGCATAAATCATTAAACATTTTTTCAATGTTTTTGCCAGCACAAACTGATTATAATCTTTCTTCTGGCTGCACATCATGTACAATCTGCATGGAATTTCAATACAAGGTACAGATACATCTACCCTTGTTGGAGAAGTTATGACTTTTGGAAAGTTACTAAAACAAGATCCATCACATTAAGACCAATACCTACAAATACATTAATTTTCTGCTTATATTAGAATGTGACCATTCAGCAGTGTCAGGAATAATACTATATATCCACAGTAAATTTTCCATACCTTATTCTATGTCTATGATTATTATATTATATTTAGAAATATATTTAATAATCCTATGCTATGAGTTTGTTTTTTATTTATTATGTAATTAGTCTGAGTTCATATCTTTCCACCTCCCTGCATTGTGTAAACCAACCAACATGAATAGTGGCTTCTCCTTGCTCCTGCAACCAAACAGTGCACATTTTAACATAGTCCTGAGTGAAACAACAAGATACTTGGCTGCAGGATAAATGAGAAACCACTCTACAGTTCTAGAGTTCTAGATGAGGTCCCCAAAGTTCTGTTTTGTGCAAAAGGCTAAATGTATTGAATTGTTAAGGTTCCAATAACTTTTTCTTTAAGACAACAGTTAAAAGGCCTCTTATAAATACACCTTTGGTTTGTTATGGAAAAAAGGCTGGAAAATGTAGAGTTTGACTGTGTCATCACTATGTGTCTGTGTGACATCAACACCATGCAGTACATAAAGTGTAAGATAAAGTGATAAAATATACAAGGCTTACGCGTTTACATTAACATTTAATGAAAAACAGAATATAAGTATTTACAGTGCATCTTATAAAATAAATCAGTTACATTTCTTGCTAATGGTTGTCCTTAGTTTAAACTTGTATATGACACAATTATAGCAAGTTGTAATAAACTCTATCTTCCATGTAGCTAAATTCAAACAAAAATTTTCATTATGGGAATGCAAACATTTCTATTAGGGACGGGCGAAAATTTCCCCCTCAAACTGAAATCGGCGAAAAATGTCACTTTCTGCTTGATGAAAAATGTCCTGCGAAAGTGCAGATTTTCTGCTTTCTTTCCACTTTTTCTGCCTAGCTCATTCCATTGAAATCAAAGGGAACATGGAAGTTACACACAACATAAAATAAATAATATTTGATTTCCCAAAGGCATAGTATAAAAGGGGCATGAGGGTTCCTGTGTTGGTGGGGTGTGGGGAAAGAATCAGTTGAACAGGGGATGATTTTTTAGGGGTTGTTTACTGGGATTGGGGGCAGTTAATAAAAAAGAAACCCTAAATAAAACAGAAACCATAAGACATGGTATAAAGGGGTCTGAGGAGGGTGCCTGTGTTGGTGAATGAATGAATCATTTGAACAGGGAATTTGTTTTTGGGGGGGTTCTTGACTGCTATTGGGGGGACAGTTAATAAAATAATAAAATAAGAAATTTGTATTTAAAGTTATAGAGACAGGAACCCCTTGACATAAGCTGCCACTGAGGTGGACTGATACTTGTGTGTGTGGTAAATAACATCTGGGGGCACGACTGTATCCAAACACCCTGACACCTGAAATCAAGTACTGCCGCTGTCACTGTACCCCTTGTCCAGACCCCGCTTAGGACACATGACAACTTGCTGACAGTTTAATAGTAATAATGAACCCACCCTGCCAGAATCATAGCATATTCTTCAGGATGGAATCTCCTCAGATGCCACCTGATGACCTGGTATAGTTTCTCCTCCACCACGTTGGCATGTGTCGTCAGTGCACCACACAGTGTGCAATGGGTAGAGATGAACTGCCATATCCCAACATAAAAAGAGTGGCTATCATTTGGCGGGGGAGGTAACGATGAATGAGGTGGATTGGCAGGAGATGTACTTGTTACCCTAGAGGAAAAAGGTGATGTTGATGGCGAGCTAGTTGTTTCCTTCGTCATGGAACTTCCAGTGTCTGTCTGGGTTTCTTTATTCTTCCTCCTCTTTGATCTCCCCTTTCTGGAGAGTCAGGGAGTACAGTAACAGGGTGCTAGATATCTGTAATGGGTGTTTGGCTTTAACATGTTTGACATAAATGTAATGGTGTCTGCGTTTCATGTGTGTTATCAGGGAGCTTGTGCCAATGTGTGTTCCCTCCTTTCCCCTTATCATTAACCTGTCACAAATTTTGCATTCTACCATTGTTGATGATGACTGCACTGTGCCTGCCGGAAGAGAATAATAGTCCCACACCCATGACGTCTGGGGGGAGAATAGGGAACAGGTGGACAAGAATGGCCTCTTTCTTCTTCTTCCCCACATTCCCCTTCATTTTTTGTGGCAGCGGATAATGTTGCTGCTACTGCCTCAGATTTAGCACTGCAACTAGGACCAGGAGTATTGCTGTCACTGGCAAGTGGAACCTGTCCTAGTCCCGCATTACTTGTTGACCCCATTCCTACTGTGTCCACGGTGGTCTGTGACACACTAGCCTGCTCCTTAGCACCCTGCTGCCCTTTAATCTCAGCAGCAGTAGGAATTAGACCAGTTGCAATTTCTGCAAATTCCAAAAGCTGATTACTAGTGGTGGTGGTGATACCCATCATCATCCCTGTCTTCCATTCCTTCTCACTTTCTAATAAAAAGGCCATTAATTTACACCCCAGCTTCTCCAACACCACCACCACTAGTCCCTACATGATGCTTCTCTATTCCAGACATCTCACTTCTGCTTGGAGGAGGTGACAAGCAATGTGACAGAGGGTCCCCTGCTGTCACACTTGGCATCATTTTCTCCCCCCCCCCGAGTACTACAAGACACACTAGCAGCAAGCAAAGTATTGGTGGCAGCAGGTTCAGCACAGGTTCAGGTAAAACACTAGTACCAGCACATCTGGCATTCCCTTTTCTCCCTCCCTTCCCATTAAATTCCCCAAGATCCCTTGGGGGTGATTTAGGGGGACTGGACAGCATTGGTTCACTACTGCTAGTCACTTACTTCTCCTCCTTCTCAGTCACTATATCACGGTGCAGTTTCCCTTCATGTCACTCTCGCTTGTGCTGTGTTCCGATTGGTTGAGCCTGTTTGGCCCGCCCCTGGTGACCTTTTTTTTTTTATACTGGGCTAGTGGCACCTGTCAGGTACCCTTTAGTGGTGTACCTAAGCCAGTTTTGCTGTGCTGTGTTCCTGCGTTCCTGATTTCTGGTGTACCGACTTGGCTATCTCTGACTACGATCCAGTGTTCCTGCTCCGTGATTTGACCCGGCCTGGCTGACGTTCCTGCTCGTTTCCTGATCCGGCTTGTCTGAGAACCTGCTCCGTGATTCGACCCGGTCTGGCTGACGTTCCTGCTTGTATCTTGATCCTGCTTGTCTGAGTACCAGTTCCGTGATTCGACCCGGCCTGCTGACGTTCCTGCTCCGTGACCTGTTCCAGTTTCTCCGGGCCGGTCTACGTTCCTGCCTTCCCTGTCGCCACGGCGACATTGTGACTGTCTCTCTTGCTGTCCTGAGAGGCTGCAGCGGTTGCTGTGCTGTGCTGGTTCCTGCCTCTGAGCTGCTTCCTGCAGAGCTGTTAACCCGTGCTGAGCTGTGTCCCAACTACCGAGCTGTCTATCCGTGCAGAGCTGTGTTCCAACTATCGAGCTGTTAACCCCTGCGGAGCTGTGTTCCAACTATCGAGCTGTTAACCAGTGCAGAGCTGTGTTCCAACTATCGAGCCGTTAACCCGTGCAGAGCTGTGTCCTGGTTCTGGGCCTTCAGTCTAGATAGAGAGTTGCTTTGTGCTGAGCCGTTCCTCTCCTTGCAGTCCGGTGCAGCTCATTACAGCGCCTGGTGGAGCATGGCTCTGGCTGCTTCTGAGCATGTCTCTGTGGTTACGCCCGTGGGGGCTATTGGTCCAAGCTCTTGCAATCCAGTCACTACTATTACGCCTGAGGCGGCTATTGGCTCAAGCTCTTGCAATTCAGTTCCTTCCATTACGCACATATGGGTTATTGGCTCAAGCTCTTGCAATTCAGTTGCTTCCATTACGCCCGTGGGAGCTATTGGTCCAAGCTCTTGCTATCCAGTTCCTGCCATTTCACCCGTGGGGGCTAGTGGCTCCAGCTCTGGTAATTCAGTTGTCTCCGTTATGCCCGTGGGGACTATTCGCTCTAGCTCTGGCAGTATACTCACTCTGTTCATACACCCGTGGGGGCTACCATTCAAGTACAGCAGGTTCTGGGTAGCAGGTTCCTCTTTGCTGGACAAGTTTCCTCAGTACTACAGACTGTTGCTGTTGAATCTTCTCCACTATTCACCACCTTTAACACCTTGGGCGTGCCAAACCACACAACTGAGATGGACTGATTATTCCAGTAATCCTTGTATATCAGTACTCAGTGCCTGTCAGTTGCCTGTACTATTTTCGCTATATTGTATATTGATCATACTATTGCCTTCCTGCTGCTACGCAGTGCTACCAGGGGGTGCTCTTTGTCATTTATTTTGTTCTTAATAAAATTGCATTTTATTTTCACCTACTGGTCTGAGTGTCTTGAAAACCGTGATACACTATGAGCCTTTCCTGCCTCAATTTTTGCAAAATATCAAAGCAGAACAGCACAGCACATCTATCTCGCTCTGTAGCTGCTTCTATTGTGTCTGCCTTCAGCGAAATCGTCACCTTTTTATAGCGGAAGTGCGAAAACAACATAAATCAATGGGCAGAAACTTTATAGCCATTGAAAAAATGGCGAAAAATTTAGTCCAATGGGCCAAACAGCAAGTTTTAAAGCTGATTTTCCCATGAAAAAGTGGATAACAAAGTGTTTTTGGCGAAATTTCCTGCGGGAACATGTAGACAAGTTTCGCCCACCCCTAATTCCTTTGTCAAGTGAAATATACCAGGAGAGCAGGATATTGCAAGGGAAATGTACAAAACCACTAGTGCAAACTCTGCTGCTGCCTTAATACTTAAGTTAGACACCTTTAGAACATACCAGCCATACAATGTCTCTAGCGCAAGAATTTAACCCTAAATAACCCTAATGTACCTTCCCTGCAACGAGTTGGGCATATTCCTCAGGGTGGACATCTGTGGGTGTTCATTTATACCCAGCATCATGCATCCTGTTAGACTTGTCCAGATTGTCATATGTGGTCATTGCAACACACAATGAGCTTGTGTAGAGAGATACTGCCACAGCACCACATCAGCAAAATGTCTGTCTGCTGGTAGCACTGAAAATGGAAATGTTAGTTCTGGGGAGGACCTAGTAGGCACTGGGTGGGGCACTTGGAATATTTCTAATAGCCTGGCCCTGGACTGTAGCAGAAAATGAATCAGATGATGATGTTATCTTCATTTTTTTCTGGTGGGAGGTTGCCTGCACAGATATTTCAGTGTGGGATTGAGAGCAAGATATTGTTTATTTTTGTGAAAGTATTTTACCAGGAAGAATACATTGAGATTGTCTCTCATTTTCAAGTATGTCCTGGACTCATTTTATCTACCTTAGAAAGGTGAAAGGCTGAGCTGACCTTGCCTGGACTAGAACCTGCAACCTCACGGTCTAAGCAGATTCTACAGCTGGTGCCTTAACCAATTGAGCCATTTCTCCGGTTGTTGGGGATAAAAAAAGAGCACAGTGACAGTACCTAATTTCTTGGAAGACTGATTAACATTGTTAGCAACATAAACCTCAGTTAGGTTTTGTTAGATGTGCTGAATTAGAGCAGGCATGCACCCCTCCTTTTCCTAACCTTTTCACACACACACACACACACACACACACACACACACTGGATACATTTCAGTTATAGATATGGAACACATTCCCACACCAATTATTTCATTTGAAATGGAGTAGAAGAAGGATTGTGGTGACTGGACACCTTGTTCCCATATGTGCCTGAAGTTGTGGTGGCTTGTTGTAGTGCTGCTGCTGCTCCAACCTTAGGACTATTACAAATGACTAACAACTGTCCGATGTCACCTTTGATGCTAGTTCTACCAACAGAGTCTTTGGGGATGGTGATTCTAGTCTCACTCCCACCAACTCTAATACTACCCCATGGGCTTGGTGTGAACACAGCATGATCCTGTGACATTTCATACTAAGATGACTCTGCAGGAACTAAATTAGGAAACATCATGTCACTAGTGGCTTACCTTTCTGAAAGCCTGTTAACAATTTCTTCAAGGCACACCTTGCCATAGTATTCTATGCTAACAATTGTTCTAAATATATTATCTATAATTGTAATTATTTTTGCAAAGGCTGACCATGAAGTAAGCCACTGCAATCATTTTTGAATGTTTTTATTTGCTGTAATCCAGCTGTAAAAACTGTTTTGGAAGGACAGGTTATGGTTATTAACACTATTAACCCACACTGTTAACACTTAACACAAAATGCCACTAGGAATTAGTGGGTAGTATCCCTTTAAAACCAGCAAGGTTGGTGACCTTAGCAACCAGACTCTCTGTGCTGTCGGCAAGCCTGGGAGTCCAGAGCAAGAGAGAGAGCCCTGCTTCAGGAATGAGAGGATGAGACATCTTAAGAGGATGGTCAGTGGGTGGCAGGAATCCGAGCCAGGTGTACAGCCACACAGCCAGGGAAATGCAAAGCCAGGAGAGTCAAAGGTTAAGAGCCAGGGAGACAGGAATGGAACAAGAAGCCAAATCAGTAGGCAAGAGCGAGGTCTGTAGTGAAAGATTGGTCATACACGTATGGACAGCAGGAGCAATAATGGAGTCAAACACAGCCAGGTCATACACAAAGGGACAGCCAGAGAAGAAGCATAGTCAAACAAGCTGTTGAAGAGTCTGAGCACACAAAAGGCGTGAAGATCAAGCACTGACCTTCCAGAGAGCCAGGTATAAAAGAGAAACCAGACCAATAATGTTGGAGGGGAGTAGTCCAGGTGTGGTGATCATAGCACAGGTGACCAAGATCACAACAATCTCCCAGTCCCTCCTCCAAAACATAGTCAAATGTTGCTGAAGACTGCCTGTCTGTGTAATATGAATAAAAATATACTATTACTTTTGATAATGTAATTTTAAATATATATTTTATATTATGTAAATCATTCCATAAATTATAACAATGACTCACATATCTGTTATAGAAAAGAGCAAAGGCTGTAACAAGCCGCAATCCACGTCCTTATATATACAGTAATTAGAAAAAAAAAAGAAAAAAGAACAGAGCAACAGAACACCTATACGCTTAGCAATCAATGATGACATAGTATGTTAACCCTTCACCCTCCAAGATGTATACTCACGTGTGATAGATGCTTCTCCTGCCTCTCAGGCCTCTCAGTATAAATCGTCTGCACTGGAGGTTTAAGCATCACTCCAGGCCAATGACTCACTTGGTAGCTCTTATAATTTATCCCAAAAGGGAGTCTATAACCATCTTTGGGAACTACTACCTTTTCAAATATAATTATAAATACAGTCAAAACATTTAGAGAAATTGGCAGTACAACCTAATTTGGAAAGGTAACCCCTGAAAAAAGTTAGCAAGCCTAAAGCAATGTAAACCTTAAAATGCTGTGGGTTTGAAGCAAGGACAGCATTGAAAAATACTTGTGGGCCAACCTCAAGATGAGCCTTGAAAAAAGTGTTTGCTGGCTTGTAGAAAAACACCCTTAAAAACAGTTTGTACACCCACCATGGCTAGGTAAGCCACCACCAGGAACATTATATGAACACAACAATAATATTATGGTGTTTGCTAACTTAGTTCCTGCCACTTAGTTGTCTGCTCACCAAAGGATGACAGGATCAGGTTGATATGTTATCTACCATGCCTATCAGTGGTAGTGGTGGTGGTAGGACTGGTATCTGTGGTGGTGGAATCAGTACCAGTGGTGACATTGGACAGGTGGTGTTGTTTCCTTCTTACTATCGCTGAGGCAGAATTAATAGCACAAAATCCACCACCAATTCAATTGGATCTGGGGAAGAAATTGTAAAATTGCAATAATTCTTCTCCTCCTGCACCTCACCTGCCTCTTGTTACCTCAAACTCACTCAAAGTCATCCTACTCCATGCTTCACATTTTGACAATAGCAGTAGGATACATGAGTGTTATTGATATTGAGGTATATGTTTTCCCACACCTTTAAACATTTACAACACTTTTATTATGTTCTCTTTGTTCCCCCCAATTACATTTAGGAGTGCTGCAGCTGCTGGTAGTCATCACAGTTCTGACATGCTGTAGTTGTGTCTCTCAATCATTCCTGTGGCTGTACTTCATGTAGGATCTCAGTGAGTATGGGCTAAAAGTAGATCCTGCTGTGCCCCTGCTTTTTTGCAGAGATAGCCGATAGCAACATGTTTAGCTTTTGAAATGTGATCTATATATATAATAAATACATATATTTATATTCTTAGGGGTTCCTGAGGGAATTTAACTTATGATATCATCAATAGTAGAGATAATAGATGTTCCAGTACTAATAGTAAGAGATGCCAGTGGAACTGCATCTCAAGCAGCAGCAGACGCACCATCCTGTGCTGATTTTTAGTCAATAATAATGGGATTGACTGGGTGGGAGTTGGACTGTGAAAGTCTATGGAAGTGGTGAAGGTTATGATGATGATGAATGAAATAATTGTGCATTTTAGGTATTAGATATGTTTTACCAATTTATGTCTCAAATAGTTTATCTAACGGAAGGTGGGAAGGGGACCGGGTCGCCTTCCGCCGTCGTTCCTGGGTCTCTCCTTCTCAAAGCTGGACTGGCTCCGTCGAATGTACCGGTAGAGCAAATCAACGTTCCGGTGGTTGACTCAAAGTGGCATTGAACCCTGGGATGACCTACTCTACCTCGAAGGATGCGGCTACCGGAGGGGTCACGGGCACTCAAACACCGTCGAGCGTTCACAGAACCGGATCAGGAAAAGTGTAGCAGGAACCAAAGTGGCTATATCCCAAGCCGTTCGAGCACTCTGGTGCTTGACTCGAAGGTTGAAGCTTAAGCAGGAGAACCACAAGGCAGAGTCCACGTTGCCGCCTGACAGAATACGAAGGACAAAGGAACCGGGGAACCACCGGCTTCGGTGTTCGTGTATCCCCTGTACATTTCCCATACTATACAACACATTAAACATACGACATTCGACAATATATAAAATGTACGACATTCGACAATATATTAAACATAAATCTTTTAACATAGCAATAGTGGAAGCCCCTATCAAAGTTCAAATGAGGCCACAGGGCCATAGTTTTTGAAAAAAATGTTCGAGGTCCAGACAAGGGCCCAAGTAACGGATAGGATCCGTTACAGTTTATAAACAGGCATGTCTGTAATTTGTGTTGGTAGAAAACTGAGCTTTTCCTTTCAGATACAGCAGTGTTTTGCTATATCATCACTCTCTATCTACTTCATCTGTATCAGAAGAATGTGAGGGGCATGAAGATAAATATAATCAACATCATCAATTATTGGATCAAAATCATCATCTGATACTACCAAATTATTTTTTCCCCACTACTGTCATATTCTTATACATTTTTATAGTCTGGAAAAGTTTTCCTTCCTTTAGAAGAATATATAGACCAAAAGTTTGCTGTGGTGTGTCACTATCTGATGCAGCAGTTGGTCTCACAGCAGCTAAATTATCTCTATGAAAACAACACTAGAAAGGGACTCGTCATAATTTTTAGTGTTAACAGACTTAGTACTTGCACTGGTGGTTACATATGACTATTATAAATTACCTTCTAAGGAGACTGCTCCTCAGCATTTACTATACAAGTTGCAGCAACCATGACCACAGCCTGTTTTTTTTAGTAGAGCTTTATAACTACCAACATATTCAGACATTTCTCCTAGTTCTCTCCATTTACCTACATCAGGTTTGGGCAACATGATAAAATTGTTCACTTAGCTTCAACATGTTTGCAGTATACAATTACTTTCACAGGAAAACAACACATCAGCAACATCAATAAAATATGCCTTTCTGTGAATGGAGTGATGGCTTTTCTGTTGTGGTCTTTCTGAAAATAATGTAGCTTGTGTCACTATCACCAGTATCAACTCTGGTAGGATAGCCTGCCTGCCTTTCACTATCTGTTAAAAGAATTTTTTAAACTATCCCCATCATTGTCATTGCAAATATCTACAAATCACCAGCCAGAGAACTGGCTAACACAAATATTCCTTCAATCAAACATCCCTATGCCCTAACTGGTGTCAAGCAGCTTTCTTTTTCCTCTCCCAAGCACTGAGACATTTATGTTTACAGTAAAGTACAGAATAGAACTGTTAGCTTCAGAATCAGCAGTTGCAAGTTGCAATAAAGTATAAAACACAGAAATAGGTGCAGCATTCGAGTCCATTGCATCACATCATACAATTATCTCTCTTGTTTTTACCTTTGTGGAAGTAGAAGTAAGTGAGTTTGTGTAACACAATATGTCAAGTTGTACCTGTTTGTTCGTCTTGTCTTGAATGCATTATGAATTGTATCAGTCTGTGTAGTATGTTAGACTCTCACTCTTAGTCAAGTCTCAGCTCAGGTAGGATCATTACCTCCTGTCCCCTTGCACATCCACATTCCCCTTACTCTACCTTTCCAGAGAACCACTGGCTACCACCAATATTTCTTAAATCAAGCAACTCCACCGGTCTGCCTCATTTCAGCAGCTTTCTCCCTGTCTTCCATGCATAGACTGACAGCACAGTGTGACTGCATGGGAGAACTGTTTATATAGGGGAGATCAATTACATTGTTATTAGTGTTGAGCGAGCATGCTCGGCCGATGCTCGGATCGGCTCGAGCATCGCTCTGCTCGGCACATGGCGGTACTCGTACGAGTACCGCATGTGCTCGCCTGCCATGTTCGGGTCTCCTCCTCGCACGTTTTGCGGCTGCTGCGCAGCCAATAAACGTGCAGGGAGGCTCTGACATCGGTGTAATGCCAGCAGCCATGTTGGCTGCTGGCATTACACTGATTGGCTGGCCAGAACCCGTGGTCGGGTGCTGTATAGCACCTGACCAGCGAGTTCGGCTCAGTCTTAGCCAGGGAGAGCTGAGGATAGGAAGGGAAAGTCAGTGTAGGGAGGAAAAAAACCAAAATTGTGAAAAAAAAGAACCAAAAGTCCTTTTTAGGACTACTGTGTGTGGGGGCAGGAGGTTATTTTGTGTGGGGGGAAAAAAACAAAAAAAAAAAAAAAATATATATTCTGTTTAGTGTGCAAAGTTGCAGATTAGAGCACATTCTGTTTAGTGTGCACAGTTGCAGATTAGAGCACATTCTGTTTAGTGTGCAAAGTTGCAGATTAGAGCACATTCTGTTTAGTGTGCAAAGTTGCAGATTAGAGCACATTCTGTTAAGTCTTCAAACTAAAATATCAAAGTCACATATTCCATTCAGTGTGCGTCGTCGCAGTTTAGCAGCACATTCTGTGTACTGTGCAGAGTTGCAGAATAGGAAGAAATACTGTTAAGTCTTCAAACTAAAATATCAAAGTCACATATTCCATTCAGTGTGCGTCACCGCAGTTTAGCAGCATATTCTGTGTACTGTGCACAGTTGCAGAATAGGAAGAAATACTGTTAAGTCTTCAAACTAAAATATCAAAGTCACATATTCCATTCAGTGTGTGTCACCGCCGTTTAGCAGCCTATTCTGTGTACTCTGCACAGTTGCAGAATAGGAAGAAATACTGTTAAGTTTTCAAACTCAAATATTAAAGTCACATATTCCATTCAGTGTGTGTCACCGCAGTTTAGCAGCCTATTCTGTGTACTCTGCACAGTTGCAGAATAGGAAGAAATACTGTTAAGGTTTCAAACTCAAATATTAAAGTCACATATTCCATTCAGTGTGTGTCACCACCGTTTAGCAGCCTATTCTGTGTACTCTGCACAGTTGCAGAATAGGAAGAAATACTGTTAAGTTTTCAAACTCAAATATTAAAGTCACATATTCCATTCAGTGTGTGTCACCGCCGTTTAGCAGCCTATTCTGTGTACTCTGCACAGTTGCAGAATAGGAAGAAATACTGTTAAGTTTTCAAACTCAAATATTAAAGTCACATATTCCATTCAGTGTGTGTCACCGCCGTTTAGCAGCCTATTCTGTGTACTCTGCACAGTTGCAGAATAGGAAGAAATACTGTTAAGTTTTCAAACTCAAATATTAAAGTCACATATTCCGTGTAAGATGAAGAAGGCGGGTAAAAAGGGAAGGGGAAGTGGACGTGATCCTGATAGTTCAGGGCGCGGGTCAGGACGCGGAGAAACTGTGCCTGGTGCCAGAGCACAAGAAAGAAAGACATCCACCATACCTAGCTTCATGTCTCATTTCACAGGGCATCGCAGGACATCACTCTCGAGGTCCGACCACTGCGAACAGGTGGTCGGTTGGATGTCAGCTGATACTGCTTCCAGTCGGTTAAGCACCACCCTGTCTTCCACCAAGTCCACTCTCAGTAGCCAAGAGTCTGGTCAACATAATCCTCACTCTGATCATCCTTCCTCCCACCATACACGGTCTGGTCAAAGAAGTGATCCCACACTGGGATATAGTGAGGAGCTCGTCTCATCACCAATCCTTCATTTGACCCTCTCTCCAAGCACGCTTGCAGAGGAACATGACATCTTGTGCCCTGATTCACAACCTCTAGAGGGTACCCAATCACAAGAAGATGACAGATGTGAACGGCATTTAAGGTCAAAGGAAGTAGTGGATGATGATGATGATGATGATGAGACACAGTTGCCATTAAATCAACCACTATTTCCGTCTCAAGACCTTGTTGAGGAGAATGTTATACAGTTGTCAATGACTGAGTATGTGGTGGGATCAAGACATGAGGAGGATGATCAGAGTGAGGAAGTGGAGGAGGACTTGGTGGACGATGAGGTGACTGACCCCACCTGGGAAGGTGTAGAGCCGAGCGATGACAGCAGTCCTGAGGGTCAGCCATCTGCAGCACCGCAACAGGCTGGAAGAGGCAGTGGTGTGGCTACAGAAAGAAGGCGGACCGCACCAAACCGGCCCGCAAATGTTCCACGGAGCACCCCCTTGCGTAAATCTACCTTGCCAAAGGGTAGGTGTTCCGCGGTATGGCGTTTTTTTAAGGAAAGTGCGGACGATAAAAGAATTGTAGTTTGCAACCTGTGCCACACCAGAATGAGCCGAGGCATGAACACTAGAAACCTCACCACCACCAGCATGATCCGACACATGGCATCCAAGCACCGTAATAAGTGGGAGGAACGCCTGGATCGCCCATCTGTGTCTGCAGGCCACACCACTGCCTCCTCTTCCCCTGTTTTCGGTGCCGGCCAATCGCCTGTCGAAGGCGCAGGCCCGCATACCTCCCGCCCTGCACCTGTAGCATCTGAAGCACCATCAGCGACCACATCCACTTCCCTGTCCCAGCACAGCGTCCAAATGTCGTTACCCCAGGCATTTGAGCGCAAGCGAAAATACCCAGCCACCCACCCACAGGCCATAGCACTAACCTCACACCTTTCCAAATTACTGGCCATCGAAATGCTGCCATTTAGGCTTGTGGACACTGAGTCCTTCCGCAGCCTGATGGCAGCAGCTGTCCCTCGGTACGCGGTCCCCAGCCGCCACTACTTTTCCCGGTGTGCCATCCCCGCATTACACCACCATGTGTCCCGTAACATCACCCGTGCCCTGACCAACGCAGTTACTGGGAAGGTCCACTTAACGACTGACACATGGACAAGTGCTTGTGGCCAGGGACGCTACATTTCCCTGACGGCACACTGGGTGAATGTCGTGGAGGCTGGGAGCGACTCGGACCCTGGGATGGCACGGGTGCTACCCACGCCGAGGATTGCGGGCCCTACCTCCATCAGGGTCTCCGCCAGCACCTACGTTATTGGCTCCTCCTCCTCCGTTTCCACCTCCGAATTCTCTACACGCAGCGCCACTCCCCCATCAGCCAGTAGCTGGAAGCAGTGTAGCACTGCAGTGGGGAAGCGTCAACAGGCCGTGCTGAAGCTGATCTGCCTTGGGGACAAACAGCACACGGCCTCAGAGCTGTTGCAGGGGATTAGTCACCAGACCGAGCAGTGGCTCTCGCCACTCAACCTGCAACCAGGCATGGTTGTGTGTGATAATGGGCGTAACTTGGTGGCGGCTTTGGAGCTCGGCAAGCTCACACACGTACCATGCCTAGCGCATGTATTTAATTTAGTGGTTCAGCGATTTCTAAAAACCTACCCCAATGTGCATGATCTCTTGACCAAGGTGCGCCGCGTGTGTGCACATTTCCGTAAGTCATCTACAGCTTCGGCCGGCCCGTTGAAGCTGCAGCAGCGCTTACAATTGCCAGCTCACCGGCTGCTGTGTGACGTGAGCACGTGCTGGAACTCCACCTTCCACATGTTGGCCCGGCTTTGTGAGCAGCAGAGGGCAGTAGTGGAGTACCAGCTGTTACACGGTCGTCGCCTCTCCGTTCAACTTCCTGTAATCAGAAGTGAGGAGTGGGAATGGATGTCAGACCTCTGCGAGGTTTTACGCAATTTTGAGGAATCAACACAGATGGTGAGCGGCGATAACGCTATTATCAGTGTAACCATCCCACTTCTGTGTCTACTGAAACGCTCGCTGCTCACAATTAAAACCGACGCTTTGCATGTGGAAGAGGTGGAAATGGGGGAGGAAGAGCTTACACAAGGTGATAGCCAGAGCACCCTCACTTCGTCTTCTCAGCGACAATTGGAGGAGGCGGAGGAGGAGGAGGAGGAGGAGGAAGACACGGTTGCCTCCGCTACAGAGGGTAGCCATGGAACTTTAGTTCCATCTCTTCAGCGTGGGTGGGCAGAAGAGGAGGAAGAGGATGAGGAGATTGAGAGTCATCCTCCTGGTGAGGACAGCGAAATCTTGACTGTTGGTACTCTGGCACACATGGCTGACTTTATGTTAGGCTGCCTTTCCCGTGACCCACGCGTTGTACGCATTTTAGACAACACGGATTACTGGGTGTTCACCCTTCTGGACCCCCGCTACAAAGAGAATTTCTCATCTCTCATTCCTCCGGTGGAGAGGACAAGCAAAATGGTGCAATACCAGAAGGTTCTTGTTGAAAAATTGCTCCAAAATTTTCCATCTGACACCGCTGGCGGCAGAGTACGTGCTACCTTGGCCAACCGAGAAGGGGAGAAAAGGGGAGCACACAGCAGTTCCGACAAAGGCAGGGCAACACTCTCCAAGGCGTGGGACACCTTCATGACACCCCGCCAGCACACTCACCCTGATGCGCAGCCTAGTGTCACAAGGAGGGAAAAGTTTTGGAAGATGGTGAAGGAGTACGTAGCAGACCGTGTCAGCATCCTCAATGATCCCTCTGTGCCTTACAACTACTGGGTGTCCAAGCTGGACACGTGGTATGAACTGGCACTCTACGCCTTGGAGGTGCTGGCCTGCCCTGCCGCCAGCGTTCTGTCTGAGCGGGTATTTAGTGCTGCTGGTGGCATCATAACAGATAAGTGTATCCGCCTTTCCACCGAAAATGCTGATAGGTTGACACTTATAAAAATGAACAAGGCCTGGATTTCCCCTGACTTCTCCACTCCACTGGAGGAAAGCCCCGGGGGAACATAAAGTGACTTTATATATGTTATTTACAATGATGGGAATACTCTGTATTTCCATTCACCCCTTCCACCCAAAAAATGGGTATATGGTTGACTCTCTTCCATATACCCTGGGATATAATTTTTATATAGGGCCAGCTCACCAGCGGTCCCTGTGATATAATTTTTATATAGGGTCAGCTCACCAGCGGGCCCTGTTTGCCAATTTTTATATAGGTCAGCTCACCAGCGGGCCTTCTCATATAATGTTTTATTGGGTCAGCTCTCTAGCGGGCCCTCTCATATAATGTTTTATAGCGTCAGCTCACTAGCGGGCCTTCGCATATAATGTTTAGGATGGTCAGCTCTGCAGCAGACCCTCACCCATAATGTTTTAGTTGGTCAGCTCAGCGCACGTTTCCCTCTTAATCATGGCCTCAGTTCAATAAAATCAAGGAAATTTTTGGGAGAATTTGCCTCTGCGCACGTTTCCCTCTTAATCATGGCCTCACTTCAGAAAATCAAGGAAATTTTTGGGATAATTTACCTCTGCGCACGTTTCCCTCTTAATTATGGCCTCACTTCAGAAAATCAAGGAAATTTTTGGGAGAATTTGCAGATGATATACAAGTAAATATACAGCAAATATTGTTTGGTAACAATTTTTCGCCTAAAGTCGTTTTTATTTTCCTTTTTGTGTGTTTTATGGTCAGTCTGTAAAAATGGCGTACTACGGGCGAAAGATCGTTCCCAGCAGCGATGTTGGAGTCCAAGATGCATCCAGACATCCTCCCTATGCTGTCCCTGAACCATTTCTGTGGTGTTTCCATAATTTTCTGCCCTTTTCCTATGGACCAGGCACCCTCCCCTCATCAGAGCAGGGGGTGCCTGGTGTAATGCTCGAGTCCTCCCATTGACTTCAATGGGGCTCGGGTGCTCGGCCGAGCACTCGAGCCTCAGGGGGTGCTCGGTCAGAGCACCCGAACACCCGAGCATTGGGGTGCTCGCTCATCACTAATTGTTATCAATTATTTCAAGCAAGAAAAAAAATCATAAAACATGGAAAAATGTAACTTGTCTCAGGAATTCCCATGGAAGGCGAGAAGTACCAGTTTTTCCATGTTTGGTTTTGCTGCAAAAATTTCCACCAATTCCTCCTGGCATGTTTTTTTACCCTGGAAAACAACTATAACAATTAATTTCCAGGTTTTGTATGATTGCGTGAGAATTATAATGTAGCCTTTAATATATATTTATTTTTGCCTTTTAATAAGGTTCCCCATATAACCAAAGTATTAAAGAAATAAACATGCAGGGACACTTGCTATTTCTGAAAATCCTTCAGATTTTCTAGGTATTAGAGAAATCAATCACTTTTGTTAAACTATCAAGGCAATCAATTCACTGTAGTCTTCCCCCTTTAATTCCTTTTAAATGTTTCTCTTCTTCTTTAAAAGTTATTTGTCTTCAAGCGCATGTATTCATGTTGTAATGGGTGGATTAGAAGGACAATGTGTGTGGGTTGGGGAATCTTTACTGCTAAGCATAATAAATAAACGTGGCATAAAAAGCTGATTTACAGCTGGTACGTGTGTTGCTACTGCATATGTAATGTGACAAAGTGCAAATGAATGGTATGAGTTCAGACCCGTTTATGCTCACCAGATTTACGTAAGTGTACTTTAGAAAGTTTCTATAAAACATTGTTTTTCATGTAACTAATATGATGTATATGTTGAAGTTATTATATGGAGAACTGAAGCCATTCTGAAGCAATCCAATTGCATCTTAGTGGCAAATTTTTCAAATAACATTCATTTAAATGGGACTTTTAAACTTCTACTTTTTTTAGAGGCCTTCAATGCTTTGGATACCTCACTAGCAATCAAGGGGCTGAAAATCCCATGAAAATCATTGCAAAATGTTATTTGTCCCAAATATTCTTCATAAAAGAGAAAAAGGTGCACCGTTAATATCTAGTGTCAAGTGTGTTATACTTGATAACAATAGGTATATGCTAGGGTTTATATATACACTAAACTACAAAGAGGAAAAGATAGAGATCATCCATATAACAACCTCAGACCCTCCCTTCTGAAGAAACTTTGGTTTGTATGTTGTTGAGTAGATATAAGAGTGTAAAAAATCAAAGTAAACCATAACCTTTATTGTATATACTTAATAAAAATCCATTTATAATTAAAAATAATACAATCAATATATTGAATTTTCAGTATGTATTTCTATGGAACTAGCCATATTGAGCATATCCCCAGTATGGGTTAAATATCTGGACTTGAAAATCTAAAATGTAAAGTCTCAAGCTTATGAGAACAATATTTATATCCCCAAAGAGATGTCACCCACACCAGATATTAAGGGGTCTTCATATAACAGCTCAAGTTCTCTGCAACGTCTTGGCTCACCAAGCCTCTATGTATACTTAATACAATCTTGACGCTCCACAATATCTGTAAGCCCCTGGCTCTCAAGCTTATGACAGAAATATTAGGATTTCCAAGCAAATATCACATGCATCTACTATAAAAAAGGGGTATTCGTATATTCCACATTATATTGTTTGCATAGCTCAATACAATTGCTCTGCAATGTTTTGGAGCCAGGACATAGACCAGTATTATAAGATACCAAGTAAATGATTCCCATATTTGAGTGGCACAATTCAGGCACTCAGTAAAGTAATTAGCCCTTGTGTAGTTATCCTAACATATGTTTTGCATACTTATGATACTTATGAAAAAAGCAGTATGCACAATGTACGTTTGGATAACTATACAGGGACTAGTTACTTTACTGAGTCCCTGAACAATAAACCCTTTATTCCATTTCTCCTTAGATAAAATTGTGACGTACAACATCGATCAAACGTTTGATCATTGTTTGAATACAATCAAACAAAAGTGAGATCTATCAATACCGAAGAAATCCTTGTACTTTTATATTTCTTTTCTGAGAAGCAACAATTCAGCAATAGCGAACAAGATTTCTAAAATATAATAAACATGGGTTATGTCCACCTTTTGCTTGAGATATCTCCAGCAATCAAATAAAAATAAAATTGATCTGATCACTTGATTGATCAAGGACATGATCAGTCAAAACACTCTGGAAAGAAATGTACACATTTGCCATTGTCTGCACTGCACTGTATGTAGCTTAGTAAAGTGACATTAGTCATGCATAAAGACAGAACACTGATGTCATTTCCTGTTGTTGTGCTGTATCTGCATGGTAAATACATCCCATTAAGCCCATAATTACCTGAGAGCTGTACTGCTCCTGTCTAATACCATACACAGTAAGTTCGATGTAATATATTGTGTGTGTGTAGAATGTGAGCTGTATGTGTCAAAGTCAACTCTGCCCATGCTTTTGAATGTGAATTTTCTGTCTAAAACATTTTGCATGTGGGCAGAATCATATGTTTAATCCTAAATATCTCAAGAAATAGGGCACTATTTTTGTACTTTAAACACACACTATAAGATCTATCTATTTTGATGGATGAAAAATAACATGGGAAACTAGAACTTTTTCAAGATCTTTCGTTCTCCAAAAGAGCTAACATATTTCTATGAAATGTTTTTCAAAACTGACGATGCTTCTCATAATGCTAAATTGAAGAAAAAGTTGCAAGCTTTTAGAAAATGGGATTAACTCTGAGTATGGAAGGTGCACATTGCATCAAAAAGGTGGATATCATACAAAAAATAAAAAGTTAGCAAAAAAAAAAAGGGCACTCACAGGTACATGTTGAAGAAATATGTAGTTTACTGAAACATTCTCTTCGCTCAAACATGGGCCTGAATTCTATTACAACAAAACACTCTTTGGAAGTTTCTGGAGCCACTTTACCCTTATTTTTCTGACCTCTACAATTATATAACAACAAAATCATGTCTATTTCAATTAACTACAGATGATTTCTGGAGTAGAAAAAAAAACACAGTAGACCTCAAAGCAAACATAATAACGCAGTAGCATAGCATACATAAATAATAACATAGTTTATGAGACTGAAAAAAAGACATACATCTATTAATTCCAGCCCATGTCATATATCCCCTGTTGATTCAGAGAAAGGAAAAAGAATAAAAATATAAATAAAATTTAAGCCATTTCCAAATAAACCCCCAAGTGGGTAAACAATTAATTCCTGACTTCAAATGGCAGTTATATGGTTCCCTGGATCAACAAACTATCTACTTTGAAGTCAACTATCTAACCAAGGATATATATAGAGGTAGAATGATATTTCTATCCCGTGCATGTATACCTCTTTTTATGCATGATAGTACCTTATTTGCTCTTGCAGAATCTGAGTAACTCTGCACACTGCTGTGAAGTGTAGTCTATCAATATTCATAGTCCTAAATCTCTCTCTATTGAGGATTCCCCAAGTTGTTTCCCATTTAGTGTATATGTAGCATGTTTTTTTCTACAGGCCAAATTCATTACCTTACACGTATCTACACTGAATGTCAAATACCACTTTTCTGTCCATTCACTCAGTTTATCTAGATCATTCTGCAGAGAAAAACATCCAGCTCTCTATATATTCCTTTCCACGGCTTAATGTGATCAGCAAAGATTGGCACACTACTTTCAATTCTCACGTCTTAAACACATTAAATAGCATTTGGCCCATGACTGAACCCTGTGGCACCCCACTTACAACTTTAGACCAACTTTAAAAAACTCCATTTACAACAATTCTCTGCCATCTATCATTTAGCCATTTCTCAATTCATGTACAGATATCACCTCCTAAACTGAAGTCATTTTTTTGGTAACCTGTTGTGAGGCACTGCATTAAAGGCCAAGTATACTACATCAAAAGCAATCCCCTTGTCCAAATTGCTACTTACTCTTTCGTAAATGCAAATAAATTAGTCAGACATGATCTATTCTTCATAAAACCATGCTGGCTCATAGTAATAATATTGTTTGCCTTCACATAATTCTGAACGCTGTGAGTTAGTAACCCTTCTAGTATCTTACCCACTATGGAAGTCAAGCTCACAGGTGTATAATTTGCTAGTCTGGATCTTGCCCTCATTTTGAACAATGGTACAACATCAGCATTTATCTAATCATAGGGCACTATGCCTGATGAAAGTCAATAAATATAAAGTATAATGGTTTTGCTATTACTGAACTAAGTTCCTTAAGTACCCTTGGGTGTATACCATCAGGTCCAGGTGTTTTATTCACCGTAACATTTTCCAGTGTCTTTTGGACTTTGTCCTCAGTAAGCCATGTACATGATGCAGGAAACTGTGTGTTTTTTTCTGTTTGCCCACAGCCTGTCACCTGGCACTTTGAGGAAAACACTATACAGATGCCATCACATCATCCCAGAAGATGATTTTCAACTGGACTTGGCACTTGAATTGTCCTTTATCATTCAGGATCAGCAGCTTTTGAAGCAGACATGTTAAAGAAATTTTAGTGCAGAAAGACTAATCTATATTGTTGGGAATCAGTACAAGCACCACCTAAACACCAGCTCCCATTAATTTCAATTGAGCTTTTAACATCTTCAGTGCTAGAGACCTCTCATTGCTCTACAATATCTTACACACTTCTCTGGCATTCAAGGGGGGTTATGTACTAAAGTGTGACAAACAGGTGATAAAGCGTAGATGACTTCTCTAGTGGTTTCACTACTCCACTTCCTAGGTAATTCTATGGAGCCTATCCAGCAAGGTCTCACCCACTTGATAAATCATAGTGCTCCATAGAATAACATAGGAATTGCAGAAGTAATATCACTGAAGAAGTCATCTCCTCTTTATCACTTCTTTATCACATCTTAGTGAATCTCTCGCCATGTGTTAAAGGACATTTTGAAAATCTCTACTCGAGCACCAACATATTCTGAACAAATTGCATATCTGGGAACTCTTGGGGTTTGATCCTGAGACTCATGGTTTACAACTATATTTCAAGGTCTCTGGGTGAAGGGACAAATTCTCAGGGTGAGATATTTATGTATTAGCTACTATATGGTTTGCCCCAATTATATGTTTCTTTGGTCTCTAAATTGGTGTCATAGGTAACTACAGCTGGAGAGCCCATGGTTGAATACACCTTGTCTTGGGCCCCTGATACATATCACCTATTCCTGAATCAGGATAAATCCAAATTTGGGCTCTTGAGCTGTTGTGTCTACACCTTTCAGCATTTTCAAGTACCCAAAGGCTAGTTGGGGATATTGGGAGTTGTAGGCCCCAACAGAGGGATAACCCACGACTGGCTTACTGTTGACTCAGGGATAGGCCATATGTACTAAGGACCCATGTCAGGGTCTAGTCAGCCATGGGCTCTGCAGCTGTTGAGGTCCACAACTCATGACTATCCATTGGCTTGCAAGTAATGTTTGGAGTAGAAGACCCCAAAAGCTGTGGAGCCCAAGTCTGATTCACTCCTTACAATGACAAGGCCATATGTACTAAGGGCCCAATACATGATGTATTCAACTGTGGGCTCTCTGTGGGTAATGA